>OY756410.1:2366821-3616821 GCA_963576865.1 Anania hortulata
TATGTCTATGGTAGCCGATAACGTAATGTCAAAATGACACTCAAGATTTGGCTGTATGGCTCTGTACCATTGCCTTCCCCTTTTTTGGTTACATAATAATACTACTACTACTGTCAAAATGACAAAACAAGGTTCTGACTAATCTGTGGACTTTTGCCCTTTTCAGCTATGCTCAAAGAGTAAATTATGGATTTTTTTTGCCTCAAAGGCCACAGATTAGACAGAGTATGTCAAAGGCTCATTAAAAGACAGAAGAAGTGTTTTGTACTTGAGCAGTGCTATTGCTGCGGTTTATATAATTTAGTATATTAATTATTAAAATTCGCTAATCTTGAGAAGTGCACGTGGATCTATATGTCTATCCAAAATAATCGTAATATTCTCCAAACCACAGTGCAAGTGCACACCATGCAGATTCTTTGACTGGAGTCTTGTTCGCACTATTTTCAAAAGCTCTTCTAGTGCAAATTTCAACAGTCTGTCTAATACCAGTCGTGGATATGCTGGAAGCCATCGGTAAGCGCTTTTAGCTGTTTTCGTACGTTTTTAAAATTTGTGCCGTGAAACATGTCTGCGGTCGCGACATACGTGTTTATCGACATAGAAACGACCGGTATGCCTCAAGAAGAGACAAATAAAACGAAAATAACTGAAATAAGTATGGTGGCGGTCAAGCGGGAACATATTTTGGACACGCGGCCCGGTGCGGTGCCTCGAGTTCAACATAAACTAACTTTATGTTTAAACCCACGCAAATTAGTTCATCCTGACTGCACGAAGGTCACCGGACTCTGCAATGACCTGTTAGAACATGAACCGGATTTCAACGTAAAAGTTTTAAGTATGATTACCATGTTCCTTGATGTGTTATCAAAGCCAGTGTGTTTGATCGCTCAAAATGGCATGTGTTTTGACTTTCCCATCCTTAAATGTCATATACAAAAGTTAAATAATACATTATCCAATGATATATTGTGTGCGGATTGTTTTCATGCATTTTATGACATTTTAGAAGCAAGAAAAAATATTTTTAGTACACATAACAAAGTTGAGACAGCAAACAAAAGTGGTTACGCTGTTGACAAAAATGAAAAAACTGATGTTGATAAAAATGATTTATTTGAATTGGAAAATACATTGCATATGAAATCAAAGAATGAAACAACACCAAGTAAATTAATTAAGAGAGGTGGTAAAATAAGCAAGGCTAGAAAAAGGTTTCCTTGGAGCCAAGGATCTAAGCCAAAGGATTCTTACAAATTAAAGGATATTTATGAAAGGCTGTTAAACCGTCCGGCTTTAGAGGCTCACAGAGCTGAAAATGATTGTTTATTAGCACTGGAATGTTCTGTGGCTTTAAAACAAGAATTTGTCAAATGGGTGGATGAAAACCATTTACTGTTTGCTGATGTGAAGCCGATGACTATTGGGGTTCCTTTGGGATTATGATTGTATTATTTAAAAAATTTAAACAAAAAATCCCAATTATTTTAAAGTATTTTATAATATTTTTGCATTTTTTGTAAGTTTATACTATAAGTAATAATTTTATTGACTGAATATGGTTACAATCATGCTTCTTGCATCTTATATTGAAATTTGATTTTTTTAAATACATGTAGTTGTATTTTTTTTTATTGTGGTGCTTGCAATACGTATTATTGGATGTCTCTACAATTTAAGTTTTATAAAGTTTATAATCAGATTGAATTTTATGACTATCAACTCTGTATCAAGTCTTTTGATTTCACATAAACAGGGTGTTTGCTAGAGAGCAAAATACTTACATTGACTGTTTAGGTAGACCCATTATGAAAATAAAAATTTCAGCCTTAGGCATGGGTAGAGTTGTAAAGTGTCCGTCACGTTATAAATGTCTGACCAATATGACCGAGCAAATTGGACATTTTTTCAATGTGACCGGACATTTTAGACATTTATTGTTACTAACGTCACAATCAATTCTATTGACAAAGTATGAAAAAAAAATTTGGTCACAAATAAGTGCATTATAATAAGAAAGACAAGCTTTACTAGTGATGATTTTTATTGTTAAATACTTAACATTTAAGACATACATTAGAGGAATTCTTTTTTTAAAAATTTATACTAAAAAAAATATGTGACCATCGTGACAATAAATGTCCAATGTGACCAAGCATTTTTTATATTTTCTGACCTTTTAAACCTTCCCTGAACTTCTACAAATATTTCAAGATCAAAATTAGCCAAATTGGTCCAGCCATTCTCGAGTTTTAGCGAGACAAACGAACAGAAATTCATTTTTATTTATATAGATAGATAGATAGATGAAGGACGCTTATGTATGATCGTCAATTTACAACTCTAGGCATGGGACATACACTGCCTTTTGTATATGTTTCGCACCTTATACATGTCCAAAAAAATTCATCAGGCATATGTAAACGAGACAATAGTAATTCCATTATGTTGACCGATTAGATGTTAACGGGTTAAACCACTATATAAAAAAAACATTGTTTCTTCATGAATTTGTTATAATGGTGTACTTAGTAGGTATAATGTATTCTTAATATAGTAAAGCAAGTTTAGAACCTTATAAATCATCATCATCATTTCAGCCATAGGACGTCCACTGCTGAACATAGGCCGCTCCCATTGACTTCTAAATTGGCCTAACTGACTTGACTTGACTGACTTCTAAAGTGAGTAGACATCCTACGCTACGCTTGCTGGTACGCAGCCTTATAATAATTGAATATTTTTTTCAAACTATCAAATGTTAACAAAAAGGTAGAAAGTAAATGTCTTTAACAACTTTAAATGCTCTTAAAAACTCTTCTGCCATTGTTCTTTTGAATTCACCTAGGTTTTTCTAATTTGTCATGTTCTTTTAAGAAACTTTTGGCCATAAGTAATATTAATGTTATAAAATACCAAAAATTTTATATTTTTAAAGATTAATTTGTCTGATGAAATGTTGTATTTAAAAAGCACTTTGTATTAATGTTAGATGTTACTTTGAGATTTATTTTAAAATAAATATATTTTCTTACATTGTGTTCTATTATTTCTATTTAAGCTTGAAGAATTAATAATAAGCTAAAAAATAATCCCAGTCGGTTTAAAAAATTTTGAAGAAAAATAGTGTAACACAAACATTTTTCTCGTAATTTTGAAATAGTTTATTGAAATAAATAAATTACAATTATTAGGATTACGGATACAGGCAAAGATATTAAAGACCCTTGATACACCGCCAGCGCTCAAAACATGTCCAGAAAAAAGAGTGCTCAATCTCGGCTTAAGCACTCCTTCGCTCTCAGTCGCGCGCGGACCGTCCATGATGCAGTATGCCAAAGTGCTCTTAATTTTTTTTAATACGCAGAATATTATAAATTAATAATTAATTATTATTATATTATTTGTTTAAATAAATAATAAGATGCATTTTCCCCTTATATGCACATGGAATTATTTGCACAATTATAAGCTCTCATTGTCTTATGTAAACGACTAGTTATGAAGTAATGCTACTTATTACTAAACAGACATTATACAGGATGTCCTGTAACTCAAGTATAACTTTGGAACCACATTCTATACATCACGGTGAACAACCTTTGTTCTATGATTTTTGCAAAGAATGGATGAAATCGACTTGCCATACAATTTACCAACAGCCGATTGAATTTGTATAAAAAAACAAAAAATACCTGTATGCCTATCTTTAAAAGTAATTTAATAAAAAATGTTTCTTATAATGTATAATAGAATATGGTGGTTATTATGTCATTTCGCATCTTTTGCTGACTTGCTAGATGTGATTTAATCTGGAAGAGATTGCTGCGGCAAGTCCGCCTATATGGTGCAGCCCTAGCTTTTAAGGTGGATCGTCCAGTGCAGCCCGCAAAAATAAATAAAAAATGCGTTTTTCTAGGTCTAGCTATCATGGCTGCATTAAATTAGTTTTACTGATACAATTTCTGTGACTTATATTTCGGTCATTCTTTATAGGGCTCTAGCCAGTGGCGGGGCAAGACCAAAATTGTATGTGGGCAAGGTAAACTTAGCGAGGACCTCTAGTGGTGGCGCAAGAAGCATTGTTATAAATAAAAAAATCAGTTTTTACTACTTTATTCTATGTACCTACGTATTTAATTCTTGTATTAATGGTTAAAAAAAGAACTACACTACACTTATTCTTTCTTACATGAAATATTAACAGAAAACACGAATATCACATAGGTAATAAGGAGCGGCTGGAGTTGTAAAGTACCTTACATAGACAAACGCGAGGGGGCTTCCCCGTTCGTTTTCCGCGATGACAACGCAACGCCAACAAATTTTGCTAGCCTAAAGAAAACTGGTATTTACTTTTTTACAATACTATTCATTACTGTTTTATAACGAATTTAATTATTTATTTTACGTTGCGTCCGAGTTATGCGGTAGGGTATTTGAGGTGCGAGGCCCCTCGGACCGCGAGGCCGTAGGCGGTGGCCCACGTCGCCTACGCCTAGCGCCGCCTCTGGCTCTAGCCATTTACAACTTTTACTATTGGATTAACGTTGAAATTATGAAAAAAATTTTGCTGCTCCATACATTATCATCCAGGTAGAGTGTGAGTTTGTATGTTAGGACACCTTCTCTCCTAGCATGACCACCAAAATACGATATGATATAGCAATTTACTGACACCAACGGTCATTTAAAAAAATAAAACCGACTTCAAAACACTGAAATGCTAAAAATAATCCTAACACTTAAGTACCTAATCAGTTACTTTTTGGAGTCGGTGCAAACAAAAACATTGAATCTCTCATCGGCTGGCACCGACTCCAAAAGTATCTGATTAGGTACTTAAGTGTTAGGATTATTTTTTAGCATTTCAGTGTTTTGAAGTCGGTTTTTTTTTAAAAAATTTTTTTTATTTAAAAAAATTTAAAAAAAAAAAACCGTCGGTGCCAGCCGATGAGAGATTCAATGTTTTTGTTTGCACCGACTCCAAAAGTAACTGATTAGGTACTTAAGTGTTAGGATTATTTTTAGCATTTCAGTGTTTTGAAGTCGGTTTTTTTTTTTTAATAAAATTTACTTATTTCATCTATTTTTAGTGATAAATCCTAATCTAACTGCTGAACACCGATTTCATCCCCTATTTTCCTACCCTTAGGGGTGATTTTTATTTTTCAAACTTTTATCATAGCATCTTTGAAGTATAAGCTATTCAATAAAACAAAAATCATCAAAATCGGGTCATATTTGTCGAAGATAGGTAACAAGAACCACAACCAAAATATTATCTGGGTATATATTTGTTGATTTTCTCAAAAAGTTCTAAATCAATTTCGATAAAATTTATATGGGACCACCTCTGAAGTATGATCTACCAAACAAAAAAAGAATCATTAAAATCGATTCATAATTGGCGGAGTAATCGCGTAACAAACATACAAAAAAAAACACACTCGAATTGAGAACCTCCTCCTTTTTTGAAGTTGGTTGAAAAGTTAGATATAGCCGCCATATTGAATTTTATCGAAACAGAAATAAATGTGACGTCACCGGCATAGAGATACAGTTGGTGTCGATAAATCGCTATATCATATCGTGTTTTAGTGGTCATGCTTGGGGGGCATATTTTGAACCTTGTTTACTAATCATCCCCCCCTGATGAGAAGTCATTTGAGGTCTTTGTTCAGTAGTGGACGTCCTACTGATGATGATGGTGACCGATATTATCCATCCCTTATTTTATTTCTGTACTTTACTGAAATGATTTGAACTGCGGTTGGGAACTTGAGCGCAGGGTGCAGAAGGGGGCGGTAGTGGGTGGAGGAAAACGAGTGGGAGGGGCTTGCTCGCCGCAAATGTAGCCATTACAGACCAAATTTCATATCAGTACCTAAATAAATATGGATATCAATAATATCTGTACTGAAATTTTACGTTACCAAACCAAACCGTTTTATTTATGACGTCATACAGAAATAAATTGTACCCATACACTTACAATTTTAGCATTATTTTCAATTGACTTTGAAGGACAGTGTTATTGAAATTGCTGCCAATATTTTTTTATTATACCCTGATAAAATCACACTAATCATGATTTTTTAACCTAAAACCATCTTTAAAAAGCCTTTAAAGTCGAGTTAAATAAAAATACGTAAATCGATGATTGAGTAAAATGAAATCCGTGGTGTACGGCCTTAAAAATGATTATAAATTTAACTTTTTAAGTACGTGGGTATATTTATATATTTTTTATTGTATGTTTAAGGGCCCATTTTACTAGGTAACCTTTTTATAACTTCTCAGTCCAGAAAAATATGTATACATTTTATTGATAATGCATCGCTAACCAATCTAATAACTTAGGAAGCGATTCCACTGCTCGAAAACAACAACTTTTATGGAACCTAATCACACATTTGTGAAATCGCAAAAAAGTTTGTTGTGCCCCATACCACCGGGGTTTTTGGGATTTCGATGTTGATCCCACAGTAAAAGTAGTTGTATTTTGAGCAACAGAATAACCATTAGAAAGGAGTTAACTAATACCGTAGGACCTGATTATCATCTAGATCACCCTGCTTGTTGCAGGTTTGCTAGTCCTGACAGGGGCTCTCTGGGGCTGCTCGAACCCCTTTATCCGGCAGGGCACGCGAGGGTTGAGAGACGTGCGGGCGAAAGGATGGCTGGGGCAGGCGGTGGCCGAGGTCTCCTTCTTGTTGGGCAACTGGAGGGTTAGTTAACGTTATTATCGGTACTTAAGTATTGTCGCTATTAGCCATAATATGTTTTTTCTTTTACTTGTTACATGTATTGTACTAAGGTTGAACTAAGCCGCTGGAAGCCTATGTTAAATAAATATAATATTTCTTTCGAAATTGTACGTTTCACTGTAAAAGTCACGTGTAATTTACATTGTATGGTGTATCTATTTATCTATCTGTTATAAACTCCACGGGTAATGGGCTAGTTTCCTGAGTCAAAAAATGATTATTCTATTTAGTCCGTCAGTTAGATTATCAAAAAAATATTGGACACATATTTTGTCTTTTGTCAATCAAACAAAAAATGACGAAGATAAAGCGCATCAAAGTGATCACGTGACGTCACGCCTTGCTAAAAAGTGTCCTCATTATTTTTTGTTTAATTGAGAAAAGAAAAAATACGTGTCCAATATTTTCTGTTAATCCAACTGACGGACTAAATACATTTTTTTAGGAAACTAGCCCATTACGCTGGTTTTGGAGCCGCATAAATTCTTCTGTTCAATCAAATACATCAACATATAATGTTGGACCAACGTTAAAATCTATCGGTATCGGTTAAAACTTGTAAAGGTAGGTGTAAAAAGGGTGGACCATGGAAGGCTACTGCGAAGGCTAAATATTTAAAAAAAACGTAGTTTAATGACATGTGAGGACATATTAATTCTTTCTACTCACACTAACACCAAACTCAAGGCACAGAAGCGGCAGCGGATTTGTTTGTTTTATTTATCCGGTAAATAAACGAATAATATATTTGTTATAGTAGCCTTTCATAGTCTACAACTATCTTATTCGATAGTAAAATAAGTCGCAAGTGAAAGGAATTTAAAAAGTCTGATTTAAACAAGTCTGTTTAGGAATTTGTTTTTAAAGCAAATATTGAAATAAGCAAAAAAATCAGTAAGTAGTTTCATTTAATTTCGAAAGTAGCTTGATGTTTATTTAAACATTAAGCTTTAATCCTCTAAATTCTAACATCAAGAAGAAGGAGTTTTTCGACGAAGGTGAAGGTATTTACCACTTATACCGGTAAAAAGAAACGATACCGTTAAATTTACTGTTAGTGAATATGTCCGGTAATTGCAAGCTCTAAGCCAATAACCAAGTTCGCATTTGCCAACATATCAGTGATGCTGTCCACGTACCCCATTGCAGTACGTGGTCCCATGGCTGGTCAACCAGGCGGGCTCGCTGGCGTACCTGGCAGCGGTGCAGCGCGCGCCGCTGTCGCTGGCGGTGCCGGCCGCCAACAGCCTTGCCTTCGCCTGCACCGCCGTCGTAGGCTCCGCCGTGGGGGCCGAAGAACCGCTTGACAAGAGTACGTTTCTTTTTTTTTACCAATTATCTAGCCTCAAACGAAGCAAATAATATAATATTAATGCCGATTAGAGTGGAGTCTGCTTATGCTCGAAGTATGGATGTGGTTCGTAAGCGGCGAGTGGGCACGTAATGCCAGACCCTCAGGGGGGAAGGCCACCCCCACGCTTAGCGGCCAACAACAGTGTTGCCCCTAAGTCCCGGTCTTGTATGACCCATGACGCCAGGGGGGGCCCATTCAGTTGGCGGCGAGTCACCACCTGCAATTTTTTCAGTCTGAGACTATGAACCACGCAGGTGACTGGTGGTGTCCTCCGATAGCCCAGAATTCAGTCCCTCCATCCTCCTTCAATAAACTTGCGTTGCGTTGGATCCGTATCATTAGCGTAATACGCAAACCTTTTAATGGAAACGGTCACTTTTGGCCCGTGAACTCCTAGACAATGTGAAGTGGGAAGCCTGCCCATGCTGCGTCTTTTAGTTCGTGGTCGCCAATCGAAAAAATGTTCCCAATGATGGTATGTTCAAATTTATTTGTCCAGCTAGCTTTTTCCTGCAGCTAGCCGCGCGTGGAATTTGGTTTGACATAGAATCTAGACGGCCGTAAAGAATATACTGCTTTACCGCCAACAGGAGGCGTGTCGTAAAAGGTGACTAATTCCTGTAGCACGAGACAGGCAGCAGGGGCTGCGTGCAAAATGTTAATAAAAACTGCGCTCGCCAACCCACCTGCCAAGCGTGGCGAGTATTGGCAATTCCCCTCGATGAAAATCATTGGGGGAGGCCTGTGTTCAGCTGTAGACGACCTATGGCTGAATTGATGATGGTGATGAGAATCTAAACCCTATTTTCCATTGATTCAATGCAACTTTTACTAGTGGATCAACGTAGGTAGTAAATAATAAAATGTGACCCTATGTACTGTTTTTTCAGGATCCATACTTGGCGTCGCGCTAATCGTGGCAGGAACAGCGCTTTGCTGTTTAGAGAAAGCTACTTGACGCTATATTGTAAGTTAATTTATTTTTAAAGCCTTGTTGTTAAGACCAATTTTAGTTACAATAAAAACTGTAAAATTGTCTATCAACCTTGTGGGATCGACATCGAGTACTTACATACCCTATAGAGCAGCAATACAAACCATGTTTCTCCGAGACTAGTAAGTGATTTTTCACTTACATTTAGTATGAATGAAATGACAACTCCTGTCAACGCTCGCCTATACAAAAACAGCACAGTTATTTACAGATAAAAAAATGGCAAAAAAAATTGTCGAACAAATCATAATTATGACATTTCTACTCTATAGGGTATTTGCTCCATGGAGATCGATCAGACTCTGCCCACAAACCACAGACGAATAAACATGCAGATAAGAACACTTTGTGTTTCTTATCTGCATGTTTATGCGTATGTGGTTTGTTCATTTCTTTAACGGAATAACTCACAAAAGCTGCGTTTGATTAGTACTATCTACTTATATTACTTGTTCAGTGCTATCTATCGCTGATAAGTTGTTTTTAGGCAATTCAGCACTCGTTTTGTAATGTTTAACACGAATGAATTTGAAACACGCACACATTATTTCGTTTGTAACAAGGAACAAATCGCAAAAAATGCGGTGATTACGGATCTAGTCTTCAATATCGGGATCAAATCTCCTTCCTTCGTTTAGGGTGCGAAAGGATTCAGTTGAAAAAATCCGTTGCACCAAAGAAAATACGATAATGACGGCAGACGTAGATTTTTATAACTCCCGGAGACGAAATGCTTATTAAATATCATAAAACCTCTAAGCAGCCGTCAGTACTCCACCACACAAAACCATGTTATTTGATTAATTATCCTTTGACGTTAACGTAAAACGTTTGATTTGAATTTCATTAATCTCGCAAATAATTCTATCCCTTTCTTTTAACACAGTTACCCTCTTAACTAACTCCTCTTAACTATGTTACAAGAAAATTATTATTTCTTGGTATCATTCTAGGTTTGCCTATATCAAAATAATTACTTAAGTATCTAAAGTTATGTGTCTAAAGTAATGTTAAATAGAGGCACCCATTTTGCGCCATTATTAGTTAAATAATATATGTCGTCGCAAGGATGATTAAATTGCTGTATAAATTAATTGATTTGAAATTAGTTGCTAAAAAATTATCTTAGCCTTAAAATTTTTTTTCAAAATTGTGTGACGCTTTTACATTGAATTTAACATTCGGTTTCTGAACGTTTAAATTTAAATGATTAGGTAGCTGAAATTAATTATTATTTAAAAAAAATTTCGTTGCCGCCAAAACAATAGGCTAGTTTCCTGTGTCAAAAAAAGATTATTCTATTTAGTCCGTCAGTTAGATTATCAAAAAATATTGGACCCATATTTTGTCTTTTGTCAATCAAACAAATAATTACGAAGATAAATCGCATCAAAGTGAGCACGTGACGTCACGCCTTGCTGAAAAGTGTCGCAAGGCGTGACGTTACGCGGTACTTTAACGGGCTATATCTTCATATTTTTTTGTTTGATTGAGAAAAGAAAAAATATGCTTGCAATATTTTCTGTTAATCTAAATGACGGACTAATTAGATTTTTTTAGGAAACTAGCCCATTATGTAATCAGAAAATAATTTATCTGAACCTGAAACATAATGATAAATTCATGTAACTAACAACCAGAAAAGACTAGACAAATTCACCAGTATTTATTTGCATTATAAAAAATTATAATGTTGATTTTCGTAACATTTATTCAGGGTGCGTAATTTTTGTTTCTTAGATATTTATTATTTGTATAATTAAAAGCTAAAACATTTTATTAATCAATCCTGAATTGTGTAAGAGAAATACCTACCTTGGTCTGTTTATTTTGTAGTCTTTTAATTTCAAATCAAATCAAATCAAATATTTTTATTATGTAAAAGATTGGTACATGGCTTAAAAAGAATTGTTGTATTTAAAATATTGATTCTTGTATTGACTCGAAAACTGAAGTTTGCGCAAACATTTTTATACAAAGTAACATCCAGTGAACCTTTGGTAGTAACGATCAGAGTTTTCAGAGTACACTTTTGTTTGGACATGGAGAGATAACTCTGTGAGTTATCTCTCCGTCCACTCCGTCCGTGAGAACGTTATTAATAATAAATTTAGATTAAGGTGTAAATTGTAAATAAACAAATAAATTGCTAATTAAATAATTAAGCTAGTGTGTGTGTTGTTTTACGTTGTCTGCCATGAGTGATGAGGGTGGTGACGTCAGTTCTGCTGAGGTCACTATTAAAAAAACCCTGCTGGTCCAAATGTGCCGCTATGTATACAGGAATACTTTTTTACCACCAACCAATTTTTTTCTAGGCATTAGGAATCCTTCATAGAACCCATTTATATAAAAAAAAATTGGTATGTCAAGTTTTCACTATAAAATATTTTTCCCAATATAATTTTCAATTTTATGTGGTTACTGCTTAACGTAAACATTACGCTAGATACATGAATGCTCGGGCGGCGCGAGGGCAGCGGCACGGGGTTGCCATGACGACGGCCTCGTGGCGGCATCGGTGGCGCGCCGGCCGGTGGCAACAAACACACAACTCAGTCGCCCGCGCAACCCCGTGACGTATGCGTGCCTTATTACCGCGTTTCCGCGTCCCGCGCGCTTCGTACTATCGCGAAAATATGAAGGGAAACTCAACAACTTAAGGATCGTAAAAACATCAATGAAAAGCGGGTGCGGGGAGAGGCGTCGACGCTAGCGCGTAGTGTAGTTTGCGTGCCGTGTCCATACTCTTAGTATTTGTTTAGACAATTTCCAGGTGCTTTATCTCAACATTTTTGTACTGGGCGATACCAAAAGAAAAAACACGTGTATTGTTTTTTCCTCATAGATTATTATATTTAAATTTGGATGGTAATAAAAAAGTCTTCCTGTATAAAGAAGAACTTTTAAGACACAACTAATCTTACGTAATTCTTATTGTCTAACTAATCTCTGTGCAACAATTTTAAACTTGTTTTCTCAAAATAATGCTACATAAGTGTAATGCCATCAAAAACAAAACTTGTAAAAAATACCCGTCTCGCAACTCAGTTTTTCTACCGTAAAAAGTTGTGAGATCCATGTAATACTAAGTCGGTTGATTTATTCAGTCGTAGGGACTAAGTAGTAAGGGACCTTCAGTCTTAAGTTATTACGTAATTAGCTAATCTAACAACATCTTATAGTGACCACATTAATATTAAAAATATTTTATGTTTAAATAAAATAGACTTGGCCATCGCATGAAAACACAGTGTAACTCACAAGCAATACATATAGTAAATAAGATTGTTTAGTGCGATTGCAAAATCACGCTGCCTGAGTTGCAAGGGTTGTTTTGTTTACAAGTTTTGATTTGATGGAAGCAAAATTTGAAGCTTCTATTTCTACTAGAAGTGTTTTAGAGTTTTGATGATCGGTCAGTCAGTGAGTGACAAAATTAAGAACTTTGACTAGTTATAATTCTTAAACTACTAGTTCAAATTGAATGAAATTTGAAATATACCGTGTTTATACAATGCTTGCTTGGTTACTAGAAATACAGGCTTCTAGTTTAATCCACAACGGAGTTATAGGGGGTCGAAAATGGCCTGAACTACTTCGAGAAAAGGATGGTACGGCCGTGCCGCTTTTTTTGCTCGACTTGGCGAGGGCACTGTCATGCCCTCAGATGTAATAGACTAAATCTAAACTAACACGTTCTTGAGACTAGAATAAGTAGCAGCCTGGCAGCCTAGATTTTTTTTAAGCCGACTGTCATTGGTAATAGACTAAATAGAAACTAACACGTTTTTGAGACTAGAATAAGTAGCAGCCTAGCAGCTAAAATTTTTTTTTAGGCCGACTGTCATTGGCGACAGACATTAACTGCCGCACTCAGAGACGTCATTTAACAGTAAAGTGTTGATTACCATTTTTGTTAAAGATTCGATCGGGGGTAGTCTAACGAAAAGCATGGTCGATCTATTTACAACCGACTTCAAAAAAGGAGGAGGTTCTCAATTCGTCGGAATCTTTTTTTTTTTGTTACTTGTTATAGCAATGTTGAAGCTCAAACAAATGATGTGAAAACAAATGAAATACGAATTTTAAAACAATATTTTTCTGGCTTTATTTCGAAATAAATTTGAATATGGAATTTCTGATCAAACGCAAGATATTTGATGTTAAAGTTGCCAGTACTGAGTATTGGCAATTTCATATGTGAGGACTACTCATGTCTTACAAATAAGATTTCTTATTCTTATTTTAGTCCTAATGTGTCCAGGTAATGTGTCTTACGTACATCGTACTGGCCGAGGTACATAGGGTGTGTGTTTAAACATTAACATGATTTCCTGAACATCAGTATGACAATAGACAGTTCTGATATTTTAATGGTATATACTTAAATTATTGACCTACCGAAATATGCAAATACGGTTTCATCATCATCATCATCATGTCAGCCATCCACTGCTGAACAAAGGCCTCCCCCAATGACTTATCATCGGGAGGGATTGCCAATATTCACCACGCTTGGCAGGCGGGTTGGCAAGCGCAGTTTTTTTTATAATATTTCGCACGCTGACGCTGCTGCCCGTCTCGTGCTACAGGAATTAGTCGTCTCTTACAACACGCCTTCTGTTAGCGGTGGGGAAGTGTATTCTTTTTGGCCGTCCCCACATGGCACGAAATACGGTTTATGTATATTAAAATTAAAAAATACAAATATAAAAACTGTCCTAGTCACCTACTGTAGGTACCTACATACAAAATCTGTCATTTTCCGCTTTTTTCTCCCTGAATTGTATGAGTTCTGCTCTCTCCTTTCTCACTCTGTATTTAGGTATTTAAACAATTCAATAAAAAAAATCAAAATCAAAATATATTTATTTGTTAACAAACCATTTGTTGACAACAATTTGTGGTGACATACCTAGTAAGTATCAATATACCTGTATCAGGTAGTTACCGCCCATTCAGACCGTGGTAACACAAGTTAAACAAATAAAATAATTTTTAAGAAATACTAAAACTTAAACTAAGGGATTTGTATAAAATAAAACGAAACAATTTCTTTAAAAGCAGTATTAATATAATAAATAAGTATCTTATTTTATAGTCATATAGTGCTTTCCCACAATACAGTTTCTATCCAGTTTTCGCCAGAGCTTCGCATGCTTTAACTCATCATCATCATCATTATCATTTCAGCGATAGGACGTCCACTGCTGAACATAGGCCTCCTCTATTTACTTCCGGATTGGCCGGTTGGAAGCGACTTTTACCAGGTCGTCTGTCCACCTTGTGGGTGGACGTCCTACGCTGCGCTTGCCGGTACGCGGCCTCCATTCTAAAACCTTTCTGCCCTATCGGCCTTCAGTTCTACTTGCTAGCCAGATACTGCCAAAGAACTGCGTATTGTCACTAGACCACGCTCTGAATGTGCATTGAACAGCTATGATGCAGCTGAAACGCAGTTCTGTTGCAGATGACGCAGTTGATTCATCCGCAATCCAGCTGCCAAAGAATGGCACGCCACCCGTGCTGGCTGGCAGCTGGCTTGAAGGCTGCAGCAGTAGTCGTTAGAACTTGGCCAAAGGCAAGCGGAGTGCAAGTAGACTGCAAAGTTGGTTTTCAGTTTCGTTCGATAAAGTTTAAGCCAATCGCACGAAAACGGCTTCCATTAAGCAATTTTGCGTTGGCTCACATCATGACAGTTTCGTGTCAAAATCAAAATCAAAATCATTTATTTTTGCAAATAGGCCATTAAAAGCACTTTTACACGTCCCAATATTTTTTTTGCCCTAACACTGCTTCGGGACAATTTGTGTGCTAGTGCCGAGAAGAAGCAGCGCAAGAAACTCAGTCACTGTTGTCAGCCTCTTTTAAAATTAATCTTTTTACAAGTTTTGGTGCGAGCTAAGCAGTTTTAAATCGACACATTTTTATCATTTAAATAATCTCTAACGATGTTATAACCATTTTTCATTAAAATCATCTTAACATGTAATTTAAGTTCAAATAGCCAGTATTTGAACTTAAATTGCATTAGTTCAGCAAGGGATTGTGGTAATTTATTAAAAATACGAATATATTTTCCCATGAATGAACTTCGTACCTTGTGCAATCTGAAATTTGGAACGACAAGTTTATCTTTATGCCGCGTATTATACTTATGTATGTCATTTTTCTTAGGAAATAAGTGCACATTTTTGCGTACATACATAATATTTTCATAAATATATTGAGAAGCAACTATAAGTATGTTAATTTCTTTAAATAGTTCTCTTAGAGAGTCTCGTGGTCTAAGGTTATAAATAGCCCGAACAGAATACACAGAGTACCTACAGAAAAACAGTGTAGAATGCAGACCATCTTTAATGGCCTTCTCTTTAAGGTGACCGCGCACCTGTCAGCACCGCAGTACCCGCACGCACCGCAGTACCCACAGTACCCGCTCTATTCGCAATATCCGCACTAGCCGCGTAATCCGCATCGCATCCTTTCTTCGTCATTTCAGCCACAGGACCACTGCTGAACATAGGCCTCTCCCAATGTCCTATCATCGGAGGGAATTGCCAATACTAGCCACGCTTGGCAGGCGGGTTGGCGAGCGCAGTTTTTTATAAGATTTCGCACGCAGACGCTGCTGCCCGTCTCATGCTACTGGAATTAGTCGCCTCTTACGACACGCCTCCTGTTGGCGGTGGGAAAATGTATTCTTTACGGCCGTCCCCATGGCACTCCGTCCCTTGTTCGTCATCCTTTCTCATTCTAACGGAATTTCTGTTGACTTAAAAGTTGGCGGTGGGGAAGTGTATTCATTACGGCCGTCCCCACACGGCACTCCGTCCCTTTCTCGTCATCCTTTCTTATTCTAACAGAATTTCTGTTGTATGGACTTCGATACGTTATACGCATCGGCAGCAGCGTACGCGCCGAATCTATTGACGTCATCTGCATTCTGAGTCAGTATTTTACTATACGCGGCGCGGCTAGGTGAGCGCGACTCCATACGATTTCATACAAAGCATTATAAAATCCGATGACTGCGGCGCGTGCGGTATGCGGTGCTGAAAGGTGCGCGGGTCACCTTTAGAGTAATGATAACCGCACTTATGATCAGGCACCGAGAGTCAGAGACTGATTGAAACCGTATTATTAACAAGCGTTATAAAGATAGGCACTAAGTATATAGATAGGACCTATGTCGTGGCCAAATCGTAAAATTGATCATTTCATGATGTGACCGATCATTTTATAAAATGGTGGTATTTCATGATATAGAACAGCACACGCTGCCTACATCATGATGTGGTCTAACCAGATCAATGAATACTCAGCGTATGACGATATAAACTGCTAAACGCACGAATACTTCATGAAATGGTTAAACATTAGTGATCATATCGTAAAATCGTTACATTACCCACCGGTAGAGGCGCTAATGTTGCTTTGTTTTTGTGATGAGTAATGGCGGCGGACAAATATTTTATTCTAAAAGTGAATAATAATGTAAATTGTAGGTGAAAGTGCAGTGAAATATCGTTACGACACCAAGCTAGGCGATTTTTATGAAAATTACTCAAAAAACGAGCGCAACGTCTTTTTGACGTTGCGCATCAAGGAGATCGGAACGTAATTTGAGAGGTTAGTTGGGTTATTTAGCTATTCAAGTGTTTTTATTTAATAGTTTTGTTAAAAAATAATAATTATTTAAAATGTTTCATTTATCTATCGACTAAAATTACAAATATTAAACAAATTCACGTAACTTGAAAACATAATTTTATTTTAATGATATGGCCAAACGTGGATTGACATTTCATTGAATGTTGACGTTTGAACGATATGGTCAGTTTTAGTTGGCCATATCATGAAATACCACCATTTTATGAAATGATCGGTCACATCATGAATTGGCCAATTTTACGATCTGGCTACGACACCTACATAACTTAGAAAAACCAGTCAAGTCCGTATCGGACGAGTGTACCAACGTATATAAACAGGATCCTTAGTGGGAGCCCGGCTCACATTTTATTTAATTTTTGTTTTTATTCCATTTGTTTTTTAAGAAATGGAGTTGCAATATAATCACAAGAAAAATCTTGTGTTTCATACAAATGAAATTCCGCTTTTAGGCTGGTTTCAGAGTCCGCGTTTCACCACACGCGCGCTTACAATTACCTACATTAGACAGGTAGTTGGGTTTTATAGTCACGCAGTTCAAACTAGGCATGGAAATGATTGCTACTTTTAATTCATTTTCATTTCATGAAATTATGTCTTTTTTTCATATGAAATTTCATTGGCAATGATTTTTCGCAGTGTCATAATGTAACACTTTTTGATACTTAAAATGAAATATGAATTATTGTAAACGGTTGCTAATTTGCTACTTATATGAAATGTCATATTTAGTTCGTGCGCTACGTAATGTTATATGTGCCCAGTATCGTTCGTCATCTATGATCGCATAACTAGCATGCTTGTCTTTTTCACCTAGCACCTAGAGCAAATCATTCCTACTCGCTCGCGCTCAAGGACTTCGCTCGCTAGACTCGTTCTGCTACATACATCATCAATGAATGAAATGAAATGCGCATGATCTATGATTTCGAAGAGTGCGATTTGTAGCAGTCTATATGAAAAAATAGCAGGTGTGAACAATGAAATTCATTTCATATGATTTTTTACCTGATATTAATGAAATCTTCCATGCCTAGTTCAAACGCGACATCCGTTTTGTTGCCGAAAAATCGATAGTTTTGCAATCGATAGTTAAACGCTAAATTCATCTATACCATCGATAGGACAATCGATAGTGTACAAGTATCGATACTATCGATGGTATCGATACTATCGATAGTCTATTCGTTATTGAAGAGCAATACTATGGATAGTATCGATACTCATTGGTTGGCAGCGATAGAAACTATCGATACTATCGATAGTATTGCTGTTTACCGATAGTATTGCAGTAAGAGAGATATCGATACTATCGATAGTATCGATAAAATCGATAGACTATCGATAGTATCGTTTTTTCTTCAACTATCGATAGACAATCGATATTGACCTATCGAGCGGCAACACTACTGGCAGATAGCGTTTCAGAGACGCGGACGCGCGGGTCCCTCGCGCTACAGTGTACACTTGAGTACAAATGATTACCGATTTCATGTTCCTCCATACGGGGCGTCTGATCGACAAAGTCGTATCTTGTCGTGTCGATCGTATAAGATGTTTGGAAGATGCTACAGATCAAATGTACAAGGATAGGGACGCTAAAAATAAAGCCTGGGAGGATTTCCCTTATTATAATAACCTTCTGACATTAAACGGATCGATTTAAAATCTTCTATGACGAGGTCGCTGTTGCACTCTTTTCTATAAAAAATAAATAGCTAATCCTCTTAGTCGGTTTGCCTCCATGATGACGATTATACACAACTATATTGCAAAGAAACGCGCGATACTATAAGTAAATTATATTTAAAAAAAAAAAATTATTTTTAGCATTTTAGTGTTTTGAAGTCGGTTTTATTTTTTTTAATAAAATTTACTTATTTCATCTATTTTTTAGTGATAAATCCTAATCTAACTGCTGAACACCGATTTCATCCCCTATTTTCCTACCCTTAGGGGTGATTTTTATTTTGCAAACTTTTACCATAGCATCTTTGAAGTATTATTTGAAGTAGTATTCAATAAAACAAAAATCATCAAAATCGGCTCATATTTGTCGAAGATAGGTAACAAGAACCACAACCAAAATATTATCTGGGTATATATTTGTTGATTTTCTCAAAAAGTTCTACATCAATTTCGATAAAATTTATATGGGACCACCTTTAACGTAGATATGATCTACCAAACAAAAAAAAATCATTAAAATCGATTCATAATTGGCGGAGTAATCGCGTAACATACATACAAAAAAAAACATACAGTCGAATTGAGAACCTCCTCCTTTTTTGAAGTCGGTTGAAAACTCGTTTCAAAGCGGTCCGCCGGTCAGGCGCGCGCTGGCCAACGGCGCGTGCCGCCGGCGTTACTCTGAAACCAGCCTTACTGATGGCTGCCGTTTTTACCGCGTCTTTATTTCCTACAGCTCTAGTAATTCTGTGTTTTTTAGACCAACAAATAAATAAAGTTTCGAAACTTGTGTGGCATGGTACCTTTGGGTGTGGTGTTCAAAACTCAAAACTCTCCCTCCCTCTCCACTTGACGCTACACCCCCACGAGAGACTTGGTCGAGATCTTGATCGAGGGCTCGTTTACTTCCAGTAGAAATACCCTCTTTGATACATATCCTGAATCTCTCCAAGCGGAATCCCTTTAGTCTCTCTTGTTGTCATATATGTAACCACAGTAGCCACAGCTGAGATTAAGCAGAACATCAAGAAAGTTCCATCCAGGCCTAAGTGGTCTACCAAAACTCCGAAGACCGAGAGTAAGATGAAATTGCTTAACCCTACGCAGGTTACAAAAATTGATGACGCTAAGCCTTTCACCTGGAATAAAGAAATAAGTGATTTTAATTTTGACGACCTCCATAGCCGAGAGGCGAGCATACCGGACTTGGTGTCGCTATCTCTGAGGTTCCGGGTTCGATTCCCGGTCGGGCAATGTAGAAAAATAACTTTTCTATATTGTGTCGGGTCTGGGTGTTGTGGGACCATCGTTGTTTCTGATTTCTGTAACACAAGTGCTTTGTCTACTTACCACAGGATCAGAACAATGTATGTGATGTTGTCCAATATATCATATGTTTAAAAAAAATAATTAAGCCTGATATACTGAATAGCCTTTGTCATTAGACATTAATAAATAGGCAATTCTGCTTGCCATGGACAGACAGCTCGTCAACCTACCACAAAACGTCAAATTTTCGCAATTGATATTGATCTCTAAATGTCGGACATAAAGTTGAAAATCGGTTCAATGACCTTTAATTTTGGTAGGTTGACCTGCCGTTGACTACACCTACCCTATTTTAATTAGGTATTCGATATTTAAGTGCTGTTGCATTGTTTGTTATGTAGGTAGGTACCATTGTTTGAGGCCATGGAAAATCTCGCTCTCCTGAAATTTTGTACAGGATGTACCATAACTCAAGGATAACCTTGCCACCACACATTCTATCCATCACGGTGAACAATTTTTGCTCTATGACTTTTGCTTGCAGCCGATTAAATTTGTAGAGAAAACAAAAAAATCATAATTATTTTTAGTCATAGAACAGTAGTAGTTCACTATAATGTATAGAATATGTGTTACAAGGTTATTCTAGAGTTACGAGACAGCTTGTATAAAATATTCTTCACTAGCTGTTGCCCGTGACTTCGTTCACGTGGTCTTTCATAAAAAAATCTGCAATTTTCCTATTTTTTTCTTTCATAAGAACCTTCTTCTGTTAATAATTAATACAACAAAAAAAGAATTAGCGAAATTGTTCCATGTGTTCACGCGTGATGCGATGACCAAGGGAAATAGAGATTCATTTTTATACAAATAGATAAGGTGCTTCATAAATATCTGCAACGACTGAAATGGGTAAAAGTATTGCTTATATAGATTACGATAGTAAAGAAATTTTATGTTGTTTTATGAAGCACCTTATATAGATTATAAATAAATAAATAAATTGTTCCCACAATCACACCAATTAGCTAGCCCCAAACTAAGCAAAGCTTGTGCTAAGACGACTAGATAACGGGTAAACATACTTAAATACTTTTTTTATACATCCATGACTTAGGTACAAATGCTCGTGCTCATCACACGAACATTTTTACCCCTTGCGGGATTCGACCCGCAACCGCTGGCTTTGCGCGAACCACTACACCAGACGGTCGTCCTATTATTTCCTACTAATGTTTCGTATCGTGGTAAAATTGCCTAATGAAATGAACTGTGTATTTTACCAATCAAAACGATATTTGCTTTTTAAGTACGATATGGAATTGGGCAAACGAGTTAAAATTTTGTATGTTCATCATCATCATCATCATCAATTCAGCCACAGGACGTCCACTGCTGAACATAGGCCTCCCCCATTGACTTCTAGATTGGTTGGAAGCGGCCTATATCCAGCGGCATCCCGCAACTTTTAACAGGTGTCTGTCCGCCTTGTGGGTGGACGTCCTACGCTGTGCTTGCTGGTACGTGGTCTCCATTCTAGAACCTTTCTGCCTCATCGGCCATTTGTAATTTACCTTCGGCATAAAAGACTCCGACAGCTGCACTAATGGGACGTTGTTGACGCCGGCCTGGTAAGCACACAAGTACAACAGCATCACCAAAGGCACCGCCCACTCAGGTGCCCATGCCCAACGGAGAAGTGTAACCAGCAGTCCAAGGGATAGAGTGCAAATGGCGCAGGAAGTAATTAGTAATACCTGGTAACAAAATGGACGCTTTCAGGGATGTTATAAATGCAAATAAGTGTCGATATATTATATCGTATTTGATATTTTTTGGAAAATACGATATCGATGTAAAAAAAATTATAAAAAAAACCGATATATCAGTACTATTTATAAAAGAATATTTGCGCTCTTAAAATTTGTAGGTAGGCATACAGGGTTACATTGCAAAGGGGTGCCAAATCTTTAGGAGTTGCTCAGAATCAGTAACTTAATCGAGTTTGATTTCAATGCAAAGAAAAAAAAAATTTTTTACATTTAAAAAATATTCCTACCCGCTGTTAAAAATCGTACGCGTGGATAATTGAACTCAGTTATGAAAAAAATACACCGCATGTGCACTGCAAGGTCCTTGTTGGCTCGCAAAAAACCGCGCGGCTTTCGTAGTCTCTCTATTGACTTTATTTTCGGGTACTTTAAAGTAAATTTTTCGTAACATACGATTACTAAAAATAATTACGATTAAGACCCTTTATATTGTTCCCTAGATCTTATTTTTTAAATTTGGCACCGCTTTGCAATGTAAACCTGTATTTATTCTAACATACGTATGAGACTCCCTTTTTTAGATTTAAATTCGGTCCTTTGTGCGTAGGGGTGTGATGATTACGGTTATAACCAGCCTAGCTCCGCCCAGAAGCGCAGAAGTTTCCTGGGTTTTTCATAGGCTTCGCGGAGCGACTATGGGTTATCAAGGATTTCATTACGTTGTGATGCAACCGCCTCACATTCCAGGACCATATCGTTGGCAGTTTTGTCTGTAGTAAGACATCATGCCCTACAGAGAGGGCTGTCTGAGTTACCTAATATGGTGTAAAGGTGTTTGTTTAGGAGACAGTGACCGGTCACTGTACTCACTCCTTTCTTCTTCATCTATTCGTTGTGTGCGCGATGACAGCGCCCCTAGTGACCACATTTATTGTGGACTAAGATCTCTCAAATTATGGCAACTGGATGGTTTAAGAATGATTTTCGGATTGTTTTTGCTTGAAATTGGATGAAAATATCTAAAAAGTTTGCGCTTTTAAAAGTGATTTTATTACTTGAACTAAAATATAAATGTTATAATACGTACGGGATTTGAATCAATACAACATGATATAATTTTCTAACCTCAAACTGGTGCAAAAAGGGACAGAATTAGTATTAGCACAGCATGTGAGAGACGTTTTAAAGAGCTTAGAACCAACGGACAAATCTACTTAATAAGAGCTATGATCATAAGATAAACGTCTGCGACACAAACCCCCTACAAACTTTTTTCTTTTTACAGCAGCTATCCATTTATTTCTATCCATCTTGATGTTAGAAATGAATAAAACATGCACGAACTGGTTTTCCCATTGTTTCTACACTTTATAACACAGCACTTACTGTGACCCATATATTTAACGTTTTTACTTTAAAATACTTAATTTCGTTAGTATGGAATTCTATGGAAATATAGCAATTTGACACATGACAGTCCAGAGTTATTTCACATTTCTGCCAACTAACGTGCTGCGATCGATTTGACGTCCCCCACCACCCAATTTGCACATAGCGAATACGGTCAATCCCGGGTGCGTCCAAAGCTTTGGAGCCCAGGGTGCGCTTTAGCTTTTTTAGGGTATTTACTAGCAATTTTACAATTTTTATCGAAACATTTAAATACAAGTTAAATTTTCTAGAAGATCCCAAAAACGCCAACAAAACATTTTTTTATCCTTTTCGTCGGCTGGGTTTTAACTCGCGGCCCATAGTTCGTCATCTTAGCCGTTCGGCCAACGATACTTGACAGATGCCGACGAAATTCTTAATGACTTGACGCATGCAGTGACGTAAGCGGCACAGACGTCACAATATTTATGTAACAGTCACAAGACATAAGACCACAAACCAGGCGTAAAGCATATACTCGTTTTATAAAACTACATTGTTTTTCAACCTTAAGCCAAGGAGTCAAAGTGGTGGTCATAACCACTGCCCTAAAAAGGTTTAAGAAAGTCCAGTAACAAAAGAGTTAAGAGCAACAATGACTTAAAAGCTCTTAAGG
Source organism: Anania hortulata (assembly GCA_963576865.1). NCBI lineage: Eukaryota > Metazoa > Arthropoda > Insecta > Lepidoptera > Crambidae > Anania > Anania hortulata. The sequence goes on from OY756410.1 coordinate 2,390,397, forward strand.
TTCGGTACGTACTCGTCTTCCAACCAGATCAGTCGCCAGTATAGCTAGACCATTACCAACTACAATGGCCACAGCTAAGATAACTGAGCACAAGTGAGGTGATATGTCTGGAGCCGCTGCCAAGAAGAAGTGGCCGGCATACGCCTGTATTGCGGTTGCCCCCATAAAGGCTGACAGGATGACATATGACGTCAATGTGATGATTGCCCGCTGGGTAGGTTTTGATGTTACTATAACAAAGAAGATATATTATTGGCAAAATTTCCATTTTACCCCTAAGTGTTTAATTCCCAAAAACCTGACCTTAGTGCTCGCTGTGTTAATTATAATAAAATTTCAGGTTTTTGATCCAGCAGTTTCGGTTGATCCGTCTGGTCAACGTCATGGGCAAAACTGACTGACTGACAGTTCTGCCCTTTATTCCTTATGACCTTTATTATTCACGCAAGTAGGCTAGTGTAAGGACTGTCGGTATTATAAATAATAAATAAATAATAATAATAAATATTGGACAACATCACAAACATTGCTCTGATTCTATGATAAGTAGCTTAAGCACTTGTGTTACAGAAATCAGAAACAACGACGGTACCTACCACAACACTCGAGAGACAATATAGAAAAGTTATTTTCCTACATTTACCGACCGGGAATCGAACCCGGAACCTCAGACATAGCGACACCAAGTCCGGTATGCTTGCCTCTCGGCTACGGAGGTTGTCGTATTGTACAGATAAGTAGTGGTCACAAATGGATGGGGACAGAAACCTGCAACGACTTTGGCCCACTTGACAATAACTAGAGGAAGGTAATGCAACATGCGTTGTGACCGTGGCGAAACTCCGCAAAAACAAAATTCAATTGCAATTTGAGCTTGATTTTAACTAACGGTTTCGAACGTAATAAATGTAAATACACAAACCTAGAATTTTCCAAGGTGTCATTTCTTTAGTGCTTGTATTTTCTCCCTTTTCTTCGCTGAAATCTTCCTTCTCTAGAACATCATCCTTACTAACTTCTGTAAAAATGGAATTCAATATTTTATGGTAACACTAAAAATGATTTGACGGTGAATATGTTTTTATTCCAATGTTTCTATTTTTATAAGTAAAGTCAACGGCAAGTCAACCTACCCAAAAAGTTAATGGTCATCGAACCGATTTTCAACTTTAACTCAGACACGTAGAGACCAATATCAATTGAGAAAAATTGACATTTTGTAGTAAGTTGACGAGCTGTTGCGTGTACCTTAAGTAGGTAATGTAATGTTTGAAATAAAAAATTTAGTATTTTTATAGCATACTGTGTAACACTTCTGCGGGGAAATAACCTACCTTAATTACTTTTAAACTATCGCCTTCCATGATTAATACACACTAAAACGGGAATTAACGCGATCAGCAATAGGTACATATTTTACCTAATTCCCGTTTAAGTATGTACCTAGTCTTGCCATAAATACTGAAACATAGAAAAACAATTTTTTTTTATTGCAAATAACATTTATTACTTTTACAGTGTGTTAGTTAAATACATCAATATAAAACAATTAAAAATATAAAAAGCTTATTCGAAGTGGTCTCCATTGGCTGCAAAACAGTCCTTTAAACGTTGAGGCCAGTTATCAATAGAAGCACGCAATCTTTCCATGGGAAAATTATTCACTGCCAATCGTACGGATTGTTTAAGGGACTTCAAATTATCATGGCTTTTAGAGCAAGCCGTACTCTCTAAAACTGACCATAAATCATAATCTTGCGGATTAAGGTCGGGACTAGACAACGACCAGTCTTCAGCTCTGATGAAGTCCGAAACGATTGTTTCCAACCAAGCCTGCGTAGACCGAGCTTTATGACCCGGCGCCGAGTCTTGCTGGAAGGACCATTCTTGGTTATTGAACATGGTGTTGTAGAGGGGCTTCACTACCTCCTCAAGAATGGTATCTTGATATACTTGTGCCGATGTTTTGATACCTTATTCACAAAAGTATGGCTCAGTCACTCTTTCATCGATAATACCCCACCAAACCATCACTGAAGTCGGATAGTGCCCACGTTGCACTCTGTCGACTAATTGAGAAGCTTCCTTAGAGCTTTGAGCATAAATACGGTCATTTTGTTTGTTCTCTCATCCGTAAACAAAAATTTTCTGTGACCTCCCTTTGTGTCACTTCAGTAGTTGTTTCGATTTTACCACCCTCTTCTTTTTTAAATTATCAGTTAAGAAATGACCAGTACGTCTCTTATAGGCTGCAAGTCCTAAGTCATCTTTTAAAATACACGACATTGTTCTAGGTGCTATCTTCATCTCCTGAGATAAAATCTTTTGCTTTCGGACAGGATTTCTTCGAATTCTTTCCCTTACTGATTTAACCACCTTCTTCGTACTAACACTACGTGGACGGCCAGATCTTTTTCCATCACAAACAGAGGAGGTCTTATTGTACCTATTAATAGCCCGGTACACAAACATTTTACTAATACCAAGCGTATGGAGAGTTTTAAAAATTGTATTTGGAGCCATACCTACTTTGTGTAATGCAATCACAGCGATTCGGTTCTCTTTATCACCCCACTCCATTTTAATATCGCAAAATATTGTACAATGTATGCGCCAAAATGAGAACCAATAAACAATCATATAAAAATGACAGATTCCACATTTAAATGTAATATTTTGTTTATTTTTAATTGTACTTAACAGTATTTATGGCCAGACTAAGTATTGCCTACCTTAAGTTTTTAAGGCGCAGGGTAAGGAGAATACACGTACAAGTTTTCTAGCGAAAATACTGGATATAGGATGTGGAAATTAGTATAAGTATCATGTAACTCATATGTTGAAGTTTTTCCTGATGTATCTAAATAGGTACTAGTTATTATTTCTTATAAACACTAAAAAAATTTTCAAAGAACCGCGAACACCTCGGCCTTGTACACATTTATATTTTAAACGACGGTTTTGTTTAGTTTGAAAGTTGGTTTAGTTATTTATAACATTTTAGGTTGAAGATTGTTTTTTTTTTTCAAATAGTCAACAAATTAAGAATTATAAGAATTTTAAATTTATTTTACTGTTAGTGCCTACTTTTCCATTAGCGGATATTTTGCTCGCAATGATAATCTATTTGCACAGGAGCGCAAAGGATGGATGTTTAGTCTGCGAGAAGCATTTGTATTATCTTATGCACGTAATAGATGCCGCGCAAGTCGACGCTAAATGCTCAAGGTCACTTGCCTTACCCGTCGCCTTAAAGCAAACTCTAATTTATAAAATAGTGAGTAATAAAATATTACACTGACCTGCGTAGAAGGAACACTCTCGCTGTTTCTTTAAATACTCGAATTCTTCCAATATAGCTACTGTCGTCTTAGACGTTCCACGATAAAACATTAATGATGTCAAAGCTTCCTGAAATAACTAGATCATTGAGAGATCACAGAGAAGTGCTTGTAGCTCATTGGCGGCAGCGCTTTGATATAGTGTCTCAATCTCTTATAAACTATTGCATTGTTGCTGGGGTGGTATGGCAAAGACTCACCTAATTACATTGGAACGGGCGCAGAGGGTGGTGTTGAAGATATGCACCTTCCGACCATATCTGTACCCTACCTACGAGCTCTACAGGGACTGTGAGGTGCTTACCGTCCAAAAGCTATTTATTCTTCGCTGTGTTCTAAAACCACGCCATTACTCCGTTTTGCCCTTCCCAATCACAGTCAACAAGACGACGACCAGATAACGTCTGCTTGTCGTATAAAATAAATCGTTCTCACAACACACACAACACACACACACACAAACAAGCTCTCATTATTTTAATACATAGCTCTGTCCGTACGTTCTCACGTAATACAATTTGGCTCAAGTATGTAAATTTCAACAAATAGACCCCCTATTGATTCCCCCTGATGCCTGTTTTCACACAGGTTTTCCTGCCACGGGCATCAGTAGTCACCAGTTTCCTTACTGTGTAAATTATGTTATGCCTTTAAATTTGATGGAAACTTGTATTGTATGCAGTGTTATTGCTTGCTTAATAAATAATAAATAATAGTGATTACCAAAGTTAAGCAACCCACGCCACGGTTGTGATTGGATGGGTGCCCATTTCAACAATATTTAATGGTATTGTATCACAAGTGTTTTCGAAAGGCACTTTAAAAAGTTGGTCCTGGCTAAGATCGCTCGACCTACAGCTAAAGCCTAGTCAGAGGCCTTAAAGCAGCCTGATAGCATCAGACAATAAGTCACTGGCCTTACAACACTTCTGCACAAACCTGCACTGGACCTATGTGATGAAGTATGACCGAACCTCATAGTTGAGGTGACACCAGTACCCTGCATTGGGACGTAATACAAGGTCTAACAAAATCAACTGCGTTCCTTTAAAGGGGGGTATCTATACATCATACTGAATGCGATGACAAAAAATAAGGTATTGTTTTATAGTCATTTTTAAAAGTTATGTTTTCTAACAAAATAAATAAATTAAAACGCAGTCAAAAATGAAACACTCTGTATCTTTTCTTACTCATGCAAACTGTAGTTCACAGATGGTGTGTACGTACACAGCGCACACCAGCATTTTATTACCAAAGATCGTTGTGTGCATCACCCTTGTCAAACCAGCTGATCTGCGATTGGTCGAGTGGCACAGCTAGGCTTTTTCGACCAATCACAGATCAATTGCAACGAAGAATAGCTTCATACACACATGTTAGTACACTAGTGTGTGTAGAATGCACTTTCATGATAATAATGTTTTCGATAACAAACAAAACAAACAATGTCAACTAAATTAATAACCAACATCGTTTTTTTGTTACTTCAAGGCTCTAAGGAAAGATAATTTCTATGTTTTATGAGTTAGATTAAATCTTAGTTGTAGGAACTAGGTAGGTATTTACTTACTTTCTTGTAATTGTTGTTGTACGTAATTCGTTATTTACCTCTCGAAGCTCTTTAGAATCACTCCTAGCAGAATGGCAAGGTGGATAGAAATAAAGGAAAATAAAGCTGTTTTAAAACATTTATTAATTTAATTCTGACTCTGACTGACTCTATCACACTTTCACAGGCTTTGGACTAACAAGAAGGTTAGCGTAGTAAATAATTTATCTGCCTGGTAAATAATTTATCTGACTAACAAAAAAATTAAACAAACAAATCAATCAAGTAGGTACCACTTACTCTCAATCTACGCTTACTTGGCGTGTTTAAGTTCATTAAGAGGTTTACAATCTTTACAACAAATTACATTGATCATAATCACATTACAAAAAAACATTGCACAGCAATGTGACGTGCACTTTTTCGCGAAATAACAGTCTCTGTCACTTTTTATGTTTTAAAGCGTTCACACGGTTTCAATAAAATTCGCTGTCGTAGTTGTGTCGCACTTTCAATGTTATAATCACCTTCACAATACACTAAGTCCTACACTTAGCCCCACATGTTCAGGCTACTGCTACATCTAGTCTGAAAATGATCGGGCCGAACTAGGTGGGGGTTCTGTTCAGCCCAATAGTAGGCGCCGCGGCGTAGAGGTTAAACATCCAACCACTGGTGAAGCTTCTCTCGTCCGTCCAGAGAATGTTGCAGCTTCTGCGACTTCTGCCAAACTGGACTCGTAGTGTGAAGTCATGCGGCTTCAGCTCTTGAACTAGTGTAAAATGATACAGGCGCCTGCCCCTCGTCTTGCGTCTCGCCGCAGAATTCGCAATAATGACGCCTGCGCCCATGAGCGCTTGGCGAAGACGGACGCTGCATCAGTCGCGCTTGCGATTGGGTTGCCGATCAAAAATCTGCATCACACTGTCTTCTCATTGAACAGGCTGGCGTGGCCTTCCCTGGTCCCCGACGGGCATAAACAATCTCACTCCAGTCCCTGAACCGCTCACGAAAATGTCCTTAATATCAGCGTAAAGGCGCGCTGCTTTAGCACAAATTAAAGTTGCGATCCTGGTAGCACATAACCCTGGACTGACACCGTTCGCACGCCGCACGGAAGCGAATTAGAGACTGCGCGGCGCCCGGGCGGTCGTCCTGCAAAAGCCGAAAAGGCTCAAGCTAGGGATGCGCCTAAGATGGGATCATAATTTAAAGGATACTAAAAACTAAAACATACCGGATAACTGATCGTGAATTGGGAACTGACACCTCGCATTTAATTAAGTATTATGGCGAGGTAACCTACTACTTAAACGAAATCGTGAGTGCGACACAAGTTTTTTTTGTACCTTAGCTTTCAACTCGCCAATCTAGTTAAGTGTAACTCTTGTTTTAGAGTAAAATTATTTTGTCCAAACCGGTAATAAATGTTCTAAAGTGTCAGTTTAAGACAGACAAAGACTGATAAAACATACAACGACTGAATTTAAAAAGTCACTAAGAATTATTTTTAACGAACTAGGCCATAGCATTTAAACTCGGACATATCGTACTTTATCTAGCAGTTATTTCTTAACTGACAGTCGCAAAATTACCAAAATGTATTTTTAAAATGCTTATTCACATAACTACTTACTTGAGTTACTGTAAGTGGCAAAAAGGAAACAACTTCGAGAGAAATCAAAACACTAATAACATGTTTTACTTACTTAATATGAAATATGCGCTGATAAGACTATTTTTCGAAACTCATAAAACATTGTTATCGTCTCAATAACTTAGTTAAAATCAAATAAAATCAAATTTTAGTTTAAACAAAAATAAAATCTTAATTAGTAATGTAATGAATGAATGATCTGATCTCGTAAAAAACTATGAGCCTAGAAATCAGAACAAATGTGGCACATCCCTATCTATCCGCATGCACACTTTGATTTACCCCGACACGTGCCCGACACCGGCCTTTCGGCTCGAGCGGCATAGTCTGCAGTTTGCGAGTACGGTAGGGCTTCCACGTTAAATAAATATCTAGGACTAGGATTACGATTTTACACGAATGTTTGAGTAGGTTTATTAAAACAATCCATATCATTTTTTATTTAATTATTTTTAGCAAAACAATTATGATCGTGTTTAATTGAACCAAATATCACATTTTAATACTTTTCTCATTGTAATATTGCGACCGGTTAAGAGTTAAATTCTAGGTAACTTTTAAAGCATTTTTTGAAATGAGTTGTCCCGTGGTTTGTCAAGTTAATATCAACTTTTACGGTGTCGATTTCATTACTAGACGACTAGTCAAGAATTAATTACAAAATAGCAAAACCTTTTTATTCCAACAATTTTTCTTATAAACAATAATAATATCTCAAATGTTGAAACTTAAATAATAAGTAAAATGTATTTCAGTTCCTAAAATAGCAAAATGTTTTATTTCCTTACGAATACCTACGATCTTATCTTAGCTAAACAAAATGCTTGTCACCCTATCCAAGATACCGACAAACACGGCGGGGTACTTTTGTCGGGGCCACCTTTGAAACTTGGTCTTGCTAACTCCAAAATAATTTTACCCCCAAAATTAATTAAAAAATAAAGTAGAATTAAAGAAGGCGAGAAATTAGACTTTAATGACCTTGTTATTTTCAGTTTAAACAACTCGATTGTAGTTTTGTTTGTAAAATTTAATTTAATAGCACATTACACGACGAGTTTACAGCCGTGGTGGGAAGTTGGGAACGGTTAGACGTAACGTCGTACAGCCATTTTTGTTGAAGCTGAATAGACGAGAGCATTGATCGAAATTGTCGTTGTCTCCGCGGTATCTTCGTTCTTTCAAAATGATATGTGAATACGGCCTTGGTTACTACGAAAACTAGTGAGTCGTTGAAGTTTTGTTACGTAAATTAGGTCACAACAACACAGTCACACTCTCCGGTCAGTTCGCGAACAACGCACTCTGTGGTCAGCTGTTCGTAGTATCTTGATCGATTATGAAGTACCGCCAACTTTTGATTCTCTTGACGTCGGTTCGGTTACGTGACCGCAAAAACCAACAAACAATTAAAACCCCCAATTCCTAATTCTCTAATTGCGAAACACATAATTCTACTCCAATCCGTAGTGAAAAAAGTCCTTATAAAAGAAAACCCACAAACTTTATTTTACCCTAAAATCAGGGTAATTCTTTCATGTTGGTATTTCTGAGTCACCGTCGCCGCACCGCCGGTAGTACTATTAGGTATTCTGTGGCACCGCGCTGTTATCTTGAGTGTGTGCATGTGTGGGTCACGTATGCTTGTGTGCGTGCGTAGTGTGTCAATGTAGTAGTAAACAGCTGTAAAGGGTGTAGATTTTCGTAGTTACGGAATGAGATTGTTAAGATCAATATCTCCGTAACTAGCCTGAATTTTTGGCTCAAATTTGGTGAGCCTGCTCAGCTCGATGTACAGATACCCCCATTAAAAGGAATGTAGTTGATTTTGTTAGACCTTATATAGGCCTAAACTACAGGTTTCTGATGAAAGCGATGCCATAAACCACATTTTTCTTTCACGTCCAGCCTTCAGTTAGCTGGATGACCCACGCTATTTCTGTTACGGACTAACTATTATAAAAGTGGTTACTACTACACGGTCTCCTTAACAATAATGGTATTAACCTTACAGAGCTAATAAAAGCGTGAAAAACGAACCTTGTCCTGCTTTTGGTTGATCAGATAAACAGGGCTCTCCTTCAAAAAGTTCACCAATATAACAAAAAGAACACAAATCGTCAAATTTAAGTAGTTGATGACGTCATAACTGCACACCCATCCAGTTATATAAGACACTAGGCATGCAATGGAGAACGTCAGCAGAGGTAGGGAAGCCATAGTCCCTCGGATGTTGGCTTGACTGATCTCGTTAATGTACATTATGGCGACGAGAAAGTGAATACCACAGCCGAAGCCGAGAATGAATCGGGCAGCTATCAACTGAGTGATGGACTTGGCAGTTACTATCAGCGTCCAGGCGAGCTGAAAAATGAACATTATTTATTCTAGCTTCTTGATTAGTTTGACGTTCCGATTAGTGGCGAGTCGGTTCCTTTTGAATGCAAAGGGTCCTGGGTTCGATTCCCGGTTCGAGTCAATTCAGAAAACGAACTTCTCTAAATTGGCTTGGGTATGGGTAAGCTGGGAGATGCCTGTAGCAAAATTTAATGTTTCATAACTTTCATACCCCGTTACGAGATACTAGGCCAGATTTTTTTTCAGTGTTTTTTTTTTGTTGTAAAATTAGATATAGATATTGGACAACATCACATACATTGCTCTGATCCTATGGTAAGTAGCTAATGCACTTGTGTTACAGAAATCAGAAAGTTAAAAAAAATATTGGTAAGTAATCTACTAATGTCCTCGGTACTTAAGTTGGAAGAGCAGTAGCCCAGATTTCTAAGACATGTGAGATAAATTCCAACTTGAGGCAGTCAATATATATTTTTAGTATATTATACTCGTAGGTAATTAGTTACATGAATCAATCATTCTGCAAATTATAGTGCCAAAAAGCAAGTACATAATAAATTCTGAACCAAGTTAAAATATTCTTAAGACAAATAGGCCGTAATCGGGCAAAGTAAGTATCTAATATTCTAAACTGAAATAATTAACAAGCTCCTTGAACTGATATGCTCACCGTAGCAATAAGTCCAGAAATTAGCTGAGTCTTCTTTCTGCCCACTAGTTCTGGTAACTGGCCAGTGGTAAGAGATCCAACCACGGACCCCAGAATAATTACTGACGCTACAATGTTCATTTGATTCTTTGTCGCCATCACACCAAGTGGTGAGTTATCGCTCTCCAGCAATGGGCCAGTGTAGGATATCCATGTTAAGGAGTACGCTGCTATGAAGTGTACAATGGACACTGAAATGGAAATCCTTATGAGTTCAATGCTTTTAAAGCAAGTTAAGTTTGAGCGCAAAACTGCTATTAGGCTACAGACCCTGACGCAGGCGAGTTACGCAGACGCTAGGTATCAAAAGCGGGAGGTGGTGCAATAGGGAAGTTAAGAACTTCATCATCTTATCATTTCAGCCTGTTGCGCGAAAGAGCGGCAAAGAGCACGATTTCCAGCTATTTTCATCCAGCCACTGTCAGTCATCTTCCTAAAGTCGTCGATCCATCAAGCGGGGGCTTCCTACACTACCTTTGCCGAGGCGTGGTCTCCGTTTAAAAACCCCTTTACTCCACGTTTAATCGGTTTTGCGACAGATGTGGTCGGCCCACTGCCTTGGCCTCTCGTAGGTTCTCGAGTTTATTATACATTAATAATTTCAACGTGCAACGTACGACGTATTCCGTAATTCAAATTTAATTTAAATATTTTATAACCATGTGCTTCGTAAATGCAAATTGTAAACAAATCGTTACCGATAATATTCTAGAGTTCGGATGGTTCTGAATAGCTCTAAATTCGTCATTCGATTCCAGAACGATAAAAAAGAAAGACGAAAGATTCTGAATCGAAATCCAGCGTCACATTTGTGCGACTCTTCCCCTCCCTGGTGTGACGTCACATATTTCGTCGGTTCGTGACAACAAAACAATTTAAACCTTATTAATTATTTATTTAGAGTTTGAAAGTTTTTTTAAGTTTTTCTTTAATAAGTAGTTTAAACGTGTTGTGTACTAGATTTTAAAATGTGATGTCACGAAATTTGTGACTCCTTCTCACCTCTTGTTACACTTGTTACATAGTGTCACACCCAATTTTCAACACATTGAAGTGATTATTCCATTTATTTAGCCGATTTTGTGTTTGTGCGTATGCGCATATTATCTAGTTAATATACATAATCAATTTGGATGTAATGTAACATATTTGAATACTACACTCGTTTTTAGCAACATTGAGTTTGAACTCTAAATTCAGTCAATGACCGACGCGACGGTTTACCTTCTAATATGTAATTGTAAATGCACAAAATACAGAACAAAATCTTAACACAATGGCGACCAATTTACAACTTTAATTCTAACATGAACTCAATATCAACTGAAATTTTCTGGTTCTTTGATAAGCTGTTACTGTTCATTACCTCACCACACATCAACCACTAGATGGATTTTGATGAATAACACGAACATAACTAGGCTGTCTCTTAATTCAGAACCGTTCGATAGAAAATTGACAATCGATAAACCACGTGACACTATACAGGTGTAGTTTCGAACAGAAGCCAAATTCAAGGAAGCGATTCTATTATAAACCGGGCAAGTGCGAGTCGAATTCGCGCACGAAGGGTTCCGTACCATTATCTATATAACAATATTCTAAAAAAAGCCCAAAAAAGCGTTTGTTGTATGAGAGCCCAGCTTAATAATTTTTTTTTGTATTTGTTTTACCAGCAAAAGAAATACATAATTTCTGAAAATTTCAACTGTGTAGCTATCGCGGTTCTTGATATACAGCCTGGTGTCAGACAGACGGACGGACAGACGGCGAAGTCTTAGTAATAGGGTCCCGTTTATACCCTTTGGGTACGGAACCCTAAAACATTTTTTTATGGGGTTAACATCGAAAGGCCATTTTTTTTTACTGTAGGTATTTATACTTCATGAGTGTCACGTAATTAACCGGCCGTTGTCAGTTCATTGTCGAATGGTTCAGAAGGCCTACAACAAAAATGTTACGTTAGTTCGGACGTTTTAACCTAATTAATTAAAATTATTAGACAGGAAAACCCAAACCAAAAGGCCAGCTTAAACAAAATACAAGTGCCCGGCGGTAAATATTGCACATCGAAGTTTGGAAAGAGACAATCAGCTGATTTCGGCTTCGTATAGCGTTTTCTGTGTCGCACACTTCCAAGACGTTTGTTGACAGTACGTAGAGTTGTTAAAACCCCAAACTATATTATTTATTTTGTGGATATTTTACATAATGATATAATGTTAGTTTTACAGCTCTATATACATAACAAAATGACAGAAATCAAAACAAAACACCAATGAAGTACTTTGTTCTGAATTCAAATTCTGATAAACAATAAATCTAATAATTGATGGACATGGAAATCGGCATTCGTTTGTATTCGGAAATGCGATGATAACCGATGTGCAATATTTAAATGCGTGCGAAATCTTATAAAAACTTCGCTTGCCAACCCGCCTGCCAAGCGTGGCGAGTATTGGCAATCCCCCCCCAACGAAAGTCATTGGGGGAGGCCTATGTTCAACAGTGGACGTCCTATGGCTGAAATAATGATGATGATGACTGTACATACAATACTTACATATCAACACCGCCATTAATTGAATTAGAATTCCTTTCATGGTTCAATACCTTCACTGCGCGTTCACTAAGAGAATGACACGACGAAACATCAAACAGCACTAAAAGCGGGTATCAGCCACTGTTTGTATTTTAAATATTTGCACTACACTTCTTTATTTGTGCATAATGACATTTACATTAAGACTACTATAAAAGCAGTTGTTCCCAACCAATATAAGTGTGTAGATAGTTTAATTAAAGCTGGAAAACAGCGGTAATAACCCCGATTCATAAGAGCCTAATAAAGATAGTCCTTCCAACTATCGTCCAATATATCTACTTCCCATCTTTTCACTAACATCCGTTTGCCGAATCACTGACATTAAGAGGGCATCCATGTATGAGGCTAAACATGTTGTTAAATCTTGGCTAGCGAAACTGGACTACCAGCAAACAGAAGACCTTCTAAAAAACACCTAATTGTCCTCCAGTCTCACTACGCACACCACACACACAATCTTATTAGGGATCTTTGGTTGCTCAGAGATACTGCGTGCGTATTTTTTATGAATGAGACAAGATTATCCACGCGTACCATCTTTAAACTGCGTATAGTAATAATTAAATACAGGGTTACATTGCAAGGTAGTGGCAAATTTTAAAAATAAGATCTAGAGAACAATGTAAAAGTGCGTCTTTAACTAACTAGCTTTTTGTTCGTTAATTTTTCGATGTTTTAATAGTTATTCTGCTATTTGAGACGGAGACGGCCCAGCCGTTCTTGACTTATAAATGGTGTAACTAATCCGACTTTGTTTTATATTTAAAAAGATATGAAACAAGTAGTTTGTTTTTTACGGAGATCGGTTTAGTTACTGATTCTAAGTGGTCCCTGAAAAATTGGCACTACCCTGAAATGTAACCCTGTATAAAAAATAAGAGTTTGTTTTTTACGTAGATCGATTTAGTTTGATTCTGAGTGGTCCATGAAAATTAGCACTACCTTGCAATGTAACCCTGTATGTGTTACATTGCAAGTATCTATGGCTCTGTATGTATGGCTCTGTTAGTGCGAGCAAATATGATAGCTTGCAGGTTCGCTAGGTGCTCAAAAGTGGTCAAAGCGACGCTCTTTAGAGCATTTGTACCTCGCTTTATTCGTGCAGTCTATGGGCTAATTATACAGCGAAAAGCTACAGCGCTCTTCGCGTCCAGTTCAACAATGCGTTCAGGGCGGTGATGGGTTTGCCCCGATTCTGCAGAGCCTCGGGTATGTATGCGGAAACACGCGTCGACTGCATCCACGCAACTATGCGCAAAAGGGCTGCATCTTTGGTACACAGAGTTTGGGCCAGCTCTAAGACCGTCCTGGCGATGATAGCTGCAAGACTTGACTCGTATTGATGAATATTCGGCATTGTTGTGAAAGGAATATTACTGTGCCTATGCCGAAAAGAATTTATGAGCATGATTAAGCAGTTGTTATTTATTATGTACGACATTAATTTATTTTAATGATTTTTAATTTTATACCAAATTAAAGTATCAGGAATAGAATATTTCCACTGTTCCTGTCATATTAAAATCTTTTTAATTGCAAACTCCTTGGTTTTAAAAATCAAATATCATTTATTTATTTAAAAAAAGATTCTCGGTCTTATCACAAGGTCTTGTCAAACTTGTTTAGTCGTTGAGAAAATGGAATTGACTCGAGAAAATTCAAGAGCGATGATTTATTATGACTTTTGAAGTGGTTTAACACAAAAACAGTGTGTTGACCGGATGATTTCTGCATTTGGTAATGAAGCCCCATCCAAAACCACAATTTATCGCTGGTTTGCTGAATTTCAACGTGGACGTGTCAAGCTCAGTGATGATCCCCGTCAAGGTCGTCCAAAAACTGCAGTCACCCAAGAAAACGTTGATGCTGTGCGTAAGCTGATTGAGGAAGATCGACATGTGACATACCGCGATATTCAGGCAACTTTAGAAATTGGTATGAGTCAAATACAAATAATCTTGCATGAACAATTAGGTGTAAAAAAGTTGTTTTCCCGATGGATACCGCATTCGCTCTGTGAAGAGCAAAAAGCGGCTCGCGTTACTTGGTGCGTCAGAACTCTCGAAAGATTCCACGCAGGATCCTCAAATGCTGTATACAACATCGTATCAGGTGACGAATCCTGGATATACGCGTACGAACCCGAAACAAAAAACCAGTCACGAGTTTGGGTGTTCGAAAATGAGTTAAAGCCAACAAAAATTGTTCGTTCACGAAGTGTTGCAAAAGAAATGGTGGCCACGTTTGTCTCCAAAACCGGCCATGTTGCGACTATTCCTCTTGAGGGTCAAAGAACGGTTAATGCAGAATGGTATGCTAGCATTTGTTTGCCACAGGTCGTTTCTGAACTCCGTAAAGAGAACTGCAACCGCCGCATCATCCTCCATCACGACAATGCGAGTTCTCACACCGCGCACAGAACAAAAGAGTTTTTAGAGCAAGAAAACATAGAATTATTAGACCATCCGCCGTACAGCCCCGACCTAAGCCCTAATGATTTCTATACTTTCCCTAAAATAAAGAATAAATTGCGTGGTCAGAGATTTTCATCACCTGAAAAATCTGTGGACGCCTACAAAACGGCCATTTTGGAGCCCCAAACTTCCGAATGGAATGGTTGCTTCAATGATTGGTTCCGTCGTATGGAAAAATGTGTTAAATTTCGCGGAGAATACTTTGAAAAGCAATAAATACATTTTTAAATAGTAATGTTGTGTCACTTCCTTGATTCCCGAAATTTTCAGTGCCGCCCTCGTAATTATATATTTTTTTTAAATTAAATTTTTTGTTTATTCAATATTTTTAATTGCAGTGATATTTATAAAAATATAATTATTAATATTGGATTATTCAATGACTACTTAAATGTTGTGACTTGAGAATATATGTGTGAATGGGTGTAATTTGCCTGAATAAAGACTTATTTATTATACCCTTTTCAAAGTAAGAAGTAACTTATGACACATCACGTGACTTCCCTTTTGACATAAATAGTGATGTGCTCGAACGAAACCCAACCGATTCTTTTTGAAAATCGAAAAAGTTTATATAGAAAGTTTAATCTATTTTTATTCAAATGAACTTATTTAAAATAAGAGATATAATGCAATGTTCTACTGCCAAGGTGCCGTATATAGATTTTTGACAAGTCTTTTTTCCTTTTTTTGCATTTTACCAAATAAAAGCAAAACAATAATAAAAACTTTACAAAAACAGCAAAAAAAGTCAAAATAGGAACTATGCGAAAAATAACGATAACACAAATCGCATACAAGCAGACGCTCTCGTACTACTGACGTCAACGCATATGTTTTCACAAGACGACCGAACCGATTCATCGATTTAGTTCCGATTATGTATTGTCAATCGCTATAAGTAATCCTATAATTAAATCCTATTAATTTATTTGTTAAATCATAAAGATATATTATTAGTTTGCAATTTTTGCTTAGATTTTTATACTTTTCTATAAGTACTTTTCTTGTATTTAAGTGCACACTGACTACCATACTATTCATTTATATAATATATGTGGATAACTGTTATTGGCTTTCCGTAGAGTTAAGATATTTTATGTAAAATGAAATCTGTAAGCTGTTGTAATCCCTAATAAATAAAAATAAAACAAAATAAAATAGAGGCAAAGATTATTGTGTTTTTGCGATGATATAAATTAAAAATATGTTTTATAAAATATTATCGTAAATAGTATGGGTGAAACGGAAAATGCCAAGTGTCATAAGTATCTTCTTATCTTCTATATCTCTTATCTAAAGGACTATAATTAATAGCGTAGAACTTCCATCCACAAGGTGGACAGACGACTTGGTAAAGGTCGCAGGAAGACGCTGGATGGATTGGGAAGTCGATGGGGGAGGTCTATGTTCAGCAGTGGACGTCCTATGGCTGAAATGATGATGATGATGATGATATTAAAGATGTAAAGTCATACGCTATGGCAATTATGTACTTAAGTAATGACAAATGTATTAAATTTATAAGTTTCATTACTTACAAGCGGCAATGTAAAATGTTTGAGAACAACTGGTGCAAAAGATAAGGTTGTGCAAAAAACGCAAGTTTTAGGCAATTATCATTATTACATCTCTACTCAAACAAAAAATAATAATGTTTTAGAGTTTATTTAAGTATTAGTGCGTAATTTTATAAGCCGTGCGTCTATTGTAAAACGACTAGTAATTGTTTTTCTGGCAACTGCGATACAAGCTAAGTTTAGTGCAGAGGCCGCTGTAAATTAATGTAACTGATTTTTGAAATAAATACATTTATTATTTAAAAAAAATACAGGCCAAAAACCTCTCGCCTCTGGGCGGTAATGACTGGCAATGGCACAGTTGGCCGGGATCAGGGCAATCAAGCACAGGGTATCGCACCACCGCCTTCTGCATCTTTGCTGGAAGCGAGCCGCCGACGAATCCCAGTCTTTTCAGGTGTACACCTAATGTGACTGGGATAAACCCGTTTGTCGATATAACAATTGGTATGATTTGAGTTGACGCCACTTCCCACATTTCGGTGACCTCGTGTACTAGGTCCAAGTACTTGCGTTGCTTTTCGGTGTCGGCCTTCACAAGGTTCTCTCGGCTCTCACAAGGTTCTCTCGGCCTTCACAAGGTTCCTCAAGGTTATTATTATTATTAAGTCGGTACAATCAGTGTGGTAAGGCAACAAAGGAAGTATGTGTAATATTAAAATTAATTATTCTTATCTAAATTAAACAACAAATCTAGCCCCTAACTAAGCAAAACTTGTATTCATGGCTAATTTTTAACGGATATTATACTTAAGTACACTTATAAATATCCATAACTCAAGTAGTAAGACGCGAGATTTGAACCGGAATCCGTTAATTTTGTAGTCCGGGTCGCGCACCACTGCACATGATCCCTTGTCTATAGACATAGATGTAACAGCGGGCAAAAATAGAAGACTTGTTCATCAAATAAGCGGTAAAAACCGTAAAATGTTATAAATTATATTATATATTATTATTATATTATTCTAGGAAAATTAATTATTCTTTGAGTAACAAATAAGGTAGTCTCCTATTACGGAGGTATTTCGTGACATTGGTTTGCATTGAGTTTTAGTTTTTCTTGTAGTGCTGTCCTTCATTGTAGGAGATTACTAGGTCCTGGCAAAGCCCGTCTATTTGTACTATCTTTTCTGCCAAGTACTTGAAAAGTACTTATTGGGGCAAAGTCGTGATAGAAGACCTTTTTTCTATCTGTGGTTTCACCAATGAAATAGCGATTTCCTTCAAAAAGTTTCCTCTTTCATAGTTCTTGTAAACGAGTCATGTTTGCGTTATAAATGTCATTCGCATTGGTCCCAATGGTCTTCAAGTTCTCATTACCTTCAATATCATTTTTACTCGTCTAAAATATTCGTTATTCCCTGTTCATGCAAACGATTTTGCAACATATCTTTAAGGAAATAACATTTTTAAAATGGAAAAATACACTCACAATACGTCGCACAAGGGTCGAAACGACCCATACTCACTTGACACGTCTGTACCTGATCAAACGCGGGAACTTGGTTAGGTGGGGTGTAGATAGTCTATAGATATAGTTACTTGAAGGTATTTGACGCGACGACATTCATTTGTGTCGTATTAATACTTAAAAAGTTATGGCATCGAAATTCCGTAAATAGGTCTTATTATTCTCCCGATTCCCTGTTTTTTACTCGACATTGGTAGTGGGCAATCCGCCCGAAGCCATTCAGACAGTCAGCTGCACTGTCAAACAAAAAAAAAGTTACGGTACAAGAATTGAAGTACTGGGTCTTTTTGACCCAGGCGCGACTACCCGCAGGTTAAAAACACTTCACATTTTACTCGTTTTTTAATATTTTCTGAAACTAAACCTTTTTATTATCATATATTATTTAAAAAAATACTTAATAAATGACCTCTGCCAAGGCAACTTCTGTGCACTAGATAAAACGGCGTCGCACGTAAATGTTTTTTTTTATTGTCAGTCGGTGATAGTGTAAATCGTGTCACTAGTTTCAGGTTCATTATCTCAGAGTTCATTATCTCTAACAGGCGTACACGTACATAGTTAATTTAAACAACTGAATCATTAAAATAAAGATACAGAATTATCTAATAACAAAACTGCGTTATCTAGTCGCATTGACATCACGATTTTAAGATTTTTCGTTTTATTTTTACATATCAGACCGCCAAAATGTACATCTTTCTGTAAACATCGACTGTAATTTCTTCGTATGGTGTGTAATAAAGAATATTTACTATCTTGGTGTCGCTATCTCTGAGGTCAATATAGGAAAATAACTTTTCTATATTGTCTCGGGTCTGGGTGTTGTGGTACCGTCGTTGTTTCTGATCGCTGTAACAC
Organism: Anania hortulata; assembly: GCA_963576865.1. NCBI lineage: Eukaryota > Metazoa > Arthropoda > Insecta > Lepidoptera > Crambidae > Anania > Anania hortulata. The sequence goes on from OY756410.1 coordinate 2,409,008, forward strand.
AAGTGCTTAAGCTACTTATCATAGGATCAGAGCAATGTATGTGATGTTGTATCCAATATTTATTTATTTATCTATCTTTGTAACGTTTCTGTTCACTGTTGCACCAAATGTAACCAAGGTATATAAATATTCGGCACAAAGATAATCTTTATTCGATTTTATCGGCATAACATGAAACATATAAATTGCAATACCTATTGAAACGCACACGTCCAACAAAAAAGTCGGTCAAAAATAAAATCAATGTATCTATCCCTGTCGATCCGATTCATCATTTCAGCCATAGGACGTCCATTGCTAAAAATAGGCCTCTTTCAGTGACTTCAGATTTTCCCGTTGGGAGCGGCTTCTTGCAACCTTTCTGGAGACGTATTTTTGGAGCATTAAAAATAAATCTTAAATTCGAACACGAAAACAATTCGTGTATGAAAGTAGTTTTTATAGCTTCTGATTTTACGCATTTTTGAATCACTCGAAATAGGTGTTGCTATTAAATTGAAATCTTGTAACAATTTTTGTTTCACGCAGAAGATTCTATAAACCATAAAGTAGAAACTCATTAACGAACGTAAATAAAAAGTTATTATGTCAAATTTCTGTCAAACATATGTTTACTTGTCAATGTCATTTTTCCGTACTTTCTACTAGTAGAAAACGAAAAACGAGTGGGTAGAACCACTCGTTGCAGAATTCTTGGAACGAATTTTCAAAAATAGTGATTTTAGGTATTCGCATGTGAATCTTGCGATTTCGTATTCGGATTGGAATTCGCATGATTAAAAAATACGTCTCCTGGTCGTCTGTCTACCTTGTCGTCCCATATATTCGCTAACGGTACGTTGCCTCCATTCCAAACCTTTCTGCCCCTGTAACGGACCTACACACATTCCTTATTTTTCATCATACTTTTACATTACTAATGTTTTATTTGTAGTTCACATCAATTAATGAATGATTATTTGTTTATAGTTCACTCCCATTACTAATCAATTGTTTAGTAATCATTTGTTAATACTTATATCCATTAGTTAATTGTTAAGATAACCAATGTACAAGGGTCGTGGTGCTATCAGCCCTTTCTCCAATATAAAATAGCTACCACCGCTCTTCGGATCAGTTGAAGCTGACTTCGCATCCTATTAAGTACTGCGTAACATAAGGTTTTTATCGTTAAAGTCAAAGTAGTAAAACAAGTTCTGCCCAAAAACTGTGTCTCAATCAAGTGTCCCGCAACACCAAATCACAACGCCACCGCTCGGGCCATTACAAAACTGGTATCAGAAGTGTCAGATTGATTGAGTTGTTAATTCCTTCGCAATTAGTCAACCGCGTGAGTTCTCCTACCGCGTAGACTTCGTACGGGAATACACAAGTTAGGAAGAAACTGTACGAGATCTTCATCGGAGTAATAAAACTCTTCGATTCTCTACAAGTTTGTGAGCAACATCGACGAGGCCAACGAGTTTGAACGAGACGTATCTTCAACGGTCCAGTAAACCGTTTACGCCGTCCAAACCACCGCCACATCGGGAACTTATACTACAATGTCAACGGAGTACCTTCAAGCAGTCATAATATTATCGTGAGTACACCGCCAAGCACAAGCAAGCATCTTCATTATAAAGGATTTTTCCTGTACAAGATCGATTGCCAATCAAGAAGATTATAAACTTAGACTCTATTCTAGAATCTAGTGTATAAAATCTTAATCTAAAATCAAATTTAATTGTTAATCATGTCTGTAAACGCGAATGTATCCACATCGTCAAATACAAATACTTACATTTCATTGGAAATGGCTGAAAGAATGTTAACTAAGTTTGATGGCAATAAGGCGCGTATCTACGAATTTTTAGACAATAGCGACACTGTTAATAATTTAATTAATCCTAACCTAAGAAGTATTTTACTTCAGATTATTATCACAAAAATCACCGTCAACGCTAGGTCAATGATTAGAAACCGCGAATTTCAAACTTGGGATGATTTAAATCTAAATTTATTTAGCGGTATAAATTCTAACTTATCTTCTATAGTGTTATTTTTAATTCTATTATAACAATTATCGTTAATTATATCAAAATCTGGAAGAATTGATATATGTTTTGACACTAAATCTTGACTAGTAGAATGTAATATAATGTTAGGTGAGTATAACTTACAATTCTTTTCTAAATTTAAAATACCTGTTAGTTTCAATTCTATATCGTGAGGTTCTTCATTTTTACAAGAAATTGTTGTGATAACTTTGTTTGGTATAACAAATAACCAATTATTTTCATTATGAAGTCGATACCATTGTTCTCTTTTTATTAAACTAATTCTTGTATCACATGATGAAGGTATTTGACTTTGTATTCCTAGGAATAATGTTATTTCATAGTTATCTTTAGCATGAACAGAATATAAAGGTTTTTCTAATTGACAAATATAATAATTATTAGACATCTTTTTACAATTATCAATATTTTCAATGTAGTATAATGTATTTTATTTTTAGGTATCAAAAAATATCTTTCTGACGGTAGAATAAAAACAAAGTATTATTTTTATTTAAAATTGGTACAGGAACTAAATTATATACATCGTAAGATTATTGAATAATTAATGGAGTCTTAATTATAAATACAATTCTTGCATTCATATAATATGAAACAATGTTAACTAGTGATAGCATTTCCGAAGCATGATCCACATTTAATTCTAAGGGATATTGCGTATGCGTTGGAATATACGTAATAGTTTTCTTTAATTCAAAAATATATTGTTCTGGAGTGATAATGATTGGATGTAAATTATTATTTTTAGCAAATAAAATTGCGTTGACTACCATCGATATTTCATTATTTACTTCTGTGGTAACTAAAGTTAAAAAAGATAGATATTCGTCTAAATCTTGTTTCATTTCAATATTTTAAAAAATATTATTAGTATCTTTAGTATAATTAGTCAAAGTTTCTAAATTTTTATTAAAAGTATTTTCGTTTTTTCTTAAGTCGGTTGTAGTATTGTTAAAGTTTTGAATAGTCGTTTTTATAACTTGTGGTTGAGATTTTAATAAGTTGACTAACTCATATTCATTTTTATCTAAATTATTTATTGCGTTATCGTATCGTTTTGCGTCTTCTACGTCTAATGTTCCAAAGAGCATTTTGAATAATGTTCCTACGCCATCGATAACGGAACGTTTCGATCGTTTTAGACTTGGAACGGTATGTCCAATTCATTCTTTTAGAATAGTTTCCTGATTTTTAAGGTTAGGATACAACTGTTCCAAAATTAACATAGATGTTTGACAAAGTGAAAATTTGTTAAATGTATAATGATTGCAAATATTTCTAGTTTTAAATTAAGTATTTTCAATAAGATCTAATTTTTTATGCCAATTCGAAATATCAAGATATGTTACTAAATTCCATTCACTATCTAAGTGATTTGCTTTCCCTATATGTTCAAAATAAATTCCACCTTTATTGAGTAAGGTTATATCATAAAGTTCACCTCGACTAAATGATGCGAAGGTAAATCTGTAACAACAGAATTTTAAAATTACTTATTTAGCTAATTTTAAACGATTTACATGAACTTTCACTTTCTTCCTTTTAATTTGTATTGTTACGTTTACTGGTGAGTTTATATCTATGATCTCATAAGGACCAGCAAACTGAGGAGACAGTTTCTTCGATCTTCCTGATTTATTGTTTTCATTTGTTACATACACCTTATCACCTATTTTATACGTTTCTTTTTTACATTTCTTATCATAATATTCTTTATTTTTGTTTTTCGAACTAATACAATTATTTTTTGCTATTTCTCTAGATTTTCCTAGTTTTAAAGTTAAATCGTCTATGTAATCATCGCATGAATATTTAAATTCAGGTTGTGCGTTCATGGATGACGGAATACTAGGTTTGTTTCCGAATAGAAGTTCGTGTGGTGTGAATTTAGTAGATGTGTGGACAGCAGTGTTATAAGAAAACATTGCGAAGTCTATCCAACGATACCAATCGTTCTGATCTTCTTGAATGAAATGTCGTAAGTATTCTGCTAGAGTAGCATGACTTTTTTCTAGGCTACCGTTTGTCTGCGGGTGGTAAGCAGTTGTAGTTAATTGTTTGATTTTAAAAAATTTCGAAACTTCTTTTAAAAGTTTAGATGTAAAATCGGCACCTTGGTCTGTAAGAATACTTTTAAGAATACCAAATTTACACACGAATAACTTTACAAAAACATCAGCGATTGTTTTTGCAGTATGATCGGGCAAAGCGTGATAATAATACGCAGTGTGACGTTTTTAATAGAGTGAGTTTTTATTTGTCAATTAACTTGTATACATGGTTACATAGATGGCGCCAGTAGTCATGGAAGATACATATTTACTAAATTTGGTACAAGATTAACACCTCCGCTTAACAAAATTAATAAATAATCTAAAACCAACTAAATTACAAGTACTGTGAAACAGGTAAAATGCCAAGCATTTCTGTGAAATATTTATGTTTAATAGATCCTAAGCTTTTGGTAAAAATATCTGCTGGCATTTCGGCTGTCTCCAGATAATCAATTTTAACAAACTTATTTGCTACAGCCTCTCGTATAAAATGATACCTAATGTCTATATGTTTAGATCTCCGATGAAATATTGGATTCAAAACCAGTTTCTGTGCACTTTGGCAATCATTAAACAAAATAATTGGTTCTGAAATATCTAATAGTTCAGACAATAAGTTTCTTAAGTAAATAGCTTCTTTACTAGCCTCTGACATTGAAATATATTCAGCTTCTGTTGAAGACAAAGCTACATTTCTTTGTTTCCTACATTCATACGAGATAACTGAATTTGATAGTTTAAAACAAAATCCAGAAAAAGATTTTCTATCATTTATATCTGAACCCCAGTCTGCATCTACATAACCTTCAATACAAAATTTATCTTTGCAAAACACAAGACCATAGTTTTTAGTTGCTTTTAGGTATTTTAAAATCCTTTTCAAATGTTTCCAATGAGTTTCATCATATGAGTTATTAAATTGGCTAAGGTAATTGACACTATATGCAATATCTGGCCTGGTTAGCACTGCTAAGTACATCAAGCTGCCCAATAGTTGTCTAAATGGATAATTATTATCACAATGACTATTCTGAGGCTTTTCTAACCTTAAATTTATTTCCATGGGAGTATCTGCAGTTTTACAATGTGTCATGTTAAATCTTTTTAATAAACTTTCTACATATTTTTCTTGATCTATAGTTATTACATTTTTATGCATATTTACTCTTAAACCTAAACACTGTTTTATCTGGCCTAAATCTTTGATTTGAAATTTACAACTCAACTCATTTATTAATTTATTAGTTGACATTTTACAGTTTGAAAAGACAAAAAAATCATCAACAAATAATGCTATAATGACTTTAACATTACTTTCAATTTTTGTAAACAAGCAAGGTTCATACTTTGATTTTAGATAACCATGTTCTATCAAATGATCATTTACTCTCTGATACCAAGCACGGGAGGATTGCTTAAGACCATAAATAGCACGTTTCAGTTTTAATACTTTGTTATTATTACTACTAGCTTTATAAGTTACAGGTTTTTGCATATACACAGTTTCATTTAGAAATCCATTCAAAAAAGCTGTTGTAACATCAAGATGACGTATGTCTAAACCAAGTTTTGCTGCTATAGAAAATAATAACCTTAATGTGGAATATCGGAGCACTGGGGAAAAAGTCTCATTAAAATCAACACCAGCTTTCTGTGAGAACCCTTTTGCCACTAGTCTCGCCCGGTATCGCACATTATTTCCACTGTCGTACTTTTTCTTGAACACCCACTTACACTGTACTATAGTGGAGTCGTGAGGTCGATCAACAACTTCCCATGCATCATTTTTTTTTAAATGATTCTAATTCTTCCTCCATGCTTGCTCTCCAGAACTGACTCTCGGGTCCATTTTAAGCTTCTTCGAGCGTGATATCCTTCTCGTTGTAGACTTCAGGCTCTGCAATACATAGATTGTTATAGCCAAAACGATCAGGTACTTTTCTTACTCGCTTGGGTGGAATTTCTTTGTTTAAATTCACTAGTGAAACATCTGGCTCTGATGCTGTGTCAAAAGAACTATCATCTGAATCACTCACCGAAGGAGCTTCTGGAATATATGTACTGTCTTTATCATCATGTTTGGCTTCAGTATCTGTACTTTCTGTATCTATATTTTCTCCAAATTTTTGTTCCTCTGCTGAAAGCTGGCACTCAACAGGAATATTGACTGTATTTTCGGTTGGCATTTCCATTATGATGATATCTCTGCTTGTTGTCACTGAATTGGTGTCTGGGTCATAGACTCTATAGCCTTTTACATTGTCAGCATAGCCAACTAAAACAAGTTCTTTAGCTTTCTTATCCCACTTTAGGCGTTTTTCTTTTGGAATATGCATCATCACTTTACTTCCAAAAATACGTAAATGACTTAAGTTGGGCTTTTTGCCTGTCCAGACTTCATACGGGGTCATATTGTTCAGACCAGTAACAACTGATCTATTTCTGAGGTAAACTGAGGTATTTATGGCTTCTGCCCAAAACTTTTTATGTAAACCAGCATCAAAAATTAGGCATCTGGCTTTTTCAACTAATGACCTATTCATCCTTTCGCTCAAACCATTTTGTTGAGGCGTGTAGGCATTAGTTTTTTGATGAATTATTCCTTGTTGCTTTAAATATCTCTCAAAGTCTTGACTGCAGAACTCACCGCCATTGTCTGTCTGTTGTAGAATTTTAATTTTTCTGTCTTTCTGTTTTTCAACCATGGACTGAAATTCTTTAAAAAACTTAAATACCTCACTTTTTGTTTTCATAAAATAAATGAAAGCCATTTTGCTGTAATCATCAACAAACAAAACATAGTATCTGGATCCTCCAATGGATAGGTTTTCCATAGGACCGCACACATCAGAGTGAATCACTTCTAAAACATCTTTGGTGTTAGTGGAACTGGGCTGAAATGGCTGTCTAGCCTGCTTCCCCTCACAGCAAGTAGTGCACTTAGATTTGTCTATGTTTGCCTTATCTGTGAATGAAATACCTTCTGCAGCTCCATTCTTCATTTTGTTTAGACTAGTACTGTTGATGTGCCCTAGACGTCGATGCCAAGTTTCGCTCGATGCCAAAGCTGTTGCTGCCAATAACTGTTCTGTTTTCATGGTGTATAATCTGTACACACCTTCCACTAATTCTGCCATTCCGACGAGATCTTTCTGTCGATTGTAGATTAAACAAGCGTTTTCTTTAAAAACTACACTGTTGCCATTCTTAATCAACTGACTCACAGAAAGCAAGTTGGTTGTCAAATTAGGTATGCACAATACGTCTGAAACTGTGATGTCATATTCTACACCGTTCACAACTGTAATGATGTTTACATCACCAGAACACAGCACTGGGACACATGTCTGGTTTGCCACAATGATTTCTTTCGTTTCATGTTCATAAGATGGATTCGCGATGTAGTCTTGTTTCGCTGTCATGTGTTTGCTAGCCCCGCTATCAATATACCAATCAGTACAATTGAACTTGCCGCTTAGGAAGATAGCGCTGAAAGCATTAGATTGTTTTCTGTTGATTATTTCGGAGTTCGGGCACTGGTTTTTGTAGTGACCGGTTTGCTTACACTTTTAGCATTTTATAACTTTGACAGCTTTTGTCATTTCATTAGATTGTTTATGGCCATTTTTAGTGTTGTTGTTTTTCGATCGCTGCGAACCTTTCGCGACAAACGCATTCTCCAAACCGGAAACTGATTCAACTTCACTACACATGTCCATCAATTTTGTTTTTATGACATCCGCACTAATATCTATGCCCGAATGTTCAATAGCCATTAACATGGGGCCATATTTTTCGGGTAAACCTGCTAACATTAATGCACCGATCCATTCATCAGTAATTTTAAAGCCTGTACCTTGGAGTCGCTGGCCAGTTTCTACAATCTGAGTAACATACTGCGTCATGGAGTCACAATTTTCAAGCCGAATGTTGATGAGTTTTCGTAACAGACTAATTTTTCTTGTGTATCCAGCGTCATCAAACATATTCTTCAACTTGCTCCATAAATCATATGCCGTTGCTGCATGCTTTATGTGTACCAGGCCGCAGACGCAGAGTAAACGTACGTTCAAGAGCGTCCATACCAAAGAGGTTTTAAAATAAAACAAATGAAGTTACAATTTTAGCTAACCTTTGTATATCTAGCGTGTACCGCGAATCCGACGTCGCAGGAGGCGACGGCGAGCGCGGCGACCAGCCGCACGGCGCCGTAGCGCATCGCGTGGAAGTTGAGCAGAGCGTTCGCCAGTAAAGCGCGGGGTCGATTGTTAGTACTAGTTTCGCCTTGGCTTTAGCGTCTTCAGATAGTTGAACTGTTGTAGGCGAAACCGGTAACCTCTCCGTAATGGCGGATGCCATGCCTTCTAGCACCAACACATTTTGCACCGCAAAACACCAGTCCTCAAAGTTTTCACGACCTTTCAACTTCGGTATGTTAGCGATATAGTTTGACGTAATTTTTTCACAAAACCACACAGTACTATAGATAAATTCTACTGAAACAATATCTTTTTTGTTAAGCCCATAACCTGATAATAATACGCAGTGTGACGTTTTTAATAGAGTGATTTTTTATTTGTCAATTAACTTGTATACATGGTTACATAGATGGCGCCAGTAGTCATGGAAGATACATATTTACTAAATTTGGTACAAGATTAACAAAGCGTATGCTTGTGAATACTTTGTTAAGTCATCTTGTAGAATTAGAATATATTTATTTCCGTTGAGTTAATGGAAAAGGTCCCACTATATCTAACTCTTTCAAACGCTCCGCTTGCCGTTGTTGTTATGATCATAGGTTCTCTATTTTTCTTACGCACAAGTTTATTTTTTTGGCAAGATTCACATCGTGAAATAAAATCTTTAATATAATTTTTCATATTTTGCCATTTATAATTAGTTTTAATTCTTTTATAGGTTTTGTGGAATCCTGCATGACCTGCTATGAGGCTATGATGCATTTCCTTTAGAATATCTTCAATTTCATCCGGCGAAGGAGTGATTAAAGTATTATTATAATGTTAATAGTGATATCCGTTTTTCTAAATATGAATCATTCTAGATTTCTTCCAATGTAATCGATCGTAATTATCACCAAGACGAGTGAGATGTAACTCTTTTTCATTTTATTTAATTAAATGCTGTTTAATATTATTCAAGAGGTCAAAGTAAATTTCGTGGCTTGATTTTTCCCAATAGTTTTGCTTTGTACATGCATAATAATATTTAGACTCGTTTTCTTGAAATATGGCAAAATCGTTTACTTTTATATTATTAATCTTATCTAAGTGGTTAAATTCACTGATTAGTTTCCTTAAACCTGTATCATTTATATGTTTATCAGCGGAGATGGGTATAAAAATATTCTTTTGTTTTGCTGTCAATTCATCATTAATTTCAGATATTTTATCGTTTATTATAATTGATTTTTGCGTTGCCGTCACACCGTCTACTTGTCATAGATCTCCGCGTAAAGCCCAAGATCAAGCGTATCGAGCGCTGCCGACGCCAAATCAGATGGTGGAAGCTTGATAAAGACACGTCCCAGAAGTTCGCCTTAACTATCGGCGACAAGTGCGACGGTAGTGATGGCGAACCAGTCCAAAAATACTGGGATAGGATTCAGGCAACCGTCACTGATGCAGCAAAAGCGGTGCTTGGCTTATCTCAGGGCGGTCGCAAATGTGACAAGGAGACTTGGTGGTGGAACGACTCAGTCCAAGAGGAGATTAGGGTGAAGAAAGCCCTCTTTAAAAAGTGGCAAGCGTCCAGATCTCCTGAAGACCACGACGCGTACAAGGGTGCAAAACGCGCTGCTAAGAGAGCTGTAGCCAGAGCCAGGCGATACCACTTTCATACGCTCTATGACAAGTTGGAATCGTCTGAGGGGCAAAAGCTAATCTATAAGTTAGCGCGCTCCAGGGTCAAAGCGGCACAGGATATTTCCCAGTATCGCTGTTTTAAAGACCCTGGGGGCAACCTGCTATGCGAGGACCTCGCGGTGAAGGAGAGATGGCGCTCTTATTTCCATGAGTTGCTGAATAAGCAGCACAAAGAGGTGCAGCCACCGGACCTCCCTCCGAATCAGGGACTAGTACCACCGGTAACGCCTGAAGAAGTCCAGTTTGCTCTTCGCCGCATGAAGAATCGTAAAGCTGTCGGAGCCGATGGAGTCCCAATCGAAGCCTGGAAGGCGATGGGCCCTCTTGGTGTGGACATCCTAACATTCCTTTACAACCGCATACTCTTAAGCGGGCTGATCCCGAGCCAATGGAGAATGAGTATTATTACTCCGGTCTTCAAAGGCAAGGGATCAGTGCAAGAGTGCAGCAACTACCGCGGTATAAAGGTCATGTTCCACACCATAAAGCTCCTTGAGCGGATTGTGGACTCCCGGATCCGACAGGAGTGTGATGTCTCGGAGTGTCAATATGGGTTTCGCTCTGGCAACGGTACTATGGACCCTGTATGTCTGGCCATGCCGCCACCGCCAGGTCTTGGCAAAAGGGGTAGAGCCAAGAAATGCTGGCTTGACGTTGTGAGGGCTGACATGCGTGCCAATGATCTCACAACTAGTGACGCTCAAGACCGCGCGAAGTGGAGGAGCAAATCAAGGAAAGCGGACCCTGGGCTCCAAAGCAATGGCTTTGGACGCAACCGGGATTGACCGTATAGATGATGATGATGATTTTTGCGTTGCCTCTAAGAACGATTTATAATTTTCACAATAGGAGGTATTCTACTTAACGCATCTGCATTAGTATTCAATTTTCCTGGCTTATAAATTGGGGTATACTCGTATTCTTCGAGTGATAATCGCCATCTGAATTCTAGCGCCATCATTTTTTTCAATTAAATAGGTACGTTAATGGCTGATGATCCGTGATCATATTAAATCTACGACTATATAAGTACGGACAAAAATGTTTAACACACCAAATGATCGCAAGGAGTTCTCTTTCGGTGGTTGAATAATTTTGTTCTGCCTTTTTTTTTTTTTTTTTTTTTTTCGTGAGGAAATGCTGTCACGCTCTGTCCTCCAGCCACGGGGGGACGGCTGGAGGGGTGTGTGGGACTCCGGGCTCAGAAGGAGCCCGCCTACCCACTAAAACCTCACGGTGCCCTCCGGTGCCTTAAGTGAAACGGAGCCAAGGGTTTCGCCGTTGGCCGCAGCCGCAGGCATGCTCCTTGACTCCGCTTCGGCTGCGGCCCACCTTTATGGCAGGCCGCCCAGTCTCTGGGGGGGAGAGGGAGCTGTCCCCCCCACTCTACTGCAAACGGCGCGCTGGGTCACACGCTGCGCCGTTGCTGGTCCCGGAGACACCCCCGTGTCTGTAGCCCGGGACCCATCCGGAAGGGGCAGGTGTAGGAGGTATGCCCTCCTCCGACGCCCAATACGTCTGCGGCGGATCATCGGGGCTGAGGCCGACGCCTCTCGCTCCCTCTCCGCCGCTTCCTTCTGCGAGATGACCGCCTCGCAGAAGGTGAGCATCGCCTGCCACGCTTCCTCGCTCAAGGCCATCCTCGCGACGATCGCCTGCAAAGAGAGGTCACCCCCCACCACCGAAACCAGGACACTGCGCTCCTCCGCCCATGCAGAGCACGAGGCGAGGGTGTGCTGCGCAGTGTCCTCATCGCAGCAGCGGCAGTGGTGACACTTCGCCGTCGGCTCGCGCCCGATCATTGCGAGGTAGGCCCTTGTTCAACGTCCTACTGGCATATGCTATGCTATAGGCAAATCCTGACCAATTGGTCCTTGTGATAATACTCCTCCAACAGCATGATTACTAGCATCTGTAGTAAGATTAAATGGTTGGCTAAAGTCTAGGTATATCAAAATTGGAGATTCACAGAGTTTTTTCTTAAGGGTTTCAAATGCATGTTGTTGCAGACTTGTCCAAATAAAAGGAACATCCTTTTTTAATAATTTAGTTAAAGGTTGTGACAAGTTACTATAATCAGGTAAAAATCTTCTATAATACCCTGCTAATCCCAAGAAACTTTTAATATGTTTTATATTTTTAGGGATAGGATAATTTTTAATAGCTGACACCTTATCTGGGTCTGGTTTTACTCCATTTTCTGTTATTAAATGTCCTAAATACATGACTTCTCGTTTTAAAAATTCACATTTGTCAGGCTGCAATAACGTTTTCATTGTGGTCTGGTTTGCAACTACTTAACTCTAATTGCCATTGTCCAATAGTTCGTTTTTCGGTATACGTATCTAATAAATAACTATCCACATCGTCAAATACAAATACTTACATTTCATTGAAAATGGCTGAAAGAATGTTAACTAAGTTTGATGGCAATAAGGCGCGTATCCACGAATTTTTAGACAATAGCGACACTGTTAATAATTTTATTAATCCTAACCTAAGAAGTATTTTACTTCAGATTATTATCACAAAAATCACCGACAACGCTAGGTCAATGATTACAAACCGCGAACTTCAAACTTGGGATGATTTAAACATAGCAAGTCATAAAATAGATAAAATAAATGAATATTAGAAGAACTTGATAATGATAACATGTTTCAGAAAATTAAGAATAATACATATTTTGTGTTTTTGTTTATGTCCATAATTAAGTTTATTGCATTTTATATTTTGTATAGATTAGGAAAATGTTTGTTAAGACGAAAGTTTTTATGTACACCACAAAGTCGATTGTTAGCCTTAGAGGACACCAGAGGATGTTGTGGTAGAATCACTAACTGTATAACACTTAATTTAAATAGAAACAACAATACAGATACTGATGTAGAATTAGAAGAGATTGGAGAATCCTCTCAGGAACGCACTCCAATTAGGCGTTCAGCAAGAATTGCTCAAATAAAAACCAAATAAATAAAAATTATTATCAATGTATAATTAAACAAATATTATTGTATAACTAACATTATTATTGTAAAAGAATTGTTATTTTGTAATTATGTTTTTGTGTAAGTTTTGATGTGAATAATTTTACAAACTATTCCCATTTTTAAGGAGGGAGGTGTAACGGACCTACACTCACATTCCTTATTTTTCATCATACTTTTACATTACTAATGTTTTATTTGTAGTTCACATCAATTAATGAATGATTATTTGTTTATAGTTCATACCCATTACTAATCAATTGTTTAGTAATCATTTGTTAATACTTATATCCATTAGTTAATTGTTAAGATAACCAATGTACAAGGGTCGTGGTGCTATCAGCCCTTTCTCCTTTATAAAATAGCTACCACCGCTCTTCGGATCAGTTGAAGCTGACTTCGCATCCTATTAAGTACTGCGTAACATAAGGTCTTTATCGTTAAAGTCAAAGTAGTAAAACAAGTTCTGCCGAAAAACTGTGTCTCAATCAAGTGTCCCGCAACACCAAATCACAACGCCACCGCTCGGGCCATTACATCCCATCGAACGTCAGTTCTACGTAAAGGCCCCGCCCACTGCCACTTCAAAATCAAAATAAAAAAAAACAAAATCAAAAACGTGTATAACGCATGTTACGCATACTAACTCACCGACATCAAGCCGCGTGCTCTTGTTATAAAAAAACCGGCCAAGTGCGAGTCGGATTCGCGACCATTTATATTATTCTGTGAATATTTCAAGTGCCACCTGTAGCCATTATTGATATCGGGCAAAAAAGGGCAACAAAATCGCGTTTGTTGTAACCAAAGTTAGCCAAATCAGCCCAGCCGTTCTTGAGTTTTTGTTTTTGAAAAAGGGAAGACGTTCTCAATTCGTCGGAATCTTTATTTTTTTTTTTTATGTGTGTTCAGCGAAAATTCGTTACTACGTTGACCGATTTTGATAATTATTTTTTTGTTCGAAAAGTAATACTTTTAGAATGGTCCCATATAAATTTGATCAAATTCTGGTGATGGGATCTATAAGAAAATCATCAAACATTGCATGAACTACATACCACGCCAACTGATTTTTGTGTCTATGTTACCCAATATCTTTGATAAATGTGAACCGATTTTGATGATTCTTTTTTTAATGAATAGCTTATACTTCAAAGATACTATAATAAAAATTTGCGAAAAAAAATTCACCCCTAAGAGTGGAATAATAGGAAATGAAATCGGTATTCAGCAGTTAAATTTTGTTTGCACCCTTAAGATCTGTTTTGATTAGGATTTATCACTAAAAATAGATGAAATAAGTAAATTTTATTTTTTAAAAAAAAACGACTTCAAAAATCTAAAAAGGTAAAAATAATCTTAACACGTAAGGTAAAATAAAACCGACTTAAAAAAATTAAAGAGCTAAAAATAATCTTAACACATAAGGTACCTGCCAGCCAGCCGATGAGAGATTCAATGTTTTCGTTTGCACCGACTCCAAAAGTAACTGATTAAGTACCATGCGTTAAGATTATTTTTAGCTTTTTAGTTTTTTAAGTCGGTTTTTTTTAAAAATTATTTTTTGTAAATACTGATGTCCATGCTCTACCTGTACTTACACTTATAGTAGATAATCTTACACTTGTAAAAAATCGATCGCCTTAGTTGGGAATCGAAACAAGGTCACTTTGCTGTCCTGTTTTTTTTACATTCGTGCTATTTGAAAACTTATATATTATATTACTAATTGTTGCCCGCGACTTCGTTCACGTGGTGTTTAGTTTATTCATACAGGATTTTCTGCGCAACTTTCTCAATTTTTTCTTTTAAAAGAACCTTCTCCTGTCATTCAATAACACAACAAAAAAATAATTAGCGAAATTGGTCTACCCGTTCACGCGTGATGCAATGACCAAGGGAAATAGAGTTTTTTTTAAATAAATACCGATAACCATGCTCTATTTATACGTAAGATAATCTTACACTTGTAAAAAATCGACCGCCTTAGTTGGGAATCGAAACAACGTTTATATAAAGATTATATTATATCAAATGTGTATGTAGTTAATCCACCTGACTGCCGTAATTTGTGTTTACTTTGACGCAATGTAGTTAAGATTATTTACTTTTGTCGACGAGATAGGCGTAGTCGCGTTGATTTATTACCTAGAACGCATCAGGTCCTAGATTCAATTACAACATAGAATTGAAATTAAAATACAGGGTGTAACGAAAAGGTGAAATAAAACTTTAAGGGGTTATTCTACGGCTAAATTACATCAACTTTTTCTATAGGACCAACATCGAAATCGCAAAAAAAAAAACACTTTCCCATACTAAAACGCGACCAGCTGGCATCAGTTTGTATGGAAACATCAATTTTTTTTTTGAGATTTTGATGTTGGTCCCATAGAAAAAGTTGATGTAATTTAGCCTTGATTGATTTGAGATTTGATTTTAACAAAAATATCACTTTAACGCTTTAGCAGTCGGTGCACGGCTAGAGCCCTGATCACTATAAAACTTTAATCCTTTTCGTACCGAAGCTGAATCTAGATGATTTTTAGTCCATGCTAAAACTAACACATATTATTATTGCTATTAATTTCAAGCTTTGAAACATAAATTCTAAACATAAAATCTTTGAGTACTCATCACAGTTTCAAGTGTAAGTCCTACTCGCACTTAGGTTTATTTAATAGTTACTATTCAAATTCAAATTCAAATTCAAACGTTTATTGCATGTCACATTACAATTTTGCGGTGTTAGAAAAATAAAGGTATACATGTGACGCCCTGCAAGGGCATAGCAAACAAGAGAGTGACATAGGTACATATTTTTAAATTTCATAAGTAATAAGTTATAATAAGATTAGTGTACATTTCTAGCATTATACAATTATAGATTTATAGATAATAAATTAAATTAAATTAAATTGAATTGTGCCACCGAAGAATATTATCAGATATTCAATAAGATTACAATACAAGGTTATGTATCAGGCAACTCAGAAAGCTTTGCAAAGCTTATACAGTATTTCGTTTCTCCAGATAATGTCGATTACCTACTCGTCAAGAAATCAAATACCATGACATTTAAAATGTTTTTATTTGACGTAATCATACTGCAGTATGACAACAGTGTATGTAGCCATGAGTGACAACAGTTGCAAGGGGAGCCGCGCATGCACTGAGTACAGTCCACACGCGCGGAAAGCAACGACCTCCGAGTGACGAGCGCGGAGAATGTTCTTGCAGATACGACGTTCTTCGTCTAAAACAATTTTTTTTTTTTTTTAATTTTATTTTTTACAAAATCCACAGCTCTTAAGTACATAATACATTTTCTTGGTGACAAAGCAGACAGTCAGTTTTGGATTTACATTTTGTTACATTTTATACAATACGTGTTAAAGAGGGTAACGTGAACTTACACCATACAATCAACAATGTGCATAATATCTGTGTGTGTGTGTGTGTGTGTGTGTGTGTGTGTGTATGTCTAGTATTAATATTTATTTATTTATTTTTCCTATCACACCCAAAATGCAAATGCAAACAAGATTGTAAAATAATTTTACTTGAAAAAAATTTTTGACCGCCTCTGGTGGGATTCGAACCTACGACCTTTCGCTGTCCAGGCGACTGCTCTTCCAACTGAGCTACGGAGGACATAGTAATGTTGCAATAATATTTCTTTCGGATGTTTGTGGGTATAAAATCCAAGACATTGATGAAACAATGCTGGCTTACTAACTGCTGTAAACACTTGAAGAAATTCGCCAGCATTACTATGTTCTCCGTAGCTCAGTTGGAAGAGCGGTCGCTCGGATAGCGAAAGGTCGTGGGTTCGAATCCCACCAGGCAGTTGAAATTTTTTTCCAAGTAAAATTATTTTTCATAAAATAATAAATTAGCATTATTGTGAATGTAAAAAACAAAAAAGTTTAAATAAGATTGTAAAAATAAAGGCTATGAGATAATTGTGATGGTAGCACATAGGTACCTATACTCGAATCACCCTGTCGTTCTAAAGTTTCGTATTTGTCGTCAAACTATAAGAGGCTGAATGTAGCCAAATTGTGCTAACAAAAGAAGGTTTTGTATTTTGGTTTTGTGTTTGTGTGTAAAATAGCTCATATCATTTAAAAAAGACAAGGCAGTTAAATTGATCGTATTTCTGACTAATTTCCAGAATAAGATTCCACAAACTTCACTCTATGGAAAACATTTAAATTTGCCTTTGAAAATGCCTAAATTTTATTTTTTCTTACTTGCTCTTAAGGTAATGTTGATGACCTTACGCAACGTTATGTCTTTTATATTACTAAAGCAATGGGCTAGTTTCCTGGGTCAAAAAAAGATTATTCTATTTAGTCCGTCAGTTAGATTATCAAAAAATATTGGACCCATATTTTATCTTTTGTCAATCAAACAAAAAATGACGGAGATAAAGCGCATCAAAGTGAGCACGTGACGTCGCGACTTGCTAAAAAGTGTCACAAGGCGTGACGTTACGCGGAACTTTAACGGGCTATATCTTCATCATTTTTTGTTTGATTGAGAAAAGAAAATATACGTGTCCAATATTTTCTCTTAATCTAACTGACGGACTAATTAGTTTTTTTAGGAAACTAGCCTAGGATATCATTTAAAAAAAAAACATACAAATCGGATTCGGAGAATTAAGTTTTGTATAAAAATTTAAAAAAAAAAGCATTCATTGTTTTACTCCAAAAAAATTAATAGTTTACCTGAACATTTTTTGGAGCTTAAAAACTTCAAGCAAGCTGCCTCAGAATCTGCCAATGCCATGTAAAAAAGCTCGCATTCTATACAAAGAGCGCATTGCACGTAAAAATTCTTCATCCACCAAAGCAGTGCTGCTATGAAGTAATCGATTACCTAAAATTTTTACAAAAAAAAAACTTATAAAAACTAGCGAGACACTTGACTCAAGCGCGTAAGCAGGCCTGCGATGGGTCGGTTAGGTGTCAATAAGGTTATAGGAGCAAAATTGGGGATTGAAGTTAGTATTGTGTAGAGTATTAACGAAACGATAATTTCCTAGGTTTTCATAGATGAAAAACAAAATTTAGCTCGTGGTGGCTAAAAACCAAATTTTAATTGGGACGTGTAAAACACGTTTCCCCCCTTCCAACTGCTTCATGGCAATATTGATTGTTCAATTACTGATGCATGACCTTACTCTGGGCCTCAAAAGAAGCTCAAGGTTACATTGCGATCAAATCAGAATCAAGGAGATCAGAAACGAAAAAAGGCGGCTTGCATTGCCCGACGGGGGCATATTGCACGTAGAACTGACGACCGATGAAGCTAAAGGTTCTAAAATGGAGGCCACATATCGCAAGCGCAATGTAGAACCTGGTAAAGGTTGCAGGAAGCCGTTAGATGCAGGCCGCTTCTAACTCGCCAACCAGGAAGTCACTGGGGGAGGCCTATGAACAGCAGTGGAAGTCCTATGCCTAGAATGATGATGATGAATTGCTGATTATGAAAATGACACACATGAAAACATCTACAACACAGTTTAATACTTCTGCGGAAAAGTTAAAACGATGTTTGTTTTAATTTTTTATTATAACCTACAAAATATTTTTAAAGTTAAGAATCTTATATAAAAAATGACATTTAAATCCAGTGACATGGCAGAAAGAGTCAAGTATAAAGGTAGAAACATACATTTTTGGTACGTTAGAAGTGTCTACCCATTTTTGAATTGGGTGCCATTTTAGATCTTTCTGAAATGCTTCCCGTTGCACGAGGCTGATGTTTCAATATTGTGGCGGCAGCATATCTTTTATAAGTTTAATGACGTCCAGGAAGACCTTTTGTATTAAACAAGATATACTTACATTAACGTATCCGAATGGAAATTTTTCATTGAATTCCACTATAAACTGAATATAAATAAGCCCATGTATAAATGGTTCCAGTATGTGATACACCATCTAAAAACAAAATAAATTAAAAACCCATTTCTTGCAAGACAGAAATAAGCAAAAGGTTACTAGTTCTAATAGTCGGTATCATCGGTTTTAATAATGATAATAAAGTTCTGACATCACCATAGTATTTATATGCACATGATAACATAGGCTAGTTTTGGCTTGCTTGATATACCATTTACCTAACTCCCTGTATACTGTGCTGTAGTCGCTGCCTTAAATATCGCTGTTAAAACTCACCATTACTTGAAATGTTTGCTTGAATAAATTAAAGGCAGGAATCATATCAAAGTACAATTTCAATACTCTTGTTCTCCTTTCGTCATGTCTGAAGTCTTCTTCAGATACATTGGAATATTTCTCAATTTCATCAATCCACAACAACAGTTGTCTTCTCAGCAGGTTAATTATTTTTGTAGCATGATGAATATTAATATCAAAGTATACTAATGAACTTGTATAAATCGTTTGCATAACATCCAGTTTAAGAGCTCTGGTGAAATTTAAAACTAGGCCTAAGGACAATCCGATGGGAACAATCAACAACCAGTTAGATTTTCTTGCACTTTTCATCAATTCTCTGCTAGGAATTCCTTTGCTAATTCTATTGATTTTAGAAATAAGTTCGACGTACGTTTTTTTGTGTTTAACGAGTTTCGTGAAATTTAAAGGGAACCCAATACTGTAGAAGACCGCATCAAAATAAAATACGTTCTGCAAAACGAAACTATTGCCTCCATCTACCTTATTTCTATTAACGATTGATTGATAAATGCTTACGAAGCATATAACAGCAGTTCCAATTAAAGAAAATAACACAGACATTGCACTCTTAGGTATAATAGCATTGTTTTTAAAACTGCATCTTGGTGAAAGAAACACTATCTGCATCAAATTTAATGGCCTTAGCATTGATTGAAAGTTTTTGTCCAGAAAATTATCAAGTTGAGATTCTTCAGATTCCATTTCAACTGTTACTTCTTGTTTTTGGTTTGAAATTGCAATATGAGGGCTGCTTTTAGTTCTCATATTGCTCTTAACTGACTGACTTTGGTTTTTTAATACAGTTTTTTGATAAAATTTTGGAAATTTTCCATGTGCAGCGTGTAGCGGACGATTAAGTGATGATAATTGCAATGTGTTTACCATTGGGCTGTTACAAATATTAGCATGCCACTTATCAATAACACACCTGTGTTCAGTAGCACTAGATGATGGTAATTTTTTTTATTAGGATGCCCTGCTGCATGCATCACTGGCATCACTGTAAATACACTGTAAATGTTCTTTTGTTTTTGGACTCGAGAGTCTGATTCTCTAGCTCAAATACAACTTTTTTATGTAACCACATCAAAATCTTAAAATGAAAACAATTTCCTTTACAAAATTATTAGTATAGATAGGTAGATATAGTAATACTAAAGCTACATATAAAGGAAATTTCGAGGACTGCAAAAAAATCCAAGGTTGATTATATAAATGTCGTTTTGGTAAACACCCGATTCAGCAAAAAAATGTTTTATTAAGTAGTTATCCGTTCACTTTTACGTTAAGTAGTTTTTTGGAGATTTTATCTTGGTCCTATACATAACTTTGTGTATTTGAACAGAATGTTTTTTTTTTGGTTCAGATGACAGCTCGTTTTTTGTCTACTGTACCTAATCATAAATTTTTTGTGTAATGCTTTTATTTTTCTGAGGGTATAATATGATTCAAATACCATACCATAGATTTATACACTAGTTTTGTAAAGGAGGATATTTATAGAAACCATAAATTCGCTAGTTTTTTTTTGTAAACGTTTAATTTAAACAAAACAAAGAAACTTCTTTAGTTTAAATAAAACTGCAGCATAAAATTTATTTTTTCAAAGTACCTACAAATATGTTATGCTTTGTTGAGTGTTTTTTTTTACTTTCTCTTGTTTTTGCGAGTTTCTTTTGTTTCCTGTCTGTCACTTGTTTTCTTGATTTCTTTTGTTTTTTCATAAATTTCCTTTTTTTTAAATTATATTTGGTTGTCCGAGTTTATAAGTTTTAATTCATTATTCTATGTTCCATTTTAGTTAGTATTGGTGAAATATTAAGAGCACTATGCTATACTATTAAGTGTAATACGTGTTTACGGTAAAGTGCTTGAATTTCATCTATTTTAACTTACGATGTTATTGTCATCACATTTAACTTACCTACTTGCGTCCTTCTTGTTAATGTTATAGACCGTGACATTTGTCGATCAATACTACTTTTGTTTGTAACCCAGTTCATTTCCTGATTGTCTGCTTAATTTTTAAAATGAAATGCTGATGTACACATCGGTGTGGCAAGGAATGCTATAATGGAGAACTAACAGGTAACAATAATATTTACAGAAGAAACTATGTTAAAAACATGCTTGTAACTAATCAATAAATATTATTTTTCTTTTTTTAAGTTGGTTTTTGTTTTATTTTTTACTAGCTGTCCTGGCGAACTTCGTACCCCCTCTTCTTTTTATTTTTGTTAATTTTTTCGATGTTTTAATTGTTATTCTGCTATTCGGGACTGAGACAAATCTTACAAATCAAAGATTATAAAAATTGGTTCAGCCGTTCTTGACTTATAAATGGTGTAACTAACCCGACATTGTTTTATATATACTCGTAAAGATAGTAAATAACCGGTATGAACCTATAAGTTACTTTATTCTTAAATGGTAATTTTAGCACAAACCAAAACGATTGATGATAAAATGAAATATTTATGATTTAAATGCACAATAGCAACCTAGATAAAGTCATCGGTCTGTGCTAAAGTTATCGCCCAGGGCTAAAGTCACCTATTTATCTAATTAATTCATAATTCATTTATTCACTTTCATACAGTAACAGTAGTCCACAAAATAAAGGTATAAAAGATGTTCGTTTTGTTACAGTATGACCTACTAAGGCATTCGTGATTTTTAGAAATAATAAAATCTTAAATTAATACATTTTAAACATTATAAAGGTATTCTAATTCTATTAAAAAGGAAAAACATAAAATAATAATCATAACAAAAATAACTAAAAATTGACACAATAAATTATGTCTAATTAACACAAATGCTGGAATTGATAAATTGCAAAGATGTCAAAAAAAAAAAATGACAAAGATAAGGCTTGTCTGTCAATAATCCCATTTTAGTCAACTTACAATTACGAGTATATACTACAATTTATCATCAAAGAATTCTATTAAATAATAATACGATTTGACAATTAACAACTTCTTTGATTTTTTTAAGATTAAAAAACGTAAGAAGTGATTCTTAAACATATTTTTTGTTATCTAGTCCTATAGTTTATTGTTCCTACTCGGTTTTGTATAATGTTAGACAGCCAGTGCCGGTAACCAATTTGACAAACGGCGCCGGCAGTTAGGTTGGCTACCGGCGCTGGCAGCGGAAGTACACCCTAAAAGGAATATTTCTTTGCTGCACCTAGCGCATCTAGGTTGTTAAGGACATCGTAGTTCATAAAAGCACTGTAAGATGCCAGCAAAACATAAAATGGAAACACAAAACGCAATTTTCCTATAGCCAATTCCTTTTTTTTATTTTAAAGATTTTTCAATTTGACGTATGATTTGATCACAGAGGACATTACCCTCTTTCGGACCGCACCTGCACGTGCTGATGCGGCAATCGATCGAAAGCAGACTGGGTTTACTTATGAAACTAGCTCAGAGAGATCCCAACAGGTTTGTCTTGTCCAAAGTCAGCTGTCAGAAGACATTTGCGCCCTTAGTGGTAGAAAAAATATGTATGTAAACCTGATTGTAGCGTCCCCTTTGGGTCCAATTGTAAATCTAAATCAATCAAGGACCCACTCAAACACACAAAAATAAAATAAAATAAACTAGAACCCGATTGCAGCGTCTTCTACAGAGTCTAATTGTGTTTTCAAAGGACCCGATTGAAATAATACACATAAAATTTCATTCAAATCGGTCCAACCGTTTAGGAAAATTATAGTGACAAACACACTTACAGCAATTATATATATTGAGAAGTCAAAGTCAAAAATTATTTATTCAGTTTAGGATAGAAAATTGCCTCTTATGAACGTCAATAATAACATTGTAGGCCCTTAAGGGGCCAGAACATGTCTCCTTATTTTTTGGGCCCTACTAGCGCTTCGAGACAAGACACAGACAATCTGGCAAGTGCTGAGAAGAAACGCCGGAACAAACTCAGTCACCACTAGCTGCCACAAAAAATATAAATCAAAATAAACAGGTGGGTACATCAGTTTCATCCATTTCATCACATTCTTGTCATCAAGATTGTCTTTAATTTTATAATACCCCTTAGACATTAGTGTAGTTTTGACATGTGACTTAAGCTTATTAATAGGAAGTTCGATAACATTGCTAGGTATATTATTAAAAAAAAAATACAATTTCCCAAGAATGAATTACTTGTTTTGGCCAATCTAAAGTATGGGACTACAAGTTTGTTTTTGTTTCTTGTGTTATATGAATGAATATCACTTTTTTTATAAAAAGATCTAAGTTTTTGCGTACGTACATGATATTATCAAATATGTATTGAGAGGCCACAGTGAGTATGTCGATTTCTTTAAAGAAATCTGTCAGGGATTCGCGCGGACTAAGTTTGTAAATAGCACGAATGGCTCTTTTTTGTAAAATAAAGATGGTATCGATGTCTATAATATATAATATAGATAGATAGTCATAATACTATGAAAGTAACTAAAATACACGAGCCTTGCCGTCGCAACGTCAGTTAAATGTCTAATTTTTCTAACCGCAAAGGCAGCTGATGCAAGTCTCCCAGCCAGAGTGTCAACATGTGGTCCCCATTGCAACTTCGAATCCAATGTAATGCCCAGAAAAACAGTTGAGTTTGATAGATCAAGTTTTTCACCATTTAGTAAAATTTCTACTATTTAAAAAGAGGCTGACAATAGTGATCGAGTTTCTTGCACTGCTTCTTCTCGGCACTAGCCCACAGTATTGTCCCGAAGCAGAGGTAGGGTAAAAAAATATATTCGGACGTGTGAATTTAGGCCTATTTACAGAAGTAACTTGGTTTTATTGGTTTTAATGGTTTCCATGTTGGCTTGTTTCACGTTAGGCATGGTAAATTTAATACATTTGTTTCTTTTTGTATGAAGAAGTAAGTTGTTACTTGTGAACCAATTTAATACCTTAGATAGAGCTCCGCTTACATCGTCAAATATTTCTTCGCCTCTTTTAGATTTGAAGAAAAAAAAAATCTGAATTGAGACCATTGAGACACGCAACGTCACTGACTAGTAGTCCGCAGATATAATAATGCAGTAAGTATACGTCGAAATTAGTTTTCGATACTCTCACTTGTGGTATTTCAAATGAGCACAGTCTTTGAGTATTTAGGAAAGATACTCAAAAAGCACACCATTAGCACACAAAATTTGATGTCATTTATAATTGGACATGATATTTACACAGGTTAGATCGCAATTTTATTGGCATCTTTTTTAATATGGATTTGCGGGCATAATTTTGTAGCTGTATTGCGGTTAAGAGTCGTTAGTTCAATGACGCGTTTTGTCACTCAAATAATTAATCTTATGTACAATATCTTGTTAGATTGTTATTTATTCATTTCTTACGAATCCAGTAAAGCAAACTGTAGCAAAACGATAGTATATGTAGCGATGAGTGACAGCACTCTCCAAGGCATAGTTGCGTTTAGAGTGAAAATATTGTATAACTCCATTTTGCAGGAAACTCTTGACATACGAACGACGTTCTTGTGCATTCTCTTTTCTATTCCTGTAAGAGATAGATTTATTTATTAAATTACTTTTATTAGCTTCACTTGTAACTAACTAACTATATAGGGTTACATTCCAAAGGGGTGCCAAATTTTTAGGAGTGGCTCAGAATCAGTAACTTAATCGAACTATGCAAAGCACAAATTTTTTATTCCACATTTAATTATTTCTATCCACTGTTAAAAATGGTACGCGTAGGTTATTTAACATATTCATGAAAAAAATACACCGTGTGTGCACTGCGTTAGGTCCTTGTTGGCTCGCCGTACTAACGCCTCTGATGAATGACCGCGCGGCTTTCGTAGTCTCTCTATTGACTTTATTTTCGGATATTTTAGTTTTTTTTTGTAACATACGATTATTAAGAATAATAACAATTAAAATGCTTCTTTATATTGTTCCCTAGATTTTATTTTTGAAATTAGGCACCCCTTTGCAATGTCACCCTGTATAAGCAAATCTTGAAAATCGTTTCTAACCTGCCTACTTCAAAATCATAGTACCGATTAGAAACTTTGTAAGTATGTATCGTTATGTGAGCTCTAGAAGCCCAGCCTCCCTAGCATGACAACTAAAACACAATATGATATGATACGATATAGCGATATATCGACACCAACTGTAAAAATATGATAGATATAGCCGCCATTTAAATTTTTTATCGAAACAGCGATCTTAATATGTCACGTCACCGGCACGGCGATTGAACATGGCGGCTACATCTATCAGACACATTTAATTTACTTGGACTGCATATCGACACAAACATTAATTGGAAAATGCACATAGACCAAATAAAATCAAAATTATCCAAGTTTACATATGCCCTTTTTGAAATCAAACACAGTACAAACACAGAAACAGCACTCACAGCCTATTACGCATATGCATACTCCTGGCTTAAATATGGGATAATGCTATGGGGTAACAGCGTCAATTCTAATGATCTTTTCCTAATGCAGAAGAAATGTGTAAGAATAATAGCCCAAATAAATAACTTACAAAGCTGTAAACCATACTTCATAAAGTACAAACTAATGACACTAACATCAATATACATACATGACCTATGTACATTTGCATACAAAAATATAGATTCTTTCACTAAAATGCAAGACATTCATGACATTGACACCCGACATAAAGGCAAACTGTGCTTGCCATTATCTAGAATAAAAATGTTAAATACCAGCCCATATTACATGGCTATCAAAGTATTTAATAAACTACCTCATGATATAAAAAATGAACAAAAATACACAATATTTGATAAAAAGTTAAAACAATATTTAATAAATAAATGTTTCTATAAACTAAATTAATATCTAAGTAACTAACAATAAATACTTTATAGAAAAAAATACTTACGTCAATGAAACTACTAATAATAAAGTTAATGATACGAATTATATTACAAAACGACTTGTTTAAAACATGGCGTTCTGGGACTGGTCTCTCTTAATTCTATTATTTTGAATGTATTATTTTATTATTGTTAATTTCTCGATTTAATAATGTAAAAGTGCAGCCCTCCTACTATAATTTTGCAACACCTTTAAATAAGGTTACTAAGTCTTAAGCATAATTGTACCTAGCATAATATCTGTACACACTTGGTAAGCAAAATAAATACTTGAATACTTGAATCATATTTTTATAGTTGGTATTGATATATCGCTATATCATATCATATCATATCATATCATATAGTGTTTTAGTGCTCATGCTAGACAGGCAGAAGTCGCAATCCAGTGTCGATCCGGTCTCAGTAACATTACTATCTACTTTTAAATTACGCGAATTGGGCTTCCGACCACAAAACAAATGGATGGAGTCACGAGATGGGTAGTGGAATTTTTCAATGGCTCTCGTAATACCTTAGAGTTTACATTGAATTTTTAGATAACACTGGAAGTGTAGCCGTTGTTCAAAATAGTCTGGTGGGAACAAAATAGTGTGGTCTGATGACAATGGGCTAGTTTCTTTAAAAAATCTAATTAGTCCGTCAGTTAGATTAACAGAAAACATTGGACACGTGTTTTTTCTTTTTTTAATCAAACAAAAAATTATGAAGATATAGCCCGTTAAAATTCCGCGTAACGTCACGCCTTGCGACACTTTTTAGCAAGGCGTGACGTCACGTGTTTACTTTGATGCGCTTTATCTTCGTCATTTTTTGTTTAATTGACAAAAGACAAAATATGGGTCCAATATTTTTTGATAATCTAACTGACGGATTAAATAGAATATTTTTTTAACCCAGAAAACTAGCCTATTGCTCTAATAGGGATGACAACTGGGTAAAGAAAATGAAATTCCATGTAGTCCGTCAGTTATATTATTATCAAAAATCCTAATGGACACTTACTTTTTTTTTTGTTAATCAACCAAATAATTACAAAGACAAAATTCTTTGCCACTTATGAACGTCAAAATTCGGGGCCTCGTGACGTCACTTCTAAGAAAAATCTGTACCAAAACGTGATGTCAAGCGACATATCAAATCAATATTATCTCTGTAATAATTTGATTATGTGAAAAAAAACATGTCCGATATTTTTGATAATTATCTACCTGATGGACGAAGAAGAAAAGTTAGTCGTCATCCTTAATAGTGATGCGCAATTCATGTCTTTTAATGGATTGAACCTAGAACGGTTCCTTTATACTTCGGAACTGGTTCTGTAATCATGTTCGCGCAACTATATAGTTCCTCTGATTAGCACACACCTTAACAGTTCCTCGGTCTATTGGACATGTGTATGATAAATACCTTAATATAATTCAATTCCTACACAATTGGTTTACCTTCATACTTTTTAGGCTTAGGACTGTCAACCAAATAATTTTATTATGAATATTTAGTTTTTAAATAATTTTACTTAATAAAATGTTTGTACTAGGTATTTATTATTACTTAATAATCAACTGATTGTATATACATAATTTTTCAATATTATTTTACATTATTATTCTTTAAATTTTTGTTTCTTTTTCATTTATTTTCGGCATGTCTCGGACCTCAGTTCGCTTAGACATGCGCGGAACTGTGAACATGTTTATTTATGCACCTCGGAGAGGAACGATATCGTTCCAGTGTCGGACATAGTTCCTGGAACTATTACGATCCGAAAAGACACATGTCTAATCCTTATGTTACTACCAGACTTACCGCAACTACCTAAAATCATGGTCAAGCATTTACCAACTAGAAACGGGATATAGCAAAGCAAAGACAAAGCGTTAGGAAGAAGAATAACACATCTAGCAGTTGCTTACCTAAACACCCTTCACTCGTCATCCTCAACAAACTGTTCACCACTACATCGTCAACTGCTAAGTAATATTTCTCCAATTCGATACACAGTATTGTCTGAGTCACATAGTTCTTCACGACCCAGGCCATGGTGAAGTACAAGGGTAAAGTAAACTAATAAAAAAAAACGTTATCTTGGAACGTTGTTACATTACACTGGGTCCCCTACTTGAGATCGAATTTCGATGGAGTATTGCACCGATCGATCAAAATCTCGAAAATGCTTTACGTCGAATGGTCACATGCGCGAACGCCATTACATCGAAAAATTATCTATCGAACGTTCATGAGACCTAATTTGGAACAAAAATTAAACCCATATAAGTGCCTATCTGTATAATATTTTCTACTAGCTGCCCGGTGCGACTTCGTTCGCATGGCGCGTAGGAAACCCTATCCTACCCTACTCTACGCTACCCCTACCCTACCCTACCCCTAAGGGATCCTATAGCCGTCTCCAGGATCTAAGCTCCCTTCCCACCAATTTTCAGCATAGCATATTCAGTAGAGTAGGGGTAGGGTAGGGGTAGAGTAGGGGTAGGGGTAGGGTAGAGTAGGGTAGGATAGGGTTACCTACGCGCCATGGGAACGAAGTCGCACCGGGCAGCTAGTAGAAAATATTATACAGATAAGCACTTATACGGGTTTAATTTTAAGCATTTTCGAGATTTTGAACGATCGGTGTAATAAGTCATCGAGCATGTAACTTGTCGATTTGACGACATTAGATTAAACGTTTTCGGGCTTTTTATATTCGAGCAAACGAAATTCGATCTCAAGTAGGGGACCCCATTACACTTACTTACTGTGACCATTATGGAAGTTACTTATAAAAAGGGTGATTAAATGAGATGTTAGATAGATTAAAGAAGATTTCGTATCATCATCATCATCATTTCAGCCATAGGGACGTCCACGGCTGAACATATTCCTCCTCCAGTGACTTCCAGATTGGCCGGTTGTTAGCGGCCTGCATCCAGCGTCTTCCTGCAACCTTTACCAGGTGGTCTGTCCAGTCCACCTTGTAGATTTAGTAACAAGATCTTATTTTTAGGTTAAACTAGCTGTCCCGGCGAACTCAACAAATCGGTCCAACCGTTCTCGAGTTATAAATGGTGTAACTAACCTGACTTTGTTTTATAAAACTATAAGCCATTGACAAGACTTTAATGAGTTTTTTTATATATACTCGTTTATGTTTTTTAACGGTTTCGTTCGACCACATGGCGTCGCGAACAGGCTGGTGGCCTGGTGGTGGCCTGGGGTTAGATAGGTGTTCGTATTTGTGACACTAGGCGGCAGCTCTTATCAAAAACAATCAAGTATGTAATACTTGCAAAATAATAAATCGCAATTATTTTACAACATACTTACGTTTTCATCCTTCTGGAATAGTTGTATTATGATTTCAACATAGCACAAAGAATGAAAAAAAGTATCCAGCCAGTAGTGAAGTAACTGAAAACCAAATTATTTGGTCAATTCATTAAACACCTTTAGATGTTAGACCCCATCGAATAAATAAGCTAAATGTGTTGATAAAAAAAGAGTAATTGCGAGATGTTGATAATTTGCTTACAAAACACTATTAAAATAAAACCTTTTCGGAAAAATTGGGCACATATGAGGCACTGTTGCACGCCCCAAGCTCTTACCCTAAAGCACAGAATAAATAGCCTAAAGTATGCCTATGTACGTCCCACTGCAGGGCACAGGTCTCACCTCAACTACGTGGTGGTTTGGGCCGTACTCCACCACGTGGACCCAGTGCAGATTGGTGGAGGGGTGTTGTAAGGTCAGTAACTTAACCTTACTGTCAGACGTTATTAAGCTGCCCTAAGGCCTCTGACTAGGTTTTACGACTAGAATCAAGTAGCGATATTAGCCGGGACCAACATTTATCGTGCCTTCCGAAGAACTAAATATGGTTTTGTTATTATGTTTTTTTAACTCACAACCGCGGCGGAGGTGGCTTAACTTCGGTAATCACTACCAAAGCGCTGCCGCCACTGAGTCACAAGCTCTTACCTTACCACTCATTAATATTATCAGGCTTTGGCGTTTCAAGGCTAAACGTAGGCCCTTTCTATATAAGGTGCTGTAAAAATATCTGCCACGGCTGAAAGTATTCCATAAATAGATTACGATAGTAAAAAAAAATTATGTCTAGAACATCATTAATTTTTTTCATGAAAAATAGTATTAATTAATGACTAGGCTTTATTTAGTCTCAAACCGTCCACACTCATCTAACCAGCCTGCTTGTACTAAGTCTCACGCGCTGCGGTTACGAATTCGTTGATGTTACCGCCAAAATGCTAACGTTGCTGTCTTTTACTGTCTTTTCTCAAACATTTATAACCGATCCAGGGCACGTAATTCCTTCACTATCGTAATCTACATAAGCAATACTTTCACCCATTTCAGCTGTGGCAGATATTTTTAAAGCACCTTATATAATGCCACAGCAAGCGGCTCCGGGCCCATGTTACCACTTTGGAAGTGTCTCTCGCGCAAACTATTCAGTTTAGAAAAAAATGATATTAAAAACCTCAATATAATTTTTGAAGACTTATCCATAGATGGGTTTTATGAAAAAAAAAATTAAGTTTCGGTTCTAAGTATGGGGAACCCCCAAATTTTTTTGTTACATTTCTATTTTTGTGTAACAATAACAGAAACAGACAGACAGACAGTCGTGACAAATCCGTAAAGGTTCTGTTTTTGGAAGATAAAAATATCATATTTTTATCTTCGAAATTCCCAACGTTTACAATTATTTTTGCAAGCACTGTGCAATAGTGCAGCATGAAATTCATAATGAAGCATGTAAGCAAACCTGCATGTAATCAAGCAAGCAGGCAATGCAAGCAACGACGCATGCAAAAGACCACGGCGAACCGGGATTGACCTAACTGATTTTTTATCATATTTTCAGAATATTGATAATCGGAATACCTACTGTTTTGGGGTTAATATCACTACGGTATTAAATTTTTCTTACCTGTGATAATCGGAAAAATAAAATTTCGTATTATTATTATTCGGTAAGATAAGATTCGTGATTTTTCATAAACGAAATTTTATTTATTAAAGAAAATCGAAATACTCTAATCCGGAATATTTTTTTCAGAATATTTGAAATTTTTACGAATGTGATAACTCCTCAGTCCAAAACACACAAAAGAAAATTTATTGTTACGCGGTTTCATGTGACTGCTCGAAGCAAAAAGTAATTTTACATGACACACATTGTGTGAGTACGTAGGACCGGTCAAAACCCAACATAATATGTTTGCTGCAAATGTTATATTAATTAAGGCTAGATATCGAACAATATACAACATTTAAACTTCTTACCAACAACTGATACACCTGTTTTGTGATCTCAAATGCTTCCAAAATACTCCCAAACGCTGAAAGTTTGGTTTCCCAAACGCACGCATTTGTCGCATTCAGAGCAGATAAATTGTCAGACACCCATTCTGTTAATGCGGTTCTTAAGACGTTTGTAATTCGAGTAACGTACACAATATTTAAATCCAGTACAAAAAAACATAAAGTACATACGTACTGTAAGTTAATATAATGCCCAAAACAATAAGCCAACGCTGAAACCATAGTAACATAAATGATATAATAAATTATAATATGAATCCAGTTCCACTTGGTATATAAATGCAATTTGTCCCGAATAGACTTTTGGGATCTGTATATTTCTTGGATTTTCAATACAAAGGATATGTTTATATATCTATATGAAACACAAGAGAAAAAACAAAAAGCCATCCCTAAACTATATGTGACTGCGTCAAACGTGGAAATCCAATAGAGTATTGGGATACGATGATTATTTTCAGCTTCTATACGTCTGATAAAAACACCACTCATTGCAATTATGCTCAAGATGCTTAAGCATATAGAAAGAGAACTCTTGTGCGTAATAAAGTTATCACGTATGGTGTATTTTGACAGGAAAAGTGCTCTTTGGGGAATATTCAGTGGTCTAAAAAACTTTTTTATATCATTATTGATCAAGTTGTTAGGTAAATATTCACTATGACCTGTGTCAAAACTTTGAGACATGACGAACGTGCGATATCACTACTAATAGGAAAATAATGTATTATTCTTCGTGAAATATCCAATGTTAATAGTGATTTAAGTAATGAAAAAACCCAATTAGAGTGGCGGTTTAATCAATTAAAGTAATTGAACATAACATGGAAAACAAACACAATCATCGGGCATATTGTGTGTGTTATAATATTACGGATGGACATGACCTAAAAAAAAAATCCGGTGAAGTGTTATTTGAACTCGCGCACCAAGGGTTCCATACAAACTTGTAGGGTATGTAAATAGTTCATCATAACAGAAATCGGGTCTTGAAGATTTTTGCCTTTACTTGTGTTATAGAATTTTATGTTTCTTGGTCAACTGGACCCTTCAAGTTTGCGAGTATCAATGTGTTATAAACAGCTGTCTCTTTTTATTGTGTTAACTTAGGAGTGTCGTGTGGGAACGGCCGTAAAAGATACAGTTTCCCACCGCCAACAGGAGGCGTGTCGTAAGAGGTGACTAATTCCTGTAGCACGAGACGGGTAGCAGCGTCTGCGTGTGAAATCTTATAAAAAATTGCGCTCGCCAACCCGCTAGCCAAGCGTGGCGAGTATTGGCAATCCCCCCAATCATTGGCCGATGTTCAGCAGTGGACGTCCTATGGCTGAAATGATGAACTTAGAAGTTCAATTTTTCACAGCGTTATGGGTTTGCAGACTTGAGTATTTGATATTAATTTCAACTCAATACCTATATATACTTCTTTGTAAAAAGGGTCTTGACAAACAGATAGACAGACAGACTGAGAGACGGACAACGAAGTGATCCTATATGGGTTTCTTTACCTTTTGTGGTACGGTACCCTAAAAGCATGTATATACTGAAACCATTTCGTGTCTTTCGACAATAAATAAATGAAAAGCGCTTTCATTGTTGCACTAAAAAAATAAAATATTAAAAGTCCCACATCAACAATTTAATTTCACAAAATGTAAAATTAAATAATTAAATAAGTAATCAATAAATATATTTTTCTAACAATAATACCAATAATTCAGCCCCAATCTAAGCAAAACTAATAAATGTGGGATGTGTGGAATGGAACGTAAGCTGTGTGAAAGATAAAGAAGACGGAGTGAGCGAGAGGAGAGACGAATGCGGATTTGAAAGTGATGTCGACCTATTTCTATTGTTTTTACGAAGGTTGGAGTAGTCAGTCAGTTGTTCTTGGTGCGTGGTTCTGTAAAACCTGATTAATCCGAGTGTCCAATGAAAACCAGAATTTCCTTTATCATTACAAATGTAAAGAAAAATATATTTATTAAAGATCCATGACTCAGGTAAAAATGATCTTGCTCATCACATTTATTTTTCCATTGCGAGATACAAACCTGCAACCGCATGGCTTTGTAGGCTATCTTATTTTCACCTTCAAACTTTCCTACGTTACTCTGTGTTGTGAAAAGGCACTAAGGAAGAAGCATAGGCTTCTTCCTTGTTCTTGCACCTTCCATTGTGTATAATTTCTTCTGTGTAATTGTTGGGATCTGGACAATGAACCTACTACCAAAACCGTATTCGGACCTATTTATTTTCAACTCCTGCATCAACACACTTCATAGTCCGGAGCGCGAACCACTAAGTTTATGATAGTCATCAAAATATTTTAAAAACACTTTATTGCAAAGCACACAACGTCATTATGGTACCTACAGGAAATATATAAGTATTTAGAGCTTATAATTATCTCGTCACTTGTCTTATTTGTCAAATCAATTGACAAATAAGACAAGTGACAAGTGACGTTTATTGTATTGCTTTTAACAAAAAGCAATACAATAAACTAATGTCCACTCTGAATAATTAGATAAAGTGTATGCTCATTTTTTTCTTTCAATTTGACGACGCGCGGCGTTCTTACTTCAAGAATGATATTGCCTAGAACTTTACCTCAGAATTATATAGACAAAGATCTTTTAACTATATTCAGACCCCTGGAATTTGTGCTAAATATTTATTTGAGTCCAAAATATAGAATAAAAAACAACAGTGTTACGCGTAACAATGTGACTGTAAAAGTAATATGTTCTAGTTTTTATTTCTTTTTAATTTTATTTAATGCGATTACATCATTTAATACTATTAAAGCGTTTTGGTTATATGAGGAATACTTCACAGTATTCGGACAAAGTATAGATTTTTTTATATTTTTAATTGGAATCACTGTCAGTTTTAAAACAAATATCTTTAACTCCTACGATAATGTCGAGTTGTTGTTAAAAATGCAAAAAACTTTTTTCCAATCCACAAAGAATGGCAGCCTCAAAAAAATTATATTATTCAGCTGGATTTACACATTTATTTTATTGCTATGTCAAATTTATGTACTATTTCATACACAATGGTGTTTCGGTAGTATAATTATTACTGCTGCTATATTAATTACACAACCATTTGATTTCAACATGATATATCTAACGGTAACAATAAAAATAATAAGACACAATTTAGATTTATGGATTGTAAAATCTAATTCACAACCTGGGCTGAGAAGATACTGGAAGAAGATGCTTAAATCATACTTTGAAATAATAGAGTCTTTTGAAATGAATAAACGATATTCAGAAAAACTGGTAAGTAAAACTTTCATACTGGTTCTTTGTTGCATTTTATATTTTTTTAAATCTATTATTTAGTTTTGCCCTTATTATTATGTACATTTTTTCATTATTTATTTGCTGAATTATCGCTTACCTTATTATTGAAATCCAGAATTTAACATACAATAAAATTAAAATCCCGAAACATCAGAAGGTTTTAAAGTATTTTTCAAAAATATTATGATCCACATTATGTAAAATCAATCAAATATATTTCTCTAATAGTTTTGAATCATAAATGTTATTGCCCATAATTATAATTTATCCTAATAAACTCATGGGAGCAAACGCTTGCATGCAAGCAAGCACGAATGCAAGCTTGCATGAATATTAGGTCCTTACATAAAAAATTGCCGTTCAGTATCAAAAAAGTTAATCAACTTTTTTTAAATGAAATTATTATTTAACTAGCTTTTGCCCGCGGCTTCACTCGCGTTAGATTTGATTTTGAGTGAAATTGGATGGATAAATGTCAAACTCAGTAATAAAAAAAAACTACAAAACTTCTTTATAGACAATATTCTTTACAAATACAGCCCCCCTAGCATGACCATCAAAACACGATATATGATATGATATTTATCTATTTTAGAATAACGCGGGTCTCGTTCTATACATCAAATGCAAAAATAGAACCTTTGTGTTGGGATCACGTGTGGCTGTCTGTCAGTCTGTCTGTTACAACCGATTAGCTCCGAAATTACTGAACCGATTGAATTGCAATTTGGCACAAATAATTTCAAGAATTTTCATGTTCACAATTTTCAATTCTAAAATCAACGTCCCAAAAAACCATAAAATCGA
Source organism: Anania hortulata (assembly GCA_963576865.1). Classification (NCBI taxonomy): domain Eukaryota; kingdom Metazoa; phylum Arthropoda; class Insecta; order Lepidoptera; family Crambidae; genus Anania; species Anania hortulata. Next base: position 2,444,590 of record OY756410.1, read on the forward strand.
CACCCATATTATTGATAGACATTTCAACCTCATCGCATCCCAACATGGGAGATGGTATTTCACGTCCGCAATGTAAAATTTTAAAATCTTTGTTGTTTTCGTAATCAGCGACCCGATAAACCATAGAAACAATACCCATGTTGATTTTCAGACTTTGTCACCCCCTTTCCCCTTTTTAAGGATTGACTTTTCAAAAAATTTGAAACTCATGTTTACTCATTTATTGTAAGGAGTACCTACTCCTGTGAAGATTCGAATAAAATAGTCTGACTAATCTTGTTTCCCCATACAAACTTTGGACCCCCATTTCACACCGTTAGGGGGTGAATTTTGAAAAATCCTTTCTTAGTGACCCCTAGATATTATAAGAAACTCCTTCTTTATCTATACGGTCAATCCCGGTTGCGTCCAAAGCCATTGCTTGCTTTGGAGCCCAGGCTCCGCTTTCCTTGATTTACTCCTCCACTTCGCGCGGTCTTGACCGCTCACCGCTTCACCGCTCTCAAGCGACTGCTTCCACTCGTTCATCCGTCTCACCAGCCTGCCCCTGTCCGCGTCTACCAGTGCGATATCGTCAGCATACATCAGCAGTCATGGTGACTGCTCATGCGAGTCTCTGATGCCGTCTGACACAACGTCTAATATCACACTGAACAGAAACGGACTGAGGACGGAACCCTGGTGTACTCCAACGGTGATGGGGAACGGTTTGGTGTCGCCAACAGCGGTCCGAACCGAACCATAGAATCGGAGCTGCGGTACATGTCCCGAATAATGTCAATATATGCCTCGGGGACTCCTTTGGATCTCAGTGCCCACCAGATCACCACTCGAAGGCCTTCTGCAGATTAAGAACGAGGAAGTGCAGAGGCGTGTTCTTCGTCCTGTCTCCATGATGGTCTTTAGGGCGAAAACAGGGTCCATAGCACCGTTGCCAGGACGAAACCTACATTGACACTCTGAGACATCACACTCCTGTCGGTTTCGGGAGTCCACAATCCGCTGAAGGAGCTTCATGCTGTGGGACATGACTTTTATACTGCGGTAGTTGCCGCAGTCTTGCACCGATCCCTTGCTTTTGAAGACCGGAGTAATAATACACATTCTCCATTGGTTCGGGATTAGCCCGCTTGAGAATATGCGGTGTCCACACCAAGAGGGCCCATCGCCTTCCAGGCTTCGATCAGTCAATCGCTTCTGCCTTTTATATATGTATATAAATTAATTAATATATTATGGAGTAAGGTGCTGCGCATACAACGCAGTGGTGCAGTCTTTTTGACCGTGAAGCAATAAAGACCGCGCCTGCCCATCGATGCCCGCGGCTGCCCGCACCGCGTACTTAACGTACACGACGGTCAGTTTAGGACAATCATTCTAACAGAGCGCGCGGCGCAGACTAAGCTAGCCGCCCGCGCCGCCGTCTGCGGTAGTGTATACAAACTGGTTTGTGCGATCCAAAGAGGGCAGTCACGGATATGCGACGGCGCGGGGCGGGCACTGGCGGCGCGGTCTTGATGACCGCCGTGTGCGTTGCATTGCAGTATACGATTTCCTTTGGTCTATTGTTCGCGGCGAAATTGTCCGGCCCGACCTGCTTCGTCGTGTACGCAGCGCCTTAATATCTCGAAAACGGTGCGTCCTAGCTTAAAATAAACAAAATTTTGGCCCCCGCACAGTGGGACGAATTTCGGATTTGCTGTTTTTTTTTTGAATGAATGGTATCTAATATATATATACGTATGTGTATATGTCTGTAAATGCTCCGATTCGGATGCTATATATCAGTTACTAGAACTATTTTTTATGATAATTATGTGTATATTCGGAATATTACTACTACTACTACAAGTAATAAGTTTATTACTTACATAAATATGAGATTTTATAATAATATTTATAAAAGTGAACATTATGACTACATAACTTTCGGACAAATGACTATTAGACAATGTGATTGATTCGGAGATTTGATTATTATGACAATTTGAAACACAATGGGATCCCCTTTCCGTACTTATTTTTGTTTGAGTTTTTGATGTTTCTAAGTTTTTTCGTGCTCGCATTTCTCATCCGTTTTTTTATTACATTGAGATTACTCTACCTATCTTTGAATAATTTAAAAAGTAACCTTGCATTCTGCAGAAAAGGACAATGTAAATAATAATAAATGAAACGCGTAATAACCATTCGTAATATTATGTAAGTAATGCTTATAGTAAGACAGCACTTCTGTATTTTAGGTCCTGATATACATCGTGTCATCATTTTTACAATCATTGCATTACATTAATATAGGAGTTGAATATTGTAAACTTCAATTTTCTCAAGTATCAACAAACAAAGAAGTAAGTACCAATAAAGCTTATTTTTGTTTGAAAGTTAAAAGTTCAAAGAAGAAAAAGAGAATGTTTATTTAAAAATTAATAACAGAGTTTAAACCAATACTTTTCAAAACCGCTTGTGTCACGCTTTGATGACATTCTCTCATTGAGTTAAAAATAGTAATTCGCCTTATTATTATAATCAGCCTACGTCAGTTCACTGCTGACATAGGCTTCTCACAACCCCAATGAAGGCTACTGAGTCATACTATCAGCCATTCTTTGCCATCCGCTGCCAGCAGCTTTGCGTTTTAAAAATGATCGACACCATTATCACAAACCTTTATTAAACAATTTGTTGTAGGCCTCCATCAATCCCAAACACTTCGTTTTAACTTGAGTTTTCCGCATCCAATTCTTACATACGACCTTTCTGATTATTGTCTTCTTTTAACCGCATTTCGGGTCTGCCAACTATTCTTTTGCATGCCTACGGTCTCCATTCTGACAGAACATTGCACCAGTCTGCTTTACGGGCTACGTATCCTGCCTATTGCCATTTTAATTTGGATATTCGCTTCGCTATTGCTGATACTTTTCTTTGTTTTTCTGCTTCTCCTACCAGCTTGTGTTCGAAAATTAGAGTAAATAAAAGCCTTCTCTTTCGAGCTCTGAAACACGCAAAAAGGAGCAGGCTTTTAAAATCAAGAATTATTTATTTTTGTTTCGGTGAATAATCCTTTACTTTAAAAATATAAAAATAGCTTACAACAAATTGTACGATCGGGACAAGAGCTGAATAAGAAGTGTTTTAAGATGATTTGCAGAAAAACTGACCTAGCGGATCCCCGCTTTCTAATTTAATGACGTCATGTTGTCTTTAACTGATTTACTCTCGTTAGATTTTTGCGTTTTAGTCGATAGGTGGCGTTGACACCTTTTTTTCATATGAACACTATTTAATTTTCAGCTCCGTTATTAAGAAGCATTAATAATACCTTAGATTTCTTTTTAAATTCTCAGGTCCCAACACAGTATTTCGACGCTTATATGCTCTTAGTGTTATCAATAATTTGGATTTCGAAGAACGCAATAGTTATAGCCGTCTTAAGCATTGAATGTGAGATGGCATACATAGTTATTGAAAAGGTCCAGGTGGTTTGTGCGTTAAAATCAGTCGCCGGAATTCCAAGTATGTATAAATAATGTATTTTTAAATATACACGGTACCTGAAATTATCAGTTTTAGTCTACAATTCTTAGAATCCAATTAAATGTGGGAAAAATTATTAATTAGGGATACAATTATTGTGGATTGTGAAGGGTAGATTAGCCGGTTTGCTGAACCCCTCCTGTTTTCGGGAGATAGTCAGTTATATCCATTAAGATAGATAATACTATACTAATGTTAACATATAAATCAGTGGTTATATCACAAATTAAAAAAAACTTTACCTCTCTCGTTCAAAAATCAACGTCTACCTACTTGATTTTGTCAAATCTATCTTACACCGTTACAATTTTTTTATGGTTATAGTATATCATACGCCTCGTTAAAAGACTTCTAATTCTGAAATAAAAGTGGTGCGGAAATGTGCCTGCAGTAGGAAAAAATATAGTGCGTGCGAGTTTCTGGCAGCGCAAAGTATAATACTTAAGACGCTGACTAGAGCCAATGACCTTGAGCAATAACAGGTCTGTCAAGCAGCGTCAAGCAAGAGCTAGCGCTCACTGTAGAATTCAGTAAGAGTGGCAGAGAAAGTGCAATGAAAGATATGCCCTTTCAAACCACAAAATACACGATTTTAATGAAAATAACAACCACTTTATTGATAATCAAAAGTGGCAAATTGATTTAGTAGTATTAAAGCCATAAGTTTGCAGATCATCAAATACAAGTGAGAAACATTTTAATGTAGGTATTTTCAAAGGCAAATTTATTTATGTTTTCCATCGAGTGAAGTTTGTAGAATCGTGTTTTTAGAAATAATCATTAGGTCAGAAATACAAATCAATTATAACTGCCTTGTCTTTTTAAAATGATATAGATTTTACACAAAAACTTCTTTTGTTAGCACAATTTGGCTACATTCTGCCTCTATTGTTTGGAAAATATAAATGATGTTCCTGGGTTTTGTGGCTATGTAAAATAATTGATATTTTGGGTAAAATTAGTTATAGATTTTGTATATAAATATGATGGCTGGTAACTAGCGCATCAAAGTTACCAGCCATTATCAAAAAGTAATCTACTTTTCGGCCGGCTTTCCGAGAACCTGTGGCGGGACGTATTATATTCAATAAATTATAATGATGCATACAAAAAAATAAGAATATATATATATATATATTGTGTTAGCTGTCGAATGCAAATTTTGACGAAGTATATGTAGAAAAACAGCACTTATTACGGCCGAAAACAGAATTTTTTAAGTCAGGTTTCAGCACACCTTGAATTGGGTGTCCGAGAAATGAAAATGTGTAACTTATTTTTCGGACTGTAAGCAATTGTACTAGTAAAAATAAGACTGAAACCGAAACCTTAACTGAAAGTTGCTGCATATAACAAAAATACAATTAATAGAGAACTTTTGGAATAAGAAGTACCAATTACATTTTTAAATGAACTTTAAGGAAGATCGAAAACCAGTCAGGACATCAAAGACATTCGACATTATACCGATGACATGCCAGATATCAGCTTGCACGAGATCAGAGTGGCTGAAAAACCAGCTCAAGAAAAACAAATCAACAGGCGATGATGAAATAACGACGTACGTCTAAAAGTGGGTGATACCTACCCGTAGTCCTTCAGATGACTGTTAAATTCTGTCCTTAAGGCATTACGCCTAAAGCGTGGCATAGGAGCGCGATGGTGCTCTTCTTCAAGAAAGTTGATAAAGCCTTATCAAAGAACTATAAACCCTTCTCACTCTTGAGCCACGTGTGCACCGTTCTTGTCCACGTTCTCCAGGGTCATTAAGAATGGTCTTGCACGCAGGTTTCGTGAAGGCTTTAGCAATCTTGATCATATCTTCACGCTCCGCCAGATTGTACAGAAGACTGAGGAGTATAACCACTGTCTAGTGTTTGTGAATTATGAAAAAGCGTTCAGTCAACGTGGTCCTTGACTCCTAAACAAGCTCAGTCACCCAACATGCTGTTTGCAGTTTTTTTTATATAAGATCCAAAACGAGAATATCCGTAGACGAACTAAAGTAACCGACATAGCTTGCAGAACTAACAACCATTGGGGCAAAAAGGTTCGCAAATGCGAACACGAACTAGAAGACGTAGAATGGGTAGGCCTCCCACCCGGTGGACTGACGACCTAGAAAAGGTTGCGGGAAGCTGTTGTATGCAAAGGCACAGAGCCGCTCGCTGCGACGCTTATGTCCAGCAGTTAACTTTCAAAAGCTGATGTCAATGATGACATTTTTAATATTCCTATTGTTACCAATCTAATGAAACTCCAGGGTCTAACTAGAAATAGTTATGTCCTTAACTGTTTTTTTTTGGTAAACTAACAAATACTTAACTGTACATGAGGACGACCGTCCGGTGTAGTGGTTTACGTTCCGGACTACAAAGCCAGCGGTTGTGGGTTCGAATACCGCAAGGGGCAAATATTTGTGTGATGAGCACGAGCATTTGTACCTGAGTCGTGAATGTTTATAAATCTATTTATGTATGTTTATCCGTTATCTAGTCCCCATAGTACAAGCTTAGCTTAATTTGGGGCTAGGGAATTGGTGTAATTGTAAAAAAAAAAAGAATTTAGTTCCTATATTTAAATATCATTAAATATATGGATACATATGAATGTATCGATTTATTTATCAAATATTTACTTATTTAATATAGTTAATAGAAGAAAATGACTGGAATTATATTTTTATTGTAATTATTAGTATATTATTAGTAGTAACGAATATAATTTCCATCACAAGAAGTTGTAGGTTTACCATGGCCATATAGGTTACATGGGCACACTAAAAGTTTTGCACTTCTAGCTAATCGGAACTATTTGAATTTCGAATGTTATATTTTTTTAAACGTTGCAACATTCTTAGTAATAAAAAAAAAAACAATTGGCGGGAAATGATTTGTCAATTGTTTTTTATCACACATTAAAGTATGTAGACGTAGACGTACGCAACGAAAATGGAATTAAGTCGAAAAGATTTTAGAGCGATGTTTTTTTATGATTTTAAAAGTTCTCTCTCTCCGCAAGACTGTGCCGCTCGTCTTCAAAATGCTTTTGGGAGAGAAGTACCTTATTTGAGCACCGTGAGGCGATGGTTTGCTGAATTTGAGAGAGGTCGAGTTTCTTTACATGACGAATTTTGTGAAGGGTGGCCTTCAACTGCCATCAACGAAAATAATGTGGCTACTGTTAAGCGGCTAATTGAAGAAAATCCGCGGATTATCTATGAAACAATTCGATTCATCTTCTCTGCCCACAATACCTATCTTATTGTTGTGCCCTACAGGGTCTATAATGATCTATTTTATGTATCTAATTATAACACCTGTGTAACATTATAGAATGCAATAAATATATTGAATTGAATTGAATTGAATTGAGGACTATTGGGGATTGGTATGAGCCAAATTAAGAAAATTTTACACGGAGAATTGAAAGTTCGGAAACTTTGCTGTTGTTGGATCCCTCAAGAACTAACAGCGGAGCAGAAGCGGGCTCGCGTGGAATGGTGCTCACAGATGCTACTGAAGTACGACCACGGACATTCTAATGCTGTTTATGACATTATCACAGGAGACGAAATGTGGATTTATTGTTTTGAACCCGAAAGAAACAGCAATCTTGAGAATGGTTGTTTGAAAATGAGAACAGGCCAACAAAAGTGAGGCAGGCGAGAAACGTTGGTAAAAAAAATATCTCGTTTTTTTTCGCAGCTACGGGTCCCATCTGTACAATTCCACTTGAAGATCAAAAGAGTGTTAATGCCAAGTGGTATTCTAGCATTTGTTTAACCAGGGTGTTAGAAAAAGTTCGCGAAAGACGACCCAAAAACCGCGTTCTCCTAAATCATGACAACGCTTCTTCACACACAGCCAACAAAACAAAGTATTTTTTAGCTTCCGAAAAAGTACAACTCGTCACCCATCCTGCGCATAGCCCCGACCTAGCACCCTGTGATTTCTGTATTTTCCCCAAAATCAAAGATTTGATGAGAGGTTTTACTTTTACCAACTCCGAAGAGGCAGTGATAGCGTTCAATCAGCACGTAAAAAACATGCCTACAGATCTGTCGTCCTCCGGTTTTAAAAAATGGTTCGATCGCATGAAAAAATGTTTAAAATGTAAAGGAGAGTACATATTTTGAAAAGCAATAAACATAATATTTTGGTTACAACATGTTGTTTTTTTATGTTACGCAAAACTTATAGTACTACGTAAAAGGCCGAATCCGCGTGTCCGAAAACAGGCGTGGTGACCCTATTTTATTTTTAAGTTAAAGTAAGTAATATTGCCTATATCCTAAATTGTTATTTATTCAACAGAAGCAGAGAAGAATGCTCGCAAGACAATACAAGGTGTGAATAAAAGGCAGTTCACCAAATATAGCGCTTATGGCTGGTTTGATATAGATGGAACGTTTCCTTTGGAAATGTTGCAGTTGTTTTCTGCTTACGTGCTCGTTATATTACAGTATCATTATCTGTGAACGTTAGAAAATAATATGTAAGTTTGAACGGTTAACCACGGATTTAGCACTCTTTGTAACAGTGCTAAATCCATGCGGTTAACTGCTTATAATACACAAAACGCCAAATTTTTGTCAATAACAATATGGCTCAACCGATTTGGCTAAGTCATAATAATAAGCATAAATAAAATTGAAGTGTCTGTTTGTAATATCAAAATAACAGTTTTTTACTAAATGCATATGAAAGCATATACGGTACTTATAGTTAAATAGCAATTTTTAAAAAAAATGTCTGTTTGTCTGTCTGTCTGTTTGTTCCGGCTAAACTCCGAAACGGCTGGACCGATTCTTACACGACTTTCACTGGCCGATAGCTGATGTAATAAGGAGTAACTTAGGCTACTTTTTTATCCCGAAATAATGCACCTTTTCCGAGGGACAACTGTCATCAATATAGAGGGCGCTGTTCAGTTGGCATATTTTTTTAAATGTAAAGACAATAAGTTATGTTACATTTATGGATAAAGCAAGAATTAAAAATTATAAAAAAAGATTTTGATGTAAAATCATGTAAAAAAAATATTATTCTACTAAAACAGTATAATTTATAAATAAGATAGAGCTCCATCTGTTGTCGAATAGATGAACCTTCGTGTCAAAAATGTCAACCTGCAATATGCAATAATAAGCTGCCCAAAGACCTGGCGTTTGTCGGATGTAAGTACGTGTTTCACGTGTTAGTTACAACTTTTCGCGGAAGTAGCATAAATGCATCACTTATTAAATAAATAGTTTTCTAGAAAGCAATAAGATCATAGTGAATCTAGCCCATAACAAGTGATTGGTAGATAAATAGATTTAATGCACACCAGTCACAACACACAAATAAACATTACAGATAATACATTTTATAAAAAAAAAACGAAACCGACTTCAAAACACTAAAATGCTAAAAATAATCCTAACACTTAAGTACCTAATCACTTAATTTTGGAGTCGGTGCAAACAAAAACATTGAATCTCTCATCGGCTGGCACATTTTTTTTTTGTATGTTTGTTACGCGATTACTCCGCCAATTATGAATCGATTTTAATGATTCTTTTTTTGTTTGGTAGATCATACTTCAGAGGTGGTCCCATATAAATTTTATCGAAATTGATGTAGAACTTTTTGAGAAAATCAACAAATATATACCCAGATAATATTTTGGTTGTGGTTCTTGTTACCTATCTTCGACAAATATGAGCCGATTTTGATGATTTTTGTTTTATTGAATAGCTTGTACTTCAAAGATGCTATGATAAAAGTTTGCAAAATAAAAATCACCCCTAAGGGTAAGAAAATAGGGGATGAAATCGGTGTTCAGCAGTTAGATTAGGATTTATCACTAAAATAGAGGAAATAAGTAGATAGATAGATAGATACTCTTTATTGTACACCATACAATGAAGTTACAATTTGTGTTTACAGAAAGATGCACAATTTAGGCGGTCTTATCGCTAAAAGCGATCTCTTCCAGACAACCTTCAGGTAGAGGACAGATAAGAAGAAAGGGGAAAGTGGTGCGGAGAGCTTAGTGTAAAATTTAATATACCTAAAGGATAAATATATAAGTCCAGATAGAAATGAACACAACAATATACTTACATTCATAACAATAATAATATATAATATAATATTAAATACATACAATATACATATATACATATATATATATATACATAAAATGATACTTGATACATGCCAGGAAATATCGTGACCAACAATGACCAGTTGACAATATTAAAGAAGGATAGAGAATGGTTTGTATGTCAAGAGTCAAGACGCAAGAAAATGTGCTTTAAGCCGACCTTTAAAGATATCAATCGATTCGGATTGCCTTATAGGTAAAGGTAAGGAGTTCCATAAGCGTATGGACTGCACAGTAAATGACTGAGAATAATAGTTAGTAGAATGGGGAGGAAATTGGAGAAGTAGTTTTTTGGATGACCGCATGTCATGACCCTGTGGTGACTGCAGAAATTGAAAGCGCTCTTTTAGGTACGGGGCTAACTTTGGGTTAAACAATATAGTAAACAGTAGCGAAAGAATGTGCATGTCACGTCTAAGTCGGATAGGGAGCCATATAAGCCGAGTTCGGTATTCGGTGACATGATCATACTTCCGCAGTCCAAAAACTATACGTATGCAGAAGTTTTGTAAGCGCTCAAGCTTGTTAAGGAGATTTTCGTTTAAATCTAAGTAGCAGCAGTCTGCGTAGTCTAGGATCGGAAATAAAAGAGCCTGAACAAGAGCAATTTTAGTGGGTATGGGTAGGAAATTCCGTAGTCTGTTAAGTGACGCTGCTGCTGCGAACATTTTCCTGCTGACTTCCATAGTTTGAGTCGTCCAAGTGAGTGCGCTATCAATATGAATGCCGAGGTTCTTCACAATTTTGCTAAAAGGAATTTGGACACCGTCAAATGTAATGGGTTGCAAGGCCGGCCAGTCTATCCTAGCAATTTGCCTAGAACCTCCCACAACTATCACCTGCGTCTTAGTAGGGTTAACCGTTAGACCATAAGACCTGCTCCAGTTTAGTATTATCCGTTTATATTATAGTATTATCGTATCGTGTATTATAGTATTATCAGTTTAATTTTATCCAGTTTAGTATTACAAAAGTAAATTGTATCAAAATAAAAAAAACGACTTCAAAACACTAAAATGCTAAAAATAATCCTAACACTTAAGTACCTAATCACTTAATTTTGGAGTTGGTGCCAGCCGATGAGAGATTCAATGTTTTTGTTTTATATGTTTTATGGTATTTGTCGAAGATAGGTAACAAGAACCACAACCAAAATATTATCTGGGTATATATTTGTTGATTTTCTCAAAAAGTTCTACATCAATTTCGATAAAATTTATATGGGACCACCTCTGAAGTATGATCTACCAAACAAAAAAAGAATCATTAAAATCGATTCATTATTGGCGGAGTAATCGCGTAACAAATATACAAAAAAAAAAAAACATACAGTCGAATTGAGAACCTCCTCCTTTTTTGAAGTCGGTTGAAAAAAAGAATAGTACAATAAATTTAGCTGATCTTATTGCTATAATAAAAAGCAATAAATCAATCGAGAAGTATTTGTACCTATATGTAACACATGAATAGTACCTATTATATAAATTGATGAGGTACCTAAGTATAGTGATAGTAACTTATATTGTAAAAGCCAGGGGTGGGAGAACCTGTAACACAGGCTTGCAAAATGATTTTTTCAGGAACCAGTTTCTCACACAAATATTGTTTGAGTTACGCTAATTTAAGTCCATGTTGAATGATTATTTGGGCGATAAAAAAAAGTGTTTATTATTATTATTTATAGGTACATTTATTTTTTAATCTTGCCTCTTAGAGGTACATTTAAGAGCCGGCCTGTAGCCAAGGCATCCTAATTAGCGAAGTGTCTTATAGATTTAAGAATTTCTTAACGATCTTGCATGTGTTGAGTATAAATAATTTTTGTAAACTGGTATATCGCTGATAGCAAATTTAATATGTGAACACTTGTGTGCAATTGTCTAGGGATCACGCCTGTACTAGATACCATTGTGTCATAATTTCAATTGCTAGGTATCTGTACTTGTTAAGTTTTTCTGAATGTATGGTCCGTAGGTTGTGTGTGTATAATACCTATTATTAATTATTAAATAATCTGTAAGTACGCGGTAATTTTTTTTCTAATTTTATGGATTATGTGAGTTCTTGATTTTTTTTACAATATCATTTGCATTAAGAGTATTAAAATTTTAGCTAGATAGTAATATTAGTTTATTATGAAATAATATTTGGCTCTGAGTAAACAGAGCATTGAGGGGTGTGTAATGTTTTATTTAAATATTATTACCATAACTTTATTTAATAAAATACATATTTTTCTCATATTATAACAATTTACTATAAAAAACGCTGGTTTTTCATTTTATAATTTTATTTAAAATTATTACTATAAATGTTTTTATTTTTATTTGGAACACCAACAGCATTGATACAATCTATGAGAGAGTTATCATATATATGGCGGAATAGGGCCGAGGGAATGATCGGGTATATGTTCGCCTTCGCTCATATTATTATGGAAGGCAGAAATAACTACACGGTGAGATAGGTAAAGTGTGTGTACTCAAATTAACCAGTTACAGTACAAAATAAACTACGATTGCTCTAATAATTCAATCTTGAATTATTAGATGCGCTGATCTCAGAAACACGTGCGGTCACTACAACGGTTCGTACTTAAATCCCCCTCGCTACCACATACCGGGCACAGACACGGTTTCCTGTCACACTACTACACTGACAGACGTCAAACCGACAAAGAGACACATGTCAACATTGACAACTCATAACAGTGACAGCCCTCACATTAACTCTCACTGATTCCACCCAGGCGTTAAACTTGACATTTCAATCACGGATTTATTCGAAGAATTATTCGATTAAGGACCGATTCGACCAAACACAAAGCTATACCAGAATAACTATTACGGGTATAATTTAACACTTTGAATTTACCCTTGGATAACTTCGATTACGTTTTTCGAGCAATACACCATACTCGGTATTGTTATTCTGTAGTTCAAGAGTGAACGATCAATGAATTGATAAACCTACCAAAATCCATGTAATCCATTTCTTCTAGGTTGACTTGAAATGACACAACATTTTAATTTTGTAGGATAATAGAGTGTCAATGCTAGATGTTGACAACATGTCAGTTTCGAGGTGACAGGAGTGGATTTGACAAGTGACAACTTTGACATTTACTTATTCTCAGTTTAATTTATACACTGTCAAAATCGCCCGTTTTAATATTTTTCATAGATTAGTGGTTGGTAGAATGAAAAATCAGCTTACTCTAGATTAAGCAGTGGTATACTCTCAAGTTAAAACTTACACCAGTTTGGTCGAATCCGGCCTAATTGTGATAATTCTGCCCTACACTCCGACATACGATTGTGGTCATATAATTAAGAACGATTTGAAGTTCTAGAAGTTTTTTATTTAAATCATGTCATACACAGAGATGTGTACCTTCTGAGAAGCAACTAGTTATGTTATAAAATAGCCACATTAATAGAGCAACGTGGCTTAGGAATAAATAATTAAATCGCTAACCATTTTTCTTCACATTTTATTTATTTTACCAAAGTAACACATTCAAATAATACTGAAGCTGGACAAATAATTAAAAACGATTTATTAAACTGCTCGGTAATTGTTATGTGAGTTACATTTAAAAAATCACAATGGCGCGGAAAATTTAAAAAGCAATTTAATACATTTTAACTAAAATTAATAGTTAATAGCATATCTTGCTATATTTTATTTTTATTTTTTATTTTATTTTTTACAAAATCCACAGCTCATAAGTACAGAATACATTTTCTTGGTGACAAAGCAGACAGCCAGTATTGGATTTACATTTTGTTACATTTTATACAATACGTGTTAAAAAGGGGAACGTGAACTTACACCATACAATCAACAATGTGCATAATATGTGCATAATATGTGGGTGTGGGTGTGTGTGTGTGTGTGTGTGTGTGTGTGTGTGTGTGTGTGTGTGTGTGTGTGTGTGTGTGTGTGTGTGTGTGTGTGTGTGTGTGTGTGTGTGTGTGTGTGTGTGTGTGTGTGTGTGTGTGTGTGTGTGTGTGTATGTCTAGTATTAATATTTATTTATTTATTTATTTTTCCTATCACACCCAAAATGCCTTTCTTAAATAACTGTTTACTCGAACAAAAAGGATCAACGGTATGAAAGTGTTTGTTATATGATCGCGATATGCGACATACAACAGAGTTTTGGGCATAATTCGTTCGGGTGCTAGGGACATGAAATAAGGTAGTCGCCGTATGTCTAGTGCGGGTAGACGGGGCATTCAAGCTCAAGACTAAAGTTATCAGGTCGCTAGAGTCTATAGATCCACAGCATATGTCATACAGAAAGGACATTTCCAGAAGTTTACGTCTGTTTTCGAGAGTTTGAAGTTTGTGAAAGGTACATGAGTCCTCGTATACGTTAAATTGTTTATGTTGTCGGTAGTTTAAATGTTTAACAAATATACCTTGTAAAGACTCTATGCCCTGCGTGTACGTTACGTATTGCGGACTCCAGATGACACTACAGTATTCGAGTACACTACGTACGTAAGCATAATATAGAACCCGTAAACAGTGTGTGTCTGAGAAGGGTTTGCTTGCGCGAAGAACGAAACCCAAGTTCTTATAGGCCTTGTTTATCACATATGTTATGTGGTTGGAGAATGTTAGTTTAGAATCTAGGTAAATACCGAGATCCTTTGTCATAACGTCACGCTTCAATTTGTCATTGTTTAAACTATATTCAAATGTTACATGTTTGTTTTTTCTCGTAAAAGTTACCACTACACATTTATTTGTATTAATGTCAATTCTATTGTGCTTATAATAACAGTCAAGTCTGGTTAAGTCCTCTTGTAGTTTCAGACAGTCATCTGGTGATTTTATAGTCATGTAAATTTTGGTGTCATCAGCGTACATAAGAAATTTTGCATGTTTTAAACATTGATCTATATCATATAGATATGCAACATATAACAGCGGGCCAAGTATCGACCCTTGAGGAACACCCGAGGGAATTGTGACAAAAACAGACCTATGCCCTCCAATGACAACCATCTGACTTCGATTTCGTAAATAAGACTCTGTCCATCTCAGCAAACTACCACCAATACCAAGATCATAAAGCTTTCTTAGTAGTATGATGTGGTCTACGCGATCGAATGCCTTTTCGAAATCTGTGTACACAGAGTCAACTTGGCCACCACCGTCCATACCTCGCAGTACGTCGTTAGTGAAAATTGCCAAGTTTGTGGTGGTGGAGCGACCCCTAATGAAACCATGCTGTTGCGACGGCACAGAGCAACAGACTACCGGATATACGTGATCATGAACAACTCTTTCTAAGATTTTACTCAAAGTATTTAATATTGATATAGGGCGATAATTATTGATTGAAATTTTTGATCCTTTTTTATGTATAGGAACTATGAGTGCTATTTTCCATATGTTTGGGCAAATACCCTCTTGTAGGCTGCGGTTAAAGATATAGGTTAGAGGGGTAGCCAAAGACTCCGCACAGCATTTAAAGAATAAAGGTGGGATACTGTCGCTACCAGGCCCCTTTGTGGTATCCAGATGCTTTAAAATTCTTAGGACGTAAGATCTGTTAACCTCAATGTTATTTAATGTACTGAGATTAGTGCCGTTTGGAATTGGAGCTGGATAACCATTCATTGGCTGGCTGAAATTTTTGTGAAAGAAGCTGCTGAAGGCCGCACAGATTTCCTCCTCACCATTTAGTGCAGCGCCCTCATAATTCATGGCATTGGGATAGTCTGATGTAGCTTTTCTTTTTGATTTAATATATTTCCAAAATAATTTTGGGTTCTTTTTTATGTTTATTTGAGAATTATTTAAATACCATTTATAACACCTGTTCTGTAGTTCTTTTTGCCTTCGTCTTAAAGTTGAGAAGGATAAGTAGTCAATAGGGTTTTTGTGACGTTTCCATTGTTTATGCGTCTTATTCTTTTCTTTGATTAATTTGATTAACGCTTTATTGTACCACACAGGATATCGCATTGAACCAACTATAGAGACACGAGGAACGTGCTCAGATATTAACTTGCTAAGAAGAGAGTAAAAATTGTTAATCGAGTCTTCCATGTTACCGTTTTGCAATACCGAATCCCAATTAATTTCAGACAGTTGCTCGTTAATAGATACGTAATCAGCTTTGGCAAATAGGTATTTTACGGTAGGCGATTCCTTTAATGGAGATAAAGTAATATCGCAAGCCTTAATATCAATAGCGGGGTGAAACTTGTCTTCTTTGACAATTGGGCAATAGGAAACCTGAATATCTAGTGGGAAGTTAGAGAATATCAAATCTAATGTATTGTTATGTGAGTTTACTAGTGTATTAAACTGTTTTAAATTATGATAAGATGTCATTTGAATAAAATTTATGGCAGCGGATTGAATTTCAACACCGCCCTTTTTAAGAAACACAGGTCTGCCGGATACCCATTCAATATTTGGTAAGTTAAAATCGCCGCTAATTACGATGTAGTCATTCGGGTGTGCATCCAAGATTTCGGTAAGCGAATCCATTAATTGTTCTAAGCGAAATGGGATCGTTTGATTTGGCGGTAAGTATGCTAGGCAAAGGTGTAAGTCTCGTTGTTCGCGAACGGAACCGAGCGCACGCGCAGGAATCGTCAACCATATGCATTCAAGGCCAACGCGTCCCCAATCCGGGCGCGGCCGCGCTTGCAGTCTCGATGCACAAAGCGCCATCACTCCACCGCCGAGCGACCCGCGGTCGCGTCGGAACACGTCTAAGTTACCATCGCATAGTTCTGAATCTAGTATGCCGTCACAGAGCCAAGTCTCAGTAAACAACCCTATGTCAAAATCGGATGCAAGGATATTTTGATAGAATATATTTGTTTTGGTTCGAAGACCGCGGACATTTTGATAGTAAAGACGTAACTTATCCTGGCTTAGCTCTGTACAGTGAAAAGTGTAAAACAGTAATTATGAGTGGTACTAGTAAAGTGTTAGTTGGTGGCGTGACTGAATGTACCTTACTATAGATTAATTTATGTGTTAGGTATTCTAGGATTAGATGACTCAGTGAGAGCGTAGTTGACTGGAATAATTGTATTCGATTAATTATTTTTTTTATATAGAAATAGCTGTCGTAGCTATATGTGAGTAATTGGATAAATGGTCCTATGGCTTTAATTTTAACATTATTTGTGCCAGATATAATGCGCACGCGCAATGTATTAGTTTTAATATCGGGTTGTATTGTAGGTAGGGTGAGTGAGAGTGGGTGAGTGCATTTGTTAATTGTTGGAACAAATGATATGAAGAACGATTTGAAAACTGTATGTGATGGTGTGAATAATTTGAACTGTTTGAGTGTGTAACGAGAAATTATTTCGTTGTTAGGTATGCACATTGCAGACAATAGCAAGTATGAAAAAAGATTAAAATGAAAAAGGAAAAGAAAAATAGGAATAGCTAGGTAATTTTTTTGACATCTGATACCGAATTTATTACAAAAGCTGGGGACATTGGGTTGCGGCGAACATATATGCGACAGTTTTTTGTCCAGACAAAATCGTAATTAGCTTCTTTACATCTTAGTTTACATTCTTTAAAAAGTTGTTTGTTTTCTTTAGTCAAGTGTTCATTAATGTAAATTTTATTGTTTTTATTTTGGTCGCCTCGTAGCCCAACATCCCCCGCAGTCATGCCGCGTAGTTTACGGGCCCCAGCCACTATGGCGTCCTTCGTTGATCGCTGCCTAAGTCTCACAATAATACTTCGAGGATGAGTCGTGCTGCCAGCACGGCGCGGCTGTACGCGGTGGGCGAATTCAACCTCACTCAGGTCCATATTGACACCGACATGAGTAGCGACTTTTTGAACGATGCTCGGCGTGTCTTCGTCTTTGCACTCCGGCACTCCTACCAACTCAATGTTTTGCAGGCGCGTCCATTGTTGTTGACGCATATTCTCATTTTCGAGTTGTTTTACTCTGGCCTCGAGGGAGTGATGATCCTCACGCAGCGACTTGTTTTCATCCCTTAAACTTTTGAGTTCCTTAGAGTTACTAGTCAATAAGTTTTTAAGGTCTTCGTATTGTGAACTGATAAACTTAACGCAGGTCTCCAAACTGGTCAGTTGGTCTTTAAAGGTCTGAAACTCTTTGCTGAAAAGGTCACGGACGATAGTAGAAAGCTCTTGGTGAATCACATTCCTAACAGCAGGTCGCATCCCTCCATCATCTATACGGGGTGCCTCGGATGATGCCGTTGATGTACTGGGCTTTCTAATAGTGACATTTGATCGATCCGTAATATCATCAACTGTACTAGGTTCGATAGCCTTAATTGGGGTGTTGCTATTATCCCCTTTTGGGCGCTGGCTTATACAGAACGGGCAAATCCAGGAACTCTGTTTTTTGAATGTGTCACTAGCCAGGTTTACACATGTGTAATGGTAAGAGCTGGAGCATGTTTTTCGACAGCAAGTAATTTTATCAGATGGTTTAATAGTTTTGTTGCATGCGCTACAGTTGGACATGTTGGATTTTTAAATGTGTAAATACCTGCGATCTCTGTTGTCCCTTGCGACACACTGTAATCCACCGCGTTTGAAACTAATCCTTACTACTAAGATACTAAGATTATTTTAGCGTGATTTCTAAATTGAGTGACAAATGTAAATTTTGAGAGCCCACTACACGTCCTCACACGACAACCTCCGAACGTTTAGACTTATATACTGCTTTACACCGGCGAGGCATTGACTCTATTAATTTTTGACATTTCGCAAGAGAAATAGAATTCCATTCCTCTAAAAAAAATGTCGTACAACTCTCTTAAATTCCCACACTGTGTATTTGAAACCTTTTTCTTTACTTCGAACCACAGATTCTCTATTGGGTTTAGATCTGGGCTGTTAGCTGGCCAGTCTAAGACATAAACTGATTGCGCTGGAAATTCCTTTACGGTGCGTGCAGTGTGCTTTGGATCATTGTCATGCTGGAATGTCCAAATAACGGTAGAAAGTCTTCAGCATAAGGTAACAATGTTTCTTCCAGTATATTTCTGTATTGGAACTGATCCAAGTTACCTTCTACCAACTATACAGGTCCAACACCATGTCCAGAAAAGCGCCCCCAAATTTTCACATTTCCACCACCGTGCTTTAATGTAATTTTCGTGTACTTAGGGTCGAATGCTGTATTCGGGGGACGTCGTACATATCGTTTTCCACCAAAACATACTCTGTTAATTTTCGTCTCGTCAGAAAAAAGGTCATTTTTCCACTGTCGCACAGTCCAGTTTTCATACATTCTCGCAAATGCAAGCCGGGCTTGCCTGTGGCAAAGTTTCAACATGGGTACCTTTCTTGCTATCCTACCGTGCAATTTTTCTTTTACCAAACGTCTTTGAATAGTGCGTGCTGAGATTGCTGAAGGGTTGTTTTTACCAAAATATTCTTTTCACAGCTCGTTGGACCTTTTAAAAGGATTTTGTTTTGCCATACGAACGATGTTTCGGTCATCTTGAGGAGTTGTTTTTCTCTATTTAGGTACACGTGGAACATTCGAAGTAGTTTGATACGTAGCAAAATGCTTAACAGCGTGGAAAGCCATCGTTTTTGAACATTGCAGATGGTCGGCTATCTTTTCAACCGACTTCAAAAAAGGAGGATTTTCTCAATTCGACTGTTTTTTTTTGTGTTTGTTACGCGATTACTCCGCCAATTATGAATCGATTTTAATGATTCTTTTTTTGTTTGGTAGATCATACTTCAGAGGTGGTCCCATATAAATTTTATCGAAATTGATTTAGAACTTTTAGAGAAAATCTACAAATATATACCCAGATAATATTTTGGTTGTGTTTCTTGTTACCTATCTTCGACAAATATGAGCCGATTTTGATGATTTTTGTTTTATTGAATAGCTTATACTTCAAAGATAATATGATAAAAGTTTGCAAAATAAAAATCACCCCTAAGGGTAGGAAAATAGGGGATGAAATCGGTGTTCAGCAGTTAGATTAGGATTTATCACTAAAAATTGATGAAATAAGTAAATTTTATAAAAAAAAAAAAACCGACTTCAAAACACTGAAATGCTAAAAATAATCCTAACACTTATTAAGTACCTAATCAGTTACTTTTGGAGTCGGTGCAAACAAAAACATTGAATCTCTAATCGGCTGGCACTTACACTACACTTACTTATTATAAGACCAATTCTTCCGGCGAAATTTTATTATTACTTCCCTTGTAGATTTTTCACAACTTTTATTTTTTCCCATTATTTTTTCATAGGAAGCAATCACTTTTAATATTTTACAGCACTAAATGGCGCTAAAATTATACAAACAGTAACAAATTGACTGAATGTTCTCTATTTAAATTTAAATAAAGGTATAAACTATTTAGCGTTCTTAATTACGTGACCAGCCAGTAAATAAATATGTAAAAAGTTTGTCTATTTATTTTAGGCTAATCATGTGTATCAATGAATAAAGTGGTATTATAGAAAAGTTTTACGATACCGAGAAATAAATAAAAATGCATGCAGTAAACTTCCCTTTATATCAGCGTTCTTAATTATATGACCACCACTGTATATATAAATTTTAGTTTTAAAATTTATTTTACCAGATTATTTAAAATTACAAACCTCAACATAATATTACATTGTCTAATAATCATTTTCACATAACGCCAATAAGTAATTTAAAACGTATTATAACTACTTAAGAATTACAAATTGCAGTAACACAATAATGTATGTCAAAATCAAGCTTCCCGCCCTCAGTGGCAAAGCTGCGTCCACACTGAATATACCGAACGCGCTTATTTTTTTGATTTTGCTGGATCTTACTATGTTCTTAGCAAATTGCCGCCATGTAGCTGAAAAATAAAATAAAACAGTCTAGTACACTCGTAAGGACTGCTCATTAACTCCATGACACGGTTGGTGTAGTAGCACAGTAATTAAATTTTTACGCAAAGGGTCCCGTGTTCAATTCTCGGTTGGGGTCAATTATGAAAACAATTTTCACTAAGGTGGCTAGGGTCTAGGTCTGCTGAGAGACGCCCCTGTTAATGGTATGGGTATCCGCAGAAATACAGCTACGCAAAACGTCAGATACGCATAATGCCAGATTTTTATTTAAGGTTATGTCCGCGAAAGGTCAGATACGTAAAACTTCAGACTCGCAAAATGACAGAATCTTGTAACACAAGGATGTTAATTTCTTATTTCGAGATGAGGGGTGTATTATCTAATTAGTATTATATACATCAATAGCTGATCAGAACAGCTGATTAGAAATTTTACACCATTATTGTCTACTCCTAAACTAAACACAGCTTGAACATGGCTTTCAAAAAACTGATACACATACTTTCCTATACACTATATGACAACCATGACTCAAGTACCAATTATCGTGCTCATAACATAGAAACTGGCCCTCTGTAGGATTTGCACCCACGACTGCTAACTTGGAAGTCCGTAGCGCGAGTCATTAAATGAGGCGGTCATCTACGTAAATTAGATTAAACTTACGAGTAATATCCAAAGAAAGCATGCGCAAAGCAGTCGTTCTGGCTAGACGTATGCGCATGTACACCATTTCACACGACAGACACATGCCTACTTGGATAAGCAACAATCTTAGTAACCAGAGTTGTATTCCGGAAAACGTGCTTGCTATATGAGAATGTTCCTGAAAGGTTCAAATCCAAAAATATACACAGTTAAATACATTTATAGGTATAAACACCCATGAGTTAGGTACAAATGCTTGTGCTGATCCATCACACCAATATTTACCCCTGCTGCTGTCTTTGTAGTCAGGAGCGCAAGCCACTAGACCAAACGATCGATTACAGATATGATAGGTTAAACACAATTATGGGTAAAGCTTATTGAGTGACGTACACTTAAACACTATCATCATCATCATTTCAGCCATAGGACGTCCACTGACCTGAACATAGGCCTCTTTTAGTGATTTCCAGATTGGCTGATTTGAAGCGGCTTGCATCAAGCGGTTTCCTGCAACCTTTACCAGGTTGTCTGTCTACCTTGTGGGTCCTACGCTGAGCTTGCCGGTACGTGGCCTCAATTCCAAAACCTTTTTGTCTCATCGGCCGTCAGTGCCCCGCCCACTGCCACTTCAGCTTGCTAATCCGTTGCTATTCATTTAAAAATACAGGGTTACATTGCAAAGGGGTGCCAAATCTTTAGGAGTGGCTCAGAATCAGTAACTTAAACGAACTATACAAAGAACAAACAATTTTTTCGTAACATACGAATAATATTTTGATTAAGACGCTTCTTTATATTGTTCCCTAGATCTTATTTTTTAAATTTGGCACCCCTTGAAATGCAAAGTTTTTACAAATTACATAAGTAAGTACTCTAAAAACGAAATGTGAAAATCATTTAAAGGACAAGTTTTTATTTAATAATGGACTAAAACAAAGAAATAATTATAATGATCTTATTAATGTTTCATTAAATCCTAAAAAAATCAACGAATATACTCATGTGTGCCAAATTATAGCTCAATTGGAAGCCGGCAAGTTCTCAGTTGAGAATAATTTTTATTACCGTTTAATGTAGACCAACTCAAATTGTCCAGTATTAATCAAATAATTTATTTGTGAAACATAGTTTTTACATAGAAACAGGGTAGATAATTATTATGAGAGCTCAATAGTAAAACTGCAAAATTATTATTAATACTCATTTATTCAGTATATAGGCCCTCTTCCGGGCACTTATACATGTCCCAAAATATAGCTTTACCCTACCACCGCTTCGGGACTACATATCGGCTGGTGATGAGAAGAAACGGCGCTACAAACTCAGTCACCTTTGTCAGCCTTTTTTTACAGGAAATACAGTTACAAGACATGAAGTAAGTGCGAGCTAAGCAGGTTAAGTCCATGCACTCTTGTCGTTCAAATAATCGTCTACCTTATAATACCCTCTTTTCATAAGGTTTTTTATAATGTGAATTTTGAACTCATGTACAGGTAGTTCAACAAGAGTCTGTGGAACTTTATTAAAAAAATTATTACATTTCCCCAAGAATAAATTACCAACTTTGTGTAGTCTGAAGCTCGGAACGGCAAGTTTATTTTTATTACGAGTATTATAATGATGAAAATCACTTTTTAGGCTAAACAAACTTAGATTTTATCGAACGTACATAATATTTTCAAAAATGTATTGAGAGGCTACTGTTTATTAATATCTTTAAAAATCTCCCTCAGAGAGTCACGAGGTCCAAGACTGTATATTGTACGTACGGCTCTTTTCTGCAACACAAAGATTGATTCAATGTCAGCAGCAGAGCCCCTTAACAGTAAACCATACGACAACAAACTATGAAAATAACTAAAGTATACTAGTCTTGCCGTTTCGACATCAGTTAAAAGCCTCCTCAGTACTCCTCACTTCCTCACTGCATAAGCCGTTGAACTGAGCCTTTCTGACAGGGCAACTATATGGGGATCCAATATGGGATGGGTAATTCCAAAAAAAATTGTTGAATCAACTGCATCTATATGATCGTCTGACATATTAATATGCGTACTGACCTGCCTCACATTGGGCATAGTGAATTTAATGCATTTAGTTTTGTTTGCATTTAGCAACAGGTTGTTAGCTGTAAACCAGCGTACTACTTGAGAGAGAGCACTATTTACATCGTAAAAATCAATGATGTATCATCTGCAAACAATACTATCTCACAAAGATCTTTAGTGAAGTAAGGAATGATGATATTATTTCTAGTAGTACACCCCAGAAACTAAACAGAAGCTGCCCAGATATCATAGTGAAAAGTCACCTAGACCACGAAGCTATAATGAGGAAACTCAATAATCTACAGCAAAAGTATGAGTCTGCTGAACATCAAATAGAACTTCTCTTAGCAGAAAACTTTAGTTTTAAAAAGACAGTCGAGCAGTATAAATTTAAAATGGGCAATTTGACCTCAATATGTAAAAACACAGAACACTTATCAGCATCGAAAAGTAAAGCCGATTCCACAAAGAAATCATCTAAGAATTATAAAAAAAATATAAACCGACTTCAAAAAACTAAAACGCTAAAAATAATCTTAACACGTACCTAATCAGTTAGTTTTGGAGTCGGTGCAAACGAAAACAGAATCTCTCATCGACTGGCACCGACTCCAAAAGTAACTGATTAGGTACGTGTTAAGATTATTTTTAGCGTTTTAGTTTTTTGAAGTCGGTTTATATTTTTTTTATAAAATTAACTTATTTCATCCATTTTAGTGATAAATCCTATTCAAAACAAATCTTACGAGTGCAAACATTATTTACGGCGAGAAGATAAGAATACCGATTTTATTTCCTATTTTTCCACCCTTAGGGGTGAAATTTTTTCCAAAAATGTTTTATTATAGTATGTTTGAAGTATAAGCTATTCATTAAAAAAAGAATCATCAAAATCGGTCAACATTTGGCAGAGATATAGGTAAGATAGATACTAAAATCAGTTGGCGTGGTACGGAGTTTATGCAATGTTTGATGATTTTCTTATAGATCCCATCATCAGAATTTAACCAAATTTATATGGGACCATTCTGAAAGTATTACCTTTCAAACAAAAAAATAATTATCGAAATCGGTCAACGCAGTAACGAATGATCGCTGAACATACATAAAAAAAAATTAAAAAAAAAAAAAAAAAAAAAAAAGATACCGACGAATTGAGAACCTCCTCCTTTTTGAAGTCGGTTGAAAATAGAAATAAAAACAATGATTCATTCACTGTAGAAACCATACACCTTTCACCTTTAGCTAGTTCCAACAAGCCCCAAGAAAATTTTACAGATAACTCCCAAAAAAGGAAGATTAGTTTAATAAGTTCAAGTTTAAATAATAAGTTACTAAACCTGACTGAGAGAACGTTTCAAGGTGAATATCAGTTTTGTCACTATAAATTACCACATAGAGGTGTCCTGGACACTTTAGAGTCAATTGACGAGAAAACTAGCTCTCTTACGAATGAGGACTACTGCGCTATTATGGTTGGTGAAAAAGATTTTGAAAAATCACAAAACTACAGGGAACTAGTAAAAAATATCTGAAACAAACTTTTAACTTTGAATTATACTAACGTCATTATTTGCCTACCGACATTCAAGTGTGGAAAGTGGACACAACTCTATAACAGAAGAATTGAAATATTTAATAAGACACTATACCTAGATATAAAGAAGTATGCTTAAGAAGACTCTAACTTACATCTTACTTATAACTACCGAATGTTTAGTGGACCATTGGGTATCATTAATAATAGTGGGATAATGAATATACTAACTAATCTGAAGTACCTTATTGAAGACATACAATTATAGATATGACAGTCACGATTCTTGTGAAATTTCTTCAATAGGAAGTTTTTTTCGAGCATAAATTTCACAGTAACATGTTTAAAATAATGCACCAAAATATAGCAGGTGCTCTATCTAAGTTAGATGTGCTGGAATTGATATTAGCTGATCTAAATAATTCTAATAATACTCCTGATGTTTTGTGTCTTAGTGAAACATTCCTTAAATCTGGCCACGAAAATAGGTTTAAGCTATCAAACTATGAACTAGCAGCTTTTTTTAGCAGACAAAAGAAAAGAGGCGGTGTTTGCATACTTGTTAAAACAGGCTTAGATTACAAAAAAAATTCGACTCTAGGCAGGCATCGTATATCGAAGGAATTTGAATGTTGTGCCGTAGAGATCCCTAACAATAATCTGATAATAATTTGTCTATACAGAACTCCAACATCCAATGCTGCTTATTTTCTTAATAAACTTGACTCTTTGCTTTATGAATTGAATAAGAGTAAAAAAAGAAATATAGTAATTTTGGGTGACTTCAACATTAATACTCTTAAAAAAGACAGAATAAGTGATTATTTCAGGATCTATCTGAAAACTATAACATGAAAATACACATAAATGAACCGACGCGAAGATTATCGTGCATTGATCATATTTTAAGTAATATTGAGAATGCATCATCATCTGTACTACATTTGGGACTGTCGGACCATGAGACGGCCCAAATGCTATATTTCCCAGTGGAAAATAAAAAACAAAAACCTAAAATAAATTATACATACAGAAAAGAAATAAAAATAGTGTAGAAAATATTGATAAATTTAAAAATTGTATAAATAAACTATCTTTTAATGAAGTGTTAGTAGAGGCAGATGTAGACAGGGCTTTTGATAAATTTCATGAAAAACTATTACTTTTCTACAATCTTTGTTTTCCCAAGGTGAAAGTAAAAATACAAAATAATATGAATAGGAAGAAATGGATAACCCAGGGACTTAGGAAAAGCTGTAAAACAAAAGGATCACTCAGAATTAGATACTATAAATTAAAAACTAGCAAACATAAAGATGATTACTTAAAATATTCCAAATTACATAAGAAATGTATTTCTCAAGCGCAAAAAAATAATAACAAAAGATTTATACTTAACAGCAAAAACAAGTCTAAAGCCTCTTGGAAAATAATAAAGAGGTAGAACATAATATCACTGCTCAAGATATAAACAATATTAACTATAATAATGAGGAAATCAATGACCCGATGCATATAGTTGAAGTATTTAGTAAACATTTCATTGAACCGTCTAACACTTTGACTCAAAACTTACGGAAAAACAAATTTAAAATTGACGAAAATATAAACTGTAAAATTTAAGTGGAAAAAGTTTGCGATAAGATTAATCGTTTTGCGTATGCACTTAAAAGACTCCGTCACAATAACAGATAGGAGCACAATACTTGCTGCCTATCATGCATATGTCGCCTCAATATTACGGTATGGGTTGGGGGTGGTGTTAATGTACACAAAGTATTTCTGACTCAAAAGAAATGTGTAAGAGCAATATATGGTATACCACCGTACCAGACGTGTAAACCACTTTTCAAAGAACTAAGGCTCTTAACTTTACCAAGCCTTTACATTTTTGAAATATGTAAATTTGTCAAAAATAATCCTGCACTCTTCCATAAGGCTTGTGATGTCTATCCTCGGAACACAAGGCATCCTGACAGACTTGTCTTAGACATTGTACCCAGAACTGCATTGTATAAGAAAAATTGTATTCATAAAGGTGTATAATAAGATACCAGAATGTATAAAAACATTAAATTCCTGTTTATTTAGAACTAAATTGCATGCATGGCTTTTAGATAAGAATTTTTATAGCATATCAGAGTTGTTAATGATGCAGTGAATGAATTAAATTTTAATTTAAATATAAATATTTTACATGCCATACATGGCGAGACATGTTGGACTATTTTTTTATTTGTTAATATTTCGATGTAACCGTGTTTCTAGTAAATACATGAATTTTAATTTGAATTTGAAGGTCATATATATAGATAAGGAATAATAGAGGTCCCAATATAGAGCCCTGGGGCACACCCATGCGTATTGGAGCTCCAGAAGAGTCAGTTCATTATTACAACTAGCCAAATGGAATAAAAGAAAAAAGGGTAAGCAACACTCAGTGCGTCTGTCCGACTCACACTTTAGCTGTTTTTTTCTTCTTATTAACATAAACCGTGTAAACACAAAACTTACCTTTGCCCAAATAAGAAGAATTAAAAAATAGCCCAGTATTTGAAAAAAAATTACTATAAATTGTATGAGAAGCTGAAAGAAAACAAAATTTAGTGATCAATTTTATAACATGTAGGTTACGTATGTATTATTAAAAATACGTGTTCTTTTCGAATTACAGAAAATTGAAGATAACTTTCTTAAGAAACGGCGTGCATTATAGCAACTTTTAGTTTTTTTTTTATTAAACCTCTTTTTTTGAACTAAAAATGGCTACACCTAAGTATTTCACCATTCTTAATGACCAATATGCGACAGTGTAAGTGAGGTTTATAGGACGCCTTCTGTGTTTCTAGCAAAAAACAGAATATTTATGTCACCTTTAAGGCTTAATAATTATATTAAGCAACTAAAAGCATAATTTCTCTAATAAAAAAACATGATCATATGACAAGGAGCCACTGGTAAAAATTCCGGAAATCAAAAATAGCACGTTTGATTATAATTTTAATTACAATTAATCGGATTGTTTTTTCCATCAGCGTTATGCAATCAAGATGATGTTGAAACAACGAAGATAACCAGTTACATTCATCTTTTACTTCATCACAATCGACTTCTTGAAAACTGCTTCGTAATTTCACTACTTTAATCCATTTGTCGAGCTTACAAAATAAGAAAGATGCCACAAATATCAAATAAATAAACTCGACTTCAAAAGGTATTGCTGTTAACAAATATATCGATCTCAAAAAAAACCAGTATGGGTCGGTAAAAGTTTTTAAAACTATCTGACAAGAGAACATTGTTATCAATATAATACAAAGTGCCCACGATATTTTTTTCAAAATTTTCGATTGCTTTTCATCATAGAGGCTAAAATTTAGATAGCACATATAAGAAAATAGTTTATAATTAACACTCCTGTAAAAAAAGTTTAGAAAACAGATCGTTGTAAAGTTAATAACATATGAACTATTGTTCAAGAAGAAAAAGATGAAAATGTTAAAATTAACGACGCTGTGGAACGTCTGTAGAGTTAATGCTAATAGAACAACTAGACCTATAAGTGCGATGAAATTAATGACAAAATGTTTAACTTCAATTAATTGGATCGAATGATTAGTAATCACAAATTTTTGAGCACATGTAATTATATGTAATAAATATATTGGTTTTATCACATCACAGAAATCTTCGTCAAACATCTTAACTTATTAGATGTTTTATGCTAAATAGTCACCTGAGATCGCGTAAATTAATGGTTTTTCATATTGTATTTGGTCTAGTTTTGCTGAGTTGAGGGTTTAGTATAATGGGACTGTTGTTGCTCAATAGAACAGTCCATGACGGTTATTAAGTCGATTCGAGAAAACAAATGCTTTTTTGGTCTAGGTAATCTAATTCTATAAATATTTAATGTTCACTTCATTAGTTAGAAATGTTATAATTTATAATACAAATACGAATGATTACTAGCCATTTCAGGAACAAATAATAAAATTTTACATGAAATTATGTTGTCGCTGCTAACTGGTTGAATAAACCTTTATTTAAATGACTAGCCTGTTTAGTATTACTTGACTATTACCTATTTATTTAGTTAAAAGGCCGTCTTTGCAATTATACTATAACAGACATTAATTCAATATTAAACTTTTCGGGAACTTTTACTCCAAAATATAAATTTACTCAGAGACTCACGCTAGAAACAGTAGAAAATAATATTATGTTGTTTGTAGGCATATTATCACAAAACATATCTAATCAGTGTTATTCCTAATTTCGATAATCATAGAGAACATATCATTTGAAAGTAAAATAATGAATCTAAGTACAAATTAAAAATGAAGTTTAATATTTTAATCAGCTAAATCTTACAGCACAATTACAACTTTTTTTTTCTAACCTCATCATCATCATCATTTCAGCCATAGAAAGTCCACTGCTGAACAAAGGCCTCCCCCAATGACTGATCATCGGAGGGGGATTGCCAATACTCGTTTCAATTTTGTTTGCAGGCGGGTAGCTCTGTCGAGTCTAGGTATATTTTTATACCTAAACCTGACTTTTGTTAGAAAGTGAGTCTTCTGTACGGTAGTACTATTAGATATTCTGTGCCTGTGTTTAGAGGAAAGTAATACCTACCGATTTGACCCCTAAGTAAGTAGCATGTAGTAACTAGTATGTTCTGGCCCCATATGGGCCTATAATGTTATTATTGACGTTCGCATGTGGCAATTTTCTGTCGTAAATTGAATAAATGATTTTTGACTTTGACTTTGAAGTATAAGTCTAAAGATATGAGAGCTGTTGATTTGTTAGATAGACTAGTTAGAAAGTTTTTTTTTACCAAAAAATAAATTCCATTTTTTTAACTAGTGCGCTTAAGCTACAGATGAATTGTGAAAATTATCAGGGAATTTAGGAATTTATTTATTTATCTAATGAAATACTATTTTCCCTAAACTGTATCAGGTGAACGTTTAAATTCTTTAAAGTTTAAATTAGTGTCTATTATTTGAAATTGGTCAACAACTTGGTTGCTTAACGTTTAACCCGTTGAGGATTATAAGAACGCCGGCGGTCGCATAACAATGTAATTTCTATTGTGTCTCGTTCACACATGCTTGACAGGTTAAATAAAACCAATAAAACCAATTTATTTCTGTAAATAGGCCTAAATTAAGCACTTTTACACGTCCCAATATATTTTTTTACCCTACCACTGCTTCGGGACAATATTGTGGGCTAGTGCCGAGAAGAAGCAGCGCAAGAAACTTGGTCACTATTGTCAGCCTCTTTTTAAATAGTGTGTTTACATTACAAGATAAAATGAACCTGTGCGAGCACGGCAGTATTTAATTCCATCCATTTTTATCATTTAAATAGTCATTTACAGTGTAATAACCTTTTTTCATTAAAATCATCTTGACATGCGATTTAAATTCATACATAGGCAGTTCAGCAATGGACTGTGGTAATTTGTTAAAAAAGCGAATACATTTTCCCATAAACGAATTACCCACTTTATGCAGTCTGAAATTTGGAACGGCAAGTTTATCTTTATTCCGGGTATTAATATTATGCATGTTACTCTTTTTAGGAAATAGATGCGGGTTTATAAGGAACAAGTTTGTACTTAATAGGCTATTTGCCTTGTACCTGAATTGACTTATCTAATAATTTTGTTTAATAATTTGCACCATATGGAACCAAAACATATCAATAGTTATTAAATATCATAAATAATTACTGAACTAAATTCATTTTCAAATGTTATATTTTTGTCAGTATTTTAAGTTGTCAAAAACGCCGGTGATAATGACAGGCACGTCACCATTGAGTAACTTTGTACTAGTATGATTATGAGAATGGACTCCCTTTCCCGCACTTAGACTCAAATTCGGTCCTTTGTGCGTAGGGGTATGATGGTTACGGATATTACCAGCCTAGCTCTGCCCAGAAGCGCAGAAGCTTCCCGGGTTTTTCACAGGCTTCGCGGAGCGACCTTGGGTTGTCAAGGATTTCATTGCGTAGAGCGCACGACGTCCCCGACTAAGGACTTTGTACTAGAACTGACATCCCAAAGCGAGATTTTGCACTACGCTTGCACAAAGTGTGAGTAGTGTGACCGTCGGCAAAGGTTTTTAACATACCTGTTCTAGTATTTTATAACTCAATGGATATTTAAAGGCTCGTGACGTCACGAACAAGTACATCATGGCTGACGGCGTTTCGCAGGCTTTTAAAAACGTAAAGAATAAAATGCTATTTTTTATTATTCTCAAAGGTTTAAGAAATGAAATAAATTTTTTGACGCTTTATTTGAATATTACCAATAATAATAACTCTATTTCAGAAAACGGTCAAATAACCTATTGTAGAACGTCCACCCACAAGGTGGACGGACTACCCGGTAAAGGTTGCAGGAAGCCGCTGGATGCGGGCCGCTTCCAACCGGCCAATCTGGAAATCACAAGGGGAGGCCTATGTTTAGCAGTGGACGTCCTGTGGCTGAAATGATGATGATGATGATTAATAGCTCTGTATGATATAGGTACTATAAGACCAAAACATTAACATGTTGTGTGTTTACAATTTGGTTCACAAATTGTGACTCAGTTTTCTTAGTCATATTAAAAGAAATATTGTTATGTTCTCTATATTTTGTTTCTTTGAGTTATCGTTATTGTACATCATTATGTAGGCAGACTATTTGATTAAAAATAATATTGATCAACTTTACACAAATATTTTTGTTGATACTATCGCAACCTTGAATGTAAGTTTTACGAGTACCTACCACGTCAGGAAAAAATATATTGACAAAATTTTCGAAGTAACGTTATATCGGACAAACAATAGTTGGAGAAACAAGGCACCGAAGTAAGATGTTCGATGTTCAAATACGTCGAACAAAAAAACCTTTGCAGAAACAAGCCATCGCACTATGAAAGCTTCGGTACAAGGTTGCCGATGTATCAATTTTCGAAGAAAAGTGTTTCGAAAGCACGTAGGGAACCCAAAAGCCAAGGTTGGGAGAACCCGGTGACCTGTAACACAGGTTTGGAAAATGCTTTTTTCAGTCACCAGTTTGTCACACAAACATTGTTTACGCTAATTTAAGTCCTTGTTGCATGATTATTTGTGTGAGAAAAAAAAAGTTTTTATTATTATTATTAATATATTTGTTTTTTAATTTTGTCTCTCCTTAGAGGTAAATTTAAGAGCCAGACCGTAGTTCTTAAATCTGAAACATAAAAACCAAAAAACTAGTTTTTTTGCATTAAGAGCATGAAAACTTTAGCTTGATAGTAATATTATGACCTTTTATAAAATAACATTTGGCTCCTGAGTAAACGAGCATTAAGGGGTGAATAATGTTATTTAAATATTATTACCATAACGCTTTTTGTTCACATATTTTTCTCATATTATAACAATTTATTACAAAAACTCTGGTTTTTCATTTTATAATTTAAATTACAATCTTTATTGTAAATGTTTTTATTTTTATTTGGAACACCAACAGCATTGATACAATCCATGAAAACAGAGATATATAAATTTTAGTTTTAAAATTCATTTTACCTGATTATTTAAAATTATAAAGCTCATTTAACATAATATAACATTGTCTAATAATCATTTTCACATAACGCCAATAAGTAATTTAAAACGTATTATAACTACTTAAGAATTACAAATTGCAGTAACACAATAATGTATGTCAAAATCAAGCTTCCCGCCCTCAGTGGCAAAGCTGCGTCCACACTGAATATACCGAACGCGCTTATTTTTTTGATTTTGCTGGATCTTACTATGTTCTTAGCAAATTGCCGCCATGTAGCTGAAAAATGAAATAAAACAGTCTAGTACACTCGTAAGGACTGCTCATTAACTCCATGACACGATTGGTGTAGTAACACAGTAATTAAATTTTTACGCAAAGGGTCCCGTGTTCAATTCTCGGTTGGGGTCAATTATGAAAACAATTTTCACTAAGGTGCCTAGGGTCTAGGTCTGCTGAGAGACGCCCCTGTTAATGGTATGGGTATCCGCAGAAATACAGCTACGCAAAACGTCAGATACGCATAATGCCAGATTTTTAGTTAAGGTTATGTCCGCGAAAGGTCAGATACGTAAAACTTTAGACTCACAAAATGACAGAGTCTTGTAACACAAGGATGTTAATTTCTTATTTCGAGATGAGGGGTGTATTATCTAATTAATATTATTTATATCAATAGCTGATCAGAACAGCTGATTACATTTTTTACACCAATATTGTCTACTCCTAAACTAAACACGGCTTGAATATGGCTTCTAAAAAACTGATAAACATACTTTCCTATACAACCATGACTCAAGTTTGACCCTTATTCGAATATACATAATAACAATTTAAATTCTGAAAACAAAAAAATAAACTAACCTAAAACTAAAAACTACCTACTCAAAAATAAAAGCGTGTCCATGAGGCAAAGAGGCTAGAGAATGCTAGCAGCGTTCCCACGCTGAATGGCTAAACTAAGCCTTTGAGCGAGGAATGAGCCAGCATTTTCATTTTCTAAAATCGAAATTAATTTTGGAGTTTTTTTTTCCGAAAAGTAATTTTGCACTCGGTCCCCACGGTCCAAAAGTCTCAATGGCGCAAACACGTAATCTCTTGCAAGTGACTCGTATTTGCGATGCTTGGCATTTTCTGCGGACTCCGCTGCAGTTCCAGCTTTTACAGCTGATTCCCTAAGATGAGAAGGGGCCAAAGTATCGACACAAGTCGCGTCCCATACTACAGCTCGTCCCCGCTCCCAGGAAATGAGCGTAAGGCCATCCAGTCTCTTGCCATCATCACGCACAAATCCACGAGGTTCCAGCGAGGAGGGAACGCAGATGCTGGCAAGAGCTCTCTTGATGGCGCCATTGAGCGCAGCACGGCGAGTGAACCACCCAGCGCTTTGCTGACAACAGAGACCGTGTAGACCGAGTCTGTCCACCTCTTTGCCAAAGTACAAATTATCGTGCTTATAAGACACTGGCCCTCTGTAGATTTGAACCCACCACTGCTACCTTGAAAGTCCGTAGCGCGAGTCACTATATGAGGCGGTCATCTACTAAAAATAGATTTAACTTACGAGTAATATCCAAAGTGAGCATGCGCAAAGCAGTCGTTCTGGCTAGACGTATGCGCATATACACCATTTCACACGACAGACACATGCCTATTTGTATAAGCAACAATCTTAGTAACCAGAGTTGTATTCCGGAAAAAGTGCTTGCTTTATAAGAATGTTCCTGAAAAATTCAAATCCAAATATGTATTTTTAATTATATATACAGGGTAATTTGTAAAACATCAAAAACCTCCTACGGGCCGATTCTGGTGCTCAAATACAACAACTTTTGACTATCATTGCAATCGCAAAAAAAAATTACTTCTTCATACTAAGCCGCTGACCAGCTGACATCAGTTTGTATGAAACAGTGTTTTTTTTTTAATTATGTAGAAAAAGTTGTTGTATTTGAGCACCAGAATCAGCCCCTAGGAGGTTCTTGACGTTTTACAAATAGCCCTGTATTGTTGTTTTTAAATCACACCAATTATCTAGCCTCAAACTAAGCAAATCTTGTCCTTAGACAACTAGATAACTGATGAACATAGTTAAATACATTAAACACCCATGACTTAGGTACAAATACTTGTACTGATCCATCGCACAAACATTTACCCTTTGCGGGATTTGGACTCGACTGATGTCTTTGTAGGCGACAGCGCAAACCCTAGTGGTTTGCGCTGTCGCTTACAAAGACAGTAAACGATCGTTTACAGATAAGATAAACACGATTGTAGGTAAAGTTTATTGAGTGACGTACATTCAAACATTATGATCATCATTTCAGCCATAGGACGTCCAATGCTGAACATACACCTCTCCCAATGAATTCCAGATTGGCCGGTTGGAAGCGGCGTGCATCCAGTGGCTTCCTGCAACCTTTACCAGGTCGTCTGTCTACCCTGTGGGTGGACGTCCTACGCTGCGCTTGCCGGTACGTGGCCTCTATTCTAAAACTTTTCTGTCCCATCGGTTGTCAGTTCTGCGTACTACTTATGTGCCCCGTTGTTCCTTTTTTGGTAGGGTTATCAGGAAACGGTAGATGAAACTACATCTTTTTAATAGCAAATTTTAAAGACACATTTAAATTGTTTTTACAAATTACAAAAGTAAGTATAAAAACAAAATTAAAAAAATATTTTATTGACAAGTTTTTATTTTAAAATGTACTAAAACAAAAAATGTAGGTACATAATAATCTTATTAATCTTTCATAAAATCCAAAAAACAAACAAATTATCTTATGTGTGTCAAGTTAAAGCTCAATCGGAAGTTAGCAAATTGTCAAAAAATAGCTTTTGAACTTAGAACGGAAAAACATTGCAAGTTAAATCCAGCTTGTAATAAAAATATTTTTGTTTTTTTTATTAAATTATTTAATTAATCTCAACACTTGCGTTGCGCATCATGCCTCAGCTCGTGCACTGGCCAAGCCAGCGCAAACCAGTTATTAGACATCGCGGCGCCTACGTGACGGGCATCCAGTGCTCACACTGGCCCCGCGCGCTTGTAGTAGTGTGCCTATGACAGCGCGATTGTATAATAGCTTTGTCTTTGTTCCTTTCTTTACTCATATGCTTGAGCGAAGCGGTAGGCAATTGTTACCCATACAATTTCACTTTCAGTGTCGCTCCAGTGTACCAAAAATGCATTAGGATTAGGACTTTAAAAGAGTGTGTACAGGGCCAAACGCATTTATGAGGCCGTCCGAAGTTTTCAGTTAAAAATCATTTTTTTCTGTTTAATGTGTTAGGGTTAAAGAAATCAAATTAAAACATTTATTTGTGAAACACAGGTAAATAGTTATTACATAGAAACAAGGTATGAAAGCTCAATAGTAAAACTGCAAAATTATTACAACTAGCCAAACGGAATAAAAGAAAAAAGGGTGTACGCACCACTCAGTGTGCCTGTCCGACTTACACTGAGCCGTTTTTTTTCATATATTAACATAAACCATGTAAACACAAAACTTACCTTTGCCCAAATAAGAAGTATTAAAAAATAACCCAGTATTTGAAAAAATTTTGCTATAAAATGTATGAGAAGCTGAAAGAAAAAATAATAATTCAGTGACCAATTTCATAACAATTAGGTTACGTATGTAGTATTAAAAATACAACGTGTTATTTTCGATTTACTGAAAATTGAAGATATAAAGCGTGTTAAAATATATTTCATAATGTAATCATTTTTTTTATTAAAAAGTTTTTTTGCACTAAAATGGCTACACTTAAGTATTTCACCAATCTTAAAGACCGATATGCGACAATCTAAGTGAGGTTTAAAGGAAAAAACATAAATGTATGTCAACTTTAAGTCTTGATAACTATATTAAGCGACTAAAAGCAAAATTTAACAAAAATAGTAACTAGCGTAATTACAATGCGCAAACTGGCAACGTCTCTTTTCTATCTTGCTCGCATGGTAAGAAAAGGGTCGGACGTTCATTTAAAAAAAAAAAAAAAATTTTAATGGGAATATTTTCAGTATTTATGGACGCTTTAGAATTACAGGTTAACGGGAACACCTCTGCTTTGCCTATGACATAGTCATTATGGCGGAATCGCTGGAAGATTTGCAGAAAATGCTGCATAGTCTCAATGCTGCCTCGCGACGTGCGGGCCTGGGAATTAATTTGGACAAGACTAAAGTCATGTTCAATGACCATGTCACTCCTGGACCGGTTTCCATCGAAAGCGTAGCGCTCGAAGATTTCAAGGAGTATGTCTACCTACATGTCTACAAGTGCTGCAGTTAGGTAGAGACAGCTTTGCAGCATTTGGGAAGCTGCGTCATATCTTCTCGTCGCCACTGCCACAATGCCTGAAAAGCAAGGTATTCGAACAGGGTGTCCTACCAGTGATGTCCTACGGACCCGGAACGTGGAACATGCGGTAAAGCTGGCCCACCGACTTCACGTCACTTAGCTAGCTATGGAAAGGTCGATGCTTGGGATTTCGTTAAGGGATAAAATCCGACACGAGGCTATCCGGCAGCAGACCAAAGTAATAGACATAGTCCAAAAATGTAGCAAGCTAAAGTAGCAGTGGGCCCGCCACATATATCGCAGAACCGATAACAGATGGAGTAAACGGGTTCTCGAGTGGAGATCGCGCCTTGGAAAACGTAGTGTAGGACACCCCCCGGCTCGATGGACCGACGACCTTAGGAGGATGGCTGGCAGTGGATTGATGAAAAAAGCGAGAGATCGGGCTCCTTGGCGCTCTTTAGGGGAGGCTTACGTCCAGCAGTAGACTGCAATAGGCTAACATGATGATGATGATGGCAACACCATTCGTTAGATAACATACTATAATAAGAAGCCTGAACAGGCGGGAAGCAAGTGTGGCACCGCTCCCGACGTCCAGAATATACGGTCAGACAGGAAACTAACTCCCTAGTGAGCGTAGAGTCCCTTTTACCCCAAGACACTAAGTCCCTAGAGCCCTAGCCCCACCTAACAATAGATACATAAATATAATAAGGATGTAGAAAGACGAGTGAAGAGGTGTGGACCCGCTGCCAGTCTGGTGAGTGCCAGACTGGCAGCGGGTCCACACCGCCTACCTACCGTCCTAACGCTGCTACCCTGGGCGACCTGGGAACAGCTCTATCATTTCCTCTCTACATCCTTATTATATTTACGTATCTATTGTTAGGTGGGGCTAGGGCTCTAGGGACTTAGTGTCTTGGGGTAAAAGGGACTCTACGCTCACTAGGGAGTTAGTATCCTGTCTGACCGTATAATCTGGAAGTCAGGAGCGGTGCCACACTTGCTTCCCACCTATTCAAAGCCACTGGTAAATAAATCCGGAAATCAAAAATAGCACGTTGGATTATAATTTTAATTACAATTAATCTCATCGTTTTTTCCATCAGCGCTATGCAATCAAGATGAGTTTGAAACAGCGAAGACAACCAATGACATTCATCTTTTACTTCATCACTATCGACTTCTTGAAAACTGCTTCGTAATTTAACTACTTTAATCCATTTTTCGAGCTTACAAAATAAGAAAGATGCCACAAATATCAAATAAATAAACTCCACTTCAAAAGGCATTGATGCTAACAAATATATGGCTCTCACAGTAAACCAGTATGGGTCGGTAAAAGTTTTTAAAACTACCTGACAAGAGAACATTGTTATCAATATAATAAAAAGTGACCACGATATTTTTTTCAAAATTTTCGATTGCTTTTCATCATAGAGGCTAAAATTTAGATAGCACATATAAGAACATAGTTTATAATTAACACTCCTGTAAAAAAAGTTAAGGAAACAGATCGTTGTGAAGTTGATTACATGTGAACTATAGTTCAAGGAATAAATGATGAAAAAATTCAAATTAACGATGCCGCGGAACGTCTGTAGAGCTAATTCTAATAAAATAACTAAACCTATAAGTGCGATGAAATTAATGAGAAAATGTTTAACTCCAATGAATTGGACCGAACGATTGGTAATCACATATTTTTGAGCACATGTAATTATATGCAATAAATATATTGGTTTTATCACATCACAGAAATCTTCGTCAAACATCTTAACTTATGGATGCTTGCTACAGTCGCATGAGGTTGCGTAATTATTTCAATTGTATTTTTTGTCTAGTCTTGCTGAGCGTAGGGTTTTATTTAATGGGATGTTGTTTCTCAATGAAATAGTCCAATGACGGTTATTAAATCGATTTGAGAAAACAAATGTTTGTTCCGTCTAATTTAATGATACATAAATATTTAATGTTCACTTCATTGGTTAGAAATATTTTTATTTTTATTACAAATACTAATGATACGATACGAATGATTAATAGCCATTTCAGGAACAAGTAACATTTACATGAAGTTATGTTATGTCGCTGCTAACTGGTTAAATAAACCATTTATTTAAATGACTAGCCTGTTTAGTGTTACTCGACTATGACCTATTTATTTAGTATAAAGGCAGTCTTTGCATTAATACAATATAAAACCGTCTTCGGGAACTTATACTCCTAAATATAAATTTACTCAACCAATTTTAAAGCAGTCTTGAACTGCATTGAAGCCAGACACAGTAGAAAATGATATTATTATGTTGTTTGTAGGCATATTATCACAAAGCATAATCAGTGTGATTCCTAATTTCAATAATCATAGAGGACATGTCATTTGAAAGTAAAAGAATAAATCCAAGTACAAATTAAAAATAAAGTTTAATATTTTAATCAGCTAAGTCTCACAATCACACCTTCTCTTTCTAACCTAAAATTATGTAAATCCACAAGACATGGATACGACCACTTAAAGAGACAGTTGCCGCTGCCTATTCCTGCCAATCGACATAATTGATTCACAAACATAGAGTTACTAAAAGCCTCACAAGTAAAAAACTCGGAAGTTACGTATTCAAGTATTTATTTTGCTTACCAAGTGTGTAAAAATATTACAAGTTGCTGATAAGAACATAACTTTTGACCTAAACTAAGTGATTTCAAATTTTGGACATGTACCGGGCGGTACAGGTCCTGTCATGTTTTGTACAGGACCCTAAAGTTGGCTGGCAGAGAATGCTTTTAGCATTAAGTCCACCTATTGGACACTTTTATAAATTTTGTGCAATAAAGTTACCTATATTAATAATGATATGAATATCAGGTAAATAACCTCAACTGAACACATCGGCTATTGTTCTTAAAATCTGATGACCAGCAAACATTATATTGATTCTTCTTCTTCTTCATCTATACGGTCAATCCCGGTTGCGTCCAAAGTCACTCGGTCAGTCCAAAGTCGTCATTGCTTTGGAGCCCAGGGTCCGCAAACATTATATTGATTGTAGTACCTAATACTTATGTACATACTACAATTCCAAAACTCTGAAGAAACTATCATGTTGACTATTCCCCATGATAGTTTTTTCAAAGTTTTGGATGGTTTTTCATTATAGGTACAGGTTTGTATTTAATACCTATCACATGTAAGAGAATTGCTAGGAGTTAACTGAAGAAAGAGTAGAAAAACATTAATAAACAACGATTACCAGTGATTCCATCCCACACTAGGCTAGGGTAGGCTAAGCCTATCTCGAGCATCACGTTGAATTTAAAGAGGAGTTACAATGTTTTATATTTACTTTAACTAATTTCTTAGAGTATAATTAAATTAAAGACATTAAACTAATTATGGATTGTGTGTGGCTGTACATGCGTGTGTTTGTGTATGTAGGTATGTTTTCACAAGCTTTTTGGGACTAGATTCATTATAAGTACTTAGCACATCGCTTCCATCCAGCCAATCTGGAAGTCACTGGGGGAGGCCTATGTTCAGCAGTGGACGTCTTATGGCTGAAATAATGATGATGAAGAAATCGTGCAAAATGAAAGTCCTGATAAATGTAAAGTGAATTTATTCGACTAATATCTCTAGTAGTCGAGTAGCTGCGCAAGCGCATGGTAGAATCAATTTAT
Organism: Anania hortulata; assembly: GCA_963576865.1. Taxonomy (NCBI): domain Eukaryota; kingdom Metazoa; phylum Arthropoda; class Insecta; order Lepidoptera; family Crambidae; genus Anania; species Anania hortulata. Next base: position 2,484,932 of record OY756410.1, read on the forward strand.
TATCTTTATCTGTAAAACAATTATCCACCAATCCATTTTGTGAACCGCTGAAAAGGACTTAAATTCCAGCAATTCTCTAGTTACTAGATAATATAGTTAGCTAGATAAAAATAATGTGTTATGTTAATGTAATCTAGCTTCACGATTTCTAATATGTTTTGTGTATAAAAAGCGCCGAGATACCTAATTCGCTTCTTAAATCAATATTTCACGTTTACTTTAATAACATAATAGTGCACTATCGCCCACTCCGTAATGCCCATGTTATTACAAGAAGGAGATAAATTATTCGTTGACAAAGACAAATAACTAAAGTTCAATTTGTTTAAAAACCAGAAACCAATTCACTTACTCAACTCTGCAAGTCACTAACAATAAGTTTTTGTTCATTTGATGGACTGACAGTGCTATTTAAAATGCTTTAGTTATAAATACAGATTCCCGAAGTATTATGTGTTACTGCAGTTTTTATAAAAATATTCATAGCAAATTTGTTAAGTTTCATACCTAGCTAAAATGTTTGAAAAATGAAAGAGAGAGAGATTTAATGGTAAGGAAATAAGTACTATCCATGAAAATCATTGTCGTAACCAGTTAGTGATGTTTATTTTATTAAATCAATACTTAATTTGGTCACTGAAAGTTCCACGCCATGTCCAAGTTTAAAAATAATATGAAATTTGCTTTCAGTTTTTAAGCAAATACAAGAATATACATCAACTGACATTAACAACGTACGGAAAAATTCAACATGATATTTCTAAACCTTGCACGACGAAAGTACCCCAATAATTACCTAGATAAAGAAGTCCAGGCATATTTACTGCCTCTACGTATTCCATTTACCGCCACGCTCCGATCCAAGTATTTAATACGTAATAGCTTTATTACACGCCATGGATATGTTTATAATATAGTATCTTTTTTCCTTAGCTCAGGGATGATTGTAGGTTTATATTTTTACAGCGGACGTTCTGAGAGCTATGTTATTGGTTTGTTTCATCTTTTTTTTATAGCTATTAGTTTTTCCTTATTTTTTTTAGTAAATTTACCTAACTCTTCATTTAACGTACTGACTGTGATCAAAATACAGGCAGTTAGACGATCTTTTATATATTGCAATCGGAGTATAAGAAAACTCATTAATACCAATTGGATATTATTCATATTTTTTACGCTTTTCTACCTTGCCTCTGAATATATCGAAGTGTACTTGTTGAACTATACTATCTTAATTGTGGTTCTCGACACTGTATCAATATTATTTGACTTCGAAATCATTAACTGTATCCAGATCATTGTTTTATTAAGAAATTGTCTTAACATGTGGATCGAAGAATCAAAATTGTGCAAATTGTTCTCAAATGTTGATTCGGAGGAAGTCAATGCAATGTCAAGTGATTGGAACGCAATGGATAAAGCTTATTGCGAGTTGGCCGATGCTATTTTTGCTTACAGAAAAACATTATCTGTTCCGGTAAGTCAAATTTCATCATCATCATAATTTCAGCAATAGGATGTCCTCTGCTGAACTTAGACCTCCCCCAATGATAGATATTAACGTAAAATTAAATTTACTGCATCATAATTAGGCCACGTCAGTCCACTGTGGACAAAGGCCACTCCTAATGCATGCCACTGAGCACGATCCTTGGTTATTCTTTTCCATTCGCTTTCATCATCCGCTCTATTTAACTTACGTTTTTTGAGATTTTTTAATATAATTTTTGTTTGCTAATACAAAAGATATTATCGTTCTGAATTACAATTTATGTCTTTAAATCCAAAATTATTCAAATATGTAATTTAACAATCTATAGTCTTTGAAAACAGTAATTTATTGTGAACTACTCAATATCAAGCTGTTAAAAAAATGTGGTAAGCTTGTTGTCTTTAAGTCATCTGTGAGTTTGAGTTCATGAAACTATTATTTTTATATTAAAGTTAAATAAAATTGTTTTTAAAAATTAATAAAAATTCAAAATATCCCTTATTGTTTAAAATACGTGTCTCCCTTCACTTAATGACAGTTGGCGCTGTCAAATGACGTAATCTAATAAGGTTATGAACCGGTGCCGCGCTGCGCCACTTTTTAGGGAAGTCTGTTTTCATTGGCTTTCATTGACTCATATGCAAATAGCCAGTTAGTGCTACCAACCTTACAAAATTTAGTCTAAAAACATTCACTTGGGAATAGAAAACAGGTTTAAGATACGTAAACGCGCATAGTCATAACATGACCCACAATCAAAAGTCCGCTTAAATTTTGCGGTCATATTTTTTTTAGACCGGTTTTATGAGATTCATCTTTTTTTAGTTAAGAAACAATTATAATACATAAACTAACCTAAAATATACTTATTTAAAAATAAAAACGTGTCCATGAGGCAAGGATACATTACTGTGCACCATCTAAAACTCTTTGTTTATGTTACAAGATCATTTGTATAAATCCTGTGTAATTTTTTACATTAAAAAGTTCTGTTCCAGGTTTTATTTTACGTTTATTTTAGTTTCTTCGAGATATTAAATGCCTTTAATAATCTTGTTGCGATCGCAGGAATCGATAGATGTCATATTAATAGTGATGTAAGTATGGTATAACAGAAAAAATGCAAACTTTGAAAAATTGTGATCTTTAATAGAATTTTAATATGCCTTATTATTTTCAGTTGAACTTTCTATTAGAAAGTGTTGTGGCAATTTCATGGAACCTCAAGCCTGTAATAATGATTTGGTATTTGGGATTGGAGTGTGAGAAATTCATAACTTTAGTCCATGCGGTTGATGTGAAATGTTTAATGGTATTGAGCAACGAAAAATGCACAGGTTCAGTAAATTAATTAAGATTGCGTATAGTTTGAACACCGTCTGGTCTAGTGTTTGCAGTCCGGACTACAAAACCAAGTTGGGAGTTCGAATCCGATAAAGTAAATACTGGTTTTTAACGGTGACTTGGCTTATTCAGGTTTTTAGCAGCACACACTTACAACATCTGACTCTATTTAAAAAAAAAAACAATCGAATAACGCCTCTCATCACATTTAAATCCGCATTCATCTTTTTCTCGCTCACTCATGTTTTACTTCTCCTTCATACCGCATATGTTCCATTCCACTCCCTCATGTATTTCAATATATTTATCCGTGATCTAGTCGCTATAGCACTCGTACATGCTTTGATTATTTTCATGTCAGCCTATTTTATTCCACTGCTGGACGTGAGTCTCCTTCAAAGAGCGCCAAAGGGCACAATCTCCCGATTTTTTGATCAAGCCACTGCCAGCCATCTTCCTAAGGTTATCGGACCATCGCGCTGGGAAGTGTCCTACTATCCTAATGTCATTGGCAAAACGAAGGTTCGCCGTTGTCATTGATACCCGTTTCGTAAGGATTCCAGGTCTCGACGGAGTCAAAGGCTTTCTCGTAGTCTACAAAGGCTAGCCACAGAGACAGATTATACTCTTCTGACCTCTGTATAATCTGATTTACTTTTACCAACCCGGCCTGCTCTGGTGGATGAAAGGCGTCAAATCTTGTGGAAAGACAATTTCTGAGGACTCTCGATAACAGTTTATATATAGACGTGACTCAGGAGCGTGATCGGTCTGTAACAGCCACCACGCCTTCGCTCCTTGCCTTCAGGCTACCTATTGGCTATAACGGAGCTGAATAATACCTTCAGTTCTTCAAGAACGGGTAGTAGAAAGGTTCTGAAGTGACTCCATCTTCGCCATGCGCCTTCTCATTACTAAGCTATTAAATTCGCTTCAGTTTCGTACTTCTGGAAGATAGTAGTGTATTGGCATGTCAAGATAAAGATATATTATGATGTGTAAAATATTACATGGCTTGTAAAGAAATATAGTATCATTAGTATCAACATGTCTTACCGATATTCGGTGTGTGAATATTTAAAGTGTCAGATTCTGATAATTAAAATAAAACAGGGTCTATAATGATCTGTTTTATGTACCTATTTATAACACTTGTGTGACATTATAGAATGCAATAAATATCATTATCATCATCATCATGATGATGAAAATATTATGAAGTCTGTTGGTTGGTATAATAAGGTGAGATGTAAGCGTGACTCCGGGGTCATTAGCGTCAGCTGAAGGTTTTGGGGCAATCAAAGCATTTAATAGGAAGGTAGGTGAAATTGATATTTGGGGCAAAAGATGTTAAATGTCTCCGTGCCCCTTATTTGAGGGCTAGACAATGGTGTGATTGTTAAAATAATCTATTTATTGTGTTTATAAACAGAGTGAAATGACAAATGGGTCCATGTTTCTTTTTTACAGGCCAACAGAAGCAACTATGCAAAAACGTCTTACGGATGAACCAGACTTATTTTACGAAGTTCACTGTATTCTCAATGTTTACCGTCGGAGCATCAATAGTTTTAAACTTTTTGGATCTTGTTGCCACCTACACTTTCGTAATGCTTCAATATAATTACATTAAGTAACTTTTAGGTGTTGTTTTTGCAATTACATGCTAGTAATATTGAAAATATTATTACACTTGAAAAAATATCTATGATGTCCAAAGAACGAGTGTACTAGCGGGCGCCTGGGTTTAGAGGACAGTAATACCTACCGATAATACCGAACCCTAAGTATTCAGCGAAATTCTAGAGATATCAATGAGAGCTGTTGGTTTTGTAGATAGACTAGTTGCAAAGTTTTTTTTTTACTAAAAATAATTCCAGTGCATAATTTTTAACTATAAATTACGACAATTAACAGGGAATTTAGGAATTTATTTATTTATGATGAAATATTATTTTCCCTTAACTGTTTTAGGTTAACGTATTTTCATTACTACCAATATATCTATCTATGAAAGATACATTTTATGAAATTGAATAACAAAAACTAACCCTAAAAATTAAAAAAATATAAATATGTTATGGTTAACGTTAAACATTTTTAAAGTTTAAATTGGTGTTTATATTTATGATTTGAAATTGGTTAACAACTTGATTTCTTAACTTTTATAATGAACAAGTTTGTACTGAATAGCTCTGCGTAGTAGTGTATACAGTGTGATTAGTTTGTGTAGTGTGTGTAGTGTGTCAAGCCGCTCCTAACCGGCCAATTTGGAAATCACTGACGGAGGCCTATGTTCAGCAGTCGACTTCCTATGGCTGAAATGATGATAATAATGATTAATAGCTCTGCATGATATAAGTACTATAGTACCAAAACATTATAGGTTAATAAATAATTTAAGACTAGATTGCGAACTTAATTGTAAACACATGTTGTGTGACATACCCAGTTTCTAAATACATTTTGTAGTTATTTTGTGCATTCAGAAAAATTTATGTTGATGACGTCTAAAACTATTTTCTACCGGATGATTGTCTAATTAATTGTTTTTGGCAATGATATCACTTATTTGTGTAAATTTATTTTGTGTAATGTGCATTAAAGTCAGTAAAGATTATGTATAAACTGTAGTGATAGCATGCCATTTTTAGGGCCTACATGCCAATAATTCCGCTACTTGTTGTTACGTCGTCCTGATTTTGATGTGCAGCACCATTTTGGTTTTTGTAAGTTTGTAGCAGAATGAGGGCTACAGTTTAGGTACTTATTAGAATAAATAAAATCCGCTGATAAACATGGAAACTTTTTTATTATGAATCGGACCTACGTATAAATAGTAAAACGTGTTCGTAAAATACAAATTAATTAATTGTGCAATACTTAATTGTCAAACTACCTTAAATATAGTTTAATTGTGTACAAAAAAGTTGACACGCTTGGTTTTCTTACAATTTGAAGCAGTTATTCGTCTTTTACACTATATATATCTATCTGTACCTAAGTACGTAGTATAAACATGTATTTTCATTTTACACTACTCGGGTTAAAAAATTAATGCAACACATAGGTACGACTTTTTACAAACTGATTTTTCCGACGTAAAAAGAGGTATGTGTTGCATTCATGCCCTTGTAGTGTAAGTGTTAGCTTAAAAAATGCAACAAGCAAGTTTAAATTGTAAAAATAAATACGTATTTTTTTAAAGTTCATAAATATATTTGATTAGATTTATAATAGTCACATTATTATTTATATTTTTTAATTTTACTTTATTGGTGCACAACAGGTAACAATCTTATAGGTATTAAGCAAACAATTCAAGAACTTAGATCTAGATTGTAACCTAAAAAACGTACACACAGCAATACCAACTTAGGTAAACACTATTGGGCTTACTACAAAAAAGATAGACTAGGTTTAAACCATGTCTAAAGAATAACCATACAATTTGGAACATTGACACATCACAAATGTCTCGGTTATGTTACCATACTTTTTAATAGGTTGGCTAATCTTTAGGCAGTGTTTACCTAGTCCTATCTTAGACTTTCTTTTGTGTAGTAAGGCCCTATGCTACTAACAACTCAATTTCAAAAATGTGTAACTTATGACAGTCTTTGTAATATTTTGCAAGCGTTGTTTCATAAAATTTTAGCATGTAATTGCTAAAATTAAATTAAAATAATATTGAAGTTTAAATACTTAGCTTATTACAGGACAGCGTTGTTCGAGAGGTTCACACAGTGAGCCTATTCCAATTGACATTCTATAGGTCATACAGCGACAGGTTAGCATTGTATCCATCCAGAAGTCTTTGTGATCAGAAGTAATATCCAAAACCATTGACAAAATGACGGTAGAGTAGGCTATATTTTTATCTTTGGTTAGTAGGTTTGATAGTAGGGGACGAGGTTAATTTGAATGGAAATCATTCTAGCCACCTCTTAACACTTTGTTTATCTACAGACAAGCAATATTCAATGAAACGATCTTACTTCGTGTATGACAGCAAGCCGAGTCTTGGGAACAGGGGGAGAGAAGAGATATTATTGAGATACTTAAATTATGAAGCTCTAAAGACGTAGCATCACTGTAGAGAGCGACATACGAGGGGAAATTTGGGCATAGTATCGAGGTGTGGACGCCAACACTTTATAACTATCATTATTGTTATTGTTTTGGTTGTGTAGCACACTAACGTAGACTTGTATACCACACTTGTGACTTGTGTAACAGATTGACACGATTTCACAATCTGCTTACAAAGCTTGGGGTGCTAAAACGTAAATCGTTCATTAATTAGATAATCCACTATTAGCACTTGATTGATTTATTTTTGTGGTCACCCCAGGTTTTATGCATTCTACCGCTAGTTTCGTTTCTTTCTAGCACTTAGCTTTATCCCTTTTATTCCAACTACAAACGTCAAACGATCTGATAAAGTCTTAGAGTAGTTAGTCAAAGGATAAAGTTTTCTTTGGTACTCACAGACGTTTCTGTAATGTTTTTGTGACCACGATTTTGTGACTTTCTCCAATTAAACAAAAATAAATCTGATGTTACCTAAAAATGTCGCTGAAGACTTATTTCATTATTATACAAAGCAGTATAATCAAAATTTCTGTAGCCTTATAATTACTTACTTATTTGCTTTTGAATTACATAGTACATAATTTATTACAAGTAGTTTCTTATGAATATAAGCCATAGATAATAGCATGCAAATATTTAAATTTTAAAATTTGTTACAGTCATACACAATACACAAAATGATATAATATAGTACGTATGCAAATTAATCACAATTTCATAGTTAATAATTTATTTATTTTATTTTTTTACAAAATCCACAGCTCTTAAGTACAGAATACATTTTCTTGGTGACAAAGCAGACAGCCAGTATTGGATTTACATTTTGTTACATTTTATACAATACGTGTTAAAGAGGGGAACGTGAACTTACATACATACTTACGATACAATCAACAATGTGCATAATATGTGTGTGTGTATGTGTGTGTGTGTGTGTGTGTGTGTATGTCTAGTATTAATATTTATTTATTTATTTTCCTATCACACCCAAAATGCCTTTCTTAAATAACTGTTTACTCGAACAAAAAGGATCAACGGTATGAAAGTGTATAATTGTCCAGTACTTTCAGTACACCTAATATCAGTAATGTCAATTTTAGATTCAAAGTATTCATTATTGTTATAGGGTCCATAACACTGGTTATTTAATTTGTAACATCTATATGTACATTATGGTTTTGCAATATCTGAGTAGGAACACTTTAACCCTAAGCCAGATAATATATTTTTAGATACATATATTCAGATGAACTTCAGTCAATGCAAGAGTTAGTAGTTTGTTGAATACTCTTATACAGCTTGAATAACAGTTTCTTTTAAACAAGCGGGTATGCATTTTGGGCAGCAACAGCCCTTCTTGGTGTATTTATTGGTATAAAATCTTTAGAACAAATAAATGTGAATAAGTTTTAATAAAACATAGCACTTTATTATGCATTTCCTCTAGAATATTGTTGGTATTCATTGACACATAACTAAATGTACTTCATTTAATCAAAATCTGAGTGTCAAATCGATGTATTGCTGGCATCAAGTTCAAGGATTGCTTGTCAATCAAAACCCGAAATTACTATTATCAGCAGATAGTTGTGGACTTGATGCAATCTTTGACAGATTTTCAGTTGACTCTTTCAACACCCAAATGCATTTAAATAAAGATTAAAAGTCTGCTAACAATAATTTAGCGTCATTTACGTGTACAAGAAACCGAGACTAAGACTTACTTAGACCGTGTTAATAAATAGTTTGAGATTAAATTCGTAATCCTTATACGCATAAATATGCCTATAGATACATAAATTGAAGTAGCACAATGATGTATGTCAAAACCAAGCTGCTCATACGCAGTGGTAAGGCTGCATCTACATTGAATAGACCGCAAGCGCTGAATTTTTTGATTTCGCTGGACCTTATTACGTTTTTCGCGAATTTCCGCCATGTGGCTGAAAATAAAAATAGTGAAATAATTATTATTTGGTCTAAACATTTAAATAAGTAAAGATATAAAAAATTTAACTAGAGTTGATATTTAAATGTATCATATAACTTATTGGATAATAAGCAGTCGCATATGACCGGGTAACGATAAAAAATCTATTGTGTCTCGTTGTGCAGGGCTTAGAGTTTATTTTATTTTATTTATTTAAAGGCACATAATACAATTCAATACATTTTCACAAAATTGTTATCTAGGTTTCACGTTAAAATTTACAAGTGCCTTTTAAAAGGAATCAAAATATTTAACCCTTTACCCCAATAGTAGACCTTATCAAAATTTAGATTAAAATTGAAAATTTTTTTGGTAAAAAGTTCTTATATAGGCAAATACATTTTTGATAGAAAACACTATTATGTTGCAATATTTAAATATTTGTCAATGCTTAGCAAACTTGGATATAATTAAGGTAAATGTATTTGAAAAGTTAAGGTAAAGGATAAAATATTGCAAATAACTATTCCAGAATGTGAAAAAAGTGTTTCCTTAGTAAGTGAATTATGTTATTCGTCATGAGCAGTGATCGGAATAGGTAGAGTGATTTGATGTACTTTGGTAGTGCTAGCATAATATGGATATGTCGTTTTTTTAAGAACTGATACAAAGAAATGCCGAAATCCGGGAGGCATGTCCATATTAACATCAATGTTTGAGATCATTAACCCCAAATCAATCTACCTATTCCGATCACTGGTCATGAGCAATAAAATTTTTCAACCTACTGTTAAAGATTTTTTCTTGAATTGACACTGGCATATTTTACACAGTGTTTGGAAATCAATAATTCTGATTCTAATAGGCATACCTAATTTATATGTATAAAAATGAATCTCTATTTCCCTTGGTCATCGTATCACGCGTGAACGGGTGGAACAATTTCGCTAATAATTTTTTGTTGTGTTAATTATAGTCAGGAGAAGGTTCTTTTGAAAGAAAAAAATAAGATATACTAAAAGAATAAACTAAAGACCCCGCGAACGAATACTTTCAAATTTTTTTAATAAAAAATACATGTTTGTGTCTTGGCAGCCTTAAGTTGCCTCGACTAATCTAAGCGACAAAAATTAAATACCTTTTGAGCAAAATTATGTTTTTTTAATGAATTTACTCGTATCCTTTTTTGCCCCAAATATAATATTACTTTTCCTTTTTAAATAAACTAACACAGCAATTTTGGAGGGAAGTGATATGGGATCGTTCCTATCCTGATTTGATTTTCAGGTACTCCTCATCTCTCTCACATTCATTTAAAAGCTCTGATATAGTTATTAAGACATTTATTTTATTCTTATACCTTATCAAAAGTGATCTAATATGATTTAACTTACGAGTAGCATAGAAAGCAGCGATTTAGGGGTTAAACTAAAGGATAAAATAAAACTTGAAATAAACAAACGCGTTTTGCGTTTGTTAGTTCAAAGACGTGGAAGAGACCATCAGGAAACTAAAGTGGCGTTGGTCGGGCCATATGATTAGAGACAACAGAGTAAAATGGACAAGAGCTGTTTCTGAGTGGTACCCCAGACAAGGAAAACGAACGAAGAGATGGGAAGATGGCATAAGAAGAATAGCAGTAACACTTTGGACCAGAAAAGCGAAAGACAGAAATGAGTAGAAGCTCTTGGAGGAGGCCTTTGTCTTGGGACATGCCGTGGTTGATTTAATTTGATCGAACCCCGACAGATCTGTGGCACCAATTATTTCGGCAATATAAGGCAACACATATTACACAACACAAATATTATAACCATTTAATAATATACAAATTGTAGTAATAACTTACGAGTAATATCCAAAGTGAGCATGCGCAAAGCAGTGATCCTCACTAGTCGCATGCGCAAGTACAGCATCTCACACGTCACGCAGAGGACAGTTTGCACAAGCAACAATCTGATAACCCAGAGTTGCACTCCGGCAAGGTTTGTTGCAAATTCGGAATTATTCTGAAAATAATATTTTTAAAATGTGTAACTATAAATACGCAGAACTTCATGAGTGCCGATTCACGTGCTTTTTAGGGTTCCGTAGCCAAATGGCAAAAAACGGAACCCTTATATATTCGTCATGTCTGTCTGTCTGTCTGTCCGTCTGTCCGTCCGTCCGTATGTCACAGCCACTTTCTTCCGAAACTATAAGAACTATACTGTTGAAACTTGGTAAGTAGATGCATTCTGTGAACCGCATTAAGATTTTCACAAAAAAATAGAAAAATAATAATAAATTTTGGGGGCTCCCTAATACTTAGAACTAAAACTCGAAATTTTTTTTTCGTCAAACCCATACGTCTACATCAATGGATAGGTCTTTAAAAATGATATTGAGGTTTCTAATATAATTTTTTCTAAACTGAATAGTTTGTGTGTGAGACGCTTCCAAAGAGGTAAAATGTGTGTAACCCCCCTGTAACTTCTAAAATAAGAGAATGATAAATCTAAAAAAAATATGTAATGTACATTACCATAAAAACTACCAGCGAAAATTGGTTTGAACGAGATCAAGTAATTAGTTTTTTTTTAATACGTCATAAATCGTAAACCGCAATTTAACTTTCGTAATGTTATGGATTTCATTTTGCAATAAAAATACCATAACTATGACTCGATTGTCGTGATGGGTGAACTTTTACTCATAACGGTACCTACAGGTTTGTACGGAACCCTCGGTGCGCGAGTCCGACTCGCACTTGGCCGGTTTTTTCTATGCAACTAACATAAAAGCGACGTCCCATACTAACTTTTTGGTCACGTGATATAATTTTTATTCGATGTTTATAAATAATAATATTATATATTAAATAAGTTGTTTTCACAATCACACCAATTATCTAGCCCCAAACTAAACAAAGCTTGTAATGGCGACTCGATAACGGATAAACATATTTAAATACTTTTTTAAACATTCATTTTGACGACCTCCGTAGCCGAAAGGCGAGCATACAGGACTTGGTGTCGCTATCTCTGAGGTTCCGGGTTCGATTCCCGGTCGGGTCAATGTAGGAAAAAAACTTTTCTATATTGTCTCGGGTCTGGGTGTTGTGGTACCGTCGTGGTTTCTGATTTCTGTAACACAAGTGCTTTAGCTACTTATCATAAAATCAGAGCAATATATGTGATGTTGTCCAATATTTATTTATTTATTCATGACTTAGGCACTAATGCTCGTGCTCATCACAGAAACATTTGCCCCTGGCAGGATACGAACCCGCAACCGCTGGTTTTGTAAAGTAGAGCGCGAACCATTACACCAGAACTTCGTCAAATGTTGTTGATGTTGATCCCATATAAAACAGTTGAGTAGTTGAATTATCGCCGAAGTAGTTTCGTGTACTCGTATGTAGAGTTTAACGTTGTTTAGTTCTGGGACTCGCTTACACAAATCAAATGAGCCCAAACTCGAAAGATTTACTAGTAGCCATTGAAAAGTACCATTATCCACATCCTGGCTGTATCATCAGATCAGATCATTATCATCATCATCATCAGCCTCTAGAAGTCCACTGCTGGACATAGGCTACCCCTATAGACCGCCACAGCAAGCGGCTCTGGGCCGTTTGCATCCAGCAGCTGCCCGCAGCCTTGACCAGGTCGTTAGTACATCGCGTGGGAAGCCTCCCCACGCTGCGTTTTCCAGTTCGTGGTCGCCACTCGAGAACCCTTTTTCTCCAACGGTTGTCGGTTCTACGAGCGATGGGGCCTGCCCACTGCCACTTTAGCTTTGCGATTTTCAAAGCTATGTCGGTAACTCTTGTTCTTCTACGGATCTCTTCATTTCGGATCTTATCTCGCAGAGAAACGCCAAGCATAGCACAAATCATAGATCAGGATCGATGGTATAAAATCATTGTATTGTCACTTACAAAGTTTTTAAAATAAGACACATAGGCTTTATGCACACGGAGAAACTTTTAGATTCCTTAGATAGGGTTCTAGACTATTTGAATAAGAGATACCTGACAACTGAATAATCAGGTTTCCGAAGTGTTTGACGTCACCGCCAAGTAAGTGGTATAGTATGGACTACCTATGTATGCTGGTAGCACATTTTTCTGATAAAGAACCTCGATCTTGTTCAACTTCCTGATCATCTATGTTTAAAATTCACATTTAAAACATCTAAAAATAACTTCATTCATCTGTCTAGCCCACACTTACTACATGTCTTGTAACTGATCATTTCGATCAAATTCAAATTCATCAATCAAATTCTTGGGTTCGATCAAATTAAATCTACCACGGCTTGTCCCAAGACAAAGGCCTCCTCCAAGAGCTTCTACTCATTTCTGTCTCTCGCTTTTCTTGTCCAAAATATTTTACTAAAAAAAATTATTACAAAAAATATTTTAGACTACCTATGCTGGGAGTACATTTTTTTGATAAAGAACCTCGATTTTGTTCAACTACCTGAGCATCTATGTTTAAAATTCACATTTAAAACATCGAAAAATAACTTAATTCATGTGTCTAGCTCGCACTTACTACATGTCTTGTAACTGAACATGTAATAAGGGCTAAAAAAGGTGATTGAGTAACTAACGCGCCGTTTATTCGCATTACCTAGGTACATAACGTAGAAATGAAGTAATCAATGCGTACTAAACTTATTTTCGTCGTTTTAATATGTCTGGATAAAATTCATTTGAGATATAAATTCGAGAAATCTTTTGACTCCTTCAATTTCACTCGATATTTTGATATGAAGATGTAGAAGCAAATGTTTGAAACTTACGGAGCTGTTAGTCAACTAAGTAAAGAAGTTTTTAAGTTACATAATAGAAAATATTTATGCACATTATTTTTAACTAGAGCGAGACTAAGTTACAGAGAAATTATCGAAATTAACAAAATTATAGATGAATATTTATTTTTCCGCAAAATGTTTTATGTTAACTTTTAAATAATATTTTATTCAAAAAGGTACATTATTGGACTTTTCAAGTAAAAAAAATTGGGGCTCTAGCACTACCCGTTTAGTCGTCACACGTGTTTTTCTGGATCAATTCTCAATCTAGAGCCCCAATCGTTCATTTTCGCTGAACATACATGAGAATCCAATCGATAGGTATTAGTGTCCTCTATCACCTGACGCCCGCTGGTACACCCTTCGTGGGACGCCCTGTATAGTGTCTGAAGCGATAGTAGGGTAGTATTGTTATACTCGATAATAAGCATTTGGCCAGTAGAAAAATCTTCTTCTAGACACTTACGTAATGTTCTATAGTGTAGCTTTGCCCTACTTATGCTTATACCCTTCATAATCAAGCAAAATTCATTCATTCGTTTATTCATTCATACACAAAACTCACCTTTGCCCATATCATCACTATCATAAAGTAGCCCATTGCTTGAAAAAATGTTGATATAAAATGTATGAGAATCTGAAATAGATAAAAACGTTTAAGTGACAGATGTAAACAGGTAAGTAATATTAAAATACATTATGGTTTTAATTACAATTAATCGAGACGTTTTTTCCATCAGCGCCATGCAATCAAGATGAGTTTGAAACAGCAAAGACAAATAATTACATTCATCTTTAACTTCATCACCATCAGAGTCTTGAACACTGCTTCGTAATTTCACAACTTCCATCCATTTATCAAGTTTACAAATCAAGAAATAACATATGAATATCAGATATATAACCTCAACTTCAAAATTTATCGTTGTCAATATAAATATGCTTCTTAACGTAAACCAGAACACACCAGCTATTGATTTTAAAATTTGATGACCGGCATACATTATAATCATTGTAAAACATAGTCCCCATGATAGTTTTTTCAAAGTTTTGGATTGTTTTTCATCATACAGATTTGCATTTAAATAGCACATATAAGAAAATAGCTGATAATTAATACTGCTATAGAAATAGTTTAAAATACACATCATTGTGAAGTTGACAACATATGAACTATAATTAAAAACATAAATAATGAAAAAAGTTAAATTGACAAGTCCTCTAAAAGTTCGAAGAGTTTCTTCTAATAGAACAACAAGTGCTATCACGGCGACGATATTTATAACGTAGTGTTTAGCTCCAATGAGTTTGACAGTGTTACTGGTAATCACATATTTTTGAGCACACGTGACTATGTGAGCTAAATATATTGGTTTTATTGCATTGTACAAATCGTTGTCGAACATCTTTAGTTGATAAAATGCTTGTATAGTGCTGCCCAATGTAATAATAACTGTCCCATAAAAACAAACCGTTTTGAAGAAAGAAAAGCTTTTTGGTAAATGGTTTCATATTTTTTATGTTACCTCATCAGTTAGAAATGTTATAAATTACTATGTCAATACATTAGAATGATTACTAACAACTTCAAGAATAAGTTAAATATCTTTTCATCAAGAGGGTAAATGTGTCACTACAAACTGGTGTAATTAGTCATTTCAATAGAGTTTTCAGTTACCTACAGTCTCATAGTTTTTGTTTCTCATAACTTTACAAGACATAATTAATGTAATTAATAATTTTAGTAGTATATCACGTTCTCAATTGTGTGTGTTCTAAGATGTTCTCAAATGTTCAATTATTAATTATATCATGTTCTGTCCCCTATGATTAAAATTATAAATTAGTAATAGTAGTATTAGGGGACAGAACATGATATAATTATGCCTTTAGACGTCCTACTTAAGGGCAAAGGCCTGACCTTAACAGATGAGGTGGTTTGCGCCATACTACACCACGCGGACCCAGTGTGGATTGGTGGAGGGGTGCTGTCTTTAGACGTACTCTGTCTAATCTGTAGTAGGGTGTTGTATGGCCAGTGACTTAACCTTACTGTCAGATGTTATTAAGTTGCCCTAAGCACGGAGTTGCTTGTGATAAATGTTAAAATGTTTACTCATCCAATCACAACCGCGGCGTAGGTGTTTAACGTGGGGTAATCACTACTGGATGCAGGCCGCTTCCAACCGGCCAATCTGGAAGTCAATGGGGGAGGCCTATGTTCAGCAGTGGACGTCCTATGGCTGAAATAATGATGATGATGATGAATCACTACTAAAACGCTGCCGCCACTGAGCTACAACGACCTCTGAGCTACAAGCACCTCTCCCAGAACGTAGTGAAATAATAAAAATAGTAAAAGGTAAAAATAATATTTAATCATTTAGAAGAGCAAACTGCAGTAAAACAATCGTGTACGTGGCAATGAGAGAGAGTAGTCTCCAAGGCATAGTTGCGTCCAACCTAAACATATTGCAAACATCCATTTTTGAGGAAACGCTGCAAATACGTATAACATTCATGTATATACGCTTTTCTTGTTCTGAAAATAAGAAATCTATGTTGTAGTTACTTTAGTTCTTTTATCAATTCCATTCAATATTACTTAGCTTATACTTTAAGCCACGTGTTGCGCAACAGACCCAATCAGTGCAGTGGCTTGGTGATTTCCTTTGAATGCAAAATGTCTCGGATTCAATTCCCGGTCCGGGTCTGCTTAGAAATCAAAGTTTTCTAAATTGACTTGGATCTGTATTGTATTGTATTGTTTTTTATTGGAAAATGTCCCTGGCAAAAAATACAATGTCAGGTACTTTGTATAAAAAAAGGATGATTCTTTACTTTGAGACCATGACAATTAGTGTCTTGTTTGGCGCATATTTTTTTGTAATAATAATTGATGACTAGAAAATAAATCACCTCTCACCTGAACACAGATCTTTAGTAGATTGATAGAAACTATGGACCTTTACTTCGTCCAAGGCCTTGTAAAATCTTTCTAATTCAACGCATAGTAGGGTTTCCATGATAAAATTTTTCATTATCCATCCAACCGCAATTGTAGAAGTAATTAAAGCCCCTAGCTGAGAAATGAATTATATTTAACATGTTATCAGTGTAGTTCAAAGAGTAAGCAACCTAAAGTAGTAGTAAGCTGGTCACATTTGCCATAGAACCGATAACCAATGGGGGTTCTTGAGTCAATATCGTGACACCGCAAGTGCAAGCTCAGGGCGCTCTCCGACAAGATGGAGAAATAAAACACGCAAAGCAAAATAAACAAGCAGCAGATGGAAAATAAAAGCCTAGTATCGGGCTTAGTAGGGTACATTGGAAGTGGTCTGTTTCTATAGGGGTGACATAGGCCTCCCCTATTGAATGCCATAGCGAGCGGCTCTGGGCATCCAGATGCTTTGAAATTCAAAAAGCTATATTTCTTCTACGAATCTTCTCATTTTAGATCTTATCTGGAACGCCAAGTTTAGTTCTTTCCATAACATGTTGGGTGACTTTGAGCTTTGTGCTGACTATAATAATTTAATTATGCTTGTGCATCGTCCGAATAGATTCTGCAAATAATTATTAATTATTATAACAAATATGTAGTTACACGCAAGTGACTCCACTCAATTCACTGAATATTTTAGAGATTTAAATTAAAATAAAATAATTTTTCCTTTTTGTCGTATGGTATCATTTCCTTACTAGTCACCCCGTCGTCGAGGCAACGTCATTCACGTTTTAGTGCTTATCCGCTCAACACGTTTTTAATTCGTATTTTAGCATCAAATATTGTTTTTCTTCGACTTTTTTCATTAAACCATGCTTAAATATTGTCGCTCAGGCGAATTTGAACCTATCAACAAAAAAATTGAAAACTCGAAAAGCAAGCTGATACGTGCTCAATATGGAAACCGGAAAAGCAGTAATGGTAACTCCCATTATTCATCATCTCAAAAGTCTGTTACCAACCGATCAGGTATGTACTTAAACACTTGACCTTCAGAGTTTACAATAGCGTCCTCGCTTTTTTTATGGAAAACGAGTTTTTGGGTCTGTGTCGCGGCTCAAATAGTACGACTTCAGGGCAGTTTATGAGACTGACCCGCGCTTACACAAAATGGCCATTCAGAGCAGTTTTTGGGACTGCGTTGCGGCTCAAATAGTACGACATCAGGGCAGTTTATGGGACTGACTCGCGCTTACACAAAACGGCCATTCAAAGCAATTTTAGGGACGGTCTCGCCGCTCAAATAGGTAAGATAAGATAAGATAAGATTTTATTCATAATATTCATTACATCACATTAGACAAAACGGCCATTCAGAGCAGTTTTTGAGACTGTGTCGCGGGTCAAATAGTACGACATCAGGGCAGTTTATGGGACTGACCCACGCTTACACAAAATGGCCATTCAGAGCAGTTTTTGGGACTGTGTCGCGGCCTAAATAGTACGGCATCAGGGCAGTTTATGGGACTGACCCGCGCCTACACAAAATAGCCATTCAGAGCAGTTTTTGGGACTGTGTCGCGGCTAAAATAGTACGACATCAGGGCAGTTTATGGGACTGACCCGCGCTTACACAAAATGGCCATTCAGAGCAGTTTTTGGGACTGTGTCGCGGCCGAAATAGTACGGCATCAGGGCAGTTTATGGGACTGACCCGCGCCTACACAAAATAGCCATTCAGAGCAGTTTTTGGGACTGTCTCGCGGCTCAAATAGTGCGACATCAAGGCAGTTTTAGGGACTGACCCGAATAACAAATGCCTTAAAGGGTTTAATTTGCGCATAGCCTGAGTTGTGAATCTCTTCACCCAACATCAGTCTTTTGACACTTGTACGACGAATTGGTGCACCTTTGATAAACCCTGAAGCAACTCATGGACATTTCTCACATTTTGTGCGATGTTCAACACTCGAGAGTCCGTCACAATACGGAATTTTGCTGCCATCTCTATTAAACAGGAGCTTAGAGATCACCCTTTTTTGCACTTAGACCGACAAACCCTCTCTGATGAGAATTTAGCCGAGACGCTAATATCTGCATAGACAAAAACTGTACCAAAACCGAAACCTTGTATTTTGCAACGATGCGAAACCGTCATCGCAACCTGGAGATCATTTGCCCACCGACAATGGCGCCGGGCTATACAGCAGCAATATACTCGCAATCAGACGCACGTCAACTCGTCAAAGACATCGCAGCTATCCAAATTTTATTATCAATGGCCACTTATTACATATTATACTGGATGGACGGTTATAAGCTCAGCTTTTTAGTCCCGTCAGCAAAAGTTGTCAAGCATTCAGACTCAGAGAGATTCCATTTTCATCAAACATTTTAACAGCTACTTAAAACAGGGGCTGTCTCTGAATGTACTCCCTGCGAAGGGCAGTTTTTATCCAATATTTACATGCACCCCAAATCGAACGATAAACATGCGTCTTATATTGAATCTAAAAAAAAAAAAAATCAACTTTACAAATAAAATCTTTTCAAGTTAGAAGATTTTTGCACAGCAACTAAGCTTGTTCTGAGGATGTTTTTATGGCAAATACTTACCTTAAATTTAATGAACGTTTACCTTTTACTTAAGATTCCCGAGGCTTCTAGAAAGTATTTGAGGTTTATGCGGGAAAGCGTAACTTACGAGTCTTGCCGTTCGGTTTAAATACGGCACCATATATTTTACAGAAATTTTGAAGCCCATAGCTAAATTACTTAGAACATTTGGATATTTATCCTCAATTTATTTCGATGACTAACATTTGATTGACCAGTTTTATAAAAAATATTTAGATAATATTAACATCACCACAAAACTTCTTGAAAGCATAGGCTTCATCATAAACCAAGGGAAAAGTAACTTATCACCGTCAAAGTTACGCAAGTTTCTTGGCCTAATCGTAGATACAAAAAACTTACAAGTAAAGTTATGAATTGAAATCATATTAAGTATATATAGGTTTAAAGATGATTTATTCTCATAAGAAACAAAAAAAAAAAAAAAAAAAAAAAAAAAAAAAAAAAAAAAAACATTTCACTTACATGAGAACATAAATTAAACAATATTAAAATTACAAATTTCAACGCGCGAGCGAACAATATAAACACGTAAAATATATATATATATATATATAACTGGATAAAACAATGAAACATAACATATTATATCAGAATCTTTTTACCATTCGTGAGACTTTGGCCTCGGCTTGTCCGGCTATCGAGCACGGTATGTTACATACAAAAGAGTTTGAGCGTTGTAAATTCAGAATAATGTATCTATTTGCCAGACTCACTACAAGCTGATTTCAAATGGTGGTCCCAAGCTATTGAAACTCCTATTCGAATCAAAAAACTAACGATAATTAGGTAGACATTTTCACCAATGCCTCCACCACTGGAAGCGGCACTGGTTGTAAAAATAAAACGGCCAACGGGAAATGGTCGCAAAATAAGTTTAATAAATATATAACAATAATAAATTGTTTTCACAATTACATCAATTCTGGCCATAAACTCAGCAAACCTTGTACTAGGTATGGCGACTAAATGACTTATAAAAATATTTAAATGCTTTTATGAACATCCATGACTTGGGTGCGGGTGCTCGTGCTCATCACAAAAAATTTTGCTCCTTTTTTAAACATGCATTTAAAAAAGCATATCAACTCAAAATATCCACTAAAGATCTGCCACTACTGCCAGATACTTAAATGCGTAATAGCCAATTCCACAGCTGTTGCATATATTAACCATAATGGGTGGGACTCAGTTTCCACACCTTACAAAAATTACAAAAGCATCTGGCACTGCTGCGAGAGCCGGTACCTATTTATTTTTGCCTCATATACAAAATCGTCGGATAATACAATAGCAGATGCCGAGACTCACCGCGTACACCCTGATACAGAGTGGAAATTTCAGGAAACAACTTGTCAGACTATCACGAAAGATACGACCAACTGCAAATATACATATTGGCCACTCCTATCAATGCCAAATCCTAGACGAATGTATCCTGGCATCATATTAAAAAAAAATATATATATATATATATATATATATTTATATATATATAAGGAAAATTATGTCTGACAAGAGCCAAGGTGTCATTGTTGTGCCTAAATGGCCGACACAATCGTGGCATCCAATATTACTAAGACTTCTTGTCTCAAAGATCACAGTTCTCAGACCTAATGAAAGTGTTGTTGCATCTAATTTCAGCAATCCGAACATTCACGGGAATTTTACCCCAGTGGCCGGAGTATCGTGCGCTACTGCGCCATAGAATTACACCATCCGCAATAGACATCATGGTGGCATCCCTCGCAAATAATTCATTTAAACAATATGATGTTGCGCTCTAGAAATTGTTTTTGTATTCCAAACAAAATTTTATAATATGTATTTTATAATAATTTTATTTTATAATAATATGTATGAGGCGTCCGTTTTCACTGTCTATCAGTTCTTTACCAAATCATATAACAATGGAATACAATACGGCACTCTAAACTTATGGTATTGATTATTAATCGCATTAGCCCAAATATTAGGCCCACATATATATGTCAAAAGATAAAAGGATTACAAGATTTTTAAAAGGCGTATTTGGACTACGATCTCCGCAGTCGATGTATAATATTACGTGGGATACTTTCTTAATCTTAAATTTATTATCCATCCAATTTCCAAATGGAAGTCTGCCACTTACAAAAATTGTGTCACGTTAGTTGCCCTAGCAACTGCTCATAGTGTTTAAACACTCGCGAAGATCATGAACATTGAAGTTCTGTCATTATAAATAACAATAAAAATATCAGACCTCATAAAAACTTCTAAAGTCGGTGTCAAACTGCCGGTACTTGTCTTACCATTCCTTGAAAAGCCAGAGATAATGCCCTTCTAAAACTGTACTTTCTTATTATGAGATAGCAAATGCTACCCGTAAGGATACAATCTTTTTTATTGGTTACAAAAAGCCACATAATCATGTAACATGTCAATCCTTGAGCCGCTGGATTAAAAACACTTTGAAGGACAGTGGTATTGATACCTCAATCTTCACTGCTCACAGTGCGAGCCATACCGCCTCCTCTAAAACTTATAAATACTTATAACTTGTAAAGCTGCTGGCTGGAGCGGCAGTTCTTCTGCCTTTGGTAGATATTATAATCCTATGGTTACTGACGTTAATAATGAAACGTCAATAGCCACTGTTGAATTAAAAAATATTTAAAATTTAATATTACAATCATGTTAAAATCGTTATCTTGTTTTTAAATTAAGAGTTACAGAGTTAAATGAATCCTGCCACCTATCTTCAATAGTATCGAGTATTTCTCAAGATAAGATTGACTGAATGTAGTAATTGTTATGTTTATTACTCGCCAGCATCAATTGTATTAACTTTTACAATCTTGTTTGTAATAATACAATTTATGAGTAAGAATTATCTGGTGCTTATTGGCATTTCTTAGGCAGCTCTAAAAATCTACATATTTGTTATAATAATTAATAATTATTTGCAGAATCTATTCGGACGATGCACAAGCATAATTAATGATTAAACGAACTTACCTGTATGTGAAGTTCTATCATAATTATGCGAAGTGCATCGTCCGAATAGACTTATAACCCTCCCTCCCTTAGGATCCCAAGGTATGCCACCGAAATGCCAACAACAGTCTTTAGCAGTGTGTGTGTGTGTGTGCCTCTAAACATATGACGTTGCCTCGACGACGGGGTGACTAGTAAGGAAATGATACCATACGACAAAAAGGAAAAATTATTTTATTTTAATTTAAATCTCTAAAATATTCAGTGAATTGAGTGGAGTCACTTGCGTGTAACTACATATTTGTTATAATAATTAATAATTATTTGCAGAATCTATTCGGACGATGCACTTCGCATAATTATGATAGAACTTCACATACAGGTAAGTTCGTTTAATCATTAATTATACTTACGTTTAAGGAGAATTTAAGAATTCCGATTATGGCTTGTACGTAAAAAAGAGCGTGAATAAATGTTTCTACGAAATGATGTAGAATCTGAAATGATCATAAATAGGTATAGACATATTGTCATAATATTAGTACATTGCACAAATAGCTAGGCGTGTTTCTAGACCAGAAATAACATAGGCAGCGCCATGTTGGCATCGAAGCTTAAATCCTCCTAAAGTTTTCATTGGATTGCGACCATATGACAAGTAACTATGGTGGCAACGATTCTGCCACAGCCTAGCAAAGTATTTATACCAACTAAACCTAAGTAATGTTTGGTAAAGTAAGTGTTACTGGAACATTATAAAACTAAAATTGAAAAATTCTTGGTGAAAGTTTAGCAAATATTTTTAATGAACATATTTTAACTTTTCGGTCATAATTATATTAAGACACGTTACAATTAATTGTTATTTAATCAATTGCTTCTTTGTTCATTGTTTGACTCACTAAACTGCTGCTAGGAAAAATTGTATCGATTGAGAAATAGTCTACATCACAAACTAGCACAACATCTTACCAACAACTGAGACACCTGTTTTGAAGTTTTGTAAGCTTCCAAAATCTGATTGAGTACTGTTAGTTTATTGCTGTAATAGCAGTTTTTATCTTCATCAAGCAATAAAAATTTGATAGTTGTAAAGTATTTGACGTCCGAAACCCACTGTTTCAAAGCTATCCGTAGAACTGCGATGATTCGGGTTAGGTAAATAACATTGGCATCAAATGTAAGTAAAGATAAAATGTAAATTGAAAACATTAAAACATTATCTCCATCAAAATAAAAGTAGAAGACAATATTTGAAATGTAAAGGAAGAAAAAGATAATAACGTAAATCCAGTTCCAAGTGATGCATCGATTTAATTTGTCACGAATCAACAGTTTTGACTTGTATAACTCTTGGATTCTTAAAACAAGAATAATATTGCTATTTCCATAAGCGATGCGCATATAAATTAAATACAAACCCAGTAGTGCAATATATTAAATCAAAAAGGTAAACTGCATCAAAACCCGAAATATATGCGTTGTAGCTGCTAATTTTGAGACGAATGAAAAAAACTACAACTGATGTTATTATACTAAATATACAAAAGGCAACGGAATATGGACTCTTGCGGGTGATGATTTTGTCACGAATGGTGTACTTTGAGAAGAAAAATACGGACTGCAGCAAGTTTAACGGTCTCAAAAATGCCTTTACATCAGTATCCACAGTTTTATAGAATATGTATTTATGTCGGCCCATGTCAAACCTTCACAACATAGGACTATTAACAAGGACGTAATTTTTCAAAGTGATCTCAACAAACAATTTAATCGAATGAAGATTAATAAATTAATCACAAAAGTGGAATACTCAGAGGTAATATTCAAATAAATGAAAGTCCGTCAAAGGTTCTTGTATTTTTTAACCGACTTAAAATAATTGAGTTTTACAATTCAATTTTTTTTTGTGATGTTCTTGATATATTCATTAAATGTGAAACGATTTCGATGATCTATTTTTAAACTAAATAGCGCAAATGTATACTTACCTAGTATATCCACTTATGGTGAGAAAAGTTTTCTATACACGTTTGGTGAGGATGTTTTTTTCTCGTCTATTCCATGGTAAGGGATGTTGTTAAATGTCGCTGATATTTTTCACTCATGTACTACAGTGAACAACAAAAGTAGCTTGGTATCTGAATTACCTACCCAAAATAATCTTATTGCAAAACATAATCACAATATTGTCTTATGGTGCCTCCACACGCTTGGTGTTTGCCACAAACACCAAACACGTGCCAAACACGTGCCAAACACCCAACACAAACAGGGTATCCACATGCTTGGTGTTTGTCACAAACACCAAACACCGATCACAAACACCCAACACAAACAGGGCATACACATGCTTGGCAAACATGAAGTCTATTCCGAATTTTTATTTAAAAAAAAAATTTAATAACCCTCCTTATACTATACCCTTCTTTCCTATCTTGAAAGAAAAGAACTGTACAAACTTCGTCCCAGAGGTGAGGCATAAATATCGGATTAGGTACCTATTTGGAATAGGTTTTTTCGATACTAGTCGGCGTCAAATATTTCGAATATTAGGTATCGCATGAAATATTTAAATGCAGAAGGAAAAGTCGCAACAAACGCCATCTAGGATTTCATCTGAATCCGTTCAGCCGTTTTTGCGTAAAAGAGTAACATACTTTTATCCATCCTTACGATTTTCGTGTTTAAATTTTATCGGATCAGGAATTTGGAGTAGGTATTTTTGATACTAGTTGATAATTACCTAATCCTAAATATTACGGGGATTGCAAAGAACAACAATATATTATATAAAGTAAATAAAATCATAATATTATACCATGGAGCACATATGTAGGGTATGTACTCGATGTATTATACATACATACTAGAACGCAAAAAAACACAACATAAAAACATTATATTTATAATATATTATAACTACCGAGAATAGAAATAAAACATGAGAGTACGTGTTATTTTCCTAATCCGACCCATCTCTACTACGTCCGCCGCCTGCTAGCTCGCACGTACTACTGATTGCTAAACAAGCGTGTGGATGCATCACAAACACGTTTGTCCAACACCCTTTGATTTATGCACAAGAACCGACACCGACGCCGAACAGTGGCAAACACATCACAAACAGGCAAACAGCTATCCACATGCTTGTGTTTGCTGTTTGCCGCTGTTTGCCAAGCGTTTGGAGCCGGCATTACAAAGTCGCCACGCTAAAGTCAATTATAGAAGTCAGGTTATTGTGACATTTAGAAGTCTTTCTTTTTAAAATAAGTAATTTTTATTAAAAAAAAATAAACCGACTTTAAAACAATAAAAAGCTAAAAATTTACTTTTTCATCGATTTAAGGTGATATTTATAGTCCATTAATCATTTAATTTTTATTTAATTTTGAAGTTTACGTAGACGAAATTGCGGCCATAAGCTAGTTTATTTAATCGTAAGCTGCCAAGATTTTTATAAAACACGATATCTGGGGGGTAACCATAAACTCTTAAAACAATCTCAAATTACGCCCATCCGTCAATTTGGTACCATGAGGTCGTAAAAACAATCTTGTTTCATGGATTTTGACAACATACAATTTTGTTTATCATTCACTCAATTCAATACAAATGACGTTTATTTTGACACTAATGACAGTTACAAATTGATTTCTTATGTCAAAATTATTGGCATGGAAAATGGTCATAGCAGACATTTCATTGATTTCTTAATTTCTGAATGAATACTGTAAAAACAGTAACAAAATCTAAGAAATAAATGAATTATATGTATAAATCTCTAATTTAAATAATGATACTTTGCTTGGCTGCTACGAAATTGTAAAAGCAATTATGCTGCTTCGAGATTTTGATTTGAGCTTGTTTTGAATTTGTACCATGAACTACATAATTCGGTTTTGTTTAGGGATGTAAAAGAACGAATGTTTTGGATGTTTTGTCTATTAATTGCATTGAGAAGAAAAGAGACGCAATATTTAAAACCACTGACAACAGATAACTTCGTCTCTTTCAATTTTTTATCTCCGAAGTCTATGGCCTAATGTCATTGCCATCCAGGGAATGTATAAGTACTACGAACACCTACTTATAAATTCTTTGTTGCCATTAGAGCATGAGATAGTTGTCCGAAACATGAAATTATCGAAAAAAGAACGGAATAATCTACTCTTTTATAAAAAAAAAAGAAGGCGAGAGGTAATGCAATAAAGCGGTGGCTATACGGCTTTTTAAAATTGAGATTGTTTGTCAATTGCGACACATTTTTTCATGGCTCAAAACTGTTTCCAAACAATGAGCTATTTGAGCTATAAATTTTGACTAATGTTGAGACTCAGTTTCGGAACCGATTGATAGGTTTGACTTAGGTTTGAAACGTCTAATAGTTTACTTGAGCAATGCTAATACTATGACAGTTGTCAAAAGAGTGACACGCGGAAATTTTAAAATCAAAAACTGATAAAAACCATGAAAATATTTATTCATTTTTTTGAAATCCGCCATAGCACCAAAGTTACCGACGTGGCAAAAAGGTGGTACGACTGAAAGGGCAACGGGCAGGCCACGTATGCCGTAGAGACGACAAAAGATGGAACCATAAGGTGTTGCTCTGGAGACGCACAAGAAAACGAAGTGTGGGCAGACCACCAGCAAGATGGTCGGACGATATTGCAAAGACGGCAGGACCGGCCTTGCACCTTGGAGCAAATGTCTTGACATTAAAATTGTATTCTGCAAAATCAGGCACGCATTTCACGACTTTTGCGAGTTGTATCGTAGTGTTTAATTTTTGCAGAAAAAGTGATTATTATTTTATTATAATGAGATCCTAGACCCTGGATAAGAACAGCAGGAGCAAAAACGAGCTTTTGTCTTAAAACTGATCTACATTCAATTTGGCGCATAAAATACATCACGACCTAGTATACGACTTTTATTTTGAGAATATACAATAAGGTTCCCAAGGGAGAAGCTATCACGCCAACCTACTTCTTTTTTGTTTCAAACCAATGAATACGGATCTGCGAGCAATAGCTAAACATTTTATTTTTACATGTATCGATACATTTTAATTACGTAATGAAGTGGCGCTTAATCCAAAACTGCTCAATTAGGGGCCTGCTGCAGAGCAAACTTACAAGTACGAAAGTGCGCCTGAAGTGCTCATCAAATCTTAAACCATAGATACGTGTCCTCGGGTTGTTCTTACTGTTACATTTAGTTGTAGAGTCTTTACTTATCTTATTTAAAGCCTTGATATTAGGGGATATTTTGATTTCTTTCCTGTTTATTTGAAACACACAAGTTTACCTACTATCATAATAAAAAAAAATTAAAATAATAAACGTATCAAACGCCACTAAGTACTTTAAAAGTCAAGCAAGTAATTAAAGGGACACAGGTAAATAAATATGTTTATGTTCTCAATATTCCATCAGATTCTATTGTAGGCACTGAGTATAGGTCTTTTGTAAAATACATTTTCTAAGCTCAAACCACCTACATGTGGCCAACAATAAAATTTCCATTGTCTGGTTTCCGTGACCCCCCGATACAGAACCCTTCGAGAGTTAATTGTCAACCGATAAACCACGTGACACTAATGTTTAATCCTGTTGAATCATAAGTGTCACGTGATCGTCTGGTCGATAATATTAGTTACCGAACGGTTCTGAATCGAGGACGGGTTAACAAAACGTAAACGTAAAAAGTTTTATGTAAATCTAAAACATTAAACCCTGTTTGTGCATTGAATAAATGACAAAAAAAACATCATTTAGATTTGCGTTTAATTTTTGTCAATTGTTGGATTTTTTGTGCGGCAGGCGAGAAGACCACGCTCCCGGCCAGCGCGACACAGCCGCCGGTATCCGACACAGAATGGTGCATTCGCGATAATGGGCAGCGACTGCTAAGATCCAAATCATACCTTTACTAGTTTTTATAATAAATATAGCAGTTAATACTTTTGTTTCTCAATCACGCTTTAACGGCTAAACTTAATTAGCTAAAAGGCACACATGCATGGGTATTAATCTAGCCCAACACATAAGGTTTTTTGTGTTACCGTGGGACGATTATTCTACTAATATAAGTCTACGTAGACAAAGTTGCAGGCAGTAGCTAATATATATTTTAAAAATAGGTAAGCTATTGACCTAAAAAGTCACCATCATCACCATCATGTCAGCCTATTGCAGTCCACTGCTGGACGTAAGCCTCTCAAAGAGCACGATCTCCAGCCACTTCCAGCCATCTTCCTTACCTAAGCTCATCGTTTCATCGAGCTGGGCGACGTCCAACACTACGTTTACCGTGGCGTGGTCCCCACTCAATTTAGTCCACCTTTCATCGGTTCTGCGACAGATATGGCTGGCTTGCACTTTATCTTACTGCATTTAACTTTACTTACTTGTACGGGTCATTATTAGCACGGTCAAACGTGCGACGCGCCTAACTTGTTAGAAAACCTACACATGTCCAGGGCAATAACATCTTTCCGGACGTATTATCCTGCTGATCATAGAGCTGGTGGAGCACACGTGCAGCGTGTTAACTGGAGCTTGGTAGACTCGCCAATGCGGAAACTAAATTTTTTGTCGTCTAGTGAAATTAACTAGCATATTCAAAGCAGCAAACGCTCGAACAGCTTTGCTACGTGTTAAATAATGTGATGGGTCGGTAGCTATAAGGAAAGCTTCCCTTGGTCTTTTCCTGGTTCAGAAAGGACTATGTCGCACCCCGCTTCTTATATCTTTGGAAACTGACTGGAGCGGAGAATGTATTTAAGCATAGTAAGACAGACCCCTCTTGAGTCGCTTATAAGTGAGTATCGCTAGACGATTTGAGTTCTATACGATGAATTTAACTACTCATTTGAGTAGCTATCAATCGGGATTTTTAACAACCTATTTAACTACCAGGTTTTTATTAAAACTAGATAGTAATAAAATAAAGCATACATATTTATTTCACTATTTATTTGTGTCAATTGACGTTTTGCAATGATTTTATAGAACTACTATTAGTATAGGTACACTTGTATGCTCTGTGCATCGAATTTTAATTTACACAGCTTACAGTTTCCTGCGTTCCTAATCATTGCCCAGCATAAACTTTCTTCTCCTTTAGTACCAGGGGTTACTTAAAACTTGAATGCTTTGATTGTATTTTTCTTGAAACTAATCTGCAATAAAACTATTACTATAAAAAATATTGTGAATCGACGTTGTTCGACGTACTCGTACATGATACAATTTGAGTGATTGTTATGATGTTTCATTAAACCATTTTCTAATCTCATTTCTTACTAACTGAAAATATTATTTTGTATTTCTGTAATTCATAATTATATCTAAAGTAAAATAAATTATTTTTGAATGTTGACAACAAACAATGACTTTTACTTTTTTCCAATATGTACTGTCAAGACACCATTGCACTAAGTAGGTTGGTATCGGACAATGCATTGTTCCGAAACATTTATGAAAAACTCAGAGCTCGTCGTAGCTCATTTAGTAAAGGTGATATCTACGATAGAATAATTTTCAGCGCTGCTGACATGCCTCCTAGTAGAAGCAAAATACATTTTCTTTAATATTGTGGCAAATGTAGTACGCAAGAATAGGTATTTATTAATTTCACTGACATTTTGTTAATTTAATTATGACGATTCGGACCACTTGCAACGCATAGACTATTTTTGCCTACCATTCGGTCTTTCCCAGCCTTATACAAGATTGTTTTACGTAGATCATGGTACCAAATCACGTGACCTAACATATAATCTCATATCAAAGTGCAACCAAACAAAGTTGGTTTTGTAAGAGTTCATGGTTACCCCCCTGGTTATCTATTTGAAAGTCACTATTTACTAAATTATGTCGACAATTTATTCCTTTTTTTTCATGTGGGCCACAATGTTTGGTTCAGGGATATTTGCGTAGATGGCGTTGCATCATACAGGAACACTAACCTGTACAAAAACAATGTGAATTTTTACTATTTTCCTAAAATTATTGGAAAAAATCTGTATTGTTACCATTTACCTTATTTATGAGTTTCGGATATTTAAGCACTGTTGCAAGTGCCATAATATAAAATATAAATATAAAATATGTGAGTGTAGGGCACTTTCCGTTCGCTGTAATATGTTGACTCGCAGATTTGCACGATGTACTAAACAGGTTAAGTTAACTCTTTTCAGAGCATTCTGTCAGTCCTTTTACACGTGCAGTCTGTGGGTGAAATATACGCGAAGGGCCTACAGCGACCTGCGAGTCCAGTACAATAACGCGTTTCGGGTGCTGATGGGGCTGCCGCGCTACTGCAGCGCCTCCGCCATGTTCGCGGAGGCGTGTACAGACGGGTTCGCTGCCATCATGCGCAACCGCTGCGCCTCCCTGTGGCGCCGCGCGCGCGGCAGCCCCAACACTATCCTGCGCGCGTTGATGGACCGCTGGGACTCTCCGGTACACTGCATGCAGTCAAGTAGCCCGGCTCGCCGGCGCCGGAGTGAATCCTGAGGTACTGCACCTCGATCTTATGAAATTTAATTTGATAATAATATGTTTTAATGTTTTCAATACTATTATTTTATTATGTACTAACACTAGCCTTAAGTTACTCTGTTACTAACAATTATGGATCTAGATGTCCGAATTAAATGATTACTTATTTATTTATTTATTATTTATTTATAATATTCTCAAATGTACTAGGCATCGAACCAAAAGCATACCAAAAGTTGCTAGAACCTCAAAATACGTTGTTTTTGTGTACACCTATAAAACATATTGTCATTCGAATATCAAATATTTACAAAGTTTTAAATCGATACGTCAGTAAGAAGTAAGTTGAAAACTATTTCCAAGATTTGATTACATATTTAGTTGTATTAAGTCCTTACATATGAAATTGTCGTTCTGTATCAAAAATGTGATAGAAGTGGTTTGAAATGGATCCGCTTCCACTATCGCCTTCAGTTCTTCGTTATTCACTTGAGTATCAGGTAAAACCAAAAATGTGTTTTCTGTTCGTTTGTGTTCGTTCGTTAGCGATGCCTGGTCCGTACACGTCGTTAATTCTTCGAGTCGTTTCTGCAGCACTGGTGCCACGGTGGAACTCGTATTCGTAAATACCGCGAATTTTCAATTTGTCCATAGTTTTTGTTATAGCAATGTTGAAGCTCAAACAAATGAAATACGAATTTAAAAACAATGTTTTTTTGGCTTTATTTTGAAATAAATTTGTATTTGGAATTCCTAGTTAGTTAGTTAGTTAGATGTTAAAGTTCCCAGTATTGAGTATCGGCCAGATATTATAAACTAGCATTATTGTGAATACAAAAAACAAAAAAAAAAGAGTTTGTTTGTTTGGTTGAACGCGCTAATCACACGAACTACTGGTTTGAATTGAAAAACATATTTTTTTGTTGGATATTCCATTTATCGAGAAAGGTTTTAGGCTATAATTTACATCACGATACGACCAATAGCAGCGGAGTATTGATGAAAAATGAAGTGTGCGTTGCGTAAATTGTTAAAATTACGCAAAAATCATGTATGACAGAATTGTACCCATTTGAAAGTTGTAAATAAAGTCCGTGTATCTTGTAAGTATGTATTGTATGTCTCTCTTTTAAGGTTGACTTACATAACCTTTTTTATGGTAATCTAATCAAATTTGTTTTAAAATAATGCATCGGCGATAGTGTCACTTTTTCTTTTACTTTTAGAGCGAGGCATTAATATGGTTTATTATTGTATAATTTAATTATTTTGAGATGGGAAGAAGTGACATGGGCCGTTGATAAAGACTTGAGTGACAGGTCGAACTCCACGCAGGCGTAGCTGCGGGCAGAAGCTAGTAAATTATAAAGTACTTCGCGTTCCACTTACCCACGGTAGACAGGAAAAACAATGGAAAACAATAGTGAAAAATAAAATAAAATTTTAGTGGCACGCTAAGGGTTAACTATTACAGTTAACATAATTAGCTACTTCAATTGGCATTTTGGTAAAGTAATTAGAGTAACCCGCTTAAGAGGAGTCTATAGACTAGACTATTTTCGATAAATTTGAATTTTTTTTATATGATATATATCGTATTGTACAACTTTCATTTTTAAAAATACTTTCCCTGAATTGTTACGTTCCTGCGTATGCTCTGCAACGCAATGTTTACGGCGAGTGACCGTTTACCTGTAACATTTCTTTCCGTAATTGCGTTTACTCTTCGTTTAAATGTCATTTATCCCGCGCTCTTACTTTTTATGAAATGTTACCAATCGCTTGTTTGTTTGTATGCGTGGTCAAACATATACAAATTTGAATATACGGGTTGACTTGAGAGACTTTATCGGTTTAAAATCAGGTATTATGAAAACATGGAGCGTGATGCTCGAAGTTCAGTTCTTAAAATAGTAATACATTAGAGCGGCTCGTTATTATGTTTCTCGTACAAGTAAGTGATCCATACTTCATCATCATCATTTCAGCCATAGGACGTCCACTGCTGAACATACGCAATTCCCAATGCGCCAAGATTGATAGGTTGGGACCGGCCTGCCCATCAGCTTCCTGTAAACTTCACCAGGTCATCTGTCAACCTTGCCCTTGCCCTACGCTTGTCGGTATGTGGCTTCCATTCCAATACCTTTCTTCCCTTATCGGCTGAGAGCCGGTATATAATTATTGGGTCTCTATTAAAATACAAATTGTTTTCATATCGAATTTTATTTCACAGGAACCTATTCTAAAATTTTTAATATCTATTTTCCTTGATTCATCGAATAGCTAATCATCACCATTTTAAAATAAGGAATAAACTTTAATGTAAAAAATAATTCTATGATTTCTAAAATAAAAAAGTTTTATTTTTGTTACCAAAATAACGAGAATAACGGTCTATCGTACTAACATTTTATATAAACTAATGAGTTATCGATATAACTATTTATAAAAACATGTTTTAATATTGAACGGTGCTCATTATGATTTTTCGTTTAACAACTTTTAATAAAAAAAATTTATGTGTTTAAACTGGATCACTAACAATAATGCGATCTATTGTGCATGCACGCATGCATCGTGCAAGTACGCATCGTGCAAGCAAGCATGCATCGTGCAAGTTAGCATGCAGCATGCAAGCAAGAATGCAGCATGCAAACAAACATGCTGCATGCAAGCAAACATACAACATGCAAGCAAACATACAGCATGCAAGCAAACGAGCATGCGTATTATACGGGAAAGTGTATGTGTTACTTACTACATCGTCAGTAATTTCTATACGGTGACCTTAACATCATCATAATCATTTCAGCCCTAGGACGTCCACTGCTGAACAAAGGCCTCCCCCATTGACGTCCAGATTGGCCTTCTTCCATCTTTTTGTCTTCTCTGTACAAGTTACAAGTACAATGTTTTAGAACGAGAATTATAATCTAGCGCTCGCCGGCCGCTGCCGCGGTACGCTCGCTTCGCATGCTGCGCTCGCTGCAATGCGCTCGCTCGGCTTCGCGCTTTATGTGGTCACTGTTCTAACCTAACCTAAATCAGATGGCCTTTTTAACAAGTTTTGACTCAAGTCGGATTTAATCTTAATTATTATATGATATGATAATTATGCCTAGTAAAAGTAAACTGGTTCGATATAAAATATTTGGTATACTTTATGAGCTTTGTACATAATATTATAATAAAATGTAAATGTTATAACGAATGAAAGTTATATGAAATGCAGTTATTGGAAGTGTATTTAGTCCAAGTAAAATTAGCGTCATACCTTTAAAAATTTGTTTATTCGTTTTAAATACAAATAAAACGCTCTCCGTAGATTCGATGTACGAGTATACTGACTTTAGTGAAGTAACAATTTTTGTTTTACATATTTTGCAAACTGAAACTTATGTAGAAACAAAATTATGGGTAACAAAACATTGATCTAATAATATTATTTCGATAAAATATATAAATAAATAACAATAGAGTGAGCTTGTAGATAATAACTATTCGAGGAAATGAAATTGCAATGTAACCTGATTCTCGAAGTTGTTAAATATTGTATAAAAAGATCTGCGAATAGTTTTATGGAATATGAACATCGTTGAAGTTAATTGCGATAAAATGATGGGTTCCCATAAGTATTATTAGAAACACAATTTGCTTATCAGATGAATGCGTATGAATTGGTAAATAACCGATTTCAGTTACCTACGTGATGAGTTCATCGATTTCACATTTCGTGTTTTACTCGAAGCATCACACACGTGCTTAACTAATGTCTTTAATACTGTTAAAATGAACCTTTACTCATAACTAGGTTAGAAGATAATAGTTTGAAACCAATACAAAATATATTGTATTAGTGTCATCTTGTTTTTACATGAACGAATCACCAGACTCACTGAAGACTGAAGCTAATGGATAGAATCAATGAGACGTACCAAAATAAGACTCGTCGTAAAAAACAAACATATTTAATCGATAAAGATGTCCGCGCATTTTTCCTGCCTTTGGACATCCCAAATATTGTCCTACTCCAATCGAAAAACAGGTCGTTTGATAGCACCATCTCAGAAAATGGATATATCTACAATTTCATCGCCTTTTTTGCCAATATAGGTTTTATCACAATCTTATTTTACATTTACATCAAAAACTATGCCTCAACAGCCCATACAACAACTTATTTGATTATTGTATACCTTTATTCTATTTTGACTGCTATTGGTAAGGTTATTTTATTCTTTGCTAACGTATTCAGCTCTGTAAGTAATGTTCAATTTGTGGTTAAGCTGCAAGCTGCCAGAAGATCAATTTTATATTGCAAACCCAGCATTAGACCGTTTGCTACAAAGAACTGGATTATTCTTCTGGTTATGACTGTATTTTATATTGCTACCGAGATGGTCAATGTGGTCATATACTCGTCATTCGAATTTGTTTTAATTGATTTAATTGTGATCTCTTATGATTTTATACTTATCTATGCAATTAGAGGTATGACGCTACTAAGACATAATCTTGATTGTTGGATTAAGGAGTCAAAAC
This sequence comes from Anania hortulata, assembly GCA_963576865.1. NCBI lineage: Eukaryota > Metazoa > Arthropoda > Insecta > Lepidoptera > Crambidae > Anania > Anania hortulata. The sequence goes on from OY756410.1 coordinate 2,520,220, forward strand.
TACGCAATGTGCTCACTGTTATTGATACAGAAGATTTTGCAGCGATTTCTTTTGATTTAAGAGAAATGTTCACAACATATTGTGATTTAGTAGATGCATTGTCAGCTTTTATTGAGGAATTTTCTTTTCCTGTGAGTATTTTGATGATTTATTTATTAATTTTATTTGGTATTACTAGACATATAAGAATAGATGCACTAATTTTCTATTACATTTTCAGGTCATAGTGTATTTAGCTTTTCAATTCTTGGCAACATTGGTTTTAGTCCAAGGAATTATTACTGCGGTAAGTTACTTAACCGACTTATCAAAAGAAGCAAATACATTTCCAGCAATCAAATCAATTATCTAGACCAAAAATTTGCAGAGTTTTTCATCATTATCCGGCCTCTCCTAGTGATTTTCAGATTAGCCGATTGGAAGCAGAGTTTTTATTTTTGTAATATTCTGTAGCGACTAGATAGTTTTTTCAAATTAATGGTTTACACAAACTACATTACATATTTTTTTACCTAAATCATTATCATCATTATAATCTGCCCACGTCTGTCCACTGCGGGACATAGGCCTCTCCCAGTGCACGACACTGACCTCGATCTTTGGCTATTCTTTTCCATCCACTGCCTTTCATATCATATGATTCGTCAGTCGTGCCTAGTCGCGGTCTCCACTCAAAAACACGTCTACTACATCTATTATCAATTTAGCGGCAAATGTGACCAGTCTACTGCCATACTGCCATTTCAGTTTGCTTTTTCTTTTAACTATATTGATTACTTTAGTTTTCTATCGGATAACCTCATTTCTGATTTTATCCTTAAGAAAAATCCTGAGCATGACTTTTTCCATAGTTCTCTGAGCAACTTTTAATTAGTGTACTAGACGCACCGTGAGTGTCCAAGTCTCAACTTCTAAAACTCGTTAAAAACTTTCATCTTCAGACCAGGATTGACGATAAAAAGATTTAACGAAATTTCTGTAATGCTGCTTAGCCCAGCTGTATTCTCCTTCGAGCTTCTCTCTCGAAGTTTACTTAAATACATTGTGGCATCCATGAGTCAAGTACAAATGCTCGTGTTCGTTACATAATTACTTGTCTTGGGAGATGTAAAACGGAATCGATGTGACACTAGTACCTACTTTTAAATCAAGTTAATAGATTCTTAAAACCAATTTTCCCGTTTTATAATAGTTTAAAGGTCTCTGTTTTTTCTTCTTCTTAAAGACAACATCTTTGTGATCAACTTTACCTTGTCAGGTTTTAAATAGAGTAACCAAGCTTATTTTTGTTTCAGAATATCAGCATTTTAAGTTTAGCAAATTTTATTAACATATTATGGGGTCTGAAAAGTTTGATGTTCATTTGGTTATATGGACTGGAATGTGATCTGCTGTATTCATCAGTGAATAATGTTAATGTCGAATGCTTGATGTTTCTAGTGCGCAATAAATGTAAAGGTTAGGTTCTTTTAAATTTATCAACCTTTTTAACCAGAGTGTCCATAGAAATAGTTTTAAGTGGAAGTTCAAAGATAGAGCAATCGTATCACCCTCATTAAATTCTGCGATTTTATTATTTCTGTTTTTTTTTAAAGATTTACTTATATTAAAAAATCGAGTTTTGCTGATTTTTTGTAGAGTAAATTGCATTAAATGTATCGTGTTTTTAATTACAGGACGCCAAAGACTATGCAAAAATATACTGCGTTTGAACCGCGCCAGGTTTGCGAAGGTGACAGCAGCCTCAATGTTTATCGTGGATGCTACTTTTATTTTAAAATATGGAAACATCTTCTCATCTTACTTCATCGTGTTACTTCAGTTTGCTTATTTAAATAATAGCTAGGTAGATATTTACACAAATTTTAGTTTTTATTCATGTAGTATGCTGTATTAATATGTTTTGAATAGCCGTAAGTATACATGTTTTTAACACTTTTAGAGGTGCGTACAGCCTAAAGTAAATATTATAAATATTTCACATATATAATGATGCAGACTAACGTAAGTTATATAGTTGTCTAACTCTTATTATCAATAAAGAATTTTGAAAAACGAAACAGTGTTGTTTTCTATACAAACAAATTTAATGTGTCCGTTTGTAAAATTATGTACGGCACATAATAATATAAGTACTTGACAAAAAACTTTTTTAAAGCGTTTGCTTGTTTAATGCAACAGGCAGGAAATTTACTTAGGTAGGTATAATATATATAGGTTTTTAATATAATATATCTTGGTATCTAGATAGATAAGGACCTATTTGGCATAGCTTATACGGACTTTATTTTGATTTAGTAGTAGTGTTTAAATACATTTAAGTACTTTTACTTTTAGTCATCATATCGTATGGCATTTAGCTGGTTCAATCCTAATTTAAATGTCGAGTGTTAGTTGGCGTAACCAGTTGGCGTGGCGCAAGGGCCGGTCCTGACCACCGTAACGGAGTGGCAGGCTGGCGGCTGAAAGATACTGTACAATACCTGGCACACCGGACTGTTCTCTAAGAATCTCCCGGTGTCACCGCTGCACTACCACTATGAATCCTAAGAAAAGTCCTTTTCAGGGCTTCACCAACAATAGCTCTACTCTTAGTTGTCACAATGTCAATTACACCTCTCCCCATGGCTCTACAACAAGAAACATTGGTTCTCAAGTTACTTTTAGCGTTAGGATGCGTACAGATCGGTGAACGTGCCGTTAAAGCCCATTTCACGTAGTTGCGAGCAATGTACGTATAGTTCGTAGTACGCCTGAACTGTAACAATTCAAGCTAAGTCAATTTGATTTGAGACATGGTATCATTTTCAATGTAATATTAAGTGCCTTGGTTTCGCTTTATTGCCCATTAATACGTAATATACTTACGCAATATGTGCACAAATCACTTCGCAATGATTTAAGGATTTGTCTGTTCAGTGCACGCTGTCACATCAACTATAGACTGGAGCTTCACTTTTCTTTTCTTCGGAAAGTTTCTATAGCGGCAAGTCTTGAAGAATTTAGATTCAACCGTTTGAATAGTTCCCACCAGCCAGTCTATGGCTCCCTCCGATAAGGTGGAGCGATGATATACTCGGAAAGCTGCTGGCAGAGGATGGAAAAGAATAGCCGAGGATCGGGCTTAGTGGTGTCCATTGGGGCCTATATTGTAGTAAACTGATTATTTACTATATACATACTACATTAAAATATTAAAAATGTGTTTGTTCGTTAACTCTTTTTTCACGCCGAAATTGAGCAACAAAATATTTTAGATAAACATTTTTGTGAAATGATACGGAGCTATAGGTGTTCGAGGCCGGTTAGCACTTTTCCAGTTGTCTACTTGGCAATAGGTGGCGTTGATTGGAAGGTTGATTGTAGAATTGTAGAAATGCTTTATATAGCATACTTTTTAGTTATTTTATACTGCTACTCTCTAAGAGAGGCAACAACGAAATCGTGAAAGTTTTGAACATTTACCCAATATTCAAATTTGTTGTCGACCTCAAAAGTTGAAGTGCCGATTATCCTGTTACGTAATTCAAGCTTGTCTAAAATTTGCAACGGAACTCGGCTAAAGGCAGTAGTAATAGTAGAATGCAACAAAATGTTATTGAAGCGGAATTTTTTACTTGGAGAATAAGTTTTTATCACGGATGTCCCTTGAGAAACCCAATAATTTCCTATTCCGCTTTAAAGGCGAGAAGTTTTCGGTGAGTAAATGCTTTGCGATGACGATCAACAAGGCGCCAAACTAGATCACAATGAGTTGTTTTAGCCATGGACAACTTTGTGACGCTCTGTCGAGAGTGAAGTGTCGCTGCTTACAATATTATGTTTGTATGTTGTTCCGACGGCATTACACATAACGTAGTATGCAGGGAAGCTGTGTGTATAAAGGTAACACCGTCACAATATAGTTAACGGACATATCAATGAAATTTCGTACTTAAACAGAGTTAGCAGAAAAGGAAATACGAACAACTTTTAACATATCCTTATCTGATAGATACCTAACTTTTGACATTTTGTTGCAATCATTTACTCAATATTATTGCTGGATTTTATTTATGGGCATCTACGAAAAAATATAAAACAGTTGAAGTACTCTGGGATTTATTTGGTAACCAGCTAGAGACTATGAATTCAACTGTGAGGCAACAAGGTAAGAGCCTTAAGACGGCAAATCTTGCTTGCTTGCTCTTTAAGATAAAACTCTAAACCTTGAACATCGCCATAATAATCAGTTTACCTTTGTCTTAACTCTCTGTTTTTACGGCATACATTTCGGAAATAGTGCAATGGAACTGCACAATTTTATATCTATATCTTCGTTCTACTATCAAACAAGGACAGCCTCGGCGAAAAGACACTGTTTTACAGTATACATTCCGAAGACTACCACAAAAGCATTTTTCTTCAAATTCCAATTATTTTATTATTGTCAATAAGTAGGTTATACAGAGTTGGTTGCAAGAACATAATTATTTTAGTTTTACTATGTCCCACCCTCAGGCACACACATATTTTGATAAATTAAAAGTCTAAGTAATATTATTATTACATTCATGAAATCGGTCAAAATTAAATCATTAAAAATTGTGTTCGATAAAAGCAACATTAATTGTGCGAGCCGCGAAGGACCCTGGTATCTGATTTACTATCGTCTGATGAATACAACCTGAGAGTTTACAAATGCAAAGTAATAATCTCCTTTTTTGATAAAAGTGCTTCACCGCATACCACAGCGTTGGTTTATATCTGACATACTGAACAACAGGGTAGTCCACGCGAACGATGTCGCGGGCACAGCTAGTCATTTGATATAATTAAACTTTAATAACGATTACTTTACATAAGAATCATTTGTTATAACATCACATGATATAATTTTGTTTGTCATAACGTTTACTTTACATAATATTCTTTTTATATAATACCATTTAGTATAACGTCCATAACCAATAAAACCATTTGAAATAAAACTCATTTTATCTATCGTTCATTTGATATAATTTGGTTCGATGTACTCAATGTTGTTTGGTTTGATCAACTATTATTTGAGATAATAACGTTTCAAATATTGATTAATAGAAATAACCGTCAATTGGTATAACTTCAATTGATATACATATATTATAATGTGATAATTGCTATACTAATAACTTGGACTTTATTTTGACTTTAGAGCGAATGCGAGGTTAGGTTAAGTTAGAACAATGACCAAACACAGCATGCCGCGGCAGCGGCCGCCGAGCGCTTAACTTGCTGTCTGCTTACTTTCCTGCATACCTGCCTGCATGCCTGCTTGCATGCTGCATGCCAGCAGGCAAAGGTTATATTAATTGATTCTAGCTCAATCGTTTGTTATACGTTTCAAAATTTTATAATTTATTATTATATCATTCGATAATTATATTTAAAAAGTGTTATATTAAACAAAATTATATCATTTGATTGTATAAGTTTTGAACTTTATATGATATGTTGTTATATTATATATTACGTCTCTGTTTAGCCTTATGGTCGACTGGTAGAGAATGCCTCATGGCATTAAGTCCACCTTTTGTATGATTTTTTAATCTGTGCAATAAAGTCTAAATAAATAATTAAATTACACACTCCTCCGATATTCTTGGTTTTTCGGTATTATTGAAAACCTATATCCATGCTCTACCCTTGTTCTGTGAATATACAGGCCACATCGTTCAATTTTAATATTTTTCTTAAGTTCTAGCTCAAAAAGGGCTTTTTTATTATTCTCTTTGCATGCGCAATTGACGGTACATTATACAAGTCTTTCGGTATGATAATCGATATTACTAGTGGTGCACAACAATATTTTTTTCTTTTACAAAGTTTGTTCTATTCAGTCTTCTTTTGCTTTTTTATATTACAAGCTGTCCCGACAGACGTTGTCTTGTTCAAATCAGTTGTCAGAAGATAACAATTCTAAAACCCATTACAGCGCCACCTAACGGGTCCAATTGTATTTTCAAACCATCCTAGAACTCTTTGAAATATATACAGAAAAATTTCATCCAAATCAGTACAGCCGTTTAGTTAGAGTTAGGTGTCAAACACACGTACAGAAGAATAATTTATTAACTACATAACAAGTAAAAATTAAAGTAGGGGTGTGGTGTCGCTACAACGTTCTTCACTTCAATCGATAACAATTTTACTAGTCGACCACTATATTACCACATTACTATAAGCTTAAACAGTAACAAGACCCATAAGCGGTTGTCGCAGTGCGGTCACTGCCGACTACAAAAAATTGGAAGCCAACCTTAACGACTCATTGAAGTGTAGGAAAATCTAAATTAATAGGCCTAGTTTCGGTACTGCTTTACCTTATGTAGGTATATACTGTGATTATACCTTAGACAGAGACGAATTATGATAGTCTCTGACCTTAGATGCTTTACTCGCGTGAGGTACTCTACCCCAAAATAACTCGTTAAGGTCGTTGAATCTGAAGAGCCAAAGATTTGATAAAAATTACTGTAACAAATTAACGTTTTAATTTAGATGTACAGAAAACATACATTTATGTTTTAACCTTTGCTCACTAATATTGCCCATTAGATAACATAGGATCACTAGATGGGGTGGAGGGCTGATAACCTGAGATACAGGAATCATCCTAGTTCGGATATCAGCCCACCTTAAACTGTATGTACAACAAATTGTTTTCTTTGATATTGTATTTTCTTTATAATAAAAAAAAAAACTTTTATTTCAGACCAACTATGTTCATATGTTAGTAACAATACTCTTAAAAACTATGTTAGTAAGGTACAGTAAAATTTTAGTTACGGTGGGTAGGCAAGATAGGTTCACCGATTTGCACATTTCGTAACATGCAACTCGGTGAACCTATTGAGGACAACAGAGTCCATTCTGTCCTCAATCATCCTTAGGATCTTGTTGGCGCTCCCACGGATATGCAACAGGACAGCTGCATTGGTTTATGGTGAGTAATAAATGATTATGATTATGTAGCTCAGGGACCAGGCTATGTGTTAAAATCCTATTTGCAGTTAAAGAACTATATTTTTTAAAAGAATTACAGATAATTCATCACAAAACTAAATTATATTTACAAAACATACAAAAATTACAGTTATAACAATCCGATCCGATTTATTAATGAAAATTATTCTATTTAGGTATTGTGTAAATTATTACTGTAGCATATTTAATGGACATTGTATGCCCGTGTGGCGGAACACAGCTGATCTGTATTTATTATTTTATAACCTTTATACCTGTGATTCACAATAGAGATATTTTTTTTAAATGAAAAAAAAAAAAAACATTAGACACAATTAAAACTATTAAGTATTATTGAAAACAACATTTCATAAAAAAACTCAAGCTAAAAATATATTAACACATGAGGTACCCAATAAGTTACTTTTGGATTTGGTGCAAACGAAAACATTCAAACTCTCGACGGATGGCACCGACTCTAAAAGTAACTGATTAGGTACTTTTGTGTTATTATTAATTTTAGCTTTCTAGTTTTTTGATGTCGGTTTATTTTCTTTATGAAATTTACTTATTTCATCTATTTTTTTTAGTGATACATCCTCAACAAAACGAATCATCAACATATTAGTTATTGATAATTATTTATTATTACAGTGTAAATAGAATTGATTACATTAAAAATACACGTTTTTAGGGTTTTGTGTTCAACATAAAATCAAACTCTACTAAGATCACTGTGTTGTTCGTCTCTAGAGATCTTTTTTCTTATTATTATTTAATTTTCTTTTTTCTTTTTATAAAAAAAAATATTCCGACGAATTGAGAACCTCCTCCTTTTTTTTGTCCGTTAAAAATATATGTAAACAAATTAAATTAAAAGTTAAAGAAAACCCCCGACACAAATGTGCAGCATCAGCTCAAGGCCTCAATCATCATTTATCTAACACCGACTCATTGAAACCATTCTAATAAGTCCAACAAACACGATATATCTGAAGTGAGTTACTGAGAACTTGGGAATCCAGCAGTCTTTTTGATGTATATCATCGGTTTAAGGCCTCGATCATCATCCATTTAACTCCTACTCATTTAAACCATGCTTATGAGCCCTAACATGCTAAATCGGCTGTAAATTGTTGAGTAATTGGGAAACCCGCAGTTTTCTTGATGTGCTGCATCAGTTCAAGGCCTCAATAATTATTTATGTAACACCTGGTCATTTAGACCATTATTATGAGCCCAAACACGCTGTATCTGCAGTAATTTGCTTAGGAGTTGGGAATCCCACAGATTTCTTGATGCTGCAACATCAGTTCAAGGTTGTCATATCTTGTGAATCTACTAAGGTAATAAGTGCCTCCTTTCAAATCAATCAGACCTGTAAAACTGTACTTGACATAAGCTTTTGTCAAGTAGGAAATGAGCTGATAACCTTCAAACGGCTGAGCAGATCTTCATAAAATATAGCTAAAATCCATCTCTGTAATATCGATGCCACAGACAGATACACAGATACACACGTTAAACTTATAGCACACCTCTTTTTCGTCGGGGGTTAAGAAAAAACGGCTTCAAAACACTAAAAAGATAAAAGCAATATTAACACATAAGTACCTAATCAGTTACTTTTGGAGTCAGTGCAATGAAAACATTAAAACTCTGATCAGCTGGCACCGACTCGAAACCCTGAAAAGTAGCGGTAGCGGTAGTAGCGGTAGCGGTAAATAATGATTAGAGAAAGGTCAAGTACAAAACGTATATGCCGATGAAAAATTAAAATTCATCGTTCATTCATAGTAACTCGAACGTCATTTTTCTGAAATAAGGGTTGTTCTTTTAGTGATTTACATTTATTTTTGAAATGATATGAAAAGTCCATTTACGCTACATGCAAGAATAAGATTTGATGTTTTAAAATCACGTGTTATTTTGTTTCAATTATCATTCACGTCTTTACAATCAGAGTACAAAATGTACGAAAATACGACGATTTCTAGGACGGCCTCTTAATAGTTTTTCATCATTATTACTTCACTCCATAGTAATTCGAAAATTGATTTGATTTTTTTGTAGAGGTTTTGTTCCTTTTAGCATAACCGTTATATTTCTTTGTGCGTGCGTTGAACTATTTGCCTAATGCTATGTAATTTTGGGGTAAATTGTTATGACGTATATTAAATTTAACTACACTTTTACCCCAATAACGATAGATGCAGTAGGCCCAATAATTAAAAACGTAAATTTATACGATCTGTCATGCAAACTTACCATTGTCCAGTCACGAGCATAAATTATAAAATACATGTTCATTGGAGTTTAAACCTTATTAGAACGGAACAAGTTATGAAGTAGATTAGTACATTCACGCCTTTCCTTTTTTAGGATGAAAAATAGGTCTAGGGCTAGTAATTGCATGAACAGTATTTTACAGGATGTAACTGTAAATATGTGTAAAACCTCTTAAGGGCTAATTCTAGTCCTGAAACACTTTTTTTTGTATGGTACCAATATTGAAATCGCAGAAAAAAAAAACGTTTTCCCATACAAAGCGTAACAGCTGCTGAAAATGAAGTTTTTTTTTCCAAAGATTTCACCGATGGTCCCATTCAAAAAGTTGTTGTATATGAGCACCAGAATCAGCGTCTAAGAGCTTTTACGTATTTATAGTTACACGGTGTTTAAATAAATATTGTTTTATTTTATTTTATTTTATTACAAGATCCACAGCTCTAATTACAATTTAGATGAACGTATGAACTAAACTTACAGCCAATAACGGATCTACTTTTTAAATTTTGAAACTTGTATAATCGTCCGACAATCGCATTCCGAATTAAATATATAATATAAAGAAAAATTTATTTTATAATATACAGAAAAATTTTAAGCAATATTGTTAAAAATATAACTAACCATTACCAATTAACACATTTTTAAAATAAAAAAATATTTAAACTTGGAAACCTTCACATAGCGGTTGGTCTCTCTCTCCCTGATGTGTGTGTGTGTGTGAATTTAAAAAAAATACACTGAAACTTATCACAAGCATCTTTGATACTAGTCGTAAAGTTGATTACATTTCCCAGTAAGGTTAAGTCTGTGGTCTTACAACACCTTTCCACCAATCCGCACAGAGCTCGCATGGTAGATTTCTGCCCAAACTGATGAGGTGCACATAAGTTTACATTACTTTACCATCCCGTTTGGCTCCGCAGATGCTTAAATATCATATTACAAGCACACACACACACATGGCCATTGCAGAGGTCGACCCGGTAAAAAACACCTTGAATATTTCCAAAACATGGATAAAAAGCATTTTGTAATAAATCATCAAAATAAAAAAGTGAACCTACTGAATATATAGTGTACTATGTGGACTGTATTTTTTGATAATTATAATTATGACCACACATTACATCGTGAATCGTTATTTGGTAACAAATGGTCGTTATTCCGTATAAATGACTAAGTGTAAAAAAATGGTTCGACAGTGGAAAGAAATGCTAAAGTGCTAATATGGCCAAACTGAGTTATTATACTTTGTAGGATAAGATTTTTTGTCTACATCAATCTGTATAGAATACATTTTAATTAGTGTAGATACTTAAGTGTTTGTTTATACTCATGATAACAAACAACTTTGCCCCAGAAACTACTTTTACTACTAATTTTAACTTAATTTTGTTAGTGTAAAATACAATTTCACACCACCTGCTCGACAATGCCTTATTATATAGACAGGATGGCCAGAAAAGTGACGTCCAAAATTTTTTTAGGTGCCTCGTGTTAGGTTAGGTGATTCAGATACCTCTCAATCTGAATCACTTCTATGTATATTCTAGGATTTTTTGTAGTTTTCGAGTTACGATTTTTTTTATGAATTTTTGCAAAATTGCGACCGGATCAGTTTTTTTTTTTTATAAAAGTAGTAGGTTTCATCGAATTCAAATTTCAAATTCAAATCTTTATTCACAGCAAAATACATATTGCGTTGAACATCTTACAAAAAATAATATCTCAAATTTTTCTCAACAAAATCAAACATCATAACTTATTGAAAATGTCACAATTTATGATAATAATGTAATTGCAAAAAAAAAACAATTGAAGTATTCGATATTAAGTACTAAGTATTATTGATTAATTACAAATTATGTCAAATGCCGAAATAATGTCGAATTTTTTTTTTTACACCTAAGTCTCCATAACTGTGCATTTATGCATAAAATAAACAGTCTCATAACTTTAATGGAAGTTACTACAAAATTGACTTAAAATTGAGAATTTATGTTAAGTGAGTTATCATTTAAATTTTCAACTGAAAATTAAAAATCTAAACTGATAATTTCTTAGTTTCTAAGTAGCTTCAGAGAATGCGCTAGACTTATGATAATAAAAAAGTAGTATTTCACCGGCTATTTTTCGCTGAAACCAGCCATCAAAGACAGCGAAGTGGAAAATTTTGGAATTTTATTATTAATAAAGTAAAAAAATTATGATTGAAAATACTGGAAACTAACCAAAAAATAGCTTATCGTTTAGTTGATTGGATGAATTGATTCAATAAAACAAATATGATTGTAATAAAATAAAATTTATTTTCAATAAGTTTTCAAAATGCCATGCAATGCACCAAATATCCCATGAAGTACTACTTTTTATTATTATTATGAAAGCTTAGAGTCAAGCGCATTCTCTGAAGCTACTTAGAAGAAATTTATCATATTGATCCAATGAAAATCCAATCCAAATCCAAATATGATTGCAAAAACTCATAAAAAAAATCGTAACTCGAAAACTACGAAAAATCCTAGAACATCCATAGGGGTGATTCAGATACCTCTCAACACGAGGCATAAAAAAAATTTTTGGACGTCACTTGTCTGGCCATCCTGTATATCATGATTATATCATGCAAACCTTACCCAAAGCAAAACATTATACCCTTGGCTTTAGCCGGGTTGCAATATTGTACTGAATTTCATTACATCCCGCTGGGTAATGATAAAATGTATAGTTCTTATTGCTATGATTGTAAAGTCCAATTTCGTTCAAATCGTCCAGGCGGGCGCGGACCGGGGTCAGACCCGCGCCAAGCTCAAATTTGAAAATCGAACTTATTTGAAAAACGAGTTTTCCATGGCACGCAGAACAGAACAAATTTAAAATAAAACAAAAGCCGCGAGTGTTGCAAGACGTTGCAATATACATAAGTTAACCTCGAAAACACAAAGCAGAAGGTGAAAACGAGAGTAAATATTGTCCGCCAGCTGGCAGGTACGAGCTGGGGGGCTTCTGCGACTGCTCTTCGCACATCTGCTCTAGCGCTAGTGTACTCGACCGCGGAGTACTGTGCCCCTGTATGGTATCGCAGTATCCACAGAAACAAGATCGACACTCAGCTGAACGAAGTCATGCGCCTAATATCGGGAGCAATAAAATCAACCCCACTTTCATGGCTTCCCGTACTAACGCACATTCCACCGCCTAAGCTTCGTAGATGTAGAGCAGCTGCTAACGAATGGGAGAAATGTTTTCAGCTAAACCGCTCCAAACCTATTACCTATTCCTAATTATTATTTAACCTAATGATTATTTTTTTCCTGGTTAAGTTTGCTCTTCTAGTCACTTCTTCCTCATTGTTTGTGCTGCTGAACGACACCTGCCTCTCTAAGTATATTATGCTTGTGTTGCAGAAATCAGAAACAAATATAACTTTTCTATATTGTCTAGCGACACCAAGTCCGGTATGCTCGCGTCTCGGCTACGGAGGTCATCTAATAGTATTTATACAGGTAATTTTTGGTTATTAACTTTATTATGCCTGCTGGCTACTAGGGTTCCAAAAGTAGCGTTGTCAACTGACATTTTCATATTATTTTTACTAATTTTTCAAAATTCCATCATCATCTTTTCAGCAACTCTGATTCCACTGAAATATATGCCTGAAATTCCATAATTGACCTTATTTGGGACGTGGAGTGCTAAGGCAAAGGCTCATGTACCTATTTACTTATTAAATAAAAATATTTAGCAATAAAAAAAAAACGGGAACGCGTCTCTCTTTAAGGTATGTTACATGTGACCACTGTAAAGAGAGACACGTTCCCTGCACACGTAGGGAACGTAACTATATTTTTTTTTGGGAATGATCGCCGATTAGTTTAAGATAAATTTCTATCGATAAAAATATGATTTTTTTATCACAGAGAATCAAAGACTATGTAAAATAAATGCGTGTAATAAACCGTACGACAACTGCGTGCTTATTGTAGTTGCTGCTTTGGTTTTCAGATTTGAAAACATTTTTACGACATATTTTATTGTTTTACCCATAGATTTATGTTAGCGTATTCTAAGTCTATGGGTTTACCTACTGCAGTTTAAGAAATTTCCTTTACCCATCTACAGTTTTATAATACAATTAGTTCAGTATCTGATGATTTCGTTACTTATCTATTCTATATATATCATAACTATATCATTGACGTTTGTTAGTCTCACAAAAACTCAAGACCGATTTGGCTAATTTTGGTTCTGAAATATTTTAAGAAGTCCAAGGAAGGTTTAAATGGTGAAAATGTTAAGAAATTGTAAGGAAAGTGATAAAAACAACTATGTTATTCCCTTACAAACTGTTCATGCTTTAAACGTAATGCGTTCAGAAATTAATGTTGAGACAAAAAAAAATCGTTTGTTATCAAGACAGTCTTTCTAAGTAAAATTTATATCTGAACGAACTATATTTGACAACAAACAAAAATGACACATTGGCGATACGAAGTTTGCCGGGTCAGCTAGCTAAGACCGGTCGCATATTATCAGAAGCTTCTAATATAAACATTTCAGGTGCGCGCCGGACCGAACTGTCACAAGCCTCGCACATTATCCGGTTCGGCGATTCGGCGCCAGTTGTTGCTGACTGCGCCGCCACGACACACCTCTTCGTCTTTTGATGTTCGCACAGGGATGTTAAGGATGACGACACGTTATTGCTATTGGCACTATTGATTGGTTTATTTATTAAAGAAGAAAATCATCTATATATATAAAACAAAGTCGGGTTAGTTACACCATTTATAAGTCAAGAACGGCTGAGCCGATTTTTATGATTTATGATTTTTTGGATTTGCCTCCGTCCCGAATAGCAGAATAACTATTAAAACATCTAAAAAGTCACGAAAAAAAAAACGAGGCGGTACGAAGTTTGCCGGGATAGCTAGTTGTTTATATATTTTCTCCTACGCTAACTCCGGCTGTATTTTATTTTGATAGTGGTTACTATCCACATTCCATATGCATGGATATTTTTCCACTTCAGCTACAGAATCTTTAGAATAAATATAATAAGAAAAAATTTAAAAAAACAAAAAAATAATTAAAAACACGAATAAGTTATAAACAGAATTAAAAGTTTATAATACATTGTGAAAACTGTAGGATTTTTTTTTCTGTTATGTCACGAGCTGGCAATAATAGAAGCATAAATTCTCCTATTTTTCCTTTTATCGACAAAACCACCCCCTATTGGATAGCCGTTTGAACCTTATCCTTTTTTGAAGTCGGTTGTAAGGCTAAAAGATTGAGAACCTCATCCTTTTTTGTAGTTGGTTAACAAAAGTAAGCTTCTGGCAAGCAACACTACTTTCATATTTGACATTTTGCAACAAAAAGCGTGTGTACAGCATACGGCGACGTCTGCTAAACTGACACAAATTTCTCATAATATGCGGGGTCTAGTACAAAATGTATTGTAAGGGCCTCTCAACAATTCTGATGACGTTTCAATCCGGCGCGCATTAGAACCGGATAACCGGCAAGAAACATTTCTTACAATATGCGGGTTCTAGTACAAAATGTATGCACCGAAGTGCCTTCAGGTTTGCGCTAGAATATTTCTATTAGAAGCTTCGGATAATATGCGACCGGTCTAATACTTATCGATCGCAAAACCATTTGTTGATGAGATGTGTTCGTACGTATAAATAAATAATTTCTCAATTTCGTATAAATAAGTGACAAGCTCAACGATTTCACATTTTGTGTTCTATTCGAACCATTTCACGCGTTTGCACTTGACTTAAGTAATATTACTGTTAAAATAAACAAATTCGTCATTTCTGGATTAAAATACACTTTCTTCAAAAGTTTTAAGCCAATACAAATAAAACTCATTTTCATTTCATTTCGTCGCAAACGCAACATCAGATTGACTAGTGAAGATGGATAAATTAAAAGATATATACCGAAAAATTAATCGTCACAACAGTAAAACGTATTTAGTTTTAATCGATAAAGATGTCCGCGCATTTTTCCTGCCTTTGAATATACCACACATAGTCATGTTTCAATTAAAATACAAATTGTGTGGTGATACCGTTTCAAAAAATGGATATTTTTATAATATAATGGGCTTTTTTGTAAACATGAGTTTGATAACGGTTGCACATTACTTCCAATCAGAAGTTATAAAAGAAGCTGATTCCTTGTTAACTCATAGCCTGACCATGTTTTCAATTTCTCTAGCTTTATGCGATTTTATTCTATTTATTGACAACATACTTAACTCTGTAACTAACTTACAATTTGTGATCAAGCTACAAGCTGCCAGAAGATACTTTTTAAACTGCAAATCTAATATTAGATCACTTGTGACGCAGAATTGGATTATTCTTTTGGGTTTCACAGCATTTTATGTGGCTAGTGAGGCTATTGTATTAGGCGTTTACTCAGTTTTTAATGCTGCAGCTTTATCGAATTTCATCATAATCTATTTTGATTTAGTACTTGTCTCTGCAATTAGAAATATGACTCTCTTAAGACATAGTCTCGATTGTTGGATTGAGGAGTCAAAACTACGCAATGTGCTTACGGATAATAATTCAGAAGACTTTGCAGAAGTGTCTGTTGACTTAAAGGAGATGTTCAAAGCATATTGTGATTTAGCCGATGCATTTTCAGCTTATAAAAATGTGTTTTCTGTTCTAGTGAGTTTTATGATGAACTTTATCGTTGGTTGGTTCTATGGATATACGTTTAAAACAATTGATTTATTATCATTAGACAACTTTCATTTAAAAAAATTACAAATGTGTTCTTTTGTATATTTCAGGTTCTGGTTTACTTATCTTTTGAATTATTTTCTACTTTGTTTTCTTTTAAAGCGATTCTTGTAACCGTGGTAAGTTATTTAGCCAATTACCTATAATAGATACAATTTATTTAAAAAATCATGTTTTATGCAAAACTATTTTTGACTGCAGTAGAGAAAGAGGTAGAAGTATTGAAATTTATTTGGTACAATTCAATCGGCACGAAGAATGGTATCTGAACACCAATTGTGTTGGTTTGCCACTGCAGTAACCCGCTTTTATAAAACGTAAAACCTTGTAAGCAAAAAGAAAGGAAAAAATCCTGTAAGACTTGTTATTGAAATATTAATTTCATAAGTCGGGTAGTAATATTTCATATATGTACACATGTAGTTTACGTTCGTCGACCATAAAGTAAAACTGTTCCACAAAATTAGCATCAACTTTGTGTATTACTTTCATATCTAAATAATTAAGGTTCACTTGCGTATCATATTATTATCACAGGCTTAGCAAATTTATTCCCGAACTACATGTTAACACGGTATCTAGAAATACCCCTCCCCCATTTGTTTCAATAGTTGTCAAAATTTTATTGTAAATTTATTTCTGCTTAATATTCACATACCCTTCATTATTTTTTACAGTATATTCTAAAGCTCCTATGTCGTAACATGTTTCCTTGAGAAACTCTCTATTTCCGAATTGCTCGGGTTTAGTGGGCTGTGGTAAACCATGTTCTTTAAGGTACCAACCGCCTAATGCTAACACGGCATCTTCAATTACCGATAGGCATTTATTGTATACCACGACTTCAATGTGCTCTACATCCATAAAGGGTTTTACCTCATTTTTTAAGGTTGATTTTTGAAAAACCCTAAATCAGGTATTTGCTTATTTAGTTAAAGGATTAACGTCGCGATCTTGGTGCTCTATACAAACTTTGAACCCCCGTTTTACCCATTTAGGGAGTTTACTTCTTTTTCAAAACTCACTAGTTTTGGAAATCCCTTTTTTTGTCTTACGACTACTTCCATTGGCGTCGTTGTTGGCTCGGCGTCGCTGCTGCGGCGTACGCTTGTTATTATGAATGACCGAGCAGGTCACGTTGTCGTTTTTGCCGGATATTTTAAAGTTGATGGTATTAAAATAATAGTTTACACAAACGATGATTACGCACTTTTATAATATTTTCTAGATCTTATTTTTATAATATGGCACTACTTTGCAATGTAACCATGTACATTGATAAATTTTCTTTCGTAGTTAAAATTTCACGGTGTAAAACACGCTGTTATATTGAAAGAGGCTAGTCAAAACGAATTAAATGAGCTCGAAGGTTTTACAGTATCAACTCAGATCAGCTTAATGGATCTAAAACTAGTAACAGATAAAACTAACGGAAAGACGAAAAGATACGTTCTTAAATTCTGTGAATAACCTCTGATCTGACTGAATTAAATTATATCGTAAGGAAACTTGTACATTTACATAAAACTGGATATGTAGCCATTTTCCAAAATGGTCTGGTTCCCAGCCTTAAGGTTATGCTGGTCGGGTGGCAATCGTACCAGGATTTTGTTAAGCGTACTTCGGGACTGGAAATGGGTTAGTGCGCAAAGAGTTCTCCCTACAAAAATTTCAGACTATCCAAAAACGTTACCATTTTCATGTTCGCTATTATACGGGGTTATAGGGCTGATTCTGGTGCTCAAATACAACAACTTTTTATATGGGACCAACATAATAATCTAAAAAAAATTACTGCTTCTGATGTCCGTTGGTCGGCGGCTTAGTATGTTGAAGTTATTTATTTTTGCGATTCCGATGTTGGTCCCATAGAAACAGTGGTTGCATTTAAGCACCAAAATCAACCTCTAGAATGCTGTTTATGAAATTACTATTAAACATATTTATTCTTTCAGAATGACGACATTTTGAGTTTAATAAGCATTTTAACTTATTCATGGCACTTAAAATGTTTAATGTTAATTTGGCTATTCGGCCTGGAATGTGATCAGCTATATTCATCAGTGAATGATGTTAATGTCGAATGCTTGATAGTTCTGGCGCAAAACACGTGTTCAGTTTGGACAGGTACTTTTAAAGGTTCCTACACACAGTGCCGGCGGCACCGCCGCCTTGCCGCTGGGCAAGCTGCGGTGTGCCGGGCGGTTTTTAAAGACGCCGGCTTTGCCGCATTGGTTGCAGGGTCACTTCGCTCTCAGCATTCACAAGGTGGTTTTGTCTGTGGTGGTAATGTCGTTTAAGTGGGATAATAATACGCAATACTGCATTTTCGTCTCATTGAGCAATTTCTTTAAAATAAGATTTTGTGTAATTCCGATTATTTAATAAGAAAAAAATACTGCTAAAAAAAATAAGCTGAATTTTCTATCATTACTGTTCCGTTTTGCCATTTTCTGTATAGTGAACTTGGAAATAACAACACCCAAATTTTTTTTCTTTACCTTTTATTTTTTTATACAAAACCGCAAGCATCAGCTGCCATGGCAATGTTGACGACTTCGTTGATCATCGTAATCGATAACCAATCACAATAGGTGTGCACCTAACTAGTAGTAGTAGTACTACACGACTGTTACAACTAGAATGATGCTCAACGGCTTTGTGCAAGTTTATGCAGCACGTGCCGGCGGCACAGATGCCCAAAAAAATCCGGCGGCACTTGCCACTCGGCAAAGGCCGGCGGCGCTTCGCCGGCACTGGGTGGAGGAGCCTTAACGCATACTTATAATATGTAGCTGTATTTTTTGCATAATTAGCGTTGCTATTTGTAACGCAGCGTTAAGACGGTTAAAAAAGCAAGATGTAAGTATTGCTAAAAATATTTCTTTCTGTTTACAGAGCGTCAAAGACTGTGTAAAAACATATTGCGTGTTAACCGTGTCAGATTTGCGAAGATGACAGCATGCTCATTGTTTTTTGTAGATGCTACTTTGATTTTGAGATTTGGGAAAATCTTTTTAACATACGTCATTGTGTTACTACAGTTTTTTTATTTGTAAAATAAATATCATTAGCTAAGTAATTGCTATTATTATTTTGGTGCCCTTTGAAACACCTAAAATTTTTAGTTCTAATTTAACATGGCCGAACCGTATTGGCCTAAACTTAAAACGTAATATTATTATATTTAATCAATTGCTCTCCCATTTTAAACTTAACAATTTACTGCACGAAAATCAGTTTGGTTTTTCTAAAGGTAGAAATACAACAGATGCTGGGGTGGCACTTGTCAAACACATTTTGGATGCGTATGAAGACAGACATGATGCGATAGGTGTGTTCTGTGATTTATCGAAGGCGTTTGATTGTGTCGATCACCAAACACTTATTATTAAGCTAAAACATTACGGTGTATCTAATAAGGCATCAAAATTGTTAAATTCTTACCTCTCAGACAGATTGCAAGCAGTAAACGTTAATGGTACTAACTCCTAAGCGGGGCGCCAGCCGCTTCAAATGGGAGTGCCTCAGGGCTCAATATTGGGACCGTTGCTATTTTTTATCTATATTAACAATCTCCCTTTCTATTCCAAAGACTACTGTGAGAAAGTTCTGTTTGCTGATGATACTTCTTTAATCTTCAAATCAAAAAGAGGCGAAGAAATATTTGACGATGTAAACGGAGCTCTCTCTAAGGTATTAAATTGGTTCACAAGTAACAATTTACTTCTTAATACAAAAAAAAAACAAATGAATTAAATTCACTATGCCTAACGTAAAGCAAACTAACGCAGAAGTTTTACTAAATAGTAAAAAACTTGATTTATCAAACTTTACTGTTTTTCTGGGCATTACATTGGATTCGAAGTTGCAATGGGGACCACATGTTGACATGTGTCTTCTGCTGCGGACACCGATACCATCTTTATTTTACAGAAAAGAGCCATTCGAGCTATTTACAAACTTAGTCCGCGCGAATCCCTGAGAGATTTCTTTAAAGAAATCAACATACCTACTCACTGTAGCTTCTCAATATATATTTGATAATATAATGTACGTTCGCAAAAATTTAGATCTTTTTATAAAAAAGAGTGATATTCATTCATATAACACAAGAAACAAAACAAAACTTGTAGTACCAAACTTCAGATTGGCCAAAACAAGTAATTCATTCTTGGGTAATTGTACTAAATTTTTTAATTATATACCTTACAATGTTATCGAACTTCCTATTAATAAATTTAAATCACATGTCAAAACTACCCTAATGTCAAAGGGGTATTACAAAATTCAAGACTATCTTGATAACTAGAATGTATGGTCAGTCCAGCCTGTACTAAACTGATGTACCTACCTGTTTAATTTGATTTATATTTTTTGTGTGGCAGCTAGTGGTGACTGAGTTTGTTCCGGCGTTTCTTCTCAGCACTTGCCAGATTGTCTGTGTCTTGCCTCGAAGCGCTAGTAGGGCCCTTAAAATAAGGAGACGTCATGTTCTGCCCCATATGGGCCAATGATTTTATTATTGACGTTCATAAGTGGCAGTTTTCTGCCTTAAATTGAATAAATGATTTTTGACTTTGACTTTGAATTGACATTGTTTAGCCTAACAGTTGTTTTGCCACTATTATAGTTTGGTCTTAGAATTGAAAGCCATAATTTTAGGTTATCTAATTTTAAATGCACTTAACTATATTGGCATAACCTTCTTTCAGGATTAAGACGATTTCACTTCAATAATGAAAGCTCTAATTTTAGAATTTCTAATATAAAATAGGTAATTTAAAAAATGTATTGGCCTCAGAAAAGAATGGCCACAAAACAGACACCAAGCAAACCCGACTCCACGCAGTCTTGTTTGCCCTACTTCTAGAGTGTAATTTAGAAGCGCGTAGACACGGAGGGGCAAGGCGGACCGCGGGCTGAGGAGCAAGGGGCTTTAACGCACGGTAGTGGGCAAAAGCCATCTGCGACGATAAGCTGGCGTGGGACCGCCGGAGCCCCGCAGTGCCGGAGCCGTGACGGAAAGATGCTGCATGTTGCATGCTTGATTGCATGCTGCATGCTTGCTTGCATGCTGCATTCTTGCTTGCATGCAGCTTGCTTGCTTGTTTGCATGTGCTTGCTTGTTTGCATCTTTGCATTCATATATTATACCTATATTATATTGTTTTATACTTTTGTACGTTTCAATTAAATACGAATTACTATTTAGTGATTGTAAGTAGTAGGGATTACAAATTGTTCCGCCTATTGTCACATTTGGCAAGTTACAATATGGCTATAAAAAGTAAGGCGAAGTTAGAAGAAGTGAAAATAGACTATATACAGGCAGTTAGACGATCCTTTATATATTGCAAACAGAACATAAAAAAACTTGTCATAATATAACTAATTGGCTATTGTTGATATTTGTCACAGTTTTCTACTATGTCACTGAGTACACCGTATTATACTTAAACTATAGTATCATAATTATGCTACTCGACGCTATAGCATTGCTATTTGACTTCGAAATGATTTGCTGTATCCGAATCATTGTTTCATTAAGAAATTGTCTTAACATGTGGATCGAAGAGTCAAAATTGTGCAAATTGTTGGTAAATGTTGATTCGGAGGAAGTCAATGCAATATAAAGTGACTGGAATGAAATATTTAAGGCGTATTGCAAATTGGCTGAAGCTGTTTTTGCATACCGATTTTTTTTACCTATTCCTGTAAGCTTAATGTTATTATTCAAGCCTTATATTGCTGAAATAATTGCGGTAATACATTTGATGGTGCATAGTAAAACCCCATTACTATGGCTTATTCCGACGAAGGCCTCCTTTAAAAGCTTGAATTCGTTTCTATTTCTTGCCTTTTCTAGAGGATTCTAGTTATTTTTCTCCAAATCTTTATTTTCCTTCCTCTGTTTCGTTATCTTGTTTATTAGGGTTCCATATAGTAATTGCTTTTATACAATTTTAATCATACAGATTACTAAGCGCCTTACTTTTTTAAATTCTTTTTTTCTACTTTTTAAATTTTGATTTTTTATTATTGAAAGAATCAGTAAGATCACGTGATGAATCGCCTTTGCACAATTTTTTTTATGCGTTGTCCTTTTTTTCGTGAAATACAGTTAAATCCTTTTTAAGGTTTGTAAGTACTTTTATATGAATTTAGCCAAATGTTAACATTTTTAAAGTTCTATTTCAAGTTTTAGTATACATAATTTTTTGTTTCTTCGAGACAATGTATGCTTTGAAAAGTTTTATTTCGATTACAGGAATTAATATAGGTCATATTTATAATGATGTAAGTATCTAATATTCTACTAATATTATAAATGCGAAAGTTTGTGAGTATGGATGGATGTTTGTTACTCTATTACGCAAAAACTTCTGAATGGATTTTAATGAAACTTGGCATACAGATAGACCATGGCCTGGATTAACAAATATAATACTTTTTATCCGGGTAAGCTCAACGCAGACGAAGTCGCGGGCCTAAATACTTCATACTAATATTGTAAATGCGAAAATAAAAATGTTGCGCAGAAAATCCTCTATGAATAAAGTATAGACCACTCATTGTCATTCTCTTATTTTGGAAGTCAAAGGGGGGGGTGGATACATTTTACCACTTTGGGAGAGTCTTTCGCGCAACCTATTCAGTTTAGAAAAAAAATATATTAGAAACCTTAATATCATTTTTGAAGACCTATCCATAGATACCCTACATACGTGGGTTTGATGAAAAAAATGTTTGAGTTTCAGTTATAAGTATGGGTCATGGAATAATATTGTGGTTCTCAATATGGGGAACCAAAATGTATTGTTTTTTTTTTCTATATTTTTATGAAAATCTTGATGCGGTTTACAAAATACTAGATGTATTTTGTAAACCGCATCAAGATTTTCACCAAGTTTCAACAGTGTAGTTTTTATAGTTTCGGAAAAAAGTGGCTGTGACATACGGACGGCCACACAGACAGACAGACAGGCAGGCAGGCAGGAAGTTATGACATTAAAAGTTCTGCGATAAAAGGTAGACCCCATAATAATATAAGCAATGGGTAAATTTTATTTAAAAAAATAAAACCGACTTCAAAACACTAAAATGCTACCCTTAGGGGTGATTTTTATTTTGCAAACTTTTATCATAGCATCTTTGAAGTATAAGCTATTCAGTAAAACAAAAATCATCAAAATTGGCTCCACCACATACCACACCAAAAACCAAAATATTATCTGGGTATTTATTTGTTGATTTTCTCAAAAAGTTCTAAATCAATTTCGATAAAATGTAGATGGGACCACCTCTGAAGTATGATCTACCAAACAAAAAAAGAATCATTAAAAGCGATTCATAATTGGCGGAGTGATCGCGTAACGTACATAAAAAAAAAAACATACAGTCGAATTGAGAACCTCCTCCTTTTTTGAAGTCGGTTGATATAAACAACAAAAACATAAGCTTTAAACAAAAGATTTCCCTAAGATAGATTAAGCAGTGTTAAAAACTTATGCATGTTACGTTGTAGGAAACGAGAAGAAATGTACGTATGAGGAATTTTGCAATATGATAAAATAAAAAAGTATATTAATCGTGTTAATTATCAATAAAATAATATTATTAATCCATACATTAAAAGATTATCCTATTAAAAACACAGTCCTTAAAATTAGTACTAGGTACACAATGTTCGCGAGCCCTTGCAAAACCGTTTTTTTTGCTAGTTTTTTAAAGAAAAAAAACATTGTAATTATATTTCCTCCTATGCTAACTCCGGCTGTATTTTATTTTGATAGTGTTTACTATGCACATTCCATATGCACGGATACTTTTCCACTTCAGCTACAGAATCTTTGGAATAAGAATAATAAGAAATGAATACATTTATTTTAAAAAAAAACAAAAAAAAAAAAATTAAAAAATACGAATAAGTAATAAACAAAATGAAAAGTTTAAATACATTGTAAAAACTATAGGAAATTATTTACTTTAGAGTATGTTTGGTCACGAGCTGGCATAGAAGCATAAATTCTCCTATTTTTCCTTGTATCGACAAAACCACCCCCTATTGGATGGCCGTTTGAACCATGTCCTTTTTTGAAGTCGGTTGTAAGGCTAAAAGATTGAGAACCTCATCCTTTTTTGTAGTCGGTTAACAAAAGTAAACTTCTGACAAGCAACCCTACTTTCATATTTGACATTTTGCAACAAGAAGCGTGTGTACAGCATACGGTGACGTCTGCCAAACTGACACAAATTTCTGATAATATGCGAGGTCTAGTACAAAATGTATGGTAGACGGGCCTCTCAAGAATTCTGATGACGACGACGCAAGAAACATTTCTTACAATATGCGGGTTCTGGTACAAAATGTATGCACCGAAGTGCCTTCAGGTTTGCGCTAGAATATTTCTATTAGAAGCTTCGGTTAATATGCGACCGTTCTAATACTTATTGATCGCAAAACCATTTGTTAATGAGATGTGTACGTACGTACGTACGTATAAATAAATAATTTCTCAATTTCGTAAAAATAAGTGACAAGCTCAACGATTTCACATTTTGTGTTCTATTCGAAGCATTTCACGCGTTTGGACTTAAGTAATATTTTACTGTTAAAATAAACACATTCGCCATTTCTGGATTAAAATAAATGTTTTCTTTAAAAGTTTTGAGCTAATACAAACAAAATTCATTTTGGTCTTATTTCGCCGCAAACGCAACATCAGATTAACTTGTGAAGATGGATAGATTAAAAGATATATACCGAA
The DNA here is from genome assembly GCA_963576865.1 of Anania hortulata. Classification (NCBI taxonomy): domain Eukaryota; kingdom Metazoa; phylum Arthropoda; class Insecta; order Lepidoptera; family Crambidae; genus Anania; species Anania hortulata. The sequence continues at coordinate 2,545,040 of OY756410.1, forward strand.
AAATTTATCGTCACAAAAGTAAAACGAATTTAGTTTTAATCGATAAAGATGTCCGAACATTTTTCCTGCCTCTGAGTATACCACACATTGTCATGTTTCAATTAAAATACAGATCGTGTGGTGATACCATTTCAAAAAATGGATATTTTTATAATATAATTGGCCTTTTTCTAAACATGAGTTTGATAACGGTTGCACATTACTTCCAATCAGAAGTTATAAAAGAAGCTGATTCCTTGTTAACTCATAGCCTGACCATGTTTTCAATTTCTCTAGCTTTATGCGATTTTATTCTATTTATTGACAACATACTTAACTCTGTAACTAACTTACAATTTGTGATCAAGCTACAAGCTGCCAGAAGATACTTTTTAAACTGCAAATCTAATATTAGATCACTTGTGACGCAGAATTGGATTATTCTTTTGGGTTTCACAGCATTTTATGTGGCTAGTGAGGCTATTGTATTAGGCGTTTACTCAGTTTTTATTGCTGCAGCTTTATCGAATTTCATCATAATCTATTTTGATTTAGTACTTGTCTCTGCAATTAGAAATATGACTCTCTTAAGACATAGTCTTGATTGTTGGATTGAGGAGTCAAAACTACGCAATGTGCTTACGGATAATAATTTAGAAGACTTTGCAGAAGTGTCTGTTGACTTAAAGGAGATGTTCAAAGCATATTGTGATTTAGCCGATGCATTTTCAGCTTATAAAAATGTGTTTTCTGTTCCAGTAAGTTAAGTTCATTACAAGAACTTTAGCGTTGGTCGGTTCTATGGATATACGTTTAAAACAATTGTTTTGTTATCATTAGACAGCTTTCATTTAAAAAAAATACAAATGTATTCTTTTTATATTTCAGGTTCTGGTTTACTTATCTTTTGACTTATTTTCTACTTTGTTTTCTTTTAAAGCGATTCTTTTGACCGTGGTAAGTAATTTAGAAGTAATTTTGCCAACTACTTAATATAAATACAATTTATTCAAAAAATCATGCTTAATGCAAAACTAGATTTTTGACTGCAGTAGAGAAAGAGGTAGAAGTATTAAAATGTATTTGGTACGATTTAATCGGCTCGAAGAATGGTATCTGAACCAGGGATCGGAAACCGGTTATTTTTTTTAATACTAAGAAGGTTGCAACGCTTAAAAAAATATAACATTCGTAATTCAAATAGTTCCGATTAGCTAGAAGTGCAAAACTTTTAGTGTGCTCTATGTAATATTTTTATGTGTGCCAAATTTTAGCCCAATCCGTTCAGTTAGAACTGTGCGTTGATAGATCAGTCAGTCAGACCGGTTGCCTTTTATTTAGCCTCTGATCTGACTGAATTAAATTATATTGTAAGGAAACTTGTACATTCACTTAAAACTGGATATGTAGCCATTTTCCAAAATGGTGTGGTTCCCAGCCTTAAGGGCATGCAGGTCGGGTGGTAATCATTCCAGGATTTTCTTAAGCGTACTTCGGGACTTGAAATGGGATAGTGCGCAAAGAGGCAGTCAAAGTTGTCCCTACACAAATTTCAGATTTTCCAAAAACGTTAACATTTTCATGTTCGCAATTATACAGGGTTATACAAGAGGTTGTTGATGTTTTACATATTATACAGGGTTATTTGTAAAATATCAACAACCTCCAAGGGGCTAATTCAAATACAACAACTTTTTATATGGGACCAACATAATAATAAAACAAATAATTACTGCTTCTGATGTCCGCTGGTCGGCGGCTTAGTATGGAGATTTTTTTTTTGCGATTTCGATGTTGGTTCCATAGAAACAGTGGTTGCATTTGAGCACCAAAATCAGCCTCTAGAAGGTTGTTTATGTTTTGCAAATTTATATTTAAACATTTTTATTCTTTCAGAATGACGAGATTTTGAGTTTAATAAGCATTTTACTTTTTTTATGGCACTTAAAATGTTTAATGTTAATTTGGCTATTCGGCCTGGAATGTGATCAGCTATATTCATCAGTGAATGATGTTAATGTCAAATGCTTGATAGTTCTGAACACGTGTTCAGTTTGGACAGGTACTTTTATAGGTTCCTACACAAAGTGCCGGCGGCACCGCCGCCTTGCCGCTGGGCAAGCTGCGGTGCGCCGCGCCGGGTGGTTTATAAAGACGCCGGCTTTGCTGCATTGGTTGCAGGGTCACTTCGCTCTCGGCATTCACAAGGTGGTTTTGTCTGTGGTGGTAATGTCGTTTAAGTGGGATAATAATACGCAATACTGCATTTTCGTCTCATTGAACAATTTCTTCAAAATGAGATTTTGTGTAATTCCGATTATACGAAAAAAATAAACTGCAAAAAAAAATAAGCTGAATTTCCTATCATTACTGTACCGTTTTGCCATTTTCTGTATAGTAAACTTGGACACAACAAAACCCAACATTTTTTTCTTTACCTTTTATTTTTTTTATACAAAACCGCAAGCATCAGCTGCTATGGCAATGTTGACGACTTCGTTGATCATCGTAATCGATAACCAATCACAATAAGTGTGCACCTAACTAGCGTTCCACACGACTGTTACAACTAGAATGATGCTCAACGGCTTTGTGCAAGTTTATGCAGCACGTGCCGGCGGCACAGATACCTAAAAAAAAGCAAAGACCTGCGGCGCTCCGCCGGCACTGTGTGTAGGAGCCTTAACGCATACTTATAATATGTAGCTGTATTTTCTGCATAATTAGCGTTGCTATTTGTAACGCAGCGTTAAGACGGTTAAAAAAGCAAGATGTAAGTATAGCTAAAAATATTATATCTTTCTATTTACAGAGCGTCAAAGAATGTGTAAAAACATATTGCGTGTTAACCGTGTCAGATTTGCGAAGATGGCAGCATGCTCATTGTTTGTTGTAGATGCTACTTTGATTTTGAGATTTGGGAAAATCTTTTTAACATACGTCATTGTGTTACTACAGTTTTTTTATTTGTAAAATAAATATCATTAGCTAAGTAATTGCTATTATTATTTTGGTGCCCTTTGAAACACCTAAAATTTTTAGTTCTAATTTAACATGGCCGAACCGTATTGGCAGGTGAAACTCAAGTATATTTCTGTGATACGCTAGTCGAGTGTAACTTAAACCAATTTAATACATGTCGTAATGTTAATAACAGGCTTCTGGACTTAGTGTTGAGTAACTCTGATTTGTTCGTGTCATCGTGTGACGACCCGTGGGTTCCCGAGGATGTGCATCATAAATCTCTTACTATTTGTTTAAATCTTTTTACTGTAGAATGTCTTAAAACAAACACGCGACTAAAATATCTTTACCAATTTGGAGATTACGAAAAAATTAATTCAGCTTTGAGGGAAATTGATTGGGATACTCTCTTAAATAATAATTTCATGGAGAGAGCTGTCAGTAGTTCCTACGATATTTTATATGATTTAAGAGACAGGTATATACCCCATAAATCTGTTTACACATCAAAACATCCACTATGGTATAGTTCGGCACTAAAAAAGGTATTGAAAGAAAAATATAAGTTTTTAACAAAATATCGGAAGTACGGAAACACATCGGATTACGAGACTTTCTCTCTTTTACGTAAAAGATTCGTAAACGAACAAAAGTTGCTGACATAGCCCAACGGATAAGCAAGCTGAAGAGGCAGTGGGCGGGGCACATAGCACGTAGAACTGACGGCCGATGGGGCAGAAAGGTTCTGGAATGGAGGCCACGTACCGGCAAGCGCAGCGTAGGACGTCCACCTACAAGCTGGACAGACGACCTGGTAAAGGTTGCAGGAAGCCGCTGGATGTGAGCCGCTTTCAACCGGCCAATCTGGAAGTCACTGGGGGAGGCCTATGTTCAGCAGTGGACGTCCTATGGCTGAAATGATGGCGTAAAAGAGCTAAAATACTGGAGCGGCAATGCTACTGTACATATCTTGAAACCGCGGAAGAATTTATTGTTAGAAATCCTAAAATGTTTTGGTCATTTATTAAGTCCAACAAGAAGAGCGCTAACTCACTCCCAGCGAACCTAACATATGAAGGGCAATCTGCTAACTCTGGAGAAGAAATATGTGAGCTTTTTTCTTCCTACTTCCAGTCAACGTTTCTTTCTGTTTGCTCTCCCAGTGACAAGGAGCCAATGAACAATCATGTGAATTATATCAATCATGCACACTCAATTGGTGACATAGAAATAAATACCACTGATTTACAGAACTTACTTATTTAAGTCTTTGGATTTAACTAAGGGTGCAGGCCCAGATCATATAGCACCAGAGTACATAGTTAGTTGCGCGGAAAATCTCTCAATACCTCTTGCAATACTTTTTAGGCGATCAATCGCGGAGGGTTCCGTCCCAGCTGTGTGGAAATCTGCATTTATCACCCCGATTCACAAAAGCGGAAATAAGGTCCAAGTTAAAAATTATAGGCCTATCTCAAAACTATGTCTGTTTGCTAAAATTTTCGAGCGTATTGTGTACAAGCAGGTTGATAGTTCTCTATCGAGTACGTTTATTTCCGAGCAGCATGGATTTTTAAAGTGTCGTTCAGCCACATCTAATCTGTTGTCATTTACTGAGTTTGTTACTTCTGGTATGGATGCGGGTGGGCAAGTTCACGCGATATTTACGGATTATTGTAAAGCTTTTGACCGGATAGACCATTCAATACTTCTTAAGAAGCTACTTTTGGCAGGAATCCATGGTAATCTCTACAGATGGTTCACCTCTTATATTGAAAATCGGTCACAAGCTGTAGCAGTCAATGGTTACTCCTCCAAGTGGTGTACTGTCCCTTCTGGTGTGCCCCAGGGTTCTCTGCTTGGGCCCTTGCTCTTTAATATTTTTGTGAATGATATAGCTGGCTGTTTTCTTCATTCTAAATTTCTTTTGTATGCCGATGACATGAAATTTTGTAAACAAATTAATAATTTAATGGATTGCTGTCAACTTCAGGAGGATCTGAATAGGTTTGAAGAAAATTGTTAAATCAATAAATTAGATTTAATATTGCTAAGTGTTACAGTGTAATTTTTAGCCGTAAATCTAACACAACAAACTTCACTTATAAACTCAGGGAAACAGGGCTCAAGAGAGTTGATGAAATCCGAGATTTAGGTAAATTACATGACTCTAAGTTGACCTACGAAAAACACATTGACTATATAGCGAAAAAAGCCAATAGGTCTTTGGGGTTCATCATGCGTTCGTGCTCTCAATTCAAGAACGTCAAAGTTGCAAAAATATTCTATTGCTCGTATGTGCGTAGTATCCTCGAGTATTGTTCACAGGTTTGGAATCCACAGTACGATATCTACATAAACAGATTAGAGTGCATTCAGCGTAAATTTATGCGGTACCTACAGTACAAGAGCGGGACCTTTATCAATAACTATGAGAGGAGACGCAGCAAACACCATACACTACCGTTGCAATATAGGCGCAAAATTGCCAATATCGTCTATCTTTTGAAAATTGCTCAGTCTAAAACAGATTCACCTCATCTCCTTTCATACATTAATATTACAGCTCCTAGTAGGACCTTTAGACGTCCCACAACTCTTTTTGTTCCTCATAGTGTGACTAATTACAGAAAGAATTCGTTCTTCATAAGGGCGGTTAACGTTTTCAATGCGATAGCTAGCGACTCAGACATCGACTTATTTAATTCAAGTGGTAACAGCATTAAAAATGACTTATCAAAGAACTGGTTTGATGTGCATTCTGAGTAAGTTGGATTAGATTTATGTTGTGTAGTAACTTTCTGGTTTATATTCCGTGATCGTCTCTTACCCAGGTCGATTTTTCTTTTTATTGTAATTTATACTTAGTTGAATTTAATTAAAAACAAGCTTTTTTTAATTTTATATGTGAAAACATGTAATTGGTATCCAGTCGTGTAACATAAGTGCTAATTGTAGTCTTAAAAATACTGTAATGTTTTCCAAATAAAATAAAATAAAATAAAAATAGTGATCTACGTAAAAGAGGTATGGTTCATTCGTAAGACGTTTTTGCATACTTGCCTTTGTTGACGTGTAAAAAGAAAAGTTAGAACTATAATCATTTCAATCTGTTTATAAAAACGATAAAAAAATCTAATAATTACAGTAATTAACTTTTAAACAATCATACCAAACAGTTGTTTTTGAAGTCGGTGCCAACAATGACATTCAAACACTCCATGGCTGGCATCGACTCCAATTATAACTGTTTGGTATGATTGTTTAAAAGTTATTTTTAGCTATTTTTTTTTAATTTTATTTTTTTATAAAAAAATGTTTTATTTGTCTGTTTTTTTACATTCTAAATGGCGATCTCTGATGTAATTATAGCTAAATTGCTTCTGATAACGATTAAAATAAGTCCAAACACGGCTATGATACATTGTTTTATCACAGAGTTCCGGTGCTTACCTTCCGCCTTCTTCATCAGATCAGTTTGATGGTATCATTCTCATCAGATCATTTATCTCATCATTTATTAAAATTTGATTTGTCGACTATGGCAAGGCTTAATTGTCTTAAATGAAAATATCTTATTGCTACTCGTGGAAGACTATTGTTGCCAACTATGGTCTCCGTCATCAGTTCCACCTCAGCAAATGATACTTTCTGAATGCAAATACTTGACTTGTTGTTAAATATACTAAAATCGCTATATGTATACCTATAATATTTTAGGAGTTCCCTCAATTCCTCATGGATCCCATCATCAGAATAGAATTTTGAAAAAAAATGGGACCAATTTGTAGGTATACCCTTTCAATTGGTAAAATAATGTTTCAAATCGGTTCACTAATGGCGGAGTTCTCTAATTGAGAACCTCCTCCTTTTTCAGACAGAGACAGTTACGTATTGTGTCAGGAGGCCCCGCTCTTACATATCTAATATAATGCTACATGATGTTATTTTATACAATGCTACATGTAAATAACCTTAATTTATTACACTTTTAACAGAGTTATAAAACTTATCTACTACAAAACCAAAACCAAGACTAATACGAGTAACATTCCTTAAATTATATATTTTGGGATAACGAGGAGAGAGAAGGTGATTTAATTAAATTTTTTGTTTCTATTAAGTGTATGTTTTAATTTATTAATTTATTCCTTTTTTACTTAATTAGCATATTGTGTTACAGGTCCCTTTATAACTGTTTTATTTCTATTGAGTATATGTTTTAAGTTGTTTATTTATTTATTACTATTATTTATTATAAAATCACCCCTAAGGGTAGGAAAATAGGGGATGAAATCGCTGTTCAGCAGATTAGGATTTATCACTAAAAATAGATGAAATAAGTAAATTTTATTAAAAAAAATAAAACCGACTTCAAAACACTGAAATGCTAAAAATAATCCTAACACTTAACTACCTAATCAGATACTTTTGGAGTCGGTGCAAACAAAAACATTGAATCTCTCATCGGCTGGCACCGACTCCAAAAGTATCTGATTAGGTACTTAAGTGTTAGGATTATTTTTAGCATTTCAGTGTTTTGAAGTCGGTTTTATTTTTTTTATTTTGAAGTCGGTTAAAAATAAAAATTTGAGGACGACATTAGAATAATAACTAGAATCCTCTAGAAAAGGCACCTAATAGAAACGAGTTTAAGCTTCAAGGAGGTCTTCGTCATGGAATAAGCCGTAGTAATGGGGTTTCACTATGCACCAACTTATGTATTACCGTAATTATTTTAGCAATATAAGGCTTATAATATGATTAAATTAAACTTACAGAATAGGTAAAAAAAAATCTGTATGCAAAAATAGCTTCGGCCAATTCGCAATACGCCTTAAATATTTCATTCCAGTCACTTGATACTGCATTGACTTCCTCTTAATCAACATTTGCTAACAATTTGCACAATTTTGACTCTTCGATCCACATGTTAAGACAATTTCTTAATAAAACAATGATTCGGATACAGTAATCATTTCATATATAATAACATAGCTCACAAAATGTCCTCCGTAAAAATATAAAGCAACAAGATATTATGTTATAAACATATCCATGACGTATAATAAAGTTATTACGTATCAAGTACTTGGAGCAAGGCGGTAATTGAGATACATAAAGGCAGTAAAATGCTTGAACATCTTTATCAAAGTATATAGTAATTATTGAAGTATTTTCGACGGCCAATATTTATCAATATAATTTTAAATGTATCTATATTATGTTGTTACATGCCAGTTGATGTTTAAGATTATCTGCATAATAACTGAAAGCAAATTTTGTATTATTTTAAAATTTTCTAACATAGTGTGGACTTCTTTTATTTCTATACCATTTTATGTGGTACTGACAATCCATGAAATGAAAAAATACTAACCGTAAGTGACTCGTAGAGTTAAGTAAATTGGTTCCTAGCTTTTAAACAAATTAATGTTAACTATCTTTCTTTGCCTGTATTTACGGATAATTTCACTCTATTTGATTTAGTTTATAATCTATAGAAATCATCATCATCATCATCATTTCAGCCATAGGACGTCCACTGCTGAACGCATTATACTTAATAAAACTTTAAAAAGTCAATTCCTGTACATTGATTAGAAAAAAATAAAAAATGGTCTCCAGGCTTTCTCTTTGACAAAAAATGCGTCTTTAGAATTCTTGTCTGTATTTATGTGTATTACCTATAGGCTCGGAAATCACTGGGCCGATTTAGATTTAGTTTATACTGTTTGAAAGTATTGTTTATCGCTATTGCTTCAGCACAACTTGAGGTACAGCTTGAACTCTCTTTTCTATCCAGTCTTTTCTATAAAACTGCTATATGTACCTCGTTAGCGTAACGTCTGCCCAAGACACTACTTAAAACGTTCTATCGATAAATTGCAGTATTATCCATGAACTCCTTATTGTTATAGAGTTCTGTGACTTTTGTCATCAGATCCAGCAGTATGATAAGACTGTGGCGTTCAGAAATCGTTGATTTCGGAACGCAACCGAGCTGTCAAAAAGGCCATGTTAGAAGCCTGTGTAAGAAGCCTCTAGACAGACCTCTCGACTAGGCTTAAGATCCGTTTTGTTTGTCGTACTTAGCAAACACTTGTTATAATTACTTCGTTTGTATATTTTGCTCAATCAAAAACCTGTACCTAATATAACTATCCAATAACTGTGTTATAGGAGTAAGGTGCATTAAAATATATTAACTACCTATTGATCGGCCTTCGAGTTTAATTTCGGCAAGGGAGATGCCGATTATCATGCTCCCAAATTGGTGACATCGACTATTACAAGAACCGCAAAAAAAAAGGCGCTGTGTTTGGCAACGTGGCAATGTTCTTAAGACATTATCAATACAAGTGAATTTTGGTTTGTTTTTGATTTTCCTTCAAACTATTTGCCTGATGATTGTTCCAATATTACACTAGTACCTCCTCTTTCGTCTGAGACCTGCTTATGAGTGGACGTGTCGCGCTTTTTACTCGAAAATAAATAAAATAACGTACGCAAAAATCTGCCTTAATTGTTAGTTTTTAAAGTTAATATTTGCGTGGATCGTTTCACTAAAATTCTACGCGTTGCGAACCATCGTGTTAGCCGCGTCCCCCGCTTACCTCAAGTGCGAGCGTGACAGCTGCGATTTTTTTGCCAGTTCTCGCAAGGCGAGACGCGTGCGTCACTGCTACGAGGCAAGTCTACGGCGCGCTACAAACTGCTACGAGCTACGATTCTCATCTGTGTGCTACGATATCACGGTATACTTTGACCAACATGGAAAGTGAATTGAATAGAACGCTATCTGACTCGTGTATTCACCAGGCAGCAGGGCGGGATATTACGTCTCCTAACTATGTCGCCTTTCGTAGCAAGAGAGACAGAGGTGACCTAGAAAAAGAAAATTTAGAAAAGTTTAAACAAGACATGATGACAGCCCTTCAAACAATGATGCAAAATGAATTTAAAAAAATTAATCCGCTCCATCAAGACATTAAAAATACTAATCAAAACATAGAAGAATCTATATCCTTTTTAGCTGCACAGAATGAAGAATATAAAAAAAGAATAGAAAAATTAGAGTGTGAAAACAAGAAGGATAAGGAATACATAACATTATTAGAAGAAAAACTGGAGGACGTCAAAAGAGAAAACCAAAAAGGGCATTTTGAAATCAAGAATGTACCCCAAATTAAGCCCACAGAAACCAAAGATGAGTTGATTAAAATCGTTCTATGTCTATCGAAGACAATAGACTGTCCATTAACAGAAAAAGACATTACTGACGTCTATAGAGTACGAGCAAAGAGAGAAACCACAAAGAACACCCCAATTATTGTGGAAACAAGTTCGGCCATTTTGAAAGCCACGGTTTTACAAGGGTGCAAGACACATAATATTAAAAACAAGGAGAAGCTGCGAGCCAAACACCTAGGTTTTAAAACTAAGGAAGACACTCCGATATACGTATCGGAACAACTAACGTCTAAGGGAGCTAGACTTTATTTTCTTGCCCGCAACCTCGCTAAAACAAAATCATATAAATTTTGTTGGACATCGTTCGGACGTGTCTACGTGCGGAAGACAACCGAATCTCCTATTATTCTTATCAGGAATGAATCCCAAGTGCACAACCTTATGCAGCAAACGTGACTAAGCAGTGACACTATGGTGATGGCTTTTTTGTTACTTTTTTATTGTGTATTAGTCACAAATATCCTCTTAACTTGCAACAAAGATGTTTGTTTGCCAAATTGCACACACATACTGTGCACTTTAATCCATATAAGTTTAACTATTACTTTACTGTCTCAAAAAATGAATTTTCTGTATTGCCTCCATATGTCCTTACACATTATACACCATTGTCTCAAGCTTAAAAAAAACCACTACATCTTACATTATATTAAGCCAACTAGTAATACTTTATATATTCAACCAATTTATGTGTCCTGTAGAAACAGCTACATATTTTGTAACATACCCCCTCCATTTTACAAACCTACTTTGTATAAAAACACGACACCTTTAACTCAATTTTCATTATGGATAGCTTATTAAACACTTTATTAGAGATTGATAAGATAGAAATTGCTTCGTCTAATACATGTGATGTTATGAATTTTCCGACCTTGGTAGGTAATATACTTAATACAGAACTTACAATTATTTCTCAAAACATAAGGAGTATCTACAGTAATTGGGATGATCTTTGCCTTACATTGTCACAGTTTAATTTCCCGGTGGACGTGAGAGTATTGACTGAATGTCGAATTGATCCAAAAAAAAACATACCACAACTAAATAATTACGTATCTTTCACTACAACAAATCATTTAAATCAGTGTGACGGTGTTGTAGTTTATGTTAAAGTGGATCATAAAGTCAAAGTCACCGAGATTATGCTTTCTCATGCCTCATGTCTCCAGATAACTATAAACGACGTTACAATCCTTGGTATTTATCGCTCACCATCTAATGTCAATGGGGATAACTTTGTATATTCGCTAGACAATCACCTAAATAATCTAAAAACATTTAAAACAATCATTATTACGGGAGATATTAACATCAACTTAAAAAATTACGACAATAATCAGACATATGAACATAAAAATAAAATAAACTATCTAAATATGCTAGCAACTCATGGTTTGTTACCAGGTCATACCCTACCGACTAGAGGCAAAAGCTGTTTGGACCACTTTATCCTAAAATTAAACAAAAATGCTAACTCAGCGTCTATATTTATTTTGAATACCACTATTACGGATCACAGCATGATTTTTCTTAAGCTATCTAATATAAAAGATGAAATATGGTCCTCTAAAACAAAGACCTGTGTCGACTTTATTAAAGCAACTAAATTATTTAAAAGTTTGGATATTCATAATATGCTATCGTGTACTAGTCCTATTATTCTTACTGATTTATTAATTAACCAATTAAGGGAATGTATTTTGAAAAACACAATAACCTCTAAAATTCCATGTAAAAATCGCATAATAAAACCATGGATAACCATAGGCGTCCTTTGTTGTATAAGAAACAGAAACGATATGCAAAAAAAACTTAAATGCGACCCAAATAATGAGGTCCTTAAAATTACATACAGGCGATATCGTAATCATTGCAATGCCTTGATCAAAAAATTAAAACGCAGTTACGATAGAAATCAACTACTTAAAAATAAAAACAATCCTAGGTTACTTTGGATATCAATTAATAACATCACACATAGAAAAGTAAATAAATCAAATAACGAAGAACTGTTGAATTCTAAATCAACCCCTAAAGAATCGGTAGATTTTGTCAATTCCTATTTCGCTAATATTGGCAAAACCTTAGCTAACAATATTTTGCTGCGCCTATCAAATCGAGACATACTGCCTTATTATAACTCGTCTAGTTCACAGCAGGCCTCTTCTTTCGTCTTATTAGAAACTGATCCAGATGAGGTCTATGAAATCTTAATGGGACTAAAATCTAATAGTGCCGCGGGCTGGGACGGCATAGGGACCAACTTTTTGAAACATATTGGCAAAGAAATAGCCCCCATTGTAGCTCATCTGGTTAACCTTTGCATAAGACAGGGCATATTTCCTACTGTACTCAAGCATGCCATTGTCACGCCCATACATAAAGGTGGAGACAGACTCGAAGCAAACAACTACAGACCAATCTCAGTCCTTCCGGTTCTTTCAAAAATATTAGAAAAAATTATAAATAGTAGATTAATTAGTTTCTTAAACAAATATAAATTAATATCTGTCTGCCAATTAGGCTTTAGGCGAGGCATCTCTACAGAAGATGCTTTAATTGCCTTAACATCATACATTTCGGAAAAAGTTGATAAAAACAAAAAGTGCATTACGGTTTTTCTTGATCTTCAAAAGGCTTTTGATACCGTCTCTGTCCCCACCCTTATCCGCAGACTAGAACAAATAGGAATCAGAGGTACCCCCCTAGCTTTGCTTGTTGACTATTTGTGTGATCGTAGGCAAGGTGTTAAAGTTGGAGATTACCTCAGCGAGCCCGTTAATATCACATATGGCGTGCCCCAGGGGAGCGTCTTAGGGCCAACGCTTTTCTTAATTTACATAAATAACCTTTGTAACTTAAATATTCCGAATGGCAAAATTTTTTCATATGCTGACGACACCGCTATAGTCTTTTCTGGCTCGACATGGGACGAGGTACATAGTTTTGCTGAAAATGGTTTGGCCCAAATAGCTCGTTGGTTAGATAACAACTTATTAACTCTGAATGTCACTAAGACCAATTATATATGTTTCACAAATTACAATAGCTCTCAGCCAAATTCTGACTACAAAATAAAAATTCACGTTTGCCAAGATCTCACCAACCAAAACTGCTCATGTTACAGTATAAATAAAATATCGCAAACTAAGTATCTCGGAGTAATGGTTGACCAGCGCCTTGCTTGGTGCGCTCACATAGATTTATTGACAGGTAGAGTTCGTAAACTTTCATAGATTTTTAAGACTCTTAGACACGTGGCCGACGCAGTTTTATTAAAACAAATATACATATCGTTAGCCCAGTCTATCCTAAATTATTGTATCACAGTATGGGGTGGTTCTACGAAAACCAAATTCCTAGAATTAAAACGAGCGCATAGATCATTGCTCAAAGTAATTTATATTAAACCTTATAGGTTTCCAACTGACACTCTATATTCTGAATGTGGCCTACTTTCTGTGCGGAAACTTTACGTTCTACATGCGATTTTAAAACTTCATAGTAAACTCCCATACAACCCTACTAAACAAATTAAAAAAAGAAAAATACTAAATGTTGCACCTGTAACCCTATTTAAAACTGCCTATGCCAGGAGACAATTTACAGGACAATCAGCACATATCTACAACAAAATAAATAAATTTCTTAACTTTTACCCCACAACGACACATACATGCAAGTACACACTACAAAATTGGCTTCGAGACAAAAATTACAATGAGATAGAGAACCTTATTTTGTAGTAGCGATGGTGGATGGTGAAAGACATATACTTCGTAACTCCTTATACACATGCACACACACACACACACACACACACACACAGGACACACTCACACGCATATCACAGTTTAATTTAATTCAACTAACACGTAGTTATAAATTAAATGAAATTGTTACAGTTTACTCATAACTAAATTGTAATGTATCTTTTGTTAATTTTAGGAAAGAGCGGGGTCTCCAAACACAGGTATCATACTTAAATGGAGACTCCAGCCACTTGTCGTGTACCTTTGTAAAAGATACTGAATAAAACATTTTCATTTTTCATTTTTTCATTTTTCACCTACATAAATTACACTAGTTTTATAAATTTACTGTGACATATTAACCGAATAGATCTTAAACTTTCTAATATTTTTCCTTTCTTTTAAATTATTAGTCTAATAAAGAGGGTCATAATATAATATTATTATTCTTGTAAAGCATTGCATGTTATTTGACTTCATCTAGGAAATGTTATTATTTTACTTTTATTTGTGTGTATTTTGGTTTTTCTGTTTGCATTGAATTGAAACATTTATAATTATGACGGTTTATTTATACTGAAATATGTGTTAATTACTTTGTTAGTTGTTTCTAAAATGTATTTATTAATAATAATTTAACCGCTGAAACAGTCAAAAGTAAATATTTGAAAATATTGTGTAATATCTCACACCACCAGCCTAGGGAGAAGGATACTGCCTCTAACTTTTAGATTTAAATTTATTTTAATTTTCACTAATCTTACTAACCTGGGATCATGGCTGAAGCCGAATTGCATGCAAAATTGCAGGAGCTAGAAGCTCAAAATGCTACCTTACAATCTCAACTTCGCGCACAAAATGAAACTCACCCCTCGACCCAAAACGAGCAGGTATACAGGGTTTCTGTTAAATTGCCACCGTTCTGGATGGATAGACCTGCAATTTGGTTTGCACAAGCAGAAGCGCAATTCCATTTAGCTGGCATCACTAATGACATGACCATGTTTAGTCACGTGCTGGGAACAATAGACCAGCGTGTAATTGTAGAAATCGAAGACATTATAATGAATCCTCCTAGTGAAAACAAATATGATAAACTTAAACAAGAACTTATTCGCCGCCTCTTTTGTAACAGATAAAGAGACTAAACACCAATTCTTAATCGATACTGGATTCGACTTATGTTGTTACCCCTATCGCTGGCTTCGTGACCATAGAAAACCTACAGATTGGACACTTAGCGCCGCAAACGGTAGTTGCATTAAAACATACGGCACGGTCAACCTCAAATTAGATTTTGGATTGCGCCGTGACCTTATATCGCAATTCGTGGTCGCAGATGTAAATAACCCAAAAATTGGCTCAGATTTCCTAGCCCACTACCATCTCTTGCCAGACTGTGCTAACAGACGAATAGTGGATAGTAAGACAGGCCTGTCGAATAAAGCCTTGGTCGCACCGTCTGACCAACTTAACGGCGTCAAAGCAATCGTAATCAGTCACGGTAGCTCACCTTATCTCAACATTCTATACCAGTTTCCCGATATTGCAAAACCACCTGGCCTGCCACATGAAACAAACACGAAACTGTCCATTTTATTAATACTACTGATGGCCCACCTGTAAACAGTCGTCCACGCCGCCTCGCCCCTGAGAAACTGAAAGCCGCACAACAAGCATTTACAGATATGATCCAGGCGGGAACAGCAACCCCATCCAGCAGCTCATGGTCGTCGCCATTACACCTAGCACTAAAAAAGGACTTTACAAGGCGACCATGCGGTAATTATCGTGCCCTAAACGCCCGAACGATACCGGACCGGTATCCTGTTAAGCACATAGGCGACTTGGCTCATAACCTGAAAGGCGCTACAATTTTCAGTACTATTGACCTGGTAAAAGCTTACCAACAAATTCCTGTCCATCCTCCAGATATCTGCAAAACCGCCATAATCACCACTTTCGGCCTCTTCGAATTCCCGTACATGAGCTTCGGGCTTCGAAATGCTGGACAAACGTTTCAAAGATTCATTGACGAAGTCACTCGAGGATTAGATTTTGTATTTTCGTACGTTGACGATATCCTGGTTTTTTCAGCTGAAGCTACCCTGCATGAAGAGCACCTCAGTTTATTATTCCAACGCTTGCAAAATTATGGCGTCGTCATCAACTTTGACAAGTGCGTATTTGCAGCGGAAGAGGTAACTTTCCTGGGCTATAACATCTCGGCAGCAGGCATCAGTCCTCCCAATCAGCGGGTTGACGTCATCAAAGATTTTCCCTTACCCAAAACTGCACAAGGCCTTCGCAGGTTTTTGGGTATGATTAATTTTTACCGCCGATTTATCCCTAAAGCCGCCGAGTACCAAGTTCCTCTCATCAACGTTCTTGCAAATGACAAACTCGTAGGTTCCAAACCTGTGCCTTGGACCTTAGATTTGGAACTCGCTTTCCAGAAATGCAAGGAAAGCCTTTCTGAAGCGACCCTGCTAGCCCACCCAACTCCCAAAGCCCCTCTCGGACTGTTCACTGCCACGTCAAGTACCCACGTCGGAGCAGCCCTCCAACAAAAAGTTGATGGCGAGTGGCAACCTCTCGCTTTCTTTAGTAAAAAATTAAGCACAAAACAAACCCAGTGGCCAGCTTACTACCGCGAACTTCTGGCCGTTTATGAAAGCGTACAGCATTTCCACTACATACTCGAAGTCCAACATACTACCATATTTACGGACTACAAACCGTTGCTGTACGCATTCGTCCAACGCCGTGAAAAACTTCCACCGCCTCAGCTGAATCAGCTATCTTTTATAGGTCAATTCACCACGGACGTCCAATATATTAAGGGCGAAGAGAACATTGTCGCCGATGCTATGTCACGAATCGAGGCCATATCTTTTGAAGAGAACCACCAAGCCCTAGCGACATCACAATAAACGGATAAAGAACTTTCAGATCTACAACACAGCTCATCCAGCCTACGTTTTTCTAAAGTTGTTCTCCCCGATTCAGACGTCGCCATTCTATGGGACGTACCCTCAACTATCACAACCGACCAGGGCTCTCAATTTGCGTCTGAACTCTTCCGCCGTCTTATGCAAAGTTTCGCAACAAAACGAATCAGAACGACTTCTTTCTTACCATCCAATCGCTAACGAGTTCAATTAAAAGCGGCCCTCATGTGCCATGACAACTCGTGGATCGCATCTTTGCCATTCGTTTTGCTAGGTATGAGAACAGCATTCAAGGAAGATCTTAAGACCACAGCCGCAGAAATGCTATACGGCGAAAATTTGCGCTTGCCGGGAGAGATGCTTGCAACTCATACTACTAGCCCTAACACAACCGAAAGTCCTACTGATTTTATTTGTAAGTTGCGCCGCAAAAGACATTTTGCTCACAGGGTTTGCTCCGAGTGGCGTGAGGTGGTTTGTCAACCATAAGGCCAATTCCCGCCTCACGCCACTCGGAGCCGTCTACATTTATATTCAAAGACCTTGCCCCCTTCAACTTATACTCGTCCACATCAAATTTTAGAGCGCTCTAATGATGGTAAAACTCTGATTTTAAGTATAAAGAGTACGAAATCAACAGTCAGTATCGACCGAGTAAAGCCTGCTTTCCTCGAACATGACAACTACAATGAATAAGACACATCTATCCAACTTGCAAAAGCATGCAAAGAAAGTAAACCATCAAAACCTGCGCCTGCTCCTGCTGAAGTCGCAACCCCCGAAAAACTGCCATATCCAGAAATCGTTGACTTCGGAACGCAACCGAGCTGTCAAAAAGGCCATGTTAGAAGCTTATGTAAAAAGCCTCTAGACAGACCTCTCGATTAGGCTTAAGATCCGTTTTGTTTGTCGTACTTAGCAAACACTTGTTATATCTTCGTTTGTATATTTTGCTCAATCAAAAACCTGTACCTAATATAACTATCCAATAACTGTGTGATAGGAGTAAGGTGCATTAAAATATATTACCTATTGATCGGCCTTCGAGTTTAATTTTGGCAAGGGAGATGCCGATTATCATGCTCCCAAAAGACTACCGGATGCAAACACCTGAATTAGTTAGTAAAAATTAATAAACACTCTACGTGCCTATATTTTTTGAGGATTTTCCTTGATTTCTCAGAGATTCTATTATCAGATCCTAACTTGGTAAAAATGGGACCACCTCTAGGGTCTAGAGTATAATAATTTCAAACAAAAATAATAATTTTAAAATAGGTCCATAGTTGACGAAAATATTTATAAATATACATATATATATATAAATAGTATTTTATGTAGGTATATATATATACATATATATATATATATATATATATATACCTACATAAAAAATACATACAGCCAAAAATAGAACTTCCTTTTTGAAGTCGGTTAAAAACTGGTTTTGCTTGAGAATGTTAACGAAAATGTTTATTTGTCTTTATCTTTATCTCTCTTATGTGGACTCATGAGAGCGACTATAATAAAATGAAAAAAAAAGTGGCCAACTTTGTCGACTCAACAACGAGTTTGACTCACTCATGAAGGGTTCCGTAGCAGCAAGTAACATAATATAAAAGTTCTAAATAGCTAATAAGGCTATTTTTTTATTTTTAAATTTGTGTTGATTGAATGAAATGTAAATTGCGGTTTATGATCTATGATGTATTAAAAAAAAACTACTTACTAGATCTCGTTCAAACCAATTTTCGGTGGAGGTTGGCATGGTAATGTACATCTTTTTTTTGTTTTGTCATTCTCTTATTTTAGAAGTTACAGGGGGCCAGGCACACACATTTTACCACTTTAAGAGTGTCTCTCGCGCAAACTATTCAGTTTAGAAAAAAATATATATTAGAAACCTCAATATAATTTGTGAAGACCTATCCATAGATACCCTACACGTATGGGTTTCAGTTTCAGTTATAAGTATGGGGAACCAAAATTTATTGTTTTTTTTCTATATTTTTATGAAAATCTTAATGCGGTTCACAGAATACATCTACTTACCAAGTTTCAACAGTATAGTTTTTATAGTTTCGGAAAAAAGTGGCTGTGACATACGGACGGCAGACATTCGTCATGTCTGCCTATCTAGGCAGACATGACGAATCCATAAGGGTTCTGTTTTTGCCATTTGGCTACCTTTATTAACCCATATGACTTTATTTGCCTATAGTGGCGTGAAAAGGGAGATAGTAATGCCCAGCAGCAGTGGACTTCTAATTGATTAAAATGCAATAGGTAAGGAAAATATTAAAATCTTTAATGCCCACTACACTAAATAAAACAGGTGACAAATTACACATTTACAGTTACACAGTTATAAGCCCGCAATCATTGTCATAAACATTTTCTAATATTTATTTAAAACGTTATCTACAAAGAGTGTAAAGATCATTTTGTTTAGAAACTCTGTCTAACTAGTCCATCGCAAGAAATATTAGTAAAATCTTAATAAAGAAGTAAGCAACTGAAAATGATATTACACATTAAAAAAAAGATTTATAACTAAGTATGCCTCAGGTAGGAATTGAACCCACGTCTCTTCGCAATCCAGGCGACAGTTTTTCGAACTGACCTACTAAGGACATTTAAATGTTTCACTGTTATAGGAAGTATTATCTTATCAGCGTCAGTTATTCGTATTAAAGCCTCATCAAATGAATCCGAAAAAAATTAAATCAAGGGGAAAATTCTGTAGTTTTGAAAATGGTATAAAAGGTCCTTCAGGGGATGGAGCTGTGCTAAGGGTGTAGGCGGCGGTCATAGGTCTATTTTTTGAGGTTTCTGCTTATATAGCGAATATCTGTATGTATAGAATACCTAATTATTACTTCTAACAGAGTATTTTATATAAAATTTCCTACAAATTAAGTTGTAATCATTTTTAAAAACGGTAGAGACCATCTATACTTTTAGAGTTGGGACAGGGTGTATAAGTTAACTCTTATATTTATGTTATTATGATTATAATGTTGATCTGTTATTTTCTGCGACACAGCCTCAGAAATGTATAAAATCTTTTGTCAAAAGTAATCATATTAATGGGTTCCCTCTATCTGGCAGAATCTTGTTGCTCCGAAATTCATTTGGCATAAACTTCTTTAAACGAATATCTGTAAATCATATTTTTTCTTAATATAATCATTATTTAGTCGAATGTTTATATGTCCGAATTTACAATGGCACACTTAAGATGGTAGAATTTTATTAGGCATAATTACTTTTAGCAACATTTTATTTAATTTCGTTAAGCATGCCGTTTACTTAGTGCGACGATTATTTGGTATAATTGTATTTGGCATACTAAGAAGATGGCAGAATTTCATTTGGTACAATTTCACTTGGCATACTATGAAGATGGCAGAAGTTATTTTTATAAAATATTATTTTAAACTTAAATCGAATTAAGATATTATTTTCTTAAAAAGTCAATATGTTGTGTTACAAAAGTCAGTGACGGAAACGAATCGGTGCAAAACCGACTCCCCTCAGTCTTGTCTGTCCTAACCCCTAGAGTGTAACTCAAACCCGCGTAGGCGCGGAGAGGCGAGGCGGCCCGCGAGCTGAGGAGCAGGTGGTTTTTACGGGCGCCACCGCGGCCTCAAGCCGGCTAGCAAGCCGAAGCTGCGGTGGTGAGCGAAAACCTACTGCAACGATAAGCTCGCGTGGGACCACCAGAGCCCTGCAGCGCCGGAGCCGTGACAGAACCTATGCATGCTTGCATGCTTGCTTGCACGCTGCATGCTTACTTGCACGCTGCATGCTTGCTTGGACGCTGCATGCTTGCTTGCACGCTGCATGTTTACTGCACGCATGATTGCTTGCATGCTGCATACTTGCTTGCATGCTACGTGCTTGCTTGCATGCTGAATGCTTACATTAATGTTGCATGTTTGACTTGCTATGCATGGCGTATGGTACTATTTCTTACATGGGTGCGTTTCATTTTTTATATTATCATTTGATATAATTAAACCCTAATAACGATCAGTTTACATAATAATCATTTTTCATAGCAACACATGATATAATTTTGTGTGTAATAACGTTTACTTTACATAATATTTATTTCATATAATGCCATTTAGTATAACGTTCGTAAGCAATATACCCGTTTGAAATAAAACGGAGGGAGGCAGCCCCCGCCCGCTGTAACAAGTTACAGGTGCTCGGGCTATCCGTAGCGGCTGAGGCTGGTTGCCGAAGGCGACCAGTAAGCCGAAGCTGCGAAGGAGAGCGTGGGCGCCTGTAGCATGTTACGCCAGGGTGGAGGGGCTGCCTTCCCGTAGCGCCGAAGCACACAAAATCCTAAGTGCATGCTTGCATGCTGCATGTCTGCTTGCATGCTGCATTGTCTTGCATGTCATTGTTTTTATATTAAATAATGTTATATGAATTGGAGTTTATATTAAGTAATCATTATATGTGTCTCTGTGAACTTTCTGCGATATGATAGTTCTGCCTTTTAATATCTATAGATACGAAATGTATGCCAAAAAACGATTCTGACTGTAAACTTTCTGCGATATGATGGTTCTGCTTTTTTTTATTGTGAATATTAAATGTATGCCTAAAGATGATTCTAGCTTACAAAATTCTGAGTTTTGAATGTCTGATAAATGAGTATATGCCAAATGAATTTTTGCGAAATAAAGTTGATGCCATTAGCTGATATGCATAATAAAATTATGACATTAAAAGTTCTGCGATAAAAGGTAGACCCCATAATAATATAAGCAAAAACATTAAAAGTGTTACCTTCAACTGTTCTTCTCTAAAGGGTAGCATACCCTACCCTTGAGATTTTTGTATGTTCATCTAGACACCTCATTTTCAAAACTACACGTATTTGTTTTTTGCTTGATTTTGTTTATTTTCTCGAACTGTTATACCTACAGTCAACATCAAATAGAAAAAAATATTTTTGCTAATATATTTTTTCAAGTGTAAAATCTTATTATCTAGTATGTAATTGCAAAAACAACACTCAAAGTTACTTTATGAAATGATATTGTAGCACTACGAAAGTGTAAGTAGCAACGAGATGCAAATAGCTCAAAATTAACGATGCTCCGACGGCAAACATTGAATATACAGTGAACTTTGTAAAAGATGTACGGTTCATCCGTATTACGTTTTTGCATAGTTGCCGTTGTTGACCTGTAATGAAAGTTAAAACTTTTAATCAGTTCAATGTGTTTACAAAACAATTTAAAAAAAATCTAACAATCACAGCAATTAAACAAAGCTTGTCTAGCGTCTAGATAACTGATAAAAATACTTAAATACATTATAAACATTTGCCCAATACGGGATTCGAATCCTCAACGACTTTGTAGTTAGTCCGGATTGATCCACTTAACCACACGGTCGTCACACCACACACAATGATAAGAAATTTACTGGACCTGAGCATTTTTCGTTTCTCAATACCATAGAACATTCAACATTAACCGCAGCGACTAACGTATTAAATTTTTCACACTCTATTCCCAAAACCCAAATCAGTATTATTGCCTTGAGATTCCATGCAAATAGCACAATACCTTCTATGGTTAAGTTTGTCTGTAAACAATAAGGCATAAAATTAGAAATTTCTAATAGTAGAGTAGTAATATTTTTGGGAACATTCAAAATTTCCCAAATATTTAAGTCCGAATTTGAGTATTTCGAATTCCGATTTTCTGCAATCCGAACTTCATAATTCCAAATAAATAAAATTTTGATTGTTAAGAATCACGAATCATATTTTACCGAATGCTATAATACGAAGTATTATTTTTCTGACTATCACACATACAAAAAATTTAAACACCGTAGTGTCATTTACCCGAAAAAAGTATTCATATTATCAAAATTCCGAAAATGGGACGAATAATCAACTAAGTTAACCCCAACTCGATGTGGTTCTTCGCCGTAGTACTGGCCTGCCCAGTAGTAGAGTGTAATTTAAAAGCCGGAGCCGTAAGGGCGAAGAGGCTACACTTTCCGCAGCGCCGGAGAAGAGCTGGAAATCCTACTAAATGCATGTTTGATTTGCGTGCTTGGATATCTTCCTGCTTGCATGCATGATTGCTTGCTCGCATGCTACATTTTTATTGCACGCTGCATTTGCTTTCAGTTTAATTTTACGAAGAATAATTTAGTATCATTTAATATAATTATTAAGATTAAATCCGACTTGAGTCAAAACTGATCATTTAGGTTAGAACAGTGACCAGATAAAGCTAGATTATAATTCTGGTTCTAAACTTTTGTCATTGTGAAATTAAAATTTTGTTATTTCTTTACGGTAGAAATTCGTGTTTTTGATATATTGGATAATTAAATAAAATCTATTAAAAATCGGAATTTCGAAATTAGGAATTATACGTTGGGAGACGTTTGAGATTTCGGGATTTCGAAAATGGAAATTATGTTAATTATGAATTTTAAGATTTGGTGTTTTGAAATTCGTGATAGTAAAATTCGTAATTAAGTTTTTTGGATTTATGTAGTGGTACTCTGTGTACCCAACTATTTTACGTTTCAATTATTCCTTTCTTATAATGAGGATACTTACATCATTATAAATACGACCTAAATTGATTCCTGTGATCCCAACAAAAACTGTTATAGCATATAATGTCTCGAAGAAACTAAAAAATACGTATATTAAAACCTGAAATAGAACTTTCAAATATTAACATTTGAATAAATCCATGATAAAAGTTATTGTAAGTAAATTTGAAAGAAGGTATGTAGGTAGATAAGGATATAAGATATGTCAGCAAGTATCCCGTTAACCGTGTTTTCGCAATAAAACTAATGATTACGCAAAAAACAGATTATCGCGTAAAGGTAGTCGCTTTACATGATATTACCTATTTTTACAGAAAAAACAAATAGAAAGAAAGAGTAGAAAAAAATAAGTTAAAAAAGATTTAAAAAACTGGTTACATGCTTTTTTATGATTAAAAATGGACAAGAGCAATTACTAAATGAAGCAGCAAACGAAACAGAGGATAGAGGAGGATATAGATTTATGAGAAGACGACATGAGAAGGATAATTAGAATGCTCTAGAAAGGCAAGTAATAGAAACGAGTTCAAGCTCTTAACCACTCGGACACCCCAGCTATATGTATATATTGTAAAAATAACGATACTTTCAAGGCATGCACGAGAACTAAGGTTACAGGTGTTATATCTTTGTCATAGAATATGCAAAAGTCGAAAGTCAAAAATCGTTTATTTAATTTAGGACAGAAAACTGCCACTTATGAACTTATTGGCCCATATGGGCCAGAATATTTATCTTTTTATTTTTTGGGCCCTACTTGCGCTTCGAGACAAGACACAGATAATCTGGCAAGTGCTGAGAAGAAATGCCGGAATAAACTCAGTCACCGCTAGCTGCCACAAAAAAAAGATAATATCGACGGTTGAAAGGCAAAAGGCATCAAGCGACATTTTGATAACTTTACAGGAGAGCGATTTAAAGTTTTTATTTTTGGAAAAAAAATCGTAGTTATCTTTTGGCGCTATAAACAGAGAAAAGTCTTACAGAAATATATGTTTTAAGAAAAGATCTATATTATGCAATTAAAGTTTCAGCTATAGGGTTATTATTTACGAAGTTAGATGTCGGTTAACCCTAAATGCCCTATTTTTGGATTAAGGCAAAAGAGATTACACGCCGCTGCATTTGAAAACGATTCCAGGCAAACCGATTTAACAACCATTTATATAATAAATGGTTCCATGCAGAACACCTTATGAGTGAAATCTAAAAAAAATAGATTAAAGCAAAAAGAGTGAAAGGGCCAATATTATTTAAGTGGTGCAAGGCACAATAATTCAAAGTCAAACGTTATCTTTGTGTAAATAAGAAAGAAGATCTTATGAGCCAATAGAAGTTTAATGGCATATAGCTGAAATACAATATATTTAACGAGTTTATAGTTTATTGCCACTTAGGCTATTGTGTATTGTAATCGATTGTATGGATCATAATTAAACACAATAAAAAAACTCTTTTGCAAACAATTTTCTTTAATTTTTCAGCACATTGCACATAAAAAGCATGTGGTTTTTCAAAATTTATTTTAATAATTGATAAAATATCTTTGCAAGAAATAGAGGTACTCACTCACATTCATACACCAGAGATAAATAACAGTAAGCAAAAGGACCTAGTCCTAGCCACAAAAAAATATTTTAAAGAATTAACTTCATAGGACGTATAGCTACTCATACTTAAGGTAGTTTTTTTGGCAACATGAAACATGATTTTCCTGCATGAAACGTGAGAAATGTTTGGTTTTTAAGCTTTGTATAAAAAAAACATTAATAAATATTTTTCAGTCAATCAATTACAAAACACACTACGCCAGACCAAAAAAATAAAATTAAAACTGGTCAAGGGGCACCACATTTACTTGTTTAAATTGCATTACTAAGTACCAGTAAGTATCATACCAGCGTAAATTGACAAGCGTAAAAAAAATCTACATTCCACAAAAAGTTGGTTTTTATTTCATACAGTAAGACTTTATTATTTTAATTTAGTTAGTCCATGTCTTACGACTATCTGGTGTAGTGGTTTACGCTCCGGACTACAAAGCCAGGCTGTTTCGGGTTAAAACCCCGCAAGGGGCTACCGTTTGTGTGATAAGCACGAGCATTTGTACCTAAGTCATGAATGTTTTAAAATGTATTTAAGTAAGTTTATCCGTTATATAGAGAGGATAAGTTTGCGAGCTCCAAGGTCAAAGCGGCACAAGACATTTTCCAGTGTCGCTTTGTTTAAGACCCTGGGGGTAACCTGTTATGCAAGGACCTTGCGGTGAAGAAGAGATGGCGCTCTTATTTCCATAAGCAGCACAAAGAGGTGCAGCCACCAAACCTTCCTCCGAATCCGGGACGTTTCAGGCGTTTCTGGTGCTACTAGCACCAGAAACGCCTGAAGAAGTCAAGATTGCTTTTTGCCACATGAAGAATCGTAAAGATGTCTGTGCCGATGGAGTCTCAATCGAAGCCCAAAAGAAAGCGATGAGTCCTCGTGGGGTAGACATCTTTGCCTACCTTTACAATTAGTGTTCCCGAGGCCTATAGGCTTTCAGGCTTTTTTTAGGGCTAGCCTATGAAATAAGGGGCTAGAGGGGGCTAAAAGCCTTTTAGCCTTTAAAAAAGGCTTTTAGGCCATTAGGCTAGGCCTTTTTAATAGTCTTTTTTTGTCTACCCGAGGACTATAGGGTTTGAGCCTTTTTGTAGGCTAGGCGCATAATTAAAAGGCTTGAAAGGCTAAAAGCCTTTAAAGAGTTTTAGTCCTTTAGACTAGGCCTATTTTATTTATTGTTTGAGTATAATAATCATCAACTTAATTTTACGAGACAGAGGATACAGATGTTATATCATGGTGGAAAACTCAAGGAAAAAAAATACCACATTTAAAATCTATGGTTTGATATTTTAGCAATACCTGTTACAAGTGTCCCCAGCAAACAATCATTCTCCAAGGCAGGACAATTAATAAATAAAAAAAGGAATGTCTAAAAATGAAAGCTGTTTTTTGGAAATAATGTGTATCAAGTAGTATTACCAATTTCAAATAATATTAGTTTTCATTAAATTTGTAAATAAATAAAAGTAAATTCAATACAAAAATAAATCTAATTTAAATCATACTAAGTCAGAATATCAAAAATGGCTATAGCCTTAAAATAAGCATACTACTTGCAAAAGACTTTAGTCGCAAAAAAAGCCTAAAAGGCTATTTAGGCCCATAGGCTTTTTTTAACCTCTAGGCTTTCTTAAAGTGAGTAGCGTTTTAAAGACCTGGCATACTACCCCCCGGGAACACTATTTACAATCGCATACTCTTGACTTGGCTAATCCCGAGCCGATATAGAATGAGTATTATTACTCGTACTTCCGTCTTCAAAGACAAGGGATCAGTGCAAGAGTTCGGCAACTACCGCGGCATAAAGGTCATGTCCCACACTATGAAGCTCTTTGAGCGGATTGTGGACTCCCGGATCCAACAGGAGTGTGATTTCTCGGAGTGTCAATATGAGTTTCGTCCTGGCAACGGGACTATGGACCCTGTTTTCCCTCTAAGGGCCGTCATGGAGAGATACCAGGACGAAGAACACACCTCTGCACTTGCTATTTCTTGATCTGCAGAAGGCCTTGGACTGTGTACCTCAAGTGGTTATCTGGTGGGCAGTGCGATCCAAAGGGGTCCCCGAGGCATTATGTTGACATGATCCGAGAGATGTACCGCAGCTCCGATTCTATGGTTCCGACCGCTGTTAGCGACTCCAAACCGTTCCCTATCCCCGTCGGAGTACACCAGGGTTCCGTCCTCAGTCCGTTTCTGTTTAATGTAATATTAGACATTGTGTCAGACAGCATCAGAGACACATTATCAGCCACTTGCTGGAAGGACAGATCTATAAGTTCATCATTAGGCCTGTCCTTTTATATGATAGCAAAGTGTGGCCGCTATTTGAGCGATACAAGCAGGAGCTACGTGTCACGGAGATGAATATGCAGGAACTCGCGCATTCGCGGTAGCCTTCATGTTCGTGATATTGCAGACAAACTGCAGGAGAGTCGCCTACGCTAGTACGGCCATGAAAACCAGCAAGCTACGTAGGGAACAAATGTTTTGCCACGCCGGCTCCGCCAGGTCCTGGCAAAAGCGTTGACCAAGAAATGCTGGCTTGACGTCGTGAGGGCTGACATGTATGCCAATGATCTCACAAACAGGGACGCCCAAGACCTTGCGAAGTGGAGGAATAAATCAAGGAAAGTGGAGTGGAGGAATAAATAAACGGATCCTGGGTTCTGAAGCGATGGCTTTGGACGCAACCGGGATTCACCGTGAAGATAATAATGATGGCGATTTCTAAAATGACAATAAAATATTTTATTTTTATGTTTTACCAATTTCAATCCTATAAACCCTATTTCATGGAAATTCTTGTAATTTCATAAAAGATAATCCGTAAAATCATGGTAATAAACATACCATGGATCAGATGAGATACCTACCGATTGTCATGGTTTTTTAATAATGAATTTGTATGAAAAATAACGTGTTTACAAGTAAGTATTTTTTTCTTCTAAGCTATATGTTTAATAACTTCTTCCGTGTATGTACTTATTTTCAGCTGAGGAAGTTTTTTGTCTGTCATTTTTCATTGTTTAGCTACTTAATCTGAAAAGTGAATTGTAGATTAAATATTTACACTTCTTTGAAAAAAAAAAAATACAAAAACAAAACAAACACTCACCATTTGTCAACACAGCACACAAACAGAACGCGCATTGACCGGTTGTAGTAGTCGCAATTGCAATCAAGACTAAATGCAACAACGTTTGCGGCTTGCGCGCCTACGTAAGGTGGGTTGATCTAGGTTCAAATCAAATCCAGTGGTTGTAATGGTTGCGTTGCGAAGATTCAAACTACGTACCAAAGTTCGTCTATATAAACGGAACATGACTTACAAACCTCATGATACTTTTACTGCGTAAATAAAAAGATTTAAGTGCCACATTAATGGTACAAATGATTAAGGAAAAATGATTAAAACAAAAAATTTGCAATTTTCTGAAACAGGTAAAAAGTCTGTACTGACTTTTGCAATTATTTTTACGTCATAGAAAAGGGGTTTAAACACACTTTAATTTACAATAGGTTAAGGTAAAACAACTTATGTAATACCTTTGTTGTGCGTAGAGTAAGGATAAAGGGCTCAAGCGATATTCATTTCCGATGATGTTTAAGGAAGAAAAACTTAAACGACAGCCATGTATTATTGTATTCCAGGCAAAACGCTTTAAATGCCGCGTTTATTAGATTTACAGCAAGGTAAAAAGATTTAAAAGTAATGTGTTCCTAAAACTGAAGAAGGATGAAAAGCTTAAGTGACTGCCTAGTTCATTAGAGCTGCCTGCGAATTAATTGAAATCCAGGGCTTAAAAAAAATGATGAATTTTGAGTCGGTTAACTCCGGGCACTAAGAAATGATGGCCTTTTTTGTGACGGAGTCAAGCGCCATAAAAGTGCTCTGATTTATACCAAACTCGGCTCAAAAGACGCAGAAAATTTTGCTGATTCTAACTATGTATATAACTCAATATCGCCCAAAGTGTCGCTTGATGCCTTTTGCCTTTCCACCGTCGATATGTATACCTGTGCGAGCAAGGCAGTATTTAATTCTAGACGTTTTTGTCATTTAAATAGTCATTAACAGTATAACCCTTTTTCATTAAAATAATCTTAACATGCGATTTAAACTCAAACATTGGTAGTTCAAATAATAATTTGTTATAAAAGCGAATACATTTCCCCATGAACGAATTACTCACTTTATGCAGTCTGAAATTTAAAACAGCAAGTTTATCTTTATTCCGGGTATTAAAATTATGTTTGTCCTTTTTCTTAGGAATACATGGGACACACCAAAAGTTTTGCACTTCTAGCTAATCTTAACTTTCTGAATTTCGAATGTTACATTTTATTAAACGTTGCAACCTTCTTAGTAATAAAAAAAAACAATTGGCGGGAAATGATTTGTCGATTGTTTTTTATCACACATCAAATTTCTACGTACGCAACGAAAATGGAATTA
This sequence comes from Anania hortulata, assembly GCA_963576865.1. Classification (NCBI taxonomy): domain Eukaryota; kingdom Metazoa; phylum Arthropoda; class Insecta; order Lepidoptera; family Crambidae; genus Anania; species Anania hortulata. Next base: position 2,574,613 of record OY756410.1, read on the forward strand.
GGTTGAAAAGATTTTAGAGCGATGATTTTTTATGATTTTAAAAGTTCTCTCTCTCCGCAAGACTGTGCCGCTCGTCGTCGCCGCTTTAAAATGCTTTTGGGAGAGAAGCACCTTGTTTGAGCACCGTGAGGCGATGGTTTGCTGAATTTGAGAGAGGAATTTCGTGAAGGGCGGCCTTCAACTGCCGTCTACGAAAATAATGTGGCTACTGTTAAGCGGCTAATTGAAGAAAACCTGCGGATTGCCTATGAGACAATTCGAGGACTATTGGGGATTAGTATGAGCCAAATTCAGAAAATTTTATACGAAGAATTGAAAATTCGTAAACTTTGCTGTCGTTGGATCCCTCATGAACTGACAGCGGAGCACAACCGGCCTCGCGTGGAATGGTGCTCACAGATGCTACTGAAGTACGACCACGGACATTCTAATGCTGTTTATGACATTGTCACAGGAGACGAAACGTGAATTTATTGTTTTGAACCCGAAAAAAAACAGCAATCTTGTGAATGGGTGTTTGAAAATGAGAACTGGCCAACAAAAGTGAGGCAGGCGAGAAACGTTGGTAAAAAAATGATCTTGTTTTTTTTCTCAGCTACGGGTCCCATCTATAAAATTCCACTTGAAGATCAAAAGAGTGTTAATGCCGAGTGGTATTCTAATATTTGTTTACCCAGGGTGTTAGAAAAAGATCGCGAAAGACGACCCAAAAGCCGCGTTCTCCTACATCATGACAACGCTTCTTCATACACGGCCAACAAAACAAAGTCATTTTTAGCTTCCGAAAAAGTACAACTCGTCACATATCCTGCGCATAGCCCCGACCTAGCCCTGTGATTTCTGTATTTTCCCCAATATCAAAGATTTGATGAGAGGTTTTACTTTTATCAACTCCGAAGAGGCAGTGATAGCGTTTAATTAGCACTTAGAAAACATGCCTTCAGATCTGGGGTCCTCCTGTTTTAAAATATGGTTTGATCGCATGAAAAAATGTTTCAAATGTAAAGGAGAGTATTTTAAAAAGCAATAAACACAATATTTTGGTTATAACATGTTGTTTTTTTAAGTTACGCAAAACTTATAGTGTGACCTACGTACATGCAGGTTTTTGCGAATGTACATAATATTTTCATAAATGAATTGAGAAGCCATTGTAAGTATATTAATTTCCTTAAACAGTTCTCTTCGATTCTCAGGGTCGAACTTTGTAAATTGCCCGTACAGCTCTCTTTTGTAGTACAAAGATAGATTCAATATCTGTAGATTCAATATCTGCTGCTGAGCCCCATAACAATATTCCATATGACATTATACTATGAAAGTAGCTAAAATACACTAATCTTGCCGTTCCAACATCAGTCAATTATCTTATCTTTCTCACAACATAAGCAGCTGAACTAAGTCTTCCTGGCAGAATCTCAATATGAGCACCCCATTGCAGACGGGAATTCAAAGTTATTCTTAAAAAGAAAGTGGAATTACTAGTATTCAGTTGTTCATCGTTTACAATGTTATGTGTTGAGACCTGCCTCACATTTGGCATTGTAAATTTTATGCATTTTGTTTTGTTTGCATCGAGCAAAATATTGTTAGTACTAAACCAATGCAGAACTCGCGAGAGTGCATTATTTACATCGTCAAAAGATTCTTGACCTCTTTTAATTTTAAAGATCAGTGATGTATCATCTGCAAATTTTACCACCTCACATAGGTCGTTTGCAAAGTAAGGAAGATCATTGTTATAAATAAGAAATAGCAGGGGTCCTGATATTGATCCCTGCGGTACACCCACGATAAGAGGTGACCCTGAAGATTCAGTTCCATTCCGTTTATACGTACTTGTTGAGTTCTGCCTGTGAGATAAGAGTTTAATAAATCTAAGGACTCTTTTGAATCCCCATAATGTCCTAAACGTTTTTAGTAAGTTAGATGATCTACACAATCGAAGGCCTTAAGAAAGATCACAGAAGATACCCAAAACATCTTGCTTACTCTCCCAAGCATCGAACACATGTTTTAGGACCATAGCCACAGTAGATGGGATTTTACTATGCACCAATAGTTGTGTAACCGTAGTTATTTCGACAGCATAAAGCTTAAATGATAATGTGTAACTTACAGGAATAGATAATATTTTTCTGTAGGCAAAAATAGCATCGGCCAATTCGCAATACGCTTTCTTTATTTCGTTCCAGTCACTTGATACTGCATTGACTTCCTCGGATTCAACATTTGCCAACAATTTGCACAATTTTGACTCTTCGATCCACATGTTAAGACAATTTCTTAACAAAACAATGATTCGGATACAGTTTATCATTTCGAAGTCAAATAGCAATGTTACAGCGTCGATTAGCATAACTATGATATTGTAGTTTAAGTATAAGACGATGTATTCAGAGACAAAGTAGAAAACTGTGATAAATATTAACAGTATCCAATTGGTTTTTATGAGGTTTCTTATATTCCGCTTGCTATATATCAAAGATCGTCTAACTGCCTGTATTTTAATCACAGTCAATACTTCAAATGAAGAGTTTAACAAATTTGATAAAAATGTCATAGCAAAACTAGTAGCTAGAAGAAAATAATTGAACGAATCAATAAGATAGCTATCAAAATATCCTATGCAAAAATAGAAACCCACGATTATCCCAGAGTTAAGGCAAAAAGATAGCATGTTATAAACATTTCCATGACGTGTAATAAAGTTATTACGTATCAAATACTTTGATTGGAGCGTGGCGGTAAATGGAACACGTAGAGGCAGTAAGTACGCCTGGACATCTTCATCTAGGTAATTATTGGGGTACTTATGACGTGCAAGATTTAGAAATATAACTTTAAATGTATCCATATTATGTTGTTAGATCCAGTTGATGTAGATATGTTTTCTACATAATAACTGAAAGAAAATTTTGCATTATTTTAAAACATTCCAACTGTAGTGTGGACTAACTAGTGACCAAAATAAATATTGTTATAAAACTACTTGATTGTTAACGAAAACGTATTTTGTGGTACAATATTTTTCGTACTGTCCAATTTACTAAGCTTCTTAAAACACTAGTAAGGTTACAAACTTAACAAATTTAAGTTATTTTTAATAACCTCATGGAAATTAAAGTACCACATAATATTACACAGGTAAATTAAAATTAAATATTTACACCTATGGTATTTGTGGTACTGACAGTCTATAGGATAAACAAATACTAACTGTAAGTGACTCGCAGAGTTGAGTAAATTGGTCCCTAGCTTTTAAACAAATTGAACTGTATTTATTTATATCTATCAACAAGTAATTTTACTCCATTTGGTTTGGTTTAGTGGGCATTATTACATTAAGTCGTTAGACCACATAATAAATCATAAATAAACATGAAATATTGACTTACAAAGCTAGTTAGCTTGCTCGACGATTCCTATTTCTTTTTTTTTTCTTTTTATTTTCATTTTATTTCAAAAAATTATGTACTTTGAGAAATTGCGGGAACCAAATGATTTTTATTATTTACAATAGTCTTTGGTCACCCTACGATGGTGGAACGCAGTGGTTAGCTCGGTAACAATTTTATCGGTATAACCGGCTATACCCAGATCTAATTCTTAGCTCCAAAAGTTTTACTCTTATTAGCAACTTATAACATCCGAGTTTGGTACTTGTTAGGCTTTTAGTAACTAGTTTGTGAATCATTTATGCAGATGTTTAAATTGGATAATGGCAAGGATAGTCAACTGTCTCTTGAAGTGGTCGTATCTGTGTCTAGGGGATTTACAAAGTTTTAGGTTAGATGGAAATGGTGTACGAATTGTGCTTTGAGACTTTGCTTCCTGCCAAATTTCATGTTTCTAAAGCCTCGTGTTCATGCGATGTAGCTCGATGTCGCCAGATAAGTATCTTGCCTGCCATTTTTCCTCTTAAATATCGTGAGACTTACGACATGTGTCGTGAGATATATTTTGTCCCCAAGTGAATAACTTACGAGGTTTAGGTAAATAAGTAAAGCTAACATTAAAGCAGGACTTAAATGGCTGTCATTTTATAAAGCGTAACACACAGAGAAAGCATGAGCGGGACGGCTCATTGCTCACGCCGGCCCGCTATCTATGGGCGCCCATTTAAACGTATGTTATTAGACTCGCCGTTCTCCCGACCCGACCCGTCGCCGTCCCGCTCACGCCTTCTGTGTGTGTTACGCTTAACGTTGCTTTAGAAATTTAATTTTTTGGCACCTTCAAGAGACTGTCATCATCATCATCATCATTTCAGCCGTAGGACGTCCACTGCTGAACAAAGGCCTTCCCCAATGACCTATCATCGGGGGGGGGATTGCCAATATTAGCCACGTTTGGCAGGCGGGTTTTCGAGCGCAGTTTTTTTTATAATATTTCGCACGAAGACGCTGCTGCCCGTTTTGTGCTACGGGAATTAGTCGCCTCTTACGACACCCCTCCTCATAGCGGCGGGAAAGTGTATTCTTTACGGCCGTCCCCACACGGCACTGCAAGAGACTGTAAATGTCAATATTTAAAACCAACATTCATTTCAACTTGACCACTAAATGTTCTATGAGAAATAAGAGACTGCCTGAACTACGTCATAGGTTTTTTTGGGTTTGTAATCCTAAAAATCTTACAAACCAGATAACTAAAGTCACCAACATAGCTCTTCGGATTGCTAAGCTAAAGTGGCAATAGGCAGGGCACGTTGCTCGCAAAGCTGACAACCATTGAGGAAGAAAGGTTCTTGAGTGGTGACCACGAACTGGAAGTCTGGAAGACGCTGCGTGGGCGGGCCTCCCACACTGTGGACTGTCGACCAAGTCAAAGATTTGGGATGCCGCTGTTTTCAATCGGCCCGGAGAGTCTTGCTGTGGCGTTTTCAACATTGGACTTGACATCGTGGTGATGATGATAATGATTCTTACAAAATAATTATTGGAATAACGCACAATCTTATTGGGTTCATTCTGGTGTTCAAATACAACTATTTTCAAAGCTGTTAATGAAGGTTGCAATTGGATGTAAATAAAATAAATAATGAATTTCGAAATCTTATACTTTTTCTTCTTTATACAAATTTGGATGGGTGTCTTGTGTGGCGGACAAATGTTTTTTAATTGTGAATTTTCATAGCTTGAGTTATCGGCGTATAAAAACATTGGCAATCGTGGTCACCTCAGTCTTGATCCGATTTCCCGGATAAATTCGTTAACCCGGTATCTGAACTTTACCGGATAATTCAGTTTCATCTATCGGAAAATATGTTAGAGTCTACGGTCTCGCCTATATTTTTCATAAAGTTAGTTTAATTATAGCTTTTGGATAGTGGTCAATTAGTATGTTTTTAGGCAAAAGCCAAGCGAGCGTAATTTGAGTCGCGGTTTTTGAGAATTCTAATTAAGAGCCTTTTTTTCTTCATTAGGATTCATTTGCTTACAACATTATCTCGTTATAAAAACCTATATGGGTTTGTCATATTGTATTTCAAGCTTATATGTAGTTAAAGATCTAGCACTTGATTGTTTTGTTTTGTTTGTTTTTTTACTTTAATAGGTCGGGCAATAAGACTTTTTGCATATGTGTGCATACACTTGTAAATTGTAATAAAATCTCTTTGGCTGTACTATTTGTGTCAAGCCGATTTAGATAGGTACAGACAACAGCACGTCAACCTACCACAAAACGTCAAATTTTCTCAATTAATATTAATCTCTACGTGTCGTACTTAAAGTTGAAAATCGGTTCAAAGACCTTTAACTATTTGGGTAGGTTGACCTGCCGTTGTCTGTACCATTAAAAGGTTCATCATCATCATCATTTCAGCCATAGGACGTCCACTGCTGAACATAGGCCTCCCCCATTGACTTCCAGATTGGCCGGTTGGAAGCGGCCTGCATCCAGCGTCTTCCTGCGACCTTTACCAGGTCGTCTGACCACCTTGTGAGTGGACGTCCTACGCTGCGCTTGCCGGTACGCGGCCTCCATTCTAGATCCTTTCTGCCCCATCGGCCATCAGTTCTACGTGCTATGTGCCCCGCCCACTGCCACTTCAGCTTGCTAATCCGTTGGGCTATGTCAGCGACTTTTGTTCGTTTACGGATCTCTTCAAACTTCATTAAAAGGTTAAATTCAAAAAAATAAACAAAGGCAGTTAATTATGAGCTTTAATCGCCAGGCAGAAGGCGGTACTGTACTGCCAACAACTGATGACATTAAAGCAAGAAGTTTAGAGAAAGCGGCCGGAATTGATCAATAGAAAGAGTGTGGTCTTTTATCACACTAACGCTAGACCACCTACATTTATTCACTCAGCAAAAATTAAGAGTTTGGCTGGGAGGTGTTAATGCATCCGATATATAAAACACTCTTAAGCAGAGTGAATTAAGTTAAACATATATTTCGTGTTTAAACCTCACGATGACGCAAAATTGAAATGAATCACGCGACTTAAAAACTGCCACTCAAATTACGCTTGTATGGCCTCAGCCTTACCTTATGTGTTTTTTTTCAGTGTCCAATTGCAATCAAGGAACAGTAATGATTGCGACCAACAATCTATATAACTAGGAGATTGGGACCTGTTTATTGGATTCTTTGATTATTTTGAGCTGGAAAGTGATATGGGTAGTTAATAAACTTAAAAGTGTCAAATTTAACTCCACGCGGGCGCAGCCGCGGGCGGAAGCTAGTAAATTAATAAAGCTAATATCCGAAGCCAAATACAAAGAAGACCGTTTTAAAGTACAATTTAAAAATAATAAATAATAATAATAAATAATATTAATAATAAGCTTTCTAGTCAAAACAAAAGAAACACGTAAACCAATGAAAAATAAACATCAACTTTCATTTTCACTCCATACTTTAATAAAATAAGACGTGTCCAGGAATAATATTTATAACAAATTACGAATTTATCAATGAATAAAATGGAACTGCAGCAGGATAACTAAATTTATAGCTATAACTTGAGAAAAACTTAGTAGTAGTGATACATCAACTTCGAACAAGGAACACGCTTTGATTTTCTTGAATAAGTAATTAATCTGGCGAACGACGTTTTTGTTCATTCTCCTTTGAGCATCTGAGGAAAAAAATCTTTTAAATCATTCACAGAAGCACAGCAAAGCTCATCTCAGATGGCACCAGCGTGTATGGTCTTGTCAAACAATGCCAATGTAAATGTCAATTCTATCGAATATCAATATTCGTGCTCCTTTACAAGGTATTCGACTAGCCTTTTACACACCCTTTGTTGGAAGGAAGTCCTATTCGCGTCAGGGACGCTATGCACCGTGTAATAGGCTCATTATGGGCTACAATAAATTACATAAAAATATAGCTAACAGCAAGAGTTCTCTCAACAAATATCAAATAAACCAAATAACATTGATATATTGAAATTCTCTATCAATTTTACAAGATTCCGCAAGAATTTGATGTATTTGGATTAACTGTTCTTTTGCTGTTTTTCAACCGACTTCAAAAAAGGAGGAGGTTCTCAATTCGACTGTATGTTTTTTTTTTTTTTTTTTTGTATATTTGTTACGCGATTGCTCCGCCAATTATGAATCGATTTTAATGATTCTTTTCTTGTTTGGTAGATCATACTTCAGAGGTGGTCCCATATAAATTTTATCGAAATTGATGTAGAACTTTTTGAGAAAATCAACAAATATATACCCAGATAATATTTTGGTTGTGGTTCTTGTTACCTATCTTCGACAAATATGAGCCGATTTTGATAATTTTTGTTTTATTGAATAGCTTATACTTCAAAAATGCTATGATAAAAGTTTGAAAAATAAAAATCACCCCTAAGGGTAGGAAAATAGGGGATGAAATCGGTGTTCAGCAGTTAGATTAGGATTTATCACTAAAAATAGAGGAAATAAGTAAATTTTATTAAAAAAAATAAAACCGACTTCAAAACACTAAAATGCTAAAAATAATCCTAACACTTAAGTACCTAATCAGTTACTTTTGGAGTCGGTGCAAACAGAAACATTAAATCTCTCATCGGCTGGCACCGACTCCAAAAGTAACTGATTAGGTACTTAAGTGTTAGGATTATTTTTATCATTTTAGTGTTTTGAAGTCGGTTTTATTTTTTTTAATAAAATTTACTTATTTCATCTATTTTTAGTGATAAATCCTAATCTGCTGAACAGCGATTTTATCCCCTATTTTCCTACCCTTAGGGGTGATTTTTATTTTTCAAACTTTTATCATAGCATCTTTGAAGTATAAGCTATTCAATAAAACAAAAATCATCAAAATCGGCTCATATTTGTCGAAGATAGGTAACAAAAACCACAACCAAAATATTATCTGGGTATATATTTGTTGATTTTCTCAAAAAGTTCTAAATCAATTTCGATAAAATTTATTTGGGACCACCTCTAAAGTATGAGCTACCAAACAAAAAAAGAATCATTAAAATCGATTCATAATTGGCGGAGTAATCGCGTAACAAATATACAAAAAAAAAAAAAAACACAGTCGAATTGAGAACCTCCTCCTTTTTTGAAGTCGGTTGAAAATAAATGATGTTATACAAATATTAATCTTATATATAAAATTCTCGTGTCACAATGTTCGTTCCCGTACTCCTCCGAAACGGCTTGACCGATTCTCATGAAATTTTGTGAGCATATTGAATAGGTCTGAGAATCGGCCAACATCTATTTTTCATACCCCTTAGTGATAAGGGTTGTCCACCCTTAACATTTTTCTTTAATTTTTAGACATTTTTTTAATTTTTTTATTTTTTTAATTATGTCGCATTAAAAAATACATACAACCCTAAATTTTTACCCTTGTATCACCAACCCCTATTTTTTAATAGCCATTTTAGTATAAATTATGAAGGGGCGGTACGAAGTTCACCGGGACAGCTAGTAATTTAGATAATTAACAATCACAAAATATTACAATCTTAAATGCTACGTTAATTCAATTACTTTAGTGTAATACCTGTAATTAAGATAGCACTTAGCTTGATATATTAGCATGTATAGTTAATGTTGTCTAAAATAGTGTTTGTCTTGTTGGTGTTAACATATAAATAAAATAAATAAAAATAAATGTTATCGCGCAATTAATCAAGAGAAGAAAAATATGAAGATTTTTTGCATTCATACAATTATTTGGCATAAAGCACACAAAAATGTATTACCTATAGAATATATGGTAACAAAATTGTCTTTGCTTAACGGAACATCCTGTATACCTAGATACTTTTTAATTCACAGTAACAATTGTTGTTTTTATTTAAAAAATAGCCAATACTCACCAGGGAAAATTTCTTTACATGTGAATAAAGTGCATTCAACACATGCTTTCGAGATAGTTTCGTAAAGATTTGAACATTCTACACATAGCATGCATAAGACAGAAAAGTTTTTGATTACTATCAGGAAAGAAACCGCTAGTTCCTGTAAAAGTCAAAATCACTGATCACTAATAGGTACCAAATCTTCAAACTTCTTTTGTATCACCACAACTTAAGTGTGCGTAGGTACAAATATGGCAAACACGCATACGCGGCGATTTCTCCAGATCTACACGCACACGCACCCAAGGATTGTCCTTGGCCGCCTAATGTAAAATCGTACTTTGCAAATTATTGAAACACGAAGTTTTTAATGCATATTTATTTACAAACTGATAAGACAAAATTTCATGTCTGTACATACTTGCTTTTTCTAAAAATCTCAAAAATGCCGATATGTTACGATTTGATGTTGTCTAAGTTGCATTAATTCTAGTCTTGCTCGAAAATTTGGACTTTTTGTTGGGTCGCTTATTTTGTCAACATTATAATAATAAATAAATAAATAAATAAAATCGTTTTGCGTAAAATTATGTGCGGTTTTTAGCACTTCGAATCGATTATACCGTTCCAAGTGGAACGTTTGGAGCTATGCTCGACCTGAAGCAGTGTCGGATGTAAAAAAGACCTCACCATGCGTTTTCTTTCCAGCTTGAGGTTTATATTTAGAGTGCCTCATACCATGCGGTGACCACTTCTGGTGTTAAACCTGTTCATCACAGATACATTTCTAAATATTTGCCGCTTATCCGTCATTATAAAGTCTATCTTATTCGTCGTCTTATCGTCGGGACTCCGCCAGATCCACATTCTATGTTTTTTTTATGGTAGAATGTGTTCATGCAAAAAAGCCCCTGCATTTTGAGATAATTTACCAGTATTTGCCCTCTGTTTCCATAACCGTACGGTCCACTTTTCCATTGAAGTCTCCAATGACAACTGTGAAGTCCAACATGGCCTCGACCCAATCGTAGGAGTGTGCCGAATTCGGTGCGTACACCTGTATGACCTGAAGAGAATATCTCGTAGTCAGTTTTAGTACAAAGTACGCTACCCGGGTTGGCAGGCTGGATATCTTCAACACGTTGTCACGGAGATCTTTGTTGACAAGGAAACCTACGCCACCCTGGGACAGTTGGTCACCCCTCTCGGAAGTAGAGAGTCCAGGTCCAGAGAATAGCAGGTGTCACGACTCTAAGGTTACCGTGTCCACCCTTTGTCTTCCGACTTTGGATAAACCTAGAACGTGTCACTTTATCTACCTCGAGTTCCACCATACTTTCGTCCAGTCGTAGACTACGTCCGTTAAAGATCACCAGGATCAAGTTGTTATGACAGCCATCCGTAGCCCGGGGATTCTTCGCAACTCCTCCTTCACCGTAACTGAGGCCGCTGTTATGACCTGGAATAATGGGGCGGCTGGGCAAGCAGATTGGTAAGCGCAGTGCTAAGTCTTGTACCAACAACGCTGCTGCCCGTCATCGGCCAAAGGTGTTGACTCGGCATGAAGATAGTTATACCGCTATCGATCCGGTCGCCGGAGCCTCGTCCGTCTGTCACCAGGGTGCACCACGGGCAGGTGAGGTTGACATTTGAGACAAAAAATGTTGGGTGTTCCCTTATTTTCTTGTTTTTTTAAATTATAAATATGGCCGGATAGTCAGTTTTCTTGACCAGTCGGTGGTGGGTGCGCCTCATTTGTTATATTATAATTTGATATAATTAAACTTTAATAACGATCACTTTACTTAAGAATCATTTATTATAGCAACACATGATATAATTTTGTTTGTCATAACGTTTACTTTACATAATATTCATTTTATAAAATCCCATTTAGTATAACGTTCGTAACCGATAAAACCGTTTGAAATTAAACTCATTTTATTTAAAGTTCATTTGATATAATTTTGTTCGACATACGCATTGTTTCAGATAACTATTATTTGAGATAATAACGTCAATTAATATAACCTTAGTATAACTTCAATTGGTGTATTTTTTATTTATTTAATATACTTGTCAAAAATTAGAATTATGTTTACCCTGACTCGCCGTGGTCACTTCGCCGTGGTACTTGTCTGCCCAATACTAGAGTGTAATTTAAAATCCGGAGGCGCGGAGGCAGAGCAGCCTCCGCCCGCTGTAATAAAGCGCAGTTACCCGTGCAAGCTGGGGTGCCTGAGGCTGGTCGCCGAAGGCCCAAGGCCAAGGTGACGAAAAAGCCGAAGCTGCGGAGGTGAGCGTGGGTGACTGCGCTTTTTTGAGCAAGGGTGGAGAGGCTGCACTTCCCGCAGCGTGGGAGACGTGGAAATAATAATGCATGTTTGCCTGGATCTTGCATGCCTTGAATAATGCGTATGTACTTGTATGTTTGCTATTATATTATTATTGTTAAGTTAATTTAATTTAGGTGATATGTTGATAGTGTAGGTGAGACCGTTATTATCTTACTCACCATGCAAAACCCAGCAGCTACATTTAAAACTCTTTTATGTTTTAATTGTTTTTATATTATATGAATCGTAGTTTATATTAAGTAATCATTATACTATGTTTTAAGTATTATATAAATGAGTGTTATCGTAAATGAATGATATACTAAATGTTATTAAACTAAATAAATTTTATTTGTTTATATATTATTACAATTTTAGTTATACGTTTCAAAATTATATAATTTAAAATTATATCATTCCATCATTATATTAAAAAAGTGTTATGTTAAACAAAATTATATCATTTGATTGTATATGTTTTAAATTTTATATGATATGTTGTTATATTATAATTACACACCCGTCGGTGGTACATCCCTATAAATTATGCTTAATCTACTGTCCCTACAAATACATATTAAATAATTCAAATAATAAAGTTTTTTTAATTTTAAACACATTGTTATATGTATTGGGCTCAAATGGGTCAAAATGAGATGGCAAAAAGGTTTTACGAGTAGCCATTGTAAAGTTTAATTATTCACTTCCTAGTTTTATCATCATATCGGCACGATACGATGGTATCACATTATTATGCGAATGTCATATACTTATAAAGTTTTTAAATCGATAATAGTTTGAAGTTTGGGTTTGGTTTGGTTTGGGGGAGGTCTTTGCCCAGCAGTGGGACAGAAATGGCTAATATAAGAAAGAAAGAAAGAATAGTTTGAAGTAGGTTAAAAATGACTTCCAAGATTTGATAACACAGTTAGTTAGTTACAAATGAAGCTAATAAAAGTGTGTTAAAATACACTTATACATAGGAAAATGAAAAACTTATTTATCAAAATCGTAACCTTGGTCACATTCGTCAGACAGGTCATCTTTTGTTGCTTAGTCTTAATTAAGAAGTTCTAGTATGAGAACATGTCTATATTTGCCATGCTCAGTGCATCATGAAAGGGAATGGTCCTGCAAAATCTTGGTATTAATCATATTTTAGATGTCAAATTAAACAAATGACAACCTGATCAGCGTAGTGGCGCAGTCATTCGCCCTGTATGCAAAGTGTCTCGGTTTTGAATCTTAGTTAGGGTCAATCAAGAGACTGGAAGGGAGAAGAGACTCTATTCTTTGTAGTAAATTGAAGTAAAGTACTTAAAACATCTTACTATTATTCCAGAGATCGTGTAGACTTCTTTCCCTTTGTTGATAACCATTTCCATGAAAATTAACGTGTTAAAAAAGTTATAAGTTACATATATCATTACCTGGAATGAAATAAAGGTAGAGTTTAGGTCTAGGTGCAGATACAATACAAAAGGCTCTTTGCTACCATCGGCAATATGGATAGCTACGAGCATAACTAAGCAAGCTCCCCAACAATATTCTTCTCGTGGCTTTAGATTCTACAAGACGACGCAATATGAATGAGATACTTAGCTGTTAGAACTCCCTTAAAAATATAGTTTTTTTTATTATTATCTATGCTTGATACTGACTGGACAGTAAATGTAAGGAAAATCGGATCCCTCGGCTTTTAATTTTGTAATTTAATGGCGTTCGTAATTGATAGTAAGAAAAAAGAAGTCAATTTACAACGTTACTTGACGAGGAAATTAATAATTTTAAAAATCCTAGTAGAAAATGATTTTACGGGATCCAGATGACGATTTATTGATAAAAATTTGAGAACTTATGGTTCTTGTACTGATGCAAACTAGACATCCTTTGACGTATGTGAAAGATGACCATTGCATATCCTTAGATCCTATGACACCATTATGTTTTCTCCATCTATTGACTACGTTAGATGTTTCAGATTTAGACGTTACAGATAGGAGCAGCTTCAATTGTCCGTCACGTTATTTGCAGAAGCTCAGGAATGATTTCGCTTTCAAAAGGAATGTTTAACGTTTTGTTACAAAAGGGAAAACAATATATCGGTAATTTAGAGATTAGGGATGACGTTATTGTAGAATCGGAGGAATAACCATTAAAATGGCCCCTTGGCTCAGTGTTAGATATAGTAAACAGTACATATGGGGTTCCGATAAATATAATACACATACTGGAGTTAAAATAAGACCATTTCAAAAGTTATAAATTGTAAGAATGATCGGATAACATAAAAAAGTGTAGTGAAACCATGTTAAAGTACTAGCTATTTGAGATTTATAAAAAAGGGTCTTTATAATGTACATGTCCTTCTCTTTTGGTCTCGTCTATGTTATATATTTTATGTACTTTAAACATGCAAAATATAAGGTTTTTGTTTGTTTTACTTTAAGATAAGATACTGTTTTTTGACAGCTTATTGTTGACAACTTTAATGAATTAATGATGAATACTGTAGGCATGTGAAACGTATCGGGTAAAACTAATAATATTGCGCGTGGAGAATGTTAATGCTTATTTAATATTATTATTTCTTTTTATACATTATGGTTTAAACTGTCTGACGGAAAATTAAGTAATAAAAATAAAATCCCTCAGTTTTAAATTTGTAATAATAAACAACTATTACACAAACCTTTTAGTTTGTAACAGAATACAAATAAAAAAAAGAAATATACTTACGGGAACAGAAAAAACTTTCTCATATGCAAAGTACGCTTCCAACAACCAATAAAAGGCAATCTCCATATCCTTCCAATGCTTTGCAGTGGTCTCTTCTTCATCGACATTGGAATACATCATGTTGAACATGCGCATGTCTTTTAACCATAGTCTTAAAGTTCTACTTACTATCTTTGCCATTGCATAACTATAAATGATTGTCATATCAAAAGAAACCGCAACATAGTCAGTGATTAAAAATATTGCATTTCCTGTTTTAATAAAAAATGGCAAGTCAATAAACAAGAAGCAGAGTACAATGATTAACATCAGAGCCCAATTGCCAATAGTAATATATTTTGTGTTGAATTTAGCAAATTTTATTAATCTCCGAGCTCTTTGAATATGTAATACCAGTTCCACGTTTGACTTTTCGTTTTTACTATTAGCTAAACATAAAGCTATATTAATAATTGCACACATTACAGTATGAAGTAAATAGCATATGCTTAAAAAAATATTTGAGTGTTCCATATGCGCAAACATAAAAAATTTTGGGAAAAATACTCCGGTATATGCAGCTGTACCACAAAAAGCTAAAATTTTGTAGCAAAGTCCATTTCGGAATATAAAATTCCCGCGTAATGTAAATTTCGATTGAAACACTGAAGATAAGAATATTTCTAGAGGACGTAGAAATTCTTTGATATCATCATCAAGAATATTGTTGTAAAGAATCTCCATGCTTAAATATCTTCTCATTTTGATAAATTCTTAGCGTCTTGTTTTCTTTTTTTCTTAACTGTCCTGTTCCTAGTCTGAAAATTTGATTTTAAATGTTTTACATTTTATTGTTAGATTGTTGACAGCGCCTTCTATTTCGTTAAATAGTTGTTTCTAGGAGTTTTAGATTATGAGCGATGTATTAGCGATAAGGTTCATCAAAAAGTTCCATTTGTCAAATGAAGTATTCATAAAAAATAAGGGTGCTATCACATATTATGGTTTTTTAATCGCCGCGTGTTTGAATAATAAACTTTTGTACAAACTTCCACTTCTTTACATATACTAAAACAGTAACAGGTCCAATTCTGAACATTAAAAATATTTGAAAATTTTTAGAGGATCACTCTGTATGACGACACTGAAGCCAAAAAAACTGTATTATGTTATTCATTTTTGTCTGTTTGCCTGTCTGTATCTTAAACGCGCATCACGCTGAAACTACTGAATGAATTCAAATGACACTTTGCATGATTTGAGTTCATATGACAAGGTAGGACACAAATACTTACTGAGTACCTACTTAACGCGTAGGCTGGTGTGATTATTGTTTTTTAAGATGTTCTCTAGAAATTGACCCTTAAATAATTCAAGGTCATAGGGTTTCTAGTTCATCTAGACATCTGATCATAACCATTAATATTAGGTCCATGTACTTGAAACCGGGTTTCTCGTCCATAAGTCCCTCCTTAACAACATCGGAAGTGTGTCGAGCAGGGCTGCATACCTGATACTCAGAGTATCCAATAGATAATTGCTGACGGTCATACAGGTATAAGCACCGACCTCTACACACCCCAGATGAGGAAGTAGAGGCTATGTATGAGGGCGTAAGTGGGGCCTTAATACATAAAACTAAAACCTACTTCAATGTTGTTAGGGGGGACTTTATCGCGAAACTGGGCATTCGAGGCGATTATGAGTTGAGAGTGGGAAAATTTGGGTATAGGCAACGAAAACCTAGGGTACAGAGGTGGAATTTCTGCAGAAGCAGGACCTCTTTGCGATGAATTCCTTCTTTCAGAACACGCCTCACAGGAAGTGGACCTTGATGAGTGATTGACTTCATCATGACCACAAAGCGTGGAAAATTCAATGATGTCTTCGTGATTAACCGTGTGAAAACCGGCAGTGATCACCGAATGGTCAAAGGCACATTAAAGATCAACGTCAAGCTGGAAGATCCCGTTTGTTGTCCCGTTGAAGTCTACGCCCGACCCTCAAATGCCCATATTTACTGCCCCGAGAGTTTTCAGCTCGAGTTGTCTAATTTGATATGGCAGGCGTCCAGTTGTCTCATTAATATCCCGGCAACCAGTCCATCAAGTTTCTTTCCATAGACCCGGTATTGATTCCATCTTTTCTGCAATGGTCCTTGCACCTAGCGGTACTGTCTTTGGCTGTATTTTCTGAATAGTACAGGCAGAGATAGTATCCGCTAAGTGTACATATCCCAACTCATTATCGTATCTCAAAGGGGCCTCTTCGTGTTGGTTCTGTATCCCCACGAATGCCTTCCAAAAGGACCAGTCTTTGTTTCGTGATTTCCCGTAGGAGAGATACAATAATAATAATTAATTACAGTATAATTTACAAACATGCACACCCTCAAAAACCCAAACTAATATACTAAAAGATGCCCAATACAGTTATTTGACGTATGTTATCTTTACTTGATCGCTAATTTTACTAACGACGTTATATTTACCTGCGTTAAAAATAATATAAAACAATTACAAAATGAGAGAGGAAATTTGACTGAAATAAAAAATATTCAAAGTCAAGACAGTGTGCTGGTCTTATAGACATTATTCGAAGAAGGGAAAATTGTTTACTGAGTTTGAAGAATTATCTAACCAGTAAAAGATCTTAACTAAGGTTTTAGGAGACATTGATGGAAAAATGACCAAAATTCTTCCTCAAGGATTTCAGGAATTTATTTTTAACAATATTCTAGATAAGAATATCAAAGATTTCCTTAGACCTCTCGAATTATTCATTACTTTGGTATTCCAGCGAAAATTTAATATACATGGATATTTTATATATCCAAATAGTATTTACTACAACTTCGTATCATTTTTCGGTACAATTATGTTCACTATCATAAACTATTTTAAAATAGACTATTTACTAGCGAAAATACCGGACACTATTCTGGCTAAATGTTATGTTATGGAAATTGTGATATGTGCATTAAACTACATTCTTCTATATATAGCCAATTCTATAAATGGAAAACTAAATATGGATTTGATTTTAAATATACAAACTGCGAGACAAACAATCAAATTTACCAAAAACTCAATAAAAGATCTCATCATTTGGAATTGGGTTATGCTTCCATTACTGATATTTTATTATATGTCATTTCAAGTAAACAACTTCAAAAGTGTAGCAGTTACTCTAGGCGATATTATAATTATTTATTTTGATATGTCAATAATTTATGCGTTTGGGGTAGCGAGATTGTTAAAGAGGACCCTGGACTTGTGGTTGGAGGAGATAAAAATTCTGAATAAAGAATACTCAGACATCAACAAAGTGGAATCTGACTTTATAATGCGTCACTGGAAACACATGGAAAAAGCGTTTTGCAGTTTGTCAAAAGCGTTTTATGCATATGAAAAAGTATTTGCTGTCCCGGTAAGTATTTTTTAATATACCGCTTAGGTATCTAATCCGACGGCAGTAGTCCAATCTAAATATCTAAATCAATTATATTTCTTGCGTTTTTGGCATTGTTGGCATAGACTATACTTATTTTTAATACATTTTTTGAAACTAAAGTTTGAATAACTTAATTTAAAACCAAAATAACTATTATTTTTTAAGATATTCATAAATAATTTAGAATGTTAATTAGGTTATAACATAAATATTAATCTGCTTAAAAAAAAAAGAATATGACAGCTATCTGTCCGTTTATCACAACACTCATCCGTAACTGTGATCAAATTAACCTTATGCCACCATAACAGACAGCCTTTTAAGGGTTCCGTAGCCAATAGGCAAAAAACGGAACCTCTAAGGATTCGTCATGTCTGTCTGTCCGTCCGTATGTCACAGCCACTTTTTTCCACAACTATAAGAACTATACTGTTGAAACTTGGTAAGTATATGTATTCTGTGAACCGCATTAAGATTTTCACACAAAAATAGAAAAAAAAAACAAACATTTTTGGGGGTTCCCCATACTTAGAACTGAAACTCAAAAAGCTTTTGTTTTGCACTTCTAGCTAATCGGAACTATTTGAATTTCGAATGTTATATTTTATTAAACGTTGCAACCTTCTTAGTAATAAAAAAAAACAATTGGCGGGAAATGATTTGTCAATTGTGTTTATCACACATCAAAGTTCTACGTACGCAACGAAAATGGAATTAAGTCGAAAAGATTTTAGAGCGATGATTTTTTATGATTTTAAAAGTTCTCTCTCTCCGCAAGACTATGCCGCTCGTCTTCAAAATGCTTTCGGAAGAGAAGCACCTTGTTTGAGCACCGTGAGGCGATGGTTTGCTGAATTTGAGAGAGGTCGTGTTTCTTTACATGACGAATTTCGTGAAGGGCGGCCTTCAACTGCCGTCAACGAAAATAATGTGACTACTGTTAAGCGGCTAATTGAAGAAAACCCGCGGATTACCTATGAGACAATATTGGGAATTGATATGAGCCAAATTCAGAAAATTTCACACGAAGAATTGAAAGTTCGGAAACTTTGCTGTCGTTAGATCCCTCATGAACTGACAGCGGAGCAGAAGCGGGCTCGCGTGGAATAGTGCTCACAGATGCTACTGAAGTAAGACCACGGACATTCTAATGCTGTTTAAGACATTGTCACAGGAGACGAAACGTGGATTCATTGTTTTGAACCCGAAAAAAAAAACAGCAATATTGTAAATGGGTGTTTGAAAAATAGAACAGGCCAACAAAAGTGAGGCAGGCGAGAAACGTTGTTAAAAAAATTATCGCGTTTTTTTTCTCAGCTACGGGTCCCATCGGTACAACTCTACTTCAAGATCAAAATAGTGTTAATGCCGAGTGGTATTCTACCATTTGTTTACCCAGGGTGTTAGAAAAAGTTCCCGAAAGACGACCCAAAAGCCGCGTTCTTCCACATCATGACAACGCTTCTTCACACACGGCCAACAAAACAAAGTAATTTTTAGCTTCCAAAAAAGTACAACTCGTCAGCACGTACAATCAGCACGTAAAAAACATGCCTTCAGATCTTTGGTCCTCCTGTTTTAAAAAATGGTTCGATCGCATGAAAAAATGATTAATATGTAAAGGAGAGTATTTTGAAAAGCAATAAACATAATATTTTGGTTATAACATGTTGTTTTTTTAGGTTACGCAAAACTTATAATGTGACCTACGTAGAACGCCACATCGAGAGGCTTTGTGCTGTTTTCATCCAGACGTATTTATTTATTGAGAATGTTATGGATTGTTAAACGTTATGGATTGTTAACGATTATTTATTAGTGCTAGCTAATACAGGTTCCGATTTATTACGAATTTAATTTCATATCTATTTGTTTCGTCTCTTTCAGATCGTGTCCTTCGTATCTTTTAATCTTTTTAATAATCTGTTATTTCTGCAAGTAATGATCGAGTTTGAAAAGCCAGAAAACAGAACTACGGTGGTGAGAACTAATTTTGACAGTGTTTTATAGAAGGCGTGTAGAATCCTTTCATCTTTGGATTGCGAATATTGTAAACAGTATTTTTTTTTTAACATAATAACATAATTTTTTTTAGTTAGTTATTAACGGCAGTCGCGTTTATTATTATTATTTTATGCCTTTTAACAATTTGATAAGGAAAAGTACATTTTAAGCATTTAAGGTGTATCATTTTTTGTTATCAGTTCACCTATCAAAACCCTTTATTTTTTTCTCGATGAGTTAAGAGGCCGTGCATCTAATTTCAGTGCAAAATTGAAATACAGTTCTATGCTTGTGTGCGTCTATGATGCGGGATAAAGCGTCAATAATGTTGATCCTTTAAAAGATAAAATTGATATTTTTTTAGGTACCTAGTAGACGTCCTACCTAGGTTTAAAAAACGATCGGTTTTGCTCGGTTGATTTTATAGTTAATTTTGACTTAAGTTTAATACTCAATTTCTAGTTTTACAATATTCGCCAAGCAAAGAAAAACGGACGTAAGGGGATTAGTCGTGCGTTGCAAGTGCACCGCTTGCAAGCCACGCCCACTCTGATCGCGCCTTATGCAAACCGTGCTGTACATATAATTTGAAATTAATAAATTGTTTATTAACGGATTAGCAAGTCGAAGTGGCAGTGAGCGGGGCACATAGTACGCAGAGATGACGGCCAATGGGGAGGACAGGTTTTGGTATGGAGGCCACGTACCGGCAAGCGCAGCGTTGGACGTCCACCACCAAGGTGGACAGACGACCTGTCAACGTTGCAGAAAGCTTCAAACCAGTCAATCTAGAAAGCATTGGGGGAGGCCAACGTTCAGCTGTGGACGAAATGTGTGGCTGAAATGATGATGATGATGACGATGAAAATGAAAAAAAAAAAAAATTCGTGGATTTGCGATTCAAAAGAAAAGTCCTATATCTGTACGAATTTATTTATATTTTTTTGTAAATTCTGCTTCTGCAATGAAATTGCGCCTTTCTACTGTCTAAAGTTTTTGAATTTGGCCTTAATTAAAATTTTCTCTGAAATCATATGTACCTAACATAGCAATACATTTTACAACTTTCACCATTCTAGGGACTAATCGAAGGAATGGCTATAAGCAATTTATTTAAACATTTTGTTATATTTGTCTTATTATGTGTGGAAACTTCAGAAATATACGCAACTATCACAAAAATAAGCGTAGAATGCATCTCTTTTACACTGGAAGGAAAGTGTCCTGGTAAGTTATTTTTTTCATCTAAATACAGATGAGGTGCTTGTGGCTTAGTGGCACAGCGCTTGGTAGTGATTACCAAAGTTAAGCCACCTACAGCGCGGTTGTTTCCAACCATATTTAGTGACATTTACCGCAAGCAGCTCCGTGCTTCGAAAGGCACGTTAAAAGTTAGTCCTGGTTAAAATCGCTTGATACTAGTCTTCAAGCCTAGCCAGAAGCCTTAAAACGGCTTAATATCATCTGACAGAAAGATTCAGTCAGTTTCTTAGACCAATTCTTTGCTTTTACAAGGGCTTGGAGTCCGTTAGAGGAATTTGCGACGCTACAGCATATCCGACCACCGGAGTACCTCTGTGGTCCGATATGCTGTCGTGTCTCTGCATGTCCTAGCGTCGGAGTCTTTACCGAAAATCAGCGTCATAATAAATCCCTGGCTGCCATAAAAGTACTGAGCTTTTAGAAATCCTGAGAAAACCTTCTTGACACGTTTGTCATGAAGGTTTATGCTCAGCACTTTTCTGGCAGCCAGGAACTTAATCATGACGCTGATTTTGGCAATGGCTTTTGATGATTTTTTTTGTTTATATGTATTTTTCGACTTGGCGAATGCATGGTAGGGTGACCTCCAACAATTTAAATCGATCATATACGTAAAGAACGCCACCTCTTGCTCGGTAAAGCTTCTTCAAATGCCAACAGCAGAAAGATCTCCCATAAAAACAATACCTAGGTATAATTTATTCACTCAAGAGAGTGTCTAGTCAACAACTCATCACTCTACCAGAAAAGATCATACTTTATCAATGGATCTTTGAAAATATTGAAAATCGATTGTAAAATTTAATTTTTTTGGTATCTTGTTGCAGATACTCAAAGACGAGTCAACCAGAATGTGATACGGCTGATACATACCACATTCAACAAAATCAAGGCTTGCTCGATGTTTGATGTGGATGTATCATTAGTGATACACTTTTTACAAGTACTAGCTACGTACCTAGTAGTCCTACTTCAGTTTGCCTACATTCATTAAGAAAGAGGTTGTCTTTGGCTGGGTCTGTCAAATCTATTGATAAATGGAAGAAGATTTTTGAAAAAAAGGCAATACGATCGAATAAATACTTATTTTCAAGAAGTAGTTTCATGAAAAGATTTAATTATTCAATCACCTTGTCTGTTTAAAAAATCTTCTTAATGCTGATTTGTATTTCATTTTCGTGCAAAATCGACTCTCTTAAGTTTAACTGAAGATAGAATAATTTTCATAATTCTAATTACTTTGCAAAACAATTTAATAATATGTGAGTAGTCTTAAATAAACATGACAAATTATCTTACAGCATTTTATTACAAAAGCATACTAAACCCAACCCAAACTTAACTATCCAATCAAAATGAGTGGTAATTGAGTAATATACACTCATAATGTTAACTTATTAATGAACTTATATAATTTATTTCTATTGGATAGTATTTTGGGTACGATTCTCTGTAGCCACTCTATAAACCTTGTTTAAGGTATCGGTCTTATTAAACCGACTTTAAAATAGGAAGAGGTTCTCAATTCGATTGTGATGTTTTTTAGGGTTTCGTAGTCATGATAAGGAACCCTTATAGGTTCGTCATGTCCGTCTGTCTGTCTGTCTGTCCGAGGTTTTGCTAAGGTTCCCTTAGTACTATGTATCGTAGCAATATTGTTTATACGTATAAAACGAAACTATATACCTATACTTATTTCCAAAACACGATATTGTGCTGCACGCGGCGATTCAGGGTATTGTATCCGAATTCCGTTATTGTGATATTATGTGAGTGAATCGCGATAAGAATTTAGCAACAATAATAATTATATTAAAACAAGTAAGTAAATTAATGGTATGGTATGGAAGTTAATAAGGTTGGAGGGATGGAAGTGGTTAGCTTTATTCTTAAATAAATTGCTGCACGCAGAAGCGTAACCTAACAAATGGTGCAACATCCTGCTGGTGCCCATTTTTAAAAACAAGGATGATGTGCAATAATGCAATAACTATAGAGGAATAAAGCTAATGTCACACAGTATGAAAGTTTGGGAAAAAGTAATTGAGCAGCGACCGAGAGAGGAGACTGAAATTTGACAAAACCAGTTCGGTTTTATGCCTTGTCGAGGAACAGCAGACGCCATCTTTGCCATTCGCCAAATGTGCGAAAAGTTTAGAAGAGGACATAAAAACTTGCACATGGTGTTCGTTGACCTCGAAAAGGCATACGACCGGATACCTCGTGAGGTTTTGTAGTGGGCCCTTAAGAAGAAACGTGTGCCTGGAAAGCTGCAGTTGATTCGAACTATGTATAGCAGGTGCAGTACTCAAGTTCGGCCCGTAGTCGGCACTAGTACTAGCTTCAGTGTCGCTGTGGGCTTGCACCAAGGGTCGGCACTTAGCCCGTACCTCTTCCTTAAGGTAATGGATGCCCTGACGTCGGACATATAGAGGGAGGCCCCTTGGTGTATGCTGTTCGCCGACGACATAGTTTAGACGACGTAGTTTCGGAAGACGCCCTAGAGGTCCAAAACAGATTGGAGGAGTGGCGGCAACGACTGGAGAACGTGGGCCTAAAAGTCAGCAGAACTAAAACAGAATATCTGTTTTGTGACTTCGGTGGTCTCTCATAACACTTGCCGGAATGCTTTTGCCGGTCTGTTTCGACTTTCGGTACCTCGGGTCTCTCGTACAGAGCGACGGTGACATTGACAGGAATGTTAAGCAACGAATTAACTCAGGTTGGATGAAATGGCGGCAGATCAGGGAAGTATACTAGGCCCACTGCTTTTCCTTATTTACGTTAATGACTTGCCTAAAGCCATTAATCATTCCATGACGCTTTTCGCCGATGACAGCACAGTAGTTGTGAAATGTAAAGAAAATATCCCTGAATATGAAAAAGACATAAACAGCACACTTAACGATATTATTTCTTGGCTTAAAAACAACAATTTAATAATTAATCTAGAAAAAACAAAATTAATGCACTTTAGTCAACGTATCGCTACACCAAAAATTAAAATTCAGTACCAGGGCATTAACATTGACGAAGTAACTTCTACTAAATTCAGTTTCACTCTAGACATGGATTTTATGGTCAGGACAATTTCTTTTACAGTTATTTGGGTTTTCCTTTTCACGATAGTCTCCGCATCTAGCATAGACTGGGAGGTTGCCAAAGGAGATTTAACGAGGAAATGATCTTTAAACAAATTAGCAATCTCCCCCGGCTCAGTTTTTCCACCGACGCTCACGGGGAGGCCAGGCCTGCATTGCAATCTATTTGTGTGTTTCCAGAAAGATCTAAAATCGTTTTTGGCATGATGGGAAGCTAGTTTGTCCATTTTTATCTTTGCTTCATTATTCTGACACCATTTCAGTCTAGATTTAAAACGTGGCCTCGCATTACACATATCGTTGTAAACAGTACCCGAAGTGGGTTTGCCATGCCATACCCACAGACGAAACTTCAGCCTAGCCTCTTCGTGAGCCTCAGCTACATGCTTGTTCCATCCTACCACTAATTTCTTTACAACTCTCTTACTTTCACGAGCTAAAACAGCAGACTCACTTAACGCACATACAATGTCGTCATAAAATTTATTAATCACATTTATATGACTGGGGTCACAACACATGTTATCACAGCAATCACGTAGTTCAATTGGGAAATCGATTAATTTTAACCTACTGCTACATTCGTTTTTATACATTTCTATCTCCTGCGTGTTCCTCTCTCCCCATAAAATACGATTTTCTTTTACATATTGTTTAGACATTCTCTTGGCTAGTACAACATCTAAACTACACTCTATAACTAGAGGGAAGTGATCTGACCATAACACATCATATTGAACGTAAGATCTAAGTACAGAGAGGGCCGCCGCTTTAGTAGTTACGCAGTGGTCGAGCCACCGCTTGGAGCCATGCGCTTCACTGATAAAAAGTGTATGTCTCCGACGATAAACCCAATAATTCAACGTCCATACAACGCCATTCTTGATCTACGCAAAAGTCTAGCAGCTCATTATAGAATAATTCCGCTGGGTGCGCGTTAAAGTCCCCCAGGATATATGAACAGTCTACACTACAAAAATCTATAATTGCACTCACCGCACTAAGTACATCCGTAAATTCCGTTAAGTTTACCACTGCATCCGTAGGCATATAAACACTAAATACCACGAAAGCTCTGTCTTTTAACCCAACCTTTATAGCACATATTCGAGAATTATTGCACTGAACAACACTAACTTCTTGAAAAACACTACGCCGCCACAGTAAAGCGACGCCGCCGTGAGGCCGGCCCCGCAGCATACCTGCCGTCGCATCCACCGCTGACACACCAGTGCACCCAAAGTCGTCACTAATACTATTCAGCAGCGGCAATTCATCCTGCAACAGCCATGTTTCTTGTAGTGATATCACATCGGCAGTCTTACAAAGATCACGTATAGCTTCTATAGACCTCTTAATATTCTTACAATTAAAAGTGACAAATTTGTAAGCTTTTTGATTCATTGACGTTTGTTTTCAGTTCCGTTAGCCACCTTCACGGTTTCAAAAATGCGCTTATTCTTGAAATTAATGAATCGTCGAAATATAACGCCCTTTGGCCACAATTTCTCGTCCAGATAAAGGTGCATTTTGCACTGCGATACTAGGAACTTAAAGGCATTGTGGTCACATTGCCGCTTTATCGATATTTTTTCAAGCTGAACAGATTCATGCGTTTTACGCTGTATATAGTCAACAATATCTGATTCCAGCGTATTTTTATCAACGTTCGTAATAAACATCGGTATTTTTTTATCAGCTGCTCTAAACTTTTCATATGTATCCACATCAACCATGCCGGTTTTTCCTTGAAAGAGATTTTTCGTACGGCGCCCTTTCTTTTCAACGATAGTCCATTCCTTCGACGACTTTAACGTCTGCGCATATGAGTCATTTTTCGCTACGCAGTCATCAGACCGCCCGCACGGCTCGTTCGCTTCGATCGGTTCGGCTACGATAACTTGCATTGATGATTCATCGCGCTCAGCTGACCGGTCTTCATCGCCGCAACCGCTAGTCGTTTGAATATCGCATAAATTTGGTACAGTATTACCCTCACATTGTTTTTTATCAATGATACTTCTGTAGCGCAAGGTTTGTTCACTTTCCAATGTTCTTGCGTTTTCTTCCAGATGGCTAGTGAAAATTGAGTCGTCCAAATGCGATAAACCAATAGGGCCACTATCACGATAAGCACCTCTTTTTAGATTTATTTTTGCCGCGGAAAAGGGAGGTGATAATGAAGTGATGTTAGTAGGCTTTGAATAATACTTCTTGATTTCATCTAGTTGTTCAGCCGTAACGTATGAAGATTTAATGATATTTACTTCAGTCTGTAATAATGTCAGATCCTTCAGGAGCTTTGAGACATCAAGATAATCGAAGGTTATGGGCGGTAGTTTGTGCAGATCCCTGGCGACGAAGACGGGTATCTCATCTGGGTCAGTTACCTTGAAAAAGCTTATGATGTCCAATAAAGCACGCTGTTCTTTTCCCTTGCCCTTACGTAACGTTCTTCCTAAATCGGTATTCACAGAATCAAACAACAATTTCTTCGATTTATCTATTTGTTCATTTGAGAACGCTGAAACACAAATTCGCACTAAGGTCTCTTCATCCGCAATCGACACCTTATTCTGCACGTAAGATAGCAGTTCATCGATCACTATATTACAAGTGTTACATTTCACTGTACACGACATTTTTTTTACGAGTACTGCCACTTGCCACTGGTGAGGCGACTACGTAAACCGGTAACAACGCGACCGCGACCGTCACTCGGGGGTGCACAAGCGCGACTGTGATTGTATAATTATGATTGATTAGATTGTATATGTATTACATAATTATTTAAATATTGACATATCTAAAATGTATTGGATTTAATCATTATATGATTAAAAATATGGCACAAATTAACTTAATTGACACTGAATTGACATAAATTATTAGTATTTTTATTGACATTAACTGTCTAATTACAAAAAAAAAGGATTTTTATTGACATTAACTGTGTAATTACCAAAAAAAATTACTAATTGTCATTTTATTAATATGTATTTACTATCACACACTAGCTGCGCTGGTAAGATAAGCTGCACTTTTAATATTTTGTAACATCACTACTGTATGACCTTGTCTTGGTGAATACATAATCTTTCTAATCACAACAACAACATGCGACCCACGGATGCCCTTAAAGCTCAAGGGAAAAGTCTACAAAACTATTATAAGACCTGCTTTACTAGATGGCTCTGAATGCTGGGCCATTAAGAAGGTAGATGAAAAGCGATTGGTGGATGCGGATGCGGAAGCGTTAAGGTGGATGTGTGGGGTGACGAGAATGGACAAGATAAGGAATGAATATATTAGAGGAAGTATGAGAGTGGCACCTGTAGCAGAAAAGATGAAAGGACACCGTTTGTCTTGGTATAGACATGTGATGAGAAGAGAAGAGGAGCACGTAACGAGAAGAGTGATGGATATGAGTATTGATGGGTGGAGAAGTAGGTGTCGACCTAAGAAGAGATGGATGAATTGTGTGAGGAGAGGTATGACTGAGAAGGGAGTGAGTGACTCAATGACGAGTGACCGGATTGCATGGAAGAGAAAAACATACTGCGCCGACCCCAGATGACCTGGAAACAGGGCAGGCAAATGATTTAGTAAGTAAATTAATGTAACCAGCGCTAAACCTGGTTCAAGTTTCAACCGACGTCAAAACATAAAAAGCTAAAAATAATATTAAAACGTAAGTACCTAATCAGTTACTTTTGGAGTCGATGCAACGAAAACATTTAAACTTTGATCAGTTTTCTTTTTAGTGTTTTGAAGTCAGTTTTTTTTAAATAAAAATTATAAATTTATAAAATATTGTTAGTACTAAACCAATGCAATACAACCAAGAGGGCATTATTGACATCGTCAAAGGATTTTTGACACCTTTTAATTTTGAAAATTAACGATGTATCATCCGCAAATAACACCATCTCACATAGGTCTTTTGTAAAGTAAGGAAGGTCATTTATATATATGTCGTGACCAGATCGTAAAATTGATCATTTCATGATGTGATCGATCATTTCATAAAATGGTGGTATTTCATGATATAGAACAGAACACGTTGCCTACATCATGATGTGGTCTGACCAGATCAATGAATACTTAGCGTTTGACGATATAAACAGCTAAACGCACGAATACTTCATGAAATGGTCAAACATTAGTGATCATATCATAAAATCGTTACATTACCTACCGGAAGAGGCGTTAATGTCGCTTTGTTTTTGTGATGAGTAATGGCGACGGACAAATATTTTATTCTAAAAGTGAATACTAATGTGTAAATTGAAGGTGAAAGTGCAGTGAAATATCGTTACGACACCAAGCTAGGCGATTTTTATGAAATTTACTTAAAAAAACGAGCGCAAAGTCAAAAAATCAAGAAGATCGGAACGTAATTTGAGAGGTTAGTTAGGTTATTTAGCTATATAAGTGATTTTACTTATTAGTTTTATTTAAAAATAATAACTATTTAAAATGTTTAATTTATCTATCGACCAAGATTACAAATATCAAACAAATTCACGTAACTTGTAAACATATATTTTTTTAATGATATGGCCAAACGTGGATTGTCATTTCATCGAATGTTGACGTTTGAACGATATGGTCAGTTTTAGTTTGCCATATCATGAAATACCACCATTTTATGAAATAAATGTATTATGGAATAATGGGTATTATGAATTTGTCAATTTTACGATCTGGCTACGACATATATAAGACACAGTAGCGGTCCTAATATTGATCCCTGCCATACACCCACAGTTACGAGGCGATCCTGAAGACTTAGCTTCTTTTATACATACTTTTGCGTTCTACCTGTTAGATAAGAGGTTATTAAATCTAAAAACTCGTTCGATACCCCAATATGTCTCAGTTTTTCAAGCATCAAACACGTGTTTTAAGAGTGCAACTCCAGCGTCAGTAGTACTCCTACCTTTCGTAAAACCATATTGTTTATTATGTAACTAGTAATTTATTCAGAACAAATTGGCATAGAAGTTGATTAAACATATTTTTTTCAAATGTATTGTTTGAAAATTGGAGGGGTCACTTTTATGTCCTGATTTAAAGAGAGGAATTATCTTACAAAATTTCATTGAAGTTGGGAATTCTCTATCATGAATACATTTGTTAAAAATAATTGTAAGGTATGTGGCTGGCACCGTGGCACCAGTGCTGCAGAAACGACTTAAAGAATCACGACGTGTTAAACTGCTTACGAACGAACGGTGCGTTTTTGGTTTCAACGTTTCCGTTATGGAAATTTCGATTTACACAATGAGCCTCGTGGACGACTTGATACTTGAGTGAATAACAAAGAATTGAAAGCAATAGTGGAAGCAGATCTATTTCAAACCACTTATGAATTAACAGCAGCCTTCGGCATAAGTGACAAAACGATACTTATCCATTTGAGCTAAATCGAAAAAGTAAAAAAACTCGAAAAATGGGTGCCGCACGAATTGACTGAAGCAAACCAACAAACACGCGTCGCGTGCTGCGTTTTTTTGCTCAATCGTCACAATAATGAGGGGATTTTGATCCGTATCGTGACTTGTGATGAGAAATGGATCCTGTACGACAATTGGAAGTGATCATCATAATGCCACGGTGGAACTCGTATTCGTAAATACCGCGAATTTTCAATTTGTCCATAGTTATTATTATAGCATTGTTGAAGCTCAAACAAATGATGTAAAAACAAATGAAATACGAATTTTGAAACAATATTCTACTGGCTTTATTTCGAAATAAATTTGAATTTGGAAATCCTAATCAAACGCAAGATATTTGATGTAAAAGTTGCCAGTATTGATTATCGGCAATTTCATATGTAAGGACCTAATATAATATAGCCAGCCGTGGAGTGTTTAAATGTTTTTGTTTGCACCGACTCTAAAAATAACAATTCAAGTATGTTTGTGTAAATTGTATATTTAGATTATTGATCTAAATAGATATATAGCGCTGAACAAAGCGTCTAAAGACATTAAAGAAAGTAATATATCCCTTCGCGTTTTAATGTTCTTAACACCTTGTCAAAATGATTGCCAGTTCTGAAATTCGTAGCCTGTCTTTAACTAGAATTTTATTAGAATAAGATACAAAAACCTTAATTAAGTTAAGTAAGTAGCAACAAGAATTAGGCCTACTAAAAATGATAACGCTTTGCTCGTTGCGTAATGGAAAAATTCATTACAATAATGGTTACTATGAACAGCTTCGGATGTTTCAAAGTGAATAAAATAACAAAATAGTGGAAATAAAGAGAAGAAATACAAATGCAAACAGTTTTGATTTAAAGTTCCTAAATATTGCTGCCAGCTAAAGTATTCTACGAATTGCAGAAATTTGTAATGTAAGATCTGAATATTGTGAAACAGATTGTCGAAAGGATGACAGCCAGAATACCTCAAGAGTGTCTCTTAAACAATTATCTTGGTAAAAGTGTGCAAGCATTTTTTCAACCGCTGGATATATCACATGAAATTTTCTTGCAATCAAAACATACGATTCGACACAACTTTATCACGCCAAACAGAAGAACATATAACATCATCTGTGTCATAATTATTATTGCGTATATAATAACAATTTACAGCTGTATGGGCCCTAATAGGAATGAGTTCAGTCGTGAATTTCTTGTGGTTGGACATTTCATTTATTATTCAATATGCCATCTTGCTATTGTGATATTATTTATAACAAATATAACTAACGCTGATTTTAATGTTCAACTTATCATCTACATACAAGAGGTTATAAAAGCTATAAGGCCATGTTCAGAGAACATGATAGAACTTACACAAAGTAACTGGATATGGTTTGGTTGTACAGCGGGGTCATTCTTGATTTTAGATATAGTTAGGTATATAGTTTCGCGTGGGCGGATTAGGGAGATTTTAAGCGATATTGTCATGTTTTTCTTTGATATGACAATGATTTACGCAATTCAAGTGATGAAATTGCTAAGAAAAATGATGATTTTGTGGCTTGATGAAATGAAAGAACGAGAAGAAGAAGTTGAAAGTATCACTACAATTCATAGACGAAAGATTTCGGATCAATGGACAGAAATACAAAATGCTTACATGAATTTATCAAAAGCATATTATGCATATCAGAAAGTGTTTTCGACACCAGTAAGTTTATTTTTAAATGTGGCTTGTGATCTAATTATGATTGATGAATTAAATAATGATTTACATAATAATGCGTATACATTATTATAAATAAACATGCAGTCTAATAGTAAGCGATTTTATTTAGAGATATTCTGCAATCCATATTTTTAGTCTTCTAACATGTTACCAATGGGCACTCGGTAATTTTCTACTTTGTTATTACCAAAAAATCCAGAAACTCGTCCTTTAAATCTATTAAAACATTTTTGGTTTTGTTGAACACTAGTAAGTTATTTTGGAAATTTGGAAAAAAGTTTGTTTTATTTGTAGCCAAACAAAAATGTCAGCTTTACATAAATAAACATTGGACAACATCACATACATTGCTCTAATCCTATATTAAGTAGCTTCAGCACTTGTGTTACAGAAATCAGAAACAACGTGACGTTACCACAACACCCAGACCTAAGACTGAGACTGAGATATAGAAAAATAACTTTTCTATATTGACCGACCGGGAATAGAACCTTTGCAGAAAAACAGTGTTACTACTATCATAACTTCCACGAAAGCAAACTTTTCATGGAATATGAGTATTTTTCTTTTGTTTTGGAGCACAACAAATACGAAAACCATAAAATAATTTTACGACCAAGATTTTTTTTTAGAGTTGCTTTATGCGTCTAGTATTTGTGTGTTGATTTCAGACTGTTAGCTGCATTTCGTATTTCAATGTTGATTAGTTATCACTGATATTTACATCTCGTGTTTGATGATTATCAGCCTTGTGTTAGCTGCATCTATAAACTACTCCACCACATTTTCTGTTTCAGATTCTGGTCTACATCATACTCATGTTTGTGGAATCGTTACTCTTTTTGCAAATTATAATTGAGTATGAGCAAGAAGTAAAGTTTTTAGTAAGTACCTATTGATAAAGTGTTTTATAACAATTTAAAATTCTTTTATCTTCTTATACTCTTTCATTTGCATTTAACAAATGCATTTTATATTATTGGTGTTATTAAAATAAGGTTTTCAAGGATAGTTTAATTTATTCTAATGGTATAATTAACTGGAGGAGGTAGGTACGTAGGTCACATTATAAGTTTTTCGTAACTTAAAAAAACATGTTATGACCAAAATATTATAGTTATTTCTTTTCAAAATACTCTCCTTTACATTTTAAAATTTTTTTCATGCGATTGAACCATTTTTTAAAACAGGAGGACCACAGATCTGAAGGCATGTTTTCTACGTGCTGATTTAACGCTATCACTGCCTCTTCGGAGTTGGTAAAAGTAAAACCTCTCATCAAATCTTTGATTTTGGGGAAAATACAAAAATCACAGGGTGCTAGGTCGGGGCTATGCGCAGGATGTACTTTTTCGGAAGCTAAAAATGACTTTGTTTTGTTGGCAGTGTGTGAAGAAGCGTTGTCATGATGTAGGAGAACGTGGCTTTTGGGTCGTCTTTCGCGAACTTTTTCTAACACCCCGGGTAAACAAATGGTAGAATACCACTCGGCATTAACACTCTTTTGATCTTTAAGTGCAATTGTACAGATTTTTTTACCTACGTTTCTCGCCTGCCTCACTTTTATTGGCATGTTCCCATTTTCAAACCCCCATTCATAAGATTGCTGTTTTTTTGAGCCCGCTTCTGCTCCGCTGTCAGTTCATGAGGGATCCAACGACATCAAAGTTTCCAAACTTTCAATTCTTCCTGTAAAATTTTCTGAATTTTGAATTTTTTATGACTTAAGTTCTCTCTCTCCGCAAGACTGTGCCGCTCGTCTTCAAAATGCTTTTGGGAAGGAAGCACCTTGTTTGAGCACCGTGAGGCGATGGTTTGCTGAATTTGAGAGAGGTCGAGTTTCTTTACA
The DNA here is from genome assembly GCA_963576865.1 of Anania hortulata. Taxonomy (NCBI): domain Eukaryota; kingdom Metazoa; phylum Arthropoda; class Insecta; order Lepidoptera; family Crambidae; genus Anania; species Anania hortulata. Next base: position 2,607,789 of record OY756410.1, read on the forward strand.
TGACGAATTTCGTGAAAGGCAGCCTTCAACTGCCGTCAACGAAAATAATGTGACTACTGTTAAGCGGCTAATTGAAGAAAATCCGCGGATTACCTATGAGACAATTCGAGGACTATTAGTGATTGGTATGAGCCAAATTCAGAAAATTTTACACGAAGAATTGAAATTTCGGAAACTTTGCTGTCGTTGGATCTCTCATGAACTGACAGCGGAGCAGAAGCGGGCTCGCGTGGAATGGTGCTCACAGATGCTACTGAAGTACGGCCACGGACATTCTAATGCTGTTTATGACAATGTCACAGGAGACGAAACATGGATTTATTGTTTTGAACCTGAAAAAAAAAACAGCAATCTTGTGAATGGGTGTTTGAAAATGAGAACAGGCCAACAAAAGTGAGGCAGGCGAGAAACGTTGGTAAAAAAATTATCGCGTTTTTTTTCTCAGCTACGGGTCCCATCTGTACAATTCCACTTGAAGATCAAAAGAGTGTTAATGCCGAGTGGTATTCTACCATTTGTTTACCCAGGGTGTTAGAAAAAGTTCGCGAAAGACGACCCAAAAGCCGCGTTCTCCTATATCATGACAACGCTTCTTCACACACGGCCAAGAAAACAAAGTAATTTTTAGCTTCCGAAAAAATAAAACTCGTCACATATCCTGTGATTTTTGTATTTTCCCCAAAAGCAAAGATTTGATGAGAGGTTTTACTTTTACCAACTCCGAAGAGGCAGTGATAGCGTTCAATCAGCACGTAGAAAACATGCCTTCAGATCTGTGGCAAGCTCGAGCAAGCAAGAAGCTCGAGTCATTTTTATTTTTAACCGACTTCAAAAAAAGGAGGAGGTTCTCAATTCGGTTGTATGTTTTTTTTTTATGTTTGTTACCTCAGAACTCCGCCATTAATGAACCGATTTGAAAAAATATTTTTGCAATTGAAAGGGTATACGTCCAGATTGGTCCCATTTAAAAAAAAATTCAATTCTGATGATGGGATCTATGAGGAATTGAGGAAACTCCTAAAACATTACAGGTATACATATAGCGATTTTAGTATATTTAACAACAAGTCAAGCATTTGCATTCAGAAAGTATAATTTGATAAGGTGGAACTGATGAAGGAGACCATAGTTGACCACAATAGTCTTCCACGAGTAAGGTACGCACGCCCCACCCACGCGATAAGATATTTTCATTAAGACTGTTAAGCCTTGCTATAGTCGAAAAATCATATTTTAATAAATGATTTTGGTGAGAATGATACCATCAAACTGATCTGATGACGAAGGCGGAAGGTAAGCAGCGAAACTCTGTGATAAAACAATGTATCATAGCCGTGTTTGGACTTATTTGAATTGTCATGAGAAGCAATTTAGCTATAATTACGTCACAGATCGCCATCCATTTAGAATGTAAAAAAACACAAAAAAACAGACAAATAAAACAAATTTTTATAAAAAAAATAACCGACTTCAAAAACACTAAAAAACAACACCAAACCACAATGGCAAACAACCACATTTAAACATTCCACGGCTGGCACCGACTCCAATAATAACTGTTTGTTATGATTGTTTAAAAGTTAAATTTAGCTTTTTAGTCTTTTAGAAGTCGGTTATTTAAAAAAAAAATTGTTTTATTCAGACCTCGGAGGTGTTTTTTTTTCAAATATACTATTATTTGAAATATAGCTATTCAAAGAAAGTATAAAAGTCGGTTTACATTTCCCGAATATATTGGGTAACTTAGATACAAAAATCAGTTGGTGCGGTATGGAGTTAAAGCAATGTTTGATGAATTTCTTATAGATTCCATCATCAAAACTTAACCATATTTATATAGGACCATTCCAAAAGTATTCCCTTTCGAACAAAAAAGAATAATTGAAATCAGTTAACCTGGTAACAAATGATCGCTGAACATACATAAAAAAAGATCCCGTCGAATTGTAAGACGACGCCCCTCTGACCCTCCTTTTTTAAGTCGGTTAAAAAACAATTCGTCATTTGATGTCCCTGTAAAAAGTTTTTTTTTGCAACATCACACGTTGTTTTCAGTTGTTATACACTAAAAAGTCTTCGAATTTTTTAGAAGCCTGAAAACATGTCCTTTTTTTCAGAATGTTGTGATAGAGACTGCAATTCTGGCGTCTTTTTGGATATTGAGAACTTACATCATTTTGTGGGCTTTATGTGTTGAATGCGAAAAGTTATACTTAAGTATTATTTTAATTGAGACAGAGTGTTGGAAATATTTGTGTCACAGGAGTGGATCAGGTAAATAATTATCTATACTTATATAATGAAGCTGAAGAGTTTAATTTGAATAAACGCGCTCCGACCTCCGTAGCCGAGAGGCGAGCATACCGGACTTGGTGTCGCTATCTCTGAGGTTCCGGGTTCGATTACCGGTCGTGTCAATGTAGAAAAATAACTTTTCTATATTGTCTCGGGTCTGGGTGTTGTGGTACCGTCGTTGTTTCTGATTTCTGTAACACAAGTGCTTAAGCTACTTATCATAGGATCAGAGCAATGTATGTGATGTTGTCCAATATTTATATTTATTTATTTATTTAATTTCAGGAACTGAACTTACCACGTTAACCAATTTTGATAAAAAAATTTTTTCGATACTTTCGTAATGGCCCCATATAAATTTAGTCAAGTTTTAATGCGATCTGATGGGATCTCTAAGAAAATTATAAAACATTGCATGAACCCCATACCACGCCAACTGATTTTTGTATTTATGTTACCCAAATTATTCGGCAAATGTGAAAAGAATTATCAAAATCGAATTCTTTTTTATATTATTTATAATATTTATACTTCAAAGATTATTAATAATCAATAATACTCAATAATACTCATTTATTTTGTACATAGGCCCTCTTCCGGCACTTATACACGTCCCAAAATATAGCTTAGTCCTACCACCGCTTCGGGACTACATATTGGCTGGTGATGAGAAGAAACGGCGCAACAAACTCAGTCACCTTTGTCAGCCTTATTTTACATGAAATACAGTTTACAAGACATGTAGTAAGTGTGAGCCAAGCAGGTTAAGTCCATGCACTCTTGTCGTTTAAATAATTGTCTATTTTATAATATCCTTTTTTCATAAGGATTTTTTAAATGTGAATTTTGAATTCATGTACAGGTAATTCAACAAGAGTACGTGGTACTTTATTGAAAAATTTAATACATTTCCCCAAGAATGAATCACCAACTTTGTGTAGTCTGAAGCTCGGAATTATAGTATTTAAGTAGGATAGTGCTAAAAATTTTCGGAAAATAAATTCACCTTAAGTTCGGAAAATTTGGGAATGAAATCGGTGTTCAGCAGTTTACTTTTGATTGCACTCTTATGATTCGTTTTGTTAAGGATGGATCACAAAAAATAGATGAATAAAGTAAATTTTATTAAAAAAACGACTTCAAAAAACTAAAAAGCTAAAAATAATGTTTATTTAACACATAAATAAGTACCTAGTTACTTTTGGAGTCGACGCCAGCCGATGATATTTTGAATGTATTTTAGTTTGCGCCGACTCCAAAAATAACTTATGTTTTAATATTATTTTTAGCTTTTTAGTTTTCTGAAGTGATTTTTTTAAATAAAAAACAAATTATAGTACAAATAAAAGTGTGTATAACGAATCTTTCTCTGTTTTTTCATATATTTTATTTCAGAAAGTCAAAGGCTAGTCTACAAGAACATAGTCCGAATCAACCGGCAGTCCTTCAGAGAGATGACGATATACTCTTTGTTCGTCATAAACGCGTCTTTACCTGTCAGCTTTGCAGGTCTTATTGCGTCATATTTAATTGTACTGCTTCAGATTGCTTACGTTAAATGAATACTATCAAGATCTTTATTAAATACGAAACTATTTATCTACTTCGACGACTTCCGTAGCCGAGAGGCGAGCATACCGGACTTGGTGTCGCTATCTATAACTTTCATTTTATTTTTATTTTTATTTATTTATTTATACTATATTGCACATTTAAAAATAATTGTACAAATGGCGGACTTAATGCCAAGAAGCATTCTCTACCAGTCAACCAGTGATCAAACAGAGAAGTACAGGTGGTGCAGCAAGAAAAAAAAACATATATATATATACACACCAACATTACATACTTAATAAATAGGTATAAATATATATGATTATCAATTATATACATATACATACACATACATAATATAGTACACAGAGCAAATGAAAGATAAATTATTAGGTCAGCGATTTTTGATGTAAATGCGTAGAGGTTGCTTTTCTTGAACTTTTGTATATTGTCTCGGGTCTGGGTGTTGTAGTGCCGTCGTTGTTTCTGATTTCTGTAACACAAGTGCTTTGGCTACTTACCACAGAATCAGAGCAATGTACTTGTATGTGATGTTGTCCAATATTTATTATATAGATATTTATATAGATTCGGGTTACTTATCTATCTCAAGTGTCTCTAGAATTTGAAAAGAAAGCATGGTCCAAGTTTTTTTAAAGATTTTAACCCTATTTTCTAATGAAAGAAAAAAAAATGATAAAAATTTCTGTATAAAAACATAGCCATACATAAAACTTAAGTTAAGGAATATCTATACTATGGTGTTTGTACAGACAACAGCACGTCCTATCACAAAACGTCAAATTTTCTCAATTGATATTGATCTCTACGTGTCGGACTTAAAGTTGAAAGTCAATTCAATGACCTTTAACTATTTGGGTAGGTTGACCTGCTGCTGTCTGTACCTAACCAAAGCAAAATTGTTGGGTCCGGCCGTTATGGTCCCATTCCGCTAAGCACCCGGCCGCCACGCACCCAAGTAGAAGAACCATTTTGTGACAGTATATTTTTAAAAAAATTGTTGAAAACAAAAGTGTTGTTGAAATTAAATATTTTTTTTCATTTTTAATTATTATTGTTTTGTGGTGTGTTTATTCTACTACTACTATTACTACTTGTTTTTTAAAAAAATAAAAACGCCTATTAAATTTGATTATGTAACGATTATAAGATAATTGTGACAATGTAACATAAATTGTATTGTTTTTGAAAAATATAACTTTTGTTTAAATTATTTTATGTACATTTATATTTTGTTTATTTAATTCGTAAAACGAACTACTTAATAAAAATGATTACGCACACAAACAAGTGAATTTTATTGGTAAGTAAGTTAATATACAAATAAAACATTTGAGTACAATATTGTATGTAGCTAAAAGTATAGGCGATCACTCTCCACTATGTAGGCTGCACATCTATAGATCGATTTAAATAGATACCTGATTTTTTATGATTGTAGTCTTAATTTCATTTCATTTTTGTACTTGGCTGTATTTTATTAAGTATCATGGCAAAAAAGAAACATCGGGGCCGTCGCGGCCGGGGTCAAGTAACATCTAACACCGCAAAATTGTAATTGAATTTGTATTTCAAGTATTTACAAGGGAAACAAATAAAAATGGGTAAAAACACACACACACACACATAATATGCACATTGTTGATTGTATGGTGTAAGTTCACGTTCCCCTCTTTAACACGTATTGTATAAAATGTTACAAAATGTAAATCCAATACTGGCTGTCTGTTTTGTCACCAAGAAAATGTATTCTGTACTTAAGAGCTGTGGATTTTGTGAAAAAAAAACACCTTATATATTTTACTTGCAAAAGAGGCGAAAATACATCACCTGTAAAAACAATGTTGTTCAAACAAGTTCGTGCAGAATTGATACAATTACAGGAGTAACGAGTTCGAGTTATTGCACATATTTGTTTCTGTCGAAGGAAAAGGTTCGCGGTACTGTCGATACTTTCAATGCTTTGTTCCCATGTTTCTTTTTGGGTTTTGTACTTCAAAATCGAATAAGAAATCAATTATTATTAGGGCTTACAATATGGATAATCGTTTTATCAGGATATTCGCCATTTTTTAAATCCGGATAATTTTTGCTATAGTATCTAATAAGTATAATTATAATAGTATACATTTAGGTATATCCTTATAAAATTAATGTTTAAAATGTATTAATTTAAGATTTTATTATTTCAAAAAATCACGAATGCCTTAGTAGGTCATACTGTAACAAAACGAACATCTTTTATACCTCTATTGTGTGGACTACTGTTACTGTATGAAAGTGAATAAATGAATTATGAGTTAGACCTAATTAAGTAGATGTAATTGTACAGAATCAACCAGAGAGAACTATTTCGTCTTTATGATAAATGTTTATGTTGTCAGCGTTTTTAATTTAATTTAATTTGCCTACTGCACAATACTCTGCCTATGTATTACAATAAATACATTTCCACATAATTAAATTATAACTACCCCTTCCCGCGCCGCATCGTGCCACCCCCTTCCTTGCTTGGGCCAAACCCGTGCCACTGCATTTGTCATACACCGGAAGTGTGCGCCCCGCGGTATTCCAGTAAAAATTTATGGAGTTTTTGCTAAAGTGGCAATTATAACACCATATATCTTTGGATTCTTAATTAATTTCTTCTATTGTATGGCCAATTAAAAAAAACGGATTTATTTATTTAAAAAATACAGCAAAACTATGAACACGCAAAGTCAGGATCGACGACATTATCACAATTTTATTAAAGTTCTAGCGAACCATACGTTTCAAACACCTCTTAATGTTTATAAATTAGGTTAGTACAAATATATCCATTGTTTGATAGTAAAATATAAACAATCATCCACTTATATCACAAACACAACGATCTCAAAGACGGCCGATTGATGAGTCATCGCGGCGCCTTTGTTTACAAATGCTCGAAACCTGATGCCTGACGCGTTCTTTGTTCAAATTTTAGTGTGGTAAGTCTGTCTCAATGTTTTTTCTACCTAATGTAATACAGCAAACAAAGATAGGTATAGAAACCGGCTTGTGCATCCCCATTGAATAAACACTTAAGTGCATTTTAAGTACATGCCCGTAGCGGGCACTCGGCGCTTATGTTTGTAAAAATACCCGCAGCGGGAACGAGAATTGGAAAGTACATGCATCGTACTATGCCACATCACACACACCACACATCCACATCTAAAAAATGTTAACTCAATTCCTTTAACAATAAAATTTGGGAGTGTTACATCGAGCAACCCTTTCGAAGTTTGCGAGCTGTTCTCGAAATATTTTAGCTCGGTTAATAAGGATGCTACTTCTCCGATCGCCAATGCTCCGGTTGAATGTGGATGTTCTGATGCCTTATGTAGCATAAACATAAGTGGTGACATGATATTGAGAAAAATAGAGAAGCTTGATACGAACAAAGGTTCCGGCCCAGATGACATACCTGCTCTATTTGTTAAGAACTGTGCTAAGGAACTCTGTTCACCTCTAGAGATACTCTTTAATAAGTCGATTAAGTCAGGGACCTTCCCCACCTTCTGGAAAGTGGCTCATGTCATTCCGATCTTCAAATCAGGTGATAAGTCAGACTGTAGCAATTACAGACCTATTAGCATTCTATCTTCTGTCTAAACTATTCGAAAGTGTGGTGTATGATGTTTTGTATGTTCATGGCCCTTTCTACATGCACGACAGCGCGTATTTGTGACCGGCAAGTCTACCACATCCAACTTTCTTGGGTATAAGAACTACCTACGCAGCGCTTTTGCTAAAGGAATGCAGGTGGACTCTGACTATACTGATTTTGCAAAAGCATTTGATAAGGTCAATCACACAATACTTTCCAGAAAATTGGCTGTTCTTGGTGTCCACGGTTCACTTCTTCGCTGGTTCCAGTCTTATCTGAGTCGTAGGAGTCAGCTCGTTGCATTAAAGGGTCACATTTCAGAGCCAATCTTCGTCACATCCGGAGTTCCTCAAGGCAGTCACTTGGGATCGTTGCTGTTCGTTATCTTCATAAACAACCTTATTAACACCTTGTCTTGTCCATGCCTACTTTACGCGGATGACCTTAAAGTATTTACCACTGTCAGTAGTAGTTCAGACTCCTCCAGGTTGCAGTCAGATTTAAACACCCTATCTGACTGGTGGTGGCACACACACACACACACACCACACACACACACACACACACACACACACACACACACACACACACACACACAAACACACACATTTTGATGCGCTTTATCTTCGTCATTTTTTGTTTTATTGACAAAAGACAAAATATGGGTCCAATATTTTTTGATAATCTAACTGATGGACTAAATAGAATAATCTTTTTTTGACCCAGGAAGCTAGCCTATTGATTGACCTTGTCTTCCTCTATAAAATACTGCACCATCAGATGGACTCCTCTAATCTTCTTTCTTTGCTAAATTTCAACACCAGATTTAGAGTCCGCAATCGTAATTATAATATTTTCTCTTTTGAAGTTTTCTCTAATAACACCTCTTACTACAACCCTATAGTCCGGATGTGCCGCCAATACAATGAAATTCTTGCAATAAACAGAGAAATAGATATATTCCATCTCACGCTGCCTCAGTTTCGGAGACATATACACACATTTATTTAAGATTTATTTATTAATAGGTATCTAATTAATTAATTAATTAGTTCTCTCATTTTATTTTCCTGGATTTCGCAATAATTCCCAAAATTTTTTTTAAAAACTTAACTTGTGTAATTTTTTTCTAAGTTTGGCATTGTTTGGCATGTGTAGCGCTCTTTAGCGCATAAATAAATATAATCAAATTGTAAGCTTCTAGACATACATATTTTTGGATTATGATCTAGATCTGTACTTACTATATGCATGATATAAGATATTCACTTTGATTGTAATCTGTTTTGTGTGCTATGAATAAATAAAATAAAATAACATTGTTTTGTCATTATCATAGACCGCCATCTTCTGGCGAAGTTACAAGAAGATTAAATAAATAATGTTTCATTGTTAGCGGTCACTATTTAATTCTATCCTGCGGGTAGTTTAATGCACGATACTTCTTGATACGTTAAGGTATCCACAAGGTATCCTCTGTGCCCACAATACCTATCTTATTGTTGTGCCCTACAGGGTCTATGATGATCTGTTTTATGTATCTATTTATAACACCTGTGTAACATTATAGAATGCAATAAATATATTGAATTAAAAAAAAAAAGGTGGGTACTGACCAACGTTACAAGGCGTAATGTAACATGGTACGCAGCGAGCATTCATGCTGCCAGTACGTAGTGTTACGTGGAACAACAAGCCGGATTAACACGGAATTTAGCACTCAGCGTAACGTAACATGCTCGCATTCCGAATGTTACATTAGACCTCGTAACATTGGTCAGTACCCACCTTTAAGTTTTTTGCATCTTGCCACTAAATAGACAAGATTAGTAATCCATAACCACGAAGAAAGCTCAAGGTCGCACAGCACGCTATGGAAAGGGCTATTCTTAGTGTTTCCTTGCGAGATGAAATCGGAAATGAGGAGAAACGAAAAAAAAGTCGCTGATATAGCAAACGGATTAATAAGCTGAAGTGGCAGTGGGTATGGCACATAGCACTTAGAACTGACGGCCGATGGGGCAGAAAGGTTCTAGAATGGAGGCCACGTACCGGTAAGCCCAGCGTAGGACGTCTACCCACAAGGTGGACAGACGACCTGGTAAAGGTCGCAGGAAGACGCTGGATGCAGGCCGCTTCCAACCGGCCAATCTGAAAGTCAATGGGGAAGGCCTATTTCAGTAGTGGACGTCCTATGGCTGAAATGATGGTGATGATGATGAGCCACGATTAAACTAAATTTAAATCGTAATACAAACAACACTATTCAAAATACATTTAAAACATTTTAACAATTTTACTTTAGTACGATAGATTTATTTTGTGGTAACTGACACTCAATGAAGACTAGTTATAAGAGAGTGAATTTTTAAGTTTTATTTAAGAAATAATTAATTCATCTTCGTGATGAGTCCGTGACTGTCACGACAAATGCTGAGCGGTAACCTTTTCGATAAACCAGATGCTCTTGATTGTTTTGTTTGTGTATTTTTTTTTGTGTGTCAAATAAACGTTTCTATTTCCATAATTATAGTTTATAATAAGCACTTACTAAATAATTTGTGAATTGTGGATTTTAGCTCGTTAGTAAATAAAAAATGTATTCAAATAAGTATTTTAATTTTTTTCTTTATTTAAAAAGATATCCGGATAACATTCAAATCTTCAGATTATCATATTTTTGTCGGATTATATTCGCCGGGACAGCTAGTGTCACCTAAAAGACTATTAACGCAGAACGAGCTACCGAAAAACCGACCAATCAGAGACGGTTTACAATAATTTTACAAGTGCTAATCTCGGACAGTTTGTAAACCCTATCTGTATTGTGCAAGTTCGTTCACAATTTGACGGTTTGAAGTGAATGGATAGATAGAATATAAACTGTGGATAGATTATTAACTATCGGTGTTTAAAATAATAGTCAATGACATATACATATACTTAGCCACATTGATGATGAGCCATCTCCGACCATTGCAGAATTGCGAGAACGGAATTTCTACAAAAATATTACTGACGATTTGTCAAGACGTTCTCCGTAGGAGTATAAATACATACCTAAACTCCAAGAATCCAGAGATTAAAAAAACATCCATATACCTAAGGCAATACTTTCTGATCCACCACCATTCAGTTTTTCATTGGTAGATTTTTTTTAGCGCTAGCTTTTATTTACTGAACGATATCCTTGCAAGAATAGTGCCACCTAAGATTGGTAAGTATTACCTACAAGATAAATGTAGGTATCTGAAACCATCTAAAGTATGTCTTTGTCAGAGAATAGTAATACAGGGTTACAGGTTTATCGAGTGAATTACTTTATTTAGAACATATAGGATTATCTGCCTATTAAAGTACTGGTAGAGAATGCCACATGACATTAAGTCCACCTTTTGTACGATTTTATTTGTGTGCAATAAAATAAATAAATTGAACAGCTATTCCCATGTGATCAACGTGTCTTTCAACGTCGCTCTCATTATCCCAGTCAGCTCTGCACTCTGTCCATATATTCTTAGGTAGTACAATTTGGCTCAGGTATGAAAATTTTAACAAATATAGGGTCTTGATGCCTGTAACACAAAATGTTCCTACTACAGGCAACAGTATTCACCACAGGCAACAGTATGGAGAGATAAACTTTTTTTCCTGATTTTAATATTGAAATCATAGTGATGCTAGCGGCCTAGGGAGGCCTATGTTCAGCAGTGGACGTCCTATGGCTGAAATGATGATGATGCCGATCATGGAAGCCATTTATTTAAGTAGGTAGACCTGTAAAAGCAATTTCCGCGTCAAACTAGTAACCCTGTATATCGCAGATGGATCAAGCTATTTGGATTGTAACTAGAGGAGCAATCGTACCGCTCCCTGCCCATCTAAAACTGTCGACACCTAACGTGGGTTGAAATATACGACAGATTTGCTTCAGCTTGGTATTTCCTGTACTTACTACGTATTGGATACTACTCAAAGCCAAACTTTGGGACGAACATCGAAATATATAATACTGCCGTCATACGGGAAAAAGACTTATCTGACACTTTTGTTACGAATTGAGTTACATTCATATTCGGAATCAGTGAAAAAAACGTATCCCAATCTGATTCGTATAAAATTTCGTAAAAAAAGTGCCAGATACGTCTTTTTTCCGTATGACGGCAGTATAGGACAGCATCACATACATTTCTCTGATCCTATGATAAGTAGCTTAAGCACTTGTGTTAGAGAAAACAAGAACAACGACGGCACCACAACATCCAGACCCGAGACAATATAGAAAAGTTATTTTTCTACATTGTCCGACTGGGAATCGAACCCGAACCTGAAATATGAGTTTTTTTTTTTAAACGCCGATGTAAAAGGTGTTATATTTGAGCCCAAAAAATAATCAGCCCTTACCTATGACAAAAAAATGCGCAAATCAACACTAATAAGGAAATATAGAGTAACAGGGTTCTCGAGTGTAGATCGTTTCTTGGCTAACGTAGTGTAGGACGCCCCTCAGCTCGATAGACCGACGACCTTAGAACGATGGCTGGCAGTGGCTGGATAAAAAAGCTGGAGATATGCTCTGTGGCGCTTTTTGGGGGAGGCTCACGTCCAGCCAGCGGACTGCAACAGTCTGACATGATGATTGTTACGGACAAACCAATCCATTTTATGTAATAGTTATAAGTTTGCTGTTTTGTAAATAAAGCTTTATTTTCTATTAAGGCCTAGCTATAAGGCATTTGTAATTAGCGCAGGGATTGTTTTATTTTAATAAAGTTTGTTTAGATATATTCCACTTGCAACTAGGTAGGCAGGTAGGGCTAATAAAGGTAATTAGGTTTGTATGGTATTTGGTAGACGGGTGTGAAAGAGACCCTGTAAGGTTGTCTCACCCTACCAGGTAATCGACGGAACTTTGACTTTGACTTTTGACTTTGGAGGGTGGGACCGGTAGAACCTGCAGACTATCTCTGTCGCCCAACTCGCACATTCCGAGGGTAGGTAGGACACCTACAGAGGTAGAATGTTGTGAGTGGGAAATATCACATTTTCTGTAGGTAGGCTTAGAAATGTGTAGACAGAGATAGAATATAAACAATAGGTCGTCTCCCTCAGTATCTCGATGTTAGGAGGGTAGACATAAATGTCAACACAAACGAATTTGGTAGACAGAGACAGAAGATTGTACGTCCTTGTCTTGTGAACTAACCCGCGATAGTCACTAGTGAAAATAGGCTAAGATTGTATAAATATAGGAGCCGTGGGTTGCAAAACTTGTACTGCGCTCACGGTCAAGATCGTCAACGGAATAAAGGAACAAAGGAAGAAAGAAGTGTTTCATTTCAACTATACAGTCCACGCGAAGGAGCAAGATCTCTCAAGATTGTATCACGGTGGGCCCAAATCAGCTGTGACTTACAATGATGTTAAACACAGCAATAGGAAATATGCACGAAAATAATGTCTTGTATTGCTTTTATTTTATAAGAAACTAAATAAAATTATAGTGCTAAAAGTGAAAACATTTTTTTTTTGGTAAATAATAACCGTAGCTAATACAGTAATTAGAAATTGAGATATACCTGTCTCTATCTAAAATAACTTTCTACAATGAAACATGTATGGCGGACGTATACTTTGACGTCACGGTACCTACATGTCGGATCTCCTTGTCTAGCATGTGACTTTAATGGGTTGTAAGTCAGGTATTTATCAATATTTTTTGAAAATTAAACAAAAGTCGTGGTCTCAAAGTAAAGAACTAACTTCATTGTGTTAGGTACATGACAATGATTTTGCCAGAGGTGACTGCCAGAACACCCAGATTTATTTGAAAAAGTTTGTTTTCTGATCGATCTGAAGGCGAATCGACGTACCACTGTGGTAAACGGTTGACATAATAATATATCGTATCGATCGATAACATATAAGATTTTGTTCACGACAGAACATTGAATGTAATTGATCTAATAAACTGAGTAGAGGGTTCCGAGCCCGTATGATTGATGTGATTTGTTTACGTTGGAGTAATAACGCACAGGATCTGGAGAAAAGGTCTATGTGCGATATTGTTGTTTTGTTTACACACAGGACACACAGGATGTTCCGTTTCAATTGGCACTAGAAAGAAAGAGCGTTAACGTTCATTTGAAAAAAAAAAGTTTTCATTATTGACACTTAGCTGGCACCTTAAGGCGACGGGTAAGGCAAGTGACCTTAAGCATTTAGCGTCGACTAATGCGTCTTCTATTAAGTGCCTAAGATAACACAAATGCTTCTCGCAGACTAAACCTCCATTCGTTGCGCTCCTGTGTCCATTCCAAAATCCATGAAAAATCCTTATAATTCTTAATTTGTTGACTATTCAAAATACTTCATCCTTAAGGCACGAATGTTTTATATAACTAAACCAACTTTAAATCTAAACAAAACCGTAGGTTAAAATATAAATGTGTACAAGCTCACGATATTTGCGGTAATTTGAAATATTTTTTAGTGTTATTAAGAAATAATAACTAGTATTTATTTAACTCAGTAATATTTTGACTATGTGAAAAAAGAAGAAATACGTGTCCAATATTTAAGCACGATAGACGAAAAAAAAAAGGTAGTCGGTATTCCTATTGGCATGTAGTCTGGCGAATTTTATTTATAAAACAAAGTTGATTATAAAACAATTGTTTGCTAAGCTTTAAAACAATAATGACAATATTATATTAGCAATCGTTATACTCCATCAGCACAATAAAAGAATCACATCAAGAAAGCTCACCTTTTTAGTGTAGCTCGTCATGTTAAGCGCGACACTCATGTGGCTCCAACAAGCGTAGTGTGGGGCGTCCCCCAGCTCGATGGACCGACGACCTTAGGAAAATGGCTGGCAGTGGATGGATGAAAAAAGCGGAATGCTCTTTGGCGCTCTTTGGGGAAGGCTTACGTCCAACAGTGGACTGTAATAGGGTGACATGATCAGTTCTTATTGTGACGTGTACTACGTATGACTTCCTATCTTGTGACTATTTCTAATTTAGTTCCCTGTACTCCGCATCTGCCTATACAATAGTCTAAACCACTAAAATGGCGATAATCAAAGGGGCGCGAATTTATATTCATAGCCAGTCCATATTTGTTTTTAGGTCAGTTGACGACTTTCCTACTTATAATAAAAATCATGTGTTACCCTGCATGTGTCACCGTGCATGTGACACCCTGCATGTGACACCCTGCATTTGTCTCCCTGCATGTGTCACCCTGCATGTGTCATCCTGCATGTGTCGCCCTGCATGTGTCGCCCTGCATGTGTCAACCTTCTATGTTTCACCATGAATATTGCGCACTAACTCTACGGCTTATAGTAATAAAGTAATCTTACTGAGTTTATTAGCTATTATGAAAAAAACATTAATCATTTTGTCCGTTCGTAATATTCGTAACAGAAAGTAATATTATGTAGCCTTTTCAATCATCCTTTAATTCTTTTAATGCGATGGATGGATTGTTTCTATTGGATTGTATTTTAGGTTTATAAGTGACTATTCAAGTGTGTAAATAATTATTAGGTACATTAAATTTAATCCATAAAAGTCAGTTGATTATTAACATTATTATAGTCCTTTCAAGATAAGAAAATACTTATGAAACTTAACATTTTCCGTCTCACCCATACTATTTGCGATAATATTTTCAACCGACTTCAAAAAAGGAGGAGGTTCTCAATTCGACTGTATGTTTTTTTTTATATTGTATGTATGTTACGCGATTACTCCGCCAATTATGAATCGATTTTAATGATTCTTTTTTTGTTTGGTAGATCATACTTCAGAGGTGGTCCCATATAATTTTTTATCGAAATTGATTTAGAACTTTTTGAGAAAATCAACAAATATATACCCAGATAATATTTTGGTTGTGGTTCTTGTTACCTTATCTTCGACAAATATGAGCCGATTTTGATGATTTTTGTTTTATTGAATAGCTTATACTTCAAAGATGCTATGATAAAAGTTTGCCCCCCAAAAAATCACCCCTAAGGGTAGGAAAATAGGGGATGAAATCTGTGTTCAGCACTTAGATTAGGATTTATCACTAAAAATAGATGATGCAAACAAAAACATTGAATCTCTCATCGGCTGGCACCGACTTCAAAAGTAACTGATTAGGTACTTAAGTGTTAGGATTATTTTTAGCATTTTAGTGTTTTGAAGTAGGTTTTATTTTTTTTAATAAAATTTACTTGTATAAAATATATTTTTAATTTATATCATTGCAAAAACACAATAACTTTGCTTCTAAAAATCTACGCAAATTTGCAAACCAATAATATATCTTTAATGATTTAACAAATAAATTAATAGGATTTCCTTTAAATACTGGATGCGTACAACGGAACGTTTACTTATAGGGATTGACAATACATAATCGAAACTAAATCGATGAATCGGTTCGGTCGCCTTGTGAAACTTATGCGTTGACGTCAGTAGTACAAGAGCGTCTGCCTTGTATGCGGTTTGTGTTATCGTTATTTTTCGCATAGTTCCCATTTTTAATTTTGTTACTGTTTTTGGTAAATTTTGGTTTTGCTTTTATTTGGTAAAATACCAAAAAATTATAAAAAGACTTGTCAATTAGCTGTATACGGCACTCTGGCGGTAGAACATTGCAGTATATCTCTTATTTTAAATAAGTTTATTTGAATAAAAATCGACTAAACTTTCTTTATAAAAAGCATCGAACCTTATTGGCATACATAAAGTTGCAAGTACCTAAATGTCATGTGTGTGATGTAAAAAAAACACATGACAATCGTCAGAGAAGATATAAATTTACATAGGTGTACACCAAAATACGTCATTTAGGTACTTGCAAGTTGCAAGCTATATGGAGCCTGGTATTGCAAGTTGCAACTTTAGGTATGCCAGGCTGCATTCAAAAAAGTTCGAAGTCTTTTCTCGATTTTCAAAAAGAATCGGTTGGATTTCGTTAGGGCACATCACTATTAAAATTTGTGTCAACAGTGAAGTCACGTGATGTGTCACAAGTTTCTTCTTATCTTGAAAAGAGTAACCTTTAGAACGCCACAACGAAATCCTCCTGTCCGTTTGCTTCCAGCGACTTCCCGCAACCTTGACAAGGTCGTCAGTTAGCTGGGTCGCAGAACATTTTTCCCTAGTCAGTTCTTTCTTCCAAAAAAATGTGTTAAGTGGAACAAAGTGGTTTTTGGGAAACCCGTATAATACGGGTTACGACTTTGAGTCCAAATATGTAGCAAGCTAAAGTGGCAGTGGGCCGGCCACATCTGTCGCAGAACCTATAAAAGGTGGAGTAAAAGGGTTTTCAAGTGAAGACCACGTTTCGGAAAACGTAGTGTAGAACGAACCCCTGCACGATAGGCCGACGACCTTAGAAACATGGCTGGTGGCTCGTTGTAAAAAGCTTACGTCCAGCAGTGGGCTGCAATAGGCTGAGGATGATAATGATATAACTATAAATATTGGACAACATCACATACATTGTGCCGTGTGGGGACGGCCGTAAAGAATACACTTCCCCACCGCAAACAGGAGGCGTGTCGTAAGAGGCGACTAATTCCTGTAGCACGAGACGGGCAGCAGCGTCTACGTGTGAAATGTTATAAAACAACTGCGCTCGTCAACCCGCCTGCCAAACGTGGCGAGTATTGGCAATCCCCCCCGATGAAAGTCATTGGGAGAGGCCTGTGTTCAGCAGTGGACGTCCTATGGCTGAAATGATGGTGATGATGATCACATACATTGCTCTAGTTGCTCTAAATTGCTCTCTAAAGCACTTGTGTTACAAATCAGAAACAACGACGGCACCACAACACCCAGACCCGAGTCATAGAAATGTTATTTTTCTACATTGACCGACCGGGAATCGAACCCGGGACCTCAGAGATAGCGAGTCCGACATGCTCGCCTCTTGGCTATGGAGGTTATCACGTGTACTTATTTTTGAATGTTTAAATAGTATAATTAAATGTTATCTTATCGCCATAATACATGCATTGCTTGGTTTGGCTCTAGATGATTGGTGTGATTGTGGCAAGAAGTTATTTATACATTTATTAAATATCAGTGAAAATTGGTGAAAATATCAGGAAAACCCTAAAAGGTACAATGAGATTGTGGCGAAAAATAATTCGCAATGAAATAAAAATATCTACGTCACATCAGCAATATTTCAACGAAACGGTAACTCAAAATCAAATAACAACCTAACAAATACGTTATTGTATCGACTGTTGTACCAATGTAGAAAAACTCAGTAAGCTCTCCCGCGTATATTTGTCAATTTTATGATTCATCATCATCATCATTATCGTCGTCCCTCCCCTCCCCCATCGTCGATGTCTACCCACAAGGTGGACAGACGACCTCGTAAAGGTCGCAGGATGCATGCCGCTAGGTAATAATTTTGTCACTGCCATCTAAAATATTGAACACCTACAGGGACAATGGTAAATTATTTACCTCCTAAAAACCACCCCCCCATCCCCTATTTTTAAAATATTTATTATAAAAAATTAAATCTGGGATCATCATTTACCCGAAATCCATTCTCACTTCCTTTATATCATGCACAGGAGTTCGCGTTTGTTTATAGGATAAAACAATGAAAGATATTTATATACTTAAATATCTTTCATTGTTTGCAAAATTGCAAAAAAAAAAAACACTTTCCCATACTAAAACGCTTTTTTTCGATTTCCATAGAAAAAGTTGATGTAATTTAGCCGTAGAATAACCCCTTAAAGTTTTATTTCACCTTTTTGTTACACCCTGTATACTACTAGCTGACCCGGCGAACTTCGTACCGCCAATAAGAGTTAAAATAAACGCATCCCGTTTGACAGTACAAACAGTTTGTGTTGGAAAATAAAATAGTTGTTTTTAGTATTTTCCTTCATCTATTATTATATTTCTCACCGTTTAAACCTTCCCTGAACTTTCACAAATATTTCAAGATCCAAATTAACCAAATCGGTCCAGCCATTCCAGAGTTTTAGCGAGACAAACGAACAGCAATTCATTTTTATATATATAATATATTACTTATTTAAATAATACAAGAATGTCAGAGATTATCACCAGCAATTAATTAACAAAAATAAAATCAAATAAGTATAAGTATCCAACTACTAATTACGTTAAGAAAGTAGTGGTGCTACTACACTTATTTATTTTGTAGTCATAACTCAGAGCTTTTACTATATTCTTTTTGTACTCTGAAATATTATTACGTGCTTTTTCATTGTATTTGAGTCATTGTATCCGTAAATTTTATTAGAAGCGTAGGTTTTTTTATTACACCTTATATGGATGGATTTAATATTTTAGTTTCTGATTAATATTTTTAGTTCTAGATATAAGTACTTTTATCACAAAACAGGTAATGTAAAGTATTATTTTTATTTTAGTACGTTCATATTAGAATCAGAATAATATATTTATCCCAGCAAAAACATACATTTGAAAATAGGAGCCAAGTTTCATAATTGTATGGTTTTCGACTTCACCGACAAAAGTTTTAAGATCTAACTTGACACGTTTCCGCTTGTTAAGATTCCCAAAAACTGTTTACATAAAATGCGCTAATGACAATGCAAAAATAAATGTTCCTAACAGTGTAGCCTTATCTGGTTTGCAAAATTCAAATAATATTAAAATTAATAGTGTTTTTACCAAAATGTCCATTGAAATAAATAATAATAATAATTATTAAATATTGGACAACATCACATACATTTCTCTGATCCTGTGGTAAGTAGCCAAAGCACTTGTGTTACAGAAATCAGAAACAACGACAATATAGAAAATTTATTTTTCTACATTGAACGACCGGGAATCGAAGCCGGAACCTCAGAGATAGCAACACCAAGTCCAGTATGCTCGCCTCTCGGCTACGGAGGTCGTCATACGGAGGTCGCTTTATAAAACAAAGTTGATTATAAAACAATTGTTTGCTAAGCTTTAAGAAGCTTTAATAATGACAATATTATATTAGCAATCGTTATACTCCATTATCACAATAAAAGAATCACATCAAGAAAGCTCTATTCTATAGAGCTTTCACTTTTTATATTTGCATGACTAATTAGGTCAAACATGTGGACATATCATTTGTAAAACATTTTGTAAAACTATGTTATAAGCAAATAAATATTTCTGATTTCTGATTTCTGATTTATATTTAAAAGAAAACCTCAACATATAAGTTCTGTTTTAATGTGTTAAATAAATATTTTTGTATTAATGTTTATGATTTTAAATGTAACTATAGCGGCGAGTGTGCCTTATGTTCCTAAGATCCTTATTGCATGTCACTGTTGTGTGTGACTGTTACGTATTACTCACTATCTGTCTCGTCACGTGAGTCCCAAACTCGGTACATCGCTATACATCGCTAAAAAATTAATAAAGCGCGTTGTTGTGCAGTGACAAATAGCGTCATTCTCTTTATGATGTATTATTTCGAGTTATTTTTGATCCAAGTGATGGGTATTAGCGTATTCTTCCACACTTTGATCTTAGGTTAATGTATAGCTATGTGTTGTTAAATAAAAGATTTTGATAACTACTTATGAGTTAATTTGTTTTTAAAAAAATGTGAAGTTACTAACAATGAATGGCTTTTAAAGGTTCATTTTGAAATTTAAGGATTTTCTACAATGTGTTTGAAAGATTAATAAAAAATATTAGCCAGCCGGACTAGTCAGTGGTTTAGTATGGGCTAGTTTCCTGGGTCAAAAAATGATAATTCTATTTAGTCCGTCAGTTAGATTATCAAAAAATATTGGACCCATATTTTGTCTTTTGTCAATTAAACAAAAAATGATGAAGATAAAGCGCATCAAAGTGAGCACGTGACGTCACGTCTTGCTAAAAAGTGTCGCAAGGCGTGACGTTACGCGGAACTTTAACGGGCTATATCTTCATCATTTTTTGTTTGATTCAGAAAAGAAAAAATACGTGTCCAATATTTTCTGTTAATCCAACTGACAGACTAATTAGATTTTTTTAGGAAACTAGCCCATTGGGCAAAATTATTGGGGTTTTCGAAAAAGAGTTTTAAGCTTACTTTAATTTTGGATCGGTTGAGCGTATAATTAGAATAAAATGGGCGCCATACCCTTTAGGTGGGTAATTCCTGAATAATAATATATATATATAAAAATGAAATGCTGTTCGTTTGTCTCGCTAAAACTCGAAAATGGCTGGACAGATTTGGCTAATTTTGATCTTGAAATATTTGTGGAAGTTCAGGGAAGGTTTAAAAGGTGAGAAAGTATTTAAAAAATGCAAGGAAAGAAGTGAAACAACTATTTTATTTTCCCATATAAACGAATTGGCGGAACGAAGTTCGCTGGGTCAGCTAGTAACAAATAAATTTAGCTTTCCTGAGGTCGTCGGAAGCCGTTTGCTCCCAAGGTGTCCCACCTTTGCTCTGACTCTCGGACTTCAGGTGCAGACGGGAAGGATAAAGGAAGTGCTGCTTTCTTTCAATGACTATGTTTATCTAAGGTGACCGCGCACCTATCAGCACACACCGCAGTCATACGGTTACCTATAGCCTTGCGCACCTAGCCACAGTGCACGTGCCGCAGTCCGCCTAAGACGCGATAAAACCACATAAATTGCGCGTCTTTCTGTAAAAAAATGTGTTATTCTCTTTGTATGGTGTGCAATAAGGAGTAACTGTCTATCTACATCGCATCTATCTCATCGCATTCTTTCTTATTCTAACAGAATTTCTGTTTAGCGGACATGTACCTACTTAGTGTTATGGATTTCGATTGGTACAGACGGCAGGTCAACCTACCCAAACAGTTAAAGGTCATTGAATTGATTTTCAACTATAAGTCTGACGCGTAGAGATCAATATCAATTGAGAAAATTTGACGTTTTGTGTTAGGTTGTCATGCTGTTTGTACATTGGTACGCATCGGCCACACCGGCCGCAGCGCTCGCAGCGTAGGTACGCGAGTCTGATAAAGTCATCCGCATTCTAAAAGAATGTGCCAAGGTGAGTGCGCTTCTATACGATTTCATACAAAGAATTCTAAAATCCGATGACTGCGGCGCGTGCGGATACTGCGGTGCTGATAGGTACGTGGCCTCTTTTAAAGTTGGGTACAGACCTTTTGGAGTCAGTGTGGTTAAACAAGCTAGCAACAAGCCGTCAACGGATTGTAACACTCGGCTGTACGCCGGTCAAGGTGGGTAACCTTTCGCATTTTCAGTCGTTAGTGCCCGTCGTCGTGCGGGAGATTTCTGTAACGCATGACTTATGGGGAACTGTTTTTACTGGTCGATGGGTCCGCATGCGGTTACACCTAAACTTTGGCAGCTGTTGTGCATGTGTTGCATCAAATTACTGTTGTGTGCAAAAATTTTTTACTATTTGTGACTTACTAAAGGTCGAGGGTTGACTCGTGTAATAACTTCATCATCAAAGGTCTGGCAGAAAGACTTCTTCAGACGTTTGGTGACAATTGCCATTTGAGAAATCCTATCTGTTTGTGTATTTGTACTTTTTTTGTTATTGTTGTGATGTGGATCAGTGTGTCCGAAACAAACATTTATTCATTTATTTTACTGCAAAGTCAAAGTCAAAGTCAAAAGTCAAAAATCATTTATTCAGTTTAGGACACTGCCACTTATGAACGTCAATAATAACATTATTGGCCCATATAGGGCAGAACATGTCTCCTTATTTTTTTCTGCTAAACCTTAATTGATATGGTTTGGCAGAATGTCCAATTCACAGAATGTCGAAATCGATGAAAAAAAAATGAAAGATATCTTTTCTAATAATTTGCAGACGCTTATAATTGTACCAAGCCCAAAGTACCAAGTAAAGGGTCGCAGTGAAAAATGGCGCTCGATTCACAACCGTAAACAATGTTATACGTCTTATACGTCGTCGCTAGAGCTGGACTTTACGAGATATAATATATTTTTTATTACCACGACAATTGTCGGGCAAAGGCATTCGTCTTGTTATAAATAAACGGAGACTATATGAGAAGGCACACGGTGCGTCCTTATAATATGTGGTTTTCTTAATTTTTTCATAAATTTGTTTTTGTTTTACAAACTTGCTGTTTCTCGTGACTGTGTTTGTTTTTAATTCAACTTTTGTTTGTTAAACTGTGTTTGTTTTTTAAAACCTTCCTGGGAGTATAAACAATATGAGAATTATGCAAACGGGACACACAAAGATATTTTTTTAGGATTTCATTTTACCTTACCTAAAATAAACCTAACGTTAATAGGAACCCTAATAGGACCACTTTGTTGTCCGTCTGTCTGTATGTCCATTTGTCTGTCAGTCAGAATTTTACCAGGAATGGGCTAGTTTCCTAAAAAAATCTAATTAGCCCGTCAGTTGGATTAACAGAAAATATTGGACACGATTTTTTCTTTTCTAAATCAACCAAAAAATGTTGAAGATATAGCCCGTTAAAGTTCCGTATAACGACACGCCTTGCGACACTTTCTAGCAAGACGTGACGTCACGTGCTCACTTTGATGCGCTTTATCTTCGACATTTTTTGTTTGATTGACAAAACACAAAATATGGGTCCAATATTTTTTGATAATCTAACTGACGGACTAAATAGAATAATCATTTTTTGACCCAGGAAACTAGCCCATTCGTGAATCATCATCATCAATACGGTCAATCCCGGTTGCGTCCAAAGCTGTCGCTTTGGAGCCCAGGATCCGCTGCAACTGGGTAAAAATATATATTTATATTTAGTCCGTTAGTTAGAATAATAATTATCAAAAAATAATGGGCACTTATTTGTCCTCTTTCAATCAACCAAAAGATGACAAAGATAAAGCGCGTCAAAGTTCGGGAGTGGGGACTCGTGACGTCATTTCCAAGTAAAAATTTTACCAAGACGTGACGTCATTTGACATTTGAAATCAATACATCTCTGTAATATTTCGATTTTGTGAAAAAAGAAAAATACGTGTCTAATACTTTTTGATACTCTACCTACTTGATAGACGAAGAAAAAAAGTATTTCATCATCCATTATCATCGCTATTAGCAATAAGACCGCCTAAATTGTACATATTTCTGTCAAAATCATGAGTATTTTACTTTTATGGTGTGCAATAAAGAGTATCTATCTATCTATCTAACCATATTGCATGTGAATATGTTGTCCAATATTTGCTATTTATTATCATTAAGTTTGCATAAGATAGCACACGCCTCTTTAGTTTCAGCGAAGTTATTACATAAACACTTGCCCCTTTCAGAATTCGAACACAATCTCTTCGGTATATAGCCCGGAGCGCGAACTAAGTGAATACTCGGAATTAATATTTGGAACACCAGCCACTTTTTCTTTTCATCATAATCATAACGCACGTTACTCCACTTCTTGGCATTGATAGGCATCTTCCAATGCTCACTGCTAAGCCCAATGCTTCCACTGCCTGCAGCACCATCCACTGCTTTTGCCAAATCGTGGTCTCCATTAAGGCTGTTCCCTAAGCAAATGACCTTGAGCATTAGAAAGAAAGAAAAAAAATTATCTATTTGGTTTATTAATCACAATTAGGTACTTAATTATTTACAATAAATTAATAATGGCAAAAAGGTAATGTGATAGGAAACCAAAACGGTTGCCACTCACCTATTTTGCCATGGCAAAGACGCCATGACGCTGGTTTTGGCTGTGATAACCATTGAGGTAAAGAGAGTAGCATCGACCCAGTACTAAAATAATATTAAAACAATTTTTGTTGTTGTAAGCAATATGCCTATATGTATAGTAAAGTGAAAAAACAGAGGATATGGTGTCATGCGAGTATTTTTTTTTTCCTTTTATTATTAAATATTATGCCAGTGCTGCAAGTGAGTGTTTGTGTGTGTTTGTGTGTGTGGTGTGTGTGAGTGTGTGTTATTAGTTTTTAAATACAGTACAGTACGGCTGTTCATGTTATACATAATTGCTCGTCGATCAGAAATTTTCTGAGATGGTGTTTAAAGGAGGAGTCAGATTAATTTCCATACTATCCCTTAAGGCACGCCAGAGAAACAGAAGTTCGTAAATCATGAATTACTGTCAGAAATAATCAACAATAGACAAATTCCAAATATTTTTTCATCCAATTTTAAGTATTTAAAGTTTTCTATCGATTAATCAAAGCCAAAGATTAAGATAATAATTACTCATGGAGGAGATCCATAAAATACATTTTTATCGACGTAGTTTAAAAGCCTTGTAGCGACATCTATCTCGCTACATATAAAACTGACGTATCCTACATCGCGATATTAAAGTTATCGGAGCGATTGAACCATATATACAAGAACCCGACAAACAACCGTCGGGCAGTAGCCTACCAGACACAACACCCGTCTGGTCGGAGGATCCTCCCTTTTCAATGGGGGATGAGGAACTTTACACCCTATTCCTCACCACCCCCAAAGCCTGTTTTTGTAAATATAAAATAGAGTAAATATAAATTTTTAACAATGATTTTAAAGATAAAACTTAAAAGATTGTTGTTGTGTCTTTCAATTATTTTTTATACATTAAATAGGGAGAAGAAAGCTGCTTTTTAGTTAGAAAAAACGAGTTCTGGTGGGGATACGGCCCAGTTATGGGTTCTACGGACAACATATCGAGCCCTTTGCTACTTTAGCTCGCTTATCCTTTGGGCTATATCAATTACTTCAGTTCTCTCTCATTTATTTCAAAATCAAAATCAAAATCATTTATTTTTGCAAATAGGCCATTAAAAGCACTTTTAAACGTCCCAATATATTTTTTGCCCTACCACTGCTTCGGGACAATTTGTGGGCTAGTGCCGAGAAGAAGCAGCGCAAGAAACTCGGTAACTGTTGTCAGCCTCTTTTAAAATTAATATTTTTACAAGTTTTGGTGCGAGCTAAGCAGTTTTAAATCTACACATTTTTATCATTTATATAACCACTTACGGTGTAATAACCCTTTTTCATTAAAATCATCTTAACATGTAATTTAAGTTCAAATACTGGCAGTTCAGCAAGGGATTGTGGTAATTTATTAAAAATACGAATACATTTTCACTGAATGAACTTCCTACCTTGTGCAATCTGAAATTTGGAACGACAAGTATATCTTTATGCCGCGTATTATACTTTATTCAATTTTTTAAAAAATAATTCGTTTTCATATGGCCGCGATCGTTCGATTAAAACCGGCCAAGTGCGCGTCAGGCCACGCGCAATGTAGGGATCCGTAGTTGTGCGAACAATGAGCAATATTTTTCTATTTTTCTATTTAACTTTTTTTTTTGTATTTTGAACTCTGTAACCAAGAACCATGACATTTTTCTTCTTTAAAAATTTAAGTAAATTAATGGTTAATAAAAATTATGTAGAGATCTCTTTATCAAAATTTGCACGTCCCTGGCGATAGAATATGTTAGTAAATGTTATTTTAAGAACACTGTGTAACCATATTCTGGTAAATAAATGATTTTATTATTACTTTTATTTATTACTTTTACTATTACAACTACTTTGCTATGCTTAAAATATTGATTTATATATTGATTCTTTTTCCATGTTTTTTATACTTATTCTGCTAATTGGGGTGGAGACAATTCAACAAATCTAGGATCATTAAAATCGGTTCAGCTGTTCTCGACTTATAATTAGTGTAACTAACACGACTTTGTTTTATGCATTATATAGATTAAATAGATTTATAGATTCTGGCTTAAATAGTCAGTTTTAAAAATACAGACCAGTATTAAAATTACCTTAAAAGAATAAAAAAGGAACCCAAGAACCTTGTTCTAACCGAAATACCAATAAAAACGATATATCTTTATGTTATTTGCATAATACTGTGGGGACAAGATAATACTGTATCCAGGACAGACAGGCAGAATACACATTTTCTTAGGGACATTTGTAAGAGCCGCTTATCCTTAAAGTCTAGCGAATGTTGATGTATTTACTTAGCTTAGACATAGCTCAGGAAGAACAGATAGCTTTTTGTGTTAAGAAGTATTTTTGAACCAAAAATTTTCTTTTTATTACAAGAATACTAGCTGTCCCGGCGAACTTCGTACCGCCCCTTCATAATTTTTAAAATGATTAAATTACTAAAATGGCTATTAAAAAATAGGGGTTGGTGATAAAAGGGTAAAAATTTAGGGTTGTATGTATTTTTTAATGCGACAATAAAAAAAATTAAGAAATTAAAAAAAAATCTGAAAATTAAAGAAAAATGTTAATGGTGGACAACCCTTATCACTAAGGGGTATGAAAAATAGATGTTGGCCGATTTTCAGACCTACTCAATATGCTCACAAAATTTTATGAGAATCGGTCAAGCCGTTTCGGAGGAGTACGGGAACGAACATTGTGACACGAGAATTTTATATATAAGAAGATTAAACGTCTCTGAATTTTTAGGAAATTGCATACGATCCTTGGGATTTCGTATGATAATTGGAATTTAAATGCTTTAAAGATACGATTCTATGGCAATTTTTACCAGACTGCCTTAAAAGAAGAGTAATGTTTTACAGCTAATATGATTTTTATTTAGTAAGCCTTTTGCTTTTGTACATATAGGGTAACCAATAAAACCCTATTAATAAGACTCCGCAGTTTGTAAGTCCGTCTCTCTGTCAGCGGGCATATTTCTCATGAACCACAATTGACAGTGTGTGTATTATTATAATTATAACCGCTGTAACAACAAATAATAAAAAAGTTTTTTTTTTTTAAAAAACGAAGTCTACATCCCTAAATGAAACGTTTTTTTTTTTTCGATTTGCTGGTTTTTTATTTACTTTGTACCATTTGTAAGAATTGGTCGTGTCTGTTCACTCCAAAGATCTTACTACTTGTGGTCAAACAGTCTAATCAATGATTTTTTGCGTCATTATACATTGAAAAGAAAGTCTAATCGATAACAACTTCTGTATGATACAATATTTTTAATTGTTTCTAAATTTTAGAGTAAAAATCGTTAATAATTCTCCTGTAAAAAGATTTCCTTATGCCCCAAAAATCTTCTTGTCTACTTAAACCCCGCAGACTATCAATGTCTGCCTTAAACTGTCGACTATTGCTAAGTCTGCTAGCTAACTGTCGACCATTTTTGACCAATAAATATATTTTTTTAAATTGTCTGATGACTGTATTTTTATTTATTTGTTCCAAAAAATCAAATTAATCTAATTTTTCAAAGCCAGATAACTTTTAGCTGACGAATAAAATTTAACATTTTTTATGCGAAAACTATCAACGTTCTTATTTTTCACATAAAAATTATCTAGCGTTTAAAATGTCAGCCGTTAATGAAACAAAATGTAGGTATGCTTTTTGTATTAGACCTGCCATTTCCACAACTTTTTTGGTTGCGCCACAAAGTAAAAATAAAATAGTCATAACAAATTGTGAGTCTGGGTTCTGTATGTGTGATTTTGATTAATTATGCCTAACTTATTAAATATCAACCATTCATATGAATAATAGTTTGTTTTTAGACTTGTGATTATTTTATCCCCATTTCAATCCAATTCAATTGTCTTCTTACTGGGCCAGACGTTATCTGGAAGAAAATGCTTTTAGCGATAAGACTGCTTAAATGGTGTAGCTCCAAATGTGTTTTCGTACCTTATTTGCTTTGTGTCGTGTGTAATAAAGAGTAGATCAATTTATTTCATTATGTAAATTAAAATTGCGACCAAAATGTGTGTAGTTTTGGATTTACATTTTAGATACAGGATGTTAAAAGCGACAGCCAAAAGAGATGCCAAAGATTCGGAAAATCAATTATTTTGCCGAATATTCGGTAACTATTTAGTATTCCAAAAATATGCTAAAATTGTTCATAGTTCGCTTTAACCATTTATGGAATTCGGCAAAAATTGAAAGAAATAATATTTGGCGCTTTTTTAATTAATCCTTAAAAAACAAAAAAAAAAATTAAGTGGACTGTTTGTTTTAAATGGCATGTGATGGCAAGGAATTCCTGAGACAACAATTTGATTATTCAGGGCCCTTTGATGTGATGTAAATATTCTAAGCTGTTAGTTTATCTATTAACGTTTACTCCTCATCAATTTCTATGGTAATTTCGACGGAGATTTAAGAACGCCGTACGCAAACAATTGAATACTTTAGTTAGATCATTAACAATACTCGAAATAAAAAACTAAATCAACTAACTAACTAGAATAACTAAATCATTCTTGGGATGTAAAAGTATTTTGTTACTGTTAATGTTTCATATAGGCATTTTACCTCAGACTTTGTTGAACTACCTGTGCATAAGTTCAAAATTCACATTAAAAAATCCTACCTACCTAAATGTAGTCCTGAAGCGGGTAGTAGGGCAAAGCTATATTTTTGGGACTAAATTGGGAATAAATGACTGCTATGACTATTGGTTAGGGTTCATGATGGCATGTTCATGTCGTGGCAACCTGTTATTAAGACGGCACTTAGTATATAGCCAATATTTGCATGTCTTACCAATTTGCTTGTAATTGTGCTTATCTTGTTGTTGTATAATAAAATAAATAATTAATTAAGGGCTATGGAGCGGAGCATACTAGGTGTAAAAAGGATAGAATCCGCAACACCGCCATCCGCTCCAAAACCGGTGTCGCAGATGTAGGCGAGAAAACTGCAAAGCTAAAGTGGCAGTGGGCAGACACGTGTGCAGAATGCATCCGGACAGGTGGGCCCAAATCGTCACCCGATGGGTACCTATAGACGGCGGTCGCCGAAGAGGTAGACCCAAAAAAAGATGGTGTGACGACTTGGTTAACTTAATGGATTGGGAGTCATTGGCGATAGATAGAGATCGATGGAAGAGTCTGGGGGAGACCTTTGCCCAGCAGTGGGATTGAAAAGGTTGATAAAAAAAAAAAAAAGATTTTTATTCACCCTGCCCGTCAAACAGACAAACGATAATATATGAACAAATTATTGCAAAAATAACACAAATTATCTATCCCCAAATGAAGCAAAGCTTGTACAGTCAAAGACAGGTTTACCCAAAAAGATAAAACTCATTGTACCGATTTTCAACTTTAAGTCGGACACATAAAGATTGATATCAATTGATAAAATTTTACGTTTAGTGGTAGGTTGACGAGCTGCAAACTACTATCGCAAATAGATAGAAACAGATATTTTAAATACATTTATAATTATGAATTTGGTACAAAATATGGTCGTGCTGATCACACAAGCATTTTGCCCCTTGCTGGAAGCGCAAACTACCAGACCGGTCGTCAATTGCCGACGGCGTACCCTTATTAATAGGATCCCGTTGGTACCCTTTGGTATGGTATCCTAAAAGAAAACAAGGAAAACTTCTACCATAAATAAAACCCGTCTCGGCCTCAGATCGAATTAAGATCACGTCAGTTGTAGACAACAAAAATAATGGCATTTACTAACCACGGTTTAATGGTGGAAACCGAAACTTATGTCGTAAAAAAATCTTTAGTTTCCAAATTATACAACGTAGTTAAAAATAAAATAAAAGATTAAATGATGATTCACCTTTATTTATAAATAAACATGATATTGTAAAAATGAATCAATAAATGAAACCGGATATGAGCAATTAAGTTTTTCCTGCTCTCATACATTTACAATTGCTTAATGACATTACAATTGATTAATTAAAATTGACAGTTCCACGTTTACAATCCATAATATCAATTAAGAATATAGATAAATTAGGTAGATTGGTTGTTATACTTTTAAAGAGTGTTGAATTTTTGTTTATTGATTTTTTTACAGAAATATTGGTAGGTTTGGTTGATTTTGTGACTATTTAGCTGTTGCCCGCTTCTTCGTTCGCGTGATCTTCAATTTAAACTATAAGGCACCCGCTAATCACATAGGGGTATGAAAATAATATACTTTACGACCTATTCTCATACCTACCAAAAAAATAAATTCAATAAGTAAATTTTATTTAAAAAAAAACCGACTTCAAAACACTAAAATGCTAAATTTTAGCATTTTAGTGTTTTGAAGTCGTTTTTTTTTTTTTAATTTACTTATTTCATCTATTTTAGTGATAAATCCTAATCTAACTGCTGAACACCGATTTCATCCCCTATTTTCCTACCCTTAGGGGTGATTTTTACTATGCAAACTTTTATCATATTATCTTTGAAGTATAAGCTATTCAATAAAACAAAAATCATCAAAATCGGCTCATATTTGTCGAAGATAGGTAACAAGAACTACAACCAAAATATTATCTGGGTATATATTTGTTGATTTTCTCAAAAAGTTCTAAATCAATTTCGATAAAATTTATATGGGACTACCTCTGAAGTATAATCTACCAAACAAAAAAAGAATCATTAAAATCGATTCATAATTGGCGGAGTAATCGCGTAACATACATACAAAAAAAAAAAACATACAGTCGAATTGAGAACCTCCTCCTTTTTTGAAGTCGGTTGAAAAATCATAAATATTTATCAAACCGTTTTGGCCGCACATTGTGCCGTGTGGCCGTATAGAATACACTGCCCCACAGCCAACATGCACAACTCGCACAACAAGAGATGGGCAGCAGCGTCTACGTTTGAAATCTTATAAAAAACTGCGCTCGTCAACCCGACTGCCAAGCGTGGCGAGTATTGGTAATCTTCCCCGATGATAGATAAATGGCCTTTGTTCAGCAGGTGGACGTCCTATGGCTGTAATAATGATGATGATGACGAGGGTGAGAAAAAACTTTTTTTTTTGCCGTCCGCGTTTTTGTTAAGAATTATTTTATCTATGTTTCTTTAGAAACTAGTTTAGCTAAAACACAGATTTGTCAAATTGTTTTTAAAAAAAATTACTACTTACCACAGTAAGCTACTTACCACAGGATCAGAGCAATGTATGTGATGCTGTCAAATATTTATTAATATTATTATTATTTAACTTGTGAAAAAGCTTCGATTAATTAAAACTGAAATTGATGCTCAATTAGTGCTGAAAGCCGATACTGGACTTGTTACAGAGGTAGAACGACCCTTATAAATTTTAGATAGCTGATACTTCCTAATTGACAATTGATGGATACGCTTGTATAATGCCGCGTTTAGATTTATTCGGTAAGGCCGATACTTTAGCTGTTTGCAGTCCGTATTTCGTCACCGATTAGTAATCATAAGTCTTTGGAAGTCCACTACTGGACAAAGGCATAATCCATTGCCTGCGTAAAGACATTGACTCATCAGTCCACCGGAAGGGAGGCCTGCTTAAACTGCGTCTTCTAGTTCGTGGTCGTCAGTCGAGAACCTTAATTCCTCAACGGTTGTCAGCTCTGATACCGCTATGCCCTGTCTATCAATTGCCACTTACCTAAGTGGTAATGCTTGGCGATTTCAAGAGCTATGTCAGTGGCTAAGTGGCTAAGCTTATACGATAATGTTGTAATGCAAAAGTATACGTCAAAACGGTTCTATTTTTACAATTAAAAACTACAATTAATTTTTAAAAATCCAACTGGCATATTGCAGTATCTGTTTTGACTTATATACTTTTAAAATTTTGAGGCATTAAAAGGTATAATTTGCATGTAAAATGCAAATAGCTGTCTGTCAATCTGTTTTTAAAGAGGTTTCTTCGATACTTTTTTCTCTGATAAAAAAATATACTTAACAATATGTATATATATAAAACAAAGTCGGGTTAGTTAGTAATAACTATTAAAACATCGAAAAAAAAACGAGGCGGTATAAAGTTCGCCGGGACAGCTAGCATTCAATAATACTCATTTATTCAGTATAATATAGGCCCTTTTCCGGGCACTTATACACGTCCCTAAATATAGCTTAGCCCTATCACCGTTTCAGGACTACATATTGGCTGGTGTAGTAAATGAATTGTGTTTCGGCAACTGACAAATTGAAGTGAATAAAATGAAAAGTCAGTTTATCAAATTACATCAAATACCAGTAAGTTTTTTTCTGAAATTACTGAAAACAATCGATGTCACTGCCAACAAAACTTCCAATGTTTCGTCTTAACCGAATGCGGTCGAGGCTTTCGACCATTAAGTGTAAACGCGCCATAACGGCGTTAATCAGATTGACCATATTGGCGTAATTAATGCTGTTTAGGGTACTCAATTAAAAAACGTATTGATTTAATTAAAAGGCACTTATTTACTTCAGGGCACTTAAACACAAAATATAGAATATAAATTTTCTCAATTCTCTACTATTTCTTTGATTGCAAAAGCAGTGCGGTAGTTCACAATAAACTCAAAGGGAGTGAGTTCAGTTCTGTTTGGGTTTAAGGTAGTGAAATGTTCTGAATTGCCTGAGTCTAGATGTCCTAGATGAAATAATTTTAGATAAAATACTTTTACAAACAAGACACATTATTATATACAATGAGGCAGTCATATCGTCTAAAGGCGATCACTACCAGGCTACCTTTAGGTAGAGGAAATTAAGTTTCAGCAGAGGACTAGAAGCAACTCTTTTAAGAATTCACTATCTGGTATCTCATGTTTTTAAAGTAAGGAAATTAGTTCCTTGCTTTAAAAATATGGCAATGACTGTCGCACTCAGAGACGTCACTCAACTTTAATGGTTCCTTAAGAAAAATCTGTGATTCTAAAGTGGATACGAATAAAGACAGTCGTTGAATGAACAAAAATGTTAATCAACACTTTACTGTTCATTGACGTCTCTGAGTGCGGCAGTTAGTTTCTTGTTTAGCGCATAAAATAGATAGATACAACCAGCCCCTCTCTCCTCTATAATCAGGCGGTCTTTTCGACAAAACTGATCTCTTCCATCCAACCCCCTAAGCCGGCCGTTACGCGGTCTTATGTGTCCGCTTGGCGCTTCATGAGTTATAAAAATATTGATTTATTTACCAAAATATAAATTAAAACCGATTTTCGCCAATAGCTTTGAAATTAATTTATATCGCAAAATAGATTAAAAATCTATACCTTTGTTGGTTAAGCGAATTAACTTGGAATGGGTTCTGCACAATTTAATTATGTCTTCATCATACCTTTGACGTAGCCCCGAGGAAATAAGTTGAGGTTGACAGGGACGTAGTCAGGGCCTCTAACGATAATACTTTTAATTTTTAAATATAGAATAAATTCTTTTAATAAATATTACCTATTATTTAGCCTCAAATAACATAATAAATATGAGTTATAGGTATGATAAGAAAGATTCTCGAGTGGCGACCAACAACTGAAAGGCAGCGTGGGCAGGTCTCCCACGCGGTGGACAGACGACCTGGTCAAGGTTACGGGCAGCCGCTGGATTAAAATTGCCCAGAACCGCTCGCTGTGGCATTCTATAGGGGAGGCCTATGGACCAGCAGTAGACTTCTAGAGGCATGATGATGATGATGATGATAGGTATTAGAAGTTAAGCTTCGTAACGCTAGAGCAACGCACACATAGACATCGCTCACAGACACGATATCTCGGCTCGAACTACTGTTATGCTAGCACTTCACATAGCGATAGGTATACAAACTTTTGCCTAATTTGTCAAATGTCATCCAAGTGTAGACACACACATTTGCCAAATTGGCTTAATTTGGCAAACTTGACAAATGCCAAATGTCGTTTCCATCGTGAGTCGGTTTTCCGTCGCACATCAAAGGCGGCCAATAGCCAAATGTTTGTGTCGTGTGTCCACACTTGGTCATTGCGGCAGTAGTGCACGCGCTGTCGGGCTGTGCGGACGTGTTCTTCTATTAAGAATAAGATCGAGAAAAAAATGGAATGAAGTGCTGAATTCTAGTTTATTGAGTTTAATCAAATGCATAGTTATATTGTATGAATTTAGAATCTGCAAAAAGAATTCTAATGTTGGTTGGAAGCTTTCATCATCATTATTATCAACCTTTGGAAGTCCACTGCTGGACATAGACCTTCTAAGCCTTTTAAAGATTGCCACAGCGAGCAGCCTTTATTATCTAGCGGCTGCCTGCAACCCTGACTAGGTTGTCAGTCCGCCGTGTGTGAGGCGGTCTGCCCACGTTGCGTTTAATGTAGCAAGCTATCTAATAGACAAATAATATGTAGGTACAGTCCGTTTTTCTTTGCTTATCCAATATCGTAAACAATTTTCACATTCCTATTTAACGAAATTATTCATTAAAATATAAAACTTATGACACCGAAATAATAACCCACAATTGTAATTCTAACAGTTCATTAATTTCATACACTGACGTTCTGTACTGATTATTTACAATATTAGAAAACTAAACAAAAACTGACATAGAGCCCTAAGCACGTCCGCCTTCGTCGGCACTTACTCATTTATGAGTAAGCCAACATAACAAACATTTGACAATGACATTCGTCTAATTTGGCATTGGTTACCATGTGTAGACGTGCAGTTTGTGATATTTACCTATGTGTCAAAGCTTTGTCAAACTAGACGAATACGTCAATGCAAATGCCTAACGCCATGTGAAGTGCCAGCATTAGACTTTGTGAGTTTGTGTACGTTTCTCTAACACGTAGTATGAAACTTCTGATCTGTTATATCTGTGCCCAAACTAAGCAAAGCTTGTACAATGGCGACAGAAAACGGATAAACATACAAAAACACAATAATAAACATCAACGACTTAGGTACGTACAAATGCAATGCTCGCACAAAAATTACTCCTTGCGGGATTCTAACCTGCAACCGCCTGGCAAGTAGTTCGGAGCGGGGACCACTTCACCAGACTGTCGTCATCAAACTTTTCTAAATGCAGATTGAACGTCAAAACATAGTTCTCGAGCGGACGTATTTATTACACGTAACCAATCACAAAGAGCCGATCTTTTAGGCAGATGAAGGGATGTATTTGAAACGATTGATTTATCTAAGCCATTACTAGAAACGAGAGCTCGTTTTACTGAAATGAAAGTGAATTGAGAAATTTAGAAAATAAAATTTTGTCTTAGTTCTTAAACTTGAATATAAAAATGTACAAAAAGCTTATAGCGTAATACACATAGGTGTGAGCGGGACGGCGACGGGTCGGGTCGGGAGTACGGCGGGTCTAATAATATACGTTTAAATGGGCACCCGCAGACAGCTGGCGCGCGATGCGTGGCAAACGCTTAAGACTGTGTATAAGGTCGGTAATTATTACCGCTAGCGCTATAAGGCGTTACCTATTATTATTCTATTACCTACTATTTTTCACTGTTAGGGGGTGAATTGAAAAATTGAAGCCGAAGAAGTCTCCCAGTACACCCAGACCCGAGTCAATTTAGCTCGAAACGGAAATCGAATCCCTTAGCTATCTCTGTGAATCACCCAAAATCACAAAAATCTTCGGCTATTTCAAAATGAATATCACAATTTTAAATAATGTTGTCAATAGAATATTTCTAACTGATTTGAAATCAAAGAAAGAATTAATTTCTCTAATTTATAAAAAAAAACGTCAAACAGTTACAATCATAATGAAAAAAAAGTAGGTAACCCAAAAGACTTTTGAATTTTGAATTATGAGTTATATTAATGAGATCCAAATGATACGGATACGGTTCAGTTAAAAATATCACACGAAAAATTCTTTTGATCATTTTTAATTATTTATCCAAAAAAAAAAATACAAGCGACATTAAAATTTGCTATTGTTCATAATTTTGCTAAAAACATGCTGACAGTGGGCTCGATTAAGGGCCGATTCGACCAAACACAAAGGTATACCAGAACTATTACGGGTATAATTTTACTCCTTAAATTTACCCTTAGATAACTTCGATTACGTATTTCGAGCAATAACAGTATACTTGGTATTGTTATTCTATAGTTCAAGAGTGAATGATCAACGAATTGATAAACCTACTAAAATCCATATAATCCATTTCTTTTAGGTTGACCTGAAATGCCACAACATTTCAATTTTGTAGGATAATAGAGTGACAATGCTAGATGTTGACAACTTGTCAGTTTCGAGGTGACAAGAGTGGATTTGACAAGTGACAACTTTGACATTTACTTATTCTCAGTTTAATTTATACACTGTCAAAATCACCTATTTAAACATTTTTCATACATTAGTTGGTAGAATGAAAAATCTGCTTACTCTAGATTAAGCAGTGGTATACTCTCAAGTTAAATCTTACACCAGCTTGGTCGAATCCGGTCTTAATAATATAACTTTTCGGCGGTTAGCCAAATACTCTACTACACTTTTTGACAATTGTCGGGTAGGGTTATTGTTGATTTGCCACAAAGTCGATCCGTCACAATTTTGTAAGTTTCACATATTAAAAGGTACATTCGTCACAAGGTTGATAAAAAATGTGTAAACTTGTCACACTTATCACTATATACCATTTTTGAAAAAAAAAACCGTATTAAGAAAAGTTCTAGCCCTAGGTTTTAACATCAAACAACTCTTTCAAAAGGTACTTCCGGATTCACGGTTTCCAGTTACCTGACAAAATCATCACTTGTACCATTTCTAATGCAAATTCATTACAACTAATATAAATAATGGTAATATTATTTAATATGCATAAGTAAGCTTAAAATATAAATAAACAAAAATAATATCTAATATAAAATTCAAAATTTAATAATAATAGCATAAAGAACTTTCTAGAAATTAAAATGTAATTCAGAAAGAAAGAAAACTTTTTCAAATGATACATTTTGACTTTATTTTTTCTTATTGTTATAATTATTTAATATTTGACTTTATTCAATTATTTTATTGTAATTTACTAACGTTTTACATATTTTCACGCCGAATATCGGTAAGACAACATTTTGATACCTACTAATAATAACATCAAAAATATATTCCATCACATGCCATGTTTACATTTTGCACATAAATAAATATGTCTTTTTATCTTTACCATTATCTTAACAATTAAAATCAAAACCAACAGGATAGTAAGTAAAATCCACCCACCAAAAATCAAAATTGAATCCGAATTTTTGAAAGTCTTAAACAAAATCCAATGTGTAATACGCGATAGGCTTCTGAACATCTATCAACCCAAGCAGTTGTGTATTTTGAGTAGCATATTTAATTCTGCAATTATAACTGTAATTTCAGATGAATGGGAAATGTGCATACATTTCTAAATTTGGTCAAATAGTACTTCCTTAATAATTATAATTAATAAAACATTAAAAAATTCGGAAAAATATTAATAAATACCTGAAATATAGCCCATGAAAAATTTTAAATTAAAGTGTTTTATTTTCCAAACTTGTTTTACATTGGTATGTTATGAGACGTCTCCAGAAAATAATAATTATACTTGTGTTGGAGATGTCTCGCTCTTACTCTTAGTTTTAGTTTATGGAAAGGAATACAAATATAAAATTAAAATTAGTAAGCGAAATAATAACTACTTCATTACCATATATATTTAAATATATCTAGTATTATATACGAGTATACCTATTGAAGTCATAGTCATCAAAGTGTAAAGAGATCCGACGTCCGCCATATATTTTTCATTATAAAAGCTGTTCTAGAAATAGACAAGTATATCTCAATTTCTAATTGCTGGATTACGGGTATTTTTTTTAAACTAAAATCAATTTTGTTTTTACTATTTTCACTATAATTTCATATTATAATTTCCTAGGGTGAGTTCAGACACGGCGGGAACCGCACGGTTTTAAATCGCGTGGGAACCGCGCGGGTCTTATTTACCTGATATTGCTTGCAACCGTTCAGATTTAACCGTAACCAAAACGCGCGAATTTGTCTGAACGATTGCGAACAATGGTAGGTAAATAAGACCCGCGCGGTTCCCACGCGATTTTGAAACCGCTAGCATAGCTATCTTATGTATGTATCTAGTATGTACAACTGTATATATTCATCTAGTTTGTTTTAGTTTTGTATGATTTAATTTAACACAATTTGTTTTTTGTTGCACCGCCTATACCATCTCTGTATGGCCCCATGGTTGACTGGTAGAGAATGCTTTTGGCATTAAGTCCGCCATTTGTACAACTTTTTTTAAATGTCTGTGCAATAAAGTTTAAATAAAAAAAATAAACCGTGCGGTTCCCGCCGTGTCTGAATTCACTCTTAATATAGTAGAAGCAATACAATATGTCCATGCATATTCCCTATTTTTTTTAAAAAGCTGTGATTTTAAAATTAAGTTATAAATTATTATTTTTTTCTATCACGTGATTAGTTTTTCATGGCAGTCTGTAATACAAAATAATGTGTGACCAATGGACTACAAAAAATGAAAGTGTGACCAGTTGACACATGGTTCTGTGACGAAACGAGTCGAACGAGTCTTGAAAGGGGCAAATGTTTATGTGATTAGCACGAGCATTCTGTACCTGTCACGGATGTTTAAAACCGTATTTAAGTATGGTTATATGTTAACTAGTCGCCATAGTACAAGCTTTGCTTACTTTGGGGCTAGCTAATCGGTTTGATTGTAAAAAAATATTATTGTTATTAATTATCTCCAACATTTTTTTAGAAGTGTAGGAACTTTAATAACAGTAATAATATAATTATTACACATCAGACGGCAAGCGGCCTTAATAATAAAAATATTGGCAATACATCTATGTACAGAGCAAAAAGCGGTGTACTCACTCATGTCTAGCTCTGGATGCTTTCGTATTGCGTAGATATAATGTTTATCTCATAGGAGGGGTTTTTTGGTCAAAATAATGACGTTGATATATTTTGACACAGTATTTTTTAAACAGTATCTTTTATTTTATCTGACGCAAATGTATTAATAACACACTTTGATTTGCTTCACTTGTAAATTAACTGTCAATTATTTCAAGTAGAAGATAACCTACATACTTCTGTTGTATCGATTAATTAACACATTTTTAAGTATCTGTATCATTAACATTTCAGCTATAGGATGTCTACTGCAAACATAGGCCTCCCCTAGTGACTTCCAGATTGACCGGTTGGAAGCAGCCCGCATCCAGCGGCTTCCTGAAACCTTTACCAGGTCGTCTGTTCACGTCTGTTGTCTGTCTGACAACACTTGGTTGACAGAATATATTGCCATAGACACTGACATAATAACTCTTTAGTTGCTTTCTTTTCCTAGCAGTTCATTACCGGTTTTTAAATCATTGAGTTTTTAGGGTTCCTTAATCAACAGGGTTCCTATGTTTTTTTATTTTATTTATTACCTTGTAGGTCCAACATGCTGCGCTTGCCGGTACGTGACCTGCATTCCAGAACCTTTCTGCCCATCGGCCGTCAGTTCTACGTGCTATGTGCCCCGCCTACTGCCACTTTAGCTTGATAATCCGTCGAGCTATATCAGCGACTGTTGTTCGTTTACAAATCTCCTCATTCCTGATCCGATCTCGCAAAGAAACACCGAGCATAGTATCTGTATACCAACCCGCTAATCTGGAAGACATTGGGGAAGGCCGTAAACGTTCTATGACGGAATTGAAGATGATGACGATGATGTGTAATCCAAATAAATATACTATCATTTAAAACCATTAAGCTAATCCGACGATGGAACCAGAAAGTATTAATTGGTTGAACTTGTCATTATGGGTCCTATTAAAATCTTTGTGCTTTCTTTCTGAAGTTTCTAAAAAAAAAGATAATTTTAAAATGTTTCTGCGAACATTTTGAGTTACTGGTTTCATTCCAAACTGTGTACAGATAAAAAATGAGCTCGTATTTATGTTCGGCTTACAGGTATCGCAATATCCGGCGGTGCGTTTACACAGCTCTCTTGTGAGGTGC
Source organism: Anania hortulata (assembly GCA_963576865.1). Classification (NCBI taxonomy): domain Eukaryota; kingdom Metazoa; phylum Arthropoda; class Insecta; order Lepidoptera; family Crambidae; genus Anania; species Anania hortulata. Next base: position 2,648,044 of record OY756410.1, read on the forward strand.
TTACTTGAAGGTAGGGATAGCAACTAGTGATGTTGAACTGTCTATACTCTTGCCGTCGATATTTTTATCTTAATTATTTGTGAGGAGTGAAAAAATATTACTGTATTTCAAGGAAAATAAACTTACTTGAATTTATTTTTAAAAAGTTCAACTGCCTCTGATCGGATTCAAACCCACGACCTTTCGCTATCCGGGCGACTGCTCGCGAATTTCTTTAAATGTTTATAGTTCTTAGTAAGCCAGCATTGTTTCATCAAAGTCTTGGATTTTATACCCACAAACATCCGAAAGAAATATTATTGCAAATATTTAACAATCAGTTAAGATGAAACAGCTTAATCTATTTAGACTTTGTAACGAGGATCCGGCGGCGAGACATCCCTAACACGCGAACCGATATTTGACAACCCTACGCGTCCGCAAGCGCTCGCGCACCACTATATATGGCGTAGTGGGAGGCCGCTCCGGGACAGTCGTCCGAGTTCTACGGCCCTGGCAAGACATCTTCGCGCGCGCACGTCACCCATTTCCATTGCCTTGGCACAGCGGAACTCTGACGATTTGTTGACCCGTGTTCCCTTTAACTTAACTTAGTTAAGTTACCCGATCCACCTCCCAAACCCTCACTCCCTAACCTTGACCGCGCTCCTGCGGTGAACCCATCCCCGGCCCGGATGCTCTTGCGGCTTAGTGTCGCATACGACTCCGCATGCCAGCCTTCATTTCCCGTAGTGAGAACGTAGATACAGACTAACCAAACACCCGCCACGCTCCGCGTCGATATACCCACCGCGTAGGACGCGATCTCGTTACCGCTCCAGAATCCGTCCCGTAGGGAACCGCGTAGATCCTCGTCGCCCTATCTCGCCGTCCAGCCGTGACGGCAGTCAGACAGCAGTCATAGCCTAGGCTTAGGTTAAGTGTTAGGAGTGCATTAACATTAAGTAACTATTGTGGAACTGTTAAATATATAGTGTGAAAACGTCACGTTGGTTTCTCTGGTCAATCCCTGGTAGGTTACCCCCAATTAGGTACACATCCCCTCACCGCATGCACGGCGGGCTGGGGCCAGTACATATGCTGACGAGGAACTCAGGCTGAGCTAGCTGAAAGGGTTCTTCGTCACAACTTTTTTGTTTTTGCATTCACAATAATACTAGTTTATTATTTCAAGGAAAATAATATAATACTAACATTATTGTGAATGCAAAAAACAAAAAAAAATTAAATAGTACTTTATCCATAAAGGATACTTAATGAAAAACTAGACCGTGATCGATCTGGAAAGCTCCTGAACAGAATGTAGGCTCAGAGAAAATGCAGTAACGATAATCCGGTTAGTTGCGGCTACATCGATGGCACAAACATCGTACGGTTGCTGGAGCTCCCCCCAAACTTTGATTTAAATTTTCTATTCTTCTTCTTCTTCGTGTAAGTGTAGAGCACAAAGTATAGGAATTTATAGGCTGGTGCACATCATTGCTGGCCACATCGCAACCTTGAGAGGTTGAGAGGTTTGATAGATTAAGCATTCCCTTAAATTAAAAAAGAGAGATGTAAATTGATTTTTGCAATGTATTGTAGACGTTGTAGCTACAGTTTGTGGCTCATTGCTCCTATATTGCCTGCAGCTACTAATCTATGATGGTTGCCTAAAAGGGATAAGGCCGCTTTTATTGTGCAATTCTTATTTCTAGCTGTGTTTACTTAGTACTTAAAATACGCACTAAAGAGTATCTATCTATCTGGTTTGAAGGCGGTTTAGCAGTTCCGAGTAAGTAAAGGTTGCTCACGTTTCCTATTCTCTAACACGCGCAAAGACGAAAACTCTCGCAAAGGCCTAAAATACTGTATTGATAACAACAGAGTCGTTTGCCGTCGATACTATGCTTTAAAGACTATTTTCGCTCTTTGCCACCTAACAATAGTTTTACTACAATTTGCCCAAGTATTGTTCATTGAACAGTAATTTTAAATTTTCCCACCGCCAACAGGAGGCGTGTCGTAAAAGGCGACTAACTCCTGTAGCACGAGACGAGCAGCAGCGTCTGCGTGTGAAATGTTTCAATGAAAGTCATTGGGGGAGGCCTATGTTCAGCAGTGGACGTCCTATGGCTGAAATGATGATGATGATGATGAGATAATTTTACTTAATGTGATATGATAATTTGTTCGTTATGTCAATTGATTTAAGGATGATCAATATACGTTATAAAAGAAACCCTTTTCAAATTATTTACTGTTTGAGCAGCGACATATATTTTATTTCCTGAAAAAGTAAAAAAGTATGTTGTTCTGTTGTTGTGTTGTTGTACTTGTTCCTAAAACTGTTAGTAATCATTCTAATGTGTTTGGATAATAAATTATACCATTTCAAACCGATGAGGTAAACACATAAAATATTTAACCATTCGATTATACTAAAAAGCATTTCTTACCTCAAATCGATACGAGTATAGTCTATTGAGCAATAGCAGCCCGTAAAGATGTTCGACGAAGATTTGTACAATGCGATAAAACCAATATATTTATCGCATAAAATCACATGTGCTCAAAAATATGTAATTACCAATCACGCTGTAGAAGTAATTGGAGTCAAACACTTCGTTATAAATATCGTCGCTATTATAGCGCTAGTTGCTCTATTGGAAGAAACTCTTCGAACGCTTCTAGGACTTGTTAATTTGACTTTCTTTACTATATACGTTTTTAATTATAGTGCTTATGTTGTCAACTTCACAGTGATGTGTACTTTAAACTTTTGCTACAGGCGTGTCAATGCTAAGCTATTTTCTTACATGTGCTATTTAAATTCTAATCTCTATGATGAAAAGCAATCGAAAACTTTGAAAAAAGTATCTTGGGGTCTTTGTATTATTTTGATAATATTTTATGCTTGTCAGATAGTCATAAAAACATTAGGTGATGAATTCTGGTTTACTTTTAGAGCCCTATTTATAGTGACGACGATAATTTTTGAAATTGAGGTTATTTATATGATATTTGTATCTTATTTCTTGATTTGTAAGCTCCATAAATGGATCGAAGTAGTGAAATTACGTAGCAGTATTCAAGAAGTTGATGGTGATGAAGTAAAAGATGAATGTAATTGGCTGTCATTGTTGTTTCAAACTCATCTTGATTGCATGGCGCTGTTGGAAAAAACGTCTCGATTAACTGTAATTAAAATCATAATGTATTTTATTATCGCTTAGTCATTATTCAATTTATAACATAAAGTTTTTTAATTTTTCAGATTCTCATACATTTTGTATCCACATTTTTTCAAACAATGGGTTACGTGACAATCCTTCTGATATGGGCAAAAGTGAGTTATGTGATAGTTAATACCATAAATATACCACCGGGTTGGCGTCCTGCATATTCAAATATCAATGGATATAGAGCCCTTATCAGAATAATCTGGTTTCCCTTGTTTTTGGAGCGAGTCAATCGCTCCAAATGTAATCAGACTTGCCAATTTTAGGATTATGGTCAAGCGTACCCGACTAGAAACTGGGAGGAAGTGAGGTTGGCAGTCAAGTCTAACAACACAAGCTCTATAGCTTTATTTTAAAAAGTTAATCTTCATCATTTCAGCTATAGGACGTCCACTACTGAACATAGGCCTCCCCTAGTGATTACCAGATTGGCCGGGTAGAAGCGGCCTGCATCCAGTGGCTTCCTGCAACCTATCTATCTACCTCGATTCCAAAACCTTTCGGCCCAATTAGCAGTCAGTTCTGCGTACTATGTTTTAAAAAGTTAAGTGAGCTTATTTACATATTATCCCAATGGAAGGCACAGGATTCACTGCAACTATGATGATGGTTTTGGCCATACTTCACCTAGCGGGCCCAGTGTGAATTGGTGAACAGCGTTGTGCAGCGTGTGTAAGAAGACTTACTGTCATATGTAATCAGCAAGCCGCATGCCCGAAGCGACATTAGCCGGGACCGACATTTATCGTGCCTTCCGAAGCGCTGATGAAATGTTGTGATAAATGACACTTAACTCATGGTCGGAATGGTCATCATCTTATCTCTCATCTCAGGCGTGATTTGCATAACTTTCACTATCAAAGTGCTGGTACCACTAAACTGTGAGCATATTAGCTTTGATTTATTTCAGGATAAATCTGAAATTGCAATTAATCTTGCTGGAATACAACTCTGGGTTATCAGATTGTTGGTTGTACAGACAGTTCTGTGCGTGGCGTGTGAGATGATGTACTTGCGCATACGACTAGCCAAGACGACCGCTTTACGCATGCTCACTTTGGAGATAACTCGTAAGTAAAAGCTTTTAAAACCACTAATAAAAAATCAGTTTATCAGACTGTTACAATATATAATAGTTTATCAAAGATAAGGTTATAATGGTTTTAGGCACCTGACTGTACTAATTTGCCCTGTAACTACTAAATGGTTTATCCAATAAAACCGCAAGTACTTATGTTTATACAAGTATCTATTATAAAGTCGACCTCATCGTCTTTATCTTACTTAAATATACAATTAAAAAAATATTAACATTGTGCGAGTCAAACATATGACAACGCCATCTGTTGTTTGAACTTTACACTTTTACAATGTCGAACTTTTGAAAAAGGTCTAAAACAAATGTTTTGATAATATACCTTTCTTTTATTTAATTTTTTCAGCCAAATGGCGAAAATTTGCAAAGAACGTAGTAAGGTCCAGTGAAATTAGGAAAATCAGCGCTTGTGGCTTATTCAGTGTGGATGCAGTTTTACCACTGAGGATGGGAAGCGTGGTTGTGACACACATCATTGTGCTACTTCAATTTATGTACTTATAGTGAAGAAGCTTATGTTTAAGATTGTTTATTTAATAAGCAAACTTAAGTACCTACTTGCTCTCACATTCACACACACACACACACACACACACACACACACACACACACACACACACACACACACACACACACACACACACACACACACACACACACACACACACAAACACACACATACACACACTAAAAAACTGTCATTTGTAATCAAACATTTATCATCTACTTAATAGGTATCACTGTGTTGTTGTTAATGTAAATCGCTGATATGGAGAGGGGGTTTACACAAGTATTTATTTACTTAAAAGGAAATCCTCAATCACTACTTATATAGATCTAAAAATTTTGGTACAGAATAAAGAATTTGTATTTATTTAAAGTTAAATTTTGTGTTTAGGTGTGACAAGATGGTTGTGCAGTCCTGTTAACCTTGTTTAACCTTGTCCCCATAATTTTATGTTCCGAAATTACGAATGAAACCCGTCAAAAAAGTTGTCCTTCTGTCTGTCAAAACCTTGTGGTCATGAAAGTGTGGAGGTACAATCCCCGGCACATAACTTGAGCGCTTGAGGAAAGAATGGGGATCGCTTTGCGCATCTTACAAGACGATTATCGTACCAGAGACGCGTGTGCGCGGAGCAAGCAACCATTCCCGGCCGGAGGTGCGGGCGCGTCACGCGACAGGCCAATCACGTAATCGTAATGGTCTTCTGCGCATCTTTCGCCCAGCGCTCAAGAACCGTGCGGCTAGTTGTATCAAGTTAAAAACAATACTAAATAGTTCTTTAGGTCTGCAACCTTTCGTGTTGTGAAAAATCAAACATTTAAATCAACGCAATCGAAAGACCCTCTAAATATTTTTAAACTCACAAGGCCAAGGGAATAAAATCCTCCAAAAGGGTTGACCTAGAAGTTTGGCAAGAAGCCTTGTTATATATAGCACAACACAAGTAAAGGGAATCTTCCGAAAGCTGTAATTGTTGTACATACATTACACAAAAAAGGAATTAATAAATAATTTACATTTGAAACTGACCACGACATATGTCACGATGTTTGACCTACAAGTTTGTACAGAACCCTCGACTTGGCTAGTATATTGAGCCCCGCCTACTATGTATTATCTCGTCAAATTCGTGTGTGCTCAAACTGGCTGTAACAAAATTGATTAACATTCGAACGACATCTACACCAGATAAAATAGGTATGCCAATTTTCCTAATTTATACTTTCAAAATGAATCTTTTAAACCTTAATGTAATTATCTGGGAATTCAGAAACTCCGACCTTTAGATCAAATTTAATTTCGAGCAACACTGATGCCTAGACTCGGATTACATCAATCTAAGATCAAAGCGACTGAAAACATTATTTTTGTGTTACCAGTGACCTAATTTTAATATCATTATTTACTCTCTAACTAGTCCGCGGCTTCGCTCTCTTTGAATACGGTTACTAAGTAATAATTGATGATTAAAACCTGGTGGACTGATGACTTAGTTAAGGATGCAAAATGCGATAGGATGTGCTGATATGGGGGCCTTCAGTGGACAAGACTTTTATAGGTTAATGATGAATATCGACATTTACCTACTAAAAACGTGAGTCAATTTTTGTGGTTAATGTTTGTCAAGTCATAATTTCATTGGATTTTGTTGGTTGTAGGTGCCGTGTGGGGTCGGCCGTAAAGAATACACTTCCCCACTGCCAACAGAAGGCGTAATTCCTGTAGCATAAGACGGGCAGCAGCGTCTGCCTGCGAAATCGTATAAAAAACTGCGCTCGCCAAACCGCCTGCCAAGCGTGGTGAGTATTGGCAATCCCTCCCAGTGAAAGTCATTGGGGGAGGCCTATGTTCAGCAGTGGACGTCATAAAGCTGAAACGATGAACTTGAAAGGCTATATATTATAGCATAGCATTGTAGGTGTGAGGAGTTTAAAGACCCAACATCAAATCAAAATATTCTGACATACGACTGATGTTATTAAAGTTACTTACACAATGTAGTAGTGCGTTTATAATAAAGGTTATATTTGTTACCTCATTATATTTCGTCGCTCCATTCTTCAGATATAATATTACCTGGTAGTTCCCCTAGCCTACATGGCAACATTACGCACGTTTTAGAGATTTTTAAAATTTCTTAAAGTGGCAACACTGTAATACCAGTCTGCCTAGCTAGATTCACTCGCTGTGCTACCTCATTCCTTTTTCGTGCGTGGCAACGAACGGACGTCCTCTTAAAAAGTTAAAAGTGTTTTCTTGTTATTTGAATTTCAAATCAAAGGTTACTATGCCGAAACGAAGTGCTGAAGAGAAAATAGATAAATATTTAAAGAAGTTACAAAAATGGAAGAAAAAACGACGCCTAACGGGCCTTACTTCTTCGGATTCCGAACCAGAAAATTGTAAGTACTACCCACTTCTTTTTTTTTTTTTTTCCGCAACGTGATGAATAGAATAGAATAGAATAGAATATTTATTTATTTGCTTAAGACACAGTATAAAAGCTGTTACAGAGTTAGAGTGGATTGTGCACATGTCTTGCTTCATTAAGATAGCATGCAAATATAAATTAATTAAATTTAACACTGAGTTTAGAAAGTCATAATAAAATTGAATACTAGTTAATTATAAATTAATGGAATTAATGGCACAATAAAATAAATAATACAACATTCAAAACTATTAATTAATTCATTTCAATGTCAAAAAATCTCGGATGTCATAGAAGCTGTGTTTATTCAGCCATTTAAACAGTCTATTTTTAAACAAATTAATAGTGAGTCCCTTCATTTCATTAGGTATTTTATTGTATATATGAACACACATGCAAATACAGCTTTTTTTGTATTTACTTGATTTTGGTATATCGCTAAGTATCAGTCTTTGAGGATATCTTAGTCTGGTATTACCAGCTCTCTCGAAAAGCGTTGGGTTTTTGTGAACGAATATTGCCACTTCATAAATGTAAAGTGATGGAAGCGGCAATAAACCCATGCTTGTAAATAATGGTCTACACGATTCAGAAGGAGGGATACCACATATAGCCCTAATGCATCGTTTTTGCGCAATAAATACCCGATTTTTTAATGTGCTATTGCCCCAAAGTAAAATTCCATACCTAAGAATTGATTCTATGTAAGCGTGATAAGCTAAGACGGCTGTTTGTCTACATGTTACGTTTTTAACTTGTCTTAAGGCATGTACAAATTTATTGATTCTTGTGCAAACGTTATCTAAATGTATTTTCCAGTTTAAGTCTTCGTCGATTACTACACCAAGAAACTTAAGGTTTGATGTTTCCTTTAGGTTTGAGATATTTAAATTAAAATTGTATTTGTCCTGTTTACATTTATTAAATTGTATGAAATTCGATTTATTAAGATTAATTTTTAAATTATTTGCATTTAGCCATTCATGTTAATTATTATCTGATTTATTCTACCGGGAGGTTGCCCGCGATGGTAACACGAAGGTAACAAAACATTTTATGCCTGGAGGTTGACCGAGATGTTAACACAACAGCAAATAATTTTCATTACAATGTTTTTATGCAAGCCGGGAGGTTGTTCGCGATAACAACACGAAGGTAAAAAACCACAATAAAACATATTCTAGAAATTAGAATAATGTTGTAGTGACCAAAATAACCGAGTCATGTTTTTTCAACAGGCATCGGCGAATCCCCAACGGATCTCCAGACGGAAGTATGTTAAAATCCTGAGGAGCTCGAGATCTTTCCATCCGAGGCAAACAACGTTCAATCAAACGAGGAGCCGATCGAACCATCTAACGCCGAGACCTGTTGGTATTCCTAGTGCTGTAGAATCCGTCGAAGCGCCTTCCACAGAGGAGCCTCCGACTAACCCAGATTTAGATCCTAACATTTTAGCGGCACTAGGGGAAATCGTTGATGATTCTCCCGATTTTGGTGAAAAGATACACGAGAGTTTAGCCAAAATATGGACACCGATATTAAAAAAGGGTATAACTAAGGAAAGTCGTGACAAAATGTTTAAAGAGTATCTCATACCTGAAAACTGCCCCTTTTTAAAGTCACCTACGTTAAATCCAGAGATTATGGCGGCTATCCCTGAAACCGGAAGATTTCGGGATAAAAAGATAGGCGCTTCTCAACAGCAATTGGGCGTAGGCATCACGGCGATTAATAGAGGTTTAAACTTATTATTAACGTCAGACAATAAAATTGAAGCCATAAAATCTATAAGCGATGGGTGCCGTTTGCTTTCAGACCTACATTTCCAACAAACTGAAACACGTAAAAAATTCATAACTCCCGCCCTAGATAAATCATTCTTACAGCTGCTACAAGTCTCAGAACGAGACGAGACCTTGTTTGGCAATAAGTTGCCGGAAAAAATTAAAGCTTCTAAAGCCATAGTTACACAGAGTAAACAAATTAAAAATACTACTGTTATGCCGAAACCGTCGACATCACAGCCTGCTCCTCGGGCCACCAACCAGGGAAACTGGCAGGGCCCTCCTCGCTTTCAATCGAACAGGGGGGGGCGCGGAGGTTTCAAGAGAACCAATCAGCGTCCTCCACAACCAGCACCAGCAACAGCACAACCTCAATCGCATTCAAACACGAACACGTACCAGACCAGATCTCGCGGGACATCACGTCAGACGTAACAGCGCTAGGAGACTCTCAGGTACACGCAGGAAGGCTTCGATACTTTTACACGAATTGGCAAAACGTTACTAATAACCCTTTAATCCTTAAATGGATTAAGGATGGAATTGATATTCCCTTCGAAAAAGATTTTTCACAAACTCTCTTTGTTAGTTTTACTTTTACCGAACAAGAAAAAACGGATATGCTTTTAGCCATTCAAAAACTATTAGATTTAGGGGCTATATCTGTCTGCGAACCTTTAGTCGATGAGTACATTTCAAAGATTTTTTTGGCACCAAAACCCAACGGTGATAAACGGTTTATTTTAAACTTGAAGGCCCTAAATCAATTCGTAACCAAGTCGCATTTCAAAATGGAAGACCATAGAACAGTTTCAAAATTGATTTCTAAACAATGGTTTTTAGCAACAATTGACCTCAAAGAAGCCTATTTATTAGTGCCAGTTAATATAAATTACCGAAAATATTTGCGCTTTCAATTTAAAAATCCTAAATCAGATGTAATAACTTACGAATTTAATGCAATGCCCTATGGTCTTTCAATTGCACCTAGAATTTTTACAAAAATTATTATTTTTGTAAAAATTCTAGGTGCTTTAGGTCTAGGTCTATTACTTTTTCGGCGGTAGGTGTGAAAAACGTTTAAAAGCTCTTCCATAATTAATATTGTTTTTAATTGGAAAAAAACTAATTTTCTTATTAATTTCGGTCTTTATTGTCACATAAGAATACAATTGAATACATACATTGTTGGGAACTTCATCCATGAAGATTTAGTGTAGTTCACTGCTTCCACCTGCCGGCCAGCTGTTTCACTATCACTAAAACCGTCAAGAACCACATACTGCTTATTATGGCTACTCTAGAGCAGATCACCGAGACACAACGTTCTTTGGAGAACACTCTGATGCAACGCATGGCAGAGTTTGAGTCGCAACTTCATGGACCTGCAACTTCACCCTCTCCGTCAGACAGCGCCGGCCTACTGCGAAAGGATTTCTATGCCTTTAAGGAGCTTGTTGGTAACATTCTTGGTCTACTGCGCCAACAGATTTCAGAGCTTTGCAAGAGTGTTGATATCATTGAGACTCGGCACCGCCGTAAGTTCCTAGTCATTAATGGAATACCAGAGTCAACTAACAGTGATCCAAAAAGTCAGCTTATGGACATTCTTCATGTTCGCCTCCAGTTGAAGGACATCGGCCCCACTGACATCGTGTCATGCCACAGACTGGGTAACTTATCAGAAGGCCACAATCGTCCAATACTGGCTAAATTCACTGACACAAATACCAAGGCCCTGATCTGGCGCAAGAAAACATTGCTTCGAGGATCTTCTGTGGTGTTCAGTGAATTTCTGACGCGACCCCGACAAGCGGTTTTTCTAGCCGCCCGGAAACATTTTGGTATGCGTAGTGTGTGGACAACAGATGGCATTATTTCTATTAAACTGCCAGACAACACTCGCCGACGTATCGCCAGCACTTCTGAGTTGGACGCTCTCATTGCCTCCCATCCCGGGGACCAGGGTAGCAGCCAGAAGAAAACAGACGCGGCGGCAGCGGCGTCGACTAGCAGAGCTGTTACTCCAACCAAATCAAAGTTGCAGCCCGGTAACAAATTAAAAACCTCTGACCCTGCCAAAACTAAGCGGTCCACTAGAAAGTAGCATATTTTGATTGATAGATTTTCCGCTACGTAATCATTTTTTTAATTTTGTGATATTACGGACAGTTGAAATGCTATATTATTGCCAATATTACCCTCTAATAATAGGTAACTTCACTTTTTTACTTGTTTTTCTTTTAAAATTTGACATACGTCAAAAGTGTCATTTTTGGAACTACGGTCCGAATCAACAGGTGTTTGTAAATTGAAAAACAATTAAAAATAAGCGTTTATTGTAAACAGTTGGCCGGCCGGAAAATGCAGTTTTGTTGTTATAACATATATATTTTTTAAATTTATATTTTTAATTTTGTTTATAATTATTTTTTGTATATATCATATCATTATTCCCTGGAAGTCTAGCGATGAGTGACGACGACGACTCATTTTATTCAGCCCACAACTCCAATAACTCTTTTTTTTCCACGTCTTGTAATAGTAGTATCGTTGATCATCAGGATACACTTGCAAACCGGATACATCACATATTTACTAATAACAGTAGCAATGCTTTCAATGTTTGCCATATAAATGCTCAAAGCATACCTAGTCACTACGATGAACTTTTAGATTCCTTTCCTGACAGTAGTAACTTTCATGCAATTCTTGTTTCTGAAACCTGGCTAAAACCAAATTTATCTTCTACTAGTTATAGTTTACCTGGTTTTATAATTATTCGAAATGATCGCATAGGTAAGGGTGGCGGTGGTGTTGCCATCTACTTACGTAGTCATATCCCATACAAAATTTTGGCCGCATCGCCCTCACAATATTCTCATTCCATGGAATTTCTTTTTCTGGAGATCGTTCTGAAGGGTGTTAGGGCCGTTCTCGGAGTAATATACTGTCCTCCTACCGTAAATTTTCTTCCTTCACTCGAATCAGTACTGGAATCTGTCAGTACAGACTATTCCCATCATGTAATAATGGGTGATTTTAACGTCAATCTTCTTAAAACTACACAACAATCGTCAAAACTTCGTTCTATAATCGAAGCAGTAAATTTATCTATACTACCTTTATTACCCACGCATCATAATCTCGATACTTCTGATTCTTTGATTGATTTGATGCTTACGTCTTCTGCTGATCTCATACTGCAACATGGCCAGATTTTTGCACCTGGCTTCTCCCGTCACGACCTTATTTATATGTGCTACAAAATAACTCCGCCGAAGCCCAAACCCACTATTGTGACTTTAAGAAATTTTTCTAAGATAGACCACGAAAAACTCATAGCCGACGCGTCTGCCATTGATTGGTCTCCAGTGTATTCAGCGCCTACAGTTGATGGCAAGGTTGCTCTGTTGAATTCTACTATTCTAAAGTTATATGACGTACATGCTCCCTTGCGATCAGTCAGGGTAAGGCGACCTCCTGCACCCTGGATTACAACTGGTGTGCGGATGGCTATGTCGAGGCGCGATCGTTGTTTCAGGGCTTACAAATGCAACCGTTGCGAGGAAACTTGGGAGTCGTTCAAGACGGCCAGAAATTGTTGCAACCAGATTGTTAGAGCAGCTAAACGTCGCTACATCCATGTCAGTATTCAAAACTCCTCTCAAGCAGATACCTGGAAGTTTCTAAAATCTCTGGGTATAGGTAAAGTAGCTCCTGCCATGAACTGTGATCCGTTTTCTCTCAACGATATCAATTCTCATTTCTCTTCGTCTCCGATGTTGCATGGCAGTATCAAAACTTCCACGATCTCGTCTGTTTTATCTTTACCAAAACTTGATATCGATTCTTTCTCTCTTTCTCCGGTGTCAGAGGACGAGATCCGCAAGTCGATTACTGCAATCAAATCGAAGGCCGTGGGCTGTGACGATGTCAGTAGAACTATGATTTTTCTGGTGCTTGCTCAACTTATTCCAGTCATAACACACGTCATCAACATATCTTTAAGCACTGGGGTATTTCCCAACACTTGGCGTAAAGCCTACGTACTTCCTCTTCCTAAAGTCTCAAACCCTAGTCAGCTAAATCATTTTCGCCCTATTTCTATTCTTCCCTTTCTTTCTAAAGTCTTAGAGGCCGCTGTCCATAAACAGCTCTCTATGTTTGTACTCAGTAATAACTTAATTAGCGAATTCCAGTCCGGCTTTCGTCCAGGTCACAGTACCGCGACTGCCTTGTTGAAGGTTACTGAGGACATTCGTGAGGGAATGGAGAAATCTATGGTCACTGTCTTGGTCCTGACAGACTTCTCGAATGCGTTTAATACAGTGAATCACGATGTACTTCTCTCAATCCTGTCTCACTTGCGGGTCTCGCCCGAAGCATTAGAATGGTTCAAATCTTACCTTCACGGACGCCAACAGTCTGTGCGTGTCGGCCGCCAGTTTTCCGTTTGGAACGATTTGTCGGCCGGTGTCCCCCAGGGTGGCATCCTTTCACCTCTTCTCTTTTCAGTTTTTATTAACCTTATAACCCCCAAACTTAAGTGCTCTTATCATTTGTATGCAGACGATCTGCAACTTTATGCTCAAGCAAACGTGGAAAACCTGGACGCTGCTATATCTGCCCTGAATGGCGATCTTGCCTACATTGCTGAATGGTCTCGCAAATTTGGTATTTTAGTAAACCCTACTAAATGCCAGGCTATAGTGGTGGGTAGCTCGAGGCAATTAGCCAAAATCAACTTTTCGGCGATTAACCCTGTATTATTTAATGACATAGTAGTTCCTTACAGTGATAGTGTCAAAAATCTATGACCTATCAAGACAGATTTGGCAGTGGTGCGAGGAGCGAAGCATCACCTTATTTTGTTCATATGTAAATACTAAAGACAATAAAGAAGCAGATTTTGAATCTAGAAGAAATAATCTAATAAAATTATTTCGAAATTAGGTAAACCCGAGATTGATTTATTCGCCTCTCGCACCAACGCCAAATGCGATATTTATGTATCGTGGCTCCCTGATCCTAATGCGTTATGTGTCGATGCGTTCACCATCTGTTGGACAGATCATTGTTTCTATGCGTTTCCGCTTTATCCTCTTATCTTAAAGTGTTTACAAAAAATCATTCACGACAAAGCCGAGGGCATTTTAGTTTTTCCCAAATGGCCATCACAACCATGGTATCCTCTTTTAAATAGCTTATTAGCTTCCGAAATTGTATATTTCAAGCCCAAAGAAAATTTTCTCCAATCCTGTTTCAAGAATCAACCTGCACACCACCTGCGCCAACACCTTACATTGGCTGCAGCGAAACTCTCCGGGAAGCATTTATTAGCCGCGACATCCCGTCAGAAGCCATAGACCTGATGCTAGCATCACTCTCGAATAATACTAAGAAACAGTACAACGTTAGTTATAAAACCTGGTGGCAATTTTGTAAGGCTAGAAATATAAATAGTTTTCAGAGTACGGTGTCTGAGGTTATATCATTTCTGACCCAGGAGTTTCAAAAAGGCGCTAGCTATGGTACGCTTAATAGCCATAGGTCGGCACTCTCTCTTCTATTAGGAAACAACATAGGGCAAAACGAATGCATAAAACGACTTCTTAAAGGCGTTTTCAAATTGAAACCATTAAAACCCAAATATTCTTATACATGGGATCCACAACTTGTACTAAATTTAGTAAGTAATTGGCATCCTAATAACGAAATCAGTTTTGAAAAATTAACAAAAAAGCTAGTGACTCTTTTAGCCTTATGCACAGCCCAGAGGGTACAAACTTTGTCTTTAATCAAATTAAATAACATCAAAGTTCTGTCTAATGGTATTACAATAGCTATCACGGACATAATTAAGACATCAGCGCCTGGTCGCGACCAACCACTTCTCTTTTTACCTTTTTTCGCAGACAATTTAAATATATGCCCAGCGACAGCACTACTGGACTACATTAATTACACTAAACAATTTAGAAGCTCCGATAAGTTGATACTGTCTTTCAAAAAACCTCATACACCCGTAACCTCACAAACCATAAGTCGATGGTTAAAAACAGTGTTATCCGAGAGTGGTGTAGATGTGTCGATTTTCAGCGCGCACAGTACACGGCACGCTTCTACCTCCACGGCTAGTGCGGCGGGGGTATGCATCGACACTATTCGCAAAGCGGCAGGGTGGACCAACAATCATACATTCGCAAGATTTTATAAGTTAAATATTTTAACAGAAAATTTGTTTGCTGAATCAGTTTGTTTTCGTCCTTGAATAATGTAATTATCCAATGTTACCTTAATGAGTCAAGAAAAATGAGTAAATAAAGACATTGATTAACTCGTTAAATTGTGTTATTTGACTACGTTATCATACTAGAATTTATGATAAGCATTTAAGTAGTTCTTACAAAATCTTATTCTCTGAAGGTCTACCAGGTAATATTATATCTGAAGAATGGAGCGACGAAATATAATATGTGATCAAATGAACTTCAAAGTGAAGTTCGATCATTATTATATGAGTCGCTCCATTCGAAGATATAAGAACCCTACCCACCCTACCCGTATCACGATTTTGATAAGAACTTGAATAATCTCTAAAGGAATGAGGTAGCACAGCGTGTGAATCTAGGTAGGCAGACTGGTATTACAGTTTTGCCACTTTAAGAAATTTTAAAAATCTCTAAAACGTGCGTAATGTTGCCATGTAGGCTAGGGGAACTACCAGGTAATATTATATCTGAAGAATGGAGCGACGAAATATAATAATGATCGAACTTCACTTTGAAGTTCATTTGATCACATATTATTGTGGTCTATACAGAGTGTAACGAAATGGTGAAATAAAACTTTAAGGGGTTATTCTACGGCTAAATTACATCAACTTTTTCTATGGGACCAACATCGAATTCGCAAAAAAAAAAAACACTTTCCCATACTAAAACGCGACCAGCTGGCATCAGTTTGTATGGAAACGTCAATTTTTTTTTTGAGATTTCGATGTTGGTCCCATAGAAAAAGTTGATGTAATTTAGCCGTAGAATAACCCCTTAAAGTTTTATTTCACCTTTTCGTTACACCCTGTATAGAACCAAAAAAGGTTTTAGTAAACGTCGTAAAAAGCCAAGGCAAGAAAAGCTTAAAAACCCTTGTGGAATAATGACATTAAGCTCTGTTACTACAGTCATTCTTGTAAAAAATATTTGACTCCATAAAATCTAAACATCTTTATTAACGACACTTACTATTATGCGCTCAACTAAGTAAAAAACACTTTATTAAATTATTGTGTATACTTCATTAACAGAACAGAAAAATATATCCAAAACATTAACGCATCAATAGAATAGAATATAATAGAATATAATTTATTTGCTATAAAAACCGACTTAAAAAAAATAAAACGCTAAAAACAATCTTAACACTTACGCACCTAATCAGTTACTTTTAGAGTCGGTGCAAACGAAAACATAGAATCTCTCATCGACTGGCACCGACTCCAAAAGTAACTGATTAGGTGCGTAAGTGTTAAGATTATTTTTAGCGTTTTAGTTTTTTGAAGTCGGTTTTTATTTTTTTTATAAAATTAACTTATTTCATCTATTTTCAACCGACTTCAAAAAAGGAGGAGGTTCTCAATTCGTCGGTATCTTTTTTTTTTTTTTTTATGTATGTTCAGCGATCATTCGTTACTGCGTTGACCGATTTCGATAATAATTTTTTTGTTTGAAAGGTAATACTTTCAGAATGGTCCCATATAAATTTGGTTAAATTCTGATGATGGGATCTATAAGAAAATCATCAAACATTGCATAAACTCCGTACCACGCCAACTGATTTTAGTATCTATCTTACCTATATCTCTGCCAAATGTGGACCGATTTTGATGATTCTTTTTTTAATGAATAGCTTATACTTCAAAGATACTATAATCAAACATTTTTGGGAAAAAATTCACCCCTAAGGGTGGAAAAACAGGAAATGAAATCGGTGTTCAGCAGTTAAATTATGTTTGCACTCGTAAGATTTGTTTTGATTAGGATTTCAAATCGTTGTAGGATTTGAAATCCTAATCAAATCGGATCGGAGTAGGATTTTAAATTTGTTTTGATTAAAAAAAGAATCATCAAAATTGGTCTACATTTGGCAAAGATATTAGGTAAGATAGATACTAAAATCAGTTGGCGTGGTACGGGTTCATGCAATGTTTGATGATTTTCTTATAGATCCCATCATTAGAATTCAACCAAATTTCTATGGGACCATTTTGAAAGTATTACCTTTCAAACAAAAAAATAATTATCGAAATCGGTCAACGCAGTAACGAATGATCGCTGAACATACATAAAAAAAATTTAAAAAAAAGATACCGACGAATTGAGAACCTCCTCCTTTTTTGAAGTCGGTTAAAAAGTGGTAACATAAGATGGATTTACACATTATCGTATCTCACAATTAATCTTTTCAGACATGCAAATTTATTTCAATATTAGGTAGGTATTACACATTTTAATTTACAATTATTTCGGTAATGTCAGGAAATTAAATATCGATGTCAATTAAATATCTATGTCAGTCAATTACAATAAATTACATACAAAAAAAAGAATAAAAAGTAAAAAATTGATAATATGATAAGGTTAGTCGCCAACAATCAAATTTTATTATTAATCGTATTTCATACAAACAAGTTTTTTTTTTTTTAATTTTAATTATAATAAAAAAGAAAAAAAATCGATGATTCATAAATGGACAATTCACACCAAACGCAGTACGGTTGCCGTGTGGCTTAAATCGCGGGGCATGGTGCGGGCGATTTTTTCGAGGTTCGTTAGACAGGTATGTCATTATAGAGTATCGTATTTTTCTTTCGTATCAATATTATTACAGGAGTCTATATCTTTCATGTTCTTCGTGTATGATATGACTAGCTTTTGCCCGCGGCTTCACTATCATGTTGCTATTAATTTAATCATGCCGTAGGCTGAGTTATTGTGCTGAACGACCATTCAAAACTTATTTTTCTAATGTTTTTTTTTACCGTATTTATACAGTATTTTTTTCTGTATGCATTATCTGCAACCCTAACAACGTGTATGCAAAATTTTATAATGATCGATTTAGTAGTTAAGACGTGAACGTAATTAAACAAACTCATTTCACATATTTCACCAGTGTGCCGCAACAAACAGTCGACGTTAACCTACCAAATAATTAAGGTAATTCTACCGATTTTGAACTTTAAGTACAACAATAACGTGAGCGGTTGACTGTACACTGAGCGCGGCTGCAACCGCGTCTGGTATCTCATCAACATTATTATCAGCTCACATCAGTCCAATGCTGGACATAGGCCTCTGCCGATGCAGATGCTAGAATGGCCACCAAAACACAATATGATATAGCGATTTTCGACACTAACTGTCATTTTTTTTAATGATAAATATGCCGCCATCTTGAATTTTTATCAAAACAGCGATCATGACACGTGACGTCACCGGCACGGCGATTCAACATGGCGGCTATATCTATCATATTTTTACCGTTAATGTCGATATATCGCTATATCATATCGTGTTTTGGTGGTCATGCCAGGGGCCTGATCTTTGACTTTTCGCGTATGTCATCGCTCTGCCTTGTCGGAGTGCGCCCTACGCTGCGCTTGTATTCGTGGTCTCCACGCAAGAACAATCTACCCCATCGGTTTCACGGAAAATGTAACCAGTATATTTTCAGTACCAATGTATTTTTCATTAATGTACTTGTTAAACTATCTGTTCCTAAGTTCAAAATTTACATTTAAAAAAAGGATCCTATAAAGTAGACGGTTATTTAAACGACGAGTACATGGACTTAATCTGCTTAGCTCACACTTACTAGATGTCTTGTAACTGTATTTCCTGTAAATTAATAATAAATATAATGAATATTGGACAACATCACATACATTGCTCTGATCCTATGATAAGTAGCTGAAGCACTTGTGTTACAGAAATCAGAAACAACGACGGTACCACAACACCCAGACCCGAGACAATATAGAAAAGTTATTTTTCTACATTGACCCGACCGGGAATCGAACCCGGGACCTCAGAGATAGCGACACCAAGTCCGGTATGCTCGCCTCTCGGCTACGGAGGTCGTCAAAATAGGCAGACAGAGGTGACTAAGTTTGTTGCGCCATTTTTTTTCATTACCAGCTTATAATGTAGTCGCGAAGCGGTGGTAGGGCAAAGCTATATTTTGGGACGTGTAGGTATAATTGCCCGGAAGAGGACCTATATACAAAATAAATGACTATTAGTCCACTGCTACTTGTTAGTTAGTTAGCTAGTTTGCTAACTGGAGACGTATTTTTGAAGCATTAGAAATGAATTTCGAATTCAAACGAAAACAATTCGTGTATGAAATTCATTTCTATCGCTCACGATTTTACACATTTTTGAATCACTCGTAACTATTTTCGTTTTACGCAGAAAATATTATGAAACGGAATGCAAAAACTCATTAATTTTAAAAACCGGTAGTGAATCGATTAAAACGGAACGTGAATAAAAAGTTATTACGTCAAATTTCTGTCAAACATATGTTTACTTGTGAATGTCATTCTTCCGTAATTTCTACTAGTAGAAAAAGAAAAAACGGGTGGTCGTTGCAGAATTCATGAACTGAATTTTCAAAAATAATGATTTTAGGCACATAGCACGTAGAACTGACGGCCGATGGGGCAGAAAGGTTCTGGAATGGAGGCCACGTACCGGCAAGCGCAGCGTAGGACGTCCACCTACAAGGTGGACAGACGACCTGGTAAAGGTTGCAGGAAGCCGCTGGATGCGAGCCGCTTTCAACCGGCCAATCTGGAAGTTACTGGGGGAGGCCTATGTTCAGCAGTGGACGTCCTATGGCTGAAATGATGATGATGATGATGAGTGATTTTAGGAATTCGCATGCGAATCTTGCGATTTCGTATTCGGATTGGAATTCGTATGATTCAAAAATACGTCTCCTGGTGTGTATTTGTCCTAAAAGCATTGAGATATAACATCACGCAAGTAAAGTAAGTATCTGTAACGCAGCCAAGTCTAGTTTACGCCTACGACCTTCTGTGTTACGACCTACCGACTATATAAATAGGAAACTTATGATTAACCATTAAATACATCCCTTATACAGTGTGTCTTCACAATACATCGCTTAGGTAAAGTTAATAAGAAGGAGAGAGTGCAAAATCACTCAATTCAGAATACAAAATATCACTAACAATAAAAAAAAAAATTTTGACCGCCCCTAAATAAGTAAATTTTATGAAAAAAAAGACAACTTCAAAACACTAAAAACTAAAATTATTATTATTTTTAGCTTTTTAGTTTTTTTTGTCGTTTTTTTTTTCATAAAATTTACTCACTACATCTATTTTTAGTGATAAATCCTAATCTAAACAAATCATAAAAGTGCAAACATAAGTTAACTGCTGAACACCGATTCCATCCTCTATTTTTCCAGCCTTAGAGGTCAAATTTATTTCGCAAGTTCTTATCTTTGAAGTACTTCTAATCTATTTAATAAAAAAAACATCAAAATCGGTCCATTTGTCGAAGATATTAAATAACATAAGTGGAAGAACCACGAACCAAAATATTATCTAAGTATGTATTTGTAGATTTTCTTAAAAAGCGCTAAATTAATTTCGATAAAATTTATATGGGACCTGTGTTCTACCAAAAAAACAAAAAATCATCAAAATCGGTTTATAATTTGCGGAATCATACAAAACAAAATACATTCAATCGACATTCAAATGATAACCTTCTATTTTGAAGTCGGTTGAAAATCTGTGTTGTTATGCACAAATCAAAGAGGACTACACCCGAAAAAAAAATTTTTTTTTTCTTTTTTTTCAAATCGGCCTCACGGTTATTTAACCTGTTACAAGTTTTAGATTTGTTTGCTGTTGCAATTATTAAAATATATTTAATTATCTAGTAGTATTAGTAGGTACTACTCATACAATACATAGTTATGTGGCAAATATTGTGCAGGATTTTATGCTTCTTGACAGATTTTTTACACATTTTTACTAAAAGTTAGTTGATATTTGAATCTTAGGGCTTTAAGTCGGGACTAGTGAACTTGTATTATTAGTTGAGTATAATTGCTATTTGTATAAGTTTTAAGAACGTGACGTATAATATTTACAGAGCATCCTGTACATTTTTTTCAGATACAGATTAGTCACGTTTAGCCTCGTGATCGAAGTTCGTTCGGACAACAATTAGACATTTGTATGTATTAGTAAATTAGCAGCCGTTCGTACTCCATTCCTTAAGCTCATTATTACGTAGATTAGTGCTATTTGTCTCTTTCTCGCCTCGCGCACATAATACTTTTAAAGATTTGCGATTTTGTTGCTCTGTATTAAGTATTTTTGAAGCATTAGAGTTCTAATTCGCAGACTTAATTACAAGATACGTAAAAACTCCTAAAATCACTATTTGAAATTAATTTTGAAATTATTCTGCTGAGGGCCGATTTTTCAATTGCCTGATAACTTTTATCCGACGAATTAAAGTACCACTTTGACACATTTTCCACACGAAAACTGTCAACAGTACTGTAAAAGTTATCTGGTTATTGAAAAATCGGCTCCTAATGGAAGTATTACTTATTAGTATTACTTATCTGATGATGATGATGATGATGAAGTTTTTTCAATGATGAAATGATTTTCAGCCATAGGACGTCCACTGCTGAACATAGGCCTCTCCCAGTGACTTCCAGATTAGCAGGTTGGAAGCGGCCCGCATCCAGTGGCTTCCTGCAAACTTTACCAGGTCGTCTGACCACGTCTGTTGTCTGTCTGACAACACTTGGTTTGTCAACCATAGTATTGCCATTGACACTGACATAATAACTCTTTAGTTGCGTCCGTTTCCTAGCAGTTCATTGCGGTTTTTAAAACCATTGAGTTTTTAGGGTTCCTTAATCAACAGGGTTCCTATGTTTTTTTATTTTATTTTATTGTTTATTTCCAAGCTTACATCTATTTTTACAGGAAACATAATACAATAGATAAGCAACATAAAAACATAGAACATAGAACTACAATTAATACATAATATACACAGTGTCAATCAATAACACAAAATATACAGTGTTACCCTAGTGAATTTACTAGGGTAACACTGTATATTCTGCAAAATGATAATAAGTAATAATAATTTTACCATGTCTGTCCATCAATTTGTATGTCCGCAGCTTAGCTTAGAGACTCTTAGTACAAAGCTGTAGTTTCGCATGGTTGTATGTATATGTCACCGGAAAATAACAAGAAGCGCTAATTTATAAATTTTCTAGAAAATTTATAAACTTTCGTAGGATTCTAAACGAGAGATAAATTGTATTATTATACGCACACATTTCCGAAAATTGATAAACTTACCAAACTCACGCGTAAAATAATAAGTAAGCAATAACAAAACGCCATGTGCGCTCTGATTGGTTGAAAGTGACGTGTTCCTTCTCCTTCCACTCCGCTGCCATTTTACGTCACGGAACATAAACAAACCGGTTTCTCGTGTGTTTTTGTAAAGTTTTTAATGTTGTTACTATGTTGGAACTGTGAAAATAGTTTTATTTTGCTAAGGTTATAAAACTAGACCCATAATGAGTGACCTAGAAAATGCGGAAAGCAAAAATGGTGAAGATAGTGCGGTAAATTCTAGAAAATTTGTTGACGAAGTGAAATTTACCACAGAGCTACGAAAGTTTTATAGTGGCCATGACCAAAATAGTAAGAAGTCGGAATGGACAGAGGAAAAAATTAAAAATGTCATTAAAATGATAGAAGATTTTAATAAAGCTAAAGTTTTGGGACGTAGGCCTACAGACAAAGAATACTATCACGCCAAAAAGTATGATATTATGACTTTTAGTGACGAAAAAGTCTTGATAGTGAAAAGGAAGTCTCAGCAAGATCCAGTGGTTCAAATAGTTCCAAGCAGTCAATACTATCAACGAATTCTCGATACCCATGTTGCTACAGGTCACGGACGGCGTGACAAAATTATTTACGCTTTAAAAGACAAGTACATGGTTCCAGTATTTGCCATAAATATTTTTCTCCAATTGTGCACAACTTGTCTTTCCAAGAAAAGTTTCCCTAAAACTGGGATAGTCGTAAAACCACTCATTTCAGATGACTTTAATAGAAGAGGACAGGTAGATCTTGTTGATTTCCAATCATCTCCAGATGGGGAGTACAAATGGATGCTTCAGTACCAAGATCATTTGACCAAATTTTGTTTTTTACGACCACTAAAGAGTAAAGAAGCAAAAGAAGTAGCTATAGAGATTTTAAAGATATTTTTAGAAGTTGGCTGTCCCAATATCCTTCAAAGCGACAATGGACGGGAGTTCACGGCATCAGTATTGAAAGAAATTGTAAGCTTATGGCCAGCTTGTAAAATTGTGAATGGAAGACCCAGATATCCACAAAGCCAGGGAAGCGTAGAACGCTCAAACCAAGACGTGAAGAATATGATTCGGGCTTGGATGGTGGATAATAATTCCAATAATTGGTCAATAGGTTGTTACTTCGCTCAATTCCAAAAAAATTCATCATACCATTCTACGATTGCAAGGACACCGTTTAAAGCTCTGTTTGGAGATGATCCAAGATGCGGTCTAACTTCTACGCATTTGTCTAAGAATATAATTTCTCAGTTTGAAATGGAGGAGGATTTGGAGACGTTCTTAGAAACTACAAATGAGAATGAACATAAGACCGTAAATGACGATGAAAATATAACTTCCGATCAAGAAAATCTTTGCAAAACTCGTGAAATTGCCACAAAGTCAATTATTATGACAGAAAGCATGACTGAGACTGAGCGAGTCAAAGTACTCGTAGTTGGCAGTGAGAGCACGGTCGCAAACACAAACCATATTTTGCAAGACTTTGACGTAATTGCACACAAAATCGAGAATCCTAAAAAAGTTGGTGAATCAGATACACTGTTTAGTCACATATGTAACCAGGAATCATCTGGGGCCCATACGTGTATTAAATGTAAACGTATCACACACGTAATCTGTGGAAAGTCAACAGAAAACAATGACGAAGGATATGGTTCGCAGTTGATATGCAATTTGTGCGAAAATGAAATAAACATTCTGAGAGAAAGGAAAGACTCGCACTTAAATTTAAAAAGAGCAGCAGAAAAAATGACAACACATTCATCTAAGAAATTCAAAAATATTGATGTTGGTGCTACTGTTCTCGAAGTTCCAAAAGTAGATAGATGGCCTTTAGATAGCAAGAATGTGGTCGGCAAAGTCATAGAGAAAAGGAATGAACTATACAAAGTTGGCACTTCTTTTGGAGTCATTAATGACTGGTTGCCTCGAAACGCTGTCCTTCCAACCCCAAAAGAAATTTTGACTGATGATCTTCCAGAGGTTCGATTACTATTTTTACTATTATACCTATAAACATGAATTCAATTTTTTTATGTGCTATATTTTATATTTACAGGCCAAGTTACCATTAAGAAAAATATCTGCGATGTCTTCTACATTTGGTGGGCAAGGAATGAAGCAATGCAACTGCAAAAAATATTCTAAGGGACAATGTTTATCTAAAAAGTGCAATTGTAAAAAAGCTAATGTTTTGTGTAATTCGAGGTGCCATAAATCTTTGACATGTTGCAATAAGTAGATAATCAGGAATCTAGTAGGTAGGTATGAGTACTCACATAAACTTTTAAGTTTCAATTTCCTTATGTTTTTATTATGATTAATTTGTTACATGTTTTTTAAGCATATCTTTTATAAATTTCTTACTTACCTAGCGTCTGTTTGGCAATTCGCCTGAGGTTCACGTTTATTTTTTTAAATTTAATTTTAAAATGTTTGTTTTGTTTTGGAAGAAGGCCGGTTTTTATGTTTTATAATTATTATTTTTTTTAATAAACCTCTAATATCGTAGAACACGATTTCTGTTGTTTTATTTTGCTAGAGTGAAGTAGGGATCATTAGCATATTATGTAAAAAAAGTAACCCTATATTATAGGTACCTACCTAGTTTTAAAGTAAAAATACTGTTAGGTAGGTAATCGAAACTGATAAATTTATAGTTTATAGTTTGGCAAGTCTGATTGTACCTAAGTCTATGGACACAAGCATTGCCACTGTCAACATCGACCAATCAGAGAGCAGTGTGTTATTTGCCGTATTTTAAAGAAGCGTAAAATTAAAAGCTCTTCTGTGATTGGTCGAACCGTTTAGAATCTTACGAATGGATATCCGTTAGTTTATAAATTTACCACGAGACGTCGCAAATTGATAAATTTCCGAAAATTTAAGCGTAAAATAATACTATTTATCTCTCGTTTAGAATCCTACGAAAGTTTATAAATTTCCTAGGTAATTTATAATCTTGCGGATCTTATTATCTTCCGGTGACATATACATAATAATCAAATGTATGTATACAATTTTCGGGGTGCGGGGGAGTCACAACAGCATCCTGAAAACGGTGGCAGAGGATCCGCATGCACCTATTTTGAGGCATCTCTTGCGGACAATGACTGAGTTAGCTAGTGATAGCTCTACTGGTTGGTGTCCGCGGGAGATGCCTCCCAGGTACATGACTTATTAAAGTAAAATTAAAATTAAATTAAAATGTATATATTATACTAACACATATTTTTAAGTTTTGAATTTGTACTAACCCATAGACCTATGTTGCCCGAAATAAATAAATATTGAAGTGAATTGAATTGAATAACCAGTGATGGGAATAGGGTAACTAATTAATGTAAACTTTGAAATGAGACATAACATAGAGTTGGTAATCCCAGCAAAATTTCCGGTTACCGGGAAATGCGCGCTGCAAACCACCTGCCAATTGCGTATATTTCCGTCGCGTCTAGTGTACCAATTAAAAAATGTCGTTTTTTGCTTGTCGTGTATACGAAGATATGATGGAAAAAGAATAATAATACATATTTTACATGGAAATTAAATATGAAAATTCTTCGTACTATTTGGGTACCCGGAGATTTAGTGGTTGTGACGACTCTATGTTATGTCTCATTGCAAAGTGTAGGTAAATAATAAAGTTACCCAATTCCGATCACCAGTCATTGCACACGAATGTAATTATTTTACTTCGAGATCATGAGTGTTTTGTGATCTGGCTTTAAAAGGCAGTGGCCGAATAGTTACCACCAAACTGAACTTTAATCACTTGTCTTAAGGTCCAAAATAAATTAAAATGTATTATTCTGGGCCTTTAAAAAAATAACACGATTTCTTATGTCACCAAAAGCAAAAGTCTAAAGTGTGCAACCAATCTTAGGCGGGTAATCTCCCTCCAGGGTATCTGCGTAATCTCACTCACCTCATTTTACGACTGGTTTTAAGGTTCCTTGCCTGTGGTAATCTTTGCCATGTTTTCTTGTGATTAGGTAGGGAGTTTGCGGGTTTATTAGATAATTCAATCTATGAAATGGCAACACTTTTGCAGTAGGAAACATGAATTTAGAAGATTCATCAAGAAAGTTTTAGATAAGGGAAAATTCAAAATTTTATTTACTAATTTACTTTTACAACAATCACAAGTTTATAACTTGGCTATACTGAACTAAACGGAGATTGTACAGTCAGCATCAAAAGTTGATGGCCTTTTAATACAATCATACAATTCTGGCCTTATATGATAATCATCCAATTCTGGCACTTGTCATGTTAAGCGATTTAGGTAAATAAAGTATATAGTGATTTTGAAAATCTGAATGTGGTCATCGACTTATGATGCCGACTGTACTAGTGAAGCTAGATACAACGGATGAATACATTAAAATTAGTTATGAATCACTTGCTACATATAAAAAGAGCGTCTGTCTATAATAAGCGAATCTCTGAAACTGCTATATGGATTTGATGCAGTTTTCACTAATCTAATAGTGCTACCCGTACAAAGCTGGGGCGTGTTACGTAGCTAGTAGGTAATACAAAAAACCCACGCTTTTTAAATGGCAACAAGCCTGATTAGGTAACGTTTCCTCATTTAATCAAACCATCAGATGTTCGCGGCTCGGCATTTTGGACAGGAGTTGACGAATTCACTGTTATGTTAACTGAAACTAAATATAATATATATAATACTAAAAATAAATAACTGAAACGACTTTTTGTTACGTTCAAATAATAAGCGTTGATTGACAATGCCAGTGACAAATGCAAGTGACAATTGCAAGTCACAAACATGTATTTTTGCTACTCCATACGGTCAGACGTTATTATTGATTTACTAATAAATGACTATAAGGAACCCACGTATATAAAAATGG
The DNA here is from genome assembly GCA_963576865.1 of Anania hortulata. NCBI lineage: Eukaryota > Metazoa > Arthropoda > Insecta > Lepidoptera > Crambidae > Anania > Anania hortulata. The sequence goes on from OY756410.1 coordinate 2,675,443, forward strand.
GACAACCCAGACAGTCACGTGTCCTCATTTAATCAAACCAAAAGATGTTCGCGGCTTGGCATTCCGGGTAGGAGTTAACGGTTTGGAATCTACTGTCATTTTACTGTCTCCTCTCCATCAAACCGATCTCCGTTACGTATAGTTTTTCGTTGATCGTAGATTTTTTGTTCGTCAATCATTTGGCGCTTTGTTTTTTTTTTATAATATCTTATATATAAAATTCTCGTGTCGCAATGTTCGTTCCCGTACTCCTCCGAAACGGCTTGACCGATTCTCATGAAATTTTGTGAACATATTGAGTAGGTCTGAGAATCGGCCAACATCTATTTTTCATACCCCTAAAGACCACGCAGACGAAGTCGCGGGCAACAGCTAGTATTTATATATATTTTGTTTTGATTGCAAGTATCAGAATCAACATCTTATCTTAACTTACCTTTTTTATGGACTCATCCTCATCATCCTCTTTAAGCAGAGCAGTGATTCTGCAAACGTCCAGTGTATACTTGATATACGAGTTAACAATAAACTAGCAAAAAGCACCGCTTTGTGAGGGCTCGCGAACCTAGTAATAATTTTTAGGACCGTGTTTTTAATAGGATTATCTTTTAATGTTTGGGTTATTAATATTATTTTATAAATATTACCACGATTAATATTTTTTTATTTTATCATATTGCAAAATTCCTCATACGGATATCTTCTCGCTTCCTACAATGTAACATGCATGAGTTTTTAATACTGCTTAATCTATCTTAGAGAAATCTTTTGTTTAAAGCTTATGTTTTTACTCCTGAAAACGCGCATATCTAAGGCTGACCCCATATTGGGCGCACGCGTTCCCCGAGCGTGTGAACGACGCAAACTCCGCGTGCCGTTCGCACGCTAAGCTCACGTCGCGTTCTATAAGCGACCGCAGACCGCACGTTCGAGGAACGCGCACGCCCAATGTGGAGTTAGCCTAATGTTAAACTAATAGAAGTTAAACCAATACTTAGGGCGGCGTCGTAGGATGCGGCTGCTGGCGGTGCCGAGCGGGAGAACCCAGCTGCGGAACAAGTCAGTGCTGTGGCGTTGACGCTCCCACTGCACACGCTTTTTATGATTGCGGAAAAGATTGACATAATTAACTGTTATCTGAGTGAATTCACGAGGGTAACACTGTATATTCTGTGCTATTGATTGATATTGTGTTTATTGTGTATTAATTGTAGTTCTATGTTTTTATGTTGCTTCTCTATTGTATTGGATTTCCTGTAAAAATAGATGTAAGCTTAGAAATAAGCAAATTAATAAAAGCTTTTTTTTGTTCGCTCGTGGCATTTGATTAGAGGGACTATACGTTTTTATAAATTTTTATCTTCGACATTACCTAAGACTCTATTGAAAAATCAGTTTTCAATCCATTTTAAAGGTAACTGTACACTGAAAGTTTTTAGAATATATAAAAGACTGACAATGATATTAGATATAAAATGTTTAAGTGACAAGTGTAATTGATAAGTGGCCAAACTAATGGGATAGTTTCCTAAAACAATTAAATTACTCCGTCAGTTGGATTAACAGAAAATATTGAACATGTATTTTTTATTTTCTCGATCAAACAAAAAATTATGAAGATATAGCCCGTTAAAGTTCTGCGTAACGTCACGAGCTTATTTTGATACGCTTTATCTTCGTTATTTTTTGCTTGATTGAAAAGACAAAATATAATTGTAACATTATTCAATCAGATAAAAGTTTAACAAAGAAATTGGAACCTATTTCAGCAACATAACGACATAATTGCGTAGGCGGTAACAAATAACATTTTTTGTTACCTTTCATTTGAAAACAGGTAATTTCCAGTAGGTCATCTACATAGATATTTTCGTATTTAATTACAAACGGACTGAATATGTAACATGAATTATTAATAACTATAATGTATTCATTATTTTACAAGCATTCAACTTAATTGTTAGACTGGGACATACGGCAGGGTAGTTCGTCAAACTCTTAAATTAACAACATTATCATTAAGTCTTACTAACACTTTATGGGCTGAGTTGCCTGAAATAAATGTATTTTATTTATTTAAATGGATTAACTTTATCTTTCTTGGGTACTAGGGTTTGGTTTATGGGTTTCACAAAATAATTCAGTCATAAGTATTATTTATTCAATACATTAAGCCCAATTAATCACGACGACATACATTTTTTAGGTTTAGTTTGTACATTTAAAGCTTACGTCTGCAAAAACTATCTATTTTGGGGACACTGGTTGGAACCTTAACCCACTTATTGGAACCTTTTTGTTTTGATGACCCAATTAGCTTAGTGATGTAATCGCCTTGAAAAAAAAGGGTCCTGCGTTTGAATTCCGGTTTCAATCAATAAAAAAAATCATAATTAGCTCGGATATTGTGAGTGTATGTACCTTGCATTTTTTTAAAGAAATGGTATTGAAATACAGAATTAACATACATATTTAATTTTGGGTTACGAGACTAGACAATGAATTTGCCACAGGATTCTCCTAGCACACCCTGACACAAAAAAAAAAAAAAAATAAATAAATCGGGATCGCGCCAGTAAGATTGTGGTAAAATAATTTATTTGATTCGTCCCTCTACGTGTCGCTTAACTATTTGGCCGTGTGTCTCACAAAACTTGAAAAGCAACAATTATAATATTAATACTAAGAAAGTGACACATCACGAATACGCCTGAAGGTTATACAAAAAAGTATGGAGTAGGGAAAAAATGTTGTAAATTAGTTTCTTTTCCAACTAAACTGTTTAACTTTTCTAATATCGCATTTAGAAGTTATAAGGTAAGGTATAATAAAATGTAAAACTTGAGAGACTTTGTGTTTTTGATACTCGTGAAATAAAAACACTTTAAAACGATTAGGGCCCACTTCTATATAACACACTTTTTTTTTTACCTTCACTTTTACTAACAGTGTAATCAAATCTTGGAAGTGATTTTAACTTTCTTTTATCTGACGTACTTTACATGTTAATGAAATGGCAATCCAAAACTTTGTTAGTTTTTTACATTTAGATGGCAATACAATAATTTGACACCATCATGCTGATCTGTTACTGGAATCAGGAGGTGGATAGATAGATAGATACTCTTTATTGCGCACCATACAAGTAAAATACACATGATTTTTACAGAAAGATGTACAATTTAGGCGGTCTTATCGCCAATAGCGATCTCTTCCAGACAACCTTTAGGTAGAAGACAACCATTAAAGAAAGGGGAAGGTGTTGCAGTTCTTAAAATTCTATAGTTCCTTAATTAGTTATTACTACTAGTAAAACCTTCGTCTTTGGGCTTACTTATAAACTTATTAAATTTTATTTCATTTCTAATTTGATTTCCTTTGATGAGATCAATATATGAATATGTACTTTATAGTTTTTAAAACTATGATTATCAATTTTCTTTTCTTTTCGTGTAACACTGTCAGTGCCAGTTTTACATGACTCATTTGCGTTGACATATACTATAGCCGAATATAAGAAAAGAATCGTGTTGTTTTGAAAATTATTATACCTTGAGTGTCTAGATGAACATACTCGTACTAAAAGTCCTCAATTTACTCGTCAAGTAACTGTGCCAAGGGTAAGGGTAAACTTTTGACAAAAACTATTAATCAAACTACTTTCCCGGCAGCACTAATCACCATTCCCTTCCTACGCAAAAAATTGATTTTAACAAGAATGTCGTTCCATTTTCATAAATAGCACAATCATGTAACGTATATGAAAATTTTCTTCTCTCCTTTGGCTAATGTATTACCTTTAAAGTTATCTCGTTGTGTATGCCTATTACAATGCAGTTAGGTTTGAAATAGAATGCGTTTTAAGGATTGTACTTAATATGGAAAATGAGAACGAAAAGACATACAAACGGTCCATCATATTTATACTTCTGTTTGTAATTGAGCACTCTAACTTGTGTACTCATGCAAATATCTAATTTTAGTGAAGTAAGCTTGTCCAGGAGAAGTCTTTAATTATGATGATGAGTTATGTTTTAAGAACGCCAAATAGTAACAACTGATAATCTGAATCATGATGATGATAATTCAAATTATAATCATTTCAGCCATAGGATGTTCACTGCTGAACACAGGCCTCCCCCTTTCATTGGGGCGGATTTCCAATACTATAATTTGAATTTAAGAAGTAATTTCATAAAAATATCAATGAATCATATGTTTTTTTTTGCTGTTTTTTTTTTAGTCTGTTGTCGCAAATCAATAGATGATTAATTAATAAGTCTTTGCTATATTGTCTCGCGACACGTATTACTAAACATATCCTGCGATGTTAAGAAAAGCTGCCCAACGTTGCAAGACATCTTGCTTCTCTGTCCTTTTCTTGTCAAGATCGTGAGACAAGATGTCTGCGGACACTTGTCTCTAGTGAATTCAATGCGCAACACTTCTCTACATGTTTCGTTCACCGTATGGGGGGTTTAAATTTGAAAGCTGTAAAGTGACATAAACGGGCAGCAAATATATGAAATATTCAAGATCCCACTTTCAGACCCTGAATTCTCTGGAGACGCTCTGCTGGGAGCTGCAGATGCGAGTACATACAGATCGAAATTGCATTCTGCGCCGCAAGTTCGGGTTTAGCTAGGAAACGTTATCTGTGTCAATGCTCAATTATATTGCTGATTTTAACCTTTGGTGGTCACTATAGTTAATGTTACTCTTTTTTCTATAACCCTTCCTTTGGCACGGTAATAAATCACTTTCACCTTACAATTGGCACAGGTGAGCAGCGCATGACGCAGATAATGACGCGTTTTGGTCAAACTAACATATGGTGGCTTAGCCGGCATGTAAGGGGGTTGTATTGTATACCTTTGGAATCCTTAGGAAACAACCTATTTTATTATGTATTAAATTATGCAATTCGAGTTAACTACGCGATTTATTAGCGACATGAATCCAGCTGACCTTAAATTTCCCCGATTTTTGCAAAAAAAGGTAATTATCTACCAAATAAACAATATTCTATCGAGAGATTGCCTTTCATTTATTTCATTATTCATCAATACGAATTTACAATGGATTTTAAGCACAAACAAACAAAAAGTCAACTCCAAAAAAATTTTGCAAAATAATGGCTTTTTTTGGCAAAAGTCTTTTGCAGACCACCCGCCAACACGGGAAAATACATTTTGCAAAAAGTTAAATTGGCCAATTAGCCTCAAAAAAACGACTGAATTACAAAGAATGATTCATAATATTGTTATTCTTGAAATAATAATGTAAGAAAAGTAAATAATTAATACATAATTAAGGTAAATGAAAATACCGCTGCAAAATCACCCTAAAATCGGTAGGTACCTCGAACAAATGGTGTGTAGAACAAAACTCATTTATTTTTCCTAAAAAGTAAATATGTATTCATAAAGCTTATTAAATTTACTTTAGATTTATCATAAAATAAAGGATAAGGATTAAACTTTGATATTCTAAAAATGACCAACAAAATCATACATTTTTGTTGTCAAGTGCCGTCGCGCTAAATATTTTGATATTGTAAGTAATTATGGCTTATTAAAACAAATCTATTAAATTAATTACGTTGCTGACTCTATAAATAGATTTATCAAAGCTTTATTTGATATGAATTTATCGAATTAATATTGAAACTAACCAAAAATCTCGAGCAATGGCGGCCGCCAAAATATTTGTTTACATTTTATAAAATTTACCTTGAAATATCATTCCATTATGCAAACTAATGCTGCAAATCCATCTAAACACTCTCACTTTATCGATTTAAGCACTATTCTCATGTATTTTCACTTAAACATTCATCAAACAAAATTATTTAACAACACGCACCCACGCACGTAATGTCAGAATCATATGGTGAACTTTGCACGCACAGATTAAACAGACCTTACGCGCAGAGATCATAGAAACCCTTTCAATCTATTGCCAGTACTCTGAACTTTTTTTTGGTATGCGATACACGGTTGAGACTCCCGTCTGTCACCGTCCTATGATTTTTTGAACGCGACTCTACGTAAGCATGACGTCAGTGGTGTTCTGCAGGTTAGTGACACAAGCGAACCTTTTTGACAGTGCGAGAAGAACACCAGATGCCACCTCACGAGATAATGACACTGTAAACTAATGCTAATGTGGCTTTAATGATAAAATATATACTTCATGGTGCAAGTACTTTTCTACACTGTTTTTGGTATCTTATTGTGCTCATAAATTTAATTAGAACTATCTTTTTCAACAGTCATGCTGAATGAAAACATTATTAAAGTTTTCACCAACGTAATTCTATTAGCTAAAATGAAAATTTCGTACAAAACCAAACTTAATTTAATCATATTTTCAAAATGTTTACTTGAAAAACTTTCTATGGTCAGTGGCATCATCATCCACTGGCCAACTTAATCTTTTGAAGCTGAAAGCGGCAATTATTATTAGTAGCTTATAATTACAGTAGACATGTCAACCTAAATGTGCATAGCGTTACAAATTCTACTTACGCTCAAATAAGAAGAAGCGCACTTCTGTAAATACTGTTACAATATTTTAAGACAAACGCCTACGATACTTTTTTGCGTTTTACAAAAACGTCAACATAAAACTAGTTGTATGATGTACGGAAATCAAGTTGAAAGGTTAAATTATTTTATACTTCCCCTGAAATGTTTTTATTTTAAAATAAAAAACATTTATAACTCGCCGCGCTTTACCGTCAACGTGACCGCTTGCATTACATGCCTGTGTGTTTACATCCTCTAGAGTTACATTACTCTCACTTGCAAGCAAATGTGTAAGATACAGAAGGAATGCTTCTAAATAACAGACGTCGATCTTTGCATTACTAATTTTCTTGACTTCTTATAATATTGATACCTACTTTGAATAAAAATGTAGATTTTCTAATATCATAAAATTGATATCAAGTGTAACAAGACACTAATTTTGACGGCTCGATTAGTATCAGCAAATAGGGGTCACGGCTTCGATTGACGGTTTAAATCGATTAAGAAAATGACCTTTTATGTATGTAAAAAGCTACATTTATATACAATACCTAAAACATCACATGTTAACATTCTCAGTTTTGCCGTTGACGCGGTCATTAAGGCGCCGGGTAAGGAGAATATACGTAAAAGAGGTGTTTTTGGACAAGTTTTCTGGCGAAAATACTGGATATAGGATGTGGAAATTAATATATCATGTAACTTATATGTTGAAGTTTTTCCTGATGTATCTAAATACTAGTTATTATTTCTTATAAACACTAAACAAATTCAAAGTACCGCCAATATCGCGAGCTTATACACATTTATATTTTAAACGACGTTCTTGTTTATATTCAAAGTTGTTTTAATTATCCATCCTATTCAAAATGTCCATTCCTATTAGGGTTTTTGTAATATGTGGATGGTATAACATACGATTGTTAATTTTAACTCCTTTTATGCACATTGTTAAGGGTACGGCTTGTTTTATGACAATTGTCGTCCCGTCGGCCATACGTGCTGTTTCCATCACGGTCTCTGGTTTCAAGTTTCTTTGTAGGTATTTGTCGTAAATCTGTTTACTCACGAAAGATCTAGTTGCGCCGGTATCTATGAGCGCCGGGTATTCGGTTCCTAGTACGGTTATCTGAGTGTACGGCCGGTTGTCTTCTTGCTGTGACTGTGTGACGATTGACATAGACTGTATCTGATTACTTCTCACTTTGCAACATCTAACACTGAGTACGCCGATCTTGCCACAACCGGAGCAAAACAACATTTTTCTCTCTCTACACTCTCTTGATGTGTGTCCGGGTTTGCCGCAACTCCAGCAGCATGTATTTGGGTTGTAATTATAGATGTATTTCGCCGTGTCTCTGGCTTGTCTGGTTTCTGATAGTGCCTGTGCGGGTTGTGCTTCCCTGTATATTTTCGTGTTTGTTTGTGCGTTTGTACTGCTTCTGTTCTCGAACCTTCGGTTGAAGCTCATTTGGCGGTCCTCTGTGACACTTTCGTAGTCTTTTGCGAGTTGTGTTAATTGCTGTACCGTGGTAAATTCTGTTCTTTTTATGTAGTACTTGTATTTTGGGTTCATATTATCGTATATTCTGTTTAACTTTTCCTCTTTCGACATCTTTGTGTATCTTCTCATTAAAGTTTGTAGATCGATTAGGTAATCGGTGAACTTTTGTTTGTAGTTTTGTCTTGATGTTACTATCTTTCGGAGGAGTTCGTTTTCGTAATTTTTTGGCATAAATGTTATAGAGAAACACTCAATAAATTCTTCCCATGTTGTCCACGAGTCTCTGTTGTTACGGTACCACAACACAGCCTTACCTTTTAGTAGTCTTGGTATTACTTTTAGTAGGTTCGTTTTTTCTATTTCCCCTGTCTCTGACAGCTCTTCCAGTCTTTCAAGGAACTCCACGGGGTCGTCGTGTGTATCGAAGTGTATGTTCCACCTTGATACTATGCACTCACTTGCGTTAGTTGTTCGTGGGTTGCCACATTTCGTCTGTTCTGGGTTTTTTTCTTCGTGTGACATCTTTGTGTCCTCGAACTCTGTGTCCGAGTTGTCTGTGTCTTCTTCGGTGACGCTGGAGGGCTGGTCCGTATTATCTGGTCGGGTTTGTGACGTGGATGGGGTTTCTGCCCTTACCACTTGTGCGAGGTTTTGTCTCAGGTCACGCACTGTCGAGTTTTCGGTGTTTAGGTTTCTTCTTTTGCACTCTTCTTCCAATTCTTGCTTTTTCAGGTTGTATATCCAGGACGTGGGCATTAGATTCGGTTTCTGGTCAATATTTTAATTCTGGTTACTCCCGAGGCGTCGCTCTCTTTCGGATTCTAGCCTGGGTGCGACGGCTCGGTAAGTACCCTATTCCCTGGGGTTTATATGGGTTTTTTCGTTGGGCGCCAATGTGACGAAGAACCCTTTCAGCTAGCTCAGCCTGAGTTCCTCGTCAGCATATGTACTGGCCCCAGCCCGCCGTGCGTGCGGTGAGGGGATGTGTACCTAATTTGGGGTAACCTACCAGGGATTGACCAGAGAAACCAACGTGACGTTTTCACACTATATATTGAACAGTTTCACAATATTCACTAAATGTTAATACACTCCTAACGCTTAACCTAAGCCTAGGCTATGACTGCTGTCTGACTGCCGTCACGGCTGGACGGCGAGATAGGGCGACGAGGATCTGCGCGGTTCCCTACGGGACGGATTCTGGAGCGGTAACGAGATCGCGTCCTACGCGGTATGTCGACGCGGAGCGTGGCGGGTGTTTGGTTAGTTTATATCTACGTTCTCACTACGGGTAATGAAGGCTGGCATGCGGAGTCGTATGCGACACTAAGCCGCAGGAGCATCCGGGCCGGGGATGGGTTCACCGCAGGAGCGCGGTCAAGGGTAGGGAGTGAAGGTTTGCCGTCATACGGTAACCGCTAGCCTTGCTAAACCTTCGGATTGGGAGGTGGATCGGGTAACTTAACTAAGTTAGTAGGGAACACGGGTCAACAAATCGTCAGAGTTCCGATGTGCCAAGGCAATGAAAATGGGTGACGTGCGCGCGCGAAGACGTCTTGCCAGGGCCGCAGAACTCGGACGACTGTCGCGGAGCTGCCTCCCACCACGCCTTATATATTGGTGCGCGAGCGCTTGCGGGCGCGTAGGGTTGTCGAACATCGGTTCGCGTGTTAGGGATGTCTCGCCGCCGGATCCTCGTCACAAAACATTCGCGCCCTGAGGATGAAGTTTTGTTTTTTTTCAAATAATCAACAAATTAAGAATTAAAAGGATTTTAATGGATTTTACTCTTAGTGCCTACTTTTCCATGAGCGGATATTTTGCTGGCAATGATAATCTATTTGCACAGGAGCCCAAAGGATGGATGTTTAATCTACGAGAAGCATTTGTACTATCTTAGGCACGTAATAGAAGTTGCATTAGTCGACGCTTAATGCTCAAGGTCACTTGCCTTACCCGTCGCCTTAAGTGTCAGTCACAACGGATGACTCAATAGCACTGGATTTGATGTCTCGAGTCGTGAAGTCAGTAAGTTGATATTATTATCATTGTTTTGTAAATTTTAATTTCTATACAAAACTTTAATTACTGACTTCATCATAGTATTTATATGCATATGTTAGCACAACTTTTTTGGCTTTATAGGGTCATAACCTAACACTCTATAGATATTATAAGAAGGTTGTGCCAGTGGTTAAGCGCAAAGTAAAGATGAGCGCGCAGCAGTACTTACTACCCACGCTGTACAAAAACTAACTAAACAGTTTACTTTACCGTTTACATTACCACGCAGCCATCAGAACTTAGCCTTAATATCTGTCGCCTTGGGGCACGCGTTGATTATAGCACCGGCACACGATGTGGCACCACGAAACCCACGTATGTTACGTCTCACGGGTGACTGACTGCCCTCTACATCATCGATCGGGTTTCTAGTGAGTAGTTCGACCTTTTCCGGACCCCCCATAACCTGTCGCATTCCCCAAGGCCCCAAATGATTTTTTGTGATGTTAAAAATGGTCTAATTTAAATTTGTCTAAATCTTGCTCATGAACGTCAACGTCACACCAATCAACTTCGACATAGGCAGCTTTATCAAAGTCGAAGATCCTTGTGCGTCAAACAGAGGAGTCAGCAAATAAAACATATTTGTCGCGGAAACATTTGAGCTTTCGGGGAATAAAGGCATTGCAGTACTATGTGCTATGCTTCGGTCTGCGATATTGCGCCATGATTATTCTACCTCTTCAATAATTTTATCTTGTTCCTAGTCGGGTATACTTGACCAATATCCTAGATGGGGGAAGTCTAGACAATATCTTTGACAGGGGAACAATGTTTACATTTAATCTGTTGTACGCGAAGCGACATGTTTAGTAAAGTATGCCTGCTACCTTGTTGCCTTGCCTTGTTTCACAACAGGGCACAGGCCTCACCTCAACTATGAGATGGTTTGGGCCATACTCCGCCACGTGGGTCGAGTGCTGATTGGTAGAGGAGTGTTGTAAGGTCAGTGATTCGTTATTAAGGTTATTCGTTGTTAAGTTAATAAGGCCCTAAGGCCTCTGACCAGACTTTACGACTAGTATCAAGCGTTGTTAGCTGGAACCAACTGTTAACGTTCGTTTCGAAACACGGAGATGCTTGTGATAAAAGTAACAAGCATGCTTTTAAACGATGCGAAGCGGTGCTAAATTTACAAAAATTTCGATAAAAACTTATTGAAAACAGCTATACTATTACTCGGCACTATTAATGATATTGTTCCTTTTAAGCTTCGAAAGTATCAAAACTATGAAAAAACAACAAATAACATTTTACATATAATTTAGTAGCTTTGCTCGTCCATAGGAAACGACCCTATCCTTATGTGGAAGTCAAGGGTGTAAATATTTACAAAATTACTTCTGTTCGGCGACATTACAACTCTTTCGTTCAGAGTCAAGATGGAATGTGTAAGTAAACATTAAGATTAAACATACGCTATATTGGTACTGCTTCAACACTCACGTCACAGTAAAGTAAACGTCAGTATATCAAGTAGGTTTATAGGGTTAGGTGTTTGTAAAATACTCAAATAAATAAAACGTTTTTTATGGGTTCACGAAACAAAATTTAAATACACTTAAAATTGCTTCAAATGATGATCAGCCTTTAAGAGCATATTTTACGATTTATAAAAGGAAAGTAGTTCTTTTCTTTCTCTAGCAGGGAGAGATAGCAAGACATCGTGAGGCGTATAAAATCTGCCCCCTCCGATACTACAACATGGCGACAATGACGGCTCTGTTAAAAGCAAATAAACTAAGAAGAATAAGAAATTTATTTTAACCTGACTGCCCAAAAACGACAGTTTTTAGGGTTCATTTAAGTGTGTGAGTTTTTTTATTCCACCATAATGACTAAACGCCCTAACCGATTTTATATATGAGGTATCATTAGAATCCTTACGTTCGCTCGGGTATCATATGAGATTTCATTATAAAAACAATAATAGCGAATTATGTACTATAATATAAGAAAAATATAAATACAGGAGGAATTATTTTGCAATCGGAGGGACCTTTGGAAAAAGTTGAATTTGAGCATAAAAACGCTGGTTCTGCCAAGGTTAAGAACTGTCTTTGTACTCTTTGCATATTGCTTGTGTTTGTTCACGTAGTGTCAATGCAAGTGGTATAATTAGGGTGCCTACGTAACTGTAAGTAAGCAAAATAATTACATTTTCATAATCAGGGTATCGATTGTTAAATGACAGCAAATAATATGTACTATCGATAGTATTGATAGTACATATTATTGGCTAGTAGTACCAGTACTAGTACGCACCAAGACGAAATATCAGGCAATTATTTAAGCTTAGTTACGTTACTGTTTAATAAAGTTTACTGTGATCACGAACACGCAAATGGTTGTCACTTGTCATGCATTTATGTAACGTCTCATAAAGTCGGAAAATGTTATTTAATCGTTAAAGTCTTGACTAGTTTTTTTAATTATTTAGCTAAGTGGCACTTGGGCTTTAGTATAGTAGTAGTGGAATAATAAATACAGGGTGTTAGGTAGAAAGAGGGTTTTATTAATTTGTCCTGACAAAATTCACTATCTAGTCCTTCGCAACACAAAGTTGTTGATTCCATAAATTTAAAAAAATATTGGTTTATGGTCTGGCGCCGCGAACGAAGTCTTGGGCCGCAGCAAGTTTAAAATAAATAAAAATTGAGCTTACAGAATCGTAACTTTAAATTATCTTAAAATGGCAACGGAATTCTGAAAGTTGGCATAAAGCGATAGTTCGAGCGATATACTGGAACTCTTCAAAAGCAATAAAAGTTTAAGTTATCAAACTATAGCGATATCATTGAACAAGTTTTAAAAATTTTAGTCGAAACGATCGAAATGGCTAGAAGGTACCCACTACTCTGGGTATTGCCTATTTATAAATAGCTTAAAGGTCTTACGGACGGTAAAGTCTTCATACAGAGTAAAATATAGTACCTACCTACTTCTTGAATGAACTTTAATTCTGACTTTACGTAAAACTTTTTTTTACATATGGCTGAGAAAATAAAATAATACAAACATTACAAATTTAACAAAAAAAAAAATTATCTTATGCAAATCTAACAGCTCGTTGATCATTTTTTTTGCAGTTTTTTTTTTGAGATTTCGAAGTTGTTTCCATAAAAGTTGTAATAGAGAAAGATAGTGTATTAAATTTACTGTGTTTACCATGTTTTAGATCAAAACCTCGAAAACCTTTTATTCTGGCACCGAAGTCTGACAACAATTAGGATAAAATAATATAAAAAATCCCACAGCTTATTAAAGCTAGATATCTTAGATTTCAATGTACAAAATCGGTACAATGACGTTTTATTTTGTAGATAGGATTAAATATATGTACGCAGTCTACTTCTCAATGCCAAATTTTCTCAACCAATTACAAACTTTAAGTTAAATATTATAGAGATCTCTTTCAATTGAGAAAATTTGACGTTTTGCTGTAGGTTGCTTTTGGTTGACTGAACAAAGCTCAGCTTATTGCAAGTGGATAAGTTTTTGTTTTTACAACAGCTAAGGCTGTGTCCTCTTATCCCCGTGTCCCATTAGGCGAATAGTGAGCGGCTAACTGTTTGCTTTCAGTTAACCTTCCCTTCCAAGAGACGGCTTATCGGTCGTTAACTCGACATTGAGTATATAGTTAGCCAGCAGACAGTCAGCCTCTCACTGTAGTGTAATAGAGAGACGGCCCAAAACTAGAACTTTTTAACGAGTTAAAAAAATTGTTAAAAAATAAACGTAACAACGTGTTAAGTTTTTATCGACACACTGTGTTCAGTTATTAAGAAACTTACGACGTACGTGCCACCCTTAATACACTGAATATAAACGATATGTTTTTATTTGCAGAAACACATTTCAGATGTATTTTTATAGTTTTAGCTGAAGGTTAATGAAAAATGATGTTGGATTGTTGTTGGGAAATTCTTAATAGCTGTATTTTATTGTTATTTAAAATTATTGCAGGCTTTATTTATAGTTGGACACAAGAAACAGATTGGACTATTAAGCTATTATAATGGCTATGAAATAAAAACCAATTTATTTTTAATGAAAAGTATATCTCTTTATAAACTAAACAAAATCGTTTAAAATTTCGTAGTCTTTGCTTTAACTCATTTTGCAATAAATTGTTAACCACTAGCAGTATGACATCATAACAAACTATCTTTTAAATAGTGTCATACAAAATGATTTATGTATAAATGAACATGTGGCTACAGTGCCACTAAAGGATTATAAAACGGGTAGGTAATTCTGAATAGTACACGACCATAAGTTTTCCAGAAGTCTTTGAAGGAATAAGAAAGAAAACCGACAACGCAGAATTCTTCTTTATCATGACAATGCTAGCTGCCACACATCGGCCGAAACAACTCGATATTTGGAAGATCGAAAGATCGAATTAACGGGTCATCCGCCATACAACCTCGACTTGGCCCCCAACGACTTTTATAGATTTTCAACCGTGGAGAATAAATCACGTGGTCAAAGTTTTTTTAGCCGAGAAGAGGCTTGATGTGTTAAAAATACCCGTTTTAGTGATACCTCAATCCTAATGGATAAAGTGCTACGAACATTCCAACGTATGCAAGAGGGCATCGATCATCATAGGGAATATTTTTAAAAGCAAAATTTGTTTAAATAATTTTTTATTAGTTACTAGCTGACCCAGCGAACTTCGTTCCGCCAATTCGTTTGACAGGTACGAACAGTTTGTATAGGAAAATAAAATAGTTGTTTTACTACTTTCCTTGCAATTTTTTTATATTTTCTGACCTTTTAACCCTTCTCTGAACTTCCAATAATATTTTAAGATCAAAATTAGCCAAATCGGTCCAGCCATTCTCGAGTTTTAGCGAGACAAACGAACAGCAATTTATTTTTATATATTAAAAGGTAAGTGTAACGAAAAGGTGAAATAGAACTTTAAGGGGTTATTCTACGGCTAATTTACATCAACTTTTTCTATGGGACCAACTACGAAATCGCAAAAAAAAAAACACTTTCCCATACTAAAACGCGACCAGCTGGCATCAGTTTGTATGGAAACGTCAATTTTATTTTTGAGATTTTGATGTTGGTCCCATAGAAAAAGTTGACGTAATTTAGCCGTAGAATAACCCCTTAAAGTTTTATTTCACCTTTTCGTTACACCCTGTATATAGATAGATAAGTTGGTTTCACTTTATTATAATTTTTTTTGCTCAGTCTTATGATGAACGGAGATGGCTGGCTTGATGAAAAAAGCGGAAGATGGTGCTGTTTGGCGCTCTTTGGGTAGCTTATGTCCAGCAGTAAGCTACAAATAGGCTGAGATGAGATAATAAGATTTATTTTTAAAGAAATTCTATCAATGTCATTTTACGGTGCGTGTACGATGGCATGTCGTTTCTGAGTAAACAGAAAAATAGAATTTGCAATTATTTTTAAGCATATTTCTTTCATTCCTCATTTTTGTATTCATAAGTCGACTCTGAACCGTCTTCTAAAAATTTTTACCGTAATTTTTTAACATTCTGTTATAATGTTTCATAAATAATAAGAAAAAATATTAATACGCGCGTCAAATTCAAAACCTTATTTTTAGTCAGTCTAAAATGAGGCAATTAACCAGCTCAAATAACTATTGATCATCTCGAAAACGCTCGCAAAAAAAATCTTCAAGCAATTGCCTAAACCTAAATGTTTATAAAGAAATTAACATAATGGCGTTCAGATGGTTATAACAACAGCCACAGCTGTTCTTAGTTATTCTAAGAATAAGTTTTTGTTCATAATTTTTTTTACAAAAAATAAATTGTACTACCTTTTTTTTACTTCTACCCAAGAAATGCTGGCTCGACGTCGTGAGGGCTGACATGCGTGCCAATGATCTCACAACTAGAGACGCTCGAGACCGCGCGAAGTGGAGGAGTAAATCAAGGAAAGCGGACCCTGGGCTCCAAAGCAATGGCTTTGGGCGCAAACGGGATTTACCGTATAGATGAAGAAGAAGACATTGTACTGACTTGACTTACACACGACTAACTTCTTTTCGTTTACGTATTTTTCCACATAATCAAAATGTTACAGAGAATATTGATTTAAAATGGCGCATAATTTCATGTCTTGGTACAATGTTTACTTAGAAGTGACGTCACGAGCCTCCACTCTCGAACTTAAACGCGAATTATTTTTGTAATTTTTTTAATGTTTGACAAAATAAAAAATAAGTGTCCATTTTTTTTAATCTACCTAACTGACAGACTAAATATAATTTCATTTTCTGTACCTAGTCGTCATCCCATTTATTAAAATGATATATATAATAGGTATAGCGATTTCTCGACACCAACTGTATTTTTTTAAATATGTTTGATATAGCCGCCATGTTTTTTTTTTTTCAAAACAGCGATTATAACATGTGACGTCGTTGGTACGACAATTCAACATGGCAGCTATATCTATCATATTTTTACAGTATGTGTCGATAAATCGCTATATCATATCGTATATTGGTGGTCATGCTAGGGGGGCAAGCAACACATCAGATGCTACGGTCTCGAAGTAAGGAATTAACATCCTTATGTTACGATGTCCTAGTCGATGAATTTTGTCAGGTGTCAGCACACCCAGATTCGAACCAATTTGGCAGAAATCGTTTTCTAAATTGACCCGAACTGGTAATTAAAACCGAGACCATTTTCGTTCAATGCGGATCACCGAGTTGCTTCATCAATCGAGTCCTAAAGTCTGCTATCGTAACAAAAAAGGGCACAACTACATATATTTTTTATTCTTCTGAATATGCAACAAAACAATAAAAATTTTTTGAGGAGATCGATCTAATTTGGCTGGGCAGCGTTCGGGAAACTACACAACGTCCTCCCGTCAAAAATACCTCTGTGCCTAAGACGAAAGTTTACAACCAGTGTGTGTTACCAGCGATGATGTTATATGGAACTGAAACGTGGCCTCTCACTATGGGCCTCATAAGCAAGCTCAAGGTCGCACAGCCTGCTATGGAAAGGGCTACGCTCGGTGTTTCTTGGCGAGATCGAATCAGTAATGAGAAGATTTGTAAACGAACAAAAGTTGCTGACATAGCCCAACAGGCTGAAGTGGCAGTGAGCGGGTCACATAGCGCGTAGATTTGACGGCTGATGAAAGAGAGAGAAAGATTCTAGAATGGAGACCACGTACCGGAAAGCGTAGCGTACGACGTCCACCCACAAGGTGGACAAACGACTGGGTAAAGGTTGCAGGAGGCTAGATGCAGGCCACTTCCAACCGGCCAATCTG
This sequence comes from Anania hortulata, assembly GCA_963576865.1. NCBI lineage: Eukaryota > Metazoa > Arthropoda > Insecta > Lepidoptera > Crambidae > Anania > Anania hortulata. Next base: position 2,692,828 of record OY756410.1, read on the forward strand.
GAAGTCACTTGTCCCAGGCCTATGTCCAGCTGTGGACGTCCTATGGCTGAAATGATGATGACGATATTCAGGATTAGAAAAAAAGGCGCGCACATCCAATCGTAATTTTCTCGAGTTTAAAAAAAAATTGTGTCCTTTTGCTTTATAACGACAGATATATGATGATAACAGAGTCTAGATAATGATCTCCACTCGTAGCCCAAAAGGGAGATATCTCCCTATTTTTAAAATGCCGTAGTAGCCCAAAAAGGAGATATCTCCCTTTTTCAAAATGGTTTTAAATCTGTGATTTCTTGGATTATCCTCTGCTTATTTTTTTATAATTGAACTATTTTAACGTTTTAAAACAGTCAAAAGCATTCCTTTTTCCTTTTGAGAGAATCCAAAGCTGTTGTAGCTTCCGTACAAATAATTTTAAAAAAGAGTCAAAAGTGATCGTGTGGTTTGTGGCGGGTCTGGAACAGCAAGTGCTATAGAAAGTGTTGGTTCTTTAGTGTTTTTACAGGTATTGTATATTGTTCACATAGTTTAATGTGTTGGTAAAGTATTTATCTTCGTACCCATGTCGTTTTTTTTTGTTTTAGTTAAGATTTGTCAATGCATGTCAATCGGTAATGAGAATTCATCGGAATGCAAGTGGTTATGTACCTCTTTATAGTATCTGTGGAACATTATAGAACGCAATAAATATATTGAATTGAAATAATTACAACAATTAGACTACTTAAGTCTATATCGATTTTCAAGATCTGTTTACAAAGCTGAAAGTTAATAGTTTAAAGCACAAACTAAGAAATCATATAAATGCAATCTGGTTTTATATTCTTCGTTTTATCATGAAACTTGGAACAATGAATTTAACATTTTGGTTTAAAACAGAATATCTATTCAGGTTGTTTATAAATAAAATTTAACTTTACGTCTTAAAAATATCATTGTTATTTTTTATACAAAATTTTACGAATAATTTTTTTATTTTATTTTATTTTATTTATTCAGGACAATAAACAATTGTACAATTATGATTACAGGATGTTTTACATTAATATTACTTATTGTACAACCAGCACCATTATCCCCTACTTACAAGTAAAATTTTGCCTCTAGTTCTTTACTAACCTATTGAGTTAAATAGACAGAAACTGTGCAGGTATCAATGAAGAGCTTTAAATAAACAAGTTCTACAAAGATAATGAACACAAAATAGCATTATTATGAAAATTTGATTTGAGCAACTGCAGTTACGTGGATAATTCCTACAGTTACTCAAATCAAACCCAGTAAGGATCATTTTGCGATTACAAAAACTGGTTTAAAGGATCGAATGTTAATAAAATTAAATATAACTCAGTCAACATTCAAGACATCTAGGTAGTAGTGGAATTAGTTTCACTATGTTTTATATTATACCTTAAAACTTTGCGTTTAAAAAATTTTTAAGAAAATATTATCGTGTGGGATAGGTATCTACTAATAAAAATATATACAAGGTTTTATTTTGAATTCACAAATTATTCTGGTGTCTGAATATTCTTTTAGACCTATTTCATTTTTTTATAAAACACCTTTTTCATTTCAATTCAATTCAATATATTTATTGCATTATATAAGGTTACACAGGTGTTATAAATAGGTTTATTAAACAGATCATTATAGACCCTGTAGGGCACAACAATAAGATAGGCATTGTGGGCAGAGAGGATGACGCTATGCATAATTAGATCAATTTGTTTATTTTTAGAAGTTGTAAAGAATTAAAATACATTAAGAAATTATATGATAATTACTGAATAACATAATCAAATAAATAGTATTAGTAATAGTATTATATATTTTTATTGTATATACCTAGACTTATTGTGTAGTTCCTTTTTTAATTACAAAATAAAACATTTTAATAGAATCATATCACTTACTGGAGTTGCCTGTTATTATGTGTTTTACAAATATTATATTTCTTTATACAATTTACTGTTCTCCTCACACTATGTCTTTTTATCATCAATTCTCACGGCTCGCCCCACAAATACCAACAAGAACTAATTACTCTTGAATGTATCGGCAAATCCGACGAAATTGGCACAAAAGAACTCCAATTAAATGCCAATGATGTACGGAAATCGAGATCAAGAGAATTTAGGGTTCGTTATGGCGAATGAAAAGAAAAAAGAAGGTATTTTGGGTCTATTCTCAGGACCTTAGTAAATAGAGATAAAACAAAACGTGATGGCCTGCTAAGTCGGTGAATGTAATAAAAATAGAATACTACGTACATTTTAATTAACCCTATCTGCACTATTTATTTCTGACAGGTACGTTTATGCAAGATAGTACTATTTATCTGTGGTTTCAGCGTACTATATCAGAGGCGCAATTCCCGTAATTTGACAATAGTCGCAATCCGGTGTCGATCCGCTCCCAGTAACATTACGATCACAAACAGTATTCTCATAAACCCAAAAAATGCAATTGCAGTTCGTAATGCGACAGAAAATGAAAGCAACCAACATTCGTTTTTTTTTTTGCTCTATTTTCATTCGTATTGGGATCAACATCATCATCATCATTTCAGCCATAGGACGTCCACTGCTGAACATAGGCCTCCCCCATTAACTTCCAGATTGGCCGGTTGGAAGCGGCCTGCATATTGGGATAGTTTTGATAATTTTACATCGAATTAAAAGTTTACGAGAATACCGCTTATGATCGTAATGTTACTGGGAGCGGATCGACACCGGATTGCGGCTACTGTCAAATTACGGGAATTGGGCCCCTGGTGTCGATACTTTATCAAGTGCTTACGTTGTAAGCATGGTATAAAATAAGCTAGAATAATTTAAGTTATTTTTCAACAACAATATTTTTTATGCATGTCTTGGCAGCCTTTAATTAAGGATGTGATTTATTTTTAAGTTGTATGACTGTCTCAGTGAAAATGAAAATGAAAATATTTATTCATTGTAAAACTGAAAAACATAACAATATAGAGGCAGAACCACTCCTTTTAAACGTTGGAAACACTTGTGCCAGGAGAGGCCACTCTCCCTTAACATATTAGGGGTAATAAATTATACAATAAATAATGATAAAATAAAATACAACACATTTACAAAAGTCGTGCGTTTTTGTCTGTGTCTCTTTCTATGTGTGTGTGTGTGTGTGGTATGGTGGTGTAAGTATGCTTTGTTGGATAAATAAATAAATAGACTTTGGTCCTTCTGCGGATATCTTTGATTCGAATCGTATCTCACATAGAAACATCAAGCATAATTATCTCCTTATCAGTGTGATATTAGCTTGTTTATGAAAGAAAGCGTTACGGGTATATGGTTTTCGGGTAGCGATCACGAACTGGAAGACGTAGCGTGAGTAGGCCTCCCACGCGGTAGACTGATGACCTAGTCAAGGTTGCGGAAAGACGCAGAATGCAACCAGCCTTAAAATCTATTATCCTAACCTTCATTCAATTTTTTATTAAATACGACATACAGGTGTAATTAAAAAAAAAAACCGACTTCAAAACACTAAAATGCTAAAAATAATCCTAACACTTAAGTACCTAATTAGTTACATTTGGAGTCGGTGCCAGCTGATGAGAGATTCAATGTTTTTGTTTGCACCGACTCCAAAAGTAACTGATTAGGTACTTAAGTGTTAGGATTATTTTTAGCATTTTAGTGTTTTGAAGTCGGCTTTATTTTTTTTTTATAAAATTTACTTATTTCATCTATTTTTAGTGATAAATCCTAATCTAACTGCTGAACACTAATTTGATTCCCTATTTTCCTACCCTTAGGGGTGATTTTTATTTTGCAAACTTTTATCATATTATCTTTGAAGTATAAGCTATTCAATAAAACAAAAATCATCAAAATCGGCTCATATTTGTCGGAGATAAGTAACAAGAACCACAACCAAAATATTATCTGGGTATATATTTGTTGATTTTCTCAAAAAGTTCTAAATCAATTTCGATAAAATTTATATGGGACCACCTCTGAAGTATGATCTACCAAACAAAAAAAGAATCATTAAAATCGATTCATAATTGGCGGAGTAATCGCGTAACAAACATACAAAAAAAAAAAAAAACACAGTCGAATTGAGAACCTCCTCCTTTTTTGAAGTCGGTTGAAAAAGTGGTTTTCAGGGGTCTCCAATTCCGTTTATTTTAAATTCTGCGCAAGTGTTTAGGCGGTGTACGCAGGTAGACTTTTATAATTTAATTTGTAAATGACAAATAATTTCATCATGTTCATCATCATTTTAGCTATAGGAGGTCTACTGCTGATCATAGGCCTCCCATTGACTTCCAAATTGACCGGCTGGAAGCGGCCTGTATCTGGATACAGTCGTAAGTACGTCTGGATACAGTCTGGATACAGTCGTGGATACAGTAAGTACGTCTTCCTGCGACCTTTACCATGTCGTTTGTACACCTTGTGCGTGGACGTCCTATGCTGCGCTTGCTGGTACGTGACCTTCATTCTAAAATCCTTCTGCCCCATCAGCCACTTCAGCTTGCTAATCCATTGGGCTATGTCAGCGAGTTTTGTTCTTTTTCTGGATGCGAAATTTGGCAAACACAGATATTGATAACTTGCTTAACATAAAGCCATGTGTGCCGTGTGGGGACGGCCATAAATAATACACTTCCTTACCGCCAACAAGAGGCGTGTCGTAAGAAACGACTGATTCCTGTAGCACAAAACGGGTAGCAGTGTCTGTGTGTAAAATGTTATAAAAAATTGCACTCACCAACCCGCCTGCCAACCGTGGCAAGTATTGGCAATCCCCCCCGATGAAAATCATTGAGGGAGGCCTGTGTTCAGCAGTGGATATCCTATGGCTGAGATAATTCCGTGTTTGTGTTTCCGTATGTTACTTATTTATTGCTCTTTGGCTTATTTCGAAATCTACGCAGACAAAGTCGCTGCCAAAAGAAATAGTAGGTAATGAAAATATATTAACACCATTCTTAAAAAACTGTTTTTGATGCTAAAACGATTTATGATGACGTTTAAAACTCTGTTAAAACATCTTAAAGGTTTACGTGGTCATCGTAATATTTCAAGCAGTCAATCGAAAATATTGGAAAAGTTAATGAAAGCGTAAATCAAAGGCGATCTATTATGGACGGCCCTCTGGGTCTTGTCAAGATAACTTAGCACATAGACGCTGCATGGATGATTTGCAATAATTCAATAATCCAGTGATACATTTGTTTTATTTAAATTTTAATTTATGGGTCTTGTTAAAAATATAAATGTACATAAACATTAGTTGTGCAATACATCAATAGGCTAGTTTCCTGGGTCAAAAAAAGATTATTCTATTTAGTCCGTCAGTTGGATTATCAAAAAATATTGGACCCATATTTTGTCTTTGTCAATCAAACAAAAAATGATGAAGATAAAGCGCATCAAAGTGAGCACGTGACGTCACGCCTTGCTAAAAAGTGTCGCAAGGCGTGACGTTACGCGGAACTTTAACGGGCTATATCTTTATAATTTTTTTTTGATTGAGAAAGGAAAAACACCTTTCCAATATTTTCTTTTAAGCCAACTGACGGACTAATTAGATTTTTTTAGGAAACTAGCCCATTGTTAGTATCGAAATAAGGAAGCAACGGCTTCTTGTTACTAGTTAACAGACAACTTTTCTGTCGGAGGCGTCTACTAGTTTATCAGCACACCCAGTTTATCTGAGTGTCGTTTTGCATTGGTGAGTAGGTCTGGTATTGGCTCTTGCCAAACCCTTGCACTTTAAACTCAGCACCATTCGATTCATAAAATATTTAAAAATACTATTGAGAGAAGCGTCAAATTTTTTAAAACTTTAACGGTTTTTTAATTTAAAGTTGTTATTGTGTTATGAGAAAAACTATTTCAACGATTTCGGTGGGTATATATCCACCTGCCTACTTCGTCATCAGATCCTAGTCACTGATTTAAAGTTAGTTTCCAATGAAAACCAATACATTAAACGCAGACACAATAGTAAGGAGTTTATTTAGGGGTTAAAATCCCTGTAGGAAATAATAAAAATGCATAAAATCATCTGAGGAATGATTAAAAATTAAAAACATTTTAGAAATTCCAAAAGAAATCTACAATATTTTTTACGGTTCCGTAGTCCTTATAGTTTCATAATATCCATCTGTCTGTCCACGGATTAGTTCAGATACTTTTAGTAGTAGAAAGCTGTAATTTAGCAAGGGTATACATATTAATCATGCCAACAAAAGGGTAGAATGAAATCCTAAAAAAAATATATTTAGGATACCTTCCCTACACTTACAGTCAGGATAAATTTTTCTCGTCTATCGCATAGTGTGGGGTGTCGCAGGATAGGTCGTTCTAAAATATTGTAGGTATACAAGTACCATTTTTCGATTAAGGCATAGGTTTACGTAAAATGTAAAGTGCATATTTTTGTTAGAGTCAAAATTAGTGTCCGCCAGGAAAATGGATGGTATAATAAAGGTGAAAAAATCCACGACAGTATATTAAAATTTGATGAAGCTAAAAGGGTAACTATCATAAAAAACCCAAAAAACCGATTTATTTCTGCAAATATTAAGCTCTTTTACACATCCCAATACCTAAGTAGGCTTTACATGTTACTGAGATAACTTCTAAAGTTTTGCTTGGAAAAGGAATTTACTTGATAATATTGTTAATTATGTAAAACAGGTAGGAAATACCGCATTATTTTAAAGAAAACTCCGGAACCCTACATTGCGCGTGGACCGTTACGCACTACGCCGATTTTTTATTATCTGGGGTTAAAATAAAATCACAAAATTGCGGTATCTACTAAGATATTTTGTCTATGCTTGTAAGTGACGTGGTAAATAAGATCGTCCAATTTTGGAGTCAGTGACTACTTTTTAAACCCTTTAACATTTTAAATGAGTTTTTCAGAACCATAAAACACTGCTCAAGTGTACGAGTCGGACTCTCACCGAGGGTTCCTTACCCATAAGCGTCACTAAGACTTAACCTATGTCGTTACTTTGCCCATAAACCGCTAGTTACATCAACAAATTACAAAATGATATTTAGAATATTTAAAAAAAAAACATTCTAGTTAATACGCTAATTATTTAGTTACAGTTAGTTCGGAAGTTAAGTTTACTTACTCTCTTGATATTAGCTCGAGAGTTAAGTTTAAGTTTTAGTTAGAAAATGTCTAGTAAGATTCGCTTGGAAGTAACTAGAGCTAGTGGCTTCTAAAAGAAGTTTAGATAACTTTGAGAAAAATTTAATATTTTCTATTGAAAATGACTTAGGGCCACCGCAGATGTAGTGAGGCGCGGCAAAAAGACTGTTATAATATTTTTTTTATCTAAACCCTAATTAATATAACCGTTTAAAATGGCATGCCAAAGCTAAACAATAGCGAAGGGCGACACAAGTGACACGAGCTGCCATTTTCAGTCATATATTATAGATAGATAGACACTTTATTGCACAAAAACATTAAGGTTATTACACACAAGACACAGTTATGTACAATCAGGCGGCCTTATCGCCAAAAGCGATCTCTTCCAGACAACCTTAGGGCAGAGGAAATTAAGTATTAATACAGTGGGGTAACGTAGTGCGAGAGCAAAAGAGTGCGTAATTATATGTTATATGTATGTATTATATGTTACGGTTTAGTTTAAATTATTATCATGTCAGTTTCTTCGCCGCGCCTCGCTAGGAAGTATTCTATAACATAGAGGTAAAAGCATTCAGATAATCAAAATGGCGTATTAACGAACCGCAAACTCAAGCAAGATACAAATATGCCGTACATTCTAAATTTACGATCACTTTACGAATCTGCAAATATGTCATCGTAAAACTGGGTTAATGTGTACCAATAAACTGTTTGAGTGTGCGACATAAATGCAAAACATGTCGAAATTAGATGTTCTTACTGCTAGAAAAACTAGCTGTTTATGCAGCCACATGGAGCACATCATCATCATTTCAGCTCTACGACGTCCACGGCTGAATACATGCCTCCCCCAATGACTTTCACTGGAGGGGATTGCCAATACTCGCCATCCTTGGCAGGCGGGTTGGCGAGCCCAGTTTTTTATAACATTTCGCACGCAGACGCTGCTGCCCGTCTCGTGCTACAGGCATTAGTCCTCTCTCACGACAGTCACGACACGGCTCCTGTAGGCAGTGGGGAAGTGTATTCTTTACGGCCCGCCCCATACGGCACATATCATAGTGAAAACTGTGCAACAAAATTAATAGATTTTCATATTATGCATTTTAAAAATTAATTACTAAGCGTATAGAAGGTTTTAAAATTGCATTTGGTTCCATACCTACTTTGTGTACATAATGCAATCACATGCTCCATACACTATTATCGAGGTATGCAAGTAAGTTTGTGAGAAGCAGCTAAAAAAATCTCGCTTTCGATGTTGCTCTCATAGAAAAAATTGCTGTAAGTACCTATATAACCAGTTGATCACGTGGTTTTAAGGAGTGTCCTATTTTCTTGTACATTCTGTTTAGACATTTCGCTTTGTGTTAAAGCTGTGTTAAAGTTGATTGCCTAATTTAGCCAAGATAATGTTTGCCGGGACAGCTAGTTAGTAATAATTGACAAGTTTTTTCGGATTTGCATTTTATAATAGCCCTGATCCCGTATCTATAAAAAGGCGTCGGTCAACAATTGCGGTATTCAAGTAAAATATTCACATTAAAATCGATCTGACACGTGATAAGGGTTTCCAGCCCTATTGAAGTGTGCTAGGGTTGTAAAAATCTATCGATAATGTTTTCAACTTAATCGTGGAGAGGTTATGGTCAACAACAGTGGATAAGGACGCCAAAAATAATGCAATTTTATAATTACTGATTCATAAACCTTACTCACAATAAATTATTTTGTGAGTAAGGTCGCCATAGGGCAGAGATTTATGGCAGTTTAGGATAAGGTTGAGAATGTAAAGTTTTCTTACTGTGAGAAGACAATCATGGTTGCGCATTATGTTTTTAATATTGTTGAATCTCCGTGTCTTTATTTTTTAACCTGGGTTTATGTACCATCTGATATGGATCAATTCAACACTGATAAGACTGATGCCTTAAGCTCCTTCTTAATAGTTAGTTAAGGTTAAGCTTACAGAGTGGTATCACCATCTAAAGCCAACATCGATGGATAGGCTTACATCACTATTTTAACAGCAATGATTGCGCCTCCGTGACTACGCGAGATTTTCTTTCAGCCTAGATTATTTGAGTGTTAGGAAAGGATCTGCTGAAATTGATTTAGGAATACTCATATTTGTTTCACACTGATTTATTTTGATTAGGTCTCGAAAAAGAAAGAATGGAATTGTTTGATAAAATTATAATGTTATAATTTATATTCCTTTGAGGTTCACGGCCAACGCATCACTAGAGTAGAGGATTCTGAGGATTACATCTACAGCGGACAGGTAGCCTGGATAAAGACAGCCAGGAACGCGATTTGAAGCACAGCGTCCAATTAGGATGGGGGGCTTTTGGCCGGTTGTCCGATGTGTTCAAGGGGGACGTACCGCTAAACCTGAAGCGTCGTACATTCCAACAATGTGTCCTTCCTGTCATGATGTATGGAACAGAAACATGGTCGCTAACCAAGCAGACGATAATCAAACTACAAGTCACTCAAAGAGCTATGGAGAGGGTTATGTTGGGAGTTTCTCTTCTTGATCATATAAAAAACACAGAGATAAGAAGAATGACCAAGGTTAGCGACATAGGCCTAGAAATAGCGCGTAAGAAGTGAAAGTGGGCAGGTCATATTGTCGAAGAACGGATAGTAGATGGGGCAGGGTGTTGAAGTGGAGGCCTAGAACTGGACGTAGGAGCGTGGGCAGGCCGCGAGCTAGGTGGATCGATGACCTGGTGAGAGTGGCGGGGAAGAGATGGATGCAGAGGGTTTGGAATGGCGTGCTAGGGAGCATACCTACACTCAGCATTGGGTGGAGACAGGTTGAAGAAGAGAATTTATGTTTCGCACTGTCATTTTAAAATATCCTTTCATCTGACGAAAGCACAAAAGCCATACAGACAAAATAAAGATTTACATAGAATACATCCCTTAAAATAATTGAAACGAGGATATTTAAAGCTTTTTCTTAGCTATCCATCCGTTCAAAGCCGCGACGGGTCGCTATTATTAAATGACATAAAACATAGTTTTTATAAACAGGTAAGAAAAACATATAGTACCTTAAACTTTAATAGAGTACGTACTTATCTCATAAATATCTGAAATAATAATTTTGTTTACTTTGGTAGCCAAACTCTATCATACATTACCTTGCTCATGTTTGCTCGCATAAATAGCTCTCAGAGGAGTCTAGTGTTTGAACTTGATATTCAATAAAAAGCTTTTAAATGTGATAAGTAAAAGCGTAGTAAAATATATCATAAATGCCAATTCCCGCCCCGATCTCTGAGCGGTGGTAAGAGAAAGCTCTTTAAATACCTATTTTAAGCGTTCGTAAAAATCTGAGTTTATTCAGCTTAAAATGACATTCTTATCATTTTAATACTCGAAATTAGTACAAAAAATTCTATTTAGTAATAATTGGTATTCGTTGTAATTCTCGCGGCCGATCACCCACAAGATGGACAGACCTCATAAAATCTTTTACGAAGCGTTCCCTTGTTGAGTGTGCCCGCAGTGCCACGAATAGAGAAAGATGGAGAAGTCTTGCAAAAGCCGCAACCAACTTATCAGACAATCCACAACCGCGACTACTACGCCGGGAGTGTACGACTAAGAAGAAGATGAAGAAAAATTGGTATTCTCCTTTATTCTAATGTCGTCTTGCTATCATGATTGATTGATTGCCCTGGCAAAAGGGGTAGACCCACCTAGGACCCACCGCCAGGCCCTGACCTGGCGGTGGCGGCATGGCCAGACATTTTTACCTACGTAGCTTGCCGGTTTCCGCAAAACATGGCCGTACCAGCGTAGGCGACTCTCCTGCAGTTTGTCTGCAATATCATGTTCAATGATTATTGGACCTGCTTAGCTCTCACTTACTACAGTCTTGTAACTGTATTTCGTGTAAAATAGGCTGACAAAGGTGACTGTATTTGTTGCGCCGTTTCTTCTCAGCCAGAACCTGGCACCAGCCGATATGTAGTCCCAAAGCGGTGGTAGGGCAAAGTAAATTTTTGGGACGTGTGTAAGTGTCCGAAAGAGAGCCTAATCTTTGTCTTTAATATAAAAATGAATCTCCATTTCCCTTGGTCATCGCATCACGCGTGAACGGATTGAACAATTTCGCTAATTCTTTTTTTGTTGTGTTATTTCAGGAGAAGGTTCTTTTGAAAGAAAAAACTAAGAAAGCTGCGCAGAAATTATTCATAATTAAATTGAAACCACGCGAACGAAGTCGCGTTTAGGACAGAAAACTGCCACTTATAAACGTCAATAATAACATTATTGGCCCATGCAGAACATGTCTCCTTAGTTTTTGGGCCCTACTAGCGCTTCGAGACAAGACACAGACAATCTTGCAAGTGCTGAGAAGAAACGCCGGAACAAACTCAGTCACCACTAGCTGCCACAAAAAAAAGGAAAAGAAAATAATGTATACCTGTGCGAGCAGGGCAGTTTTTAATTCCAGACATTTTTGTCATTTAAATAGTCATTCACAGTATAATAACCCTTTTTCATTAATATAATCTTAACATGTGATTTAAACTCAAACATGGGTACTTTAACAATAGACTGTGGTAAATTGGTAAAAAAGCGAATACATTTCCCCATGAATGAATTACTCACTTTATGCAGTCTGAAATTTGAAGGCGAGAAATTTTTGGGGCGATATAATCTCAGAAACTACTGATTCGAATCAAAAAATGGTTATAAAGGCTACATAATACCACGCTACGACCAATACAAGCGGAAAATCAATGAAAAATGTTTCAATAAACGGGACAAAATATTCCTTTTGAGAGCTTTGGCATGTGCTGCGTAAACTTAATGTTACGCAAAAATCATGTGTAACGGAATAGATCCCCTTTAAAAGTTATAAAAAAAACTATGAGAACATAATAATAATAATATATCTTTTTTTTATGATAATCATGTTTCTTCTAAGATATTTCATTATCCGGTCGATGATAAACACTTTACGTGGCAGACAGAACTCCGCACGGACAAAGCAAGAAATACGAAATATGAAAAACCGCTGGCGGAAGCTAGTGTAATAATAACTAGACTGCCTCATCTGAGATCATGGTAAAGTATCTATAAGCGTATCAAATCAAATCAATTATTTACTTACAGACACGGTATAATAAGATGGATACATATTTGAGAATACTACCAGGAACATGAGCTAACGCTGGGAGATAAGCAGTGATCGGAATAGGTAGATTTATTTGATGTACTTTGGTATTGCTAGCATAATATGTATATGCCTTTTTTTTAAACTGATACCAAGAAATGCCGGAATCCCGGAGGCATGTCCATATTAACATCAATGTTTGAGATCATTGACCCCAAATCAATCTACCTATACCGATCACTGGAGATAAGTCAGCCTGCCTAGCATAAGCACTAAAACACGATATGATATGATATGATATAGCGAAATATCGACACCAACTTTAAAAATATGACAGATTTAGCCGCCATTTTAAATTTTTACCGAAACAGCGATCTCAATATGTGACGGCGATTCAACATGGCGGCTATACTTATCATATTTTTATAGTTGGTGTCGATATTTCGCTATATCATATCATATCATATTGTGTTTTTAGTGCTCATGCTAGGCAGGAGGAATGCAATAAACCTAAATCTAACAGCGTCGATGGCGTCTTGCTAAATCCCTATGATTTGTAAATATAGACCCCTACCTAACCTACAAGTGGTCCTACTTAAGCTATTTATTTTGTGATTTATCTCTTCGTTAAGATGCAACCAACTCCGTACCAAGATATTAGTTTCTTACGGTATGGCAAACTTGTAGAAGTTTAGATTAAGTTAATATTGGGTTAACAGAAAAAAATGGCTCTTTCGCGCAATTCTGCATTAAGAGAAAGTTATTCATCATCATCATCATCATCATTTCAGCCATTGGACGTCCACTGCTAAACATAGGTCTCCCCCAGTGACTTCCAGATTGGCCGGTTGGAAGCGGCCCGCATCCAGCGGCTTCCTGCAACCTTTACCAGGTCGTCTGTCGACCTTGTAGGTAAGTTATTATCTTAGTATTATTACCTATCTTCAATTGAAAATCTATATAATAATGAAAGAAACAACATTAATTTGTTTGCAAGTCTTCTACAGACTAAAGCAAAACCACTTTACTATTTTTGAACTTCCCCTAAATTCAGCATACGATTTATATTCTTGTCAAGATATATTAAACAGTAAATTCAGTTAGTGTGTGGGAACTTCCTCCGAATTCAAGTATGGTGACACGCCGATTAAAGTTTAGAGAGCTACAAGTATGCGTGCGGTTTGATCTAGGGATGGGCCGATGTGAGTGTAATGTGATATGTAGAACAGCTCTGTTATTACTTGCAATGCTGTTATAAGTAGCAAACTCGCTAAGGAGAGGCGTGAAGCTCGCGTCGTGTCGTAGCAACCATTTGCACTTTTACGAATATCTTTTGACAGTACCGCAGTGTCAGATCTACCAATTACAGCGTCCTGCGAAATAGGGACGATAACAGACTTTTTTTTCTTCGTCTATCAGGTAGATTATCGAAAAGTATTCGACACGTATTTTTCTTTTTTCACATAATCAAAATATTACAGAGATTTATTAATTGGAAATGTCGCATGACGTCACGTCTTGGTATTTTTTTTTCTTAGAAGTGACATCACTAGCCCCCACTCCCGAACTTTGAAGCGCTTTATCTTTGTCATTTTTGGTTGATTGACAAAAAGAAAAAATCTGTGTCTATAATTTTTTAATACTTGTAATCTAACTGACGGACTGAATAGAATTTACTTTTCTTTACCCAGTCGTCATCCCTATTGATACGAGGTGCAGCGAGGCGTACTAATATGACATTAATTTATTTGCCGTTCAAGGAAAGTGGTTTTAGGACAAAGTTAGGTAATTTTTCTACTATCAACAGAAATTAGTCACAATTATTATTTAGTAAATTGCCACGTTCTCTCGGTGCCAATATTGACATATCTTATTCACTACGTAATTTAGATTTACCCTGTCTGAATTATTTGTTTATGGCAGGTAAATTTATGCAACATTGCACTATTTATCTGTGTTTTAGTGTAGGTACCGACTTTATGAAGTGCTTATGTTGTAAGCATACTTAGCATAAAAATAATTATAATAATTTACGTTATTTTCCAACAATAATATTTTTTATGTATGTCGTGGCGGCCTTTGATTGTATTTGTGAATGTTTTGTTGGTTGTCCTTAAATAAATGAATTACTGTTATTTATACAAACAAAAATAGTGTGAGGAGACGGTTTTTTCATACTAACAGTGTAATAGTAGGTAGGAGGAGAACCACAGTGGCATTCTCTTTCCCGCGACGCACTGTATTTGCTCAACGCCAGTTTGCTTCGCAGAGCGTCTATATCTACAACATCATAAACCGTAAGTTTAATATTTACCCTATGCTAAGATACGAATGTAAAAATACTGTGCTCAAATGGCTTACTACATTAACTCACGAAGAAACCGAAAGAATTCTAAAAAGATTGAGTTGAAGTTACTAGATACTCTGGTGCATCTATCATCGTACCCCTACAAAACACGTAGGTATTTACACACACACACACACACACACACACACACGTATACATATGTATAATATTATATAAAATGTCCAAAGCTTGTTGTAAAATACTTATGTTCCATACCGACTAAGTAAATTAATAATAAGTAAAATTCTTTAAAAGCTACTGTTATTGTATTTAAGTTAATACAATTGTTTTGTAATAGCTCAATAACTAAGTACTAGCACTAAGTCAAGAGCGAGTCACTCCGACACAAGTATCCAATTACTTCCTGGAGCTGTCTCACCTAACCACTTGTAAAATTTACTAAGCAATAAAGAAATATTTTATTTATTTTTTATAATAGTAAAACAATGCTTGTATTGCTGTAAGTTCCCTCATTCCGAATTGGGGAGCAAGCAATCAGCAGAGTAAAGACAGCAGATCGAAGCGAAAGGCAACAAAGCCTTTATGGATACGAAATATTTGCTGACAATTTGTTCATTACTATTGTCACTAGGGGTGTTCGTTATATTAGGTAGCAGAATAAATAATACTAATATTAATTTATATTCATATATTAGGTTATAATCAAATAATAGGCACACCTAATATATTAGTATCAAATTATTTTTTTATTAGTGGCAAAACGCGCCATTGGTTATGTTGCTTGAGTAAACAAGTAACCAAGATGATGATCTTATTTTTATAGTCATTGATTTCAGGAATTCGCAAAAGATGGCGTGTATCATTTGGTTTAAGCTGTGCTACCTTTACTTATTATCAGATGATGTTAGAACAGGACAGAATCATAATATATTATATCAACGTCCTTCTCATACTAATATTTTTAATATTCGATCAGTTGTGTACTTGTGTTGTTTGTTTTAATCACAGATTAGAGATTAATGTATCTACGATTATAATAACCATCATGCGGCGCGACTAGCAAATGTATTTTTTCTCTTAAAGTTTATGTAGTGTCGAATGTAGAATAGTATTTTTGAATAAATAATAATGAGAATGACTTGAATCGGCCAAATATAAGTTTTTAACAAAATAGACAATGAGGCCAAAACACGCACATATTGTAAAAAGTGTATGTCATTTGAAACCATTTGAGCAAATTGAAAAATTATAATTTGAACAAAATCATTTAATTTTCAACATTGACTTTTTTGCTTGTAGCGTATTAGGTAATTTAAATAACTTTTAATAGTCAACAGCTTTGCGTTACCTGTAACGAGATATAACGAACGCTTAATGCAGTTTTAGCGTATTACAAAATATATTATCTGAAGCCATATATTATAGCAGAAAAAATAATAGGTGTTATAAAAATAGCATAACGTTATAACGCGTTAGCAATATGTAGCCGTTATGAACACTCCTAATTGTCACCGTGTTCCGGTATTTTAACTAACATTCATCAACATCGAAAAAAGTATAGCTCAGAAACCAAAACATACAATGAAAACAGCGTAAACCAGGCCGTCGTGTGACAGAATAAATATTTTTTGTTGTTGTCAGAGTGTAAAAATAAAATGAAATAGCCATTTATATTTTTTTTAATTTTTCGATTTCGGAATTTATTTTATTTTTAATTATTTACAATCTTACTATAGATATTTACAAAACAATAAAAATAAATAATCTAAACCTAAATATTATTTATTGTATTATTTTAGCTATTTATTGCTATTTTATTTTATTGAAACAATGCACAATAATTAGGATACAAATTATTCATGGTTGCTACAATGTGTCCCTTATTTCTGTGTGTCTTTTGGCATAGGCCTCCTTCATCTGTCTCCACTGAGATGTATCCATTGCCACCCTCATCCAGTGGGGTCCTAAGGTCATTTCTATATTGTCTTCCCATCTTCTAAGTAGACGGCCCTTTTTCTTTTTGCCATCCTTAGGATATCAGTGGGTCACCTGTCTCTCCACTTATTGAGATTACATCTTAAAAGGTGTCCATTCCTCCTCCACTTTTGCTGATCAATTCGAGTAAGTATGTCAGTCAGAAATAGTATATCATCGTTTTGTATTTTATTTTTCAGCTTCACAGCAATCATACGTCTCTCCATTGCCCGCTGTCAGAATGTAAGGGCACTTAAAAACTGTGTCATTTTTAAATTAAAATTCATTCATAAGATTTTTTTTACACTTATTTATATTTGTTTAAACATTGTCACATATAATCGTCTTGTGGAACAATGCTCTTGTCACGTTCTTGTTGTTTTGTCACTGCTCTTTCGTCACTCTAAATTTGACGTGGGACATCACTACATCAGACAAGCGGGTTAAATTATGTGTCGATTATATTGTAGCGCCCCAAGCATACATATCGTGCAACTTCGAAACTCGCGGTTTGCGTCGAGTTGTCAATTTGACGGATTGTGCTTAGTTACCACACGGTGTTATAGTTTTGGAACTGGTTCATAATTGACTAGAAGTTTCCCGCGACTTTCTCTGCATTCTCTCGGAATAATAGACAATCAATTGGAGTAGTGGCGCGGTCATTCGCGTTCTATTCCCGGTTCGAGTTAAATAATTGAGAAAAATATTTTTTCAAAAGTTCGAGTCTGGGTGTACTGGGAGACGCCCCTGGCAAAATACGCTTTCTGGTATCTCGTAATACAATGGTAGTAATGGTAGTAATTAGTTGGTGTTTAGTCTAACGCATATTTCGACTGCAGCAATTGACAGGGTCGTATGTGAAAGTTCGCTAGTTTTCAATACAGTTAAATTACATTATCAAAACAAAATTTGGTATGGTGCAATAACTTTAGGTAAGCAAGAAGATGATAAGGTAAAAAAGTGTAATAATAAATAGGAAATGAGAAAAAAGGGCACATGTCACGTTATTAATCGTAAAAGACCAAGCTACTATGTCGAAAATGGGATATCCTACATTATAAATCGGAGTTTTATTTCTTAATTTTGTCGGATGTGGAACATACTAGAATAATTATCGGAGTTTTTATTCCTAGATAAGTGGTAAGTGGGACTTACGACAAGTACAAGACTGTACCAAGTCTAGCATTTTTTTAGCCCGAGACATAATATAAAACGTAGAATCGCATTAATTGTAATAAAAAAATTTAGTTGAAAAAAAATAATCGCGCGTGCACTCTTCCCGCTAACTACTTTGGAACTGGCAGATCCGCGCGGCGCACGAGTGACCGCCCTCGCGTGCCCCGTTAATTACGTCTCAACATAACTACCTACAGTTACAACTACCTACAGGGAAAGAGTTCTATTTGACAGTTGAAACTTTATGAGGCCAAAGATATCGATATTATAAGACATTTAATGCAAAAAAATAAAAATCGTCAAAATGTAGTTCCAACTTTGTTAATTGCTGCAGTCGATTTATTTATTTATTACTAGCTGTTGCCCGCGACTTCGTTCGCGTGGTCTTTTATTAAAAAAAACTGCAACTTTCTTAATTTTTTCTTTCTTAAGAACCTTCTGTTAATAATTAATAAAACAAAAAAAGAATTAGCGAAATTGTTCCATCCGTTCACGCTTGATGCGATGACCAAGGGAAATAGAGATTCATTTTTATATTATATTTACTATACTATATGTTTTTGATATTTATGTTTGTTTAAATTTAAAAATGTAAGTAATTAGGTCATTAATTATTTGTGTATTGGTTCTGTTATGTGTCGTTGTGATGGCCGTTGGCAATAAACATTCTTATTACCCGACTGACCCAGAAGGGTAAATATTTTTTTAACCTATCTTATCTTAAATTATGCTTATTCAATTGAAAATGGAGGCTACATATAAATATAGATGATGCAATGTCAACATACGTATGAAATACTCATCAAAAGTCGTTAAGTCGTTTCAAAGATTAGCCTGGACAAAAAGATATTGATGTATATTGTGACGGGCAAATAAGGTGGGTGGACCATGGAAGGCCATGCTCCTAGTTATTGCTATGTGATGACAACATCTCAAAGAGTTTGAACATTTTAACACTTCTTAAGAATACACCACTCACAAGTACAATTTTAATAAAAGACTAATAGTTCTAATAAGTAACAATATTAAACAGATATAATATACTAAATAAAACATACATACCTAAGCTGACATCGTCATAATATGTAAATACAAATTACAACCCTAAAAGTAGGTGTCACACATTTGTAATAGACAGCTCTCCCTAGACACGACTTAGCGAAAAACAGTTTTACCAACTACTTGTGAACAATACTTATTCGTGATGAAATAGTTTAGTTATATACCGTGCTACAAGTTTGGTACATTTTAAGGGTGCTGGGAAAATACTTTCGACGCGGTTGTAAGGCGGTTGCGGTGCGTTTCCGAGGCTGCTAAAAGTCAGTTACTTAAGGTGCAAGGCGGATACGGTGCAGTTGCAGTGCGGTTGTGACGCAAAGGTGGTGCGTTTGTAGTGTGATTGCGGGGCGTTTGCAGTGCGGTTGCGGAGTGATGGCGGTGCGTTGACGGGGCACAGCACATTTACGACACACACTATAAAGAACTTTAATTATGTTTACTTTATAGTACAGCCTTAATATTTTTCTCTCCCAATTTGCGCTCGTTTAAGACGACCATAAATAGCTCGTAACAGCGGCCATCTTGCATTTAAGCTGTGTTTACTCCAGATATTCCTTGTTTATTGACGTGCTATGCCGGGAATAACTGGATTATATAAACTGTGAAAGATCTATCTTAAAATACATTTTATTATGTTTTAACGGGAACTATTTCAAGTTAAAGTAATATCTATCACTTCTCTAAAAGGTAATTTATTTAATGAAATAAACAGAGTATCCATTACGATGGAGCTTCGAGGGTACGACCTTTGATAAAGGGTAAAACAATAGGTTAAGTGTCGTGTAGGGACGGTGTGTCCTGTGGGGACGGCTGTAAAGAATACCTATACTTCCCCACCGCCAACAAGAGGCGTGTCGTAAGAGGCGACTAATTCCTGTAGCACGAGACGGACAGCAGCGTCAGCGTGCGAAACCTTATAAAAAACTGCGCTCGCCAACCCGCCTGCCAAGCGTGGCGAGTATTGGCAATCCGCTCCCCAATGAAAATCATTAGGGGAGGCCTGTGTTCAGCAGTGGAAGTCCTATGGCTGAAATGATGAAAAAAATAAGAAATTTTATTAAACAGAAATTTTAGGTATTCAAGTAGGTAAAATTGAACCTAATAAAATTTGTAAATTGAAACCCATGATGAAATCAAATTTTGGAAGTCAATTAAAACTTTATTTTATTAATTTTTATGTTACTGTATTATATTACTTTTGAAAAAGTGCCAAAATATCAGACTCAAAAGGGTGGGTACATGCAAAAAAATGCATGGCAGATAATTCAATTCTTAATTTGCAATATACCTATTTATATATTATTTTGTTGATTTTATTTTATTGGAAAAGAAACAGATATTTCAGGTTCATATAGCTAGGTAGGTAGCAGGTGTAAGCTATACACAAACAATATACAGTGTGTAACGAAAAGGTGAAATAAAACTTTAAGGGGTTATTCTACGGCTAAATTACATAAACTTTTTCTATGGGACCAACATCAAAATCTCAAAAAAAAAATATTGACGTTTCCATACAAACTGATGCCAGCTGGTCGCGTTTTAGTATGGGAAAGTGTTTTTTTTTTTGCGATTTCGATGTTGGTCCCATAGATAAAGTTGATGTAATTTAGCCGTAGAATAAACCCTTTAAGTTTTATTTCACCTTTTCGTTACACACTGTAGATTAATGACATGTTTAATCTTATATAGGAACATGCAAAGTGACAAATTAGTACACAAGATGAATAAAATTTAACTCACAAGAAATTACATTAAATTATTCAAGATTTGGATTAATATATTCATTAGATACATACATTTTATCACCCTATCATTAGAAATCTTACTTCTTATCTTACTAGAATATAAAAGTTTAAATGTGAAAGTATATATATATATATTTCTGTGTTATTTATATATAATATCAGTCTGGAAAAGAGATAGGATACTTTTATTCTGGCAAAATGTACGATCCCGGAAGGACGCAAGATATCGCATGGTAGATAGTTAGACGTCGCTGTTCAGTTGGCAAATGTTTTGAGTGATAAAATAAATTTTACAATAGCTTTTGCTCGCGATTTCGCTTACGAGGTTTTTAGTTTACACTAACTACGGTTTCACAAAGAAGTCACGAGCAACAGCTAGTATGAAATAGGTGTTAAGTTTTTCATTCAAGTTACAATTAGAAATTAAATAAGAGTTCTAATGTTAATTCTAGCGCAGCGTGTTAGTATTAAGCAGGTACTTTATTAAATTTTTACATCATGCTCAGAGGGTCCAATCCGAATTAACTTTATTTTCGTCAAAATCTTAGATTAAAAATACCATCTGTGTTATCCCTTGTGTATTTTGATAAATAAAATATGATATTTTGTCTCCATTACATGAAGTCAATGTTCATTAGGTCAAATTCATAAGAGCCTGATCACACTTGCAATTTGGAATTGTGTTTCAGTACAAGTGTAGTAAATTAGAAAGAATCACCAGTAGTGTGATTTAGAAGCACATTACTTAAACATAGCAACAAACACAAAAACAATGACACCACAGAAAGGAATTAACACAAAATAAAAACAATAACAATCACATGACAATATAAAGACGACAATAATAATTGTTACTATAACCTAAGTTGCAACTAGTTGCCGCTAAGTGTCTGCCATTTTCAGGATCGGCTGGTTTTGCGGTTTTCGCACCGCTAAAAATACATAGACCAGCGTCTTCTAAAAGCTATCTCACAGAATAAGGCAGGTGAAAGGCAGCGGTAGAATAAAACCCCATTTTTTTTTTGGAGTAAAGAGAAGTACTTAATACAACTCGAGTTTTTAGAGCTTTTGTTGTGTTAGTACTGTTAAGATTTCTTATGTTTGTTTCCCGACACAAAAAATATTTTCATAAGTTTTAACGGTCACCTAGACTGACTAAACGAAACTGTACTATGCTATAGTCATAATAAAATGATTGGCAAACAAGGTTTTGGCTACCACTGACCAAGTTTTGGCCCCTTATTAGGAATAATCCTAATCTTTTTCTACTTCTGTCATGTCTATGGCGACTTTCGAAGGACTTTGACCAAAATTTGGCAACTCGTGCATGTGTAGGGGCACAAAGGGAAGGTGGGTAGGTGAGTCATAGTTTGTGGGTTTGCACCACAGTGACATTTGCCTTGTCGGTTTTGCTCGGTTCTCACCTTGACTTTTCCACAGCGGCTAACCTCTGTACGAAGACGGTTAAGCGTCTTAAGCGCTGGCAAATAAGGCTATTCGTGGCTTGAGAGTGCCATTGTGATCCTAGCTAGATCCTGCGATACCGAGCTGTTTTCAGAGTGCGCCACGGTAAGGCTCCTTTTATTCAAGATCTCGGATCGAGGAAGTGGAGATCTTCTGTCACCTATGGTCCATCAGGGATACAGACGGTGTCTCTCGGTATACTTAAAGATTCAAAAACTCCTTCTTTTCTACTCCTTTGAGAATGCTTCAGGAGTGGATTTTGCGCAAGAACAACATCGCCGCAGTGCCGTCTAAATTATGATGTCTGCTTGAAGTTAGCGCTTGCAACGAAAAAAGTTTACATGGGAAAGTAAAAAAAAAACTGTATCAGCCGTGTGATTCTGTAAATAAAACCGCGGTTACTTCGACACAACTCACTTATCGACGAAAAGTAATGTGAACCTACTTCATAACACAAACAGCGGCTATGTTCGATTCTACCGCTTAGGTGACTTTTAGAGCGAGTTTAGCAGCGTGTTTCATACAGAATCGACAAGCAGTTTGCTTGAAACTGCTTGTCGATTCTGTATTAAACAGTAAAAAGTTGGTGCTAGTTGAAGTGAATATTGTGGGAACATAAAACACGGCACGAAAATTTTAATGATCTGACTGAACGACAAGGAGGAGGAGCATGATCATAATTTATGCTTAGTATTTTTGGAAACAGAGATCTGCCCTTAGTTTATGCTCTACTGTGTAACGACCCTAAGGAATTTTCTAATAAACTAATGCTGAAACTTTAAATATGGTCTCATTTAGTTTAGTTTGATCACTCGGTTCATTTGGTTTGAAATATTTTAATATTAAACGTGAGGTTGTAATGTATTTTGAGATTATTTGAAGCAAGAGTGATTTAAATAGTTTAATAAAGTATGGTTGATAAAATAGACGAAATTTGCTGAAAATTGATGAAATAGACATTAAATTTTTTATTTGTCTAAAGTGTGAAATTCGCTATTATAATTGAATTGATTAATTAAAATCAGGTCATGTTGGACAAAGGCACAGTAATAGCTATACTTTGCATGAAGCTAGATAGCTTTCTCCGTATGAGACATAATATCACTGATATAGCTCTTTAAATAATCATTAAAAAGCTAAAATAGCTAAATGACGCTCTTTGGGGGTCGTTGTATTAATTTTACACGATTGCCCAAAAAGGAGTGCAATGTTTTTAGGGTTCACGTATGTAGGTACTTATGTGTGTGAGTTTCTTTATCCAACGACGATAACGACTAAATTAAACGCCTTAATCTATTTTGATGTATAAGGTATCGTTAGAATCCTTACGTTTCCCGGGTAACGTAGACTGTGTTGTCATTATTTAAACCATATGGCAAATTATGTACTCAAATTTTGCGGCATGAAGAAAGTGTCTGCGGGAAAAAGTGGGGTAAAATAGGGTTTTAAAAGGTGATTACAAAATTTAATACTTAAACGTAGTTTTCGACATAGAATTTTGAAAAAAGTAATATGAAATAAAAGTTTAGTAGAATATGCCTTTAAACATCCCACTGCAGAGCACAGGCCTCAGGCCATGAGGTGGTTTGGGCCAAATTCAAATTTATTTACTAGAAACACGTTACGGTTATATTGCATTACATGCTACTTTTATAATTGTTAATATCTCGATTAACAATTATAAAAGTAGCATGTAATGCATGTAAAATATTTATATTCAAATTAAAACTTCATACTTCACCACGCAGGCCTAGTGTCGATTGGTGGAGGGGTGTTGTAAGGCCAGTGTCTTAACCTTACTGTCAGATGTTAGCAAGGCCTCCGAATAGGCTTCACGACTAGTATTTAGCGATATGAGCTGGGACCAACTTTTAACGTATCTTTCGAAAGGTAGGGTTGTGATAAATGACACTAAATACGGTCGGAATGGTCACTCATCCAATTACAACCGCGGCGTATGTGGCTTAATTCTGGAAATCACTACCAACGCACTGCCGCCACTGAGCTACAAGCAGGGGGGTGTCACTCCGCAGGTCAGGTATATTCGGCCAGCGCGCCGCCCAAAGCGGCGTATGCCAGTGGGCTGTCGCTCGGCTCGTACGACAGTCGCGGTCACGTCGCGCGAGCGCATAATTTTTTTTTGCTTTTGCCAATTGACCCGCAATGTCTTCTACTTAGCCTAAACGTCAATAAAATAATGCGTATAAAAGATGTTGTGGTTTACCGGTTGTCTGAATAAAACGAATAGTGAATCAGAGCTAACATTTTGTTAAATTTCACACCATATCGAAATATTTATTCTTCTTTAATTCTTTAATTAAAGTAGTAATAGTTAAAATAAAAATCCATAATTAGTTATATTAGCCCAGAAACAATATTAAGAATAGGATAGGATAATGTTTACAAAGGAATACCTACACCCATAGGAATCGAACACACGACATTCAGATGGAATTTATATGTTTACAGAATCAACGTTTGTAATGCTTATTCTACTTATTTTAATCGTAAAACTAATAAATCAACAAGGTACAAAAACTTCTCAAGTGACAACCCCGTGCCGTCGTTTGCAGCTCGGTCATAAAACTGGGGCGCGCAAAGAAAATTCGTGGTTCGCGCGCGGTTACAAGTTTCAATTTTGCTTGCAGGCGGGTAGCTCTGGCGAGTCTAGGTATATTTTTATACCTAAACCTGACTTTTGTTAGGAAGTGAGTCTTCTGTACGGTAGTACTATTAGGTATTCTGTGCTACAAGCACCTCGAAAAAATTATATAATATAATAATAAAAATATAAAAAACACGACTGCCCTTAGTAAAACTTTGACTTATAAGGGCTGATTTTGAGATTATGATGTTGATGGTTCTTCATTTTTATTCTATATTCTGTTAGACATAATGATTTTATTTACAAAAATTCTTATTTAATTCTATTCTTAACTCTTTAAAACCGCATTTATATTGGTCACTCACACGGTCGCTAAACTTAATGCAGTATAAAGATTAATAGGTAAGTTATAAGTCAATAACGTGGTCGTTATACTCAATATCAAGAAATGGTTCCGTTCAAATATCAAATTCAAAGCAAAATATTATGTTTGCTATAAATAAGGTAATAATTTAATTCATTTGCCCGTAGATTTTATGAAAATATAGCACCTAGAGTGTATAATAAAAATTTAAAAATTGAGAAAGCGGTTACAAAATTTAGAAAATTTGTTCAAGGCTGGCTGCACCATATGAACTACAATGAAGTAGAAGAATTACTAGTATTGACCAATTAATGTATACCAGGATCTTAATTTTCTCACCATACTGACACACACACACACACATTCACACACACACACAGAGACACACACACACAGATACACACACACACACACAGAGACACACACACAGACACAAATCACACCATCACACATACAATAGCTTGCCATGGAAATTAACATTACCATACCTACCTATTATACTATATTTGTTTTACTTTTTTTCTTTTATGTGCTATCGTTTCCTTGACTGTAAAAAAAAACTATTACAATTAAGAATGAGCCTGTATTCCACGACACAGGGAAACCTAATGTGGAAAACAGTGCAAGAAATTGTATCTGAGAGTTGTATTGCGAATAAAGAAATTTTCATTTTTATTTTCAACTTAAAATCATGTGACTATTATCATGAATTGACGCTCTTTGTCTATTTAGCTATCAAATGATTGCGAAATCAAACCGATTCATACTTAACTTACTTGCACTACAAATGTTACGAATACCTCTATTCAGTATCGGTGTTTCAATTACGTTCTGCCGGGAATCGTTCTATTTTAGTTTTGTTTACTGGATGCACCATTAAATTAGTATAGGTATTTTATTTAATAAGCTAACTAGCTGCAGTCAAATTGGAACAAGTGAATTATAGATATAATTAAACACGGTTCCACCAACCAACCGGGTTCCACCAATCCACAGTATATTTTTGATGGTTTTGAAGCAGCACATATAAAACAGCAAACATTGTTGTTACTTTGTTTTTCTGGTCAACTGTCAAAATTTTAATGTTAATATTTACGCTACACAATAGGCTAGTTTCCTGGGTCAAAAAAGATAATTCTATTTAGTCCGTCAGTTAGATTAATAGAATGAAAAAAGGTTATTACACTGTAAATGACTATTTAATTGATAAAAATGTATAGAATTAAATACTGCCCTGCTCGCACAGGTACATATTATCTTGTAATGTAAACATACTATTTAAAAAGAGGCTGACAATAGTGACCGAGTTTCTTGCGCTGCTTCTTCTCGGCGCTAGCCCACAATTGCAAAGGCCTATTTGCAGAAACAAATTGGTTTTATTGGTTTTTTAGATTATCAAACAATATTGGACCCATATTTTGTCTTTTGTCAATCAAACAAGAAATTACGAAGATAATGTGCATCGAAGTGAGCTCGTGACGTCACGCCTTGCTAAAAAGTGTCGCAAGGTGTGACGTTGGCGGAACTTTAACGGGCTATATCTTCATATTTTTTTGGTTGATTGCGAAAAGAAAAAATACGTGTCCAATACTGACGGACTAATTAGATAAACTAGCGGATTGTATTTACGTACTTAAATATTTTGCCTGTCTGGTACCGTGTTCATGAGCCATATGTCGGCCTATCGGTGGATCCGGGTTTCCTCGACCAATTCTGTGCCTCCCTAGGGTTTAGGGTCCATTGGTGGGATTAGCCTATAACTAAGACGACGCTAAGCTCTAAGTCAGTATAACTCAAAATATGTATCTTACTTGTATTAGTGTTTGTCTTGTTGGTTGTCCTAATAAATAAAATAAAATAAAATAAATGCTGAGCGGGACCTTTTTGACACACCAGATGCCCTTAATTTTTTTGTTGTTGTTTTTTTTTCGTGTGTCCATTAAACGTTTCTATTTCTATAAAAGTCTTCTGTTCAAATACGACCACTTTGACTATTGGATAAACATCAGAATATCAATAAAAATTCAATCCTCCATACAAACTGATGTCGGCTGTTTAGCGGCTAAGTATGAAAAAGTGTTTTTTGCTATTTTGATGTTCATCATCATCATCATTACAGCCATAGGACATCTACTGCTGAACATAGGCCCAGTGATTTTCAGATTGGCCGGTTGGAAGCGTCCTGCGTCCATTGGCTTCCTGCAACCTTCACCAGGTCGTCTGTCCACCTTTTGGGTGGTCCTACGTTGCGCTTGCTAGTACGCAGTCTCCATTCTAGAATCTTTATGCCCCATCGGCTGTCAGCTCTACGTGCTATGTGCCACGCCGAATGCCACTTCAGCTTGACTTCTGAATATTTCAATGTTGGTTCCACAGAAAAGATGCTGTATACAGTGTGTAACGAAAAGGTGAAATAAAACTTTAAGGGGTTATTCTACGGCTAAATTACATCAACTTTTTCTATGGGACCAACATCGAAATCGCAAAAAAAAAACACTTTCCCATACTAAAACGCAACCAGCTGGCATCAGTTTGTATGGAAACGTCAATTTTTTTTTTTGAGATTTTGATGTTGTTCCCATAGAAAAAGTTGATGTAATTTAGCCGTAGAATAACCCCTCAAAGTTTTATTTCACCTTTTCGTTACACACTGTTTAAGCAGGAGAATATGACTTTTGCCTCTCCAAAACCATCAAAATCCAATATATAAGTACTATTACACATTATAAGGTACCTACTCAAAACGTTTTAATTACTAATTTTAGGCAGCTTGCCGTTTTTAGTTGGGTCGTTAATAACACCGAAGTGTTTGAGTGATTTTATAATTTACAGAGTTATTTCGACTCGTTTGTTTCACATGTACGTGATTACAGATTAATTAATGAGTCAATGTGTTCTAATTATATATATTAACTTGTCTGTCGTAGGCTCAGAAAATTTATTATTATTAAAATACAGAATTAATAAATATATTTGACACGAATGTTAAAAAAAATATATAATTTTAGGTTCCATGTATTGTTCTTATATCATACGAATTGGGTAATATGATAAATCTATTAATACCTAATAAATTACAAAACATCATTTTGCTAATGTCATTATTTGTCTAAAAAGTCAGTTAATTAAAAAATATGAAATCAATAAGTAGGTACCTATGTAGTCAATATTTGTCAAATTAGTTTTTTGGTCTATATTTTGAAATCGATAAGTAGGTATTATTTTATTTGATACCTACCTAATTGATTGGTGGAATGCCATAATCCATAAAAAGATTATATAATAATTAAATGCTCAAGGCTCCAGCAAAATAATAGTGTCGTGCCAATTATGCCAGAACAATTTAAATGCATAACACACCTATAGTTTTTTATATTTCTCTTTGTTTTTTGAAACTATATTAATTCAATAAATATGAAATTTCTACTATAATTTATACGATAAAAATCTTTTTCTTTATCTTTTTATCTGGGCATTAAAACGAGATAATAGAAATTCTATTGCCAATATTTACGAATGTCCCAATGCTTCCCTGACCGGTTATAATAAAGGCAAATTTAATATAATCTGTCTAATACTGTCCGGGAAACATTTTTGGAACAGATTTAGTTTGTGGTCCAATATAACTTGTTAAGTAATACCTAATTAATATGTTCCTATGTCATCACCACCACAAGGTGGGCAGACGCGACCTGGTAAAGTTTGCAGAAAGCCGTTTAGATGCAGGCCTAAAGTTGTAAAGTGTCCGTCACGTTATAAATGTCTGATCAATATGACCGAGCAAATCGGTCATTTTCTCAATGTGACCGGACATTTTGGACATTTATTGTCACTAACGTCACAATCAATTCTATTGACAAACTATGAAAAAAAAAATGGTAGAAGTGATAATCTATTACGAAATAAAATTTCTAAAATTAATTTATCTTTCTGCACGAACAAGCTAAAAAGCGTCGTATCGTTACGCGCGATTTTTTTTTTAGTTCAATCCAAATCCAATTTTTTTTACATGCTTTATTGTCAAATACTTAACATTTAAGACTTACTTTACAGGAATTCTTTTTTAAAATTTATCCTAAAAAAAATATGTGAACATCGTGACAATTAATATCCAATGTGACCGAGCATTTATCATTAATGACGGACGCTTATAGAATATGACCATCAATTTACAACTTTATCAGCAGGCCGCTTTTAACTATCTAATCAGGAAGTCATTGAGGTAGGACTTAAGCTGGTGACAAACTGCAACGGACGCGGCTCCGGACTCGTCTTGACATTGTGAGGTCAAGCGCTGCCATTGGTCTATCCTTCAGACAACTTCCGCCAGCCCAAGGATCGACCAATGGCAGCGTTTGACCTTACAATGTCAAGACGAGTCCGGAGCCGCGTCCGCCGCCATCTGTCACCGGTATTAGTTTCGCAGTACGCCCTTTGGCGAAAATGATAATGATAATTATGAAATATAATCTTTTTCTTATATATTGTTCTGATAAATGTTTATTTCTTAAATACTACATTACATTCGGCAACATCAACTATTAATCGACACAGTTACCAGTTAAACCATTCAATTGTTTTACTATTCGATCGAAATAAAGTATCAACTAACAATTGATATAAACCAAACACATTCTACCCAATCTATTAGGTATACAAGTACAAACAATCACTAAAGGAAACAACGCCCAAATTGATTAAAGGGAATTACTTATATCCACATTCATTTCTTTGGGCATTTTCCTGCATTTTTTTCCTTTAATAGATACACGGATTCGTTTGAGATTATCCTGATTAATCGTCTTTTTTGTATTAAATAATTATGCTCTGATAGGATGATGAAATCACATCAGAGCTTCTGAACGCGGGTGGAACATCGATACTGAAATGCTTTCAGAGACTCTGTAACTCCGTCATGCTCGAGGGAATAACGCCGGAGGCATGGAACAGAAGTGTGGTGGTGCTCTTCTTCAAGAACTCCTTTCTTATAACAACTTATTGAAGCATTACAGAGGCATCTCGCTTCTGAGTCATGTCTAGAAGCTGTTTTTAAGAGTCACCACGAACCGTCTCGTGCGTAGGTTCGATGACTTCCAGCCTCCCGAACAAGCGGGTTTCCAAAAAGGCTTTAGTACCATAGACCACATCCATACGCTGCGGCAAATTATATAGAAGACCGAGGAGTATAATGGGCTAGTTTCCTGGGTCAAAAAATTATTATTCTATTTGGTCCGTCAGTTAGATTATCAAAAAATATTAGACCCATATTTTGTCTTTTGTCAATCAAACAAAAAATGACGAAGATAAAGCGCATCAAAGTGAGCACGTGACGTCACGTCTTGCTAGAAAGTATCGCAAGGCGTGACGTTACACGGAACTTTAACGGGCTATATCTAAAAAATACGTGTCCAATATTTTCTGTTAATCCAACTGGCGGACTAATAAGTTTTTTTAGGAAACTAGCCCATTTGCAACTAAGCTTGGCATTCGTGCACTATGAGAAGGCACATAATTAATCAACAATTCTCCCTCCAGGTAAGTGTGAGCGCAAGAGAAAAGATGCTTCATTCGTTTCGTGCGATAAATAAGGACAAAACATGGCAACTCTGGCACTAATTCTTTAGTGACAGTTTACTTAAAGTATCCGAATCTTTTTGTTTACGAAAGGTGAACACTCCATTTAGTTTAATCCATTAAGTGCAGATTTTTGGTTGTTTTTACTAGTGATTTAAAAAAAGAATTAAATTGTAAACAAGTTTAGTGTGTAGTACATAATTTGTATAAAAAATGTTTTATACTTTGTAAATAAAAGATAATTGGAATCAAAATTATTGTTGAAAGGCATTATTGTATGTCCCGTTGCTCTGATTGACTAATATTTATTATTTTAATTTGATTATTACAAAATAATCGAATACGATATTATTCATAAGATTGAATTTTAAAAAAGTAACTAGTTTATATGTCAAAAAAAATGAAAATGTTGTTAGGCATGAATATTGAATGAACAATTAAAGCAACATCGATGTGATTTCAGGAACGAATTTTTTAATAAAATTGTTCTTTCCTCACGCGAAACATTTTTCATTCTACTTAAAAAATGTATGTTTCATAAATACAAATTTAAAGAATACTAGAACTACATCTACACTACATTGTACTCTCGTTTATAGCACGTAACGACCCGTGCATCGTTTCTCTTGCGCTCACCTGGAGTGAGAATTGTGGATTAAAAGCATGGTAACCTCTGCTTGCGGCCATTTTTTAACTGGAAACCATGGATTATTGTAAACAGAGAAAAAAAAAATATTTTGTTTAATTAAAAAAAAAAAAGATGACTGTAAATAATTAACAGTATTATACCTGTTTACACCTGGCAACCCTTGTGTTGCGGCAGGCTGAGAGCTGGCAACCAAATTTTTTTTCTATTTTTTACATTATTTTCTTTAAAATGGCGTAAAATTGAAAAAAAAAACATATAGCTGCAATTTATATAACCAAATGAATTATACAAAAATTAATTACAGGTAGTTAGTTATTTAGTTAGTTTAACTGGGCTTTTTCCGACCTTAGTCTCATGATTAAGCCATTGCGCAATTACAAGTAATTGCGGCAATTTTTTTATAGGCAACCTATCGCTAATCCATTGAATACTTCCTCAACATTCATTTAACATTCAATATAAAGAAGTTACAATTTAGGTTACGATAGGTCAATTCACCCCAATATAAGACTCTAATTTATTAGTGGAAAAAATATAACAATTAAAATTCTAATAATACAAATATAAACTAACCTAAAACTAAAAGCTACCTACTCAAAAATAAAAGCGTGTCCATGAGGCAAAGAGGCGAGAATGCTAACGGCGTTCCCACGCTGAATGGCTAAACTAAGCCTTCAATAACATCAAAAAAACAGATACCTGTAGGATCGAGCAGTGGGATCCTGTACTATTACTACAACCTTTTTTTATGGTAATAAATTTGTTCTAAAATAATGCATCGGCGATAACGTCGCTTTTTCATTTACCTTTACGTATTGATGTGGTTTATTGTATTTTTAGATTATTTTGAGCTGGGAAGTGACATGGGTCGTTGCTAAAGACTAAGTGACAAATCGAACTCCGACGCGGGCGTTCGTTACACTCTGTATATTCTTTAGTATAAAGAATAGGAATAGGGTTCATATGAATTAGGTACTCAAGGAGACTCTAATATTTTAACGTTGTCAGATCTCTGTTTCTCAAAATGGAAATTACCTGGAATTTTCGCATCGCCATAATTACATAGTGAACAGAAACATCATATTAATCTACCACAACTAACAATTTGGCATTTTACACACTCGCTGTGGGATTCGACCGTTTCCAGCTACCGTTTGGCTTAGTAACCTGTTACCTAATCATTTCACCAGACTAGTGGAAATGTTACTAAAATTTACGGAATTATAAATGACGTGAAGTTTAGTTATATTTCCACTTGTTTCACTCGGTTTCGAATGTGATTTCCCTAGACAGGCTAGTTTCGGCGACTTTCGGTCTAGTGGAAATATAAAGTAGTATGCCATCTCCATACAATAATACAAACAGCTTACAGCTTTATTCAGGTCGTACATGACACGGCATGTAGACAGACACTAATATTTACATGTATAGAGTAGGTAACTGTTGCCCAGTCTTTGATGACAACTAGTGATAGATAGTTATTATGGTGTACAGTGGAATTCGGTGGGGGGTAGTCAAGCGAAAAGCATGGTCGATCTATTTTAATGGTTTTTATTTATCATTTAAAGAGCTTTAGAGTGCAAGTTTGGTGTAGTTTGTGTTCTAATGTTTGGTGAAGTAATAAAGACCTGAAACTATTGAAATATCATTGTATTCAACGCCGCATTTAGTGTCAAGTGACTTGTCTCAAGACAACTTGCTTTAGACCCGATAGCGTCTTGAAACCTGCTTCTACGGGAAGAGTAGCCTTCACTGAATCCAAGAAAAGCAATAAAAACTAAATACCCGTTATTTATTGTGAACGCTATACCAAAAATACTCGACATTGGCAGAATCACCGTTCTGCATATAGGGCAGGATAAGTCCATAATAAAATAAAATAAAAATAAATAATAAAAAATGGTGTACAGTGACGATCCGGTTGTATTCTCGAAACTATACTTCTCTTTCTCTCTTAGCTGTTGCTCAGTCTTCATTTGCGAGGTTTTTAATTCAATTTAGATACTTTCCACGACATGCATTGTAAGCTTCATTGCTATGTGAATGAATGCAACAAATAAACAATCAAGGTATTTTATGTATCCATGATTAGTTTTAAAATGTAGTTTTTATTTCCTACAAATGCATTTCCTAAAAAATAAAAGTTTCCTAAAAAAATGGGTAAATGAGGTAGAAGGCAAACGAATAAATTATCATAATTATTTTGAGTTCCCTTACTAAGTCACAGTGCTCCGACAATAATTATGAGTGACTAGACTAACTTTCGAAAGCGATGGCGCGATGACTTAGACAATTTTCTCCAAGATTGGCAGGCCCTAGCCACCGACAGGGATAAGTGGAGAGGTTTGGGGGAGGTCTTTGCCCAGCAGTGGGACAGAAACGGCTAATAAAAGAAAGAAAGAAGACTAACTTTGACCTTAACTAACAAATGAAGAAAAGAGAGAGAGAGAGAGAGATAGAGAGCTTTTACATCAGTATGTAACGAAAAAATTGATCTACTAGACATCTTTGTACTATGCCTTTGGCCTATATGGGATTTTTGCTGACATCTAAAATTTAACCAGTGCTGTGATCCGAGTATTTTAAATGCATAGATTTTTTTGCTGGTTTTGCTTTTCTGCCGTGCCATATCGATAAAGTTAAATAAAACTAGTTTTAGTTCTGCCTACTGCTAAAATAATATGTAAAATAATGTAAAAGTTTGAGTGTTTCATAATCAACGTACGATAACAACGTAAAATAGCACGTAGAACTGACAGCCGATGGAGCAGAAAGGTTTTTGAGTATAGGCTATGTACCGACTAGTGCAGCGTAGGACGTCAACCCACAAGATATGGTAATGGGCACAGAAAGCCGCTGGTCCAGACTGACTTCCAGATTGGCCGGTTGGAAGCGGCCTGCATCCAGCGTCTTCCTGCGACCTTTACCAGGTCAGCTGTCCACCTTGTGGGTGGTGTCCCACCCACTGCCACTTCAGCTTGCTGATCCGTTGAGCTATGTCAGCGACTTTTGTTATATCTGAACAGAGTTTGACATATAAATCATCATTTCAGCCATGGACGTCCACTGCTGAACACAGGCCTCCCCCAATTAATTTCATCGGGGGGATTGCCAATACTCGCCACGCTTGGCAGGCGGGTTGGCGAGCGCAGTTTTTCATAACACTTTGCACGCAGACGCTACTGCCCGTCTCGTTCTACAGGAATTAGTCGCTTCTTACGACACGCATCCTGTTGGCAATGGGAAGTGTATTCTTTACGGCCGTCCACACTCGGCACTTGTAAATAACACTGCTTAAGTATTGTTTATAATTCATGGTAACGGTCGTTACTTCAGAGAGCTAGTATCAATTATTTTAGTTCTTTCCATCTAAAGTTAAGACCAGATTGAGCGGATAAGAATGCCGCTCAAAGTGGCGCATGCCGCATTGACGTGCACTTTATAATGTAACAAAGGATCGCGTCTCTATCCAAAAATTTGCAGTGCCTAACACGCAGTCCACAATTATTGACCTAGTTACAAGCGCTCCTCTCTTACTATAAGGAATGCAAAATAAATTATTATTAAGAAAGAAATCGCTGCAGTTAGGCTTTACCTTACTTAGGGCGTCCGCCCTTTTGTATCTCAACAGCCAGATAAGTTTTACATAAGGAATATGTTTGACATGTTGACAGTTTTCATATATATTATGTGTCAAAATGTCAATTTAATTTGTCGGAAAAAAGTTATTTACCGTTTGAAAAATCGGGCCTTAGTGTCAATATTTTTGTCAATACTTGACTACTTGAAAATAATTTATTTTTGCATCTATGCTATTAACAGCTATTGTCTCATCGATAATTTAAAAAAAACTGACTTCAAAACACTAAAAAGCTGAAAAATTTTATTAACACGTAAGTACATAATCAGTTACAGTTACAACACACGTAAGTACGTAAGTACATAATCACTTTTGGAGTTGGTGCCAGCTGATCAGAGTTTGAATATTTTCGTTGCACCGACTCTAAAAGTAACTGATTAGGTACTTACGTGTTATTATAATTTTTAGCTTTTTTTAAAATAAAATTTACTTATTTCATCTATTTTTTGGGATAAATCCTTATCTAACTGCTGAACAACGATTTCATCCTCTTTTTTTCCACCCTTAGGGGTAAAAGATTTTATTATATTAGTATTTATTAGTATTATCGAAGAATTAGCTATTCAATAAAAAAAGAATCATCAAAATCGGTTTATATTTGTCGAAGATATTGGGTAACATACATACGAGAATCACGAACCAAAACCTTATCTGGGTATATATTTTGTTATTTTCTCAAAAACCGCTCAAATAATGTCGAAAAAAATTATATGGAATGATCTACAAAACAAAAAAAGAATCATTAAAATCGATTTATAATTGGCGGAGTAAATAAACGCGTAACATACATACAAAAAAACATACAGTCGAATTGAGAAACTCCTCCTTTTTTAAAGTCGGTTGAAAATCTTGTAAATTCTGTCTAGGTTAGTCATCTGGCTCGTTTATCTTTGTTGCATTAAAAACATCTGTCAATGCGCCACAATCTGTTTAGTCTGGTTTACACTTAATTTCTACTAGTAATCTTGAAATAACATCAATTTATTTTATTCTAGCTTAAAGCGATAAAAATTCAAATTTCCCAAATCTTATTGGGCCATTACAGAAAGGCAATGACAGGAAGCCAACAATAACATTAATCGGGTTTCTATTCGGCAGCAGCGCCCTCTGCGATTGGTTTATCGCGCTATTGTCATGATACCCTTTACCGTTATAACCTAAGAAGCAGGGGTGGCAAGCCTTTGGATAGTTTTCGTGTTTTTATTCTATTTTCTTAAAGAAATAAAACATTTGCATTTTATTAACAGTACTGAAATATGTCTTGTGCTATTAATAATTCCGAATTAATTAGTTTATTAATATGTTGGTGTCCATGAATGTTTAAAATTCAATGTGATAATTACTCATTTAGAGCTTGTCAAGAACTTTAATTTGACACTGAGTTTGATAATACAAAAATACATCTTAATTAATAGGTTTGTTTATAATCAATAGTAATAGTAATAGTTATTATTAAATATAATAAATGTTATGATAATAACAAATAATACATATTATATAAATATGCACCAGATAACGACAACACACCAATTTTTATGGTCTCGAAGTAAGGAATTAACATCCTTGTGTTACGTAGACAATAAACTTGGTAAGTGGCGTCTCCCAGCACACCCAAAAGCCAATTTGCCCAAAAACCATTGGGCCAATTTCGAGAAAAACCTAAATCAACCTGCCTCCCTGACATGACCACCAAAACACAATATGGTATAGTGATATTATATCAAAACCAACTGTAAAAATATTATAGACTAGCTGTTGCCCGCGACTTCGTTCGCGTGGTTTCAATTTAATTATGAATAATTTCTTTCTTTCTCAATTTTTTCTTTGTAAAGAATCTTCTCCTGATGATAAATAACACACCAAAAAAATGAATTAGCGAAATTGTTCCATCCGTTCACGCGTGGCGTGATGACCAAGGGAAATAGAGATTCATTTTTATATATTATAAGATATAGCTACCATTTTGAATCACCGTGCCGTGAACCGTGAAATCACATGTAGTGATCGCTGTTTCGATAAAAATTCAACACAGCGGCTAGCTACATCTATCATACTAAAAAGTTGGTTTCCATAAATACAATGGGTGTCAAAATATCTTAGGAATAAAATATAATAATGTATTATTAATCAGAGGATTTATTATACCTATTTTTGTAACAGTCGATACAAAAGGTTTGGCACCCCTGTCTAGAAAGGTCCTTTTACAAAACGACAATCGGTAGGACCTCCCATTTAGTGGGGTAGGATGAAATAAAATGCGATAGGGAGTTTTCATTCAATCTCGCAAACATAACGATGGATGGTATTTTGTGTCGCTGTGACAGAAATCGTGGTCTTATGGAATAAGTTTTTTTTATTTTCACTTCTTTAACGACGACTTCTGTAGCTGAGAGGTGAGCATACCGGACTTGGTGTCGCTATTTCTGAGGTCCCGAGTTCGATTCCTGGTCGGTCAAAGTAGAAAAATAATCTTTCTATATTGCCTGTAATTATGCCTGAAATTTCTTTACAAAATTAGATTCAAAATAAGCAAATATTATAATGTAGGTACTACATGCTTGCAAATACCAGTCTACCAGTCGGATCATGAAACTGCGCAAATATTCACTATGCCAGTTGACTATAAGTTTTGCGTAACTTAAAAAAACAACATGTTTAACCAAAATATTATGTATATTGCTTTTCAAAATACTCTCCTTTACATTTTAAACATGTTTTCGTGCGATCAAACCATTTTTTAAAACAGGAGTACCACAGATCTGAAGGCATGTTTTCTACGTACTGATTGAACGCCATCACTGCCTCTTCGGAATTGGTAAAGTAAAACCTCTCATCAAATCACAGGTCGGGGCTATGCGCAGGATGGGTGATGAGTTGTACTTTTTCGGAAGGAAAAATGACTTTGTTTTGTTGGCCGTGTGTGAAGAAGCGTTGTCATGATGTAGGAGAACGCAGTTTTTGGATCGTCTTTCGCGAACTTTTTCTAGCACCATGGGTAAACAAACGGTAGAATACCACAACGTCATTAACACTCTTTTGATCTTCAAGTGGAATTGTACAGATGGGACCCGTAGCTGAGAAAAAAAGGCGATCATTTTTTTACCAACGTTTCTCGCCTGCCTCACTTTTGTTGGCCTGTTCTCATTTTCAAACACCCATTCACAAGATTGCTGATTTTTTTTCGGGTTCAAAACAATAAATCCACGTTTCGTCTCCTGTGACAAACAGTAAATACATAAATCAAGCAAAAGACAAATGCAAAGCTACTTGTAATATAATATATATCATAAAAATAGTTTCAAAATTAAGACTTCAGATTATCTGACTATAAATAATAATGGAAAAATACAGACCAATAACACTCATTTCAATTCTTACAAAAAAAAATTGAAAAAGTTTTTTTTAAGAGACTCATCATTTTGTGAAAAATTCACAATTATTCACCCAAATCAACGTGGATTTCAAAACAGGAAGTCTACTTCTTTAGCATGCTACAAGATCGTCCATTAGGTCTCGTCTCTTATGGATAAACGTATTCCTGTCAGTATGATCCTATTTGACCTCAGTAGAGGTTTTGATCACGTATGTCACAAGACTCTACCTGAAAAATTAGAGAAGTACGGCGTGCGTAGGATCTCGCTTGATTGGATTGCATCATACCTAAGCAAGAGAGTGCAGAGAGTGAAAATAGAAAGTATTGACAAATCTCTTCGGCTGTCAACTTTTTAGTCGCTATACCTGAGCAATAACTATGGAGTACCACAGGGTAGCATCATGGGGCCTTTATTGTTCATCTTATATGTAAATGACCTTCCTTTTGTAACGGACTATCAATTTACACTATTTGCAGATGACATTTCTATAATTATAAATAAGAATCCAAATAATGATTATCAATGTGAAATTAATAAGACTATTATGAATGTAATTAATTGGCTCAAATTTATCATGCAATTTATCGAAAACAAAATTATTGCAATAAAAATGGGAGTCCCCAAAGGGTATCTGTAGGGCATGATGGTGGTCCAATTGCGGAGTGTACTAGTGCTAAGTTTCTTGGTATTGATTTGGATTCTAATCTTACGTGGAAAGATCATGTTTCCAATATTTGTAAAAAAAAAAATAGATTTACTTTTGCATTATACCGCCTTACAAAGCTTAGTAATCTGAAGACAGCGCTCACCGCGTATCATGGTTTTGTGTGCTCTATTTTGAGGTATGGCCTAATTCTGTGCGGGAACTCAGTCGACGTTGAGAGTTCATTTTTAATACAGAAAAGGTGTCTTAGGGCTATGTGTGGTGCCGAACCTATGGATTCCTGCCGACCACTGTTTAATAAACTAAATTTATTAACTTACCCTGCATGTACAATTATTTTAGATTCTCTTTGTTGTACACCATACAAGTAAATAATAATAAGATACAGCCATACCAATAAAAATAATAATTATAAGATTATTTCGTTGCAAACGTGTTAAAATATTGTTATGAAGGAGCGGGGCTACCTGTCACAAGTGTTATTCTTAATACTTACTAGGTAGTCTCAACCACAACCATTGTTTAAAAATAAAAATCTTTTATCTATTTTAAGTAGGTATGCGTTTTCACAAAAAATAATAAACATTTAATTTTAAAAAAAACATGAAGTTTGTAATTTTTGAACTAAGTATCCAAATCGTTTGGTGATACAGTCTTGTTTAACGAAGGGTTGCCAAAAGAATTGTTATTTTACGTCAAATTATTTAATAAGTTGCCAGATGCATTAAAAGATTTACCTAATAAATAAAATAAAATTGTAGCAGTTGTTAAGTAAGAAATGTTCTCATAGTGTTATTGAATTTATTAATTGTAAAATGTGAATTTAATTAAGTGATATATATTATTTAAAAAAAATAATGATCAATCTTATAATAGTTTTATTTAATATAAAATAATAATATTTTTAAGATTGTATTTTTATTTATATAATTGTATTGACTACCGCTTCTCTTCACTTATTGCATGCCATTGTTTTCTGGCTAAATGTGAGCAGCCATACTTTTTGTACCACATTTACGGCAACAAAAAACCTATTTTAACCTATTTTCCAACCGGCCAATCTGGAAGTCACTGGGGAGGCCTATGTTCAGCAGTGGACGTCCTATGGCTTAGATGATGATGATGATGATGATGATGATGAAACGTTTAATTTGATTTATTTCGTCTACGACTCTACGCTCGTTAGAAACATAAGGTGCGCGTATAATAAGCGAAAAAAGTGCTAGTTAGAAAGGGCCTCTGGATACAGTATTTAGAGCTTTCTCATTATTCAATATACCATTCCCTTTCATCCTCAACATAAGCTTTTATTAGGTTACTTGATATTTCTTTTTTATTTAGGCAAGTAACAGCTAAAAGATATTGTCTTGTTTTTATTGGTTCCCACCTCAAACGGCATCCTGCCTTATTATGCTACCTAGCTTTCTTGAACAATTCCCTTTTATGTTCGTAAGTGAGACATCAGATGGTGGCATCAGTTCCCAAACTTTATTATTTTTATTTTTGAAAATACATAAACATTAGATTAATTATACGTAAGCATTAAAATTTTCAATGCTACTACATTCTACATTTTTTGTTGATATAGAGACACATGCCTGTCTTTGATTATTGAGTATACTATCACTAAAAGTTTCAAGTGTAAGAACACGTTTACAGTAAAATAACATCATAATTCACACAAATGTACCAAACTACCCGTTATTAGGATCCCGGTCCAACGACTAGAAAAGCGATAAAGTGCCAGAAAGAAGATGATTACACGTAAATAAACTGTTGATAGGTACGAATACTATCTAAATCTATTGTCTCTATAAAATTTAAAAAATCCCTAAACTTTATCTACACCTAGAATCTTAGCTGAGTTTATTTTAAAGATCAATTATATTAAATATCAGGCTGATATTTGACCTGAGGCCCTTTGAGTAATGATCAGGCATTTTGACCATTGCACCCACACAGATTGTCACAACTTACAATCATAGTCATCATTTCAGCCATAGGACGTCCACTGCTGAACATAGTTTAGGTCTCCTCTAATGACTTCCAGATTAGCTGTGGGTGGACGTCCTTCGCTACGCTAGTACTTGGCCTTCATTATAGAACCATTCTGCCCCATCGGCCGTCAGTCTTATGTGTTATGTGCTTCGTTCAATATAATAACAATAAATTGTTTTCACAATCATACTAATTATCTAGCCTAAAACTAAGCAAAGCTTGTATTATGGCGACCAGATAACGGAAACATACTCAAATAATTTTATACACATCTATGACTTTTAACGTCCATGAATATGTTATACTATACACTAATAACTAACCTACAATATATTTTCCAAAATACTCTACTTGCTACTCGACCCTCTGAAATTTGGCAGGTAATTTCAAAAAACATAATACATTACAAGGTCAGATAGAAAAACTAACTCTTTAGTGAGCGAAGTCCCTTCTTCGCTAGAAAGTATGTCCCAAGAGTACCACCTATGTAATAAAGAAATGGGAAAGTCATATTTAATTTACTGTTACGTACTTTTATCGACGCCAAAAGGTTTGAGAATCAGTTATCCTAGGTTAAACCAATTTGGCACACATAACAAGGTAAAGTAGGCTCATTTTCCTTGCAAAGTCAATTAGGGTGGAGAGCGTTTAAGAGATCGTGGGAAATGACAATTACTCGAATAAGGAAATGTAGTTTAAGTATCCGTGGTATGGATCTTAAGTGCCGAAGACGCTATGAACCACGGTGTCTGTACCTTATGGTAGGTATATCCTGTTAGTAAAGGGAAATGAAATATCCGCTTACTCAATATCTAACTTGAAAAAGTTAAAGCTAACTAAAAAGATGGAAATAAAATCTCTTAGGTACTTTTGTCAGTTGATACGTTCATGATCTTCGTGGTTTTTAAATCTGAAGGAAATGCAGTTAGAACAATAGATGTATTTAATCATCAATTATTGCAAACGCCTCGAAAAAATGATATTTGAAACCTCAATATCATTTTTGAAGACCTATCCACAGATATCGCACAACGTATGGGTTTGACGAAAAAAAAATTTTTGTGTTTCAGTTCTAAGTACTAGAACTACACTAGAACCCTCAAAATTTGTTGTTTTTTCTATTTTTGTGTAAAAATCTTAATGCGGTTCACAGAATACATCTACCTACCAAGTTTCAATAGTATAATTCTTATAGTTTCGGAAAAAAGTGGCTATGACATACGGACGGTCAGACAGACAGTCAGACAGACATAACGAATCCATAAATTTAAATTTAAATCTATAATATACGATCTGTTTGTTTCGGCCAAGTGAGGGAAAAAAATGTTTAAGTTTTAACAATTACATAAGTGTCATTTTTTTGTAATCTTAGAATATTAATATGTTTAAGTACACGAGTAAGAATTTCTATATTTACGCATGTCGTGGCAGCCTACAGGCTGCGAAACATTCTGTAGTGTTGCCTTACATACATGTAAGGCAACACTACAGAATGTTTCGCTTTTGTATGTAACAGTATTGTTTAACTTTAAGGTGTATGCTTTGTTGGTTGTCCTTGAAATAAATAAATAAATAAGAGTTCCGTTTTTTACAATTTGGCTACGGAACCCTAAAAAGAAAGGAAACTAAGTAGTAGGTATTTATAGCACAGTCTTTTTATATAGACTTTAAGGATCGATATATATACTAACTGGGCCGGGCTGGAATTAGGATGAGGACGAGATTACTTCACATAATTGAGGATCGGACTTCACTAGGTAAGTTAGTCCGATCATATAAATTATCTGCATAGAAAATGCCTATATTAGCTTATAATTAGTAAGTAGGTACTAGTGACTGGTTGTAAAGCAGCCAATTACATTATTTTGCGGTACTTGTAGATAGAATTCCAGTGCAGATGATGTCGGTTGTGTACGATCTTATAATTTATATAGTTTTAATAAAACACAATATTACAATAAAATTTATTGCGTAAATGCAAGCTTATAGAGACGTATGTATACGTAGGTCACACTGTAAGTTTTGCGTAACTTAAAAAAACAACATGTTATAACCAAGATATTATGTTTATTGCTTTTCAAAATACTCTCCTTTACATTTTAAACATTTTTTTATGCGATCGAACCATTTTTTAAAACAGGAGGACCACATATCTGAAGGCATGTTTTCTACCTGCTGATTGAACGCAATCACTGCCTCTTCGGAGTTGGTAAAAGTTAAACCTCTCATCAAATTTTTGATATTGGGGAAAATACAGAAATCATAGGGTGCTAGGTCGAGGCTATGCGCAGGATGGGTGACGAGTTGTACTTTTTCGGAAGCTAAAAATGACTTTGTTTTGTTGGCCGTGTGTGAAGAAGCGTTGTCATGATATGGGAGAACGCGGCTTTTGGGTCGCCTTTCGCGAACTTTTTCTAACACCCTGGGGAAAAAAATGGTAGAATACCACTCGGCATTAACACTCTTTTGATCTTCAAGTGGAATTATACAGATGGGACCCGTAGCTGAGAAAAAAAAGGCTATTATTTTTTACCAACGTTTCTCGCCTGCCTCACTTTTGTTGGCCTGTTCTCAGTTTCAAACACCCATTCACAAGATTGCTGTTTTTTTCGGGTTCAAAACAATAAATCCACGTTTCGTCTCCTGTGACAATGTCATAAACAGCATTAGAATATCCGTGGTCGTACTTCAGTAGCATCTGTGAGTGCCATTTCAAGCGAGCCCGCTTCTGCTCCGCGGTCAGTTCATGAGGGATCCAACGACAGCACAGTTTCCGAACTTTCAATTCTTCGTGTAAAATTTTCTGAATTTGGCTCATACCAATCCCCAATAGTCCTCGAATTGTCTCATAGGTAATCCACGGGTTTTCTTCAATTAGCTGCTTAACAGTAGCCACATTATTTTCGTTGACGGCAGTTGAAGGAAGGTAAAGAAACTCGACCTCTCTTAAATTCAGAAAACCATCGCCTCACAGTGCTCAAACAAGGTGCTTCTCTCCCAAAAGTATTTTGAAGACGAGCGGCACAGTCTTGCGGAGAGAGAGAACTTTTAAAATCATAAAAAATCATTGCTCTAAAATCTTTTCGACTTAATTCCATTTTTGTTGCGTACGTAGAACTTTGATGTGTGATAAACAACAACTGACAAATCATTTCCCGCCAATTGTTTTTTTTATTACTAAGAAGGTTACAACGTTTAAAAAATATAACATTCGAAATTCAAATAGTTCCGATTAGCTAGAAGTGCCAAAGTACAACTCGTCACCCATCCTGCGCATAGCCCCGACCTAGCACCCTGTG
Source organism: Anania hortulata (assembly GCA_963576865.1). Classification (NCBI taxonomy): domain Eukaryota; kingdom Metazoa; phylum Arthropoda; class Insecta; order Lepidoptera; family Crambidae; genus Anania; species Anania hortulata. Next base: position 2,737,031 of record OY756410.1, read on the forward strand.
ATTTCTGTATTTTTCCCAAAATCAAAGATTTGATGAGAGGTTTTACTTTTATCAACTCCGAAGAAGCAGTGATAGCGTTCAATCAGTACGTAGAAAACATGCCTTCAGATCTGTGATCCTCCTGTTTTAAAAAATGGTTCGACCGCATGAAAAAATTTTTAAAATGTAAAGGAGAGTATTTTGAAAAGCAACAAACATAATATTTTGGTTATAACATGTTGTTTTTTTAAGTTACGCAAAACTAATAGTGTGACCTACGTATAACTATTATTAATTAATCATTTAACACAAAATCCTTTCAATTCTAATAGTTCGTTGATTACAAAAACTGATATTTTTGTAAAAAAACATGCCAATATTGTTGACAATGTTCGCCAAGCAAGGAAGAACGGATTTTAGCTCAGATTATAAAGTGTATTTTCTAAAAAAGTATAAATTACTCTGGATATTTAAATATACATATTAAAACATTCCTTTTAGAACAAATTTGCTTCGAACAAAGCCTTTCTTCTAGCTAATAAGAAACTCCAAGCCTGTGTTAAGGCTCTGTTTGAACTGACGTCATAAATGAGTCCTCTCTAATGAGACAGCGTGTTCCTCAAACCGTCTTCAAGCCTTCTTTAATAGAAAATTAATATTTAAACAGACAATTTTGACATTGGTATGATTTTCATAGTTTATCCAAGCATCTCCTTTTGTTTTGTTGATGGAATAATATAATCATAATTTCACTCATACATACACACACACGAACTGGAAGACGCAGCGTGGGCAGGCCTACCACGCGGTGGACTGACAACCTAGTCAAGGTTGCGGGCTTCCGCGGGATGCAAAGGGCCTGGAGCCGCTCGCTGTGGCATCTGTTTTTTTAATTTAATTAATAATAATGAAATTGTTTTTTCACAATCACACCAATTATTATCTTATCTAGACCCAAACTAAGCAAAGTTTGTACTATAACATACTTATATACTTTTATAAACATCCATGACTAAGGTACAAATGCTCGTGCTAATCACACAAACATTTGCCCCTTGCGGGATTCGAAACCGCAACCACTGGCTTTGTAGTCCGGGGTGTGAACCACTACACCGGACGGTCGTCAAATTTATTAATAAAGACACTTGCCCAGCAGTGAGATTTATCATCATCATCATCATTATTTCAGCCATAAGAAGTCCACTGCTGAACATAGGCCTCCCCCGATGACCTATCATCGGGGGGGATTGCCAATACTCGCCACGCTTGGCAGGCGGGATTTTAAAGTTTCGCACGCAGACGCTCCTGCCCGTCAGGAATTAGTCGTCTTTTACGACACGCCTCCTGTTGGCGGTGGGGAAGTGTATTCTTTACCAGTGAGATTATTAAGTTATTAAAAAAACTATAAAACTCAATTTTTATAATACTTTATAATATTATGGGGCTTGTCATAACGAATCAAATAAGCCAAACACAAAAGTTTTACTTAGTGGGCTGACAAAGGTGACTGAGTTTCTTGCGCTGTAGATCCTGAAGTGGTAGTAGGACTTATCTTTATTTTGGTACATATGGAAAAGTGTCGGGAAGAGGGCTTTTATACTGAATAAAGGAGTATTATTGAGCCATTGAAATGTTGCGCTATCTACTTCAGGGCTTCATCACAGTGTCAGCTCGATAGTATAAAATTATTGTATCCTTATCCGAATGGTTAATATTCACAGAGTTACAAATCGATACAAAAGTAAGAAGTAGGCTTAAAAACGACGTACAAGATCTGATTACATAGTAAGTTAGCTGTTAGTTAGTTACTAGTGAAGCTAACAATATTTAAAAAAAAAATGGCCAAGTGCGAGTCGGATTCGCGTACCGAGGGTTCCGTACGAACCTGTATTGCGTTGACATAGAAGTTTGATTTTGTTACAGCTTAAAGGTGGACACTTGAGTATAATACCTTTAAGCCGACCTCCGTAGCCGAGAGGCGAGTATACCGGACTTGGTGACGCTATCTCTGAGGTCCCGGGTTCGATTCCCGGTCGGTCAATGTAGAAAAATAACTTTTCTATATTGTCTCGGGTCTGGGTGTTGTGGTACCGTCGTTGTTTCTGATTTCTGTAACACAAGTGCTTAAGCTACTTTTCACAGGATCAGAGCAATGTATGTGATGTTGTCCATATTTATTTATTTATTAGTATTTGATATGAATTTTAATTTAATACCTCGGCGCATTCATGAGGAAAGGGGGTAGTAAGTTTTAAAATCATTAAAAATATTTTTATTATGTGATAACATAAAATTTTACAGTTTTCGCAATTTTTCCTTTATCTGTACTTAACAATAAGACGTTGCTTCGTACCAAATTTCAAGATTCTGAGTTTACGGGAAGTACCCTGTAGGTTTTGATTCCCTTGTGAATGTCGAAAATTTGCGGCATAAACGGCTGATTGATTGCGTTGGCTTAGAAGTGTGATTTTTTCACATCTCTAAGGGACAGTAGACCTGAGTATTTGATTTAAATCGCAGCTTGGTACCTTTACGCGTTCCTGAGAAAAAGTTTCTTGACAGACAGACAGACAGACAGACGGACGGACGGAGAACAAAGTGATCCTATAAGGGTTCCGTTTTTTTCCTTTCAAGGTGTGAAACCCTAAAAACAGTGTTAGGGAAATAAAATATTAATATTATATTTTTTGTTAATATTATTCCCTTATTTTATTAGTAGTTTTAAGTTAAATATGGCACAATGGTGTTAAATAATTTTAGTGTCATCCGAATGTCAGATACAAAGTTTTAAATCGATATGTCAAAAGTAGGTGAAAACTACTTCCAATATTTGATTACATAGTTTGTAACAAGTAAATCTATGTAATAATAAAAGTGTGTTAAAAACTTCACCATATATTATAGCAATAAGATAAAAGGCCGCTTCCAACCGGCTAATCTGGAAGTCACGGATACCTAGCTTGGCAGTGGATGTCCTATGGCTGAAATGATGATGATGATGATGATGAAGATAAAAGGCATACATTAGTGCGTACGAGTTTCGGATTAACAATACATCATATTAAAAAAATGATTAAAACTTAGTATGACAGTTGATGTTTGAAACTTAGTCTACGTTTTCTTTTCCGTTAACAAATAGCCAATGAAAACTGCCAAATACTCCCGTTATTTCCCAGTTTCCCACACAACATTCCTGAAATTACAAATGCGAAGTTTTGCGGTTTTCCTTCAACATAAATGGCTAGATAACTTTTTATGGGCTCTAAAAAGTTACGTAAAGGTTGCCGTACACGTGACGTTAACATAAAAACGTCATTTTAGGTGAAATGTTATTATACATATAGATGCATTTAGTGGGGATACAGAATTTTTAAATTTCTTTGGATGGTGGTTTAGCTAAACTTTATAGAGTTAATTTAAGTAGGTAGACAGAAAATACACCAAAAGTCACTGTTCGTCAAACAAATCTAAGCCAGGGTGCAAACGTGGACACTTTTATATCTTGTGTCAGATACAAACTACCAATGAATATTTGATTTCTATAGAACCAGTATGAAATAATCCACTCTCTGCGCATAAGTAAACATTTTTGTGTCCAGTTGCTATCACTTAACACATACACATAACGACCAAAAAGTGTTCGGTGTCGGTAACTGGAAACTCGAAGTCGTCAGTCGAAGACACAAGCAACATTAACTTTCCTTACAATTGTACTGCGTAGCTGCGCAAACGTGTTGCATTCGGTGTCCGTCTCCTGTGTGCGACACAAGCTTAGCATACTGAACGGGTGGCGCACGAGCTACAGGACACATCAACTACGGTTCCCTGTGATGGCGTGCCGGGTCGGCAACAAAAAGTGTCTACGTTTGCGCAGCGCCTAAAGTGGTAATGGGCAACATTGCTCGCAAGAACTGACAACCGTTGGGGAAGAAAGGTTCTCGAGTGGCGACCACGAACTGGAAGACGCAGCCGACTCAGGCCTTTCACCTGGTGGACGTCGTCGTATAGGTCGTTACTTAGTCAAGGTTGCAGGAAACCGTCCAGTTGCAGTCCAGAGATCTCTGTGGTGGTTCTAAGGAGGAGGGTCATGGCTAGCAACAGACTTCTACAGGCTGATAATGACGGTGATGTGCAGCAAATAATGTATACAATCTCTGATGTCATTAAACATAGATCACAAGCGTACGCCGATGCCACACCTCACGATTTCTATTTCAGAAATTTTAAAATGGGTATATTTTATCGTGGAAAATATTTTTACTTAAATCATTCGAAACCAAGACCTTTCGCTATCCGGGCGACTGCTCTTCAGACTGAGCTACAGAGGACACAGTAATTTTGGCGAATTTCTTCAAATGTTTATAGCTGTTAGTAAGCCAGCGTATTGTATTTATGGTACATTTTATTCCAAATACTTATACGAAGATTTAAATTAATTACGATGAAGGCAAACTTGTGTTTTGTACTAGCACCTTTTTTTCAAAATGTGGCATTGTCTTGCAAAGTAACTCTAAATGGTTTTTAAGTAAATAGGAGTTGATTATCTTCTAATTTGTTCATCGTCTAATCTAGCTTAAATTTTTCATTAAATACATGTCTCTCGTACCTAACCTAACATTAATTGCCATCAAGCCATTGCCATGCGCAAGCAAATGAAATTGCTTTCGCTGACGATGATTAATTATTCAAATTTTTCTTCCAGGAGACCTATTTTTAAGCATTGGCATCGAATTCCTATTTATTCAAAAACTGATTGCATGAATAAAAAATCGTTGTTTTTGGAAAGAATAAGAGTGACACATTTGTGTCACTTTTATTAAATTTGACTTTTTAATTAAGTTTCATCATCATCATTTTTCATCATTTCAGCCATAGGACGTCCACTGCTCAACATAGGCCTCCCCCGGTGACTTCCAGACCGGCCGGTTGGGAGCGGCCCGCATCGAGCGGCTTCCTGCAACCTTTACCAGGTCGTCTGTCCACCTTGTAGATGGACGTCCTACGCTGCGCTTGCCGGTACGTGGCCTCCATTCCAGAACCTTTCTGCCCCATCGGCCGTCAGTTCTACGTGCTATGTGCCCCGCCCACTGCCACTTCAGCTTGCTTATCCGTTGGGCTATGTCAGCAACTTTTGTTCGTTTACGAATATCCTCATTCCTGATTCGGTCTCGCAAAGAAACACCGAGCATAGCCCTGTCCATAGCACGCTGTGCAACCTTGAGCTTTCTTATGAGGCCCATAGTGAGAGGCCACGTTTCAGTTCCATATGTCATCACTGGTAACACACAATTAAGTTTAACATCTTTTATGTTACGGTTCGTCCATCACAGTTCAATACCGGCTTTTAAAGCTAATGACTTATTCCTCTCTATTTTTTGTATTAAAAACAATATGAAACGAAAATATTTAAATCTAAAGGCAACAGTGATGTCTATTGATTTAAAGATACATAAAGTTGGGAGCGATAGAAATTACTTTTGGAACATGAATTGTTTTTGTACAGTCAACGGCAGGTCAACCTACCCAAAAAGTTAAAGGTCATTGAACCGATTTTCAACTTTAAGTCCAACATGTAGAGATCAATATCAATTGAGAAAATTTGAAGTTTTGTGGTAGGTTGACGTGCTGTTGTCTGTACACAAATTCAAAATACACTAATAATGCATAGGCGGAGATAAGGTCGAGCGCAAGGACCAGTTTAAATACCTTGGATCTGTACTTCACGCGTCGGGAGACATCGATTGCGACGTCAAAGCACGCATTGCTGATGCGTGGGCCAAATGGCGAGAGGTGGCTGGTGTCATTTGTGACCCCAGAATGCCGGTTAAGCTTAAAGGACAGATCTATAAGTCCATCATTAGACCTGTCCTTTTATATGGCAGTGAAGCATGTCCGCTACTTGAGCGACACAAGCAGGAGCTGCGTGTTGCTAATATGCTGCGGTGGATGTGCGGAGTCACTTGAAAGGACCGCGTGAAGAACTCGCGCATCCGCGGTAGCCTTCGTGTCCGTGATATTGCAGACAAACTGCAGGAGAGTCGCCTACGCTGGTACGGCCATGTTTTGCGGAAACCGGCAAGCTACGTAGGAAACAAATGTCTGGCCATGCCGCTACCGCCCGATTCAAAAAAGGGTTAGACCCAAGAAACGCTGGCTTGACGTTGTGAGGGCTGACATGCCTGCCAATGATCTCACAACTAGAGACGCTCAAGACCGCGCGAAGTGAAGGAGTAAATCAAGGAAAGCGGACCCTGGGCTCCAAAGCAATGCCTTTGGACGCAACCGGGATGGACCGTATAGATGAAGAAGAAGACTCCAAAAATACAACTCTTAGGGCTTCTTTCTTGTTTTGACAGATAACCCATACAATTAGCTGTGAAAAAAGATAGGTTATCTGGAACTTATCAGCAAGTGTTGAAGCTGGCCCTTAGAGTTCTAATACAACAGAGTTTTAAACGGTTGTCTCACTTCTCACCAAGGCCGTTTATTTTTGCACCATAGATAAAAATGGTATACAAATAAAACGTTGTTATAAAATGAAACAGTAAATTATAAAAGCTAGGTAAGTATCTGTTTCTGCTCGTTGGAAACTAGCATTTTCTTCTGGTTGTTACTTGAAATCAAAATACAAACAAAAATATTAATTAACTCGATCAAAAGATCTGATTCACCGTTTCACCGCCAGCTGTAGCTTCTTCGCCAGACATCAGGCGTAAACGTTATAGTGGGTGACTGGCTTTACGCTGTGTAATACAACGTTCAAAGCGAGCATTCATGCAGTCAGTACGGGGAAATAAGCGAGCAACGAGCCGGATTGACACGGATTCTGACATATGGCGTAACAAAACATGCTCGGTGCGAATGTTACATTACGCTACCTTTAGACGGTATTGTTTTTAATTTAGAGAACAAATGGCAGTGTATAGTACGCCCACTGCATCCTCGTGCATTATAACTTTGTAGAAGTTCATAAAAAAAAACATGTTCATGTGGTATTGGGTCTAAAAATAACGAAATAAAAAAGTCGATTAGATGTTTCAAGAAATTCAATGGACCAAATTGGTGGTTGCTACTGGCTTTTAAGAATCAAAGGGTTTTTGATGAAAAAATGTACCTCTATGTCAAAAATCAATATTAAAATGTGGAAATTTGTATGTTTGTAAAAAGGTTCACAGTACCATGGCATGACATGAACCCTGGGAAGGGCACCACAACATAATTTAAATATTAATTACAATTAAAAAATACCTAAATTTGTATCCTGCTTTTGAGTTCCCTTCGGATGATTTTTCATTTCTCGTCAGCTTAATTCTAAAGTCTATTTAGACGAAGCCATAGGCTAGTTTTATTATAAGGATGTTGCATGGGAACAAAACATTTTTGAAGAAAGAACAAACTTCCCACTCTCTCTCTTTTCTTTGGATATCTGTTAGACAAGATATCTAGATCTATCTTATTAAAACCATAGATAGATAGATATTTATTGCACTCGAAAGTATAGGAGAAATGGACACACAGACAATGTAGAAGGTTAGTGATAGGGTCTAGTGTGGAACCATAAAATACACTCACACAAACAAATATTGTAGCTCAAGTTTTTTCTTCGACATACAAATATTTGCACCCGATTCCTCTCTAGACCTCTACCTTTTATTTTTCGTAACAAACAGACTCGCATTCAGTCAATTAAGACGAGAGTCCGAGTAATGAAACTCTGCCAAATTGATGCTTGAAATATCCGGTAAAGTCGGGGCTTGCTTCCAAGCGACCACAATTCACAATTTTTTTTTTCTTAATATCGAGCAATTGGTTCCAATCCGTATATGGATAAATAAAGCAATTAAGTAGGATTTATTAGGTCTTACGTTAATTCCCTGGGAGAGGGGTCGGCCTTTAAAATGGGACGCAATTTGTGTCGTTACTTTAGCCCCTTCTCACATCAGGGAATCAGCTGACGTGTTTGCACCATTTGGCGTAAAGACGTTTGGACCAATTGATTTCCATTTCTGAAAATAAAAAGTCCGGTTCGATCCTCCCACAAAAAAGATTTGTGCGATAAAACAACTAATTTGTAATATAAAACTGTTTGTAAAACGAACTCCATTCATTAAGCTTGCGAGTACCTACTTATTCATCATCATCATCATTTCAGCCTTAAGACGACCACTGCTAAAAATTGGGCCTCCCCCATTAACCTACGTATTAGAATTTCTTTATTAAAACTTTATTCCACAGGTTTCAAACATTAACACCTTGGTACATAAGAAACGACAATCTCCACTGGGACCTTCAAATGGAGTTTGTAGAGAATGCTATAAATAAATGTGCAGATTGCAAGAACTCACAAAAAAGGACTTCACCTCCATATGAATGTTGAAGCAATCCAGCTCCTCGACAACACGGACATAGTAAGAAGACACAAAAGAACAAACCCTTTTGAGTTAGTGCAGTGATGTATAAGCTCTCATGCTATTTTCAAAGACTTGTGAAAAATGTGTCTTCCCCATAATATTATTAGTGACAATAAGAAAAGTGTTGATGGACACGTTCTTAGCTATAATTCAACTATATTTTGATTAGGTCAAATCTAAATTAGTTATTCGTCTACTTTTAGGCTAGATTGTAATATTCTTAAGGTTTAAAATTATAATTAAGGCCTTAGACAGCCTATATTATAATTAGATATATATGTAAAGCCCGCAGAGCAGCGAGCTGTGGTGAGTTATAACACCACGAGGTCAGCTGTTAATCCGAGTGCTCCCGAGAGTCGGCCATGACCCTCGTCTTTGGCTTGCCGAAGTGGAACCCAAGGGGGTCTGCAGTACTCTCACCTCCTGCTTGCCTCAACCGGCCGGTCAGAGTAGAGTTGCTAGCGCATGATGCTCTAAGGGTGGATGTAGTTTGTAAGTGACGAGTGGGCACGTGTTGCCGAACCCTCAGGGAGAAGCGAGTGATCGTCGTTGGAAGGCCAGAGCAACCTTTTCACTCTCAGTCGCAAACAGCAGTGTTGCCTCAATTCAATTCAATATATTTATTGCATTCTATAATGTTACACAGGTGTTATAATTAGATACATAAAATAGATCATTATAGACCCTGTAGGGCACAACAATAAGATAGGTATTGTGGGCAGAGAGGATGACGCCATGCATAATTAGATCAATTTGTTTATTTTAAGAAGTTGTAAAGAATTAAAATAATTAAGAAATCATATGATAATTATTGAATAATTTATTGAATAACATAATCAAATAAATAGTATTTTTAGGCATTCTCAGTCCATTTCTCAGTCCGGTCTTGCATGACACCCCAGGAAGGGCCTATTCAGTTGCCGCCATTTAACCACCAATTTTTTCAGTCTGAGACTATGAACCAGATAGGTGACTGGGAGCGGTAGTCACCATCAATAGCCTAGAACCGAGTCCTTCCATTTCCATTCCTTATGTAAATGCTATGCTCAGAATGTAGTAATAGCATATTTTTATGACAAACTGGGCTTAAGTAGTAGTAGGCTTTTGAAACAACATACTAGTTTACATTTGACGACTATGCTTGCCGTAGCAGCATATGTCAGTGCGAAGGTTTCCTCAAACAATGGTCCGTCTTCTGTCATGTCCTGCGTGTCCGCACTCCTGCTCACGCAAAGACGTATCTAATTCACGCCAATAAAAACGCTTTCCGCGTGTTGAAGATTAGGTAAAGAAGAATTGTTTTGTTTGTTTTTGAACACAGATTATTGATCACGTTACACCTACAATCAAACAAAAGTTAGGTCCAAAACAATCAAACGACAATGGTTCAAATAAATTTATGGTTTTTAAATCTTCCAAAAATACTTGTTTTAACGACAACGCTGTATGTAGGAGTTATAAATATTGCAAAAACTATTTAGATACCATTTGCTTATCGCTATCGCTTCTAATTAAGCCCCTTCGTTTCTCGCAGCAACCCTTAAAACGTTTGTATTCATTAATTTTTACTTCATCCTAATTATTCAATGTCAGTAAATGGTTTGGAATATCACGTAAAAGATTAACCCAAAAATCTCTTTCGATCAATCAATGAATTGCTAATTTATTTTATAATGAAAAACATATTAATTGGGAGGTACAGCTAAGATCGCATCAACCACAAATTTTATTAAATTATATTTAACTCTACATGCTATAGGTAAGGTTCAAAATCGGTCGCGGAATTTTGACATTTTGTGAGAGGGAAAGGTTTTGTACTTTCATCCGGGTTACTTTGTTTTTTTAAGCTATTATTTCTTGATTGGTTTTTTAAGCTTTCTTTATAAGCTTAGGAATAACTAAGGAAATAAAATAATGTAGATATTTATTTGTTTAAATTAAAATTTCGAAAAATAAAAAACAAAGGTTTACAAAAGTAGAACCTGTTATATTTTCTTTACGTAAGGCGCGGAAGTGTTGCTTCGCTTCTATACATTTTGTATGAAAGTCAAAGTCAAAGTCAAAAGCCAAAAATCATTTATTCAATTTAGGGCAGAAAACTGCCACTTATGAACGTCAATAATAACATTATTGGCCCATATGGGGCAGAACATGTCTCCTTATTTTTTGGGCCCTACTAGCGATTCGAGACAAGACACAGACAATCTGGCAAGTGCTGAGAAGAAAGTTTGTTCCGAACTCAGTCACCACTAGCTGCCACACAAAAAATATAAATCAAAATAAACAGGTAGGTACATCAGTTTAGTGTAGGCTGGACTGACCATACATTCTTGTCATCAAGATAGTCTTGAATTTTGTAATACCCCTTTGACATTAGGTTTTGACATGTGATTTAAATTTATTAATGGAAGTTCGATAACATTGTAAGGTATATTATTAAAAAATGTAATACAATGGGCTAGTTTCCTAGGTCAAAAAATGATTATTGTATTTAGTCCGTCAGTTGGACTATCAAAAAATATTGGACCCATATTTTGTCTTTTGTCAATAGACCAAAAAATGGCAAAGATAAAGCGCATCAGTGAGCACGTGACGTCACGTCTTGCTAATAAGTGTCGCAAGGCGTGACGTTACGCGGAACTTTAACGGGCTATATCTTCATCATTTTTTGTTTGATTCAGAAAAGAAAAAATACGTGTCTAATATTTTCTGTTAATTCAACTGACGGTCTAATTAGTTTTTTTTAGGAAACTAGCCCATTACCCAAGAATGAATTACTTGTTTTGGCCAATCTGAAGTTTGGGACTACAAGATTGTTTTTGTTTCTTGTGTTACATAAATGAATATCACTCTTTTTTATAAAAAGATCTAAATTTTTGCGAACGTACATGATATTATTAAATATATATTGAGAGGCTACAGTGAGTAGGTATGTTGATTTCTTTAAAGAAATCTCTCAGGGATTCGCGCGGACTAAGTTTGTAAATAGCTCGAATGGCTCTTTTCTGTAAAATAAAGATGGTATCGATGTCCGCAGCAGAACCCCACAAGAGAAGACCATAAGACATAATACTGTTAAAGTAACTAAAATACACGAGTCTTGCCGTTTCAACGTCAGTATCCAATGTAATGCCCAAAAAAACAGTGGAGTTTGATAAATCAAGTTTTTTACCATTTAGTAAAATTTCTGGGTTATTTTGCTTTACGTTAGGCATAGTGAATTTAATACATTTGTAGAACACGACAGTTGTAGTAGTATTATTAGGTATTCTGTGGTAGTGGCCTTGAGCCTGAGCTACGCCTTGCGCCCAGCCTGCGTCGCACTCGCGCCTTTTACCATACCGCTCCGTTAAGCGTTGGGCACACAGCCGACAGGGTGCGACGGTAATGGGACGCTAGCGCAACGCCAGTGTTTGTAATCAGTTTACAATGTACTGATGTGTAATTATAGAAGACGACACACAGCTCCGTCGCCGTCCGAGCGTGTCTACGACGCGATGCGTATTGCGCTGTCGTCAGGCGTAAGCAAGACGCGTTGTGTTGCATCGTAATCGTACTTAGTAGTCACGTAGTATTCTGTGTTTGTTTATTTTACAGCTTTTTAGTGATATAATAATGCATAGTGGAAATATCAAACGTCTTTTTAGGAACGTCAAAGAAACTGTCACGCCCGCAGTGTGACGTGCACGCCGCGTTGCTGATCCGTCGCCGTCCCTTGCTAGTGTGGCCAAAGCTTTATGTATTTATGTCGCGCGAATTAGTTGCCATTACGACCAACGGATTAAAAGATGCATCTAGTGCACCTGTGACCTACTGCAACTTCGCGACTGATCTTATGAGAAATCACTCTTAAGTTATTTTTGATATAATTTCGTTCCCACAATATCGAAAGCCGATATTGACAATAAACCATTGGCATCGCATGGACATTGCAAATGCAATCTCTTGTTCCCATAAATAACGGAGCATTTTCCATTTATTTTTAAGCATCAATATTGCGTTAGGTCTTGCATACACGAGGTAACTACTTCTATTAGTTGTTGCAATTTGTGTAAATACATATTACCAAATGTTTTTCATTCAATTATTATATATATGGATGGATATATGGTCAAAATAGCTACCAAATGGCAGTCAAAATATATAACAGACTAAGCGATGATATGAAGTCTCTATCATTGGAAATGTTTAAAAGGAAACTAAAAACCTGGTTGATACATAACTTTCTTTTTTTTTTTTCTACTCAGTGGAGGAATATTTTCATTTTTTCAAACGAATATGATGTTAAAATTAGTAATTATTGTATATAATAAAATTGTTTGCATGCCAGATTCTGGTAAAATGTGTGAAACGCTGTTAAAATTCAAGATCTGTATGTACCAAATTTTGAGCAAAATAAAATATTATCTTATCTTATCTTATCTTATTCGCCTTGATATAGTAAGGATTTAACAATGTTGGAGGACAATACATTTTTCTAGGGGTATCTCTCAACACACCCAGACCCGAGCATATAAAAACGTTTGTTTTCCGAATTGTTCCAAATGGAAAATATAAAAGCCAGGTGCCTTTGAATACAAGGTGCATTAAGGAACCACTATGACAATTAGGTCGTCCATAAGATCATCATCATCATAATCATCATCATTTCGGCCATAGAACGTCCACTGATAAATATAGACCTCCCCCAGTAACTTCCAGATTAGGCGGTTGGTAGCAATGTGAATTAAGTGGCTTCCTGCGTCCTTTACCAGGTCGTCTGTTCACCTTATGGGTGGACGTCCTACTATGCAGCGCTTGCCAGTACGTGGCTTCTATTCTAGAACCTTTCTGTCCCATCGGCTGTCAGTTCTACGTGCTATGTGCCCCGCCCACTGCCACTTCAGCTTGCTAATCTGTTGGGATACGTCAGCGACTTTTGTTCTTTTACGGATATCCTCATTTCTGATTCGATCTCGCAAAGAAACATCGAGCAACGTTGAGCTTTCTTATGAGGCCCATGGTGAGAGGCCACGTTTTAAGTTGTTGACTTTCTTAAGATAACATTAAATAATACATATTTTACACACTAAAATAGGAATTAACGAGTTCAGCAACAGCTATTGTAAAGTAAAAAGGCAAAAGGCAAATAAAAGGTAATATTTGTACGTTTTCTGGTTGCTTTAATTCCTGTTTTAGTGTGTTCATGCTACGCGAAAGTTTAAAAGTAATTAATATTTTATTTCATGTACAATATTATTTTAGTGTGGGGACGGCCGTAAATAATACAATTCCCTACCGCCAACAGGAGGCGTGTCGTACAAGGCGACTAATTCCTGTAGCACGAGACGGGCAGTAGCGTCTGCGTTCGAAATCTTATAAAAAACTGCGCTCGCCAACCCGCCTGCCAAGCGTGGCGAGTATTGGCAATCCCCCCCAATGAAAGTCATTGGGGGGCCTATGTTCAGTAGAGGACGTCCTATGGCTGACAATATTATGATGATGATGATGATTATTTTAGTCATACGTACGTAGCAACTTGTAGGGACATAGTTTTCAAATGTCTTCGTAATAGCGAAGAATCTTGGTTTGGCTGTCTGCCTATGTTTTTTTTGTGAATGTAACGCAATATCTACAACTAATGCAAACGGGTTTAATCATTATTTTTGAGTTTCCCAGTGACTTCAAGATCGGCCGGTTGAAAGCGGCCCGCATCCAGCGGCTACCGCAACCTTTACCAGGTCGTTTGTCCGCCTTGTATGTGGACGTCCTCCATTCCAGAACCTTTCTGCCCCATCGGCCGTTATTTCTACGTGCTATGTACCCCGCCCACTGCCACTTCAGCTTGCTAATCCGTTGGGCAATGGCAGCGACTTTTGGTCGTTGACGAATCTCCTCATTCTTGATTCGTTCTCGCAAAGAATCACCAAGTATAGCTCTTTCCATAGCACGCTGTGCAACTTTGAGCTTTCTTATGTGGCCCATAGTGAGTGAGTCACGTTTCAGTTCCATATGTCATTACTGGTAACACACACTGGTTGTAGACTTTCGTCTTTAGGCACTGAAGTATTTTGGACGAGAAGACGTTGCGTTTCCGAACGCTGCCCAGCCGAGTTGGATTCGACGAATGATCCTTCTCAATCCTTCTCAAAATTTGACCTACCCAACTGGATCACTTGTCCCCGGTAGACATATTTGTCAACAATTTCTAGAGTAGAGCTCCCAATTCATACTGGGTAGGTCGCAACATGGGCATTCGACACACATATTTTGCTTCGACTTAAATTATTTGTTTAGTTCAATATACAGGGTTACATTGCAAAGGGGTGCCAAATTTTTAGGAGTGGCTCAGAATCAGTAACTTAATCGAACTATGCAAAGAGCAAAATTATTTTCACTTGCGATTATTCCTATCCGTTGTTAAAAATCGTACGCGTGGATAATTTAACTCATTCATGAAAAAAATGCACCGTATGTGCACTGCGTAAGGTCCTTATAGGCTCGCCGTACCTACGCCTCTGATAAATCGCGACGGCTTTCGTAATCTCTTTATTGACTTTATTTTAGGATTAGTAATTTTTTTTCATTTAAAAATAATAACGATGAGGACGCTTCTTGTTCCTTAGATCTTATTTTTTAAATTTGGCATGTACCCCTTTGCAATGTAACCCTGTATTAATTGCGTTCTACCTATAACACTAGAGTACATGCGCCCTAAAAAAGAACATAAGTGCTCGCGTGGGTTACATGGGTAGACCATTTTTGATTCAGTTTTGTAAACAATTCCAAAAGTTTAATTAAAAAAAAAACGTTTAAATATACCTGAATAGACTTTATTTAATCAAAAAGGAACGAAAATTATCACTTACTTCTTTAAAAAGCCATAAAGATCAACGACACTTAAAAGTCTTAATAAAAATCAACAATAATGACCTTCTGTATGCATTCAATAAACTTCGCTTACAAAGCTTTCTAAAAGGAACATCAGTAAATTTCGTCACATTTTGGACGTTATCATAACCTGCCGATCAGTACGTATCCATTTGTATCAATTTATATAGGATTTTTTGTGATTCGATTACATTTAAAGTCGTAGACCAATAACTTTAGGCTTTAATTACTCACATCTGCGTATTTCTAGCCTTCGCGCAACACTCAGGGTCTGAAGTGATAGACAATCTGAGCTTAGCTGGAGCCACAAGAATAAATCGGAAGATTTTGCGAAGTTCAGACGACAAAAAACAACCTGGGCTACCTATGTAGCCCGCGCGTGCACTGTAGTGATAATGTTACATAGGTGTTAGTTTTTCTAACAGGTAATCAAAATGGTAATATTTTATAAAATTTAACAATATAGGTGAATAAATTAAATGTGTGTGTGTACTTAATTAATTTATTCATATTTTGTGAGGCATTGTCACATAATTATATTTATTTATTAAAAATTCAATTCTTTCATATTATTTTTATTGTCATTTATGTATTACATTTATATACATTTAAGCATTTTCTAGTAAAATTACTTTTATTAGTTTTATGAATTTCAGGTCATGTCATGTTGTCTTGTGAAAGACGAAAAAGTACCTATGAAAAACAAACTGGTGCTTGTAGTGGCGACTGATAGCCGTATGGTGTCTCTGTGGTGACTACAACTCATGGCGTCCTGTGCGGTGGGCCTTAGCTTGTTTTATTTGAAGTTATTATTGGAAAGAGGCTGAATGATTCAAATTGGAAATTAATCTCTGAATTTCTATTTAAAAATTATGTTTGAAATAATATGCTAGGTATATCTATCACGTTCTTTAAAGTTGACAGAATGATGTTGTAATTGAGAACGTGATAAATGGCAGAAATCATATAAGTAGTGAGGTGGAGGATCGATGATCCAAGATGCAGCCATTTTAGTATTGACACACACACACACACATACACATACATACACACACACACACACACACCCACACACATACACATTAAATGCGAGCGTGCGTTTTTACTATTAGTGTAGGTACTATGTTGTCATCTTGTCTTTTTTTTAAAGAGTCAGCTGCTGTTATTTTGTATTTGTGTTATTTATGTTGTAGAGATATTGTGACGTATTTATTGTTGAATAATATTTCCAAGGTTAGATCTAGATTTAATCTAATTAGATAATAATAATAAAACCGATGCTTCCAACAATCACACCAATTATCTAGCCCCAAACAAAGCAAAGCTTGTACTACGGCGACTAAATAACAGATCGACGTAAATACGTTTATAAACATGAACGACTTAGGTACAAATTCTCGTGCTCATCACACAAACATTTTCCCCTTGCGGGATTCGAACCCGCAACCGCTGGCTTTGTAGTCCGGAACACAAACCCACTAAACCACGGTCGTCAGATTAAAATCGATTTAAAGAGTGAAACCTAAGCTTGTTAAAACTTACTAATATAATCATTATAAATGACTGTCTCAGCCTCGCAGCTCGTATGAGTGTTGGTGAGAAGTTTTATATGCGAGAAATTCAGAGAGACGAGTATGAAACACGTAATGCACATAAAAGTTAATTTAACCATGGTTCACAGTCATACTTGGCCCGGCTCGACTTTGTAATTATTATTACCTCTTCTTTTAACCGACTTCAAAAAAGGAGAAGGTTCTTAATTCGGTTGTATTTTTTTAAAATGTTTTCTCCCTCAAAACTCCACCATTAGGGAAGATTACCATGAAGGGATTCGTTTTATTGAAGGGAAGCACGTCTTTTATTGAAACGGTATACATGTAGCAACAAAGTGGTCCTATTTTTTCAAAATTTAATTCTGATGATGGAATCTATGAGAAATTGAGGAAACCCCTTAAATATTATAGGCATACATATAGGGATTTTAGTATATTTCCACATCAAGTCAAGCATTTGCATTCATCATCATTTGCTGATGTGGAACTGATGAAAACATGACCATAATAGATTTCGCGAGTAGCGGTAAGATATAAAATTAATTAAGATAGTATTATGCTTCGTCATAGTCGAAATAGTACCATGGAACTGATCTGATGACGAAGGCGGAAGGTAGGCACCGGAACTCCGTAATGAAAAAGTGTATCAGCGTGTTTGGACTTATTGAAATCGTCATAAGATGCAAATTTAGCTATAATATTGTTAATAAAAATTGTACATCAAAGATGGCCATTTAGAGTGGAGAAAAAGATAATGAAATATGTGTAAAGCAAATATAATGTTTTAGCGCTCCTGTCATTCATCTTGATAAAAAAATATTATTAAGAAACAGACAAATTTATAGGTATATTTTTTTAAATTAGTGTCTGCAAAAACACCTAAAAACCTAAAAACTAAAAATAAGATCTACCCAAACATTTGGTACTACCAATATTTGGTACTAATGAATCTAATAAAGTACAGCTGTTAAAATCACCCTCTCAAAAAAATTTTAACTAAAATAAGACCCTTATACAGATGTACAAAAGAGTAGGACACTCCTTAAAACCACGTGATCAGTTGCTCATATACAACAACTTATTCTATGGAAGCAACATCGTGTTAGCGTCCTTATTTTATTTAATACTTTTTATAATTATTTTACATTTTATTTATTGGTAACATTACATTTCGCGACTTTGATTGTTACTTAAATACGAGGCAACACTAAACCTTCGGTGATTGGTCGTCGTGGCCGATCGGCAAAACCTCGGCCAACCACAGCGGAACGCGAAAAAAAAGTTAAAAAAAAGAAAGAAATGGCGGGAAAATGGTTGGATGACGAGGACTAAGGGCTTGCTCCGCGAAAGCGAGTTGGACAACAAGGTATTGGAAAAACTGCGGTATTTGTGTGGTGTTATGCAGTGTTCGTTCTAAGGTAATACGCATTTATTTCAATTCCAATGATAGTAATAATCTTATGTACTTTGTAAAATAAATGTGATTTATTTTAAATGCATTCCGGAGTGTTTTCTTTTAATCGCAATCGAAAAAAAAACTTTTAGATGCTCCATACAAACTTATTCGCTACCTCGGTAATAAGGTATGGAACATCAGAAAAAAAATCACGATTTCGATGCTCCCATAGTAAAAGTTGCTGTATATGATCAGCTGATCACGCAGTTCTAAGAAGTGTCCTATTTTCTTGTACACCCAGTATACAGAGTATCACGGAACTCAAGAATAACCTTGTACCTTGTAACAACATATTCAATACATCATTGTGAACAACCTTTGTTCTATGACTTTTGCAAATTTTCATGTAAACTTATCGACTTACCATACAAAATTACCAAATAGCTGAATGAATTTGTATCGAGAGACAAAAAAAAATTGTCTCTCGATTCATTTTTGATCACCAGTTTGTACTTTAATTTCGGGACTTCCAGTAGGTAGGTATATAATTTCAGGATACCCTATTCTGCCTTGGCTTGGCACAAATCTAATACTACCCTTTTCCGTCACGTAAATAACAGATGCCAGCCTTGGTTATTACGATAAAACCAATAGCAAACAGTAAAATATAATTATTGCAATAATATTGTGTTGTGAACTTATATTTCGTTATAGTATGATTAAGGCCAGTTGTCCATCGTAGCCGTCAGTTGATATGACGTCGTATATAATAGGGTGACTTGGAATTAGAGTATAATCTCGTAAGGGGCTTAGTACAGGTCATTGGCAACCTTTTAAGTGTATGGATATTATTGTGTTGTGAACTTATATTTCGTTATAGTATGACTGAGGTCAGTTGTCCATCGTAGCCGTCAGTTGAGATGACGTCGTATATTATAGGGTGACTTGGATTTAGAGTATAATCTCGTAAGGGGTTATAGTACAGGTCTTTGGCAACATTTTAAGTGTATGGATATTATTGTGTTGTGAACTTATATTTCGTTATAGTATGACTGAGGCCAGTTGTCCATCGTAGCCGTCAGTTGAGATGACGTCGTATATTATAGGGTGACTTGGAATTAGAGTATAATCTCGTAAGGGGTTATAGTACAGGTCATTGGCAACATTTTAAGTGTATGGATATTATTGTGTTGTGAACTTATATTTCGTTATAGTATGACTAAGGCCAGTTGTCTTTAGTTGTTATTTAATTCTAAAATTATTTTTAGGATTAAACATTCACGAGGTTTGTATCCTCCTTCTTTCAAAATTCGTGATTGAACACGAAACGGCTTATTTACACCTTTTGCTAGAGCTAGGTCGTTCTTTTTTTCATCGACCGTGACATGTTCCCACCGACAAAAAATGGTAATTCTTCTAAAATATTCAGTTCCAAAATATATTTTTTTGTAATTAAAAAAATCATTTTGACAATACAACCATTAAGTTACTCTTAAACACTTCAGCTTTTACTATTACTGCTTTTTAAAAAATAATTGTAAAAAGTTTGACGGAGGGGTTGTTGGACGACCCAGCTAAGAAATAATAGATAATTTAAATAGCTTTAGCTATAACATAGTCTTAAAGCCAAAATTCGAGCATTTTTCATCGTCTCATTCTCGGTTAACTGATACAGTGGACCGTCGTTAGAGCCGAAAATACGTAATTATCGACATCAGTCTCGTAGATGAATTGTTAATTTTACTACACGTCTTGTAACTGTATTTCCTGTAAAAAGAGTAAAAAAGATACTGAATTTATTGCGCCGTTTCTTCTCATCACCAGCCCAGTAGGTATTGTAGTCCCGAAGCCCA
Organism: Anania hortulata; assembly: GCA_963576865.1. Classification (NCBI taxonomy): domain Eukaryota; kingdom Metazoa; phylum Arthropoda; class Insecta; order Lepidoptera; family Crambidae; genus Anania; species Anania hortulata. Next base: position 2,757,093 of record OY756410.1, read on the forward strand.
CCCCTCCCCCACCACCTGGGGCAAAGTTTATATTTTTAGGGCGTGTAGGTAAGTACGCGGAGGAGAACGTATACAAAATAAATGACTAAAATTATAACTATTAAGCTGTTGCTAAACATTTTTGTAATCTTATTTAAGTAATTTAGATTGACAACTCATCAAAATGTTATTATTTAGGATCCATTATCCTATGCAAAACTAAGTTTTAATTAATCGGATCGAATTTCCCAGAACGAGTATTAAAATTTGTGTTTATTATGATACAATCTCCAATTAAAACTTCTTTCTTTTACAATAATGTCTTTCAAATAACTTTTAAACAAACAAACATTGATCTGTTTTCATTTGTTTCTCTTACAAAACGGTCTTATTTCAAAACTTGTGATAAAATAATCGGGTTGCAGGTGAAGGAATTCACGCTGATTTTCACAAACGCACGTTTATACAAAGTCTATTCAGCCTGAGAGCGAGCGCGGGCTTAGTCGAACCACGTTCACCGTCGCGGTGGCAAGTGTGCATGCAATCGGCGTGTCGTGTCGGCGTACGAATTTCGAAAAAGTTACAAAATCAGCCAGTGTTTTGTTTTTTAATCTGTGTTTTCGTAAATATAATTAGTGTTTTTTTTTTGACTTTGACGTTTGGAGTTTAACTTTTTAATTTTATGTGGCGGGAAAATAAAATTGTGTTTAAAAGTTGACGAATAGTTAATAAAGTGAATGTGTTGTTTTTATTTAAAGTTAAAAGGTTTATGGATGTTTCGAACAAAACAGTGAGTTTTATATGAATTCAAAGTAAGTATAATTCATTTTTACGATCATAACGAATTGATTATGGACGCTATTTATTTACGCAACGCAACGGTCATTCATTTAGGTACGTAGAGCTAATGATCTGCCATTTCTTGTGTGTATGATAAAACATTGCTCTTTGTTTAAAGAAAATTATAATTATATTTAAATGCAATAAATCCAAATTAAAATTTAAAAAATCTGATAACGCAATCGTAACAAGGAAAAGACGCTAGGATGCTTGATGCATTTCTTCAAGTCGTGCTATTAAACATTAAATATGTACAATTAAAACTTGCATATTCACATAATATAATAGTGAAGTTAAAGATTTACAAAAAATTAAGGTAGGTAGGTAATATTAATATTTATATTTATGCCTAGACATTTAAACTACGCAACGGATTTTGATGCGATTTTTTAATAGATAGTGATTCAAGAGGAAGGTTTATATGTATAATATATGCATAATATAGTAGAGAAACACTTATATCTTTAGAGGTTTCTAATGTGATATCATAATAAACACATTTTTTGCGCTTACATTGCAAACGCTGGCTGAATCCTACGAGATAGATCAAAATAATGTACTGCAGTAAGTATATTAGAGCTATACACCTTAAAAAGGTCTAAAAAAATCCGTGGTGGTTTAAGTATATCTCTTTTATCTTTAACTTTTTATGAGAAATAATGGCTTATTTACGAAGCGATTTTAAGCAATACAGCATTAATCCTTATCCAATTAAGTACCTTAAATACATTGTGCATTTTATATAAATCAATATGGCTGTTTACTATTACCTACTGTTTACAACATTTCATTTAAATGAATATTTTCGAAGATATTACTGATTTAAGATGCAGGGACATAGCGGTTGCGGCGGTATCGGGGGACAGAAAACATGTTAGTATTGTCTAATGACAAAAAAGCTGTGAACGTTCTACATAAAGACATTTAGTATATTTATTATCAGCATTGCACCTGTGCGAAGCCGGGGTGGGTTGCTAGTATTTAATAAAGGTACTAAACAAATAAACAATAACTACCTAACTAATATTTTAATTTATCAAACGACTATGATCTATCAATTATTAGTTAACAAGTTCTACTGAAATACTACTTACTAGTAAATAGTACTACTTACTTAAGTTTCGGCACTGCCTTGACTTTCTGCATAATTACTGTTTATAAATGAGACTCTATATTTAATGACTGTGCCAAAATAAATGAAAAGAAAAACCGTGATTAAACAGCATTCCTAAACAAATACTTAGGGCTTTGACAGCTTTGACAGCTTGGACAGCTAATTGTATGGGTTATCTGTTAAAACAAGTGTCAGAAAGGTTATCCGGAACTTATCAGCAAGTGGTGGAAGTGGCCCTTAGTTTTGCTAATGCTTAATCTTAGAATTGTCTGATTGAAAACTAAATGTTTTTTCTAAAGTAGTAGGTAATTTAATAGATACTACTCAACAATTGTCAACAAAAAACAATTGTCTTAAAAACTATATTAAATAGGTAGGTAATATACCAACTTTATAATAAAAAGCTATGTTGTTAAAGACATTGCGGAGAATCAAATGATTCAGATGAAAGATATAATAGAGTTCAAGTTATTACTAAACCATCAGAATTCTAATTCACAAAAATCGTAAACCAATCCCCAAATTCTAAGTTTTAAATATTCCGTAAAACGTGCTCAGCAGAATAGACATGACACTGGCAGGTAAGAAATTGTATGTATGACATTAAAACTGACTTAAATCTGTTTAGTTACCGTTTGTTCCCCGAAATTCATGATAGTGTGTGCAAAATTTATATCACACACGATTTGCGTATGTGCGACACTCACTTCAGACATATGTTTTCAAATATCTGATAGTTATAATCATTGTTAGTTAATATCTATTTTTTATCTCAATAGAGATAACAAAAGTGGTAGTAGCTTAGTGATCAGAGTCTTGCCTCACATCCGATCAGCCGTAAGCTCGAATCCCATCCTGTACCTAGATTATAGATTGATTTTAGAATCTATGTACGGATTAATACCACTCGCGATACACACATCAAAAAGACGGTGTTAATTTCAACCTCTATTTCTTCACGATAGCAGAACAGAATGCACATAAATACCAATAGGGTTAATACCCTATTTTTTATGATACCTTATTTCTTTTACATAATTGTAAAAAATATATAACCAAGTGGTTTTATTTTATTTAAATTGTAGTTGTTTTTGTCTGCAAATTGGTAAAACCGTCAGAATTCTAAGTCATTGTTTTCTTTGATAATCTAATACATAACTGGACCAATATCTACAAGAGTTTTTATTAGTTTTGAATTGATGCTAAATTGCGCCTGTCGATATATTTTTTTAAACTAAACATCAACTTTATTTTTTTTAATTACTAATATTCAGCTTCATCATAATCATTTCAGCCACAGGACGTCCTCTGCTGAACATAAGCCTTCCCTAGGGATTTCCAGATTGGCCGGTTGGAAGCAGCCTGCATCCATCGGCTTCCTGCAACCTTTACCAGGTCGTCTTTCTTATGGGTGGACGTCCTACGCTGCGCTTGCCGCTACGTGGCCTCGTTTTTAAATTGTTCAGTTTGTTTTGTGTTAAATATTTCTTAGAGTGTAAGTTTTATTTATATTTAGAACTACAATACAACAAAATTAAAATATTGGTCTTGCAAAGGCCCTATCCTTATCTGGTTTAAAAAAATATTTTTATAATAAAAATACAATGGAAGCTGTTTGCTTTAAAGTCATCAAATTTGCAGTAACGAAGAAGAATGTAGCTTAGAATCTTAACTAGTTAAATTAAATCAAGGATTTAGATTTTTTTTCAAAATCTCCAAAATGCTGTTTTTATGCCCACTGCCTTTGTTATAGGTACAGCGTGTCCCTTGCGTGTGGACAAATAATAAAGTACTACGAATTGTTTAGCGTATTACTAACTGTTAAACAAAGTATTTAATTTTTTCTCTAATTTACTAAAAAATTTACAGATTTACTAAAAAATCTACAATTTACTAATAATTTCTTCGAAAATTGGAAGCAACCTGTATATCTTTTGATACATTAACTACAATGTATTGAGAGTGTAAACTTATTTCCACGCATAATTAAAGTTGGTACATAATGACAGATTTTCTTTTAAAAAACTGACTTTGACTTTACGTATTTTTTTTTTGCACAGAAGTATTTTCTTAAAATAAAACTATACTTCATTATTCTACTGCGAAGTACTGGAATATAACGGTTTTAATTTATGGAGAGTGCCATGAGAGTCCTAACCTCACATTTAGAGTTTATCTTGGGAGATAAGGAGTAAGCCGTGTCGCCATACTTAACATTTGTGTCATGTCATTTAATTGTGTCACTAGTATCACTTCACGAGTGTTTTCATTATTAATGAAAGACATACAGTATGTATCTTTTTGTTGCCGATTAAATAAAGTTTATATAACAATTGTAAAGTACTTTTTTACACCACTGCCCAAAAAGGAGTGTAATGTTTTTAGGGTTCATGTTTTATGTACTTTCTTAATTCTCTTAATTCTTATGTTCTCCCGAGTGACATAGGCTATGTGATGTCATAATAAAAATCATCATCATTTCAGCCATAAGACGTCCACTGCCGAACACAGGCCTCCCCCAATGATTTTTATTGGGGGGATTGCCAATACTCGCCACGCTTGGCAGGCGAGTTAGCGAAGTTTTTTATAAGATTTCGCACGCAGACGCTGCTGCCCGTCTCATGCTACAGGAATTAGTCGCCTCTTACAACACGCCTCCTGTTGGCGGTGGGGAAGTGTATTCTTTTGTGTCGTGTGCCGTAAAGAATTATATAAATAATTATAGAGAGTTATAATAAATAAATAGAGTACTGAAAGTTGATTTAATTTTTTTTATATCATATGCCTAAATGTACTTCTTGGTGTTTTTTTTTTTTAAATATTGGACAACATCACATACAGTGCTCTGATCCTGTGGTAAGTAGCCAAAGCACTTGTGTTACAGAATTCAGAAACAACGACGGTACCACAACACCCAGACCCGAGGCAATATAGAAAAGTTATTTTTTTACATTGACCCGACCGGGAATCGAACCCGGAACCTCAGAGATAGCGACACCAAGTCCGGTATGCTCGCCTCTCGGCTACGGAGATCGTCGAGATTTATGGCCATCCAGTTTTTTTATAATTATTTTGTTATTCATCGATTCTATATCTGAGTACTGAGAAAACGTTAAGGTATTAAGTGCTCATCACACAAACAATAGGCCTTTGCGAAATTGGAACCCGTGACCGCTTGGTTTTCTAATACTAAGTATTTTTATTATACTTAATATTATATATATTTGAATTTATACTTAATATTATATAGCTGAAGAGTTTGTTTGTTGGTTTGAATGCGCTAATCTTAGGAACTACTCGTTCGAATTATCGTAAAAAAATATTTTTGTGTTGGAAGTTCATTTATCGAGAAAGGTTAAGGTTAAGGCTAACAACATCACGCTACAACTAATAGGAGCGGAGCATCAATGTTGCAAAAACGGAAAAATAATCATTTTGAGAGCTTCCGTTGCGTCCGCTGCGTACACGGTTAAAAGATAGATAGACACTTTATTGTACAAAAACATTAAAGGTTATTACACACAAGACAAAGTTATGTACAATGTAAAATAAGGCAAAAATCGTGTGTGTGGAATTATTAATTTTCAAAAGTTCTAAAAAAAAGATTGGGACAGCATATGTCTATCTTTTTTAAGGCTTGACTTATTATAAACTTTTGACGTGATAACGTCTTTAAAATCGTTTTAGTCGGGTGACATGTTCAGAAACTTGTGTCACACCAAAACCTCACGAGCGCGATCGCAGGTATAACGAGAGAGAGACGGACCGATCTCCCGTCTCATCTCGAGCGCTGCCAGTCATTCCGTGAAACTTGTCACGCGGAATCCTCACGAGCGGAGGCTGACATAGCGTTCGAGTGAGTGGACCGATCTTCCGTCTCTCTCACTCTAGCGGCATACAAACGAATGGAGATGGAATGGAAAGTGTGAATAAAACGATAGATGTAATTTAAAATTTGAAAAAATTGTTATCTTCATTAATTCCTTACTTCCCAAAAACTTATATCACCAATAAGACGTTAACACGTAAACATCTCGATCGTAAACCTACTTTACAAACAACCAATTTTTTTGAAATAGTAATCTAATTTGTTTTATAATAATGCAATATTTGGTCGTATTTGGACTTTGAGTGACAAACCAAACTCTACGCGGGCGAAGCCGCGGGCGGAAGCTAGTAGCATATACAGGCTGGCCAGAAGTGTGACGTTCAAAAATTTTCTTTAGGTGACACGTGTTGAGAGGTATCTGAATCACCCCTATGTATACCATCTCTATATGGCCCCATGGTTGACTGGTAGAAAATGCTTTTGGCATTAAGTCCGCCATTTGTACAACTTTTTTTTTAAATATCTGTGCAATAAAGTTTGAATAAATAAATAAATAAATAAAATGTATGTTCTACGATTTTTCGTAGTTTTCGAGTTAATTTTTTTTTTAATAGCCTATGAAGTACTACTTTTTATTACATATTATTATGAAAGCTTAGAGTCTAGCGCATTCTCTGAAGCTACTTAGAAACTAAGAAATTATCAGTTTAGATTCACTTAACATTAATTCTCAACATTAGGTTAATTTTGTAGTAACTTCCATCAAACTTATAAGGCTGTTTATTTTATGCATAAATGCACAGTTTATAGAGATTTAGCTGCAAAAAAATTTTAAAAAGGCTTCTAATTTTTTTTTTGAAATTTTGCAAACTGATCCGGTTGCGAAAATCGTAACTCCAAAACTACGAAAAATCGTAGAACATACAGGGGTGATTCAGATCTCTCAACACGAGACAAATAAAAAAAAATTTTGGACGTCACTTTTGTAGCCACCCTGTATGATATAAAAATATTCGGTTTCACAAAGTTTACTTCAACGTCTCATTATAAATAGTAAACTTAAAATAAAATTTGAAAAGTGGCTCAGGCAATCACACTAATTGTTATGATTAATTATTGTCTGAGAAGTCCAAAATCCAAATTAAAAGGACTTCAATCTTCAGTTAGGACTTAGGACTACCCTCTTATGGATGGTATGATGCTGGGGCTCTGCTGAATGAGGTTGGCCTGCAATTGTCCCGAAACAGTGTTAGGGTAAATAAAAAAGTGTAGCAGAGCTTAATTAGGCCTATTTGCAGAAATAATATTACTAATACAATCTGGATGGAGGCCGCTTCTAACGGACCAATCCGAAAGTCGTTGGAGGCGTCGCAAGTCGCAATCGCAAGCAATGATGAGGGTGAGGAATATATTATCTCTACATTGGAAGTCGCCCTCCGCTTTTGTCGGTCTGTTTATCCGCTAACTCGGAACCATGAAACGGATTTTGAATCGATTTTCAAGATCCTAAAAATTGTTTTTTTAAGGTTTATATGTCAAGCACCTAAATCCTAATGAATTTTGTGTATATGAAATATTCCGACAAATTGAGAACCTCCTCCTTTTTTGAAGTCGGTTAATAAAATTCAAAATTAAGACAAATAATTATAATTGCAACCGTGCGAAGTCGGTGTGGGTCACTAGTATCTGAAAAAACGAGTATAAAGTCAATTTTAAAGCATACTAAGTATAAATATGCGATGCAACACTCCAATTGTCGTGGTCAAGACGACCTACGTAGCCGAGAGGCGAGCATATGACTTGGTGTCGCTATCTCTGAGGTCCCGGGTTCTAGTCTCTTCCAAAGGTAGGTCAATGTAGAAACATAACTTTTCTATATCGTCTTGGGTCTAGGTGTTGTGGTACCGTCCTTGTTTCTGAATTATGTAACACAAGTGCTTTGGCTACTTGCCAATTGTAATGTATGTGATGTTGTCTAATATTTATATTTATAACAAGGAATTATGACGGTCTAATGTTATATATTTTTTTTTAAATCTTAAAGACCCGAACCGGGAATCCGACTTCAGCGTTCAAAGCGAATCTTTACGCCACTTGGCGCCATGACGACCTCAATGGCGTAGTGCGTAGTGGCATAACAATATTAATTTGAAACTTGATCTTTTGTTTTTCTCATTCCGTCGCGTTCTTAGAAAACATCAAAGAAAACACATGGTTGAAATTTGATCTCAGTACAGTCGCGTGGAGCTCGAAGTGTCAAGAAGTATGTCTACCTCGGACAAGTGCTGCAGATAAGTAGAGACAGCTTTAAGCGAAAAATCGGTAGGAGAGTGCAGCTTGGCTGGGCAGCATTTGGAAAGTTGCGTCACATCTTCTCGTCGCCACTGCCACAATGCCTGAAGATCAAGGTATTCGACCAGTGCAGGACGCACTGATGACCTACGGAGCCGAAACGTGGAACATGACAGCAAAGCTAGCCCATCGACTTCGCGTCACTCAGCGTGCTATGGAAAGGTCGATGCTTGGAATTTCCGGGATAAAATCCGAAACGAGGTTATCCAGCAGAAGACCAAAGTATTTCACATAGTCCTAAAATGTAGCAAGCTAAACTAGCAATGTAGGGCCGGCCACATCGGAGAAGTAAACAGGTTCTTCAGTGGAGACCCCGTCTTGGCTAACGTAGTGTTGGATGCCCCTAGCTCGATAGACCGACGATCATAGGAAGATGGCTGGCAGTGGCTGGATGTAAAAAAACAAGAGAACATGCTCTTTGGTGCTCTTCGGGGGAGCTTACTGGTACGTCCAGCACTAGACTGAAATAGGCTGACATATGATGACGATGATGACAGTCAGTGTCAAAGACACCATTAGGTCCTAAAGTAAGTATTATAGCCACATTCGTTATAGAAATCAGAAACAAAGACACCGGTAACACAACACCCAAACCCGAGATAACATAGAAAAGTTTGTATTCTACCCAACCGGAAATCGAATCCAGAACCTCAAGGATAGCGACGCCAAGTCCGGAGTCTCTCAGCTACAGAAGTCGTCGACAGTACAATAAGACAATAATATACATAAATTACATACTTTGGGCGTTTCATCGATCACCTTGGAATAAGTGTCAATGTTTGTCACAAGACTAATTGTATACTTAATGTTTTTGACGCTGACTGTACCTACAAAATAAGACGACGCAAATGGCTCTGCGAATAGTAAATGCAACGAAAATACTCATATTACCTCTACGCGACTATAAATCATATAGGGCGAGTTCAACGAGGACCGTACCGTCTTTAATGCGTTTGCTCGTGAATAGCATAGTACGTATAAAACAAACTCATAATATTAACACTTCGTGATTTCAATGTTCAATGACCCTCCCTGACTAAGAGGCATGTTCGACGATCTTTGCGTCGCCATCTTTGAGGCCCTGGGTTCGATTGTCGGTCGGGGCAATGTAGTAAACGTACTTTTGTATATTGACACAGGTCTACGGTGTGGTACCGTCGTTTCTGATTTCCATAACACAAGTACTTCGGCTTCTTACCTTAGAGTCGGATGAGATGTCCAATATTTTATAAGAAATTGTAATTTTTTAGTATAGTACTTATAAGAGATACTACTACGTAACGACCACGACCGCTCTGTCAAGAGCAAATCGACCGAGAAGAAGTCTTATAAAATTCAGTTATAAATAAATAAATATAAACGTTTCCAATTTCTGCAGTCCACCAAAGGTCAGGATCAGGACAGTATGCGCTCGTCTCGAAAACTCCAACTCTCTTTCCCTTCCCACTCTTCACAGTTCTATTCACAATCCTTCACTGTTCAGTCTGTCCGCCTATGGAATTCTTTACCTTTATCCGTTAGGCAGTCCGAGTCCCTTCCCATTTTCAAGGCTAGGGTCAAAGCTTTTTTCCTATCGTGCTAATGTTGTATATTTTATATAAGTATGTTTATGTACGTATATTATATATTTATCTACTATTATTATTTTGCTATTTTTGTGTATTATATGTAAGTATTTATTTATTTTTGATTATTTGACTTACGCACTCTTTTGCTCTCGCACTACGTTACCCCACTGTATTAAAACTTAATTTCCTCTGCCCTAAGGTTGTCTGGAAGAGATCGCTTTTGGCGATAAGGCCGCCTGATTGTACATAACTGTGTCTTGTGTGTAATAACCTTAATGTTTTGTGCAATAAAATGTCTATTTATCTATTTATCTAACAATAAATATTGGACATCCAAAGTAGCCAAAGCACATGTGTAACAGAAAACAGAAACAACGACGGTACCACACCACCCATACCCGAGACAATATAGAAAAGTATAGAAAAATTACATTGACCCGACCGGGAATCAAACCCGGGACCTCAGAGATAGCGACCCTAAGTCCGGTATGCTCGCCTCTCGGCTACGGAGGTCGTCACTTATATGCAGTGATCGGAATAGGTAGATTGATTTGGGGTAAATGATCTCAAACATTGATGTTAGTATGGACATGCCTCCGGGATTCCAGAATTTCTTTGTATCAGTTTTAAAAAAAGGGCATATCCGTATTATGCTAGCACCACCAAAGTACATCAAATCAATCTACCTATTCCGATCACAGTTTATATGAGATGATTTCACTGCTTAAATGTAATAACTGTTCGGGTTAATTTAATTTTTTTGATCGCCGCTGTAAGGGCTTTCTTCAGTTATTTGAAGACTAAAATAATTTAAGTCGCAACAAATTTATCTTTAATTTCGAAAACCTCGACCCCACAGTAATATCTGCCAGTTAACTTTTACCCAATTTTGGTCCCACTATGCATTTCCACCAAAAGGCCGCTTCAGTTCGCTCCATTCCGTTCGGGTTGTGTTAAAGAAAATTTCTCCACTGTAATGGATCGTTTTATACAAGAAATAGACTAGATCGGGCAATATTTCAAACTGGTATTACTTATAATAAACAAAATGTCGAGAGGTCACTATGTAAAAATGTTTCGCTTTTAAGTTTTCAACCGACTTCAAAAAAGGAGGAGGTTCTCAATTCGACTGTATGTTTTTTTTTTTTTTGTATGTTTGTTACGCGATTACTCCGCCAATTATGAATAGATTTTAATGATTCTTTTTTTGTTTGGTAGATCATACTTCAGAGGTGGTCCCATATAAATTTTATCGAAATTGATTTAGAACTTTTTGAGAAAATCAACAAATATATACCCAGATAATATTTTGGTTGTGGTTCTTGTTACCTATCTTCGACAAATATGAGCCGATTTTGATGATTTTTGTTTTATTGAATAGCTTATACTTCAAAGATGCTATGATAAAAGTTTGAAAAATAAAAATCACCCCTAAGGGTAGGAAAATAGGGGATGAAATCGGTGTTCAGCAGTTAGATTAGGATTTATCACTAAAAATAGATGAAATAAGTAAATTTTATTAAAAAAAATAAAACCGACTTCAAAACACTAAAATGCTAAAAATAATCCTAATACTAAAGTACCTAATCAGTTACTTTTGGAGTCGGTGCAAACAAAAACATTGAATCTCTCATCGGCTGGCACCGACTCCAAAAGTAACTGATTAGGTACTTAAGTGTTAGGATTATTTTTAGCATTTTAGTGTTTTGAAGTCGGTTTTATTTTTTTTAATTAATAATTATGTTCAGATATTTTTTTTTCTAACAAACTGGTAGAATATAATTAGTCATTTTTATTTGTACTTTACTTTACCATCGGACGTCGACTGCTAAACATAGGCTTCCCCCAATGACTTCCAGATTGACGACCTGGTAATGTTTACAGGAAAAATAGTAGCCCACTTATATGTACCGATGAATATAGACCAATCTATATATTTATGATAAGTTAATATCTTACTTACTTATACGAGAACCAACTTGGGATTTATAACACACTTCGGTTTCCACACGTTTTGAACTAAATTTACAGTCAAAGTTTCGCTAACAAAAGTGGTATTGCGGAGCCACAGGTACAGTAAGACCCGTAAATATGTAAAAACCAGTGTTTTAAAACTATTGATCGTCTGTTTCTAGTTGATTGTCATGACTTTACGAACGCGAAAAGCGATGTATAAATAAAAACGTACACAAGAAATGTCGGGTTTGATTCCTGGTTCAGGCTCAATTTTTTTTAAATTGTCTCTGGTTAGGGTGTGCTGAAAGACGCCCTCAGGAAATAAAGGAACAAAATTTCAACAACAATTATTTTATTATTGCATTAACAAAATATGTGGTGTACTGCCGTGTGGGGACGACCTTAAAGTGCTGTGTGGGGACGGCCGTAAAGAATACACTTCAAAGCCAATATGAGGCGTGTCGTAAGAGTCAACTAATTCCTGTAGCACGAGATGGGTAGCAGCGTTTGCGTGCGAAATCTTATATAAAACTGCGCTCGCCAACCAAGCCTGCCTGTTGCCTGCCTGCCAGCCTGCCAAGCGTGCCAAGTATTGGCAATCCCCCACAAAGAAAGTCATTGGGGAAGGCCTATGTTCAGCAGTGGACTTCCTATGGCTGAAATGATGATGATAACAAAAATATTGCAATTTATATCCTCAACACCCTGAAGAGGGATTTATCGATTATCGACCAACTAGACTTTCTAGCAATTACCTAGCCTAGCAAAATCGACGGTTCAGCATAGTGGAAACGGGGCCTTATTTAAAATAGATATTTAATTTCGGATCAAACTGTACGTATCTCAACAGTTTTGAAGCTTTATAAAGTGTATAAAGCGGTTTTTAAATTTTATAAGCAGATAATTATTGATTCATTACGGTGGGTTATTAAGGGTTATTAAATACTAGATGTTCCCCGCCCAATCAAGAGATGGCGTTGCCGGTGTATAAGATCGCAGTGGTAGTGAGCTGGGTCCTCAAAATATGCAGTATCCGGCCATATTTTATTTGATGACTTGATTTGCATATTCACCGTAAATATATAGGAGACTATTAGCGATACGATTCTGCCAGAGATGTCGCGCGTATATTCATATTTCATAAAATATATAAATATAGCTTTGCCCTACCACCGGGTTTACGCTAATCGGCACTCGGCACCACTGTACCCTTTCTTCTTATCTGTCCTCTACTTGAACGTTTTCTGGAAGGGATCGCTTTTAGCAATAAGACCGCCTACATTGTGCATCTTTCTGTAAACACTTATTTGAAACTTCTTTGTATGGTGTACAATAAACAGTATCTTTCTATCTATCGACTGATGCGTAAAAAAACGGCATACTGTTACCTTTGCCTGCCTTTTTTGCAAGAAATACTATTATAAGACATGTAGTAAGGGCGAGCCAGAGAGATACTCTTGTCTTTTAAGTAATCGTTTACTATTTATTAAGCTTTTTTTATAAGGATTTTTTTATTTTAATTTAAACGCGTCTTACCGCCGTGAATGTCTCAAGCGAAGTGACATAATGATGCGCATTGCAAAGCTACCTAAGAAGCGATAATGCGCTAGTGGTCAAACTAACTATAGTATAGTTTATAGTTTAGTTATTCACTAGAATACCAGACTTCATATCAAATTAAAATTCAAACGTTTATTGCGTGTCACATTACAATTTTGCGGTGTTAGAAAAATAAAGGTATACATGTGATGCCCTGCAAAGACATAGAAAACAAGAGTTATAAGTAGTAGGCATAAGTAATAAGTTATGATAAGATTAGTGTACATTTCAAGCATTATACAATTATAGATTTATAGATAATAATTAAATTAAATTAAATTGAATTGTGCCACCGAAGAATATTATCAGTTAAATTTCATATTTATCATTGAAAAATTCTGCTAAGTTATAGTAACTTTTATTTATTAGGTATGTTTTTAACCGTTTATTTAAAAAATAGGTTTTTCTAAGTTTTTAATGTAATTTGGAATGTGATTGTAAATTTTGATCAACATAGTGTGGGGGCTAGATGAAACTATTTTTGATTTTGAAAATGGTACTCTTAACGGAACATGATTGAGGTATCCTGTCAAAGAAAGTGCAACCACATGGCAGATTTGGTCGGTGAAGGGTATAAATGATTGGATTGGTTTCTTGGAATACCCTTTCTAATCTATGGAATGGATGGCAAGAATGATGAAGATTCAGAGAGTAAAGACGAAAGCTTAATGGCTAAAATCGCAATGTAGAAGGTATTACACAAAGTAGTGGGCCAGATAGTTTAATCTTTTGACTATTTCTAGCGTCTTTTTTGTGTTTATTTACTAGATTTATTATTATAATAATAATTACTGAAAATGAAAGCCTCGCAAACCACTTTCGTGGTTGACTGCGAGTGCGAACTTCGCTCTGGCTTTTTGTTGTTTTTTTTTTTTTTTTTTTACTATTAGCAAACTAACTACAATAAAAAGTCTGGCATAGGCCATGTAGGCATAATTACAATAAATTAAAAAAAAAATGTATTATTTTATAGTAGATAATAAACATTATATTTGTAATAATATCTATCTAATATCTTAGAATATTTTGACTTTTCTAAGATATTAGTAGTATCGTAAATTTACAAATAATACATATTTTTAAATGCACAATATTTAAAAAAAAACACAATTTTATAGGAGAATCGAAACGAATCTATTGAGTCCACTTAAAAAGGTTTTAGTTATAACCATTTATTTATTTAGTTTTAATATGTGAATAAAACTATGCTTGGCTTTTGTGGACTATGATTCGATCGAGACCTGGGCAGTGCTACTGTCTCTCCAGCGGTGCCATATTGACTATCGGTACATCGAGGTGCTGAAGTGTTTATACAAAAACGCCACCATGTCGGTCCGAGTACAGGAGCAGAGCACGAAGGCGATTCCTCTGCAGCGAGGCGTAAGGCAGGGAGATGTTATATCTCCGAAACTGTTCACCTCTGCAAGCCTTCAAGTTCCTGTAATGGAAAGGATTCGGTATCAACGTTAACGGCGAGTACATCACTCACCTTCGGTTTCCCGACGATATCGTGGTAATAGCAGAATCGCTTGAAGACCTCGACACAATGCTCGATGGCCTTAGTCGAGTTTCCCAACAAGTAGGCCTTCGGATGAACATGGACAAAACGAAGGTCATGTCGAATGCCCATGTTGCGCCCTACCCAGTATCAGTTGGGAGCTACTACTCTCGAACTTGTTGACAAATATGTCTACCTGGGACAAGTGATCCAGTTGGGTAGGTCAAATTTTAAAAAGGAGGTCAATCGTCGAATCTAACTCTGCTGGGCAGCGCTCGGAAAACTACGCAACGTCTTCTCGTCCAAAATACCTCAGTGCCTAAAGAGGAAAGTCTACAACCAGTGTGTGTTACCAGTGATGACATATGAAACTGAAACGTGGCCTCTCACTATGGGCCCCATAAGAAAGCTCAAGGTTGCACAGCGTGCTATGGAAAGGGCTATGCTCGATGTTTCTCTGCGAGATCGAATCAGGAATGAGGAGATTCGTAAACGAACAAAAGCCGCTGACATAGCCCAACAGATTAGCAAGCTGAAGTGGCAGTGGGCGGGGCACATAGTACGTAGAACTGACGGCCGATGGGGCAGGAACGTTCTGAAATAGAGGCTACGTACCGGCAAGCGCAGCGTAGGACGGTCACCTACAAAGTGGACAGACGACCTGGTAAAGGTTGCAGGAAGTCGCTGGATGTGAGCCGCTTCCAACCGGCCAATCGGGAAGTCACTGGGGGATGCCTATGTTCAGTAGTGGACGTCCTATGGCTGAAAAGAGGATGATGATGTAAATAAAATAAATTGGTAGTATACTTAAAATTGTATATTTTCCCTATTATTAATAATTAACATTGTTAATTAATGCAATCTAGAACTAGAAGTTTACTTAAGTTCTCTCTCGCCTGAAGTTTCTACCTAATAGTTTAGGGATAGATGGCAAGAATGTACCTACCTGCTTTTCTTGTATTTAATAAACCATTATTTATTTATTTATTTTAAGTTATACTTATCCACCAACTGTTGTAAGTTAAATAGGTTAAAAGATTGATTTCTGGTTAGCTGTTTTTTAAAAGTAAACTCCATTAAAGTACGTTAAAAATATTGATACTTTGCAGAAACTTTAAGACACGGTGAATGAACATTTCCCTGATATCCAATTCAACAACCCTCCAGGCAATTGGTATGTCTGTCAAAGGGCTCTGCCGAGATTTGAGCGTTACAACGCCTGAGTAAGTTCACTTTGACGGCATCAAACACTGGAAAATGTTCTAAACTTGGTTGAGTTGTTGGTTTAGGTGCGATTAGTTGACATGATCAACCGAATATTGGTTGAGTCAAGAACATCAGACAAGTGCGACCTTTTGTAATAAAAATGTGTAAAATTAAATTTTATACTTCATTACGGGTGCTAGAGCTTGCGCGCTCTGTAGGTGGAACTAGAGTTGTAAATTGATGGTCATATGCTATAAGCGTCCGTCGTTTATGATAAATGCTTGGTCACATTGGACATTTATTGTCACGATGGTCACATTTTTTTTGTATAAATTAAAAAAAGAAAAAATCCACTAAAGTAAGTCTTAAATGTTAAGTATTTGACAACAAAAACATACAATAAAACATGTAATTGGATCTGGATCGAACTCAAAAAGAACTCGCGCGTAACGATACAACACTTTTTAGCTTTAGAAATTTCATTTCTTTATAGATCATTACTACTAAAGCCTGTCTCTCTTATAATAATGCACTTATGTGACCAAATGTTTTTTTTCATAGTTTGTCAATAGAATTGAATGTGACGTTAGTGACAATAAATGTCCAAAATGTCCGGTCACATTAAAAAATGTCCAATTTGCTCGGTCATATTGGTCAGACATTTATAACGTGACGGACACTTTACAACTCTAGGTGGAACAATTGAAATTTTAGTAGGTATTTTATTTTTATTATCCATTGCTCTGATCCTATGGTAAGGTAACCAAAAAACAATTGTGTCACAGAAATCGGAAACAACGACAGTACCACATTACACCCTAGACAATATATAAAAGTTATTTTTTTACATTGACTGGCTGATCTAAGTCCATCTTCCTCTACGTAGATCATGAAAAATAAAAATAAAAGAATTATTCCATCATCATCATTATCATTTCAGCCATAGGACGTCCACTACTGAACATAGGCCTCTTCCAGTGATTAATCGACTATTTGGTTGACAGATTTAACAAGTAATAGCGAAATAAAAGCATAAATACTTATGTTTATGTGATTTTAAGCCTAAATCTCTTATAAAATTATTACTTGAGCACAAATCCTTATTACAATCAAGCCAAGTGTATCTCCAACTAAACAATCGTTATGAAACTTAGTTTAATCTTAGATTAGTATTCTAAACATTTAAGAGCTTTGATAAACGATCTGTTAATCTCAACGTTAGGTACTTAAACCCGAGATTAGTTTGACAATGCGAAAGCTGAAGCTAAAATAAACTAAAAATGTAAATCCGGCTTGAACTAGCGACATAAAGTATAGGTTATGTCGCGAACGCGATAGTCCAGAGCTATTGTTTTAGGGCTGACGCTTCAGATTTTAAATGGACAGGCAAAAATATTACAAGCTGTTAATGTGATAACGCTAAACCTCTGAGGGGCTGGTTCTAGTGCTAAAAATAACACCTTTCTTTCGGTACCAACATAGAATTCTAAAAAAAAAAATGTTTCCATACAAACCAATGTCAGCTGGTCATTGTTTAGTATGGGAAAGTGTTTTTTTTTTGCGATTTTGATGATGGTCTTCTCAAGAGCAGTAGAATCACACACTATAAGATTTTGCGTTATTTCCTTAACACCTTCTAGATTAAATATAACGTGTGATTACAAAAATGTAGAAAGTAGTTCAATGTAGTAAGTTACAATTATGCAATAATATTATTCTCCAATCACCAGGATCGCTCCCGGAAGCTTGCAGGAATCTGAAAAGGTTGCTGAAGTTCTGGGAGAACCTGGGTTGGTTGGAGTAAGAAGGAAAAGGTAGCACGCACGGGTCCCCTACTTGAGATCGAATTTCGTTTGCTCGAATATAAAAAGCCCGAAAACGTTTAATCTAATGTCGTCAAATCGACAAGTTACATGCTCGATGGCTTATTACACCGATCGTTCAAAATCCCGAAAATGCTTTACGTCGAATGGTCACATGCGCGAACGCCATTACATCGAAAAATTATATATCGAACGTTCATGAGACCTAATTTGGAACAAAAGTGTATAAAATTCACTACATTCAGTTTTGTATCGTAGGATTTTGTTTTATGGCCACAATTATTATGTCGAACACTTTTTTGTAAGTACCGTCATATTTTTTATAATTCTTCGACTGCAATAAAATATTATTGTGTGATAGTTTGGGATGTAATATCAGAGCTGCTTCACAATTATTTCAACAAAAATGTCTACACTTGTTATTAAAGCCTTAAAATCGCAAAAAAATAAAGACATTTTAATCATAAACGGTTACACGATATTAATTAACAGGCGAGACGATCAAAAGTTTTATTTGTGTTGTGCTGACAAAAAACAGAAACACAGATACAGAAACAGAAATACAGATAGGCACTTATATGGGTCTAATTTTTGTTCCAAATTAGGTCTCATGAACGTTCGATATATAATTTTTCGATGTAATGGCGTTCGCGCATGTGACCATTCGACGTAGGTAAAGCATTTTCGAGATTTTTAACGATCGGTGTAATAAGCCATCGAGCATGTAACTTGTCGATTTGATGACATTAGATTAAACGTTTTCAGGCTTTTTATATTTGAATAAACGAAATTCAATCTCAAGTAGGGGGGACCCAAGCACGCACAATGGCTCAATTAAGAGGCTAGGTGCGGAAACAGACCATACAAACTAAGTAACTAAGGATGATATTAGTAAATAAAAAAATACCTACTAGTATTACATTATTTTCCAAACCAAAGGGAATAATTTTAATTCTCTTTCGCTGACAGCCCTGTCACCAGATATATTCAATTTCAAAGGTTATAAATCCAGCAAAGTTCGCCGTACCACATATTTTGAGGAATGGGTCTAACTTTCCAAAAAACCCGCATTTTTTACAAGATTTCTGAGAAAATTTGATGTCATAATATAGATTATTGAGATTGTTTACAAAATAACGAAAATTATGAGGGTAGAGTATATTTGCCACACATAGGTATCATTATTAGAATAGAATACGTTTGTTTATTTACCGAAAACATAGTATATACAACTTCTTAAAAATTATGTAGGTATGTTCAATACAGGTACTAAGTACTAAGTACAGTCCTAGGTACTAAGTACCTAGAACTAGTTCTACCAATAACAGTGTAGTCAAAAATAGTAAAAGTAATAAAATATAAATATCAATGTCTCTATATTAGAAAAAGAAAGAAAGAAAATAAATTGATTACTATGGACAACACGACGACACAACAGAACCAAACATAAACAGTGGAAGTGGAGTGGAGTGGAGTGGTAACAGTGGAATTCACAAATCAACACAATTGCAGACAATTCAACGTGCAGATAGTCAAAATAGATACACAATACAATTTTATGCGATGTCAAAACCTTAGTAGGTATTACTTAAACGATTACATGAAAAAAAATTGAATGAATAACTTTGAAATGTATTGATTTATAATACCGATTTTATTACAGATTTTCACGACATATCGATAGTATCGATACTATCGATAGTTTTCTCGATATTGAAGAGCAATACTATTGATAGTATCGATAGTTCATTAGTTGGCAGCGATCGAAACTATCGATACTATCGATAGTATTGCTGTTTACCGATAGTATTGCAGTAAAAGAGATCGATTGTCCTATCGAACGTACAGATGAATTTAACGTTCAACTATCGATTGCAAAGCTATCGATTTTTCGGCAACACTAGAGACCGCGAATGGGACTGTTTCTAATAAAAACAAGAACACCGCTACGTTGCGCGGACCGTCCGTCACCGTAGTCGTATAAACCGGGTACCTACGACAGTCGTCCGACGCGGTCGTCCGCTTCACGCAGCGGAGGCCGTTAATCGGAAGAAAAATGTTCACCCCTCCATACAAAATAATCTCGACAGTTATCTATAGAGCATCCGTTTTTTTTTTTCGAGTGCAGACTTCGGTTACATAGTAAAAACTGTGGGCAGAATATCCTGTAAAAGCGATTACCTTGTATTAACGGTCCTGTTTATATCGTTTTCCATCAATCACAGCAAATATTTTTAACAAGAAAATATTTCGTTAGCGTGTGAAAATAATTGTAAGAAAAAACGAATTCTTTCGCCAAAAATTTCCGAAACTTGCGTGCCTAATGAAGTGAAAGGTACATTTCACAGTCGTATAATTTTTACTGACAGAGTTAATCATTTGTATAGACTAAATGAGTGTTACTTATTATATTATATAAGAAATAGTTTGTATGTTTCGATGTTTGTTACTTAATCATATTTTAACAGCTAAACTGAGTTAGCTGCAACTCGGCACACATATAAAATTGATCTACACTACATCAAAAGTGGATAGGGATCCAATACATTTAAACTATAAAAAACATCCAATTTATATTTACCAAATCTGTGTTTGTGTCTCAAAAAGAATAGTATTACAGAAAGTAGGTCAGAGATTGGTCGAATGAGTAGTCTGTAGTTCTGGTGACTCTTTATTCCGGCAGAGCTTCGCCTTACAATCAGTTCAGGGTGGAAAAATCAATCTGAATGAACTCACATCTCGCTTTTATACAAAAATAGCTGAAGTACTATGGGAGTCAAAACAATTACATTCAAACTATAAGACAAAATATTCTAACTATGAAATTATATTTTTAATTCAAACCAATAGTTCCTGAGGTTAGCGAATTTAACGAAACAAACTAACAAACATACAAACTCTTTAGCTTTTTAATATTAATATTTATAGACATGCCAGTGGCCATTATCGTTCTGAACTACGCTTGCCAAGTCGGGGTCTTATAGGTACATTGACAATTTATGTAGGTACATCACCATCCCAAGACATTGTTCCTTCATTGATCTAGGCTGCATTAGCATAGTAAGCGCCTAATTACCAAGCTTGCTTCGTTTTGAATATTAAAAGCCTATTTGGAATTATTTATGACTAAGTTTGATAAAGGTAAAAGTTTTAAGATGACACAATCTGTTGCCTATGCCACCATGCTCAAAATGGGCTTTATTATATCTGAATACTACAGTATATTTTTGACTGTCAAACTATTCTCATTTTTTCGGTTTAGTACCTTAATAAGTAAAAGAAAACTCTCTTATATGATCAATTTGTTTTCCGTCTGTCTGTTTGTCTGTCTGTCAAGACCATTTTTGACAAGAAAGCGTCTAGTAATCAAGTTGAAATCAATACAAAATACATAAATCTGAAATTCCTTGGAGCTCTAAAAAACAAACATTTTAGTCAATCAAATCAAAATCTATTTCCCCTTATAAATAAAAACAAAGACTAGATTCAAACCACAATAGAAGATTAGCCGACCAATTTTAAACAGTTGTCAGCAGAGCAACAGCAAGACACATAAAACAATTACAATACAAATCAAAAAGGTCTTAGTTTAAATATGTTTGCCAGTTATAGGTGTACACAACAGTGATTGGAGAGGCAATATAAGAATAAGAAGAAATAAAGAATGAAACAAACTTGAGTAATTATCAATGTCGACAAAGAAAAAAGCGGCCAATTGCGAGTTGGACTCGCCGATGAAGGGTTCCGTAGCAGCAAGTAACATAATATAAAAGTTCTTGTAGTTCGTTGTAACTTTGATCGATGTTATAAATAGTGTAAATTGCGGTTTACGATTTATGACAATTAAAAAAAAACTACTTACTAGAAATCGTTCAAACCAATTTTCGGTGGAAGTTTGCATGGTAATGTACATCATATATTTTTTTTGTTTTATCATTCTCTTATTTTAGAAGTTACACATTTTACCACTTTGGAAGAGTCTCTCGCGCAAACTATTCAGTTTAGAAAAGAATGATATTAGAAACCTCAATATCATTTTTAAAGACCTATCCAAAGGAACCCCCTAATTTTTTTTGTTTTTTTTTTCTATTTTTGTGTGAAAATCTTAATGCAGTTCACAGAATACATCTACTTACCAAGTTTCAACAGTATAGTTCTTAAAGTTTCGGAAAAAAGGGGCTGTGACATACGGACGGACAGACAGACAGACATGACGAAACCATCAAGGTTCCGTTTTTTGCAATTTGGCTACGCAACCCTAAAAACAAAATTTAAACGGAAAAAACGTTTGTATTGTTTGATAACGGTTACCATGAAAACACGATTGCAATAACCTGTAATACTTAATGGAAGATAAATCTATCACCCATTTTCTGTCTCGAATAAAAACTATTGTTGGCCCTAAATAGGTGTGGATATCGCTCTGCAAATGGTGTGTTAAACATTATTACCCGAATAGTGTGAAATAATACCTTTGTTAGGGTAGGGTCATTTTGTTAGCGATATTGAAACTCGTTTGTATTAGTTTCACTTCCAGGTAACCTTGTATTATGAGGTGCCAGATAATGTATTTTCCCAAGGGCGTATCCCAGAATACCTAGTTTCGAGTCGATTTTGAAAAATTCGTTTTCTGAATTAACCCGAACTGAGAAGCGATAGCTAGGAACCTTTTGTGTTCAAAGCGAATTACTGCGCCGATCATAAGTACCGGCGCAGTAATTCGGGTTCTTAAAACTAAATGTCTAGGAAGTCGAAAGTTAAAATTTGAAACATTATTTACATCATTTACATGCTACGACGTACAAATCTGGCATTATGCGCCGAAAGTACGCATCAAGGGCCTTGCTAGCGCGTATTACGTAGAACGAAACGATTCAACTCTCGCGCGCCGCTCTTCTTGAATATAAGGCTTCTCTGTTCGAGACAATTTAGAACATGAAATTTTCTTCTTCTACCAATTATCTGTATGTGCTTGGAGATACTTTTGGCAAAATACATTTTCTGGTACCTCGTAATAAATATGTACAAGGATAATAATTACTTACTTATAGACTATGTCAATTGGTGTGTTGTCTTATGACACATATTTTATTTATTTATTCATACTTTAGTATAATACATCATCATCATCATAATTTATTAGCCTACAGCAGTCCACTGCTGGACATAGGATTTTCATTTCATTTCATATTCATTTATTGCGTCATAAGTGTGCATGACATGTACATTATACTATAATTATTAAATTTACCTTATTTATTTGTATGGAATAAGTTAATCAACCCGCTCAAACTAAAGCCCCACCTGAAACCGATTCTGCCATTTGATATTCGTTCCTTTCCCATTTATCTTCTGATATAACTCTGTTTATTGCCTTAGATTATTTCCTGCCGTTAAGATAGTGCGATAAAGAACATATGAAGGCTTTATGCTACTCGCATAGTTCAATTTATTGTGAGAATAGAATGGCGTGTAGAAGTGTAATGAAAAAGCTAAGGATTTTAATTAAAAATGGATATATAAGTTAGTGGCACATCGCCACATCGCTGGCAGAGCTGACAACTGTTGGGGAAGAAAGACCTAGGTCTCGACGCAGCGTGAACAAGCCGCCTATATGGTGGAATGCCCACCTAGTCAAGGTTGTGGGAGGCAGTTAGATTCAAACGGCCCCATGCCGTTCGAATCTAACACAGAATCTAGCATGGGGCTTTTGTCTAGCAAAAGACTCACAAAGGCTGATAATGTTGATGAAATAAATTAGTCATCGAGCACCTACCCTATAAAGCAGCAATACGAACCATCTTTTTCTGACACTAGTTAGTGATTTTTCACTTACATTTAGTATGAAACGACCTGTCAACTGTCGCTCATACCTACTAAAGCAGTACAGATTAAAAAATGGCGGAAAGTTTTGACGGACAAGTTCTATGACACTTCTACTCTAGAGGTATACCTCTATGTATAGTATGTGCTCCATGATAGTGAAACAGAGATCATCATCATCATCATTTCAGCCATAGAAAGTCCACTGCTGAACACAGGCCTCCCCCAATGACCCAACATCGGGGGGATTGCCAATACTCGCCACGCTTGGCAGGCGGGTTGGCGAGCGCAGTTTTTATAAGATTTCGCACGCAGACGCTGCTGCCCGTCTCGTGCAACAGGAATTAGTCGCCTCTTACGACACGCATCCTGTTGGCTGTGGGGAAGTGTATTCTGTACGGCCGTCCCCACAAGGCACAACAGAGACAGAGATAGAGAGATAGATAGATACTCTTTATTGCACACCATACAAGTAAATTTACACATGATGTTTAAATACTTGTAGCTCAGTGGCGGCCACGCTTCGTAGGCAAGCAACCAATGTTATATGGTTGGGAGTACTAGGTAATTTAAATATGGATGGATGACAATTTTAATCACTAGCTAGCTAGCAAGTTATTCATAAGCATCTCAGTGATTTGAAAGCTTGTTAAAAGTTTGTATTGGCTCAAATTTTCGATATTATTTGCTAAGAACGCCGCCTGTACGTTCAAACTTTGAAACACAAAGTATTTGAAAAACTTTGTGTTATTCTCATAGTCCCTAAATTTTTACAGTTATTTATTTGTCGGGAACATCTATCCAAATATCTAAAAACGAGATAATTTTAAAAACTCATATTCTAATTTAATCCGACCAGGAATCAAACCTATGATCATTTTGCTAGAATCGAACCACGAACCACGAAGCCAATTGGGTGGTAATTTTATTCTGTATACAATTTTCATTCTCCACAAAAACAAAACACATGATATTGTACACTCAGGAACACTTTTAGCCGTTGAAAACTGAAACTTCTATGCTTCCATAATGCAAACATTGAAAGAAAATGTCATGCTTTTAAGGAAGTTAAGTGTGTGTGAACAGTGCTAAGTGGGGGGCGGGTCTGGTTTTACACGTGACCGCCTTTCTAGTTCAGCGAATCTCAAACTTTTATGACTTGCTATAATGCTATTTCTCTGATACCTGAATTTCGTGTAGATCATGCCTAGATGCAGCGTACTCGTGACATCATCATTTCAGCCATAGAAAGTCCACTGCTGAACACAGGCCTCCCCTAATGACCCAACATCGGGGGGGATTGCCAATACTCGATTTCGCACAAAGATACTACTGCCCGTCTTATGCTACAGGAATTAGTCGCCACTCACGACACGCCTCCTCTTGGCGGTGGGGAAGTGTATTCTTTACGGCCATCCCCACACGGCACAAGTCCGTACGTATACTCTGAAAAATCTAGAGATACGTGCTAGGATTCGAAGCACGACCCAATGTTAAGCTCCACCGAGGTCCTTTTACACTAAATACTCGCCGAGAAATGCCTTTAGCAAGCCGCCTCGTTAGTACTGACTGGTATTAATTAAGATTATAACTCCACGGTCTATAAATCTTGGTAAATGAATACGTTCATTTTATCTTTTAATGAGACTGATTAAGAAAGTATAATGCTGGGCCATAATTCTTGTGTCTAAATGAGTAAAGACCTTAAGTGAAAGTGCAAAGACTTTAAACCTAGATGATAAATAGCGAATTCTTGTATTGTCTGCAAGAAGATGATGAATTCTCCTGTAAAACTTAAATTAATGGCTATTTAATTTATTTGATTGTGTGTGCAGTTATGTTGTAAGACGTATGCAACTATGCACTGCTCCGCCAGCAGCGCACACTGCAGCAAAGTGCATTTATGCATACCTTTAACCGTGTGTTAATTCAGTTTTGTGGTAATAAGTATGCTAATTTGTATACACGTCACGTTGGGTGTGCGTTCCTACTCAGCTAGCAACACACACTGCAGCAAAGTGCGTATTAATGAATCATGTGTATGCAGTTTTATGGAAGGACATATACAATTTGCATGCTTGTTACATTGATATACGAGTCTGCTCTGCTAGCGATGCACACTGTGCATTAATGTATTACTTTGAATCATGTGTATGCAGTTTTGTGGTAAGACGTATTCAACTATGCTTGCTCATTACGTTGTTGTGCATGGCCTGCACGTACAGCAACACTCACCACAAGTAAAGCCGACCCTGGTTTATAAATTGCAAGAATTGTACAACATTTTTATATAAGGTTTAAAAAAGTACCTTTATAATAATATTATATGTAAGTACCTGTATTAAAGATATTATTTTCTAGTCGATGCTGAGGGCAAAGTTTTAGGTTAACAGTATAATCAGAAAAGATTGATTGATTGGTGTTTGACTTACCACCGCCCTAACTTGAGATGAGGTACACAAATCATAATTAACAGGTTACGAATAATTTGTTTTCAAATGTTTGTAGCTACTAAGAAAAAAGTTGCTTTACTTAACTTTTCACATACAATTATCAAACAGCTAATGTTTTTTTATAAGGCATAATATAACAAAATGATGTAAGAACAAAGTTGTTACAAGGTTGGTTATAAGGGTAGGCACATAGTCTTTAAGGGACTGTATACAGGGTTGTATTCAAAATGTAACAAAAAGGTTCTGGCTTATCTGAGGCTATAGTCATGCCTATTCAATCAGATAAGTTTGCCAAATAATAAATATTAAACAAATTGACAAACATTGCTCTGATCCTATGATAAGTAGCAAAAGAACTAGATAGATAGATAGAAATCAGCAACTACGATGGTGCCACAACAATCAGACCCGAGACAATAGGGAAAAGGTATTTTCCTACATTTACCGACCGGGAATCAAACCCGGGACCTCAGCGATATCGACACCAAGTGCGGTAAAAATAAATAATCACCTTTATTTACAAAAATAATAATTTTGCCCATCACATAAGACTGTCTGGTCAATCGTAAGATCTACGATGTAAAACTAGACCTAATTAAAATGTATACATTGATTATTTTGATGTGATTACTTTTTTATTTGAATAATCGTGAGTACTAAATATTTTATCAGTGCATGCCCAACTTATAGAGCAAAACATGTCATAGATCTGTATTTTATATATCTATAATTAGAACCAATTTTTTTGGAAAGTTCTTTAGTTGTATGAGCAAGACCATATTCAGAAACATGGAGATAATTACGCTGAAATATGTTTGATCATTAAAGTAACGAGTTTTCAGATCTAACATCAGTGATTAATTATGCTAACAGCATTAAAAACGCATCCCTTATACCATATAGCTGAATATTATAGAGGTCTAATCAAGTAACAAGAGCTATATAAATTTTACTTTCTTTTAATAAAATGTACTTATTTCATCAATTTTTAGTGATACATCCTCAACAAAACGAATCATTTGAGTGCAAACATAAGTTAACGGCTGAACACCGATTTCATGCCTTATTTTTCCTACCTTAGAGTTAAATTTTTCCATTTTTTCAATATACCATCTTTAAAGTATAAGCTACTCGATAAAGAAAGAATCATCAAAATCGGTTCACAAATGCCAAAGATATTGGGCAACATAGGTACAAAAATCAGTTGGCGCGGTATGGAGTTCATGCAATGTTGATGATTTTCTTATATTTAGATCCTATCATCAGAACTTAATTAAATTTATATGGGACCATTCCGAAAGTATTTCCTTTTGAACAAAAAAGAATGATCGAAACCGGTTTACCTGGTAACGAATGATCGCTGAGCATACATTAAAAAAATTTAAAAAAAAGATACTGACGAATTGAGAACCTCCTCCTTTTTTGAAGTCGGTTTAAAACTGCAAATAAGTTGTATTTGCTACAACCCACAGCTTAAAGAAATAATGCGGGAAAAAGTATGCTCTAACTCTGTCCTGGAGAGATCAGAACTATGTCTTTGAGGTCGGGATAGTAATTACAGTAGAGAAATAGTTTTGATGTAAGTTGCTACATTGAGGATATATTATAATACTGGGCTTAATTTGCTCGTCTTCTTCCGCGTTCCATAATATAGCTAATGTGAAAGTTTGTTTGTTCGAAGGTTTTACTCAATCACGCTTAACAGCTGAACGGAAGTAACAATTTGTTTATTATTTTAATATTTTTTTAATTATTATTGTTACAATGATAACATAACTAAAAATGAAAGCCTCAGAAATCACTTTCGTGGTTGACTGCGAGTGCGAATCTCACTTAATATTAGCTTAATATTTAGGTAATACCATACAAACTATATTTTTATTTAAATAGTGTCGTTTAAGTTTAATGCCGAATTCTTTTTTAAATGTCAATTTGCCTACCTAAAATTACAGGTTTGATCTAGATCTCATTTTAAGTCGTATTTGTGTTTCCGTATTTTTGAATGAATGAATGAATGAAATATTTATTTGCTTAAAACACGGTATTCATACTGTAACACAGCGGGATGGTATTTGCTATTTTTGCCAGTTAAGCTAGCTCGTGGGTCCTCAGGCGCTCAAAGACCCCTACAAGAAAACTGTGCAGGGCGCCACTTGCTTTAACTACAAGCAAGAAAGAATGGAGTTAATTTATGGAAAGAAAGAAAACACTAACAACACTAAATAAATTGTCTTTTCCTGGTTTATTTAAAAAAAGAAAGGCTACTTATAACCAATTTATGGGCATGCTGCCACAATACATATAAAAACTATGTAAAAACAAAGTATATTTTAACAGTACAAGAATTGCAAGTTGAAAAATCAAGTTTATAGCTCATATACACTATCTTGAAATAATTGAATTCAACGTAGTGTATGTGATTCCACACTAATGATGAGAAATAACAATTACTAAACAATAGGTGTCATCAACAAGAAAATTACAAATATCTAGAATCGCAGCTGCGTTGTGTCCTATACTTAGTTCTAAAGTAAAACAACACTTATCCTAACACGGCCTATGAATATCACCAATGAGGTTAAATAAGAAGGTTTATAAATACCTTAGCATTGATTAAGAACTTATGATAAATTATATGTATAACATCACTGCGGAGAACCACACATGTCCCTTCCTCAGATCTCGACGATATAAAGTTCCAGTCCTCGGAGAACACGAGGGTGTGCCAAGCTGGGCATTAATATAAGCCTGTAAAGCATACACAAGCATGAGTACAGCAGGTTATGAGCCACACGTGCACTGCGGGACAGCACGTGGGAGTAGTATGCGACATGGTCAAAGAAAGTTGCGCACGCGGCTTCGTGCTGGATTGATTTGCAAAGGCATCTATGAGCACAGCAGCAGGAGCCAGACACACGTGCACATGACGCAACAAAGAAAAAGCATGGTTACCCAAAAGCAACTTGAAGTGACAAAACCGCATCATCAGGGTGTGACGTTACAAACAAACCTAAAAGAAACAAGCATCTATATAAGATCTCATCATAACAAATGAAATAAACGCAAGAAAACAGGCGATCCAAGCCTCAAAGGTTTCTTACCAAGAGAAGACAAAAATAAATCACATTTTACTGGATTTACAAAATGCCCATCACGGCATTAGGTCGCCATGACGCACCAGGCGCCTCCACATATTTTATTTGAACGAAAGAAAAATTTGGGACGCAAGCAATGTGCTCGCATCCAAAAAGAAAGATCCGGTCAAATCTCAATGTCATGTCTGACATAATATCCCCCTCTCTGGTCGCGTTTAGTTTCGCGCAACACTTGAACGCAAAAAGCATAAATGATTCATTTTTTTTATTCGTCAACGCAGAATAAAACACCGCTGAAAATCCCTAAAAAGTAATTGAAACTGAAAAACATCAATTACAGCCTCCATATGTTCTTTTAACAAAAATACATTACTTACTTTAGATGTGCAAGTTATAAGTTAATGCTGAAAAAAAGGTAGTTGTGAGAAACGGAACAAAACGGATGGCAAAGATATACCGATAGATGGCGTCGTCTAGTAAATAGGAATTCTGCGTTTGTCCAAGAAATAAAAATCCAAGTATAAAAATTGTTGAAAAGAGAAACATTTCAAACATAATTATTAAAAATCAAAAATATTTGTAACGACGTGTTACAATACAAAGATATTTACAGTACATATTACGATAGAGTTCAAGCGTGTTTTACCGATCTATCGGTGGGCAAAAATTGGTGTGCGTCAGAACCGCGGGTGTGGTGTCATAAAATCAAATGAAACATATTCAATTATTTAAAAATGATTAAGTAGTATTTGGTAGCGAAGCAAAAACTTTTAGTAGTTCTACAAATACAAAATGAAACTAAAAACAAAATGATGCTTATACGAGAAAAAATGCTAACGGATTACAAGTCAAAGGAAAAAACATATCAGGAACGCCTAAGCATATTATCATAGCAACTTTTATTCGTAGTAGGTAAGGTTCCGGATATTGAAAAAATATTTTCTATCTAAACAAAAAGGCGTGGATAAGATTTAACGTTATTTTATTTAGTTACCAAAGGACTATTAAAGTTTGACATCTTTCATCTTAAGCATTTTACACCGTTTAACTACCACCCGCCAACCTGATGTCAGGTTGGCGGCGTACTTTGTTTTTAGTTTTGTATTTGTAGAACTACTAAATTTTAATGTTTTTGCTTCGCTACCAAATACTACTTAATCATTTTTAAATAATTGAATATGTTTCATTTGATTTTATGACACCCCACCCGCGGTTCTGACGCACACCAAAAATTGAATTATTTAATCTAATGTCATCGTGTCTAATACAAATTAATATGAATTAGCCAAATAAATGTCAATAAAAATTACAATCATTCATATCACAATGTCGCTTACAAGTCAAAACAATATTATAATATAATGTCAAATACATCGAAAATTAACGTTGGGTCAACCAAATACAAGAATGTCAGAGATTGGTGGCAATTAATTAACAAAAAAAAAACTAATACAATAAAATAATGCAATATAACAATAATTATTAGGTTACACTATCAGGCCACTTTGGAACAGTATTTTATAAACTCTTCAGTGGTATAAAAACAATTTTCTACTAAACTAAAATTTATTCCTATGCGACCTCATTCTAAAGTCTACGCAGGCGAAAGCACAGATAAAAGCTAGTACTCACTTTTTCATCAGGATCCGCCTATCCTCCTATTACCCGCAATAAACTTTACCTAAATATTTTATCCCGGGTTCGAATCTCGGTCGGGTCAATGTAGAAAATAAACTATTATGTCTCGGGTCTGAGTGTTGTGATACCGTTATTGTTTTGGATTTTTCTAACACAATTTATTTGGCTACTTACCTACCTATAGATTAGAGCAATACGCGTGATAACCGACCCAATAGGAGAAACAGAGATTTTTGTACGATATAATTTTATTTTATTTCTAATCATAATCATAATCATAAATCTTTATTGTGGAGCACAGGTGTACATTGGTCTTACAAGGGTTTGTTTTAGAACTAACCGTGTCCTGCCATCTTGGCGTACAATTAAAAAAAAAAAAAAACAGGATGAAAAACAAATTTAAAATAAAAATGATCGTCCATCGTCGGATTTACAGAATTACTATCGATAAACATTATACATTCAATATTAAATACATGCAAGTCAATATAGATACTTAGTATTTAGTTTTATCCGTCATAAATTCACTTATGGAATAATAGCATTTGTCAATTAAATATTTTCTAAGTTTAGATTTAAATATTGCTATGTCATTTGTGTCTCGTATGGATTCTGGTGTCCGGTTAAAAATACGAGAAGCGTTACAAAATATACTGTTGCTGTATAAACTTGATTTAGCTCGAATTGAGCATAGTTTATCTTTGTGGCGAGCTCGGGTTCTAAATTTAAATTTATCCAAATTCAGTTTAATAAATACAGCGCATTCCAAGATGTATAAACAAGGAAAGGTTAGAAGTTTTTTATTTTTAAAATATGGCGAGCATGACTCATCCGATTTCAAGCGATACATAGATCTGATGCAGCTCTCTTCTCATCTCATTATTGTCTCATTTTTTTTTTGCCTTTTACTGTTGACATTGTATGTTTTATTTTATTTTGTGACAATCGATGACCAACATGTTAAGAATTTAATTATTTGTCGTTTAAAATAAAATGTATCCCATTCATTTAAGATTGACATTCACACGCCAGACAGGGTAAAATACACGGTTTCTTTTGTTCAAACCAATTTCTTTGTAAATACGTGTATTTGTGAATAAATAATTTGAATTTGAATTTGAATTTGATATTATCCAATATTTATTTATTTATATACTGTTTTAATAGCTCATAGTTAAGCCTCTGCACTTCTATAAGTGTCATCTCGCACTATGTATTTCGCAGATTGCAACATATTCTTAGGAGTCCTCAAATCCACATTTGATGTTCATTTAACTTAACCGAGATAGCGGAACGTCTGCTAAAGTTTTGATATTAACAGAACATGTTATCTTAGTTAGTCCCGGACATGTTATGTTATCAAACTAGACATCGAACGTGTCGAAGTTCGATGCTGGAACTAGGTTGGCGTCACTTCAGCTATAATGTAAACATGTTCAGAAGGTCTAATCGTATTCGATTGGAATGACAATCGAGTCAGTAACACCATAACACTACACAAATACAAAAATTACAAAAAGATAAAAATAAATAGGTAACATTTGAGGAATTTATGCTGCATAAACGGGCAGTCCACTCGTCCTGCTACAACGCACAGGATACTGCTGGAGCTCCCGCGGACACGGTTTAGCATCGAGGCGGCTCTTTTGCGTAGAATGGCATAAAAGCCATCGGTATGAGCGTACGCGAACATGCTTGACGCGCTGCAGTATCGCGGCAGCCCCAACAATACCCTGAACGCGTTGTTATACTGCACTCGCAGGGCGTTGATTGTTTTCAGCGTACAGCTAATCCACAGGCTACTCGTGTAGAAAGACTGGCAAAAAGCTTTGAAAAGTATCACCTTAACGGTATCGTAAACACAAACACAAAAACAAGACTGAAGTCTCCTTAAATCTAAGTAAGTAAAAAGAATACAAGTAGTGTTATTACTACTGTTGTTACTCCTCAGTTTCATAACAATTTTAAGTGAAGTAGGTACATGTTTCATTTGATAAAACACTATTTTGGACCATATCTACATACACACCTTTATCTAAATGTGCTCGTCATCACATCGATAGGTTGACTAATGAATTATAAAATTTAAAATGACATATAAATTTCATCTTGTACACATAACCCTATAGAGTAGAAATTATATTTATTTTGTTTTTACAAATTTGCCTGTCTTAGTACGGCGAGAGTTGATATGTCTCGTCCACACATACCTACTAAGTTTAAGTGAAAATCACTAGCAAGTTTCAGAGATGCGACAAATAACAATTTTATTTCAATAAAAAGTTTCATGCTACAGTAATTAGTAACCAGAGTCAAATAATGCCTGCAGATAATAATATAGTTCGTATAGCTGTTCTAAGGGGTATGCGCTCGATAAAGAAGGCCTACTGTCCCTATCTAAGTTATAAATAAATTCCAAAACTAAGATGGCGTCGCATTTGCAGACTGTTAGCACTTTGTTAACCGATAGTTTCAATTTGTATTTGGGCAGTGAAATACAGCTCGGACGGTCGTGAAAGTTGTGCAGTTATCAGTCTTTAGTCTATAGATATAGTTGTTCCACTGTCAGTCTGTACAACCGCCAGCAATAAGATTATCCGCTGATATTAAAATTATTTCATAACACAAAACATTGCTCAGAAAATGTACAAGGTTTGCTTAGTTATACAGTGTGACGATTACAGAATGTTTTAGCTTAACACACTTTATTTCGATAATTTGTTAAAAGGCATTAGTGAAATAACGCAACACCTATTAGGGGCTCATTCTAGTGCTCAAATAGAACAACTTTTTATATGGGACCAACAACATCGGACTCTCAAAAAAATTTGACGTTTCCATACAAACTGATGTCATCTGGTGATCAGATTACTTACTAAATAAACTGTGAGGTTGATTTAGTATGGAATAGTGAATTTTTTTCCTTCGAAAAATTATCTGCCAACTTTTTGGACTAGCCTGACTTTCATGTATAGAAATTCTTGTAAGAATCGGCTTCGTCTCCAATATTTTGACTTCAGACTTTGTATAAAAAGCCGTGCGACGTTAACGCTCTTAACCTACTATATTTTATTGCTCGTGACTGTATATAAGGTTTGTATTTTTTATTTATTTTATTCAAATACTGCCCTACTTGAACATATACATATAGATACACACAGGTACATTTTATTTTATTTTATTTTATTTATTGAGAAACTCAACAGCTTTATTACAATGTACATATTAGCCTAGTTTAACAAAAGTGACACTTAGCCAATAACAGAGTTTCATAACATGCTTAATTTGTATTCGTACAAAGTTTCTTATTATAAGTAGTTTATGTTGTAATGCAAAGATACTATTTAAAAAGAGACTGAAAAGAGTTGAGGCCTATGTTCAGCAGTGGACGTCCTATGGCTGAAATGATGACCATGATGATGAAAAGAGTGACCGATTTTTTACGCTGCTTCTTCCCGGCACAATCCACGATTGTCTCTAAGCAGTAGTAGGTTAAAAAAATTGGGACGTGTGTAAGAGCTAAATTTAGGCCTATTTGCAGATATAAATCGGTTTTTTATTGGTTTTGGGTGGGTAAAAGAGTTGTCACTACTTACGACAAATACATTCACAACTCTGAAAGGGATGGACAACTTTTACCCGATCAGATGAAACGAGACGGGTCCCTGGGGTTTACAATCGAGGTACACATTCAATTTTTATCGCTTACCTTTAGTAAAATCTTTCTATTTTGGTTACTTATAAAAAAAAAGATCTCAACGGTTCATATCTTGTCCAATACAGTTTTAAAACACTGTAAACTGTAAAATATACAGTAATCGGTTATTCCGAGATAATTTATCCGGAGAAAGATGCAGAAAATAAAAGTCCTAGTCACCCTTCAAATGACATTTACAGCCTCTAATACGAATCATATCATCCCCCCCCCCTCTCATAGACCATCAACTTCTGAGCAAAAACATTTTCAGTAATTCCTATACAAATAAGGGAATGGTGTAATTATTACGCTGGCCCATAAAAAGTTATGACTACAAGTATGGACAGTACAGATGCTAGCAGTAGGCTCACTACTCATACAAGGCATAATGTAAAATACATACCAGTAGGTAGTCACAAAAAAGGAATCGAACCTAATTGGCATCGAAGCTAACAAAGTAAGCCAGGTTCCATACAAAAAAGTTTGAAGTCTTTTATAAAATTGCGTCAGCTACTCAAAAGTCTACTTTAATGTCAAACAAATTTATTTATTTATTTTCATTTCTTAGGATAGCTTACAGCTTATGATTTTTTTATTTTTTTTATTTGGTATATACGACAGTTGACAATCGATGGTTAGTATTACAACGAATGGTTAGTAATTTAGGACTAGATTGACAACCTAATTGTATACACACTACATGATAATGTTTGGGTGTTACAGAGTATAAAGCATCGCTAATAACTTGTAGTATACAAACTTGTTCATTAAAAGAAATTAAGATACCAAGTTGTTGACCGAGTCGAAATCATAAATACTAATTAAACTCGGACAACAACCCATTTTGAACACTACAGTCGTACAAATTGAAATGATAAAGAGAGAAAGAAAAAAAAAACAATATATATTTATATTTGCATGACAATTAATTCGACGGAGAGCTATGTGACTAACTTGGCTTGGTTATTGTTGCATCTTGACGACCCGAGTACATTCATAACTTGTCGACGAAATTTAATGCGATCATGCTCGAAGACATCCAAATCAGCTGCACTGCGAGACGTCAAGTCGTTATACAGCCTGCACATGCGAACCATAGGGTATTTTTATACACTTGAAGTTGAAAAGCACGAGGATGTCTGGGATTAGGCCTGGTGTTAAAGTTAATAAGTGATAGAAGGTGAGGGGAGTCAAGATGAGAATGTATGATCTTGTGTAGATAAAGTAGGTCCTGCTCTTGGCGGCGGATGCTTAGAGTGTTGACGTTTAATTCAACCAGTCTATCTCCGTATGAGGAAAGCTTACGCCCATAGCCAAATTTATAGGATGCGAATTTGAGAGCCTTCTTTTGAACCCTTTCAATGGTATCTGAGTGAACCTGATAGAAAGGCGACCACACAATCGAGCCATACTCTAAAATAGTTCTGATGAGGGTATTAAAAAGGTAAATGAAGCTAGAAGGCTTTCTAAATCCTGCCGTGGATCTAGAGACGAATCCCAGCAACCTATAAGCCCTGCTAACAATATGGTCATAATAGTCTCGGAAAGTCATTTTTCATCAAACATCACGCCCAGATCCCGCGCTACTGGTTTATGTTGAAGTGCTTGACCATCAATCGCGTATCGATGAGTTACCTTAATTTTTTTATTAGTAAATGTAATAACAAAGCATTTAGTGATATTTAGAAGCATGAGATTCCTTGTGCACCAGTCAGAAAGTGTGTTTATATCATTCTGTAATATTGCACAGTCGGAGTCAGATTTAATTACGTTGAATATTTTTAGGTCATCAGCATACAACAGACACGGACAAGACAAGTTCAGGGCCAGGTCGTTTATAAAGATGATGAAGAACAAGGGACCTAAATGTGAACCTTGGGGCACTCCCGATTTAATGACAATAGGAGATGACTTATGGCCTTTAACAGTAACAAGTTGACTACGATTATTAAGATAGGACTGAATCCAGCGCAACAAACACCCATGAATACCGTGGGACTCCATTTTTTTTTTTGACAGATTGCATGGTTCACCTTGTCAAATGCTTTCCTAAAATCCGTATATAGAATCAACCTGACCCTGCTTGGCGAAAGCAGAGCAAATATAATTTTTGTACTCCAAGAGATTGCTTACAGTTGATCTCCCCTTGACAAACCCGTGCTGATTTTCCGAAAGGAATGGTTTTACATGGTTGTAAATATGGTCGTACACAACCGATTCAAACAATTTGGCAACTGTGGATAATATACTGATAGGCCTATAATTGACGCAGTCAGTGGTGTCACCCGATTTGTGGATGGAGACAATGAGTGCCCGTTTCCAGCAAGTAGGAAAAATACCTGAAGACAATGATAGGTTGAAAATTATCTTAAGAGGTAAACTAATTTCTTTAGCACACATTTTTATAAATTGGGGGGGTATATCGTCAGGGCCAGCGCCCTTGTTAGAATCTAAATCTCTAATTTTGCGCAGTATATCCTCCTCACTGATCTCTAACTTTGAGAAGGAGTCTATATTTAGTGG
The DNA here is from genome assembly GCA_963576865.1 of Anania hortulata. Lineage (NCBI taxonomy): Eukaryota > Metazoa > Arthropoda > Insecta > Lepidoptera > Crambidae > Anania > Anania hortulata. Next base: position 2,794,086 of record OY756410.1, read on the forward strand.
TATGTTGCCGGATTGAGTGGGAGTGGTTTGCGGACTGGGATCTTCGTATACTAAGGCAAAGTATTCAGATAGAAGCTCACAAATTTCAGAACTATTGGATGCTGACTTATTTCCGAATCTCATGTTACTAGGTATACTTTTGGTTTCTTTACGGTTATTAATGAATCTCCAAAATAGTTTAATGTTATCATCAATGGACTGTTCGGTTGACGAAATAAAGGATTTATAGCACGTCTTAAGAAGTTCCTTAGCCCTAGATCGTAGCATGGCAAAAGTGTCATAGTCACGCGGATTACCATATTTTTTGAACCGTCTATGAAACTTCTGCTTCTCCTTAATGCACTTAATGAGAGGAGGACTGAACCAAGTGGGGTAACTGAGTGAAGGCACATGACACAAAGGAGTATTCTTCGCGATCGCCTCATGAATAATTTCATAAAAGTAGTCGACAGCCTGGTCAACGTCATCCGTTACATTAAGTTTCGCATGCCAATCGATACAATTGATTACTGACCTGATTTCATCATAGTTACACTTCTTAAAATTAAATCGTTTTAGTTTTTTCGGTTTAACGTCTTTAAAATATTGCGAGCTAGCTAGATGGATTTTAATAAGAAGAGGCGGATGATGACCATCAATACGAGAAATAGGGTCTGTTTCAGTGACTCTGACGGAATCCTTTGTACAAAAAACTAAATCAAGAAGTCGGCTGTTTTTGTTTAATATTTTATTGAATTGTAAGAGATTGCATATGGATATATTCTCAGAGAGAAGTTGAGATTTAGGGTCAGATGGAGCATCGGGAGAAAGTGTTTGAGGACTCACGCTCGACGGAAGCCAGGAAATATTACGTGTATTGAAATCCCCAATAATGACGACAGTTTTATCAATAGTTTTGCGCAAGATATTGTTCTGGACATTTTCATAGAATGTAGTCAGGTCGCCAATAGGCATGTCAGGAGGAAGGTAGCAAATACATAGATAAATGGTCGTCGTCTGCTGGTCTAACTGAACTCTTATCCAAACATCTTCAAAAGGACTCTCCCATGACTCGAGTCTGACAGCGTTAAGTTCTTTTTTAATAGCAACAAGGACACCACCCCCGTCAGTTTTACGAGAACAGGTCGACAAACGGTCCCTACGGTACACGTCAAATCGCTCATCGAAGAGCTCATTATTAAAGATACCCGAGTTTAAGTTGGTCTCAGTCAGACAAAGTAAGTCAGAACTGCAATTAAGTACATTTAAATATAATTCAGTAGTTTTTGACCTAATTCGGTTTACATTCTGATAAAAAACTTCCATTCAAGAAAAATACTTTTAGGCCAAATTACATTTTAACACGTTTACTTAAAGTAATAATAAAAAAAGGGAGAAAGTATGGTCACTTTAACTTCTCTAGGCAACTAGGCAATTTACTACAGTTATATAAAATTAACAACTAGAAGCTAATAACAAGCTACCACATGTAGAAGTTAAATCACATATAGAAATTACTCAAATATATTGATGTTTTTGTTTGTATTTCAAGATCTAGCAACAGCAAAAAGCATCGAACTATAATGTAGTTAGTGAATCTGAAACAAAACAATCAAATTTTGTAACGTCTAAACGCACAGGGAAGCGGATTCTGTGGCGCGGGCACATGAAACATATAATTTCACACGTGAGTAATGGCTATCTTCGATGTAAGAGATTTTGAATAAGAATTAGAAAAATGTTTTCAAGTGAAATCACTGAGGCGATAAGACCGCTTAAATTATGCATTTTTCTGTAAACACACATTCTAACTTCTTTGTATTGTGTACAATAAAGAGTACTTATACTTATATATCTTTATATCACGTATGACTAAATAACCATACCTTGATTATAACGATTCTTAACATGGTTTTTATTACCATAACCTTACACTAACCATAGGAGTATTGTTTCTGTGCGGTATACTGTTGTGTATTCTTTAAGTTTGTTCTACCTTAAAATCCTACTGCGTCTATCTTTACTGTAAAATGAGTCCGAGCCAAGAATACTTAAGTATTTTTGCCGAAACAGAATAATTTGAATACAATAAATTAGCATGATTCTTTTGGCATGGAACAAAACTTGTAATACCGATTTTGCTATAATAACAGGCTGCTGAGAAAACTCCGTTTTTAAAATGCAGAAATATATATTTCTCAGTCACATTCTTATCAACTTGTCACAAATTGACGGTTATTTTCTTCGTCGATGTTAAACTTAAAGGAGATCGTTCAAGGCAGCTTGCGAAATATAACTTAGGTTTTTCATAAAATGGACACTCTGATTTACATGTTGTACGGCTTAAAATTTAATTCACGTCTGCACTGTACTGATATTTTCCACAAAAATTAATCACTTAAATAATCAATTTAAACTCCAATTAGTATTTACTCGTAGTCCAAAATTATCAGTGCAATAAAACCAATAAAAATAAAATAAATAAGTCGCATTTATGAGCAAACTAGCTGTCCCGGCGAACTTTGTCCCGCCCCTTCATATTTTTTTGACAATTTTTTCTTTTTTTTTTATAGATACTAGCTACCCTGGTGAACTTTGTACCGCCCCTTCATAATGTTCTTTTTTTCCTTATTTTTTTTGTGTGTTTTTATAGGTATTCTGCTATTTGGGGCGAAGTCAAATTCAACAAATCAAATAACATAAAATTCGGTCCAGCCGTTCTTGACTTATAAATGGTGTGACTAACCCGACTTTGTTTTATATATATAGATAGATGAGAAGACGAGCCGATTAGTGTAATAGCGCAGTAACTCGCATTGAATACAAAGGGTCCAAGGGTGCCGTGTCCCCACACGGCCGTAAAGAATACACTTCCTTACCGCCAACAGGAGGCGTGTCGTAAGAGGCGACTAATTCCTGTACCACAAGACGGGCAGCAGCGTCTGCGTGCGAAATGTTATAAAAAACTGTGCTCGCCAACCCGCCTGCCAAGCGTGGCGAGTATTGGCAATCCCCCCCCAATGAACGTCATAGAGGGAGGCCTGTGTTCAGCAGTGGACGTCCATGGCTGAAATGATGACAAAGGGTCCTTGTATCTTAGTGGCGGAGGTGGTTGTAACTCAGTGACGGCAGCACTTCGTTAGTGATTACCAAAGTTAGGCTGCCTACGCCGCGGTTGTGATTGGATGCGTGACCATTCCAACCATATTTAGTGACATTAATCACAAGCATCTCCGTCATTCGTAAGGCACGTTAATAGTTGGTCCCGGCTAATATCGCTTGATACTAGTCGTGAAGCCTAGACAGAGGCGGGTGGGCTAGTTCAGGGTGGCTTAATGACATCTGACAGTAAGGTTAAGTCACTGGCTTTACAACACCTTTCCACCTCACCACACTGGGCCCGCATGGTGGAGTATGGCTTAAACCACCTCATAGGTCAGGTGAGGCCTGAGCCCTGCAGTGGAACCTATATAGGCACATTTTACTATTTTTACTTTACCAAGGGTCCCGGGTTCGTTTTCTGGTACCTCGTAATACAAGGATGTCAATTTCTTACTTCGAGACCACGACCAAGGTGTGTTGTTTGGCGTGTATTTGTTTTTGTTGCTCGTTACAGTAATATGATTTTTTTATCTATCAATACTTATCATATATCATATCATATCAATATTAATCAAAATATATCCGAGATATATTGATTTTAAATGTCGCATGATGTTTACGTCTTCGCTACTAATAATTTTTACTTAGGAGTGACATCACAAGCCCCACTCCGGAACTTTGACGCGCTTCATCTTTGTCATTTTGTGGTTGATTGACAAAAGAAAAAAGGAGTGTCCATTATTTTTTGATAATATAATTTCATTTGCTTTACCCAGTCGTTTCGTAGTTAACCGTCACACTCCAACAAAAATTATCACTAAGGCACCTTCACATTAGGTCGCAAGCAGCAGCGGATGCCTTCTCATTACAAATACAGCCGCGCGTGAAATTTATGTTCAAACTTGCAATTGCAACACTGGCTCGAAGTCGACTCACCGCACGCAGCTGCCGCGCTGCCGTCCGCTATGAAAAATCACGTGTCGCGCGGCTGTCGCGCTGCTCTTTATAGTATGGAAGTAGCAGCGCGACAGCCGCGCTGCTGCCGCACTACTTGCGACCTAATGTGAAGGGTGTCTAAAGCTTTATATGACGCAAACGGATTTCTTAATCTAAAAAAAGTTTTCACACATCCACAACATTTTTGAACGACCTATCTAATAATAACCTACACCATAGACACGAGAAAACTGCTGCTTTGTCGCCATTTTTTTATTTGTATACCCATGTCAAATTACAGCTTTCTTATACAAACAGGTTTTTTTGTTCGAAAGGGAATACTTTCGGAATGGTCCCATATAAATTTTATCAAGTTCTGATGATGGGATCTATAAGAAAATCATCAAACATTGCATGAATTCCATACCGTGCCAACTGATTTTGTACCTATGTTGCCCAATATCTTCGGCATTTGTGAACCGATTTTGATAATTCTTTCTTTATGGAAGAATTTTTTTGGAAAAATTTCATCTCTAAGTTTGGAAAAATAAGGAATGAAATCGGTGTTCAGCCGTTAACTTATGTTTGCACTCAAATGATTAGTTTTGTTGAGAATGTATCACTAAAAATAGATGAAATTAGTAAGTTTTATAAAAAAAAAGTAAACCGACTTCAAAAAACTGAAAAGCTAAAAATAATATCAACACAAGTACCTAATCAGTTACTTTTAGAGTCGGTGCAAACGAAAACGTTCAAACTCTCATTGGATGGCACCGACTCCAAAAGTAACTGATTAGGTACTTGTGTTGATATTATTTTTAGCTTTTCAGCTTTTTGAAGTCGGCTTACTTTTTTTTATTAAATTTTAAATTTTGCGGACTGCACTGAACAATCCGCCTTAAAGTTCAGCGTGTAGAGATTAATGTCAACTGACAACATCAATGGTTTTTTGACGCGCTGTCAACTGTACATAAAGTGGCTATGTTAACGAAATATAAAACTTAACTATTCCACTTAAATCTCAGTCATGAAAGTCATAAACAAGTTAATTAAGGCAGTGTCAATGCGTTTAAAGTTTGGCAATTAACAAGACTAGCTTTGTTTTTGACATAATATTTAATATTGTTTGTCAGAAATGACGGAGGACTACAGAGGAGGTCCGGTGTTATTAGTTCCCTTTTTAGGGGTATTCGAAAGCTCAAATACAACTACTTTTATTAAAAATTTATTTAATTTAGTAAAAAGGTTAAGGATAACCTTCTATATAGGTTTCTTTCTTTCTTTCTTTCTTTCTTCTTGACACAAACTGCCTTCATATCTTAGAATTTAACTGGTTACTGTTGGTCTCGACATCTCCTCGCATATATCAAGTATGTTTAGTGTATGTATGTATATTATTGTTATGTATTTATTTTATTTTTATTTTATTTGTATGTATTTTTACGTCTATGTCATAAATTTTTGCCATCCTATTTGTAGCAGGTAAATTTAAGAATTATAAGAACTCTGCACCACCTTCCCCTTTCTCTACCTGAAGGTTGTCTGGAAGAGATCGCTATTAGCGATAAGACCGCCTAAATTGTACGTCTTTCTGTAAAAATCATGTGACACAATTTACTTGTATGGTGTGCAATAAAGAGTATCTATCTATCTACAGGTTGTTGTATACATGACTGTATACAGGATGTCCCGTAACTAAAGGATAAAATTGTAACCACACTTTCTATATATCACGGTGAACAACTTTTGTTCTATGACTTAAGCAAATTTGACGGGACTTGCGACTAAGCTTTAAATTATTATGACATAGTTTGTCATTTGAACATGTCATTGTACAGACAGCAGGTCAACCTACTCAAAGAGTTAAAGGTCATACAACCGATTTTTAACCGTCTTTAAATAAGGAGGAGGTTCTCAATTCGTTGGGATCTTTTTTTTATATGTATGTTCAGCGATCCAAGCATCCCAGCGGTATGTTACCAGGTTAACCGATTTCAATAGTTCTTTTTTTTGTTTTTTTTGTATAAATTTGATCAAGTTCTGATAATGGGATCTATAAGAAAATCATCAAACATTGCATGAACTCCATACCGCGCCAACTGATTTTTGTATCTATGTTGCCCAATATCTTCGGCATTGTGGTAGGTTGGCGAGCTGTTGTCTGTACCTACGACATAGGCGGAGCCGCGGGCAAACCGGTTGCGAATTTGGCTTTGTTCAAAAACGCGTAGCTCGCTAAACATCAACTCCTAATGCAAAATGTCTTTGAAGTCCCACAACAAAGGTTCTTAAGCGTTACAATTATTACGAGGCGAAAGTGAAAGGCAATTTGAAAGCCTTACTCATAGTTGTCAAATTTAATTATTAGACATTTTGAGGTGCTGTGAAATTATGAAATCGTTGAGTGTTTACATCGCACGACCTTTATAGGAATAAAAAAAATTATACCAATAAAATAAATAGATGTCGCAGCCAATTGGTTAAAATAGCCGTTTAATTGCATGGCTATCCCTTTCATGGAACAACATTATACAACATACGCATCAAACCACACCGCAACTACACACCTAAATAAATAAATTATAATAATAAATTAATAAATTGTTTTCACAATCACACCAATTATCTAGGCTTCAAACTCAATCAAACTAAGCAAAGCTTGTACTATGGCGCCTAGATAACGGATAAACATACTTAAATACTTTTATAAACATCCATGACTTAAGTACAAATGCTCGTGCTCATTACACAAATATATCAAATAGCAGAATGGCTGAACACAACGTTCAACAGTACAGCTAGATGACACTCAGCTATCTGGTTAAAAGTCAACAGTTCAGCTGCTAAACGACACTCAGCTATCTCGGTAAATGTCAATAAATTTTAATTCACTTGAAACGCTTGATGGTAACTCTATTATTTGTACTTCTAAATAACATTGGGAACTTATTTTGGTTATTTTTTTTACCACGAAATAACCCAAATCGATTAAAAAAACACCTGCTTTTGCCACCATCTTGTGAATAATTTGAAAAAGCGCCGCGGTGTCGGAGAAATAAACTAATTCGTTAAGGCGGCTTTTAAGTCAGCCATGTTGTTGAATGTTTTAAATGACAAAATATTTCAACTATAAAACTAGGCGTGTGGTTGACTGTGACTTTGTTTTAGTTTTAACTAACTATGGTATTACAGAAAGTAGGTCGAATGAGTAGTCTGTAGTTCTGGTGACTCTTTATTCCGGCAAAGCTTCGCCTTACAATCAGTACAGGGCGGAAGAATCAATCTGAATGAACTCACATCTCGCTTTTATACAAAAATAACCGAAGTACTATGGGAGTCAAAATAACTACATTCAACCTATAAGACAAAATATTCTAACTATGAAATTATTACAATTATCCAAATATAAATAATTAAACAGGTTTTACGAAATGATTTAATATATAAGGTTTTAAATATAAATGAAGTCGTTGTGATAATTTAATATAATGGCGCTAGTATTCGATGTCCGGTTGTCATATTCTCTGTAGTAGGCGAGGCGTACACCGGCTGTGACGTCGAATGACGGTGGTAGATTGTAACAATGGTTTTGTAAATACCATGCAAACGTAGTTACTGAACTGTTGCCCACAGTTAGTAATTTAAATAAGGTAGTAAGCCTCTCCACGAGAGTTCAACTCACACTTATCTGGTTCTTTGTTTGTGACCTGTAAGTGATGTGAAATATAATAAAGATCATATATTTTTAGCATAAGACTTCCTTCAAAGCTAACAGGCTAATGCATTTCGCTAGACACGGAAAGCCACTATGCTGACATCCGGTGATTTTCCGACGCTCCGATAATCCTGTGATCGTTACACCATATTATTTAGCTTGACTGTTGATTTTTTTTAGCTAATATGAAGCTGTTTGATTAAAAAGTTTGATTAGAAGAACTCATTTTAAATCTAAAGTTAATGGTGACGAAATAAAATAACGAAATGATAAATTTGTTTACAGGTAAGTTCCTGAATTTAGTCTGAGATAAGGTAATTATATGTATTCATGTCATGTCATGGTCATGGGTAATTAAGTTTTTAATTTACTCACTCTTAGGTCAAATTTGTTTCTCAAATCACCCCAACAACAATTAATTTTATGATCACGTATACAAAGAATCAAACCAAGGTTCTCAATATATCTGTTTATTAACTTTACTCAGTACATCAAATAAACGATATATCTAAGCCACCACATAATTTATCCTTACTTGTGTACAAATACAAAAACAGTTTCAATACTACAGAAGAAAAACCGTTCGTCAAGATGATCAAGCTGCGAATGCCGTCCCTTCTGCGTAGTGTCTGTTAACGTCAATGCGCTCAGTTCAGTTCAATTGATTTAAATGACAGCAAAGTCTGTGACACAGATTACTTGAAGCTTACCATATAAACACAATTCTGGATTTATTTGCACACAAGAAGAAGCAATTGATATTCTAAATTTAAATACTTGGCTGAGATGTCTGCTCTGAAGTCCCGGATTCGATTTCAATGTAGAAAAATAACTTTTCTCTTGGCATTGTTCCGGGTCTGAGTGTTGGGTTCCGTCATTGTTACTAATCTCTGTAACATATATGCTTTGGCTACTTATTGTAGGATTAGATCAATTTATGTGATGTTGTCCAATATTTGTTAATTTATTTAAAAATGCTGCATTTAAATCTTGAGGATCCTTATCCTATTAATCCTTATCTTATTCGTCAAATTGTGTCCTTACACAATTTGACGAATTGAACTAAAATTTTACATAACTAGCCACCGCGGCGAGAATTCACGTCACTCAGCAAGCTATGAAAAGGACGATGCTTGGAATTTCGTTAAGGTATAAAATCCGAAACGAGGTTATCCAGCAGAAGACCAAAGTAATGGACATAGTCCTAAAATGTAGCAAGCTAAAGTGGCAGTGGGCCAGCGATCATCATCATCATCTATACGGTCAATCCCGGTTGCGTCCAAAGCCATTGCTTTGGAGCCCAGGGTCCGCTTTCCTTGATTTGCTCCTCCACTTCGCGCAGTGGGCCAGCGATATTGTTGCAAAACCGATGAAAGGTGGAGTAAACGGATTCTTGAGTGAAGACCGCGCTTTAGTTTTCTAAACTACGTTAGTTTAGGATGCTCCCCAATACGATGGACCGACGACCTTATAAAGATGGCTGGCAATGGCTGGATGAAAAAAGTGGGAGATCTTGCTCTTTGGTCCCGAGGCTTACGTCTAACAGTGGACTGCAATAGACTGACATGATGAGTCACCGAGAATTAGTTAATTTGGTGGCCTATCAGTAGTACCCTGAAATCGACAGCCAATAATTTCATCATCATGCACTGCTAGACAGGCCTTCACCCTAAACGCAACAGTGGTCGGCTCTGGGCTGTTTGCATCCAGCAAGCAGTTTCCTGTAACCTCGACTAGGTCATTAGTCCACCGGGTGAGATAGGCCTGCTCACGCTGCGAACAAAAATATAATGCACTTTTTATTAAATCCCTTGTTAATAAATAAAAGAAATTGGTGCAATTTTGTCTTATTTGTCTGCATACCCTAAATTTTTTGAACACAAAAATAATGACATGTAACCATTCCTTATAACAAGGCAAGGCTATAAATAATGATGTCTCAAATAACGCGGTGCGATAAATCAATTTCAATATGACTTTATTTTCCCAAATTGCTCTCTAATAATCTGGTTTTAGCGTTCTTAGTCATGTCACAGTACAAATTGATGAAGTAGGCAAACTCTCGCCTGGTGACATCAGGAGTAATCTTTGTTACTTATAATTATTTTTTACACTAGTTCCATCAGGATACGGTCAAAAAATTTAGGTCATGTGATCCACCCTAGGCAACGACTAAGTAGTATTTTTTATTAGGCTTGTGATAAACATAATTCCGCTGTTGACTTCAATATTTTAATTTATTTAAATTATTACTTTACAATTTCTTTTTCTCTAATTATACTTAGAAATTATATCCGTACACTAATTTCTACTGCGACTGACATTATAGTTCCTGCTTAGCATCTGTTTTGATTGAACGCTGGCGAGCAACTGACTGAGTAGCGATCTCTCTTGATACTACAGCGCTGTTTCCCCACCGTAACTTAATTACGTCACTTACTTTCCCCAATCGACCAGGTAGTGTTGCAAATAAAATATAATTTGAGATTTCCGATTTGTTTAGCATTAAATATTTTATTTAAGAATAAATCAAATCACCACAGGCGTATTGCCAGGTGGTCAAATATAATACGGGCGCATTAGTTGTTTGGTTCAAAAATCATAAATAGATATAGATATTTATTTATAAATCAGCATCATAATTTTTTTGCATCGAATAAACTTTGATATTAATAATAATATAATAGTTGTAAAAACTATAAGACCTTATACGTATTGAACTCGTACAGTATAATAAGAACAAACACGGATTTTTTACTAAATAAGTAGTCGTTGTTAATCCACCTCCCGACTCCATCTTCAGATCAACATGATGGTCTCGAATTGTTGTATTGTCATCCGATTGTCACTGGCCTTACAACATCTCTCCTCTAATCCGCGCTGAGCCCGCGTGGCGGAGTATGGCCCAAACTACCTCATAGTTGAGGTTGGCCTGTACCGTATTCGTAGGTTTAGATGCTGAATTTTCCTGTATTGTGATAATCTGGTTTTCGCGTACCTTAGCCATGCTCGGATGAGCTTAAAGTCAATCAAGCTTAAAAGCTTTCCAAAAGCTCAGTCGTTTCATGGCGTTTGAGGTAAAATTAGGATTGTATGTAAAGCTAAGGAAGTGTGGAAATATTGGAAAAGCAATGATGCTTTTCTTTCATAATTAATTTTCTCTCATAAAATAAAATATTGTATTTTTGTTGTAAGATTTTAACATATTAATTCGAAAAACTTCCAAGATTTGATTTAATAGGTAGGCGTGGGACTTACACAAAGGGCGTCGGCGTGACCCGGTTGCGGCGCAGACGAGGCGCTGGCGAGACGTGAGCGAGGAGCTGGTGATTTTTGATCATGCTACCTATTGCGCGGGTGAAAGGAGGCGTGCTTTAAGCACGTCGAAACATCTTTGCTTATAAGCATGCTTATAACAATTGTTTTTGGGTTAAGTGCAAAAACTCGAAAACCATTTCGATCTCTTGGATGCCTAGCACGGTATTTTATTAGTTTTTTTGGCCTAAATTTAAAGATAATTTAAAAAAACTGATAATTGTACAATGTTGATGATTTTTATAGCTGTTGACATCTCCGTCTCGCAATTTATATTCGAAACCTCAACATCATTTTTAAAGACCTATCCATAGATACATATGGGTTTGATGAAAAAAAAAAATTTGCGTTTCAGTTCTAAGCATGGGGAACCCCCAAAATTTATTGTTTTTTTTTTCTATTTTTGTGTGAAAATCTTAATGCAGTTTACAGAATACATCTACTTACCAAGTTTCAACAGTATAGTTCTATATAGTAGTAGTTCTTATACGGACGGACAGACAGACAGACAGACATGACGAATCCACAAGGGTTCTGTTTTTTGCTATTTCACTACGGAGCCCTAAAAAGAGCGGCGCATCGCCCACGCTACGCCTGTGTCTCCCCCTCACCGCATCTGTTTCACGCCGACCACTGTTAAAAATATTTTACTCAAAATACTATCATAACACAACCCTCGATTATTTATTCCAGTCACATTCCCGACTAGTTCACAGGATAATGGGAGCCGTCTCGTTACTGCTCCTTCCGGTGTTATTTGTTATATCCAGAACGTATCCCGTAATGAGTGCGCATCCCGGAAGGCAACACGAATGTTTTTTACATTTTTTTTTTTCCAAAAAGGGTTGCAATAAGCCTTTGTTTTAATTGGTAGCGAGACTTTTTTTAAGTCCTTGTTAAAGGTGAGGTGATATTGGGGTAAATAATATTTGAGGTTTTAGCAACACGTCTGTGTATTATCCTTTAAATATTTTTGGGTCTTTTTACCGCCTTACTCTCAACTTGATACGACTGTCCTCTACATGAGTATTATCTAGAAGAATTTTTGTATTTAAATATACAGTTTTATTCATGTTATTCTTGTAAAGGCCGGCAGACGCCACAATAAATTAGGTGTCTATCTATTTGGTTTTGGAGCCAAGAATGGCTCATTTTTCTGCATTTATACAAAAACTTCCTTTATATAACTAACGTCGATAAAACGGGAAAAAAACAATTCCTATATAAACTGACCAATCATTTGTTACGATTTCCATTTTAGAAAACTTTCTTGCTGAATTGCTGCGTTTTAGTTACTGCGTTAGCATACTTAAGACCCTATCTGTATAGATTTGAATAACGCAACAATTGAAATAGAAATAGTTCTAAATGCATTCTATTTTGATCTTTGACTCTCGTACTACATTATCATTGATATGATCTTTTGACGTAAATACTTTTGTATTGCAACATGAAGATGAGTTGTGCCTATTTTAAAAGGTTTACGCATTTGGTATAAACTCTATAAGTGGGGGAGACCGGGGATAGTTGACTATATGGTTATATGGTATAAGTTGACTAAGTGTCGAGAACTAGAACTCATTTGAAAGTGTTGCGATTTTCAACTAAGCGCGAGAATGCAATGCCTGTATCCGGTGATCGAGCGGGAAGTAGAAATGTTTTTTTTTTTATTAATATGGACTCAATCCCGCTCTTTAAGCAGAGCAGTGATTCTGCCAATGTCGAGTGGTTCTTGATATAATGTTCACAATAAATAACGGGTGTTTAGTTTTTATTGCTTTTTTTTGGATTCAGTGAAGGCTACTATACCCGTAGAATCAGGTTTCAAGACGTTATCGGATCTTAAGCAAGTTGTCTTAAGACAAGTCACTTGACACTCGATGCGGCGTTGAATACAATGATATTTCAATAGTTCAATAGTTTCAAATCTTTATCACTTCACCAAACTTGCACTCTAGAGCTCTTTAAATGATAAATAAAAACCTTCAAAATAGATCGACCATGCTTTTCGTTCGACGAGCCCCCACTGAAATCTGAAATGGATTTTCGCTCTCAGTGGAATAATGACTTGCATTAACTAACTGTCAAAGGACAGTTAGGCAAACTTCCTCTGAGTCAATTATCCCTGGTCTCCCCTATGAGTGGAGGTAGGTCAGCGGATCGAGACTCGCATTAGACATGTGTTAGTTCAAATCTCAGCAGATAACTCTGGATTTTTAGGAATCTACTCGTTTAAAGTTCTTTACAACGGGTGCTAAGTATACTGTGCAAGTGCAAAAACACTGAAATCAAATCTATTCTGGAAAAATATTTAAAACCCGTAAATGACCCGATAATGAATAACCTCATACAAACAGGTTCCTTTTTTACGCCCGACATAGCCAAAAGAATCTAACCTATAAATTTATATCACTCATATCTTTAATTTCCTACGTAAAAATGGCCTACATCTTTGCAACTGATTATCGTCTAGACCGGATATAGCCATTACTCATGTTGCCAAAAAATAAAAGTTAATCTTTTATGAATCTTTAAAAAAGCTCTGGCTAATTTCCCGCCCTACAAAAGTGATTAGTAATATTAATAACTTGTCTGAAAGCCGCCTAAAAATATAGAACAGAAACAAAACAGAATAGGCGGGGAAGAAAATAAGAGGCCGCACTATCTAGAATTTTTATCATAGTTTTATAGTTAGTAGAAAGAAATATATAGAATACTAGCTGTTTCCCGCGACTTCGTCTGCGTGGTCTTTAGGGGTATGAAAAATAGATGTTGGCCGATTCTTAGATCTACTCAATATGCTCACAAAATTTCATGAGAATCGGTCAAGCCGTTTCGGAGGAGTACGGGAACGAACATTGTGACACGAGAATTTTATATATAAGATTGTTAACAGTGTTAATATTGTTGATCTTCAACTCTTCCGTAAGTGTTAAGTTGTTATAAGAGGCGTCTATTTAATGATTGTATGTCAAAACAATTTTAATGAAAAAAGGTTATTACACTATTAATGACTGTTTGAATGATAAAAATGTATTGAATTTAATATTGCCGTACTCGCACAGGTACATTTTATCTTGTCATGTAATCATACCATTTAAAAAAGGGGCTGACAATAGTGACCGAGTTTCTTGCGCTACTTCTTCTTAGCACTAGTAGGGTAAAAAATCATTGGGACGTGTAAAAGTAGTGGCGCTCCGGACTACAAAGCCAGCGGTTGCGGGTTTAAATCCCGCAAGGGGTAAATGTTTGTGTGATAAGCACGAGCATTTGAACCTAAGCCATGGATGTTAATAATAAAGTATTGATGTAACTGTAAAAATAATTAATTTAGTTAGAATTTAAAACAGGTAGAAAATACCGCATATTAAGACGGTTAACTACGAAAAAGGAGATTGTGCGTGGCCTGACACACACTTGGCCGGTTTTAAACAGTTTAGGCCCGATTCGACCAAACACAAAGTTGAACCAGTTTAACTATCACGGGAATAACTTTTCCCCTTGAATTTACTCGTGGATAATTTTGTTTACGTTTTTCCAACTTTACTTGAGGATATACACACTATACACTTCACTCGGTATTGCTATTCTAAAGTTCAAGTGTGAATGATTTATAACCCTTTCTTTGGCACGGTAATAAATCCCTTTCACCTTACAATTGGCACAGGTTAGCAGCGTATGACGCAGATAATGACGCGTTTTGGGTCAAACTAACATATGGTGGCTTAGCCGGTAAGGGGGTTGTATTGTATACCTTTGGAATCCTTAGGAAACAACCTATTTTATTATGTATTAAATTATGCAATTCGAGTTAACTACGCGATTTATTAGCGACATTAATCTAGCTGACTTCAAATTTCCCCGATTTTTGCAAAAAAAGGTAATAAACAATATTCTATCGAGAGATTGCCTTTCATTTATTTCATTATTCATCAATATCTTAAATTAATTACAAATCCATTTCTTCTAGGTTGAAAAGTTGAAATGAATTGCCACAAAAATTTAATTTGCAGAATTATTGTGTCAATGCCAGATAATGACCTCTTGTTAGCTTCTAGGTGACAAGTGTGGATTTGACAAGTGACGTTTACTATTCTCTGTTTAATCTTTTACTCAGCCAAAATCGTCCGTTTACTCGTGTTTAATACGTAATTGGTAAATAAGTGGTTCGTAAAATCCAAAATCAGCTTACTCTAGATTAAGCAGAGGTTTACGCTCGAGTAAAAACTTACTCCAGTTTGGTCAAATCGGGCCTTAGTGTAGCACACGGTTATACTCAGTAATTTATGCCAAATTTTCTGTAATCCAATGATGTGTAATTTTGATTCTTTCACCCCCCGGTCTATTAGTTAGCAAATTGCTTTCGTATGCTAAACGTTATTTAACGTCAAGACAACCTATTAATTAATCATATTCTGGCGACCTTTAACTTCAGTAAGTCCCTAAGTAAACTATAAGTTTTAACAGTGTATGCATTTATTATGGCCTGTCTATGAAGGTTTTCACACACTACGTCTCATTCCCCGCTAAAGCTTTAAACACACTTAAGATACTTGTAGTTTACGGCATCGTATCTTAGTGCACCGCATCGTATCGCATTCCCTACATGGGGTTTCTGTGTTGTCAATGTTAAAAAAGATAAATGTGCAAAAATAAAAGAAATGACTCCTTGTATAATTTTCCAATCTCTGTAAATATAAAAAAAGGTAAAAAATACTTATTCAAAAACAAGCTTTTATAACGTAAGGCATATAATATCAATATCAATCATATAACTAAAAATAGCTTGACTCTAGTCATGCTTGAAGCCTAGTTAGAGGCCTATGGGCGACTTGATTATATCTGACAGGGTTTTGTCACCGGCCTTACAACACCCCTCAATCAATCAGTTTTGGAGTATGGCCCAAGACTACTAGGTGTGACGTGTGGTATGAGCCCTGGAGTGGCATCATCATTTTAGCTATAGGACGTCCACTGCTGAACATAGGCCTCCCCCATTGACTTTCAGATTGGCCGGTTGGAAGCAGCCTGCATCCAGCGTCTCCCTGCAACCTTTACCAGGTCCTCTGTCCACCGTTGCCGGTACGTAGTCTTCATTCTAGAACCTTTCTGCCCCATTGGCCGACAGTTCTACGTGCTATGTGCCTCGCGCACTGCCACTTCAGCTCGCTTATCCGTTGTGCTATGTCAGCGACATTTGTTCGTTTACGTATCTCCTCATTTTTGATTCGATCTCGCAAGGAAACACCGAGCATAACCCTTCACATAGCACGCTGTGTGACCTTCAGCTTTCTTATGAGACCCATAGTCAGAGGCCACGTTTGAGTTGCATATTATATTGTCATCACTGGTAACACACAATGTTTGTATACTTCCGTCTTTAGGCACTGAGGTATTTTGGACGAGAAGACGTTTGTAGTTTCCTGAACGCTGCCTAGTCGAGTTGGATTCGACAAGTGACCTCCTTCTCAAAATTGGATCTACCCAATTGTCCCAGGTTCTAGATTATATATTTGTCTTTGTTTTCTATATTTGTCAACTTCTTTTGAGAGTAGAGTTCCCAATGGATACTGGATAGGGCGCAACATGGACATTTGACATGAGCATAGTCATAGTCATATTTTGACCTTATTCATCCATGTTTGGGTGGGACGTATAAGTATATAGACTTAATTTTATTCTATTTTTTTAATAAATAGATTTCATTATAGGTATTATGTCTAAAATAATCAGGAAATCTTAACGAATTTCATCGGACGTTATCACATTCCAACCTTTACATATTACATCTAATACAAACAGAAAATTATTGTCTCTAACAACATTTAACGGACTGGTTTACTAAGCGAGATTCAGTCCTAATTACGTGCGATACACTACATAAATGACCAAACACATTAGCCGTAACGCGCCCGCAGTCACCGCGTGATCAGTCTAAATAGAGCTTTCTTTATTAACTAGTTGTGTTTAGTATTTGTGTGACGACCTCCGTAGCCGAGATGCATCATCATCATTTTCAGCCTTAAGACGTCCACTGGACATAGGCCTTTCCCAGTGACTTCCAGATTGGCAGGTTGGAAGCGGCCTGCATCCAGCGGCTCCCTGCAATCATTACCAGATCGTCTGTCCACCTTGTGGGTGGACGTCTTACACCACGCTTGTGGCCTCATTCTAGAACCGTTCTGCGCCATCGGCCGTTAGTTCTACGTGTTATGTGCCCACTGCCACTACTGCCACAATCTTGCTAACCCATCAGGCTATGTCAGCGTCTTTTATTAGTTTACATATCTCCTCATTTCTGATCAATCTAGCAAAAAAATACTAAGCATATAGCCATTACCAGAGCACATTGTGCAAGCCTAAGCTTTTTTATGAGGTTAAATAATAAACAATATTTGTATAAATATAAATACTATATAAATACTGCCACAAGACTACTAAAGATTTCACGAGGAGGCGTTTTAAAAAAAATATTGTTTTCTGTGTATGTTATAGATATTAATTATATGCGATATATTCGCTAAATATGAACCGGTTTTGATGTTTTTTTTGTTGAATAGTTATTTTTGGTCTCACAAAATTAATAGAAACAAATTAGACCATCGTAAAACAAATAGATGTACGGCAGATAAGTATATTAAGTTTTTAAGTTTATCTTGTGGAGGTTTTTGCACTAAAAAGGGCCACTAGTGTTGATTTTTATGAAATAATAAAACTGACTTCAAATTAACTCGGTTTTTTTAGGTTAATATTAAAACAATGCTTATTTTGTTTGTTATTATTAGAAATATTATAACGCTGTTATCATGCCCAAGCTTAGTTATAAACAGAAGTTCTAAATCTAACTCAAGTCTAGAATATGAAATCACAACTTATCCATTTAAGGGATTTATTAGCTGTGCTAAATCTGAAACAACGTTATACTTCATCCAGACCTCGGTTCTACTGCAGCACAATGGATACTGAGTTCGAAGTTACTGGAAGTGACATCTATGCTTGAATAAGTTTAAATGTGTGAGTTATTTTCAACCGACTACAAATTAGAAGCAGCCTCTCTTTGGTTGTTTTTTTGTGTGTGTATGTTGCGATTCTTTGCTTAATATAAACTGATTTTGGTGATTCTTTAAGTTTACTTTGATAAACATGTTTTAAAAAAAAGGTCAATAAAGGCCGTTAATCGGTGAAGGTACAGACATCTTTTGTTTGAGCTTAAATGATTTGACTTGTTTCGAATTCAAATAAAGGACTGTACACTAAAATTGAAATTTATTATTTTTAAAAATTTGGAATTGAATAAAAAAAACATGCTATATTGCATATCGGTCAGTGTTTATCTAAATCGCTACTATGTCGGTCCGAGTACAGTAGCAGAGCACGAAGGCGATTCCTCTGCAGCGAGGCGTAAAGCAGGGAGATGTTGTATCTCAACATTAACGGCGACTACAAACTCACCTTTATTCTCGATTTATTTCTTTATTTCTTCGATTTGCCGAAGATATTGTGGTCTTGGCAGAATCGCTTGAAGACTTTGGCACAATGCTTGATGGCCTATAAATATGTACAAAACGAAGGTCATTTCAAATGCTCATTTTACGCCCTAATACCCAGTATCAGATAGGAGCTCTGCTCTCGAAATTGTTGATAAATATGTACCTACCTACCTACCTACCTGGAACAAGTGATCCAATTTGGTAGGTAAATTTTTAAGAAGGAGGTCAATTGTCAAATCTTTTTCTGTAAGGCAATATTAGGAAGAAAGCTCATTTGGTTAACAGCATGGATGGGACGTAATGGGCTAGTTTCCTAAAAAAATCTAATTAGCCCGTCATTGGATTAACAGAAAATATTGGACACGTATTTTTTCTTTTCTAAATCAAACAAAAAATGATGAAGATATAGCCTGTTATATTTCCGCGTAACGTCACGCCTTGCGATAATTTTAAGCAAGGCGTGACGTCACTCCCAAACTTTGATGCGCTTTATTTTTGTAATTTTTTGTTTGATTGGCAAAAGGCAAAATATGGGTCCAATATTTTTTGATAATGTAACTGGCGGACTAAATAGAATAATCTTTTTTTGACCCAGGAAACTAGCCTATTACAATACCACCATGCTCCTTGCGCCACAAAATTAGACATAGCTCAGTCGTTTTAAGTCTTATTTTAATAAATTTAACATTTATGAATAGGTAATAAAATATTGCATAACTTTTATATGAACCAATTTACCGTAAATTGAACGGTTTCGGAGTAAAAATAAATATATTTTGAATTGGCTTTGAAAAAATCATATTTTGTCAAATATTTATTTAAATATCACAGATACGCTTTAGGTGTCGCATAATAAATTAAATAACATTTAATAATCTTTCAAACAACACCATACATAAGTAAATACACTCAACAGGTGCGATGTAAATAACAAAAAACAAAAATAGTCAGCAGCCATGTTTATGACGTCACTGCTATCCCCTCCACCACTAAAAACATTACAACAAGCAGTTTCGTGATCTACACAAGGCCCTGAACACATCCATACCTGTTGTAGGTATACAAAAGAGATACCGACAAGATTTTTCAAATCGTGGTCGTGGCCGGTTTACTAAATATAATAGTACTACCGTCTTGCTACATATTTTAACTTATCATTCCTTGTTGCATTCACTGGATTCAAAGAAATTCAAAGAAACAAATAGAAAAAGGTTTAATACCTTTTTCTATTTGTTTCTTTTGATAGGTAAATTATTATTTTACATAACTAACCTCTTTCTTATTTTTTTTGTTTTTATACATATATCTAGTCTCATTCCGCTCTTTAAGCAGAACAGTGATTCTGCCAATGTCGAGTGTATTCTTGATATGATGATGATGATGCTTCCTTGGCCCCTCATCAGGGACATAGGGCTCGCAGAAGGGCTTTCCAATTTTGTCAATCCTGCGCAGCAACTTCCAGCTCCTCCCAGCTTAGACCAGTTGAAGCAGCCTCTTGTCCAACTGATCGCCGCCAAGTCAAGCAAGGGCGTCCTCGTTTTCTATTTATTCTTGATATAGTTTACAATAAATAATGGGTGTTTAGTTTTTATTGTTTTTGGATTCAGTGAAGGCTACTCTTACCGTAGAAGCAGGTTCCAAGAAGCTCTCAGGTCTAAACCATGTTGTCTTGAGACAAGTCACTTGACACTCGATGCGGCGTTGAATACAATGATATTTCAATAATTTCAGATTTTTATTACTTCACAAAACATTATTAAACTTAACTTACTGGATGACGAGTGATTAGGTACTTGAGATCGCGTAACAATGTGTATTGTTTTGCTAGACTAAGAGTTAGCTAGCTAGTTAAACCTAGCTGTCAGTTATGAACCGAAACCCACGCAAGATATTTAATACATATTACCTTATAGAGACAATGTTCTGAGTAGTGTGTGGAACATAGACGATATCACACATACAGTGTGTAACGAAAAGGTGAAATAAAACTTTAAGGGGTTATTCTACGGCTAAATTACATCAACTTTTTC
Source organism: Anania hortulata (assembly GCA_963576865.1). Lineage (NCBI taxonomy): Eukaryota > Metazoa > Arthropoda > Insecta > Lepidoptera > Crambidae > Anania > Anania hortulata. The sequence continues at coordinate 2,814,653 of OY756410.1, forward strand.
TATGGGACCAACATCAAAAACTCAAAAAAAAAATTGACGTTTCCATAAAAACTGATGCCAGCTGGTCGCGTTTTAGGATGGGAAAGTGTTTTTTTTTTTGCGATTTCGATGTTAGTCCCATAGAAAAAGTTGATGTAATTTAGCCGTAGAATAACCCCTTAAAGTTTTATTTCACCTTTTCGTTACACCCCGTATAAACAATGTTATTATTAATTTCCGAGAAAACATTAGCGGAAAATAACAAATTATTAAGACTAGTCGCTGTCATTAAGCCCTTTTGTACTAAAAATAATAGCACTTAACGGATTATGTAACGGATAAATATAACCAGCTGAAATAGATTCACGTAGGAGTAAGTAGGACTATGAAATATAATTTCATCAAGACAAGTAGGGTGGAATCAATATTGGAAGTAACCGTAAAACAGTAGATTAAAATTTACATTTTGATAATTAAAATGAAGTTAAGTTTTAAAGAAACAAAATTTTGTTACTCTACGTAAAGAAAGTGCAAGTGGACAAAGATTACATGGGTATCTGGGGGTATGGCGGTTCGAACCTTTTTGAAGCAGTTCAGGCTATTTTCGTTGGGGATAAAACAAGAAGCCTGAATTTTCAGTAACCAGGCAGGCATTGTATAAACACGGTGTATTTCAAATTTTATTCAATTTGAATCATTAGTTTAATTGAATGAATTATAACAACAGTCAAAGTTTTTTAATTCTGTCACACACTCACTGACTGACCGATCATCAAAACTCTAAGGCAATTCTAGCAGACATAAAAGCTTGAAATTTAGAATGCAATGAGTGTTTAGTGTATAAATCAAGAAAAAACTTAAATATTTTGTTATTTCTTTTTCTAGATATAATATATTCTAGATACACTAACAGCATAAGTATAATAACTTTGTTATCCTATATAAATGTATAGAATTACAAAGTTAAATTTGCAGTGAATGTATTAGTGTACCTGATGTATAATATGATAATGGAATAAAAGAAATGAGATGCTATCAGTTCTTCTACCGTAAAAATATATTATTATTGCTATTGTATATAGCTAAATAGAGCACCTATCATGTTTTTTTTTTGGATAATTTATTTAGCCCAATATGTTAATCTTTATTTTATTGTAATCAATTTGACGCAAATAAAAATATATGATTAGGACCATCATCATCATTCCAGCCATTAGAACGTCCACTGCTAAACACAGTCTTCCTTCAATGATTCCAGATTAGCCGTTTGGAAGCGGCGTGCATCCAGCTTCTGACCATAAACAAACATAATTATTCTAATTTCAAATTAGTTTTATCTATTGAAACCATAAACTCACTAGAAATCTCATTAAATTTCATGTCACATCTATTGTCTTTACATCCGAGCTCCAACAATCTGTCCAGTGCAATACGTAGGCGGAAGGTGGCAATTTTCATCGCGAATTACTCATTTTAACCACTGTCCACTCTATTACTTAGGTATTAGGTCTACTTTTGTTTGTCCAACTGTTTGTATGGACCGTTTGTATGGAGATTAACAGATAACAGCCGATTGGCCCAATCTGGACGTATTGTAGCGTTCGAGTATTTGCGTTGGGGGAAAATAGAAAAGTGTTTTATGGAAGCGGTGAAGGAGTTATTAAAACTGAAAAATGCAAGTCCAACTTGGTGTTGCCTAAAAATAGATACTTTGACTGTCGATAGTTTCAAATCACCTACTCCATACAGAGTACTATCGACACTAACGATACTATCGACACTATCGTCTTAATATTGATATTCGATTATCAATCAGTAACACTAGTCCGATGACACCGCCTATAAATACCATTTCATAAACCAACGGAAAATAAATAAAAAAATAGTTTTTTTTTTTAAATCTTCATCAATTCCGCTTAAGTTTCATTCATCAGTTGTATTTTTTATTTAAAAAAATATATTTTCATGATACATACAACTAATAACAATACAAATAAAAATAAAAACGAAAAGAAAAAAGAAAATAAAAGCAGAAACAAAAAAAATACACACAAAACAATGGTCAGCGTAACAATGCAATGTCTAATGGTCACCAGTTCATCGTGTGTTTGCCCAATTCGTGATCAAAAGAGTAATTTATTTCAATAAAACAAAGGAAAAATCATTTTTATTGACAAATGGACTTCCTCCTGCCCCCGTTTCGTTAATTTCACATCGTCTGTCTCAAAATTAGACTCGTATGTACATTTTCGCGTCAATCAACAGCCGTACAAAGCTGGCATTAGGTACCTACGACTCAATTCAAATCGAAGCGGAGTTTGCACAGAGAATCGTTAATTTTGATCCGGTGCAAAGTCGAATAGGTTTTTGTGTCAAATATAAAGCTTGATTCGTGCTGGTGGAGGTCGTATCTAGCGATTTTCATTTAGTTAATATAGGGTAGTTTATGCACTGCAAATAGGTACCTTTATCTTATCTATCTCCCGTCCTTTTCCAACATGTACATTTTTGTGTATGACCGTCTTTATCAATGCATCGCCCTGCATTGAAAAGGGAGACGTATTTTTGAAGCATTACTCGAATTCGAACACGAAAACAATTCGTGTATGAAATTTATTTTTATTGCTTACGATTTTACACATTTTTGAATCATCGAAATAAGTGTTGCTATTAAATTGAAATCTTGTAACTATTTTCGTTTTACGCAGAAAATATTATGAAACGGAATGCAAAAACTCATTGATTTTAAAAACCGGTAGTGAATTGCTTATAACGGAACGTAAATAAAAAGTTAATAATAATATGTCAAATTTCTGTGAAATATATGTTTACTTGTCAATGTCATTCTTTTGTACTTTCTGCTAGTAGAAAACGAAAAACGAGTGGGTAATAAGACCACGTTGCAGAATTCACGGAATCAATTTTCAAAAAAAGTGATTTTACGAATTCGCATGCGAATCTTGCGAAAATAGTAAATCACACAAAAACATTATTATATTATTATATTTATATTCAACAAATTAAGAATTATAAGGATTTTTAATGGATTTTACTCATAGCGCCTACTTTTCCTTAAGCGGATATTTTGCTCGCAATGATAATCTATTTGCACAGGAGCGCAAAGGATGGATATTTAGTCTGCGAGAAGCATTTGTACTATCTTAAGCACGTAATAGATATGGCGCAAGTCAACGCTAAAAGCTCAAGGTCACTTGCCTTACCCGTCGCCTTAAAACTAGGTAATCCTTAGTTTTCCATCAACTAAATTATAGATTTGGCTTAAAAATCATAAAGATTGTAGAAAATAATATCATGTGCCTCACTTCTCTTTATTACACACAATAATATTTCCATAAAAACCCACAAAAACCTCACAAATGAAACTTAGATATTCCACGCGAGCCCCAAGAGTGTAATATCGTGATGTATGTGAATATGGTGGTTTTAACTGAGTTCTGAATACGTGATTAAGATATCACTCCCCTGAGAACTTATGCAACTTTTTAACACGAAGGAAGTTGTAGTTTTAGTTTTATATTGTTTGTTCTGAAGGGTGCAAAAGTTTTAAAATCCTAGGTGAGTTTTTTTAGACATTACAGAAATTGATAAGAACGCTTAATGGAACCTTGGGTTAAATTTCAAAGAATTTTGTTTTGTAATTTACATTGGTTTGATGCCAAATGAAAAAAAATCTGTAGGTATTATTCTTATTCTAAGCTGAGATTTACATCAGTGTCTTTGTCAAGATATATTTTTTAATATTCTGTTCGAACTAATAAAAGTAACTGGATTGTGGGTAATGAAGTTTTTGTTTGATCAATATAATGCCCAATTGTTTGTAATCTCTGAGTCATGTATTAAACATAAAATGTGCAGATTTTCTAACGATGTTTTTCCTTCCCCGCAATGTAAGTGTATATAAATTGCAAGAAACCCAGACACACGAGCTAAAATTTGAACTGAACCAACGGATGTTAGGCAAACTCCGCCTAATAAAATAAACTACCGACCCATAGATCTAAAATTATTCAAGGTTCAATAATCTACATCAAACAACCCTAAAAGTGTTAAGCAATATTAAGTTAGTCCTTACGCCGTTAGGGCTAATGAAACCCGCTATGTTTGAGAAAATGATGACTTGCGATTGAACGCTGAATACATTACAACATTCTCGCTAGAGAATACGAGAATATGGGAACTTATTTTAAGTTATATCGTGGATAACTTATTATCCACGTACAACATACTACCAATATCACCGTGCCTAGGTGTCACAAACACGAACACAAGAACACGACAAAAAAAGTCTAGCTTGCAGGAAGCCGCTTACTCTGGGGTTCTACGAGGGGGGGGGGGGGGATGTCCAGCAGTGAACTTTCAAAGTTGATGATAATGATGATGGACCCGATTGACGCTGTGACACGATAATAGGTTAAATCCCGGATGTAAGTTAAAGATGTTAGTAAAAAAAGTTAGTCTAATACTTACTTCGTAAACTAAGGACATAACTTTGAGTAATAACTTTTGACTTAGATATTGCCGTATTTTTATTTTAGCGTCAGTTTGAGTTCCGGTCAAAATTTAATGTATTTATTTATACACCGTGCTTTTTAGCTGTCTCAAAAACGATTGCTTTCTCATACTAAAATCGCCGTTTAGCTGACTTCACTTTGTATGGAGAAGTGTTCTTTTTGTTGAGATTTTGGTGTTTTTCTCATAGATAAAAGTTGTTCATGTTCATGGGTAGAACATCCTGTAAACGTTTTCAAGACGATCAGTAGAGCACGGTGTCTAATCATAACCCTTCCTTTGGCACGGAAATGCATCCCTTGAAAGGTGAGATTGGCACAGGTTAGCAGCGCATGACGCAGATAATGACGTGTTTTGGGTCAAACTAACATATGGCGGCTTAGCCGGCACGTAAGGGGGTTGTATACTTGTAATGTATACCTTTGGAATCCATAAAATAGTTATCTCGGCAGACGTTTTACGTTTTAGCCAATTATGAGAATCAGCTGTCAAACGACACAATTTAGCCCGAATTTTAAAATTTACTGGAAAACTTTTCATTTTTGGGGTTCGTTACAAAAGAAAAAACGGAACCCTTATAGGATCACTTTGTTTTCCGTCTAGCTGTCTGTCCGTATCACTATCAGGACCCTTTATCTCGGGAACGCGTAGAGGTCATCATCATCATCATCATTTCAGCCATAGGAGATCCACTGCTGAACAAAGGCCCAATGACTGATCCTCGGGAGGGATTGCCGATACTCGCCACGCTTGGCAGGTGGGTTTGCGAGCGCAGTTTTTTTATAAGATTTCGCACGAAGGCGCTGCTGCCCATTTCGTGCTACAGGAATTAGTCGACTCTTACAACACGCCTCCTGTTGGCGGTGGGGAAGTGTATTCTTTACGGCCGTCCTCACACAGCACACGCGTAGAGGTATCTCGTTGAAATTAAAACTTCAAACCCAGGTCTATAGTCCATTGAAGCTGTGAAAAAATCTAACTTTTAAGTTAATGTAAAAAGGGCATAAATGCCGCAAAAAGTATATTTCGACCATTGTCATATGATTTGTTCGACAAAATTTTCCGCCATTTTTTAATCTGTATCAGTGCTGTTTTTGTATGGGCGAGCGATGACAGGAGTTGTCATTTTATACCAAATGTAAGTGAAAAATCACTTACTAGTTTCGGAGAAACATGGTTTGTATTGCTGCTCTAATAGGGTATGTACTCGATGATTTCGACACCCAGGGGAATCAAAATTTATTGGGTACTTATCGTTGACCTAGAACTATGAAATTTGGCAAGTAATATCGTCTTACACTACAAGTACATGAAAAACTTCCTTATTATATATACAATATATCAATTTTACCCTCAAAGTGCTTAACAATAGCACCCTGGGGGCACTATGAGCCACGTATGTATGTGAAAGCCATTGCATGAGACTGAGGGCTGAACTGAATAGATTAAAATGTAACTCCCCAGATAATACGTGTTGTATCCACACGAGTACTTTGGCTGTGAGTACCTAATACTGCCGGCATACCGAAAAAGGGCATTGTAATATTTTTTTGTAAAATCGAGAATATGTCGTGGGCTCGTGGCCTGATCGAAAAATTTACCACATCATGTGACCGATCATTTTATAAAATGGTTTTTTATGATATAACTGACCATTCCCTAGAACGTCAAGATTTGATGATATATCAATCCACATATGAAATGGCCATATCTTCTTTATAATATAAAATGAATCCTCATTTCCTTTGGTCATCGCATCACGCGTGAACGGATGGAACAATTTCGCTAATTATTTTTTTCGTTGTGTTATTCATTGTCAGGAGAAGGTTCTTAAGAAAGAAAAAAAATATGCGCGAAAAATCCCTAAAGACCACGGGAACGAAGTCGCGGGCAACAGCTAGTCATTAAAATAAAAATACGCATATAATTTACATTATTTTTTTAAATATTAGTAATCTTGGTCAATAAATAAATTAAACGCTTAAAATAGTTATAATTTTTTTAAGAAAACTAATACTAAAAAGTATGGAACAGCTAAATAAACTAACTGACCTGTCAAATTACGTTCCGTCGGACGAACTCCTCGATTTAATTGAGTGACTTTTATAAAAATCGCCTAGCTTTGAGTTGTAACGATATTTCACAGCACTTTCATCTACAATTTACACATTATTATTCACTTTTAGAATATAATATTTGTCCCCTGCCATGATTGATTGGCATTCATGTTTTTTACAGGAATAAGTTAACAATATCGTTATATATTATTGTTCTCTAAATGATAACCCGATTGGCGTGATGGTTTGGTTATTCGCTTTAAATGCAAAGGGCACCGGGTTCGATTTCCGGTTCGGGTTAGTTCTGAAAACGACCTTTTCTAAATTGGCTTGAGTCTAGGTGTGACGTAGACGCCCTTTGCAACACAATGATGTTAAATTCCTACTTCGAGACCATACAATAGGCATCTTGAGAGCATATTACATAAATTTACATTGATATATTCACAGTCGGCCTACTTACCTAGAGTATCTATACTCTCCATAGATAATAAACTTGTTGAAAAACTAAACTATCTATTTAAAATATCTTTAAAATATTTCAAATGTTAGTAAATAACCCAATCAGCATTATTTTGTAATTAGTGTTATGTAAATTTTTTTAAATTGGCTAAAGTCTGGATGTGCTAGGACAATATTATCTTAAAAATCTGTTAAAACTATTTTAGTAGACAATGCAGTAAGTATTTTTTTTTTTTGTTATGTAGTGAGTGAATTTTTTTTTCAAACTGGTTTATGTCGGAGTGGGAACGCCTTCGTTCCACACATACAAGAATGTTAATTCCTTACTTCGAAATTACATTTGACATTTTAGTGTGATAGCTAGCGATTTATTTATATTAACCCGTTGGTTGACTTGTCTCAAGACTACTTGCTTTAGACCCGATAGCGTCTTAAAACCTGCTTCTACTGGAAGAGTAGCCTTCAAATCCAAGAAATGCAATAAAAACTAAACACCCGTTATTTATTGTAAACACTATATCAAAAATCACTCGACACAGGCAGAATCATTGCACGGTTTAAAGAGTGGGTTTGAGTCCATAAAAAACACAGACACACACAGACATACACACATACTCACTCACCCACACGAAACATGATGAGCATATTGTTAGGTAATAGTCTTATTTTTATTTTGCTTTTAAAAGTTTAGTTTTGTATGTCTTTTTAAGTTTTATGGAGCAACTGCTACTACTACCTCCGGTTTACTACGTTCTTATTTAATCTGTGGAAATCTATAATTAGCTGTATATTTTAAGAAACGATTTAATTCTTAAAATGCAATGTATCGCCGTTGATTTCCTGAATACAAAAAAAAAAAACAAAAAAAAAACGTTATTAATTAATATTAATAGTGTTTGAGTGTGTGTGTGTGTGTGTGTGTGTGAGTGTTTGTGAGATGGCTGTTTACGCCGCATTTCTGATACACGTAAGGGAATCGAATCCTATTAAGGTACTTACTTCCCGTTGACTTAAGATTTCTTATAGCACTAGTAAAGGAAAAATTCCAAAAACCGTAGAAAAAGACTTTGTGTTAAAAATTTTCGCTAACTATTTAATACCTACAGTAAGTACATAAGTTTGTTAGGAATCCTAGTTACGCGAGTCCAGCTCTCACTTGTCCGGTTTTTTTCATAATTAATAATGAAGGTATGCTTAGTAGGTTTGTAATGCTTTATCGGTTTCTAGTAGTCTCAAGTTACCACACATTTTCGCTATATCGCACGTTGGAATGTAATCAGCGGGTCACGTGAATAAGCACGCGCGTGAGTAGCCCTTTAATGTCATGGTTGCTGTGAAGTGCATTGAGAAATTAAAAGTAAAAATATAGGTACCGATCAAGTGTGTTTTAGGCCCGATTTAACCAAACACAAAATTAAACTAATTAACTATAACAGGAATAACTTTATTTCTTGAATTTACTTTTTGATAACTTCGTTTGCGTTTTTCTAACTTACACTTACTTCAGGAATACACTACGAGTATACTCGTATTCAGTTTTATTTTATTGTGAATGATGAACGAATGGATAAGCCTACTAAAATCCATGTTATCTATTTCTTCTAGGTCGTCATCAATTGCCACAACAATTAAATTTTGTAGGATAACATAATGCCAATGGTAGATTAAACAACTTGACAGTTTCTAGGTGACAAGAGTGGATTTAACAAGGAACAACTTTGACATTTACTCATTCTCAGTTTAATTTTTACACTGTCAAAATAGCCCGTTTAAATATTTTTCATAGATAGAATGAAAAATCAGCTTATTCTAGATTAAGCAGTGGTACTATACTCTCAAGTTAAAACTTACACCAGCTTGGTCGAATCCGGTCTTAATGTAACATGCGATGGAGAAGGTTGATTCCCAGAACTGCGTTGATTATGTTCACCTTACTTCTTGATAACGTGTAAAGTTCTCTAAATTTCTTAAGGAAACATTTTAGCAGACACTTGACTGACAAACCGGTTTAATTACACAAACGAATCACTGCATCAAAAAATAGTGTCTACACAGCCACAATATTGTTAAACGACATCTAATTACATACCATGCCGTGGGATAGACGAGAAAAATACTCACTGGATGTGTAGGGTTAGGTAAGACTCGTAGGTAGCCAAATTATTTTTAAATTATTTTATTCTACCTCTGTTGGCATGTTTAATAAGTACCTGCCTATAGGTACCCTTACAAAATTGCGGCTTTCAGTACTAAGAATCTCTGAGCTAAGCCAGACCATATGAGTTTCATGTTGATTATACGGAACCCTAAAAATACCACAAATAGGGCTAGCTCTCCAGAATGGAAATAATTAATTATTTTCTTTACCTGAAGCCTTAATTTATTTATTTACACACTAATTCCCTTTAGAATTATCATGACAGGAAATACCCAATGCGATAATGTAGATCTTAGAAGTTCACTTAAATATTATATTGTAACGTAAGAATATTAAAACACATTTGTTGAATTCACTACAGGAACAATTATAAATATCTATATTTTCATGCACTTTATTGAGTATCACGGTGATACGCGTAATAGAAGTATTTTTTTTGCAAATTGGGCCTAGCTGAAGGCAACGCAAGAATAAATAGTTTACAGTTTTAGTTTTTATATAGTTTAAAAAAGTTGCTTCAATACCTCCGTAGCCGAGAGGCGAGCGTACCGGACTTGGTGTCGCTATCTCTGAGGTCCCGGGTTCGATTCCCGGTCGGTCAATGTAGAAAAATAGCTTTTCTATATTGTCTCGGGTCTGGGTGTTGTGGTACCGTCGTTGTTTCTGATTTCTGTAACACAAGTGCTTAAGCTACTTATCACAGGATCAAGGCAATGTATGTGATGTTGTCTAATGATGTTGTTGTTGTGATGTTGTCCAATATATGAAATTTAAAAAAAAAATATATATACATATATGTTTTGTAATTATTTTTTAAATTGAAAGAGTACCAACGATTTTTAACAAGATGTATGCTTAAACTAGTTTCATAAATTTATGCAAATAGAAGTTTAGGGTATAACAGTAGGCTTTCTTTGCTAACTATAGCCATAGCATAGGTCACTGACCTTAATAGCAATGTTTTTACACGCACAATAAAACAAATCACTAAGGAGAGAGAGGCGTGCCCAACTAATTAGTGAGAATACTCACGAAAAAGAGGAGCTTGTCATTGCAGATTAAACAATCAATTCGTTCGTCCATTTATTATACCGATTCGTCACAAGAAAAAACGTTTGCGTTTTCGTTTTTGACACTTAAACAAGTCCCTTAATAGGAACCGAATTCAAAATGTCTTAGTGGCGATTAATTTATAAGAAACTCCCCCAAAGTCAAAGTGATGCAACCCTAAAAAAACCGGCGCACGGAGGGTTCCGTACCATTTACTACAATATTCTGTGAATATATTTTCAAGCGTCTACCTGTTGCCGTTATTAACATCAAGCAAAAAATGGCAAAAAAATCACGTCTGTTTTTGGTATTTGTTGTTACAGCGGCAATAGAAATACATGATCTGTGAAAATTTCAACTATCTAGCTATCACGGTTCATGAGATACAGTCTGGTGACAGACAGACAGACGGACAGTGGAGTCTTAGTAATAGGATCCTGTTTGTACCCTTCGCGTACGGAACCCTAAAAATGGTTGAATTACAATGTGAAGAAAGATTCACAATTTGATTAATTATCGATTTCTGCAATTTAAGACTTTTGTGAGAGACTCGAAGTTGAAAAACTTTTTATACAATTTTTTTCTCAAAGTGCCAGAGATAATGTAATTTTGCTCCAGTGTTTGTCCAGACCCGCCATAGAATATCAATGACGATGCAGCAATTTTTATCTCTCAGTACTTTTTTGGCACAATCAACTTAATTATTTGTAATCTCGGTAATTTGTTTTTGTTAAGTGTCAAATGGATAATTCTTATCTCACAATAATTAATCATTGAGCCAGAATTAACACGCTCCGTGCCTAATCTTTCTCAAAAACAATTAGCGCAAACCCTTTTTTAATTATTAGGATTAAAAACACCGTTGGAGAAGAGATCCCGGTCGAGATTATGAGAAGACTCATATACTATTAATAATAATTGTCTTGCACCACGTATTTAGTAGACATTATGTCTGTATTTAGTGTTTAATGTTTACTAATCCCAACTTAAGTTAACTTATGTTGATTTTGGTTGGCGGTCAAGCTGTTAATCCTAGTTATATCCTTTGTTCTAGCTTTAATTACTATTTAAAGAAATATGGCGTCATTTATTCAAGTAAATAGATTTGAAATAAAATTATCTTGGCTTTTATAAATGGCTAGGGATAAGCATAGCATTTTCAATCAAAATTAATTTTGAGGTGAACTGTGTGATAATTTAACAAATTTATTTTTATTTTTATAAGGTAATAATCCTATTAGTTTTGCAAAATAAGTTGGGTTTTAAATGTTATTAGTCATGATGCATGAGGACTCTAGTCATAAATTGGTGTATGTATATACAATGATAGATACCTCCGTCAAGATCAATGGTTTGATTATAAGTAATTTGTTAGTTGAGAATAAATGAAACTACATACGAGCATCGCATGTTCGGGGTCGATAGAGGAGACCGGGGTTGACTATAGGTAGGCAGTCTAACTGTATAATTTATTTTTTATTTTTAAAAGTGTTGCATTATTCAACTGCGTGCGAAAAGCTGTTTCTTCTCCCCGTAGTCACTGGACTCGCAGCATTGCGACGCAACACTGTCAAATAAGTGTTGTCGATAACTAATGAAACTATATGTACCTATAGTCCACTATTCCTGGTCTCCCCCACTGTACCCACATAGAGTTTGATTTACAGAGCAATATAGCATTGCTTACAAAGCAGTTTACTTCTAGATCATGGGTTTGCGCACTGTAAATGAAATTAACTATCATTCAGCCTATGTGTTCCCATACACCACCTTACCATGGTGTCTTGAAGAAAAGGGTTTTGTTTGGTGTATACGACTGGTTTGAGGTATATACTGAGAAAGCGTTTTCAATAGTGGTTTTTCGCCATCATCTTTAAAAGTCCACTATTGGTCATAGGACTCCCCCTTAGAAAGCCACAGCAACCTTGACTAAGTCGTCAGTCTAAAGGCGTGCCCACGCTGCGTCTTCCAGTCTTTGGGCGTCAATCGGAATAACCTAGTTTCCTGGGTCAGAAAAATATTATTCTATTAACTGTCAGTTAGATTATCAAAAATAATTGGACCCATATTTTGTCTTTAGTCAATCAAACAAAAAATGAAGAAGATAAAACGCATCAAAGTTTGGCAATGGGAGCACGTGACGTCACGGCTTGCTATAAAGTGTCGCAAGGCGTGACGTTACGCGGAACTTTAACAGGCTATATCTTCATAATTTTTTTTATTGAGAAAAAAAAAAAACGTGTCCAATATTTTCTGATAATCCAACTGACGGAATAATTAGATTTTTTTATGAAACTAGCCTATTCATAGTAGTTTCTTCAAACTATCTTCGAGTGTGGTTGTAGACAAAGGTTTAGTTCTTCAAACCTGCTCAACAAATATGTCTTTCTCAATATGTTACATTGCTTGCATGTCGCGTGCTTCATTCATAACTCATTACCTCACGAAGTACCCGATAAGCCATTCGTTGCGGTAGATAAGGCGCGAATAAGTAAAATATTAATAAGGTTTGGTGTTTTTATGAAAACAACGTACTCGTACTACGTATGAATGCAATTCTTACTTCTGTGCATTTCTAAAATATTTAACAAAAAAGATAAAGCAGGTATAAATATGATGGTAACTAACTAAAAAGTAAAAGCAAAATAACCTTATAATGAATCTAATGTAAGAAAGACGACACAAAACAGTTTTCTACACTCAATAGACTAGTTATTGCGAATATATAATAATTAAAATGAAAAATTTCCAAAGGGCTTTCCAAAAATAATATAAAACGAAACGACGAAATGAAACGAAAACATTAAATCTCTCATCGGCTGGCACCGACTTCAAAAGTAACTGAGGTACCTTACGTGTTAAGATTATTTTTAGCTTTTTAGCTTTTTGAAGTCGGTCTTTTTTTATAAAATTTACTTATTTTATCTGCTTTTAGTGATACATCCTAATCAAAACAGATCTTAACAGTACAAACAAAATTTAACTGCTGAACACCGATTTCATTTCCTATTATTCCACTCTTGGGGGTGAAATTTTTTCTCAATTTTTTATTGTAGTATCTTTGAAGTAATAAGCTATTCAATAAAAAAAATATCATCAAAATCGGTTCACATAATTTGCCAAAGATATTGGGTAACATAGATACAAAAATCAGTTGACGTGGTATGGAGTTCATTCAATATTTGATAATTTTCTTCTCTCTTTCATCAGAATTTGAGCAAATTTATATGGGACCATTCTGAAAGTATTACCTTTCGAATATTTTTTTTTTATTAAAATCGGTCAAGCTAGTCACGAATGATCGCTGAACATACATAAAAAAAAGATTCCGACGAATTGAGAACCTCCTCCTTTTTTGAAGTCGGTTAAAAATAATATAACACTTGAAAACTATAGACCACCTCAGGTAGGGGTTGAATGGAAAAGCACTCGCCCGGCATGCGATGAGACGTGGGTTCTATTCACACTTGAGGCACACACGATTTTATTCAAGTGTTTTGTTATTTCAGATTTAACTAGCATGTAATTGCATAAAACGTTTTTTTTTAGATTTTGATTTAGATCACACAGAGGAAATCAGGTAATCAAATATTTTTTTTTTTATGATTTTCGGCAATCTTGAATTTACAAATATTTTGATCCTATCTATTTCTTTATCAAGAGTTTTTTCAAAATTAAGGATAATTCAGAATTTAAATAAGGAAAAAAGTTTTACCATTTCCTTTTTGAATTCACGAAATTACAATAACTTTTTATTCGCCAATTAGTTCCATTTTCTTTCGCAGGTGGACTTTTCCGGGGTGTAAATGGCTAACAGTTACGCTAAACCAAATTTTGTTCGTAGCAAAAAAGGCCCTTAAACTTTTTATTAAATTAAGCATATTTTTCCCGATCTAGTCTTTTAGATTGACTTTATAGTTTGACATAACGGTTTTTGCAAATGCGTTGCAAACCTTTTAAAAGATTAAGAAAAGATCTTAGGTCCACTTGCGCACCACCGAACTAATTTAGTACGGGATTAAGATATTTGTTTTTATTTCTCTATACAACCTGACCGCTATAGAATGATGTTTAATACCGTGTTAGTGTATAATTCGGGATTAAATTCGCTAATTCTAAGGTCTACTTGCGCATCTCAGGATTAGCGAATTTAATCCCGAACTATCCACTAACACGGTATTACATCATTCTATAGCTGTCTGGTTGTATGGCGTTGACAGAGACAGATAGATGTCTTAATTTCGTACTAAATTAATGCGGTGGTGTGCAAGTGGACCTGAGATGCGCAAGTAGACCTTTAAGTATTCGTTATACTTCTATAAATATTATTATATATATATATATATATATAGGTGGACAGACGACCTGGTAAAGGTTACAGGAAGCCGCTGGATGCGGACCGCTTCCAACCGGCCAATCTGGAAGTCACTGGGGGAGGCCTATGTTCAGCAGTGGACGTCCTATGGCTGAAATGATGATCATGATTATAATATAGTTTTATTCTCGGTTTAGGTCAATTCTGAAAATGAATTTCTGAATTGGCTTGGGCCTGACATAAATTCACTGTCTGATAGCTCGTAACAAAGCATGTCGAATACTTACTTTTCCAAAAAAAAACCGCGTACAATGTTGACTGCCTCAAGGTTGTCTGGACGGAGTGTGTATAATCTTAATTTAAATAAAGAATAGGCAGTTAATAAACACAAAACTAGCCAAGTCGGACTTGCGTTCTGAGGACACAAACTGTCTGTTCGATTCAGTTCAAATATATTTTTTTACAGTTTTTATAGGTACTTTTGTCTTATTTGTAGACTAAAACATAGCTTGCCAAATTTTATGTTTCTAGATCAACAAGAAGTACCGTTTAGGTTTTGATTCGTTTGCAAATATAAAAAATGCGGCATAAACAGTCGCATCTTTTGATTTCGTTGACAAAAAAAAAATATATATTTTTTTTTTTACAACATTAAGGGATTTCAAACTGGAGTACATACATGGTATTAAAAATCAACCTGATATCCTCCACGCATTTTTGGTAATAAAGGTCACAGAGGGACATCGAAGTGATTCTTTAGGGTTATCTTTTTACCTTTTAAACTACGGAACTCTAAAATATGCAGAGTGGCCAGAAAAGTGACAAATAAATTTTTTTTTAGGTGCCTTGAGAGGTATTGAGAGGTATCCGAATCACCTCTGTGTATGTTCTACGATTTTTCGTAGTTTTCGAGTTACGATTTTTTTTAAATAGCCTATGGAGGGTTCTCTATTTTGTTCCCTAACTTTTTTATCCATAATCTAAAGTTTTTTTTTTTTTGTCCTAATCATCGTTTGTCCAAATGATAACATGCCCGAACTTAATATCACATAATATTACCTGCAATAAAATTGAAAGCCCTAAATATAATATACCTTAAACTTATTTGTCATAAATATTACAATCAATAACAAACAAAAGACAAAACCGTTTTCTATAAAAATTGAAAGTCAGTATAAGTACATTCAAATTATATAATGTTTATTTATCCTAATAATAATAAATGCGTAGTGCAAGCTAGCAGCAATTATTATGCATGCAGGCAATCAGCATGCACCATGCATGCATGCAAACATCATACAAACATCATGCATGCAAGCAATCAGCATGCACCATGCATGCACGCAAGCAGCATGCACCATGCATGCAGGGTATGCAGGCGAGCAATCAGTAGGTATGCTTGCATGCGAACATCATACATGCAAGCAATCAGAATGTACCATGCATGCACGCAAGCAGCATGTGCCATGTATGCAGGCAAGCAGCATGCACCATGCATGCAAGCAAGCATGAAAGCAAGCAGCGTGCACCATTCATGCAAGCAAGCAGCATGCAAGGCTTCTGTCACGGTTCCGGCGCTGCGTGTCTCCGGCGGTCACACGCGTGCTAATCATCGCAGACGGCTTTTGCTCACCACCGCAGTTTCGGCTTGCCTTAGCCTTAGCCGCGGCGGCTCGCTACCAGCCTCCTGCTCCTCAGCCCGCGGGCCGCCTCGCCCCTCCGCGCCTACGCGATTTTGAATTACACTCTAGGGGTAGGGCAGACAAGACTGCGCGGAGTCGGGTTTACGGCGATTTGTTTCTGTCACTAAAACCTAATTTTTAGCTATTGTTTTAGGACTAACAATAATATTGTAAATGGACATTCGGAATAAGACACAGTATATAATACAATACTTATGACATGTGACTTTATTTCATGTAAAGTTAGTAGATTTAACTATTAGAGTAATCAAAATTATGACAGAATAGTTTTAGGACTAAAGATAATTACATAACACAAAATTTCGAATTTTTGAACATTACTACGGTTACTGATGTTTATAGCAAACGTGTTTTTTCGGACAAACAATGTTAGGAGAAGAAATGGAGTACCCCTATGCAGCCTATGAACGGAAAAAAGTTGTACTTTTTTATTATTATTATGGAAGCTTAGAGTCTAACGCATTTTCTGAAGCTAC
The DNA here is from genome assembly GCA_963576865.1 of Anania hortulata. NCBI lineage: Eukaryota > Metazoa > Arthropoda > Insecta > Lepidoptera > Crambidae > Anania > Anania hortulata. The sequence goes on from OY756410.1 coordinate 2,831,383, forward strand.
TTAGAAACTAAGACATTATCAGTTTATTTATCCGTAAATATAAAATGTTGACAGTAAAACTTATTTATTTACTAGTGAAAATGAGAAAAACAAAAAGAACAAAACATTCCCGACCACTCATTTTAGTAATTGCTTTGTCACTCAACAAATCTAAGAAAAAATAAAGATACAAATCTAAATTTCACATGCCATTTAGGTAATATATTTTATCTCTGGCACATTTTTTCAGATATCAGCGTCTGTCTAGGGATTTTCATGTGAAAAATATATCGATATTTCTTCCTATATAATCAATTGAAATAATGATGATGATCGATATTTTGCGAATATTGTATCAAAATATCGACATTTTCGTTATCTTAAGTAATATTTATTTACTAAGAACTCAAAAACCAAAGAAAGGAAAAGTATTAACAGTATAATAATTTGAACTAAGCTAAGCGAAACCACGGGTAAGACACAAATCTTTTTAAAATCTAATATATCTTACTTTATAAGTAGGTATGGTTTCTACATAATAATATTTTTCTTAACTACTATAGTAGAATAGGTATGCAAGTTTCTTTAAATAAAATAGAAAGTAAAATTCCTTTTGGCCGAGTTAACGTAATAAACGACAAGAACAAGCATGATTTCACAAAAAGACAACAGCCAATGTTAACAAAGAACGAACGAAACGATTAATCATCTCTTACGACGGGAGCCATAGAGTAAAAAGTTTTTAGGCTTGAAAGTAAGTGAGTTCAGCTTTTGCAAGTGTTGGATACGATTTTCCTGTATCGAATAAAACGTATAGATTTTATATAGATACCTTGTTATTCGATAATATCGGATCGATTTAATATTTAAATTAAAATTAAAATTAAAATTTAATATTTCAAGAGCCATAGGATCCTATGGCTGAAATGATGATGATGATGATGATTTCAAGAGCTAATATCGTATTTTTTAAAAATATCGATATATTTATGGAGCACCCCTACCCAGCTGACATATTCGATCAGCCGTTGATACGTGATTGAGTTAGAGCGTATGTTATCGACATGGTTTCATTCAGACCGGCTCGGCCGCTGTATTACTGGTAGGGGATACAGGGGTATTTGACTATGGGGGTAGGTTGTCTAACTGTCAAAAGCATATTTATTTAAAAGTGTTGCATTATTCAACTCCAGGTGCGAATAGCCGTTTTTTCTTTCCGCTCAATCACTAGACACACAACATTGCATTCTGCTTAACAACACTTGTCTATCAACCAAAAAATTACAAAGATAAAGCGCGTCAAAATTCGGGAGTGAGGGCTCGTGACGTCACCTATAAGTAAAATTGTACCTAGCCGTGGCATCATGCGACATTTCAAATAATAATATAACCTCTGTAATACTTTGATTAAGTAAAAATACATGTCTAATCATCATCATTATCATCATCATTTCAGCCATAGGACGTCCACTGATGAACATAGGCTTCCCTCAGTAACTTCCAGATTGGTCGGTTGGAAGCGGCCCGCATCCAGCGGCTTCCTGCAACCTTACCAGGTCGTCTGTCTAATACTTTTTGATAATTCACCTGTTATACGAAGAAAAAAAAAGATTGCCGTCATCCCTATTAGATATCTAGCTACAAAATTAATTATGTATAAATAGTATGTCGACTAAATAATGTACAGACACACTAAAGTACATATCACATCAATAAATAAGGAACACGACGACCGGACTGGTGCAGTGGCGTGTTAATTTGTATTGCACGCGAAGGGTCCCGGGTTCGGTTCCAGGTCCGGGTCAGTTTAGGTCACGACCTTTATTAAATTAACTCGAGTCTGGGTGTGCAGGGAGACGCCCTTGGTAAAATACATTGTCTGGTACCTCGTAACACAAAAATGGTAATTCCTTACTTCGAAACTATGACATTGGTTTGTTGTCTGGCGCTATATATTATATGTGCCGTTTAAGTACGGCCGTAAAGAATAAACTTCCGTACCGCCAACAGGAAGCATGTCGTAAGAGGCGACTAATTTCTGTAGCATGAGACGAGTAGCAGCGTCTGCGTCCGGAATGTTGAAAAAACTAAGCTGCGCTCGCCAACCCGCCTGCCAAGCGTGGCACTGGCGAGTATTGGCAATGGGCTAGTTTCCTGGGTCAAAAAATTATTATTCTATTTAGTCCGTCAGTTAGATTATCAAAAAATATTGGACCCATATTTTGTCTTTTGTCAATCAAACAAAAAATGACGAAGCTAAAGCGCATCAAAGTGAGCACGTGACGTCACGTCTTGCTAGAAAGTGTCGCAAGGCGTGACGTTACACGGAACTTTAACGGGCTATATCTTCATTATTTTTTGTTTGATTTAGAAAAGAAAAAATACGTGTCCAATATTTTCTGCTAATCCAACTGACGGACTAATTTTTTTAGGAAACTAGCCCATTCTCCCCCAATGAAAATCATTGGAGGAGGCCTGGTCCTGGGCTGGATTGAACTCAGGTTCAACAATGGACGTCCTATGGCTGAAATGATGATATCATATATTTAATGATTTGTCAAACCACTAGTCTAAATTATTTCTTTATTTATATATTAACACCAACAAGACATACACTATTTTGGACAACATTAACTTTACACGGTAATATGTATAGCTAAGTGCTATCTTAATTACAGGTATTACACAAAAGTTATTGAATTAACGTAGCATTTAAGTAGATTTAAATATTTTGTGATTGTTAATTATATAAATTATTAATTTTAGCATAACATCATTCATTTTGTAATGTAGCATATCAATTTGCATTATTAAAAAGAAAAACAGTAGAAGAATAGTTAATCCAAATACATCAAATTCTTGCGGAATCTTGTAAAATCGCTTGAGAATATATCAATGTCATTTGGTTTATTATCTCTCTCTATGGCTGATCCTTTATGTTACCTGATAATATGATGTATTTGATATTGTTTTCCTAAGTATGTCAATCACATAGATTGACCAATGTATGTTAATGAGTAATTAATTCAACAATGGTCCAAGCGTCACAATGGTTTGATTGCAATCGCTCCAAATGTGATATCTAAAGTTGATGCATCTAGGTTATACTCAAACATATTAAGTATTAGGAATGGAATATAATAAATAATAGGAGACATCAATTGCGACGTCAAAGCACGCATTGCTTCTGCGTGGGCCAAATGGCGAGAGGTGACTGGTGTCATTTGTGACCCCAGAATGCCGGTTAAGCTGGAAGGACAGATCTATTAGTCCATCATTAGGCCTGTCCTTTTATATGGCAGCGAAGCGTGGCCGCTACTTGAGCGACACAAGCAGGAGCTGCGTGTCACGGAGATGAATATGCTGCGGTGGATGTGCGGAGACTCGCGCATCCGCGGTAGCCTTCGTGTCCGTGATATTGCAGACAAACTGCAGGAGAGTCGCCTACGCTGGTACGGCCATGTTTTGCGGATACCGGCAAGCTACGTAGGAAACAAATGTCTGGCTATGCCACCACCGCTAGGTTCTGGCAAAAGGGGTAGACTCAAGAAATGCTGGCTTGACGTCGTGAAGGCTGACATGCGTGCCAATGATCTCACAACTAGAGACGCTCAAGACCACGCGAAGTGGAGGAGTAAATCAAGGAAAGAGGACCCTGGGCTCCAAAGCAATGGCTTTGGACGCAACCGGGATTGACCGTATAGATGAAGAAGAAGAGAATATAATAAATAATAGAGGATTTTAAATAGCAAAAGACGTTCCTGTTAACCCGTAATACAATAAAAATATTGAACTTCCATACTGTCAGATGTTAATAAGCCGCCCTAAGGCCTCTGACTAAGCTTGACGACTAGTATCAAGCGATATTAGCCGGGACCAACTTTTAACGTGCCTTCCGATGCACGGAGATGGTTGTGATAAAATGTCACTAAATATGGTTGGAATGGTCACCCATCCAATCACAACCGCAGCGTAGGTAGCTTAACTTTGGTAATCACTACCAAAGCATTGCCGTCACTGAGCCACAAGCACATTCATAGACTACAGGAAATTATCATACACAAATAAGAGGAACCGAAGCGCTAGGAGGTCAATGAGTTAATGACTTCATAAGTTTAATACAAACGGACTCCCAATTTCCTAAAACACTCAATAGTAAATTAAACCCCAAAATAACACACAACAAAACCTTTGCCCTCCTTCATCACTCAACCAAAAACTGCTAAACAAACTTCTAACAGCGAGTTAATTTGAGACAGGACACTGAACGGGCGTATCTGAGAACTCCATTAGGTCTGTCTGTATGCATATCAGACCACAAGGGTAAGCCTCAGCGACAGCGGGGGACAAAAACTTCAATGTGACTATATTTAACCCTGTTCACATACAAACTGTTAACAGTATCGCTTTAAAAAAAAGATACGATCGTTTATGCCGCAAAAAAAGTATATTTCAATACTCTCCAGCCTCCCTAGCATGAGCACTAAAACACAATATGATATGATATGATATAGCGTTATATTGAAACCAACTGTAAAAAGATGATAGATATAGCCGCCATGTTGGATCGCCGTGCCGGTGACGTCACATATTATGGTCGCTATTTCGATAAAAATTTAAAATGGCGGCTATATCTATCATATTTTTACAATTCGCTATCATCATCGTCATCATCATCATTTCAGCCATAGGACGTCCACTGCTGAACATAGGCCTCCCCCATTGACTTCCAGATTGGCCGGTTGGAAGCGGCCTGTATCCAGCGTCTTCCTGCGACCTTTACCAGGTCGTCTGACCACCTTGTGAGTGGACGTCCTACGCTGCGCTTGCCGGTACGCGCTATTCGCTATATCATATCATATTATATCGTGTTTTAGTGTTCATGCTAGGGGGGCAGGGTATTAAAATGTATTGGGTACTTTCCGTAGATCTAGAACTATGAAATTTGGAAAGAATTATCGTCATATACTAAAAGTACAGTATAAGGAAATATCTAATAAATTACATAATAATATTTTCATTAATTTGTAATTAAACTGCGAGACTCGATTCCTGAACTATTCATAATATGTAATCCGACTCGCAATTGTCCGGTTTTTTTAGGGTTCCGTACCTCGAAAGGAAAAAACGGAACCGTTATAGGATCACTTTGTTGTCCGTCCGTCCGTCTGTCTGTCTGTCTGTCAAGACCCTTTATCTCAGGAACGCGTGGAGGTATTAAGCTGGAATTTATACCAAATACTCAAGTCTACTGTCCTTTGAAGCTGTGAAAAAATCTAACTTCTAAGACAACGCAATCAAAAGATACAGCCGTTTATGGGGCAAATTTTCGACATTCACAAGGGAATCAAAACCTACAGGGTACTTCCCGTAAACTCAGAATCTTGAAATTTGGTGCGATGCAACGTCTTATAGCACAGATAAAGGAAAAATTGCAAAAACCGTAAATTTTTAGTTACATCATATAATAAAAATATTTTAAATAATTTTAAACTTACTACCCCTTTCCTCATGAACGAAGAGGTATTAAATTGAAATTCGTATAAAATACTCAGGTCTGTAATACCTTTAAACTAAGGTAAATTTTTACTTATTTACGTAGGTATTTACTACAGGTTTGTACGGAACCCTCGGTGCGCGAGTCCGACTCGCACTTGGCCGGTTTTTTTAATCTCATGTGTATACGACGTACAAAGTTCGGTGCAAACCACCGCAAATTTTGATGATAAATAAATAAAAATTCGTTTATTTCTATAATCTCTGTTACATAATGTGGCCGGGACTACCCAGTAAGTTGTCATAGACACTTGTATTGGGTATGACTCGCTACTTCCCTTAGGGATATCTAAGACTATAGGTAGAACCAGTTAAATTTAACAAACAAAATTAGTGAAAATAAAGATATTGGTGCCAGCACGAAGAATAAATAAATAAATAATAAATATTGGACAACATCACATACATTGCTCTGATTCTGTGGTAAGTAGCCAAAGCACTTGTGTTACAGAAATCGAAAACAACGACGGCACCACAATACCCAGACCCGAGACAATATAGAAAAGTTATTTTTCTACATTGACCCGACCGGGAATCGAACCCGAAACCTCAGAGATAGCGACACCAAGTCCGGTATGCTCGCCTCTCGGCTACGGAGGTCGTCGATCGTCGTCGAAGAGACTAGCACCAGATTTACTTATACAAGGTGATTGGTAAAACGATACATTCCTCTCAGAAGGTGATAGAGGAGCAAAATTGCAACAACTTTTGCTAATAAACCCACAGCAAAATCCTAAAAAATGTTTTTCTTCTACATACTAACTACGAGATCAGTTGTTAAGATTTGTATGGGAAGGTAAGTTTTTTTTTAACATTTCGACGTTAGTTAATAACAAAAGTTGTTGACATTTAGCTCCTCTTTCACCTCCTTAGAGGAATGTATCGTTTTATCAAACACCCTGTATAATCATACAGAAAAGATAACAAAGATGACACAGATGATAAAGTGACAGAATGAATAATGCGGCTCACATTATACCCCGCCACCGCGATTCACTGCGTAGTTACCTAAGGAGCGGTTCGGTGCTTGTGGTCAAACTATAGCCAACCGACTCCGTAAATGTAGCGACACTCATAGCAGGCCTAATATTTGAAAGTCAAAACAATTGAGAATTGTTCGAGTTAGATTATTTATGAACTAGCGATTTTATTTGCATACAATTTAAACTCAAACTAGTTACGGCCATGTGGTTTTCAATCTATCTGATTTGTCCTAGGGGTGTTTTAGTTTGTCAATTTAATTCATTAAACAGATTAAATCAGTATTATTATTATTATTATTCTTATAATGAGGTCAGTGAACCATAGTCATTGTAGACCCTTTAAAAGTCGAGCAAATGAGTATTAACCACTCCTTTTATCTTCCCATTTTCTACGTATCATTGTATTCTGTCACCACCACCATATATTACGATAATAATTTCGTCACTACGACTTATACGAGCTCACCGCCAAGTTATGACCGTAGCCAACGCGGCCAGGTGTTTTGACACATGATTCCTTAGTCACTGACTTTTACTGTATTTATTATTTATAACGCTCGGCGCGTATTTAGTGACAAACCCAATATCAGTCAAACCGCTCGCTTCTCTAATAAAAAAACCATAAATATTTAAAAAATTACCATCGCGTGGCATTTCATATAAACTTTCAAGCCTAAAATCATCAATAAAAACAAAAAAAGTCTATACGCACTACGCAGTATTCTAATTTTTTTAGTCACTACACGAAAGATGGACTGAGCATCGTTTTCTTCACTCACATTGCAGAAAATGTAAAAAAAGTCCCCATAAGCGTAGTGGTTCGGTGTTACGAGTTCAATGCTCGGTTCGAGTCGATTTGGAAATTGGTCTTAGTGTGCTGGGTGATCCACTGGCAAAATCCATTGTGTAGTGCCTCGTGATATCATCATTTCAGCCATAGGAGGTCCACTGCTGAACAAAGGCCTTCCTCCCAAGATATGAGGATATTAATTATTTACTTCGAAACCATGACAATTGGAGTGCTGCCTAGCACATATTTATTTAGCAAATTTAACAACCCGAGATGTTTGCAAAGGCCTTGTTCCAAACATAATAATATTACCACCCTCAATAGCATAGCGGAGAGAATCGACTTGTTTTACTGTTCCCTGAATGAATTCACAAAGACTGCTCTGTTTATTATTAGTTATAAATTAGGTAACACTATTGTTATTAGGTTTATACCTGTATTTTTTTTTATAAAAATGGATGTAAATAAATAAATAATATATTATTCACATATTTAAATACTGCTACGACTGGAACCCTACAAGCTGTGGTTGTGAAAGTACCCGCACGTAGCAGCTGGCGACAGACGCATAACTCCTCTCTTTCTGGTAACTCCAAATTTCGTTCTAACTGTTTTGCTTGGTTCACGTTTGGTCAAATGCACAAAAGATTATCGTCTTTGCCAAATTAACTAATATAAATTTAAATCCATTAAATTTTTTAAATTATAACTGTCATTATTACTTCTACATGTAATTAAAACAAATCCAAACATGTCAAACCAGTTTAGAAGTTTCGCTCCCGCCGCTTCCGCTTTCGCGCTTCAGCTTCCGAAGCTGAGCGATAACCGCTTGCTTCGCTCGAACTGGGGCGTATCCGTTACAACGCTGAATATTAATATTCAAAGGCGTGTTGTGTTTGTCTTATGGAAACATGACTGTATGAAGTTGACATGTAGTTTGAAATATTTTTGGATGAAAAAGCAAAGTATAGTTACAAGCCAATTTGATTCTTACTTTACGTTTCCTCGGTGCTCAATTACGGCTTAATTTTGTGGGGTCATTCTCGATTGAGACACCGATAGGGTGTAGGCTCCAAAAAAGATGTATTCGAGCGCTGGCAAATACCTACATGGTTTAGAGTAAGCTGCATACTATTGTTTAAACAGTTAATCTTACCTCTAGCATGCATGTACAGACGTACAGCACGTCAACCTACCACAAAATATAAAATTTTCTCAATTGATACTGATCTCTACTTGTCGGACATAAAGTTGAAAATCGGTTCACTGACATTTAACTTCTGGGTGTGTTGACCTGCCGTTGTCTGTACCTACATAAGAAATGATTGTATAAATTATTTGTAATGTCTCACCCTGAGTTTTTTCAGAAACTCATTGATGTCAAGGTTTGTAAACTGAGAGCACAGTATGATCTGTTGTATCATCCTATTTGTTACACTTACATTTATATAAAAGCGGCCAAGTGCGAGTTGGACTCGCCCATGAAGGGTTCCGTAGCAGCAAGTAACATAATATAAAAGTTCTTGTAGTTCGTTGTAACTTTGATCGATGTTTTAATAATAGTGTAAATTGCGGTTTATGATTTATGACATTTATGAAGTATTAAAAAAAATACTTACTAGATCTCGTTCAAACCAATTTTCGGTGGAAGTTTGCATGGTAGTGTACATCATATATTTTTATTTAGTTCTATCATTCTCTTAATTTAGAAGTTACACACATTTTACCACTTTGGAAGTGTCTCTCGCGTAAACTATTCAGTTTAGAAAAAATGATATTAAAAACCTCAATATCATTTTTGAAGACCTATCCATAGACGTACGTATGGGTTCGATGAAAAAAATGTTTTGAGTTTCAGTTCTAAGTATGGGTACCCCCAAAATTTATTGTTTTTTTTTTTCTGTTTGTGTGAAAATCTTAATGCGGTTCACAGAATAAATCTACTTACCAAGTTTCAATAGTATAGTTCTTATAGTTTCGGAAAAAAGTGGCTGTGACATACGGACAGACTTGACGAATCCATAAGGGTTTCGTTTCTTACCATTTGGCTACGGAACCCTAAAAATGGTGTGTCACAGTGTTCAACAATCTCCCGGAGTTTAAAATTAAATTGGCTGCGTGGCTAATGGAATATTATTAGCATTACTAAAATTATAAATAAACATCACGACGATCCTCATACCACCCACTGGTCCATCGCCTACAAAGTTGAAGATTGGATAGCACAATTTCGTCGAAGTGCAAATTCGCGATCATTGTCCTAAAATCTACATACCTCTAAAATCTACATATCTACCTACATAAGTGCCTAACGTGATAAAAGCGCACAACGACAACCGTGAGTTCGAATACCCAAGGCAATATCAATGATGTAAGTTTGACACAATTTAGATGTAATAGCAGCTTTTGGTCTTAATTTTCTTTAATAAAATACAATTTTATACTAAAAACTAACTTACCTGTCTAGATCAATAGGTGGATTTTAGCCCTATATCGATGTGTCGTTAAAATGTTTAATTGATAATTGGATTACCAACGTAAAATACAGTTGTACATGTCAAAATTAATTAAAATAATAAAATCTTTAGGAGTGGCTCAGAATCAGTGACTTAATCGAACTATGCAAAAAACCAATAAGATAAGACCAATTTTCAAATCGTGTCGAACCGAGAATGAACCCGTAACACTGTACCACTGCTCAGTCTATTATTATGGCTGAAATGATAATGATGATGATGAAAATTACTTAAGGCTAATTGTTTCTACAGCGGGAACCGCAGCATGCATTGTGGTGGAAAAGTTGCAGTTCGCATCATAGCACAAAAAGTATAGTAAAGTATGCCTTTATACGTCCCACTGCAGGGCATATGCCTTACCTCAACTATGAGGTGGTTTGGGCTTTACTACCCCACACGGGCCCAGTGCGGATTGATGGAGGAGTGGTGTTGTAAGGTCAGAGACAACCTTACTGTGAGATGTTATTAAGCCACCCTAAGGCCTCTGACTAGGTTTCACAGCTAGTATTCAAGCGATAGAAATAACTGTCAAGAAAGTGCTAAAATGTTCTACTAAGATTATTACAAAAACAAAAGTTTTCTATCAGTGTTAAATCTGAAAAATTTTGGTCGAGTTATCTATCTACTCGTTTTGAACCACTCAGTTTAAGCTATCGTTTAGCTGAATATTTTAGATAGTTTATTTTATTTTCTCTTTTTATTGGTAAAAAAAATAAAGTTTAGTGTTTCAACAGTCCTAATAAAATCAATCTATTAAAAAAAAAAAAAAACCAAAACTAACAGACATGTATCGTTAAAATCCATATGACTATTTTGATCCCCCAAAAATTTCGTGAGTTACGAGCGATAACCCAAAAAGTACATTTCACCTCGTCATCGTCTGACGAGCATCATATTGCAGCTCAGATTTATATCCAAACGGGATTGGGAATTCTATTCAATTCGCGTAGATCCGAAATTCATAACTAGTTAGGGTGTTCGTCAACTCGATTTTTTGTTGAAAGATTGGTTTTGTTTGTATTTGAGACAGAGTTAGCGTTTGAAGTCCAAGATCATTCGTTTACGACGACTTTTTGCAAGTAGAAATGCTGTCACTCGTTCCATAAACGCACTTTTGCATCACGCATTTATTGGTCGCATTTTACAAGCAAGCGGGGTCGAATATTTTGTAGGTTCGAATAATGCTCTTGCGATGCACTCTGTTGTGAAAAATTTAACATTTGGTAAGCTGGTTCGAGAACTCATTGAATTGAAAACAGCTAAACATTGTCGAGAACCCGCTGTTCTAAAAAAGTTGTTTGAATAGTAAGCTACTTTGAAAATCATGCTCGCATCAAAATTCACTGCTTCGAATAACTCATTCCAATTTCTAACTTTAAATGAAATGAAAATGCAAGACAATTGAGCATATTTTTCTTCGCCACTGCATCGCTCCAAATAGTCACGGTGAGTCAGGGTTCTAAGATTGAGCACGTTTACTTAGTAAATACACTAGCAATACTGACCTTCTATCTGACACACAGCAGCTTATTCTACTGAATAACAGTAGAAAGAAGGAACATGTTGATACCCATGGAGGCGAGCTTGAGCAACGCTCTTTTACTAGTATACCAGACTCTCAATCGTCGCGACGTCATAATAAAGTTGGCTAGTTTTAAATGCTCCTACAATCCTTGATCTAATTCGTCGAAACTTCAACTCACGTCATCATTTCAGCTATACGTCCTCTGTTGAATGACTTACGATCTGGTTTCAGGAAGATGCTGGATGCAGGCCACCTTACAGCTCCACCATTCTATTTAAGAGTCTTGCTCTACATTCTGCCTCTCTTTTCACATCTTGATACAACATGAAGTTCAGCTGCTTCTTTATCTGCTTCATTTACCTTACATCTGCAAGTCATAAATTCGAAACAAAGCAGTGTCTTTAAAATTTTCGGAATTTATGTACGGATTTATACAATTTTCTCAGCGTTGTGGGGATACATCAGGAACCCTGTACATTCGCGTAATACTGAATTTGTATTAATAATCCAAAATAGTCCTGCTATTTCTAAAGTCTTTAGGCTAAGAAGAACACCGGATTTTACATTAAATGTTTAATCAACAGTCATATTATAGATTCTTAGACTACCCCACATAGTTCATACATAACAAGAATAATAAAGGTCCGATGGCAATCGCTCTAAACATGTCACCAGACTTGTCATATCTAGGATCATACCCAGACTAGTAATGGAACAAAGACTTACGAAGAAGACCTAAATTACTTTTTATAGTATTCATCATCATCATAATCATCGTTTCAGCCACAGGACGTCCACTGCTGAACATACGCCTCCCTTAGTGATTTCCCGATAGGCCGGTTGGAAGCAGCCTGTATCCATCGGCTTCTTGCAACCTTTACCAAGTCGTCCCACGCCGCGCTTGCCGGTACGCAATTGTTGTATATTGATACTAGGTTTGGATGTTTGTTACGCTGTTATCATCTAACGGCAGACTGAAATTAGCTGAAATTCAACTCACAGATATTAAACTAACTTAACATAATTGATAAATTTTGATCCTGTTATTAAATTCGTGTGGGATGAATATTCATTTTATTATATTGGACAACATCACATATCTCTAATTCTAAGGAAAGTAGCTAAAGCACTTGTGTTAGAGAAATCAGAAATAAAGACTATACCACCACCTAGACCCGAGAAAATAAAGAAAAGTTCGTTTCCACATTTACCCGACCGGGAATCGAAGCTGGGACCTTAGAGGTAGCAACGCCAAGTCCGGCGTACTTGCCTCTTAGCTATGGAGGTCATAAATCTAAGAATTCTGAAGTCTAAGCAGACGAAGTCTCGGGCAGAAGCTACTATAAAAATAAAATAAAGGTTGTAAGTATAAATCTAGACAGCCATTTATCAAGTTGAAAAGTCTTCGAAATCCGAGGAAATGTCAAAATATATCCATAACTTTTGTGTCCCGTTTTCGCCTGAAAATCCAGTTAAACCATCGGATAATACATTATAGAGGACAGAGGGTAGGATAAAAAAGGTTATGCATTCAAATCAGGCCGATACTATTATTCTTCCCTTTGAGAGGAAAGTGAAAGGGTTAGTGAGGCTTTAGCAACGGTATTTTTTAAATTTAGATACTAACTAGCTTCCGCATGCGGCTTCGCCTGCGTGGCGTTCGGTCTGTCATTTAGTCTTTATTAACGACCAAATGATGCATTATGTTAAAACAAATTTGATTGTCATAAAAAAGTTGTATCAGTAGTAATGCATTGCCCTACATGGTAAATAGCAAGTCAATCTAAAAAATAGACACATGCTGTCATAGACTTTTATTTAGAACTTTTAAAGGCAAATAATTCCGTCATACATGATTTTTGCGAACTTTAACCGTTAAGAATAAGAATAAAATAATTTATTCAGAAACCACACATAGTTGTGAACATGAAAGAAAAGTAAAAAATACAATTTTATCTTAAAATTAGTGGTTCAGAAATGGTCTCCACTCAGCAATATGTCAAGAAACCAAAAAGGTACCTTAACGCTGATCTTCCGTGGACACCAGAAAAATCAGAAAACATTTAATATGCACGCCAGCGCCGCGCTTGATAGGAGTAAATAACAGATGTAAACTAAGACCAGTTAACACACCATGCATATCATACAAGGAAAAAACGGTTCACGCTTAATAAACAGGATATATTAATATACAGTTTACGCAGCGTACGCAACGAAAGCTCTCTTAGAGAATAGCTTTTTCCCGTTTTAGCAACATTATTCATAGATGCTCCGCTCCTATTGTAAATTACTAAGGGCGTTACAATAACAAATAATAGAAAAATATAATGTTAAGGAAGGTACTCCTTGAGATGTTTTTTTTTTGGTGTTTTTAGTTAAACAATGTCTCACTGGTGTAGCCATTAAGCATACTTATAATTAACAAAAAAACTGCGCCATTTAAGAGCAATCGATCAATAAAAAAATGTGTTAAATATTGTACAATGGTAGGTAAAGAAGTTACGGAACCATTCGTGTGTGAATTCGGCTCTTACTTAGCCGTTTTTAGGGTTTCGTACCTAAAAAAGACAAAAACGAAACCCAAGAATCACTTTGTTGTCCGTCCGTACGTCTGTCTGTCTGTCAAGACCCCTTTTCTCAGGAACGCGTGGAAGTACTAAGCTGGAATTTATATCAAATACTCAGGTCTACTGTCCCATGAAGATGTGAAAAAATTAAAATTCTAAGCCAACGCAATCAAAAGGTACAGACACCATTATGCCACAAATTTCCGCCAATTTTCGACACTCGCAAGGGAATCAAAACCTGTGGGTTTCTTCCCATGAACTCAGAATCTTGAAATTTGGTACGAAGCAACGTCTTATACGAGTAGCACAGATAAAGGAAAAATTGCGAAAACCGTAAATTTTTAGTTACATCATACATAAAAATATTTTTAATAATTTTAAACTTAACTTTGTACGGAACCCTTGGTGCGCGAGTTCGACTTGCGCTTGGCCGTTTTTTTTTAACAAATAATTGGACCGTATAATGATTGAAATGGACTCATTAAAAATAAAGTACTTTGTAACAATATTAAATCAATCATTTATAAATCTATAACTGGCTTAATCGAGATATTAATATTGATGACAGGTCTCAGCCCATGACACATGGATTTGATTATCATTCCTTACACGTCTTTTATACTTGGTCCTGTCTGTCTAATAATTAAAAATGTTTTATGTATGTTTCAATTGCTTGTTTAATACACTTTGATATATTATTTTAATTTATTGTTAAGCAAAAGAAAATTATCTGATTTCTTTGATTATTACAAAATTTACTTTGCAAGGTAAAAAATGCCAAAATTGTAAAATAAGGTAAGGTAACAATATCAAAATACGACTTTACCGAAATTTAGATAGATTATTTATTTAGCAGTAACAATTTATTTATATGTTAAAAAAATAAGCAGCAAAAAAACAAAATACGAGATTTTTCCAACAAGGACTTTATGCAGTGCTATTTATAATAGCAGATAGGAATAATAAATCAAAAATAAAAACGTTTGATTCGTTACGTAGATCGATTAAGTTACTGATTCCGACTTGCTCCTGAAAATTTGGCACTATCTTGCAATATAACCTAGGGAAGACCGAGGATAGCAAATAGGTAGATAAGACCGACTATAGGTATAGGTTAACTAACTGTAAAAACTAGACGTCTTATTTGACAGTGTTGAGTCAATCAATTAAAGGCAAGAAGCGCAATGCCGCGTACCTTGAGAATGAGCAGTTATAGGAAATAGCTTTTCGCATCCAGTTGAATAATACAACACTTTCAAAAAGGTTATTCTTTTGACAGTTAATCAACCTACCAACACCAACACAAGTCAATAATGCCTGGTCTCCCTGAGCCGAAAAACTGCTCGGCAGCGTTAGTACTGTTTACCGACTGAAAATAGAACCTGGGACCTCAGATATAGCGACACCAAGTCCAGCATGATAAGATTTTCATTCGACCTAACTTGCAAAAGTTATGACTCTAACATTTCACTACCTAAACTAGTTCTATAACAAAGTAACGATACTGTTGGGCTAAATTGCTTTGTTGAGGGTGTCATGTTAGTCCCTTTTCAGGTGATGTTTGCCTTTTCGACACTGTAAAGGGCCTCTTGTTTTAACGACACCGAAGCTCAAACTAATTAAGTCGTAAAATTTTATACTTCCAACGTTCTCGATTGAAAACAGACAGTTTTTGCATATTATAGATGAAAACAGTAGGCCTACTTATTACGGAAACCAATCCAAGCACTTAAAAATACTAAAAATAAATTGTCATAAATTATTAAGTGTGATTATTGTTCATGATTTTACGAGTAGTTTACAACGTGTAAGTTGTAACTCCAAATACGTACCTCGTAGGCGATGGTTTAGCTGATCAAATAAAACAACTTTTTATATACGATTTAATCGAAATATACGATTCTGATTCCGATAAGGGATCAACATAGCGTTCTGGTGCGCATTTAAGCACCAAATTCATCCCCTAAGAGGTTTTACGTGTTTAGTACTCCGTCGTAATAACGCTCTTCTTAATATCCTTACCACCATACCAGCTCACAATATCAGTTCACTGCTACCAAAAGCCCATGGATGCTATGCTAAGCCCGAGCCCTTAAATGGCTATAATACTTATTTTTCTACCAACAGCCAGTAGATTTGCGTTTATTATCCACCTTTCACCACTATCTATCTAGATTTGCCTCAATTCAAGAACAAAGCTATTTAATCATTTATCGGTTTCAGTTCTACCGCCCCTGACCGCTACCGGACTGCTGACCTCAGTATATGCTATTAATTTCAATTATTCATCTCTTACGGGGTTTTGAATCGTTTTTGAACGAGGTTTTGAATCCTAATAATAAGGGAAAAGGTTTCTGACTCAAATAGCCACTGCAGTCGAATACACAAATTCAAATTCAAATTTATTTATTTGCTCGAAAAGTGGTACATGTTAGGATGGTACAAATGACAAAGATCACACAATTAGCCACAAGCTGGCATGCAAATATTTAGAGATTGACTGAGGTTGAATAATATCCATTAAACAAAGACAAAGAATAAATTAAAAAATGTCAAGTATCAGGCAATGTAAAAAATTAAATAAAAACCATATAAAATTAAATTAACAATGTCAATATTAAACACAAATAAAATAGATAAATCAAGGTGTTGTGGGTTACAACACTTAGAACTTCTTCCTAAAATTGAAGAACTCAAAGTATTTTCATCTATAGTGTAGAAGCTATTTTGCAGCAACCATATCTTCAAATGTCTCTTAAAACTTCTTAACGGTAATAATCTTAACTCTAAATCTAACCTGTTATAAATTTTTATGGCCATACAATATGCGTTTTTGCTATAAAGAGCTGTCGTTTTAGCAGGCAAATTTAGTTTGCAACAGGCAACGCCATCTCTTTGTTGGTAAAATGTGAACGGGATTACTCTTTCTTCTTACTTTATGGTTTTGTTTGGCATTCAACTCGACAGCCTCATTATTTATTAGAGTTGATTAATTTCTGCTTTGTTTTGTAGTACGGAAACATCGAGTGAGGCGATTTATGCAAAAAATCGGCAGTAAGTTTAAGGTTAATTGACAATTGGACACTGTGTGTACGTAGATGACATGTTTATGGGTTCCGATAATTTTTGATAAAGCTACAACGGAATGAACTATGGTACTAACGTACTATTATTAGACATAATTAAAAATAGTGGTAAAAATTGATTTCTAAAAAGTTTTTAAGCTAAGAAAATATTCTACGTTGTGATAAGATATTAGCTTTATGTCTCGTTTGTCTTCATGCTATGAAGTTATGAAAAACATTTTATTGCACGAATAAATATTTAAATACGCCAGATACATCTTGTAATGTAATGTGATGTAAGGAACTAACATCCTTGTGTAGCGGTAATAAAAAGCACACCCATACCAAAAATAAATCTGTCAAGCAAATGAAACATGCTTCGTCACTGAATAAGATTCTCTGCTTTATCAGACCCAAGCTACCGGCCCTAAATTAATAGATTATTGGACCTGGTTCGGAAATCATTCCTTTGTATTAAACTTAAGGTTCTCATCTGCTCTAACAGCTATTGGTTCTTAAGCATTAGCAATCCGATTCTCAGAATTTAACAGGCGTTGGGTGTCGCGATACATCAATTAGAAATTTACAATTCTCTAACTATGGTAACATTATTTTGAATACCTTTATAGGTATTCAAAATAATGTTAAAGACACATTATGCTTATTATTCATTAAAAATAGCACCAAAGTAGTAATTCTAGATCGGATTTTGTATTCCCGTTATACGCGAGTAACAATGTTGACGTGATCCCATTCCCGAAAGGGATTAACTTGGCAGACGCTAAAGTTTTATCAACTTTCAGTTGAAACTGGTATATTCTAATTTTAGTCAACACTTTTTGAAGGAAAGCAAATCTTTAATATAAAACAATGAATGAATTTCCCTTGGTCATCGCATCACGCGTGAACGGGTAGAACAATTTGGCTAATTATTTTTTTGTTGTATTAATTATAGTCAGGAGAAGGTTCTCTTAAATGAAAAAAATAAGAAAGTTGGGATTTTTTAAAATGAAACACCTCGCGAACGAAGTCGCGGGCAACAGCTAGTATTATATAAAAAAAAAATCTCTATTTCTCTTCATCATCGCATCACGCGTGAAGTGATGGAACAATTTCGTTAATTCTTTTTTTTATGTTTATTATTGTCAGGAGAAGGTTCTTACGGAAAAAAAAGAAAGTTGCACAGAAAATCCTTTATGAATAAACTAAAGACCATGCAAACGAAGTCGCGGGCAACAGCTAGTACACAATAAATAAATTCCCATTCCCTGTCACCACCGAATGGGAATTACTTCGAGACCATGACACGTCTCGTTATATTGCCTGGCGCAATTTTAATAACTTATTTTTGTAAAAATATTTAATAATAATAATAAATACAACCAACGTTTTTATTTTACGATACGTAAAACTTTCTATCAAAATGGTTAAATTAATTTCGTGTTTGTTTGAAGATCGGACCCCTCTTCACAAAGACTGAAGTACTATTTAGGAAGTTTAATTTAGAGACAACACTTAACAAGTAATCAACCTAAACTGTACTCAAGACTGCTAACAATACACTTATACCTTACACTCCATATAATTCTCTAATTAACTTAAACATAACAATTGAATATGCTGACTTGACATTATAGACACGTGTACAGTAGGGAATTTTTTTTTTTCGGACGGACCTATCCTTGGTAGCCTTTGAGAAAGGCTTCGTCAGCTCTACCGGGCAGTAATTGTAGCGTGCGCTGAGGGCGCACAGCCTAGATCCACCCACTAGCGGTCGCCGCGATCCGGCCGAGTGTGAGTATGAGCGAAGCCTCAGACTCGTGCGTGTTAGACCCCATACTAGCGGGCGTGATTGGGCCAATGTCGAGTGCGTAAGGCAACCTACCAAGCGGCGAACCCGCTAGTGGTGGTGCCGACGGGACCGGGACTACCAAAACAGGCCGGACCGCTGTCGGGCTCCTTTTTAGCAGGCCCATTCTGGGGGTGAGTCGGACTTGAGCCTCAAGGGCGCCTCTGTAGGCTCGGACATCAACTTGGGTCGTCCGTAGGGTGGACAGGGGAAAAACGGCAAAATTAAGATAGTTGCAGTTTTTTTTATGAAAGACCACGCGAACGAAGTCACGGGCAACAGCTAGTACGTAATACAAATACTGAAAATACTTTTGCAAGTCATCACTAGTGGTACTATATTTGTGGCCTATCATCATCATCATCTATCCGGTCTATCCCACTTGCGTATAGGATTGCGGAACCCAGGCTCTCTAGTTGTGAGATTATTAGCATGCATGTCAGCGCTCAGGACGTCAAGCTACCATTTCTTGAGTATCGATAGTCCTATTTATATTCTGGTCTCCAGATTAAACATCGATAGCAGGAATATCGATGATCAGCTGTTAGGATTTTGTATAGGAGAGTAACCCCTTTATGAGATTTCGATGTTAGAGGCAATCTATTTTATCAAGGGTCTCTCTAAGAAGACCCAGAACAATAATAAATCTGTCCATAATTAAATGAACCATGCTACGCCACAGAACTCGATTTCTGCTTACTGCTTCGGACCAGGTTTACAAGCTGTAATTTTTTTTTTATTCAAGGATTTCATCAACTCCAATAGATTTCGATTCTTTAGCAACAACTAACCAATTCTCAGAACTTACGACAGCGTTATCGCATCGGCGTCCAACATCGCTAGTGGTACCACATTTGTGGCCTATTAATAGTACTATTGATATTCTGGTTTCCAGATGAAACATCGATAGCTGGAATATCAGAATAACAGAATCAGCTGTTAAATATTTGTGTAGGAGCGAAACCACTTCAAGAGATTAAATTTCCATGATGGTTCATAAGAATAAGTTGATCAAAAATATAAGAAACGTAGTTTTTCTTTTTTCACGTAATCAAAATATTACAAAGCTATATTGATTTGGTATATCGCATGATTTCTCGTCTTGGTACAATTTTTATTTAGTAGTGACATCACAAGCTTCCACTCCCGAACTTTGACGTGCTTTATCTTTGTCATGTTTTGGTTGATTGACAAAAGAAAAAGTAACTGTCCATTATTTTTTGATAATCTAACTGACGAACTAAATAGAGTTTCATTTTTTTTACCCAGTCGTTATTCTTATTCACTGTGAGTCTACCGTGCTATTGTATAGTGTCGGCAATAACCCCCCATTACGCGCCACTTCAAACGTGGCAACGAACTAAGTCGGATTACGAGACTCACACGAAGATTATGAATACAATTAAACTGAGATTAAATTTAAGGCCGCATCGGAAAGTCGGCCAGATATTATGGTAATTCTCAGTTTAACAGCTGCGTCCTAAAAGAGAATTTATAATTCATTCCAACTATACAATTCACCCCATATTTTTTTACGGCTTTAAACATGCTCAAAGTGACACAGAGTGTTTTAATGCGAGATAAGATCAGAAATGAGGAGATACGGAAAGGAACGGAAGTCACTTACATAGCTTATCGAATTGACAACCGTTGGGGAAGATAGGTTCTCGAGTGGCGATCACGAACTACAACCCACGCAGCGTGGTAAAGCCGGGACCCGGTGAACTGACAACTTAGATGGCGAGTGCCTCTAAATTAGCGACTCGACGCGTGTTAGTACGTATATCGCACGCAAATTTATTAAAATATGGTTCATAACAGCGCTCAAACGTGGCTGCTACGACAATCGCTGCGTCTTTATAGGTAGCAAAAATTGGGGATAATAATACTTTTGCATGGATGCAATTGTTCGATTAAAAACCCTATGCCCAGTTTGTAGCTATCAAATTGGCCTATCAATCCACGTATAAACAAATTAAATCGGTCAAGCGGTTAAAAATAAGGAACAGAATTGGTATATTTATTGTTAGTTTTTTCAATGATTTCAATATTGTTTTCCTCCTGAAGTATGAGTACTAGAAATAAATGTATGCTCCAAATATTGTGTAGATCTTGACAGTTCCTATAATATTTTGAAAATATTTTTCTGACCGTTTGGGCTTAAGTGCCCACAGGTAGCCGCTATATGCAAACGGCCCAGAGCCGCTCGCTGTGGCATTCTGAGGCCTGTTTCCATCGGTAAACTTCCAATCACTTCCAATTCCAATTACGATCTTTATGTACCACAATTATAACAATAAACGGATTTATCTTATCTTATCTTTCATCATCATCATCATCATTTTAGCCATAGGACGTCCACTGCTGAACATAGGCCTCCCCCAATAACTTCCAGATTGGCCGGTTGGAAGTGGCCTGCATCCAACGTCTTCCAGCGACCCTTACCAGGTCGTCTGACCACCTTGTGAGTGGACGTCCTACGCTGCGCTTGCCGGTACGCGGTTTCCATTCTAGAACCTTTCTGCCCCATCGGCCGTCATCATCTTATCTTTATTGTATCCAAAAGCTGATGTGCTGATGTGGTGATGATGACAATTAAACTCAAGAATACAAAACCTTTGTTCTTACTGCATTGAAACGCGCATGGTTGTTTTATCTGTTAAAAAAATATTTTCATTCCTTAAAAATACTTTTCTAGATTTCTTTTTCATCAGAAAATTCGAACAAATATTTTCTCGCAATATACCAAAATAACATGTAGTATCCGGTATCGGGACTAACACTAATGGTTTGTCTAAAACAATGACTTTTGTTTCCATTGACCGCCTTCACTGTGATTGGCACATTCCATTTAACCCTCAGCATAGACAAAAAAAGGCAGCCAGGAACTTTGTTTTGTTTTTGTGTAAGCTTCAGTCAACTTAACAGGTTTCCTGTTCGATGTGTCACATATGATAATGTAACAATGGTTTTGCCTATCGCCTCTTCTGTTGATTATAAACCGGTTATGAAAGAGGTTCTCAATTGGAAATCTTACTTTTTGTGTTTGTGCGTGCATTTTACCTGATAACAAATATTTAACCTATTTCAATGATTTGTATTTATGTTTACACCAATTAGGAAAAATAAAATAGGGTATGAAATTAGTGTACAGTAGATTATTTTCGCCTAATGTGAACTGATTTTTAAGAATAAACATATTATTTCCTTATCTCGAAAAAAAATGCTGCAGATTACAACAGTTTTTCAAATCTAGGAAGCAGGTGAAGTTAAATTCAAGCTGCTATTGTTCCCGCTGATCAATGTTCAACTTAACTACTTATCTATCGCATATTTAAGTATTTGTGCCGAATGGCTAGTCGGTTCTTTTTGTACTCCGACTATTGCGACGGACGTGTTACAGTGAATTAATCTTTTTTATCTGTGTTGTTTTAAAATGGATTTTGAAGCTGATCCAGCGTT
Organism: Anania hortulata; assembly: GCA_963576865.1. Lineage (NCBI taxonomy): Eukaryota > Metazoa > Arthropoda > Insecta > Lepidoptera > Crambidae > Anania > Anania hortulata. The sequence continues at coordinate 2,853,675 of OY756410.1, forward strand.
AATAGATTTGACGCTTCTAAAAGGGTTTTATTGTTGCCATTGTACAATATTAATGGAGCTGAAATGTTTTTTGAAATCATGTGATTACATTTGAATTTGAATGGAGATTCGAGATCATCAGTTTTAAAATTCCTGGGATTTTTAAAACTGAAGTTGAAATTAAAATTGAATTCCAATGAAGCATGTGACATTTACCTTAAAATAATTGAATTAGAATATAATATTGTTAAATAAGTTGAATTGGAATGATGAAATGTAATATTATTATAACTTTAATTTAATTAAACATTTAAATTCACGAATACCTCATGGAGGTTATAATGTAACTGTTTACCATCTTTAAAGCCAATGTATATTTTGATACTGCTGTTATATTATGAAGTGATTAAATTAATATGAGTTCGATTGAAAATACTAACATAAACTTTTGTTATATTATTATATTTTCAAAGGTTAAACCTTCTTTCATGGCCATCAATGTACATATTCGAGGCACTTATGTTTGTAAAAAATAATACTAATCTCTTCACAAGTAAATCTAAGGTCTACGCGGTCAACACGATATCCTAACCGACTTGTTAAACCACCATGTGCTACCTGTTAAAGGAAAAATAGCTATAACATGTGCATTCGTCTGTACAACATACTACCTGTACCGATACAAGACTTACTAATCAGAACTTTTAGAAGGGCAATACGCAAATTGTTGTTAGAAAACTGTTTTATAGCATTGATGAATTTGTAGGATTTTGCAAGACTGAAAATATGAAACAGAGGTCTGACGATGTAAATAAATACTGATTGCTTATTGTTAATTTATTTCTAATAACTACTATCTTATTACTACTAGTTATTACTTTATGACATTTATATTGAATTGAAATTTTGACATTATTAACTTTTAATTAAATTTCAAATTTTTATTAACTCAAATTTGAATTAATAAATAGTATTACGGACGACATCAATAATTTATATAACTTCACTAGTTTAGTAATTTTCGATTATAATTTTGCCTACCGATAAATCGGTAAAATGCGCTGGAAATTGTTTCACATTAAGAAAACATCTTCATTGTACCGTATTTTATGCAATAAATTATTTAATTCCATTTCATTTATAAAAATGTTAGTATAATATATGGGGGTAATTGTACTAATCAGATACATCAACTTTTTCAATGGGACCAAAATCAAAATCGCAAAAAATTACATTACAATACTAAGCCGCCGACCATCGACATCGGTTTGTACGGAGCAATGAATGATTTTTCTAAATATCTCGATGATGGTAACATAGAAAAAGTTGTTGGTTTGAGCAGTGTAGAGTCAACTTTTAGAAGGGATCTAACTAATAGCTATGGACCATCTATCCCTTATCCCATTTAAAAAGTTGTTGCGGGTATTTTCGAAGCTAAAGCTTTGCGTATTTAACGTGTAACTCCACGTTGTATATTGGTGATGTCAGGATGATACCAACTACCTAGACGAACACAAATATCTTTCGTAATTTATCTATTTTGACTACATAACAATTCTCTATAGGTGGGTGGACCATGGAAGGCCACGCTCCTTCGGAGGCCGTTATTAAAAATTCGTAGTTATTGTCATGTGTAGACAAATTCCTTCTACTCACACTTACACTCATCGAACTGAAGACCACAGACGTGGTGGTGGATTTGTTTGTTTCATTTATCTAGTAAATAAAAGAATAACTGTTTATTCGTTATAGTGGCCTTCCATGGTCCACCGACCTTACATTGTCATATTGACGTCGGGACACTATTAGTACCGACATTTTCCGGCTTTTACCGACTTCGGATTATGCATGCGAACCGCCAGAGCGCAAATAGCAGGGATATTTGGACAGTAATGGTTCAGAAGCGATTCGGTTCGAATAGTTTAGCTGGATTATGCTACCACACGAAAACGCATTAGGCCTGCATATAAATAAATTTCAAAACGTATATTGGTAGAAAATTTTATCTGCCTATACAGCGACAAATTGATTTAGCACAGTTGATAATGATAATAATTTATTTGCAAGTAAACATTGTATACAAAGATGTTACAGACAGTTAGAAATAAACATGTTTAGCCAAACTTAATTAACATAGAACATTTTACAAGGTTTTTATGTCATAAATGCTAATGGGCCATGATAATACAGAACAATAACAAAATATCAGCCTATAATATACCTACACGATATTATCAAAGAACTCTTTTAAGTCATAAAGGGACCGTGATCGTAACTATTTACTCAAATGTTTCTTTAAATTATACATATTTAATGTCCTAAATTCTTTGGGTGTTTTATTAAGATTTTGATACACATAGTAGATAGTTGCTCGTAGAACAAACTCAAACTAACCGTTATATCAGAAACAGAAGAGCGTTTTCATACTAGGTGACTTAAACAGCCATCATCATCATCATCATCATTTCAGCCATAGGACGTCCACTGCTGAACATCGACCTCCTCCATTGACTTCCAGATTGGCCGGTTGGAAGCGGCCTGCATCCAGCGTCCCAGGTCGTCTGACCACCTTGTGAGTGGACGTCCTACGCTGCGCTTGCCAATAAACAGCCATGCCTAGTCGCAAATTTCTGCTATATCACCCGTCTCAAAGTCTCAATAGCACCTGATCAAATAGCACCTGTGTCATTTCTGTTTGCGCACCTACCAATATTTTCACAGATGCTGTTTGAGGTATAAAATCTATATATATATATACAACCATTAATTGTCCAACTCTATTGAAGCCCTCCAAGGCGTTAAATTTGAAAAAGAGTTAAAAAATAAACTACTTTTAAAATCTTACTATGATTTAAATTACTAATTTAGGGACAACATTTAAATTATTTTATTTTATTATTTTTGACATAATTGACAACATATTGTAATTTCAATTATAAATTGAACTACATTGTGATGTTAACTTTTATTTTGGCATTGTAATTTGAATACTGACGTAATTATTTGACGTAGTAAGTAATTGACATATAATCCAAAGAAGCATGTGACATTTATTTTAAAATAATTGAATTTGAATATAATATTGTTAAATAAGTTGAATTGGAATGATGAAATGTAATATTATTATTAAAACTTTGATATGATTAAATATTTGAATTCACGAATACCTCATGGAGGTTATAATGTAACTATTTTCTATCTTTAAAGCCAATGTATATTTTGATACTGCTGTTACATTATGAAGTGATCAAATGAATATGAATATGAATATAAAAATGAATCTCCATTTCCTTTGGTCATCGCATCACGCGTGAACGGATGGAACAATTTCGCTAATTTTCTAAAATGCGCAGATTTTTTTATGAATATACTGAAGACCACGGGAACGAAGTCGCGGGTAACTGCTAGTATTATAATAAATATTATTCCCCGAATAGCCCCTAAGGCTTAGACCTATTAGTGTTGAAACAATCATTTTTGTCAGGACGCCGTTAGTTAAAAGATGTAATTAAAATTCGCCCAACTTTTACCAGCGGGCATAAAACTCATAATTGAATATGTAAATGTAAATAGCCTTAAGTTTCCTCAAACAAGTCATCATCATCATCATTTCAACCACAGGAAGTATAAATAATATTAATTAATATTACATTTAATACATATTACATACATACCGTATGTAATATGTATTAAATGTAATATTTATTAAAACATGTTTCCCTCAGTCAACTTATAAAATTTTATTTAATTATCAACATTTAGAATAAAACTTTGGAATTATGCAAATCTAGCACACGGAATTCTGTTTCTAAGCGGTAATCTTATATATAATTTGACTAATGTAGAGATGCAGTGTGGAACTCGCTCCACTTAGAAACTAAAATTTCTCTTTTTATTACTTACATTTGTCTTACTGATATAATGTTTAATTTTGAGAAATACACATCTTATATATAAAATTCTCGTGTCACAATGTTCGTTCCCGTACTCCTCCGAAACGGCTTGACCAATTCTCATGAAATTTTGTGAGCATATTGACTAGGTCTGAGAATCGGCCAACATCTATTTTTCATACCCCTAAAGACCACGCAGACGAAGTCGCGGGCAACAGCTAGTATTCTATAAATGTGTCCCGCGCAAACAATTTTTGTTCTATGAATTTTAAAAGTATGCATTTTTTTGTGCTTCTATTTAAATTTTATTGGCTATTTGGTAGTTATGTTAGGGAAATGTTCATGAAAATTTACAAAAGTCATAGAACATAGTTCACCACGAAGAATTGAATATGTCTGTATTAATGTGTGCTGAACCTGGTTGTTGTAAGAAGTTTATTCATTTGTCATCCAATCCAATCCGATCCAATAACTACTTATTTATTCAAACTGGAGCTATTTTCTTTCACATTATCTGCAGTTGGCGCCAACACTGATCATAGCGACAGACCGCCTCTTGGCATCAGCGGGATGCAATTTATGGATTTACACACACCCCTCTTCCGAGTGCCAAGTCATCACAGATTGTGCTAACTGATTGCAATGCGTCAATTTTACCTTCTGGGGCAAAAATAACTTGACTTGACTTTTACGTCATGATCTGTTATAGCAGTAATTATAACTTAACACTTGTACGCAAATACAATGGTGTTTTAAGTTAGACGTTCATAACTACGATGACACATACAATACATGTTTGTCTGTCTTTGTAGCATTGTGGAAACCAAGCTTATCTAAGGCAGTTATAGTTATGCGCATTAAAGATCTAATCTGCTGCTCTGAAAAATTATCAGCACTTTTCCTTTTTGGTGAAGGGATCTATAGTAACAATGACCCAATCGAGCGCTTGGTGCAAGATATGCCTGAAGATGTAAGGGCACAAAACAAATCTCAGCACTAATAGAGCAAATAAGAGTAAAATAAGAGCAATTGGATAAATTCACGAATGCTTTCTCACGAAGGCAGGAGGCAAGGAAGAATGGTGAATTACCAAAAATACATTGTCGACTCTGTAAAAAGGTTTTGATGATTTTGGTCTATTGAAAGACCATGGCAACTTTGTCAAAAGGGTATTGCCATTCTGCCAAAAGACTATGGCTGCTCTGTCAAGACTCAAAAAACCATTGCTACTATATCGAAAGACCTTGGCTTCTCTATCAAAAGACTCTGTAAAAATGCTAAGGCCACTCCGTCAAAAGACTATGCTAGGCTACTGCATCAAAAGACCGTTGTCACTCTTTAATAGACCACATGGCCACTCTATGAAAGAGACTATAACAAACTGTTATAAGACGTATAGTCTCTAAGAAGAAGATTATAATGATGAAGGTTTTAGCAAGAAATAGTTTTTCATATCTTTGAACGCTTTTGCTCACTTCTTAAACCACTCTCCCAGCTCAGACGTCATACTGCAAATTAGGCGATTAACATACAGATCGCTGTATTTTATACACATCGCGATCCGCTGTTTGTTTTCCCAAAGTTTTCTTATTATGCTCACCCATTATTTTATTTCTATCTTCCTCCGTTTCTTTGAAAGTTAAATTGGGGCTGAGAGAGATGACACAAGTTTTGGAGGTCCAAAATAAATTATTTGGGAAATTAGGGTAGTTTGTTTTGGGTTTTTAGTCTTGTAATTGAGTAAACTTAGGTGCGGTTATGACTCTCATTATTTGTTTTGATTCAGAAGTTTAATTTATATTAATGATATAATTAGCGTAGTGGCGCGTTAGTTCGTCTTAAGCGCAAACGGTCTCGTGTCAATTCGCGGTTTAGGTCAGTGCAGAAAACGTACTTTGTTAAATTGGCTTGAGTCTGGGTGTGCTAGGAGACGCAGTGACTCTGGGGAACATAACAATTGGTGTATCATTTGACGCTTAATAAAAGAATTTCAAAAAATATATCTACAATGTTATGAGACGTCTCTAGAAAGTGTTAGAAAGTAATAATATAAAGAGCTACTTGAAGGTCAGTGGCGTCTGCGCTTTGGTTGTGTTTAGTCAGATAACTACTCTATAACTATTGTATATTACCGTGGCCGTGTGGGGAAGGCCGTAAAGAATACACTTCCCTACCGCCAACAGGAGGCGTGTCGTAAGAGGCGACTAATTCCTGTAGCACGAGCGTCTGCGTGCGAAATCTTATAAAAAAACTGAGCTTGCCAACCCGCCTGCCAAGCGTGGCGAGTATTCGCAATCCTACCCAATGAAAATCATTGGGGAAGGCCTATGTTCAGCAGTGAACGTCCTATTTCTGAAATGATGATGATGATGATGATTGTATTTCATATATTAAACGGGCTCAGATACATTTGATAGGAAAAGTGTTTTTACTATACGTCCGTATTTTTAGGGTAAATTAACTATGCTTTATCAAAATACCGTCGTGCCAATGAGACGTAAGCCACGCCAATGGGTTTCAAGATATTTTAGGAAATATCAAAGCATTTTATTTTATTTATGGAAGTGATTTTATAACCCCATGCAAGAAAACTAGATGTATTACAAAAGATGTTATTAAGTTTTTAGTGTCTCCTGAAAAGTAGGGTTTTGTGTTTACGTCCCTTTGGCCCAAAGCCCGCATATCTAAAAGGTGTATGTAGAAAGTAACTTCCAGCACTAATAATTCTTTTAATGATACAAATATCTCAGAGAGAGATTAAGTCAGAGGCCTTAAGGCGGCTTGAATACATCTGACAGTAACTTGAGGCGCTGGTATTACAACACCCCTCCACCACACCGCGCGCACTAGTCCCGCGTAGTGGGTCCTGAGGCCTGTGCCCTGCAGTGAGACATTTATTGGCCTTCCTTTAGTTACTTTTTAATAATTTTCTAGACCGATATTTATAATAAACCTTATCCACATTAGCGCAGGCATAGGAGGTCGTACCTATAAAAATATATCATTGCGGCCCTAACTACGTTTCTAGCGTGTTGCACGCACATTGCCAATTTTTAAATATCATTCTCGCCTCGAAAACATTAATATAATTTCAAAATTTTCCCTTTATGTGCCTTGAAATCACGACCCGTTGCCTGAGGCAACACCCTCGCGCAATGTGCGTGAATTTAAATTTCCAGCCTGTATAATATAGGTCGGCCCCAATGATAAATTAGAATTCGTACAATTTGTCAAGCTTCGAAAACGGTGACAATGAACCTTAATATCATAATCTTTGCCTGTGTTTCTTTGTTTTCATAAATCTTTGATGTTTGTATACCACATGAAGATTTATTATTATTACGAGTATAATTCGAAAACTCATTAAAATCTATTAATTTTTTGGAAAAAGCCATTTCTTAGCACATTTGCATGTCCCAATTTGATCTACTGCTGCTGCGAGGTGTTTGAGGGCTAGTGCTGAATTTTAAGAAACTCGGCTATTATTGTCAGAATTTTTTCAAATAAGTAAATTTACAAGACTTTATTTTGGTGTGAGTTAAGCAATTATTAAAGCCACTTCTATTATTTTTTACTCGCTAATAATATTTATCTGCGTGATAAGATCCAAAATAAGAAGATCCGTAGAAGAACTAAAGATTCCAACAAGATTTCCGAACTGCAAAGCTAAAATTGGCAGTAGCAAAGTCACATCCCTCGCAGAACTGACAACCATTAGAAGGAAAGGTTGGTAGGTGGAGTGAAGTGGCCTGAGTCAAAGTCAAAGTCAAATTCAAAAATAATTTATTCAATTTAGGACAGAAAATTGCGAAAACGCCGGAACAAACTCAGTCACCCCTAGTCGCCACAAAAAAAGATAATATGTACCTGTCCGAGCAGGGCAATATTTAATTCCATACATTTTTGTCATTTAAATAGTCATTAACAGTATAATAACCCTTTTTCATTAAAATTATCTTAACGTGAGATGTAAACTTAAACATTGGTAGTTCAACAATAGACTGTGGTAATTTGTTAAAAAGCGAATACGTTTCCCCATGAACAAATTACTTACTTTATGCAGTCTGTAATTTGAAACAGCAAGTTTATTTTTATTCCGGGTATTAAAATTATGTTTGTCACTTTTCTTAAGGATAAGATGCAGGTTTTTGGCAATGTACATAATATTTTCATAAATAAATTGAGAGGCCACTGTAAGTATAATAATTTCCTTAAACGGTTCTTTTAACGAGTCTCGGGGACTAAGGTTGTACAGCTCTCTTTTGTAGTACAAGACGACGACAGTGAAGACGCAGAGTGGGCAGGCCTCCCTCGCGGTGGACTGACGACCTTGTGAAGGTTGCGGGCAGCTGTTAGATGCAAACGGCCCAGAGCAGCTCGCTGTTGCGTTATATAGAGGAGGCATAGGCCTCAATCTAGCTCATCATAGCTTCTCATAGCTGGACCTATGTCCAGAAGAAAACTTTTAGAAGCTGATGAATAATAATGTAATAGCCTTTTTATTAAAATCATCTGGAGATGTGATTTAAGTTTTTAAAGCAATAAATTGTGGTAACTCAGTTAAAATTTACGATTACGTCTTCCCATAAATGATTATTTCCGCGTACTTATTGTGATTTTTTTCATGTAAGTAATGAGGAGTTAAAATGATGTCATAACTTGCACGGTTACTGGCACTATGAATAGGAAAAAGCGAAAGGTTATTTTATTATGTCTTTATTAGTTAAATAGTTTTTTGGTCATCTCATTCACGAATACGCTTCGGACCATACAAAAAGACAGCCGCGGACAGGGAAAGTCGCGGCGAGTAGGTTCTAATTCCGTAAGTGGTAAGTTTAGTTTTGTGTGTGCACAAGCATTTTTACGGAGTCATAGAAAACTTCAGTTCAGTCAGTCTGACTAAATGCAAACATTTTCATTCAATAGTTGATCCTCTATGTCACTTTTCTCTTTTTCAATTTCTTTCATAACTATACTCTCGAAGTTTGGTTCATTGACGTCTATTTTAAATACGTATTATTCGAAACTTCAACTTGCAGCGTCCAATTCGTGCAGCGGTCGTGGTAAAACAAATATTGAGGCAGCTACTAAGCGCGTTACTGCGTACCCATATTAATTATGTAACATGCTGGCAAGGCAATTCTGAGAAAAACTCTGATTATGTAGTGGCGACGTAAAATTGACGTCACTTGACCAGTAGAAGTGTCAAACAACAAACAAAGAATATTTTTTATGCATATAGATACTAAACTGTCAATTAGTTAAATGCTAATGGTATTCTTTTCTGGAAGACAGGATAATGGAACTCTTTTGTCACCACTTATACTTTCGTTTATCTAGTGATGCGCAGAATATAGTGAACCAGAAACGATGTTACGATTTTTATCGATATTTGATATTTAACGAAATAATAATTATAAATATTTTGTTAAAAAGATACAACAAACAAGATTCGCATCCTATTGGATGACGCAACTCGCCACCACGGTTTAATGAGCTGCCAGCGTCATCTTTTGGTAGCACGAGAAATACTACCTAGTTTTTAGGCTGTAGTCCTCCTTCATTAATCTCCAGCAGAAACAATGAATAACAAACTGCAACTGAGCGCTGTTTGCAACATTTATCAGGTCATCCAACTTTTAAGTAATGAGCTAACGTTTTTAATGAGTTGTGTCAAGTTGATGAAACTTTCTAATCCTGTGATTAGTTTTTAGGGCTACGCGTAGTTTTAGTTAAACTATCGCTGCTAGACACACTGCTAGACTCGCACAAGGTTATGTTGTAGCTATAGTTAAATATTAATTGTTTGTAAAATACGTGTGGTGCGAAGTGAAAGAGGGACACGATAGTTTGACCACAGTTTAAACTGAGGTATGACATCATATATCGATTGATGAAAATCGACTTTACCCATCACTATTTTCTGTTCACAATTAATTTTGTGAGCTGACTTCATAATGGGGTTAGCTGTCGAAAAGGAAATTAATTCTTACAAAGAGTAAAAACGGCGATAAATTACTGGCGTTCTAACATAAACCAATTTCTGAGAACAAAGCGTTTGTATTGAATTTTAAGGCAATGAATTGGTAATAGGCCTTGTGAACTTTTTAATGAAAAATAAGTCAAAAAAGTAGGCCCACTTTTGGATAAGATTGAATTTTTTGCAGCTTGACATGAAGGCCAGAAATGAAATTTTACCATTTCTTGCAACTCTTGAGTAGGTATAGGTTATGTTCTATTTTTATCCCAGTAGATTGTATTGTATATCGCCAACCCGCCTGCCAAGCGTGGTGAGTATTGGCAATCTCCCTCCAATGAAAGTCATTGGGGGAGGCCTGTGTTTAGCAGTGGACGTCCTATGGCTGAAATGATGATGATGATGATGAGATTGTATTAGTTCTTTTGAATCTGGTTGAGCTACAAACGAACGACTGTCAAATTCTGCTCTTCTATTTGAAATAAAATGAAGATTAGCGGTAAACTGCTATAATTACCTACTTATTTACTGCTATCTACCTACCTAGTTTCAAGGTTACAGTAATATTATTTTAAGAGCTCGTATTAAGGCCTCAAATCGGACTGCATTGCAGTTGCAAAGAGGGCAGGGCCAAGCCCCTTTAGCCTCATCAACAATCGTCCGGTGCAGCTGAGGATCAAATGGGGAAAAATCTATTATTGATGATTTTTGAAGAAGGTCCTTATTCAAAAATCATCAACAATGGATTTTTCTGATGTATAAAAAACCGGACAAGTGCGAGTCGGACTCGCCCACAGAAGGTTCCGTACAAATTTGCAGGTATTTATTATAAATAGTTCAGGAATCGAGTCTCGCAGTTTGATGTGTCCCTGTACTTGTAGTATAATTATAACGATATTACCTGCCAAATTTCATAGTTCCAAGTCAACGGAAAGTACCTACCTTAAAAAAGACTTCGAACTTTTTTGTATGGAGCCTGGCATACCTCAAGTTCCAAGTAACCTTAAATAACGTTATTTTGATGTACACCTATGAAACATGAGTTAATCGATAGAAAAAATTATTACAAACAAGAAATATTCTTTACCAAAATGTCGTAAATGATACGTTTTTTTTTTTAAATTTCAATTTGATTATGTAAATAAAAATAAATATTACATGTTCACCCTGAACTATATCTATCATATTTTTACAGTTGGTGTCGACCAAGTCGATATAGTTGCTATGTTGAATCGCCGTGCCGCGTGCCTGAGACGTAACATATTATGATCGCTGTTTCGATAAAAATTCAAAATATCTATCATATTTTGCGGCTATATCTATCATATTTTTATAGTTGGTGTCGATATATCGCTATTTCAATCATATCATATCGTGTTTTGGTGGTCATGCTAGGGGGACTGGTTTTAAAAGAATGGCCCTACTTTAGAGACTTCTATTGCGTCCCAATAGATTATTTCAGGAGATATGTTCACTGAAGCGTTTTTATTGGTTTCTATTGGATTTTTTCCGATGGGCATTTTTTCTTTAAACATGAATGGTTTGATTTCCCGTTGAGTAATTTGCGAACAGAATGCTAGGCGACGCTCCCGGTAAAAACTAGTCGTCTGATACATACACATAAAGATTAGTAATACGTACCACCTATCTCCGAAATTGATCAGTGATTTTCACAAGATAATACCTATTGAAGTTGACAAGTCTTGTTATTTTCCAAAATGATGTAAAAAGCGAAATCGCGAAATCGTTGTAAAAAGCCAAAAATATATGGTATTTCTCGATTAAAACAATGGCATCTGTTTACGTATTTTTAATTAATATTCACCTGAAAGTAATTTGTTAATTTTTCTAAAGAGATATGTTTTCTACGTTATAACCAGTGATCGGAGTAGGAAGATGAATTTGATGTACTTTGGTAGTGCTAGCATAATATGGATATGCCTTTTTAACAAAAACTGATACCACGAAATTCCGGAATCCCGGAGGCATGTCCATATTAACATCAATGTTTGAGATTATTAACCCTAAATCAATCTACCTACTCCAATCACTGGTTAGAATATGCCCATAAAAAGTCAACTGTTTAAATATTTAAAAGGTTAACAATAGCCTATAATTTTATTGCAATCTATGGGTTACAAAAGGTGTTCATAGTTTTATGGTATCTATAGAGTCCATATAAAGTGCATTTTTTGTTCCAGTTAATACCTTTCCCCCTCTTAAAGCTAAATTTTCATAAACTTTAAAGAAAAATGTTAGCGGATAAGATAACTGTATTTAACAGTAATAGTCGTTGAACTTGTGTGTTGGATAATTTTGTATCAAATACAAAATCCTTACAATAAAAAACAACAGAATCTTTCTCATTCAGTATTATTCTGTAATAAAGGGCTACTACGGAACCCTACACTGCGCGTGGCCCGATACGTTCTTGGCCGGATTTTAAAAATGTTGTTTTCTCAAACTTTTAAAGTTAAATATACTTAACATGTGTTTAAACTTCATACTTAAATATCTGGTATTTACTGAATCACCGAGGCATAACTTACGCACATAATACAAGAATAATCAGTAAGGACGTACTAAACAAACTATCATCTTAATTAACAATAACTGACGTAGACCTACCATATAGAACGCCACAGCAAGAAACTCTTTGCCGTTTACATCCAGCGGATGCCAGCAACCATGACTAGGTTGTCAGTCCAACGGGTGGCCTGTCCACGCTGCATTTTCTAGTTCATGGTCACCACTTGAGAACCTTTCTTCCCTAACCGTTGTCAGTTCTGCGAGCAATGTGGCCTGTCTATTGCCACTTTAATATGGTAATATTCCCCAGCTCGATGGACCGATGACCTTAGAAAGATGGCTGCCAGTGGCTGGATGAAAAAAGCGGAAGATCATGCTCTTTGGCGCTCTTTGGAGGCTTACGTCCAGCTGTGGACTGCAATAGTCTAACATGATGATTGCCACTTTAGTTTGGCAATTTGAAAGGCTATGTTGGTGACTTTGGTTTTTATATCCTCATTTCAAATCTTATCCGCAGAGCAATGCCAAGCATAGCTCCCTCCTTAGCACGTTGAGTGACTTTGAGTTTGTTTAAGAGGCCAACAGCCCAGTACGACATCCTAGTGCCGTAAGTCGTTACTTACAACACGTATTGCTCAAATGCTTTAGTTTTTTGACAAAGTAAACAAATTAAACAGTGATCATGGTGAGGAATACACCTTAAGGATCGCGCACATTAGGAAAGGCAGGTTCTGCCTGCTAATCGTGTAGAGGATTACACGTCATTTGTTTTCTGTAAAATGAAAGAGATGTATGTATGAGATGTATTGCTTATATACAAGAACAATAAAGTCTAAGCAACTTTAAAAGGAAGTATAAAAATGCTCTATCGAATACAAATTAACGCGCTACCGACGATGCAAGGAGACCATAAGTAATCGAGGTAGCACGTTAAATTGTATGTAGCATTTAAATATTTGTATTTATTTATTTTACATCTATTATTACAACTATTTTGACAGGTATAAAAACCTGACACAATAGTGTTACCTAATTTTTTAGTTATAGTTACTTAAATTAAACAGAGCAATCTATTGATTCAGCGAACAGTGAAACAAGTTACCATTTCAATGTTGCCCAAAACAAAAAAAAAATATGACATTTGATTACGCGGTTTATAAGAGTGTCCTATTTACTCCTTAATTAGATTCATTCTGTTGAACACCTTGTAGATGTGGACCTACTGTATTACCCTCATAATGATATACGATAACCACTGAATCATATCCTGTTCTATTTGTCAAGCTAATACTACGAAATCCTAACTAAAGCGCAATCAATCAGAATTTATATGATCGGACTAACTTACCTAGTGACGTCCGATCCTCAATTATGTGAAGTAATCTCGTCCTCATTGTGTACAATGTAGTACGCACTTTTTGCTACTGCACTGATTACAATCTTCAAAGTTAGGCGCGTGCTTGAACGCGTCAATAAACTAAAAAATAAATAACCGGAACGTGCCCGCACTGTCACCTATCAATGTCATCTGTCACATGTCAATGTCATTATTTCAAAGGATAAAATTGGACACAACTTTCAAAAAGAAGGGAAACTAAGTAGTAGGTAGGTATTTATAGCATATAATCTTTTTTGTACTTTAAGGATTGATAAATACATACTAACTGGGTCGGGCTGGGGATAGGATGAGGACGAGATTACTTCACATAATTGAGGATCGGACGTCACTAGGTAAGTTAGTCCGATCATATAAATTATGTTCCATAATCTCGTCCTCATTGTGTACAATGTAGATGTTCAAAGAGGAAAGTTGTGTCGACAAAGCAATATAAACATTTATTATGATCATTTATATGATTTGCTAAAGTCTTAGCACATGATAAAACTTTATTTTATTAACTATCTATTGGTAGATGCTTAATTCAAGTTTTATCTAACAAGGATATAGTTGTTTGATTAATTCATTGGAATTAATCAACCAACCCTGTATATCGATACAACCCTGTATATCGATACAACCCTGTATATCGATAAAATCCTGTATGATGATACACCCTGTGTGATGATACACCCTGTATGATGATACACCCTGTGTGATGATACACCCTGTATGATGATACACCCTGTATGATAATACAACCCTGTATGATGATATAACCCCGTATGCTAATACAACCATGTATATTGATACAGTCCCATCCCATTTGATGACACAAACCTGTACCTATTTGATGACACAAAAATGTGTAGGAATTCTATAAAATCGAAAATATCAAATTTTACTTATTTTGCAATACTCTTTTTTAAACTGTAAGTCTTTATGAATTTATAGATTTGCTGGGACTGAGACTGATAATCCACCTGTTGTACACTTTTAAGTTTGTGCAATAAAGTTTTAAATAAATACCCCTCGCTATTAAGTAGGTATATTCTTTACGAATAAACTAGAGATCACGCAAACGAAATCGCGGGGCAACAGCTAGTTTAATAAGTTGTCATGGAAATGGAGCCAATGCTTTGAACTATTAATATCCGTCTCATTTATCCAGTAGTATGTAGTACATACTTAGTACATGGTTACCTAACAAGGTAAATTTATCGATGTGCAAGTAGGTAGTTAAGCTAGTATTTCTTCTGAAAAGATTTATTTTATTTTATATAATAAGAAAATCTAGTAACCTTTTAAGTTATCATTGTCTGTAATACAATTTTTTATGCAAATAAATTAGTCTTATTCTTAATAACTCCTGTTCAAGATGTAGTTCCAAAGTAAAGGAAACTAAAATAAATAATATAGATGTTTACTATGGCAAATCTTTCATTAATTATATGTTATAAATAAGGAAATTATATACAAATACTACCAGTATTGTTCCAGTAGGGTCCTATTTTGTTGACAATAGTTTCAACATTATTTTACTGAGAAAGATTGATTTTTACTCATCTTCTTAGAAAACCGTTATATGTGTTACACTTATATGGCTGGAAATCAGTATGAGACTCCTGCACTTTATGTGTGGATCCCTGGTAGGGTATATTAATAAGTTAATGAAACAGTCTGAATACTTATTTAGATTCAATAACTGGTCAATTCTTGTAAAGCTAATAAAAATAAAAATAAAAAATAAGTAATAATTTACCAATACATCACATCGGATAAGATAGAAAGTTTACTCCGGCTCAAAATACTTGTAGCAGCCTTACAGCCTTAGTCCAATAACAAGGTAAGGCAACATTTATTGCCTGCATTGCCTTAATTGTTGCCACTGATCAATGCCTCTATCATGTCATCCATTTTTTTTTTTTTTTTTTTTTGATAAATCCAATTAAATTCATTAGAAATTTTCTGTCATTATTTATCATCTCCATTTTTGCTTTACATGGTAATTTAATATCTAATAAAATTATTTATACATAGACTTACATAGGTACTTGACAATCTTCAATAATAATTGTAAGATTCATGCCTTAATTTAAATAATAATTTTAAGTCAGTAGTATATTTTTTATGAAGTTTATAGTTTCATGGATACAATTTTAATTTTCTAATTTTTTTTTTTTTTTTTTATTAATCATATTTTATTATAATCATCTATTTAAATATGAACCTTTGTTATCCACCTGGGATAATTCAGTTTATTTACTATCTTTAGGATCTTGATAATTTAATGATTGGATGATTATTTATCTTTGTCTTCAATTTTAGGTATCAAACATTTTCACAAATGATAAAATGTCTAGAAATATATGGTTTATAACAAAAATATATTAAAAATATATTTAGTTCAGATTTGAAAATTCAAGTTATCATTGGAACTTTGTGTCTAGTTTCGAATTTCTCTTACTTTTCCAAAGGTAGCAGGTACCTACTTTAAAATTAAAATAATTGGTTTTCGACCTTATGACAAGTACATAAGGATCAATTATGGTGCGACATTTTTGCCTGTAAATAAAGCTGCATAAATCTTTCCATGGGTTTTTACTGACTCTGAAAATATTGGAATATAACATATAGTTACAGTTAAAACAGTTTTTAATTATGGTAATTTTTATCTTGTTGATAACAAGGAGAATTATTTTTCCATATCTGTAACAGTGATCTTAACTCATCTTGAGTGTGTCTTTATTTATATTTTTTCTGAGAAATTATTCACACTTAATGAAGACTAGAAATAATCTAACTAGCCATGGCGATCAGCTAGAATAATAACCATAAGTCAGTAACAGTGTTAAATTTTAATTGCTTTCATAGATTATTATAGAATCTTGAGAATTAAGCTTGATACTATGAGAATTTAAGGTTTACCCGGTTGTGACCAGATCTAATACTATAAGTTACACAAATGGGATACCATATCAGTTGTATAGGAACATACACACATGCACCAGCCAACATCAATTTGTCATGGTCTCCAAACAAGGAGTCAACTTCCCTGTACTACGAGGTACAAGACAATGTATCTTGCCAGGGTCATTCGAACAGAGTATCGAACCTGGGACCTTTTACGTTAAGGCACTTCACGAATCAGGTGGACTAATAATCTTTAAGTCACAGATATGAATTAGCAATTTCAAGTAATGTTCATTAATTTATTTAAGCTTTTTAGTAAAATATAAGAGAAAAAAATAATAATAATGATATGGTCATAACTACATGAACTATTGGAGTAAACAGGTTGTTTTCTATGGTATGCTTTATAAAGTCTTGCCCTCTTGGGCCAACATCAAGAAGTACCTCAGTTATATACTTGTGGAAATCCACACCGAGATAAACCATAATTTGTAAAAGCGCTATTTATCATTGACTTGTATGTATATAAATGGGGCAGAATAAGACAAGCAGATCTGAGACCAACAGATTGTCTTGGTACCATTAATGGTTGCCAAAGGCCCAATTTCATAGTAACAACTGATGAAATTATTAAAAACTTAAAATCTTTATAAACAGACTGAAATTGTCTAGGTAAGTATATGACTTGTTTACACAAGTACTCAGAATTCCTTAAGCCTTCAATATCAGCAGGCAAAGGAGCTTCTTTCATAGCCTCCTTAGAGTCAGTGTTAAGTTGAAAAAATTACTAAGACGGAGGGCATTACCTCACGGTCTCGGTACCCATATTCTCCCTCTGGCATTCGAAGATATGTATCGCCTTGATACCTTTGTGTTCGACTATATTTTCAACTTCAATTGATGAAGTCGGTCTCTGGTCAACCTAATAAGATGATTTGCAGACCCGCAATATTATAACAAAAATTTTAAGCCACAGGCTAACCCCTCGTGAAAGCAAGTGGAAGTGTTATAATTCTGCTGCGAGACAGACAAGAGGAATAATTGTTCTCTCCGTACATATGATGCGCTAGAATAAATTTATAATATTAATAACTTACCTTATGCCATTACAGATCCTTTGTAGTATATTTCTGGTGCAACATTATATCGGTCTCATGGTCAACTCTTCATGAAGACTAGAGCCATAATGTTACGTCTCAGGAGGAATCCCTCGAGGAGACGCTTCAGACTGAACAAAAACCCACTGGCCACTCCATCGTAAAGGCCAGTGCTTCTGTACAGATCAGTTTCTGAGTAGTCATTCGGAGACATGACAGACAACTAGAATGAACATACTGATCACCAACGGCCAACCTCCCGTGAAGGCTCCGATGTCATTCATTCTGAGACATGAGAGACAACTACAATGAACTTAATGATCACCACGGCCAACCTCCCGTGAAAGCTCCGATGTCATTCATTCTGTCTCGTTTGCGGGCTGAACAATAACGCCGAGTGGCGTTATGTGTTGTTGTTAGTGACAGAGTTGTCATACACACTCCTTGTTTTCATGATTAATTTCTGGCTGATTATGTTGTTGGAGTGGAGGCCACGTCACGGCGAACGTAGTGTAGGACGCTTCTCAACTCGATGGGCCGACGAACTCGGGAATATGGCTAGATACATTTGTATCAAAGCAGGAGATCGTACTCCTTGGCGCTCTTTGCGTCCTTCCCTTACGTCCAGCAGTGGGCTGTAATAGGCTGAGATGATGGTGATGGTGGTTTTAGTGTGCTGTGGTGGTGATAGAAATCGTAATAATTGAGCCGAGGTATCGGTCCAACAATTTCACAAATTCAACTGACAAGTTTTGTTTTCCAGCCACCATACTTTTACACAAACATCACCGTATTTTCTTCTTGGTTTTTTGCATTTGTATGTAAGCTGTAAATCACTAATTAGTTAAAAAACTAATTTATTCTAAATATTTATGTCTTCAGTGCTGTGTACAAAAAAGTACAATGACATTGACATGTGACAGATGACATTGATAGGTGACAGTGCGGGCACGTTCCGGTTATTTATTTTTTAGTTTATTGACGCGTTCAAGCACGCGCCTAACTTTGAAGATTGTAATCAGTGCAGTAGCAAAAAGTGCGTACTACATTGTACACAATGAGGACGAGATTATGGAACATAATTTGTATGCAGAATTAATATAATCAATCAACGATAACATTCGTGTCAACACAGCGAACATCAACACCATATTTATCGTCATAATTATCATGTGGCGTGTTAAACGATGTTTTAATATCAAGTTACTTTAAGAAGAGGAGAGACAGTGACATTTTCAATTTACAGAGGCCTCTTTCTGGTTCTATTGAGGTACACAAGCCGCTGAATGCAGGCCGCTTCCAACCGGCCAATCTGGAAATCACTGAGGGAGGCCTATGTTCAGCAGTGGATGCCCTGTGGCTGAAATTATGATGATGATGACGTTATTCGGATCCAGTATTAACTACCAACAATCACACCTATAATCTAGCCCCAAACTAAGCAAAGGTTACTAGATAACGGATGAAAATGGATGAACGGATGAAAATACTTAAATACTTATAAACATCCATGACTCAGGTACAAATGCTTGTGCTCATCTTACGTCATTTACCCTTTGCAAGATTCGAACCCACAACCGTTTGGCTTTGTAATCCAGAGACCACTAGAACAGACAGATGGTAGTATTGCGTCCAAGTCGAAAACCACACCAGAAGAGAAGAACAAGATAAAAATTATTTATTAAAATATTATCACAATCCTATAATTTGATAGACACTTAAACTTACAAAGGGGTACCAAATCTTAAGGAGTAGCTCAGAATCAGTACCTAACTTAATCGAACTAAGCAAAACAAAACAAAAAATCACATTTAATTATTAATATCTATCCGCTGCAAAAATCGTACGCGTAGATATTTTAACTCATGCATGAAAAAATTGCACCGTATGTGCACTGCGTAAGGTCCATGTAGGCTCGTCGTATCTATGCCTCTGATGAATGACCGCGCCGCTTTCATAGTCTCTCTATTGACTTTATTTTTGGATATTTTGAAGTATTTTTTTTTTTCGTAGCATACGATTATTATAAATAAGATTAAGACGCAATTAAGACGTTTGTTCCCTATATCTAATTGTTTAAATTTGGCACCCCTTTGCAATGTAACCCTGTATAGGTGAGTTGCTTGTAGCTCAGTGTCGCGCGCATTGGCAGTGATTACCATAGTTAAGAAACACGCTGTGGTTGTGAGTGGGTGGATGACCATGCTGATCATCTTTAGTGAAATTTATCACAAGCATCTCTATTCTTCAGAAGTCACGTTAAAAATTGGGCTTGGCTAATATCGCTTGATACTAGTCGTAAAACCTAGTCAGAGGCTTTAAGATGACTTGATCACCTTACAGTAAAGTTTAGTTTGTGCCGTGTGAGGACGGCCGTAAAAAATACACTTCCTCATCGCCAATAGGAAGCGTATCGTAAGAGGCGACTAATTCGTGTAACACGAGACGGGCAGCAGCGTCTGCGTGCGAAATCTTATAAAAAACTGCGCTCGCCAACCCGCCTGCCAAGCGTGGCGAGTATTGGCAATCCCCCCCAATGAATGTCATTGGGAGAGGCCTGTGTTCAGCAGTGGACGTCCTATGGCTGAAAAGATGAAAGATGAAAGTTAATCACTGACCTTACAACAACCCTCTACCAATCCGCACTGTGCCCGCGCGGTGAAGTACCTATGGTACAAACTACCTCATAGTTGAAGTAAGGTCTGTACCCTGCAGTGCTTAAAGGAATAATTTAATTTAGATAAGTAAGCCATTTTTTATTGTGCTCTGCCCACCTAGCATGACCACCAAAACACGAAATGATATGATATGATATAGAGATATATCGACACTAACTGTAAAAATATGATAGACTTAGCCACCATGTTGACTCGCCGTGCCGGTGACGTCACATATTATGATCGCTGTTTCGATAAAAATTCAAAATGGCGGCGGGGTAGGCTGAAGTAGTCGGAAATAAGCACCGTTTGTTTGAAGGCCCCTTTTTCAAACAAATTAATCTTACTAAATAAATTTTCCCTGATATTCCAGATTTGTGAACCCTTTCTAAATTTGGACGCTTTTTAAGCGGATTACGCTTTCTTTACGTAATTATGTTTTTCAGCCATTTCAGAGTTTTTTGACTAAGTGGGTAACGAACAGGATATTGAAAGACATTCAAGTTTATTTTCCTCACGAATAACTTTGATACTTCTAAGGGAGTCCTTGGAGAGTTCCAGACCCAGATTCAGTTCATATTATTTCGATTAGTGCTCAAGGTGTCCAAGGATTACCTTAGAACCACTTACTATATTATTATTATTATTTATTTTATTCAGACAACAAAAACTTACAATTTATGTTAGTACCTTATAATTAGTTTAGACAAAGTATTTTGGCTCATATGCCACATTATAGGGCAAACATGTTGTCTCCCTGCAATGGCTTTCAGGATACTGTTGGTGCTACCACGCACCCTGGACATCAGGGATGCATGTTTTTTTCGTAGGATGGCCGCGAAGCAGTCCGTATGTGCTCCAGAAAACATTGCAGATGCGCTACAATAACGAGGTAGCCCCAACAATAACCTGAATGCGTTGTTATACTGGATTCGCAGAGCGCTGTACAATTTCTGAGTGTATTTAACCCAGAGACTGCCAGAGTAGAGAGACGAGCAGTATGCTTTGAAAAGCGGATTTTTTACTGCAATCATATTATATTATTATGTATCAAATTATATGTATCATAGTGAACAACTGTTGTTCTGTTACTTTTAGAAATATGTAAATATATATTTTTTGTTTTTCTATACAAATTCCATCGGCTGTTTGGTAATTTTATATAGAACAGAAGTCATAGATAGAACAATTAATGTTCTTTACCACGATGTAGTAGAATACTGTAATAGGATAATAGTTACAAAGTTATTCTTGAGTTTAAGGACAACCTGTATTTATATAAAAATAAAGACGTTTTTATTATCTTTGAGTTTATTTTGCAATAAGTTATACCAGATAAATTATGATTTACTTTTGAGTTTACATAATGTGTGTTTTATTTTAATTATGTATTTATAATCTTAATGACCTCTTGATAAAAAATATTTAGTACGATAGATAAAATAGTCAAAATACTCATTGGTAAATGTACTGATTACATATGTAAAGAATACACTTCCCCACCGCCAAGAGGAGGCGTGTCGCAAGAGTCGACTAATTCCTGTAGCACGAGATGGGCAGCAGCGTCTTCGTGCGAAATCTTATAAAAAAACTGCGCTCGCTAACCCGCCTGCCAAGCGTAGCGAGTATTGGCAATCCCCCCCGATGATCAGTCATTGGGGGAGGCCTTTGTTCAGCAGTGGACCTCCTATGACTGAAATGATGATGATGATGATGAAATGTACTGATTTAATGATATGTTATGACAATTTATGATTCATCATAGCTATTTAATGTATGTATCAAATTTTTTGCATGCTTTATACTAGAATAACTAAATAGACATATGTGCTTGCCATTGAGTTTATAAACACAATATAATTGTGTAATGATGATACCCTATTTAATGCAAAGAATTTGAATTTAAATAACTAATTTGAGTGCATTTCTAACAGCTCCTGCCAACCTTTGCCAGGTCGTCTGTCTACCTTGTAGGTGGAACGTCCACGCTGTGCTTGCCTCCATTTTAGAACCTTTTTGCCCCATCATCTAATCTGCAAGTAACTTGGGAAGGCCTATGTTCAGCAGTGGAAGTTCTATGGTTGAAAAGATGATAACGGTGATGAGTACATTTATAGTAACCCTGTATTACGATCGGTTGGCGACATAATGTTCCACTTTGATACACTTAGAAATATAAAAAGTTGTTTTTATTCCTACACACATCTTTCCTTTGAAATAGTGACGGCGAGGCTTTATACATATTCTATAAATATTTTGTACTCTTCGACCCTTTTACTTAATTCAAATTAGTATTGCAAACTTGGGTTTATGCTTCAAAGCTAATAAACGTTTTCTCAGAGGGCTGCGGTATTTAGCTCCAAAAATAATTGACTCGTGAGGGATCAATTAATGTTAACTGAGTCCTTTAGTCACTCAAAGTAAAGTTTGTAGGTAGGTATAATGTTTCCCAGCGGTTCAAAATAAATAAAATGTGTTGGATGTTTTATTTAAGTATGTATAAATGTTAGGCTTCAAGCACAAACTAACTAACATTCACTCAGGCAGTCTGTGGACTAAGTATATCTAAAAATCGTCTAACGCCCTGAGTACACAGAAAAACAAAGCCTTCAGTGCCTTGCTGGGGCTTCCGCGAGACTGCAGTGTATCTAGTATATCTACGTTCTCAAGAGTTGACAGTTTCCAAACCATCATACGTAATCTCTTACGTTGAGTTCAAGACAGCTGCAATAATACTTGCAAGCCATCGCCGACAGTCGACCAGACTTTCTTCCAATAAGTAAACACAAAAATGGCTGGCTAATAGATATATACCTAACCATTCCAACTTTTGAGCAAAGAAATGCTCTAATTGAAATGCCCATATAGAATACGCTATGTAATTACCGGACAAAGGACAGCATTTCCATAAATTAACATTAATCTAAAGTACGAATTCTAATTCCTCTTTTTCTTTTCAGATGGCGCACCAGTTAATTCACAATTAGAAGACAGTTACAGAACGAAAATGAATGTAAATGAAATAGAAGTGGAAATACCAATAGATCTTCAAGACATGAGCACGTAAAGAACAGAAAAGAAAATGGGTGTTCCACACTCGCATCTAAAAACCCTTATCATGATTCTTCTATGGAACTTCTGTCTTTGCACAAATGTAGTTAGAAGTAGAAGAAAAAGTGATCTAACTTTAAATGACCCTGTAGATAGACTTCTTACTTTAGATTTCGAAAATGTATATAATAATAGATTTAGAAGATCAACAAATAATAATGTAACTAAAGAACTACCAGAACCGGAGTATATTCTTTTAAATAATTCAAAAAATAATATAACGGAAGATGATTTTGGCATAGTTAAAGATGAAACAACAGATTACGAGACGTTTAACAATACTGATGAACTATGTGTTGGTGATCCAGAATATTGTAATATGACAGAGGAAGAATACATGGAAATGCTAAATGAGTACATATTTCCACATCCTTACGAGTGGGTTTTGATTGCTACACATGCAATAGTGTTTGTTATCGGTTTGATAGGTAACGCTTTAGTGTGTATAGCAGTGTACAGGAATCATAGTATGAGGACAGTGACGAACTATTTCATAGTGAATCTAGCAGTGGCAGACTTTATGGTGATATTAATTTGCTTGCCTCCAACTGTGTTGTGGGATGTGACGGAAACCTGGTTCTTTGGAACGGCTATGTGCAGGATCGTTCTTTATTTTCAGGTGAGTGTATGCTATATTATTATATTTATCAAATCAAATCAAATTAGTGACGTGAAAAAGCGATACAATCGCGCATCTACGCGCAAATTTTTATACAATTTCTAGATGCTTTCTGCCGTTACACTTATGGACTTTAGCCTTCTGCTGAATTACCTAGTTCTGGATTTTACCTCTAAGTGAGATGCCAAGATTCCCAAGCATCGATTTCCATAACTCGCTGATTGACGTGAAGTCGGTATACCAGCTTTACTGTCATTGCCATGCCACGTTTCGATTTTAATTTCGTCCTCTTTGACGTTCTTTGGGGGCCTACGTCCAGCAGTGGACTGCAATAGTCTGAGATGATGATGATGATGATCTAGAAGCACTGCAGTAACGCATCTGCAGCGTGACTGTAAAAACGTTTTTAGGTATTGTATACAATTAGTAGGGGCGTATCTGCGGCGCGTCAAATGCACGACTATGGCACATCTGAAGTACTTTGTCACGCCACTCATTTGAAGGCACTTACCTTGTCAGTCTGTTTATAAATCATCTTATAAATTTCTATAGGAATTTTGATAAAAATATTACTCGCATAATGTATCTGACACATCTAGAGATTCCAGTCAATAATCTACATATATAAAACAAAATTTGAGTTAGTTACACCATTTATAAGTCAAGAACGGCTTTACAAATTTTTGAGATTTTTGTTTTGTTGAATTTGTCTTCGCCCCGAATAGCGGAATAACTATAAAAATTATGAAAAATTTACGAAAAAAAGGATGAAGAGGCAATACGAAGTTTGCTAGGACAGCTAGTTTACTATAAACCTAAATAATATGTGTTTTATAGTTTTTTTAAAAATAATTTTGAAGAAATCACCACTCTATATTTTTTTCTTATAAAATGATAGATAGCAAAATAAATATATACATTTTATTGCTAACTACACAAAACAATCAAAGTACAGGAAAAATACATTTGGAACTGCACAATTTGGGAGCACAGTTAAATAAAAGTTGATTATCACCAAACTATTTAATGTTAAAAAGTTAATAAAAAAGGAGTAGGTATAGTTTAAATGAATTTAGTCTAAATAATCTTCTTTATCGTATACAACGCTTTTAGGGATAGGACCGCAATAATTAAGCAATTTTTAATGTTATATCCTGTAATTTGTTGAAAAAATAAAACAATATCGGATATTTTTATATCCAAATTAAAACGTAATCTAATAACGCCAGCCTTTAAGTAACAAAATATTTTTTTAATATGGCAGTGGCAGCAACTGGTATATTAGTTAGCATTTTTGCTTAAAACTAATTTAATATTACTTTACTTCATGGCTTATGTAATACGCAACGACAAAGCGGTAGAGTTGGGAAATGCGCAGGCTTTGTGGATGTTGTTGCGATTAATATAATTCTTTGTGAATATACACAAAATAATTTCGTCACGGAATTTTTAAACTAGATTTTTCGTAGCGCATCGTCACGTTTGTTGTCGGGGACTTAGGATTCGCTTGACTATGGTTCTAGATGCGGATATTCTATTAGGGGAGACCGGGGATAGTTGACTATATAAGGTGCTTCGTAAATATCTGCAACGGCTGAAATGGGTAAAAATATTGCTTGTATAGATTACGATAGTAAAGAAATTTTATGTCGAGAACATCATTAATTTTTTCATTAAAAAAAATATATTAAATAAAGTTTCGGCTTTATTCTGTCTCAAACCGTCCACATCTGTCCAAAAATGCTAACGTTTCACATTATACCGCTCCCGCGCAGTGTCAAGGGCGGATGACGAAGTGTGTTATGCAAATTGAAGCAAGTAACCATTTATTTACTGTCTTTTCGCAAATAATGAATTAATTAACCTTACATATTTTTAAGTGTTGCATTATTCAACCGGGTACGAAATGCCGTTTCCTTCCCCCACTTAGTCACAGGGCTTGCGGTATAATCATAATTATATTCATTAATTGCGTCATAAAGTGCAATTAAGTGTTTACAATGAATTAGATCTAACTTATGGACCCTATTAGGGTATTTCAATTTTAGTAATTATTTTACTTATTATAAAATTGAAATTTAAACATTAAGTATTCGCAATCATAAATTAAAATTATTTGCAGTACAATTTATTATTACTATCTTTTGAAATTATAGTTAGTCAACTTACCCCTATAGTCAACAAACCCCAGTCTCTCGTTTTACTTTTGGGCCATAAAATATTATCAAAGCTTTGTAACCCTTAGAAATACTATTTTTGACTTAGTCTTAGGTACTTAAAACTGAAACTTGCACAAAATTTCATCACGGTGTTTTCCATTACTACAGAACAAATTGTATTAATTATTATTCATATAGTGTAATTAAAATAATCCACAACCTCAGAGATGATTCTGAGCTCGAATACAATAGCTTTTACTATGAAAACAACATCGAAAACGCAAAAATATTTATGGCTGTGATTAAATGGAGAAGTTTTTTTTTTATATCGGTGTTAAGTTCCTTGAAAAAGTTATCGTAATTGAGATGTAAGTCATCTCCTAAAGGTTTTTGCGTTATTTCAATGACACCTAATACTGTAAAATCTGAAGAATGACCTCTACATTCTGAGATTCGAATTCCCGATGAAATAAATGAATATTGGACAACATCACATACATTGCTTTGATCCTATGGTATTAACTAGGTAAAATACTTGTGTTATAGAATCAGAAACAACGACTGTACCACAACACCCAGACCAGACCCAACATAGAAAAAATCGTTTTCTACATTGACCCGACTAAGAATCGAACCCGGGACCTCAGAGATGGCGACGCCAAGTGTGGGGTACTCACCTCTTGGGTAAGGAGGTCGTCATGACTGGACCAGTCCAACTACGAGAAAACACCGCTTTACTCAAGTTTTAAGAAATACTTGTATTGTTATGACAATTTCCGTAGCCAAGCCGGTTTCTGATTTCTATAACACAAGTATGATGGCTACCTACTTATTATAGGATCGGAGCCATGTTTGTGATACTGTCTAATATTATTTATAGGTCCAAATAATTATAGTGACGCAAATACAGCGATTTCTATAAAACCTTTGCCCGGGCGGATTTCGGTGTTACAAAGAGACTTTATCTCATCCCTCGGGAACTGCGTATATTCCCGGGATAAACGTAACCTATGTCAATCGGGAAAATACTTTAGCTATCTGTTAGTCAAAGACTTTTTAGAATCGGACAAGTGATTCCACAGGTAAATTTAATGACATATTATACCTCTATCGTTTAAAAACTATTTTATTTATTGTAGGGAACAATTTATTTATTGTTATTTAACTGTAAACTACAGTTAGATAATAATAAATAAATGGTTCTCACAATCACACTAATTATCTAGCTCTAAACTTAGCGAAGAAGTACTATGGCGACTAGATAACGGATAAACATACTTAAATACTTTTATAAACATCCATGACTCAGATACAAATGCTCGTGCTCGTCACACAAACATTTTCCCCTTGCGGGATTCAAACCCTGGCTTTGTAGTACAGAGCAAGCTGAAGTAGCAGTGGGCGGGGGCACATAGCGCGTAGAACTGAAGGCTGATGGGGCAGAAAGGTTCTAGAATAGAGGCCACGTACGAGTAAGCGCAGCGGAGGGATATGGAACGCCACATGATGCAGCCAGCAGCTCTAGGCCGTTTGCATCCAGGTGCTTCCCGTAACCCTGACTAAGTCATCAGTCTACCGAGTTAAGTGTAGCCAATAAAATGATGGTAATAACGCGGAATTGTTTCCAATTTTATGAAAATGCGATCTGTATTAATTACCAAAGTACCATTTTCAGATGACGAAAATGGTTTTAATATTTGTCTTTATTTGTTCATTAATATTCATTGGCATCAATATTATTAATAAATTGTTACTTGATAGGCCTTTCTTAATTAAGTATCGCTTGTGTCTATTTTACTAACAAATATTGACGCGACTTCCTATTATAATTTATTTCAAAGGTAAACTATAAAGCGTGGCACAAAGGATACTGTTCTAATTGATACTAAATACTTCTAAGGACATTGTACAAAAAGATCAGTCTATTAATTTCAATGAAACATAGTTACCACAGAGCACACACCATAAAGACCTGTTACAGACCCTCTATCTCCGAAGGTAATAATAAGAGTTTTCACTTAAACTAAGATATGACTTGACAAGTCTAGTCAATTCTTGCCCTCAATAGAACAGTATTTTAAGATTATTTCCCTATAGAAAATGTTGTTGTATTTGGGCAGTTGTACTAGGATCAATGTATTTTGACATTGAAAATAGATAGTGACTTATTGGTTATTTTATAAGTGTATTGACATTAAATTAATTGATAATAATTAATCTGACTGATTTTGTAATTTTGTAATCAGTTGTACTAGGATCAATGTATTTTGACATTGAAAATAGATATTGACTTAGTGGTTATTTTATAAGTGTATTGACATTAAATTAATTGATAATAATTAATCTGACTGATTTTGTAATTTTGTAATCTCTGACTATGTAATAGCTTGTATGCGTGTTGGATCCAATCTTTAAGCCTACAAGTCTTTTATTTTAATAAAGAATTATTCAAATCGGCTCAAAGCACACTTTCTTTCTCTTCGACACAAACTGTCATCATAATCTTAGAATATTACTTGTCAGTGGTCACTGTTAGTCTCGACATTTCTTCGCACATATCTAGTACTATATTTTTAGGTGTAAGTATGTATATTGTATGTATACATATTATATTTATGTATGTTGTGTTTAGGTTTATGCAATATATTTTTATTTGTATCAGGTATGTAGAATTATAAGAACTCTGCATCACCTTCCCCTTTCTCTATGATTGTCCTGTACCTAAAGGTTGACTGAAAGAGATTTCTGTAAAAATCATATGTAATCTACTTTGTATGTTGTGCAATGAAAAGTATTAATCTATTTGTCTATCTCTAGAAGGATGTTAAGTATTGAATTAGAACTTTATTTATCGTTACTTTGAAAAAAGTCACCAAAGAAGGCGAATATGTGATCATCAACACAAACAACTTTTTCTGTAGGTTTAACATCAAAATCTCTCTTTCCCTTAGTCATCGCAACACACGTGAACAGATGGAACAATTTCGCTATTTCTTTTTTGTTGTGTTAATTACTGTCTGAAAAACTTTCATAAGGAAGAAAAAATGAAGAAAGTTCGTCAGAAAATCCTATATGAATAAACTGTAGACCACGTGAACGAAGTCGCAGGCAACAGGTAGTTTAAGACACAAATCTAATACGTTACTGATCAAATAATAGCGGCATTGTGGACGAACTAAAAAACGGGCCAAGTACGAGTCGGACTCACGCACGAAGGGTTCCGTGCCATCGTTATTAAAAAACTGAAAAACAATCACGTTTGCTGTATGGGATTTTAGTATTTGTTGTTATAGCAGCAACAGAAATAGATCATCCTCAAAATTTCATGTCTAGCTATCACGATTCATAAGATACAGCCTGGTGACAGACACACAGTCAGACGAACAGTGGAGTCTTAGTAATAGGGTCCCGTTTTTACCCTTTGGGTACGAAACCCTAAAAATAATATTTCTACACTCTTATATGGGGTATGTGCTCCATGAAGTACGTACATCCAATCATAGTTTATAACTCGAATAATGAAAACAATGGAAAGACAATCTCGTTTTGAATCAAATAGAATTATAACTGGAACACCAATTGGAAAGTTACAAGTTTGTTAAAAATATACAAATTTGAGGGGATGGATCGCAGTCGAGTGTATATATCTTAATTTCTAATTACTGTATTACTGTTTTTACCCAAAATTATATCTGGTTTTTACTTTCAGCACTAAGTATATTATTTTCGTGCATATTTCCTATTTAGAAAAGTTCGTATTCTGAATTGCCCTAAACCGAGAATCGAACCGGGGAATCTCGTGGCAAACTCTACTTACTATGCCAATTGTAACATATGGAAATGATTGTATTTAACAGTTTCCTACTAATTGAGTATACCTATTTAGAAAATAAACAAAAATATTTGTGTATATTTTTAATTTCCTTGTGTATTATTTTAATACGACAATTAAGGTCTTATTACTTTTAAAAGGATTTTATAAAACAATGTAATAATTATGTAGACATGATAAACATGACTACAAAGTGCTTTAATTATCAATCAGCTCATGTGTCAAATTAAATCCACGTGGTAAATAATTAATTCTAAGCATATCTAAGTTATGTACATAGTTATAAATATGTATACATAATTTCTTGCCTAGGACCTTATGTCATATACAGTATGTTAACTAATCAGGGGTTCCCGTTAACGCGTCATACTATAGCGTCCAAGCATACTAAAATAAATATCCCCTATGAAAAATAAAAATGATTTTAATTTTAAATAAATGAACGTCCAACGCTGTCTCACTGTGCGAGCAAGATAAAAAAGCGACGGTACCAGTTCGCGCATTGTAATAACGCTAGTTATATTCCGTGTAACGATTTTTGTTTCCAATTTTTTATATTTTGATTTTTTTAATGCTTATTTTTGTAAATTTTAATTTATAATTGATTTAGATAAACTGATTGAAGAGAACGCCCTCTGTTAACTTACTACTCACTAACGATTCCAACCGGCCAATCAGTAAATTACTAGGAGAGATCACTCCTAGCCGAAAGGCGAGCATACCGGACTTGGTGTCGCTATATCTGAGGTCCCGGGTTCGATTCCCGGTCGGTCAATGTAGATAAATAAATTTTCTATATTGTCTATGGTCTGGGTGTTGTAGTACCTTCGTTGTTTCTGATTTTTGTGAGTTTGTGTTACAAAAATCAGAAACAGAACTGGGTAAGGTCCTTGTTGGCTCGCCGTACCTACGCCTCTGATAAATGGCCGCCTGGCTTTCGTAGTCTCGTTATTGATTTTATTTTTGGATGTTTTTAAGTTTTTTTTTATCGTATGATACGATTAATAAAAATAATAACGATTAGGACGCTTCTTTATAATGTTTCCTAGATCTTATTTTTTAAATTTGGCACCCCTTTGCAATGTAACACTGTATACGGAAGCCTAAAAACGGTATTCTTGTTTAGCCGCTATCAACCGTTCCATGTATCGTGGCATTTGAAATTGACATGCCCACTATAGGATTTATTTTACAATATGGCTTGATCGTACTATCTAAGCTTTGACTTCGAGAAAAGAATAAAGAACAAATTTTATTTATTTAGCACAAAAACACATCATAGTGACATTATGTTACATAAAGAAGAAAGAAATGTGCCAAAAAGGGTCCCCCGCTATATATAGGGTATTCTGGGCCCTGGGCTATATATTATAAACAGACAACTCCGGTGAAAACATTAAAAAGAAATTAAATCAATAAATTGCCATAAAGAAAAAAAAAAAAGAAAAAAAATAATTACAAAACATATCATACCAATAAATTAATTCAATCAAATAAATAAAAAACATTCATATATTTAATTACAATTGTTTTCATTTACAATTATATTTATATTATTAATCAATCAAATTACAAACAATACAAAAATAAAAAGACAAATACAAAGGACAACAACTGAGTGCACGAGCGAGGAACAAAGGCATGCACAGATAAAAACAACAACTATAACGTAGTTTTACTCGGTCAGAGTCAGAGAGTAGTAATTTGTCGTTTAATTTATTTCTATTATGCTATTAATAGCACCTTACAAGTTAATTTAATTGTTAAGCATAAACCGCGTAAATGTAATTAATTTTCATGGCATACATCTATTAAATTCTGTCGATATAATTATAAATCCGATATTGCAATATTAAATATCGTAAAATCACGGATACAAGGTAAACTACGCGCTTAGAACATACAATATACAGGGTGTTCTGTAACTCAAGGGTAACTTTGTAACCCCATATTCAATAAATCACAGTGAACAACTTTCGTTCTATGACTTTTGCCAATTTGCATGAAAATATATCGACTTCCCATACAAAATTACCAAACAGCCGATACAATTTGTATAGAAAGTAGTTTTTAGGGTTCCGTACCCAAAGGGTAAATCGGGACCCTATTACTAAGACTTCACTGTCCGTCTATCTGTCTGTCTGTCACCAGTCTGTATCTCATGAACCGTGATAGCTAGACAGTAAATAATTTCACAAATGATGTATTTCGCTTGCCGCTGTAACAACAAATACAGCTGTAACAGTATAAAATAAATATTTAAGTGGGTCTCCGATACAACTAACGTGATTTCTTTGCCGTTTTTTGCTTGTTATTAATATCGGCAACAGGTAGACGCGCGCGGTATTCACAGAATATTATAGATAATGGTACGAAACCCTCCGTGCGCGAGTCCGACTCGGCCGGTTTTTTTTTTGTTTCTTTCGGCCACAGTTTTCGCGGTTCACGATAAAATAAAATTCAGAAAAATTCCAAAGTTATAGCCGAAAACTAATTATGGAAATTAACTTTAGATGGCACGGGTCATATAATATTATTCAATACTTCTGAGTTGGTAAGTATTTCAATCTGCAAAACAATTTATAGTCATCATCATCATTTCAGCCATAGGACGTCCACTGCTGAACACAGGCCTCCCCCAATGATTTTCATTGAGAGGGATTGCTAATACTCGCCACGCTTGGCAGGCGGGTTGGCGAGCGCAGTTTTTTGTAAGGTTTCGCACGCTGACGCTGCTGCCCGTCTCGTGCTACAGGAATTAGTCGCCTCTTACGACACGCCTCCTGTTGGCGGTGGGAAAGTGTATTCTTTACGGCCGTCCCCACACGACACCAATTTATAGTGTTTGAGTACAAATTGTTCCCAACTTCTTATTAAACACACACTACATTGTTCAGTAGCTCATTAAATCAGTTAATACTCTTAGGGCCGATTCGACTAAACACAAAGCTATACCAGAATAAATATTACGGGTATAATTTTACACCTTGAATCTACCCTTGGATAACTTCGATTACGTTTTTCGAGCAATTCACTATACTCGGTATTGTTATTCTGTAGTTCAAGAGTGAACGATCAACGAATTGATAAGCCTACCAAAATCCATGTAATCCATTTCTTCTAGGTTGACTTGAAATGCCACAACATTTTAATTTTGTAGGATAATAGAGTGTCAATGCTAGATGTTGACAACATGTCAGTTTCGAGGTGACAGGAGTGGATTTGACAAGTAACAACTTTGACGTTTACTTATTCTCTAAAGGTAGTATAACCATTTTGACGACCTCTGTAGCGGAGAGGCGAGCATGCTGAACTTGGTGTCGCTATCTCTGAGGGCCCAGTTTCGATTCCCGGTCGGTCAATGTAGAAAAATAACTTTTCTGTATTGTCTCGGGTCTGGGTGTGGTGGTACCGTCGTTGACTTGACTACTAAAAATAATGATTTTAATTAACGCTTACGATAATTGGAAACAACATTGAAATAAAAAAAACACTTCCCCATACTAAGCCGCCACCAGCTGTCATCAGTTTGTATGTAGAAGTAAAATTTTTTTTTTTATTTCAATGTAGGTCTCTTAGATTTTTTTTTGTATTTGAGCACCAAAATCAGCCCCCAGGAGGTTGTTGATGTTTTACAAATAACCCTGTTTAGATACTAGACATAATTGCATGCCGTGGTAGCCTGTAATTTCGAAAACAATTAGCTCTATGTCTGTAAGTTCGAATAATTATGTACCTTACTCGTATTAGTGTTGTCTTGTTGGTTGTCCTAATAAATTAATTATTAACATAAAATAATTTTCCTCCTATTTCTAGCGATTTAATGAAAATGTGTATATGTCGCAGCCGACTGATTAAAATAGCCGTTTAATTGCACGGCTAGCCAATTCATTGAACAACGCCATTTAACCACACGCCTAGTTTTATAGTTAAATCATTATGACATTTAAAATATTCAACATCACTGTTGACTTAAAAAGCCGCCTTAACATTGAATTAGTTTATTTCTCCGCCACCGCGGCGCTAACTCTTTTTGTTTATGAGATGGTGGCAACAGCAGGTCTTTTTTATCGTTGTGGGATGTTTTTTGGTAAAAAAAATTACTAAAATAAGTTCCCAATATTATTTTGAAGTACAAATAATGGAGTTACCTACCAGCGTTTTAAGTGAATTTAAATTTATTGACATTTAACCAGCTGTTAAACGTTGTGTTCAGCCATTCGGCTATTTGACATTTAGGCGTGTGATTGAATGGCGTTGTTCAATGAAAGGGCTAGCCGTGCAATTAAACGGCTATTTTAACCAGTTGGCTGCGACATATACGTTGTTATACGTATAGATA
This sequence comes from Anania hortulata, assembly GCA_963576865.1. NCBI lineage: Eukaryota > Metazoa > Arthropoda > Insecta > Lepidoptera > Crambidae > Anania > Anania hortulata. The sequence goes on from OY756410.1 coordinate 2,888,161, forward strand.
TAATACTTCATCAAATGGAGTAATAGATACGAACAAATCTCCTGCCATTCATGCTCACTGCAATCTTACAATGGTCCGTCCATGCGGATTTAATAAATGGGCGGGCTCCATAGACAAATAACGCTTACTTCGATTTCGGTATTTCTATGACTACCGTTATATGCGTTACCGTTACTGTTAACGACGTGTCGCGCTTATTTCATTCTACTAGGCAAGTATTTTAGTTGCGTAGCAATTATTGTAGACAGACAGATAGAGCAGTCGCCCGAATAGCGAAAGGTCGTTGTTCAAGTCCCACAAGAGGCAGTTGAAAAATTGTTTCATTATAGTTAATCATTATCATTGATATAAATATGGTTTTGTTGAAGTGCAGCCAGATAGCGCCACCCCAAGGTCCATACATACAAATTCACGTCTACTTTTTAACAGATTTATGTTATGCGATTATTCTATCAAACTCAAAATTTATTATTGTTTATTTATCAAATTAAAACGTTATAGTATATATATGTATATATATGCTTTACGTGCAATGTCTATTGGACTAACTTGTCTATGGCAGTACCGGAAGATGTCTGTGTAAAGAGAGAATTGAATGGAAATGTCCTACATTTCTCAAATATTTTGTCCCGGATAGGCATTTACGTAGATAGATAATAAAAAAAATCCTTCAAAAACATAGAAATTTTCTTACACGACGCATCCTGAAGAAATATTTTCGCAAAAGGAATCCTCCATTTTATGTTTGTAAAAATAACTGCATTTGAAAAAAGTCAGGCCAGCCCCCTAACATGACATATCATGACATAACACTTGGTGGTCACCAAAACACGATATGATATAGCGATTTATCAACACCAACTGTTTTTTTTTAAATATGATAGATATTATAGCCGCCATGTTGAATCGCCGTGCCGGTGACGTAACATGATAGGATCGCTGTTTTGTTAAAAGTTCAATGTAGCGTCTATATCTATATTAAATGACAGTTGGTGTCGATAAATATATCGTGTTGTGGTGGTCATGCAGGGGGGCAAAAATCGAGCAGACTTGAACAGACTGGAAATAAAAATTGGAATTTTAACCGACTTCAAAAAAGGAGGAGGTTCTCAATTCGTCGGAACCTTTTTTTATGTATGTTCAGCGATCATTTGTTACTACGTTAACCGATTTTAAAATTTATTATTCATCAAAGAAGCTTATACTTCAAAGATACTATAAAAATTGGCGGAAAAAAATTCACTTCTAAGGGTGGAAAAATAGGAAATAAAATCGGTGTCCAGCAGTTAAATTATGTTTGCACTCGTAAGATTTGTTTTGATTAGGATTTATCACTAAAATAGATGAAATAAGTTAATTTTACAAAAAAAAACGACTTCAAAAAACTAAAACGCTAAAAATAATCCTAACACTCAAGTACCTAATCAGTTACTTTTGGAGTCGGTGCAAATGAAAACATAGAATCTCTCATCGACTGGCACCGACTCCAAAAGTAACTGATTAGGTAGGTACTTAAGTGTTAAAATTATTTTTTGCGTTTTTTTTTTTTTTAAATAAATAAATAAATCGTTTATTTGCACAAAACACGGTATAAATGGTAACATTAAACAAATAACATTATTTTAATTACAATAATTAATTTTAATAACATTAAAATTTTTTTTTTTAAGAGATGAGTTATATTGATGCAGTCATTAGAGGTATATTATTTTGTTACATTAAAAAATAGCATATTTTTAATGTCCACTCACTTGTTCTTAATTATTATGTCTTTTAAACGAATTTAATGTCTAGAACGTAAATTAATTCGTCCATCGAAAACAGTAATATTTAATTGACTACAAGGATGTCCTAAATTAATAAAATAATAACAATAAAAATAATTAGGTATTTCGGCAATGTCAGTTATTTATCTACAGTTGTATCGACAAAATACTATTGTAAGTTATAATCATTATCATCATAATTTTAGCCATAGGACGTCCACTGCTGAAGATAGGCCTCCTCCAGTGACATCCAGCTTAGCCGGTTGGAAGCGGCCCGCATCAAGCGGCTTCCTGCGACCCTTACCAGGTCGTCTGACCACCTTGTACGTAGACCTCTTATGCTGCGCTTGCCGGTACGCGGCCTCCATTCGAGAATCTTTCTGTCCCATCGGCCGTCAGTTCTACGTGCTATGTACCCCGCCCACTGCCACTTCAGCGTGCTAATCCATTAGGCTATGTCAGCGACTTTTGTTCGTTTACGGATCTCCTCATTTCTGATTCGATCTCGCAAGGAAACACCGAGCGTAAATTTACATTCTGCAAATGTGTTAATTGGTCTGACCAATTTCCAGTGAGGGTTTTTGTCATTGTCATTTTTTGCCAAATGTCATGATTACGCTATATGTTTTGATTCCCTTGCGAGTGTCGAAATATGCGGCATAAACGGTTGTATTTTTGATTGTGTTGACTTAGAAGTTTGTTTATTTCACAACTGAATGGGATGGCAGAACTGGGTATTTAATTCAACTTGTTACCTCAAAGCGTTCTTGATAAAGACGGACAGCAAAGTAATTCTACCCTTCGCGTGCCACTAAATCGTTTCCTATTGCTTCCATTGTTTTTCCGGTAGACCTCCGTGGGTAAGTAGAACGAGGTTTCTTTTTTCCTTTTGTGGTACGGAACCATGCGAATGGTGTCGGTAGCAGTCCCTAGTTACACTGTAAGATAATCTCAGCCCGTCTGGAGATTATAAACCGTTTGTTTACGTTACGCTGTTGACATTTCATTTAATTTGATATGCATGAAGTGTTTCTCCGTTTGTCTGTGTAATAGGCACAGATTGTCGTATAATGCAAATAGATAATTTTGAGCTAGTAAAGCGTTAAATTACCTACCAAATAAAACAGTGGTAGTAAACAGAGTGGTAACATTAAGTCGGTATGCACACGTAGCAACTTTTAGTTTTCTATTGCGTCAACTCGCAACTAGCATTTTTTTTCATATTATACAATGTCGCCTTATATAAACTGGTGAAACTTAAACAGAACTTCTAATTATTTTAGAGAAACCGGGCCCTATTATTTTCATTCTTAAAAACGGGCTAGTTTTTATTTTTATTATTCCTAACAAAAAAAAGAAAAAAAAATCTAAGAGCATCCTGTCTAGTCTGAAACGTCCCTACGTCATCGCCTCTGTCTCTCTCATTTCAATCGTGCCCCACTCTTCCCTCGGGGTGCACGCACGGGACACGGGGACGAGGTGTTTTATTTTACGTTGAAATCAAAATAGTTTTTGGCGATTTTCGCGAAAACTAGCGTAAAAAAAATATCATTTTTTTTACAAAAATGATTCATTTATGTTTTTGTTTTAGCTCTTTAAATTTCACCAGTTTAAAAAAGGCGACCTTATATTTCATATTATATCATATTATTTTCATATAATATTGAGCAATTGCACAGACGCGACGTAGCTACTCTAGTTGCGAGTTTCGACAATCGCAACTATTTCCGGTTGCTGTAACTGATGATTTGATTTGCACAAACTATGATTTGCAAATTTTTATGAAAAATCGACTTCCCATACAAAATTACCAAACAGCTGATTGAATTATATAAAAACTAAAAAAAATTATGCTTATTCTTAAAAGTAATATTGGACTACATCAAATACATTGATCTTAAAGTTAGTAGCCAAAGCACTTGTGTTCCAAAAATAAAAAACAATAAAAAAATCACTCTGAAGTATTAGAATATGACAGACATGTGTTATTCGGACTCGCCCACTGAAGTTTCCATACAAAGTTGGTACATTAGTTCAGGAATCGAGTCTCACAATTTAATTACAAATGAATTAGGTATAAAAATTTAATTACAAATGTATAGTTTTTAGATTTTTCTCCGTACTTTTAGTTTAAGACGACAAATTTCATAGATTTAGGACAATGGAAAGTACTCTATAATTTTTAATTCCGTTGAGAGTATAGAAATGTAGTTTTTGCGGCTTAAACGACCGTATTTTTTTACGTAACTTAGAAGTAGTTTAAGTAAAAATGGCGGAAAATTTTGTCAAACAAATTATATGACATTTCTATTTTAAAAAAGGAGTAAAAAAGTTTACGTTTCCATTTTAATTAGGGAAAATTAATAGATTTTTATTAATAACAATTGTTTTGTGGATGGATTTTCTGTATACTATACCTACTTATTTCTCTTTCCAAACTTGATTCTTAAACACTTCCTAAAATTTGGGTAGTACTTTTTCGAACAGCCTGAATAAAAAGGTCCTTATTCTCATTTACTTATAAACAAGCCCATTGAACTGTAATGTCATTACTTTCATTCAAAATACGGAGTGATTTATTAAATCAACCTAACAACCTTTTAAGATTGGGATCCTACTATCTTCCTAACTCGATCTAAGCCTTTGTCGAATACCTATTAAATCAATCTGTTTGACATGATAAGGTACTCTAGGACTTATTCAATGGTCCTTGAGAAAAGCTGGATAACGTTGATTTATTATTAACTATATACAGGTCAATCGTCAAATCCAACTCGGCTGGGCAGCGTTCGGAAAACTACGTAACGTCTTCTTGTCCAAAATATCTCAGTGCCTAAAGACGAAAGTCTACAACCAGTGTGTGTTACCAGTGATGACATATGGAACTGAAACGTGGCCTCTCACTATAAGCCTCATAAGAAAGCTCAAGGTTGCACAGCGTGCTATGGAAAGGGCTATGCTTGGCGTTTCTTTGCAAGATCGAATCAGGAATGAGGAGATTCGTAAACGAACAAAAGTTGCTGACATAGCCCAACGGATAAGCAAGCTGAAGTGGCAGTGGGCGAGGCACATAGCACGTAGAACTGACGGCCGATGGGGCAGAAAGGTTCTGGAATGGAGGCCACGTACCGGCAAGCGCAGCGTAGGACGTCCACCTACAAGGTGGACAGACGACCTGGTAAAGGTTGTAGGAAGCCGCTGGATACGGGCCGCTTTCAACCGGCCAATCGGGAAGTCACTGGGGGAGGCCTATGTTCAGCAGTGGACGTCCTATTGCTGAAATGATGATGATGATAATGACTTATATACAGGTTGGCCCATTTATTGCGAACCCTTTTTTTAAGTACAGGGCTTTATTACAGTTCACTTAGGAAGAATTCGTTCCGTGAAAACCAATAGGTTAGAAATTATGAGTGTTTAAAACGTCAATGACATTTCAGTCACATAAATCACTCTTGTATGGAGACTATGCCACTTACAATCGTGAAGTGTTAAGTATGGAAGTAAATTTAGCAGGTCATGTGCGTTTTGGGTTAGTATGGCTTAACTATTTGGCTAAACTATTGATGTTCATATACAAGTTTTAAAAAAATATGACTTCTCAATCATTAAAAACATTAGTTCCACGTAAGTAACTAATGTTTTATTATATGAGTTGTTATTACGAAGCCCTCTGTGTTATTACGAAGCCCTCTGTCTAAAGCAAGTTTAGTCAGCCAGCCTATACAGGGTTGCATTGCAAAGGGGTACCAAAGTTAAAATATAAGATCTAGGGAACAATATAAAGAAGCGTCTAAATCGTTTTTATTTTTAATAATCGTATGTTATGAAAAAAAATTTTTTTTAAATATCCGTAAAGTAAAATCAATAGAGAAACTAAGAAAGCCGCGCGGTCCTTCATCAGAGGCGTAAGTACGGCGAGCTTACAAGGACCTTACGCAGTGCACATACGATGCAATTTTTCCATAAATGAGTAAATAATCCACGCGTACTATTTTCAAAAGAAGAAAGAAATAATTAAATGTGAAAAAAAATTTCTTGTTTTTGCATAGTTCGATTGAGTTACTGATTCTGAGCCACTCCTAAAGATTTGGCACCCCTTTGCAATGTAACCCTGTATAGTTTACCAAGGAAGTGCTTTACCACTTTTAATGACATATTCCAGTAAAATAATATTTCGATAAAGCTTATTGTAATACATTATCGTAATTGGTTAACTGTAAGCCAATCACAAGGCAAAGGTTAAAGGTCCATGCAATTTGACCAGTGAAATCAAAGCAATAGAAAATATTAAATAAAAGCAAGAACTGATATACTAGCATGAGCACCAAAACACGATATGATTTAGCGATATATCGACACCAACTGTAAAATTATGATAGAAATAGCCGTCATTATGAATTTTAATCGAAATAGCGATCATAATATGCTACGTCACCGGCACAGCGATTCTAAATGACATCTGTCATATTTTTACAGTTGGTGTCGATATATCGCTTTATTATATCGTGTTTTGGTGTTCATGCTAGGGGGGCTGACTTATCCTTATAATTCGAAGAGGTTTATGCTAGAAACCACATTTAACCGTAAAAAATAATAAACTTTAGATTTATGATGATCTGTCATTTGACAACTCAAATCATTTGTTAAAAAGAAAAATTCTCAATTTTTTTTTAAATCTCTGTAAATTGTTCAAAACAGTCTATGGCAGCTAAAGCCGCAGCAAGTTCAATAAGAAGTTTGTTATCACTTCCAAGTTCAAATAATCACAAAAGATACTATAGACGTAATGGATCAAGTTAATATTCGGTATGTGCGAAGTGGGTGGTGGGGGCCGTCAAATCGATCGCAGCACGCAATGTAGCAGGAATGTGAAAAAACTCTGGACTATCATGTGTCAAATTGCTATATTTCCATAGAATTCCATACTAACGTTATTATGTATTTTTAAGTGAAAACGTTAAAATTCGCGATAAGTGTCATACGTGTTCAGTTAAAAAGTGTATGAACAATGGGAAAAACATTTCGTACATGTTTTATTGTTTCCAACATCAAAATGGAAATTGGAGCAAAGAAATAAATGGATAGCTGCAGCTGTGAAAAGAAAAAAGTTTGTAGGGAATTTGTGTTACAGACGTTTGTCTTATGATCACAGATCTTATTAAGTGGCTTTGTCCGTTGGTTCTGAGTTCTTCAAAATCTCTCACACGCTGTGCTAATATATTTTTTTCCCTTTTTGCACATTTTGAGGTTGGAAAGTATTAATTAAAATCCCGTAGGTCTTATAAAATTCGTATTTTAGTTCAAGTAAGAAAATCACTTATTATAATATGCGCAAACTATTTAGATATTTTCATCTAATTTCGAAGAAAAACAATCAGAAAATCATTTTCAAACCATCCAGTAGCCATAATTTGAGAGACTCAAGTCCACAACAATTGTGGTCACTAGGGGCGCTGTCATCGCGCACACAGCGAATAGGCGAAAATAAACCACCAAAACGCGATATGATATAGCGATTTATTGACACCAAATTGACACCATATTATGATAAATATAACCGCCATGTTGCATCGCCGTGTGCCGGTAACGTCACATGTTATGATCGCTGTTTCGATAAACATTCAAAATTACGGCTATATGATAATATCTATCACATTTAAAAAAAATACAGTTGGTATCGATGATGGCGATATGATAATATCTATTACTTTTTTTTTTAAACTACAGTTGGTGTCGATTAGAGTTGTAAAGTGTCCGTCACGTTATAAATATCTGACCAATATGACCGAGCAAATTGGACATTTTCTCAATGTGACCGGGCATTTTGGACATTTATTGTCACTAACGTCACAATCAATTCTATTGAAAAACTATGAAAAAAAAATTTGGTCACAAATAAGTGAATTATTATAAGAAAGACAGGCTTTAGTATTGATAATCTGTAACAAAATGAAATTTCTAAAATAATTTATCTTTTTGCAGGAACAAACTAAAAAGCGTCGTATCGTTACGCACGATTATTTTTTTTGAGTTCAATCCAGATCCAATTACATGTTTTATTGTCAAATACTTAATATTTAGAGTACTTAAGACTTACTTTAGAGGAACTCTTCCTTTTTTTATTTATCCTAAAAAAAAATTATCTGACCATCGTGACAATAAATGTCTAATGTGACCGAGCATTTATCATAAATGACGGACGCTTAGCATCAATTACAACTTTATTTACTTATCGTCAATTTACAACTCTAGTGTCGATAAATCGTAATATTATCATATCGTGTTTTAGTGGTCGTGCTAGAGGCGCTAATAGTTGCTTTTATCTTGCTGTACCTTCGGTTTTTTTTTTTGCAGTTAACTAGAATACTAGTTAGTAAAGTATATTTTAAAACTAGTTTACATTTTAGGCTGAGGCTATTTCCTTTCGAGGGATACGAGATCAATAATTTTAAATTTTTCCTACTAGGGCATCGTTACCAAGTGCGTATTGTAATAGGGAGGACGACTATCTTTTTTTCTACGTCCATTAGGTCGATTAATAAAAAGTATTGGAAACGTATTTTTTCTTTATTCAGGTAATCGAAATATTACAGTGATACTTAGTATTGATTGATGCATACATTTAAGACGTGACAGTCTTTGTTACAATTTTAACTTAGAAATGATGTTACGAGCCTCATCTCCCGAACTTTGACGCGCTTTATCTTTTTCATTTTTTGGTTGATTGACAAAAAAAAAATGTGTCCATAATTTTTTGATAATCTAACTAACAGACTTAATAGAATTTCATTATCAGTCGTTATTCATATTATAAAATAGTAAGGGAACCATAGAATTAGAAAAAAACACTAATTTTAAATTTGTAAGGCATTGAAAACGGAACAAAATCGCACTTTCTACTCCTTCGTGTCTCCTGTCACTACCAATCGTTTCTGTGTACTCTAGAGGGGTTAAGAGTAGGGTCGCTGCCGCACTGGTGTCAAATAAATAGCCAAATTTCAAAGGAAATGCTTAGAGCCATCCTTATCAAAGTCTCTGTCAATTAATTAAAATCTTTTATAGCTGTTACGTCAAATCCAACCCTATGTATACTACATTAGGTGGATTTCAAAGAATTTTCCTCCTTCGGATTGAGATAGATTTATCATAGTTTTCTCACAGTTAAGCCTTTGACTGCCACGAAACTAGATACAATAGAATATGTATTGTTTGGGGGTCAATTATGGCTTTTTGTTGTAACAATGGGATTAAATTATTTATTTAAAGCATAGATTTAAAATTACACAAAAATTTTACTTATAATCCTTAAAATGAACGGATACAATTTTGGTACGTGAGTATTCATGTATTTTATTTGTAAGACTCACTGTATGTCAGTCTTGTACCAAATAAATGATTTTCTATTCTATTTTATTCTAAAATATAATAAATGTAAAAAATATTTTCGCTGTCTAGTACATTTTTAAGGCCACTTACTGAACCGACTTTGATAAATTTTTTTAATGATAAAGCTAATAACTAATAACTTTTCTATACAGGGTTATTTGTAAAACATCAACAACCTCCTAGGGACTGATTCTGGTGCTCAAGTATAAATGAAAATTTTTGTTAGATTTCAATATATATTTTGTTTGATATGATATGTATATTTTGTTTATAAGTAAGATTTAATTGCACGACGACGAAATGTTTGCAAACTATAAATCGGTAAAACATGTTTGTTCATATTATACATATTTCTAGTTCTACCTGTGAAGACCTATAAGTGGTTTAGAAATGTCATATACTGCTTCCTACCACCAATTTGTAAACCCTGGTTTTCCTAAAATAAATAAATAAATATTATAAAAAATAAAAAATATATGTAATAAATAATAATATTGGACAACATCACATACATTGCGCTGATCCTGTGGTAAGTAGCCAAAGCACTTGTGTTACAGAAATCAGAAACAACGACGGTACCACAACACCCAGACCCGAGACAATATAGAAAAGTTATTTTTCTACATTGACCCGGCCGGGAATCGAACCCGGAACCTCAGAGATAGCGACACCAAGTCCGGTATGCTCGCCTCTCGGCTACGGAGGTCGTCAATATATGTATGTCCCAAAAAGTTATTGTATTTGAGCACCAGAATCAGCCCCTAGGTCCTAGGGGCTTTGGGGCCTAGGAGGTTGTTGATTTACAAATAACCCTGTATAATAACTTTTCTATATTGTCTCGGGTCTGGGTGTTGTGGAACCGTCGTTGTTTCTGTTTTCTGTAACACAAGTGCTTAGGCTACTAACCATAGGATCAGAGCAATGTGTGATATCAAAAAAAAGGTTGACGGTTAAGGGCAAAGATTACTTACCGAAAAGTATCCCATAACTTAGTAAAAGTTAAGTAAAGGGTGACAAATGGTACCTAAACGTCACAGAACTTAACATAAGAAATAAAAAACAAACTTAAACACTATTTCTTATCTTTAGCACATACAGATCTAACAAAAAGTTACGCAAAAATAAATCACGCCGTGTGTATTCACTAACTCGTAAACAAGTTTAACCCAGGCGGAGCAGTAGCCAAGCAGTCAAAGTGTATGCCTACTTGTTGCCTCCCGACATGCAAAACTATTAGGTAATATTTGCTATTGTTAACGCATCTGTAGTGCAGTTTATGCCACATAATAACTTGTATTGTATTGTTTTATAATGATCTTACGAACGCTCGATGTCGAATCACGGTGTACGGTAAAACCAAAGATGTTTTTTGCTACACTGTGAAGATAAAACTAGATATAAGCTTTTAATGTAACTTGTTTTTAAATAAATAAATAAAATAAAAAACATAGCCCCAAGCAGCACATTTACAGCGCGACGGCTGATGACAAGTGCTAAGTGAATATCCATCATTATCATCATCATTTCAGCCATAGGACGTCCACTGCTGAACATAGGCCTCCCCCAGTGACTTCCACATTGGCCGGTTGGAAGCGGCTTGCATCCAGCTTCCTGCAACCTATTGTAACATTTATTATCGCACATCCGGTATAGTTAACATTTTACCCTGCATACTGTATAGTTAAACAGTCACTCATTTGACTCGAGTACAACCGGTGGGGAAATCACTAGTCGGTAGTGGTGGTAGTGGGAGTTATGAAATATCAGTATCCGACGCAGAACGAGCTCAGTCTTATGATTACCTCGCGAGTGGTAACATCGCTCGAGTACTGTGCAATTAATGCTGAAATATAAAGTCAAACATATAACTTCGTTTTATTTCAAGAAGAATATTCTCTGTTTGAGAAATTAGTGAAAGTGTCAGTCTTTACGACTAAGTGCCAGTCTTTTTCACTATACTAGGTCGTCTGTCCACCTTGACGTCCTATGCTGCGCCTCCCGGTACGCGGCCTCCATTCTAAAACCTTTCTGCCCTATCGAACGTCAGTTCTACGTGCTATGTGCCCCGTCTACTGCCACTTCAGCTTACTAATCCTAATATCCACCAGTGTGCGGCCTTTTGAAAAATATTTTTATGCAAACTTTGTGTTTATATTTATAGTCAGAATATAATATTACTAGCTTCAGCCCGTGGCTGCGCCCGAGTGGAGTTAGATCTCTCACTTAAAGTCTTTATCAACGACCCATGTCACTGCCAAGCTCGAAATAATTCAATAATACAATAAACCACATCAATGCCTTGCTCAAAAGTAAAAGATAAAAGACGCTATCGCCGATGCACTAAAATTTTATTACCATTAAAAAACGTTATATTAACCTTAAAAGATAGACAAATGCTTTTTTTTTAGAAATTTTAAATGGGAACAATTCTGTAATACACGATTATTGCGTAACATTAACCGTGCGTAACGCAACAAAAGCTCTCAAAAGGAATTATTTTTCCAATTTTTGCAACATTTTTCATTGATACTCCGCTCCTATTAGTAGTTGCATAATGTCAATAGCCTAAAACCTTGCTCGATAAATGGGCTATCCAACACAAAAATACTTTTTTAAATTGAACCAGTAATTCTTGAGATTAGCGTGTTTAACCAACCAAACAAACAAACAAACTCTTTAGCTTTATAATATTAGTATAGTAGTTATAATGTAATATAGTAGCAGTCATAAAAAAACCCTACAATATTTGACACAGCTTTTTTTATATCTTAGACTCAATTCCGCTTTATGTGCAGAGCGGTTATTCTGCCAATGTCGAGTAATTCTTGATATATATACTTAGTCTGGTCATAAATACTGTTACAATTAAAAATAAACAAAATATTACATTTGAATTTGGAATCTGTCATTTTTATGTTCATTGAGTTTTTTCATTTTGGCGCCAATACATTGTACAATATTTTGCGATATTAAAATGGAGTGGGGTGATAAAGAGAACCGAACCGCTGTGATTGCATTACACAAACCATTGGCTTGGTATTAGTTAAATGTTGATGATTTTTGGTCAGTTTTAGAGAGTACGGCCTGCTCTAAACGCCATGATAATATGGAGTCCTTAAAACAATCCGTACGATCGGCAGTGAAGAATTTTCCCATGGAAAGAGTGCGTGCTTCTTTAGATAACTGGCCTCAACGTTTAAAGGACTATATTGCAGCCAATGGAGACTACTTCGAATAAGCTTTTTATATTTTAAATTGTTTTATATTTATGTATTAAACTAACACACTGTAAAAGTAATAAATGTTATTTGCAATAGTTTTTTTTTTGTTTCAGTATTTATGGCAAGACTAGGTAGTGTTCACAATAAATACCGGATGTATTTAGTGCTTTTATTGGATTCAGTGAAGGCTACTCTTCCCTTAGAAGCAGGTTTTAAGACGCTATCGGGTCTAAAGCAAGTTGTCTTCAGACAAGTCACTTGACACTCGATGCAATGTTGAATACAATGATATTTCAATAATTTCAGTTTCGGTTTCTATCACTTTACCAAACATTAGAACACAAACTACACCCAACTTGCACTCTAAAGCTCTTTGATCTTATATATAAAAATGAATCTCGATTTCCCTTGGTCATCGCATCACGCATGAACAGATGGAACGATTTCGCTAATTATTTTCTTGTTGATGAAAAAAAAATATGATTAAGTTGCGCAGAAAATCTTTTATGAATAAACTAAAGACCATGAGAACGAAGTCGCGGGCAACAGCTAGTTGATAAATAAAAACCATTAAAATAGATAGACCATGCTTTTCGTGCGACTACTCCCCACCGAATCTTTTCTTATAGTTTATGAAAAAACAAGATAAGTACTAAAGTGCCATGTGATTGACAACCAACGCTATCTATGTTAAGTTTTAAGAACTGAAAACTAAACAATAGATTCACGTCCCTCTTGCCTGTCGCCAACTCATATGTTAATATGAATAGCAATGTTTAATATTCACAGCGAGTCCGGCTGTTCAATCCCATGTTGAATTCCCTTTGTCACAGAAAGACGTAATCCTGTTTCCCTCGGGGATTTCCCAGATGAAAAGTTGCCTGTTGGAAACGTTTAGAAATCTTACGTGTAGAGATATTTTCTCTAACGAAAAACATAAAGATAATGCTGACCAACTTATATCATTAATTAATTAGTCATACGTAGGTCACACTATAAGTTTTGCGTAACTTAAAAAAACAACATGTTATAACCAAAATATTATGTTTATTGCTTTTCAAAATACTCTCTTTTACATTTTAAACATTATTTCATGCGATCGAACCATTTTTTAAAACAGGAGGACCACAGATCTGAAGGCAGGTTTTCTACGTGCTGATTGAACGCTATCACTGCCTCTTCGGAGTTGGTAAAAGTAAAACCTCTCATCAAATCTTTGATTTTGGGGAAAATACAGAAATCACAGGGTACTAGGTCGGGGCTATGTGCAGGACGGGTGACAAGTTTTTCTTTTTCGGAAGCTAAAAATGACTTTGTTTTGTTGGCCGTGTGTGAAGAAGCGTTGTCATGATGTAGGAGAACGCGGCTTTTGGGTCGTCTTTCGCGAACTTTTCCTAACTCCCTGGGTAAACAAATGGTAGAATACCACTCGGCATTAACACTCTTTTGATCTTCAAGTGGAATTGTACAAATGGGACCCGTAGCTGAGAAAAAAAACGCGATAATTTTTTTACCAACGTTTCTCGCCTGCCTCGCTTTTGTTGGCCTGGGCCCCGATCGCGCTAATAAAATCGAATCATTACCACACCACATCCACACCACTTCCGTAACGTTTGAGACATTTGGTATCGCGCTAAAAAAGTTCGTGCCATTTCCAAACCACTACCCAAACGTTACCGCTGTCAGATGTCTTATGAATGAAAGGTTTGAAAAAAGCAACTTTTTATCAACCAAAGTTCAAACGTTTGAGTAAATTTACCTAATTCTGATCAAAAAAACACCTCATTCACGTCCATTTTTGGAAATATTTGACTAATTAGACGTGTATATGCCTTACAAACTGCATAAACTAGTGTAAATAAAAACTGTAATGTTGTGTTGTGTGTGACGCCGATAACACTCCCATGGGATTCTTGGAAAACTCTTTCACCACCTTTTTACTTTGAAGTGGTCTCACTCAAGAAAATAGTGTTCACCCAGTGATTACAGTGATAAACGTTGTAAATAAACAGTTAATATTAGATAATTTAAGAATACAATAATCATTTGTTTTTATTCCAAAATATTTCTTCTTAACATACCTATCTTAAAATCTAAATCCCAAGCTATCTACTCAGAAAACTGGAATACATCATAATCTATAACACCAAAAATATTTACAAGATATAGTCATTTAAAGATGTAAATACCTATGTAATTATCCTAAAATAGTTATTTTAGAAAGTTTTCCGTTCCCTTATTCACCACTCTTAACTAGGTACCTATTTTAGTTCCAACAGAATAATCAAAAGTAGCTCTGTTTCTGTAATGTTAATGTAAAATTAATTAGAACCACCGGTCATCAATGAGGTTTTTGTTGTGATGAAAAGATGAGATGATTATAACTTTTTTCTGTGAAATTATAGAGACAGTCATGTATTATGTAGTGTTAATATTATATTAATTAATGATGTAATATCTCAATGAAATACATACTACTAATAAATAATTCAGTAATATATCTAGCTGCGGCAGGAATGTTAAACAATTATTAAGATTTTAGATGTGTAGTTGTATTAATGCAATAAATTGTTGAGAAATATAGATAGATGCCAATACAGGTTATACTAAATGGAAGATACAATGAAAAGAATCACTCTTGAAGTTGTTAACTAGTGTACGCTGAAACTGGTTTGTCATTTGGGATTTTGTGTTATGTATCTTATTAATTTAATTTTTTACTAATACTATGTAGTAACAATAGATAATACTTATTTAATCTACTAGTCGAAAATATGCAGTAAAAATAATGTTTTAAAATGTCAATCAAAAAGTTTTAGTTTATTCGGCACACTAAAATTAAACTTGCTTGTAAAACAAAAAAACCTATAATATCTAGATAGAGTTAAGACTAGAGTTGAAATAGCATTCAATATAAAGCTTATAACTTGTTATGCTTACTTACTATTATAGCATCATTAAAAAGTTGGGGAATTACACCTACAATTACAATGATTTAAAATTAAAATAGGCAAGTAAACTGAGAACATAAGGAAATAAACAGTATAGATGTATAAATAATTTCATTTCAAGTTTCTATGGAAAACAAAGAACTTTATTAAACCTATGCTTTATACATAA
This sequence comes from Anania hortulata, assembly GCA_963576865.1. Taxonomy (NCBI): domain Eukaryota; kingdom Metazoa; phylum Arthropoda; class Insecta; order Lepidoptera; family Crambidae; genus Anania; species Anania hortulata. Next base: position 2,903,657 of record OY756410.1, read on the forward strand.
GTTAACTTTCATAAACTAACCAAAGATTAAAGCTTCTTTGCTCTGTGTGCTCACACTAAGTAGGTACACTATGTGACACATTTTTACTTCTTGAATTAAGGGAGTCTCCAGAGTATGAGTTTTCTTCAGATAAGTAAGGTTTTTTTAGTATAGCAATAGAAGCTAAATCCTTTTATTATTGTTCTTCTACTTTTCTTAAGGGGCGATAAACATATGTTTTACCGCCGGGGTAACACTGTCCGACCAGTATCTTGTGAGCAGCAGTTGCATTTGCAAGTTGTAAATAATGTAACCTAAAATAGTTATTTTAGAAAGTCTTCCGTTACCTCACCACTACCCATCTTAACTACCTGTTTTAGTTCCTACAGAATAGTCAAAAGTAGCTCGGTTCCTGTAATGTTAATGTAAAATGTTCAATTAGAACCACCGGTAAATACTTACATTATTATATTAATTAGTGATGTAATATCTTCCTTAAATGCATACTAGCATTGAAGAATACAGAAATTTATCGGCACACTAAAATTAAACTTGCTTGTAAAATAAAAAACCTGAATTATCTAGATAGAGTTAAGACTTTAGAGTTGAAATAGCATTTAAGATAAAGCTTGTAACTTGTTATGATTACATAGTTCATAGCATCATTAAATAGTTTGGGAATAACCCCTACAAAAACAATGATTTAAAATTAAAATAGGCAAGTAAAATGACAACATAAGGAAATAAACACTACAGATATATAAATAATAACAAGTTTCTATGGAAAACAAAGAGCTTTATTTTATTAAACCTATGCTTTACACATAATTTAACTTTCTTAAACTAACCAAAGATTAAAGCATCTTTGCTCTGTTTGCTCACACTAAGTAGGTACACTATTACACATTTTTACTTCTTGAATTAAGGGAGTCTCCTGAGTCCTGCTGGCTGATGAGTTTTCTTCAGATAAGTAAGGTTTTTTTATTATAGCTAGGTCAGCAATGGAAGCTAAATCCAAATTATTGTTCTTCTACTTTTCTTAAGGGGCGATAAACATATGCTTTACCGCAGGGGTAACACTGTCCTGCCAGTATCTCGTGAGCAGCATTTGCATCATGTTTTATGTTATAAGTTTTAATTAATGTTAAAAACTTTAAAACAAACAGCTGACTGAAAGCTGCACAGATTATTAATTTCCTCTTTGCGACAGAGTATGTCCAAGGAAAGCTGTCATTAAATGACATTTAGTTTTTTTTTGCGTCACAAGACTAGTGCGGCTAGTCACAAATTGCTTAATCGAGTGTCGATTATACACAAATCACAGATATTACTCAAAAATACTAGGTGTGCCGTCCCTACAGAAACAAAGTTTTATCGAATGGTAACGATTCAACTGATGACATTTAGCACAATACGGATTTTGCTTCCAGCTGCATTGTTATTGAATCGTAGCCATGTTCAAATTGGATACGTTTCACGTTCGAACCGCTTACGTAAAAATTAGTGCGATTGGGGCCCTGTTCTCATTTTCAAACACCCATTCACAAGATTGCTGTTTTTTTTTTCGGGTTCAAAACAATAAATCCACGTTTCGTTTCCTGTGACAATGTCATAAACAGCATTAGAATATCCGTGGTCGTACTTCAGTAGCATCTGTGAGCACCATTCCACGCGAGCCCGCTTCTGCTCCGCTATCAGTTCATGAGGGATCCAAGGACAGCAAAGTTTCCGAACTTTCAATTCTTCGTGTAAAATTTTCTGAATTTGGCTCATACCAATCCCCAATAGTCCAATTGTCTCATAGGTAATCCGCGGGTTTTCTTCAATTAGCCGCTTAACAGTGGCCACATTATTTTCGTTGACGGCAGTTGAAGGCCGCCCTTCACGAAATTTGTCATGTAAAGAAACTCGACTTCTCTCAAATTCAGCAAACCATCGCCTCACAGTACTTAAACAAGGTGCTTCTCTCCCAAAAGCATTTTGAAGTCGAGCGGCACAGTCTTGAGGAGAAAGTGAACTTTTAAAATCATAAAAAATCATCGCTCTAAAATCTATTCGACTTAATTCCATTTTGGTTGCGTACGTAGAACTTTGATGTGTGATAAAAAACAATTGACAAATCATTTCACGCCAATTGTTTTTTTTATTAATAAGAAGGTTGCAACGTTTAAAAAAATATAACATTCGAAATTCAAATAGTTCCGATTAGGTAGAAGTGCAAAACTTTTAGTGTGCCCCATGTATATTCATACATAGGTCATCTTCCGGACACTTATAATCGTCCAAAAAAGCTTGCCCTACCACCGCTTCGGGACTCATATCGGCTGGATGAGAAGAAACGGCGCAACAAACTCAGTCACCTTTGTCAGCCTTATTTTGGAAATACAGAAGTGAGATATATGTTTTATTTTATTAGAGTGACTTGGTTGCTTAGCGATCACCTCGCCTCATAATTAAAACGAATAAACTTATCAAGTTACAAATAATCAAAAAGGAAGGAGGAAGAGTCAGTTGTAAATAAGTTTATTTACGAGTACTCTGATGTTATCATCATCATCATGCCAGCTTATTGCAGTCCACAGCTGGATGTTAGCGAAAGACGCCAAGGAGCACGATCTGCCGCTATTTTTATTCATCCACTACCATTTTCCTATGGTAGTGGATTACAAGGGAAAAGGTTGACATTAGTGATCGAGTTTCTTGCGCTGCTTCTTCTCGGCGCTAGCCCACAATATTGTCACAATAAGCAGTGGTAGGGTTAAAAAATAATTGTGTCGTATAAAAGAGCTTAATATAGGCCTGTTTGCAGAAATAAATTGGTTTTATTGGTTTTAATGAATACTAGTGCTGTAATTTAACAATCGATATTATCGATAGGCCTATCAATAGTGGCCTATCGAGTGGCAACACTAGTATGAATTTAATTACGTACAAACTTGTTCCTTACCATCATACTATTCATACCAGCCAATGTAAATTATTTTCAATATTTTATATTAGATTCCTTCGATATCGTCAATGATTCCGACTTATATTAAATTCTGTAACTTACCAATAATCGAAAATCAAAGGAACATTTTTGCAAAGACATTTTATGTAATAGAAGTTTAATTTATTGAAATTTCAGAAGCCATTGTCTGTGAATGAGTATTAATTAATATTCAGTAAGATTGTACTAGCATTAGACTATAGCACGTAGAACTGACGGCCGATGGGCCAGAAAGGTTCTGGAATGGAGGCCACGTACCAGCAAGCGCAGCGTAGGACGTCGACGTCGTCGTGGACAGACGACCTGGTAAAGGTTGCAGGAAGCCGCTGGATGCGGGCCGCTTCCAACCGGCCAATCTGGAAGTCACTGGGGGAGGGCTATGTTCAGCAGTGGACGTCCTATGGCTGAAATGATGATGATGATGAAGCCTTGTACTATTGCAACTATATTAGATCTATACATTGTCTATCTATATATATTAAAATGAATTGCTGTTCGTTTGTCTCGCTAAAACTCGAGAATGGCTGAACCGATTTGGCTAATTTTAATCTTGAAATATTCAGGGAAGGTTTAAAAGGTCAGAAAATATAAAAAAATGCAAGGAAAGTAGTAAAACAACTATTTTATTTTCCTATACAAACTGTTAGTACCTGTCAAACAAATTAGCGGAACAAAGTTCGCTGGGTCAGCTAGTACATAATAAAGTCGCTTCTCCTATCTGTACGCTCAGACTTAGCTATTAACTACGGGTTTTTCTGCGGTTTTCATTAATAGACACAATAAAGTAAAGTAAAAGTTTATTCAGTATAAAAATACATTGATATTAATTGTATGAAAACATTACATTACATTTTACAAAATAAAGAATGTGCTGATAACACTAGATAATAATGCTTACGCTACTAACTTTATTAATAAGAACTACGCAAGGTGTATGCTTACAAGTCATAATAATAGTGAGTTATTATGACATAGGCATATAGGTCAGGTTGGTGATTTTAGATACCTAAACATAGTAAATAATTACTTGTATCTCAGGCATCACATTAACATACAATGATTCAAGATGAAGGTTTATGTGTATATAATACATGCATTTTGTATTATGAATGAACTAGAGACCACGCGAACGAAGCCATCTTGTGGGTGGACGTCCTACACTGAGTTTGCCGGTGCGGCCTCCATTCTAGAATCTTTCTGCCCCATCGACGGTCAGTTCTACCTACTTGCACAAGGTGGACAGACGACCTGGTAAAGGTTGCAGGAAGCCGCTGGATGCAGGCCGCTTCCAACCGGCCAATCTGGAAGTCTTTAGGGGAGGGTCTTCAGGAATGAACATCCTATCACTTAAAATGATGAAAGCGGCCATAGTTAGAAACGTAGTGAAAACTTCAAGTGTATTTGTAACACGGTTCAAAAGATACATCTCTGTGGCAGAAATATTTTAGTAATAGTATTTTGTTGGCCCCCCTTGGTAAGGGTCCATTCGCACATTACGACTTTTTGGTCTCTCTAACCCCCCCTCCCGCTATGAAACCCAATTTTTTCTATTTTTTTGATAAGCACTTCACGTATGGCACGTTACGGCTATGACCTAGGCATAAATTTTTCGCACAAAAAAAAATAAGAAATTTTTGAAATATGTATTTTTTGATAACATTACATACATTGCTCTGATCCTATGATAAGTAGCTTAAGCACTTGTATTACAGAAATCAGAAACAACAACGGTACCACAACACCAAACCCGAGACAATATAGAAAAGCTATTTTTCAGCATTGACCGACCGGGAATCGAACCCGGGTCCTTAGAGATAGCGACACCTAGTTTGCTCGCCTCTCGGCTACGGACGTCGTCAGCGGACGGAAGCAATTTTATTTATTTATAAATGTGGACGACACCTTAGGAACTGAGACCAAAAAAAAAACCGGCCAAGTGCGAGTCGGACTCGCGCACCGAGGGTTCCGTACAAACCTGTAGGTACCGTTATGAGTAAAAGTTTCACCCATCACGACAATCGAGTCATAGTTATGGTATTTTTATTGCAAAATGAAATCCATAACATTACGAAAGTTAAATTGCGGTTTACGATTTATGACGTATTAAAAAAAAACTAATTACTTGATCTCATTCAAACCAATTTTCGCTGGTAGTTTTTATGGTAATGTACATTATATATTTTTTTTAGATTTATCATTCTCTTATTTTAGAAGTTACAGGGGGGAGACACACATTTTACCACTTTGGAAGCGTCTCACACGCAAACTATTCAGTTTAGAATAAAATGATATTAAAAACCTCAATATCATTTTTAAAGACCTATCTATTGATATCCCACACGTATGGGTTTGACGAAAAAAAAAATTTCGAGTTTTAGTTCTAAGTATGGGGAGCCCCCAAAATTTATGTGAAAATCTTAATGCGGTTCACTGAATGCATCTACTTACCAAGTTTCAAAAGTATAGTCCTTAAAGTTTCGGAAAAAAGTGGCTGTGACATACGGACGGACGGACAAACGGACAGACAGACAGACAGACATGACGAATCTATAAGGGTTCCGTTTTTTGCCATTTGGCTACGGAACCCTAAAAACTAATCACTACGTTTTCTTAATACCTACTGTTGATTTACTAAGAATGTCAAAACGTTTTTAAAAAGCGAGGGATTCGTGAAATTAATTCCCAGTTTGTTAATATCCGCTCGCAGATTCTGGCTTTTCATTTTCCATTTCCTCTGACGCAAACGTTTCCATCGAATATGTATATTTTATTTATTTTTACAATTTAAATAATCCTCAATTACCTGTGGAAGCTTGGGTTTTAATTGAAATACGACATATTGGCGTAGTGGCGCGATAATCGCCTTAAACGCAGAGTCCCATGTTCGATTCCCAGTATGGGTCCCAAAAACGATAGAGCAGTATTAATAAATAATAATAATAAATATTGGACAACATTACATACATTGCTCTGATTCTAAGGCAAGTAGCCAAAACAATGTGTTATAAAAATCCTCTTATTAAATATTGAATAAAGCATTGGATGGATTGAATAGGCTAGTTCCCTGGGTCAAAAAATATTATTCTACTTAGTCCGTCAGTTCGATTAACAAAAAATATTGGACCCATATTTTGTCTTTAGTCAATTAAACAAAAAATGACGAAGATAAAGCGCATCAAAGTGAGCACGTGACGTCACGTCTTGCTAAAAAGTGTCACAAGGCGTGACGTTACGCGGAACTTTAACAGGCTATATCATCATCATTTTTTGTTTGATCGAGAAAAGAAAAAATACGTGTCCAATATTTTCTGTTAATCCAACTGACGGACTAATTAGATTTTTTAGGAAACTAGCCCATTATAATTTTTTATAGGCACACGTGTTGGGAAATTAATTGAAATAATTTATGTAGTACAAAAAAATAATTTATGTCTTCAAATGAAACTCGGGAAGTTGTAACCAATGAGCTATTTAAAAAAAACTTGATAGTACAACAACACGTCTTATTTTTCAACCGCTCCACATACTTTGAACTCTCTTCAAAACTTGAAACATTATAGAATGCAATAAATATATTGAATTGAATTGAATTGAATTGAAACTCATTCCGCAGACACACTACAATTTTATTTAATTCTGTTACACTTTGTATACTAATTCAATCGGCTGTTTTGTAATTTTGTATAGGGAATCGATAAAGTGACCCCTACACGTCACTTAAAGCCACGTCACGCCGTAAAGAATACACTTCCCCACCGCCGACAGGAGGCGTAACGTAAGAGTCGACTAATTCCTCTAGCACGAGACGGGCAGAAGCGTCTGAGTGCGAAATGTGATAAAAACTGCGCTCGCAAACCCGCCTGCCAAGCGTGGCGAGTATTGGCAATCCCCCCCGATGAAAGTCATCGGGGGAGGCCTGTGTTCAGCAGTGGACGTCCTATGGCTGAAATGATGAAGTCGATAAAATATTTTCATGCAAAGCAAAAGTCATAGAACAAAAGTAGTTCACCATGATGTGTAATATAATTAAGGTTTCAAGGTTATCCTTGAGTTATGGGACACCATGTATCTTACAAATAATAATATTATCACACCAGATTCAAATCAATTCAATTCAATTCTATATTGCTTACTAAGTGGTTCGTGATTTCGATGTTGTATATAATATAGGACTTTATAAAGTAGTTAGTTGTAAGCACTAAGATCAGCTTCTAATAGATTTTGCGTATTTGGAGTTTATGCTCGTTTTATAAGTAATTTGTATTCGTGTTAGTGACACCCCTTGACTCTAAATCCGATTTTTGGCTTTTTCATATGCTATTTGCCGAGTCAAGGAAATATTACTAGATCGATTTTGATGAAACTTCTTGTTTTTTAAATACCTAGACTTCAAATATTTTCAAATCCATGGAGCCGCAAGCAAGAACAAGTATTCCTTGAGATTATTTCATTTATAAGATATCTAATTATTGACCTGAAATTCTGGGTATTAATATTTATTGTCTACTATATCATGGTGCCTATAGTAAATCAGGCTCTGAATTAGCTGAAACTAGGTCATCAAGAGGCTTACACCCTCGTCAATCAGAAGACCTATTCAATTACCCACTCGTGTAATACAACTAGATAATTCTATTTTCCTTCATACAAAGAGAAAATAAACGACAAAAATAGTCGGTGATTTCCTAATTCCTTGCCTTTTATACCAATGTCTGAGCCAGATTATTTAGATTAAAAAGGGAATACGCGAAATAAGTGATGATATAAGACATCAACAAGATATAAATATATTCTTTCAACAATCACAACAATTATCTAGACCGGGTATTAGCGGGAAAACATACTTAAATACATTTATAAACATCTACGACTTAACTACAATGCTCGTGGTAATCACACAACATTTGCCCCATGCGGGATTCAACCTTTGAAGTCAGAGGCGCGAACTACTAAACCAGATGGTCGTCGAAGATCGTCGGTAAGATATAGATCGTGTCGTCATCATCATCATCAGCTTAACATTACTAGCAACGTTACTATTTCTTACGTAACTCAGTTGAAAGAGCAGTTGTGGGTTTGAATCCCACAAAAGGCATTGTTCAAGTTGAAATATTGTCCTCCATATCATCATGAGCCTCTACAAGTCTACTGCTGGCCATAGCCCCCCCCCCCCCCCCCCCCCAACCAAAGTGACCGGCTCTGGAATGCTTGCATCCAGTGGCTGCCCGTAACTTTGACTAGGTCATCGTCCACTGCGTGGGAGGCCTGCCCACGCTGCGCCTTCCTGTTTGTGATCCACTCGAGAATATTTTTTCCCCAACGGTTGTCAGTGTGGCAAGCGATGTGGCCTCCCTACTGTCTTTAGGTTCGCGATTCGAAAAGCTATGTCGGTAACTCGGTGGAATAAACGGGTTCACGAGTGTAGATACTAAGTACGTCTTAGCAAACGTAGTGTAGGATACCCTCCAGTTTTATGGACCGTCGTCCTTAGGAAGAGTCCTGCCAGCCAGGCAGTGGATCGATAAAAAAGCGGGAGCTTGTTCTCTTTGGCACTCTTTTGGGGGGGACTTACGTCCAGCAGTGGACATCAGTACTTTGATTCTTCTGTGGATTTCCTCATTCATATCATACCGCATAGATCGTGTACTGGAGGAGTTTCAACTCAGTATTTTTTTTACTTTATTTAAATCAAAGATATACGACCTTTCGATATCCAGGTAACTTTTTTTATAGTAAATAAATAATTCTTTATTTGCAATAAGACATGGTATTACACCGGTGTTATTAATTACAAAATATAGCTCAATGACATGTTTTGCCTAATATAACAAAGCATGCAAATGTATGGCTAAATCGAGGCGTTGTCAGTGCAGTAATCTATTTAAATCCGGTATAAACATTTCAGTGCTTTTAATATAGTAGTCTAGCTTTTATAACTAAGGTATTCTTTTACATTATAGAAGTTAATCTCATTAAAACATTGATAAAGTTTTATTTTAAATAGTCTATTTAACAATTTTAGAGCTTTTGGTAACTTATTATAAATCTTGACACACATAGCTGGATATGTGTGTATATCATTATAACTGAGCTACAGCTATCACTTTTAACTAATTTACTATGTCAAATCTTGAGTCAATATTAACTTCTAATTGTTCTTTAAGTACGCACCCTAGTTCGATGGACCGAAAACCTTAGGAAGATGGCTGGCAATGGCTGGATGAAAAAATCGAAAGACCTTGCTTTGTAGCGCTCTTTGGGGGAGGCTTACGTCCAGCAGCAATAGGCTGTAATGATTATGATGATGATGAAGTACCTACGAAAAATGGATACATTCAGATGACAGTACAATGATTTGACACTAATATGCTAATCTGGTGATGGTTACTAGTAAAACCTTCGTGTTTGGGCGACGTACTAAAATTTTTATGCAAGAAAATATACATTATCCTAATCAAAATAACAATTTACAAAAACACACTTAAAATATTCAATTATTATGACCTGCAAATTTCGACAAACCTCATCATCATCATACATGAAAAACTTCATAAGTCGAAAACTACGAAATATCGATGAACCACGAAATATCTGGAACGATACAAGAAAGAAAAAAAATTTACGTCATTGTTTGGGCCACCCTGTTTAAAAAAGTGTGTTTTATATATTAGTATTAGCTGTTCGTGTCATTATTCATGCTAAAGTTGTATGTTTGTTTGTCCACAGTCTGTGTCAGTGACAGTATCGGTGCTGACGCTGACCTTCATCAGCGTGGACCGCTGGTACGCCATCTGCTTCCCGCTTAAGTTCAAGTCCACCACGGGACGCGCTAAGACCGCCATACTCGTCATTTGGCTTCTGTCTTTGTTGTTCAGTGAGTATTATATCTTTAATAGAGCTTTTTATAATACTTTCATTTAATTTAATTAGTATCCAAACACACAAACACTTCCCAAAATATATGTTTGCCCTACCACCGCGTCTAAGTATCGGCTGATGATGAGAAGACGACGCAAGAAACAAATGATCGTGTACCATTTAGAATTAACTGTTTAACAATCCTCCAGTGGCACTGTAGCTATGTATCAACAATATGCATGAGTTTTTTAGCGACAAAAATAATAAGTAAATACAAAATTATCATGATACTTCAATATCTCTCATAGAGCAAGTCTTTTGAAATACTGTTGTTAGTAAGTTTTAGTTGTTATAAGGACGTAAAGTAGTTTAAACGTTTTTGTGATACTTTTTGAGCTAAAGTTTTTTTTAATTTTTAAATTTGTTAAATATTATCTGTGATATGAAATTGGCAAGCACTTAGTTAGCCCTCACAAATTGGTATGCCCTTGCAGGGCGTCACATGTTTACCTAGTCTGTACCTACCACCTAAACTAATTATTACTTAATGTGACATGCAATAAACGATTTGAATTTGAATTTGATATCCATTAAAAAAAAACAAGCGACCATTTTGCTTCGAAGTGCTTTAAGAAAAAATGACTTTTGTTGGGTTCGGCTCATCTTGGAACACCCAAACCGTTTAGTTAGGATCATACGCATCCAAGATTTATCACCTGTGTAGATATTATAGGCAGCTTTTGATGCAGCATGATTTTACTTTTGTATCTATTTTTTCCACCAATCGACAGGAGCCCGTTTTTGGCTAAATCTCATGTTGTGCGGAATCCAACGTGAACATTTTTTGTACAGCTAAATGTTTGTGTAATATTTTATAAAGATTTACTCGTCTTACCTCATACTCACTAAACCATGGATACAAAGTAGTTTTCGATGGTGCTTTGTCCCTAAAAGTCGAAGTGAGTAGACTGATGCACTGTTTTTGTGTTAGCCTTGCCGAAAATCGAAAAGAATCATAGCACGAAAATATTCATGAGTTAATTTTCAAAATGACGCCACAAAGGATAAACAAATGACAGCTACATAAAATATTTTTTATTCTTTAGCCAAAGAGTTACACTTTTAATTTTTTTTTTATCAACCTTTTCAATCCCACTGCTGGGCAAAGGTCTCCCCCAGACTCTTCCATCGATCTCTATCTATTGCCAATGACTCCCTTTTAAATGACACTTTTAAATGTTAAAATTAATTTAAAATCTTCTTCATCTACACGGTCAATCTCGCTTGCGTCCAAAGCCATTGCTTTGGAGCCCAGGGTCAGCTTTCCTTGATTTACTCCTCCACTTCTAACGGTCTTGAGCGTCTCTAGTTGTGAGATCATTGGCACGCATGTCAGCCCTATCGACGTCAAGCCAGCATTACTTGGATCTACCCCTTTTGCCAGGACCTGGCGGTGTTAGGTTAGTGTCATTAGTATCAACATGTCTTACCGATATACGGTGTGTAAAATTTATAGTGTTAGTTCGTTAGGTTAACATTAGCAATGTCCATCAATATACAGTCTGTAAAATTATTACTCAAACCATCAACAATTGAAATATATTATGTAAGGAAATTATTACATTATTTTCATGTCAAAATTTGTCATTAAGAAAGTCAGTTACAGTGTTAGTAGTATTATTCAATTAGAAGGTTTTTAAATTTATTTTTAAAAAGATTGTTTAAAGATTTATATACCTGAGGAATTTTATTATAAATTTTAGGAGCCATGCATGCTACACTCTTTCTTAGCAGAGCCGTTTTTGATGGTTGCAAGCACAGTTTGCTTCTATCTCGACGGTTGCGTATAAAGTTATCAGATAACCGAGGAAATAGGTTAGGATTAGCTCTGACAAAGAAAGCTACCTCTATTATATATAAGGACAGTTACCCCAAAAAATAATTCAATATCTAAGAACTGATTCGACTAGTCAATAATAGGCTGTTAGAAGTGCGTCAATATTAACTGTAAGAGAGAGTCTATACAAAGCATAAGCCGAAAGACTTGATTTTTAATTAATTCTTGAATATGGGCTTTCCAATTTAGTTTTTGGTCAGGCGTTAAATCTATATCTGAATCAGATGACTCCCCAAATATCTGCTATACGGAAGTGTAAATAAATCACTACAACTCAAAAAACAAATAAAATCGGATTCCCGCTTTTCCGTCAATTATTTTTTGTGTGGCTGGCCAGCTATTTATTTTAAAGAAATAGTTTAAAAAAATATAATCTTTAATTAATGATAACTTAACTTTATGTTAATTTAATTTTGCATTATTATTATTTGTTGTGTAGTTATTTAGTGGCTGTTATTGAGTGGCTACATAGAAAGTTGAATCATGGTTCAATAGAAATGTGAAAATAGAACTAGTGTTTTTTAATAATTTGACAGTTGTCAGATGAAAACGATTCTCCCTAGGGCTGGAAAGTATTTCTTTTCGACATACTTTTCGAGTATGAGTAATGAAAAGAGAAAAAAATCTCTTTTTCACCTCTATAAATGGGTGTAATTTTTTCTTGTAATTTAAATGGGTCTACCCTAAAGATAAACAATAGCAAAAAAGGCATAGTCTTCACTTTACACATGGTTTAGCCAAAATATGTTAAGGCGAGTAAATTCATCAAATGTAAACTAATGTGGTTTCAACAGCCTACTATATGAGCCCGGTTTGTCAGAAAATGCTTAGAATTGTCAAAACTTACACAACATTCTGAGCAAGTGTTTCAAGTTAAAGACGAATCCAGTATCATTTTTATTCTTTTTCCGTTGTTTTCGGGAGTAATAATAGATAACATGAGCTACTTCGACGGAGTACGTTTCGTTTATGGACCAACGTCTTCGAGCCGTTTAACCACTTGACGAGGTTTCAACGCGTGGGCGGCCGACCGCTACTATTGTACACTATTACACTATTCATTTCTTTTCATTTCATTTCATTCATTTTACATCATTTTTCAGCTGTCATAAGGCGTCCACTGCTAAATATAGGCCTCTCCCAATGACTTCCATTGAGGGGTATTGCCAATACTCGCCACGCTTGGCAGGCGGGTTGGCGAGCGCAGTTTTTTATAAGATTTCGCACACAGACGCTGCTGCCCGTCTCGTGCTACAAGAATTAGTCGCCACTTACGACACGCCTCCTGTTGGCGATGGCGAAGTGTATTCTTTACGGCCTTCCCCACACAGTACTTTATTATATTATTATACTATTATACTACTGTATATTGTTAATCCAGATTGGCCAGTTGGAAGCGGCCTGCATCCAGCGTCTTCCTGCGACCCTTACCAGGTCATCTGACCACCTTGTTAGTGGACGTCCTACGCTGCGCTTGTCGGTACGCGGCCTCCATTCGAAGGAGGCATTCTAACTTCCATCTGGAAATCATTGGGGGAGGCCTATGTTCAGCAGTGGACGTCCTATGGCTGAAATGATGATGATGATGATGATGATATTCTTAATCGTGCTTTCTTTCTTTAGATATACCAGAGTTCGTGATGCTGCAAGTTCAACGGAAGATGCAACTACGCTTCAATGTGCAGTACTTCATGCAGTGCGCGTCTACATGGTCGGATGACAGCGACCTTAAATGGCACATAGTAAAGGCTATTTTCCTTTACACGTAAGTTTTAAACCCTTTAATCATAATCATTCATTGTTGTTTTATTTGGTTTAGCTGGTCTTACAAAGATAAATTCTGTCCTCAAATGAGTAATGGACAATGTACGGCTATAAATTTCTATTTTGACTGGAATTCTATTTGCGAATGTTTTAAATAGGTACTTTAAGACATCAAAAGTTCAAATTCAAATCAAATGAATACAAACACGAAGATTTTACTATTAGCAATCAAGGGATTCCGCCATTAATCCTGTGGCTCTAATATCAGATGATTGTAGTAATACAAATGTGAGGTAGAAAGTTTTAAATGGTGTTACAAAGTTTCAAATTTCATTTGTGGTGCTTGTAGCACAGTGGCGACAACGCATTGGTAGTGATAAACAAAGTTATTCCACTTACGCCGCGGTTGTGATTGTATGGGTAACCATCTATTCTGACCATATTACATTTAAAACTTTCTTGTTGCATTTTTTTACTAACACTATGCACTAAACGAGTATTATGCAACACCTTAGTACTTAGAAAAAACGGCTACAGTACGAAGAGGAGACAAATGCTGAAGGGGAATAAGAGGGAATGGCAACCGATGGTGGGCCGGGAACCTGCTTTTCTATCATACGTGAAAGGGTTAACGGACAAGGTTGGATCAGTACTGAGTAAATACTCCATTAAGACTGTATATACTCCGTTATCAAAAGTAACGAAAGAAATACGTTCGCCAAAGGATGTTGTGCCTTTGCAGAACCTCGGGTGTTTATAAGATCGACTGCAGCTGTGGTAGTTCCTATATCGGCCAAACAAAGCGTTCTGTCGCAGAAAGAGTGAAGAAACACATCGCAGCTGTAAAGAATCGACAGACGTGTAAATCCGCGATAGCTGAACACTTATTGAATTCGGGTGTCAATCACTGGATGGAAGTACATGCCCCAAAAATCCTCTCTACTGATCGGCACTACCATACGAGATTAGTACGAGAAGCTATTGAAATAAAAAAGTACAATAATTTCAATCGGGAAGACGGATTTAAGTTATCATCAGCATGGAATACAGTGATTACGAAGTGTAAGTCCCGTGTTACGTCGTCCAAAACAAACCCGGATACTGTTAGTGTAGTTTGTCGGACCGACTGTACTAGTACTACGGACACAAATATTGAAGAAGTGCGGGTGGGTGAATATTTGTCATCGCGCTCGGGCAGGCAACGCCGCACATCACCAGTCATCCCGTGACCACGGCCTATGCAACTAGGTCGAAACGTCGGGAAAACCAATAACGAAAAATAAGGTATGTGTTATGTGTTGCATATACCCGTTTAGTGCATAGTCATATTGAGTGACATTCATAACAAGCATCTCCATCGGAAGGCACGTTAATATTGCTTGATACTAATCGTGAAGCCTAATAAGAGGCCTAAGGCAGTTTAATAACATCTGACAGTAAAGTCAAGTCATTAGCCTTACAACTCCCCGCACTGGGCCCGCGTAATGGAGTATAGCCCAAACCAGGCAAAGGCCTCTTTCTAACTTCTCCACTTATCTCTTTTAGTTATTAGAGCTGGATCTTTGGTAAAATGTCCAAGTCATCATGACATGATGAATTGTGTATACAAATTATGTGTACAAACACTTACCTCTTAAGACGACGTCTGTCAAAAAGTAGCAAGTTCGTGACAATTCCACTTTTGAGAACAAATAAAACGTACCATTCTCACTTGAAATTATGGTAAATATTTTCCCCACGATCGACAACGGTGATTCCATTTCTTGAGTTAGAAGTGTTACGGTTTAGATCTGATCTTTTAATCTAATTCGAGCATGTTTAGTTACGTCATGTTCAACAAACTTCGTGTCAATCTGGCTCGTTCCTTGCTTGTTTTCCCGTATTGACTGCACAAATGCTCGCCTTGTAACATCGTTACACCCGGTTAGGGTACCTTTAGAATACTTGGACTTCCGAATATTACTTAACTAGCTTCCGCCCGCGGCTACGCTCGCGTGGAGTTCGATCTGTCTCTTAAAGTCTTCATCAACGATCCATATTGTCACTTCCCAGCTCAAAATTATCAAATAAGTAATAAACCACATGATTGCCTCGCTCTAAAAGTAAAAGAAAAAGCGATGCAATCTCCGATGCATTTTTTTTTATAATGGACTCAATCCCGCTCTATAAGAAGAGCAGTGATTCTGCCAATATCGAGTATTTTTTTAAATTTTAGTGTTCACATTAGATAACGGTTGTTTAGTTTTTATTGCTTTACATGGATTCAGTGAAGGCAACTCTTCTCGTAGAAGTAGGTTTCAAGACGCTTAAAGCAAGTTGTCTTGAGACAAATCACTTGACACTCGATGTGTCGTTGAATACAATGATATTTCAATAGGTTTAGATCATTAGTTTTATTATCTATTTTGTTTCGTTGTTCATGTTCTTGATAAATTGTAAAATAAACTGTACCACTAAAACACAATTGTAAATCTCAACAGCTTTTAATCCTATTTATAAGGTTTTAGTGCAAAATCCTTTTGCGAGCTTTGTAGTTGAAAACAGTTTTAGTAGGAGCTTTGAGTATTTTTTAAAGAATAGTACTTAGGCGTCTACAAAAGAGCGGATAGTAGGTACGCGTTTGCAGATAAAAACAAAAGATAATAAATTTTAATAAATGGTAATAATAGATTTTTTCTATGTATTGCAGATATGTTTGTACCTTTTTTTAAAAAATACTGACCTTAAGCAGCGCTCTATGGGCCTTATAAGAAAGCTCAAGGTTGCACAGCGTGCTATGGAAACGGCTATGCTCGGTGTTTCTTTCCGAGATGGAATCAGGAATGAGGAGATTCGTAAACGAAAAAAGTCGCTAACATAGTCTAACAGATTTGCAAGCTGAAGTGGCAGTGGGTGGGGCAAATAGCACGTAGAACTCACGGTCGATAGGGTAGAAAGGCTCTAAAATGGAGGCCACGTATCGGCAAGCGTAGCGAATTACGTCCACCCACAAAGTGGACAGACACCCTGGTAAAGGTTGCAGGAAGCCGCTGGTTGCGGCCGCTTTCATCCGGCCAATCTGAAAGTCACTGGGGCAGGCCTATATTCAGCAGTGGACGTCCTATGGCTGAAATGATGATGATGAATGATGAAACACAGCTCTTTGAGCTCGTTCCACTTCCAGTTTTTTTTTTTTTCAAAGCCACATCTAGCATAATTTCTCAAAGTATTTAGTTGTTGCTACTTTGTTTATAGAAAGACAGTTACAGGAAGCATCTTCATGTATGAACGAAATTATCGCTATAACAGAATATTCTGCACATTTAGGTAAACAGCTTTTACCATGGAGCCAAATTCATTCATCATCTAGTATAAATATTTTTTATGGTAAAGTGAACTTTTCTCTTTTGATTCCAGTTACAGCGATTTCTTTTGTCTTACTAGTCATCCCGTATAACGTTTTGGAGTTTTTGATTTTGTCGCGTAAAGACGGCACTCTTAAGTACCTAATTAGACTAAATATTGTTATCTTTTCACAGGTTCCCGCTCTTTCTAATGATGATAGCATACTGCCAGATCGTGAGGGTTCTCTGGCGATCAGATAACATCCCTGGACATACGGAATCCCACAAACTGTGCACTACACCTTCTGGACAGAACAACTGTAAGTATCTATTTGCAAGGAAGATGAATTTAGTAGATACTTCCACTATGGAACCAAAAATAGAATCTTGAAGAAATATAGCGGAAATATTTACATGTGGCTAATATTAATCCCTTTGGACAGCGCTTTTGGTGTTTTGGTGGCGCAGATAACGTCTTTGCGTAGGTAGATGTGCGAACAGGGGATGACAGAAGATTAACTACTATTTTGGGACCAACTCCACACTTGCATTTGTTGTTAAAGTTGTTAATATACCACGCCTGCTTAGGTGTTTACATCTGGACAACCTATTACACGGTGAAGTTTAAAAGTTTTTATAAAAAAGAATTTATTCCCGTCGAAATTATTGTATATATTGTATAAATTGTAAGTGATATCCTTCTCTGGTGAATCCCTGAATATACGAGAGACAAGTCAAAAAACAGGGAGCCCACCCAATGCTTCAACGTGTTAAAGGTGTTTGTTTTAACGCTCGCGCCATCATTCTACCCGCACGTATTAAAACTAATGCGTAAATCACGAAATTTAAACATTTACCCATTTTCGGTAGGCTAAAGTTTTGGGGTTGTCTCTTGATAGAGGGGCTCTGTCAGAATTTCTTATTTATCCATAGGATATAATGTAAGGGGATTGATTTTGTTACTTGATCTTTCTCCTCACAGGGCTAGCAGCAAATCGTCGTACCACGCCATCTATCCATGCAAATGCGTCAACTGAAGGTCAGCTGCGTTCCCGGAGGAAGGCTGCTAAGATGCTGGTGGCTGTAGTGGCCATGTTTGCAGTCTGCTACTTCCCTGTGCATCTACTGTCAGTGCTCAGGTCAGACACGAATTATTTGTTAAATAACCCTTCCCGCGCCGCGTTGTGCCACCCCCTCCCTTGCGTGGGCCAAACCCGTGCCACCGCATTTGTCATACACCGGAAGTGTGCGCCCCGCGGTATTCCAGTTAAAATTTATGGAGTTTTTGCTATAGTGGCACTTGCAACACCATATATCTTTGGATCAAGATTTCTTCTATTTTATGGCCAATTTAAAAAACGGATTTATTTATTTAAAAAATACAGTAAAATTAAGAACACGCAAAGATTGACGACATTATCACAATTTTACTAAAGTTATAGCGAACTATACGTTTCAAACACCTCACAATGTTTATTAATTAAGTTAGTACAAATGTATCCATTATTTAATAGCAAAATCTAAACAATTATCCACTTATATCACAAAAATGACGATCTCAAAGACGGCCGACTGATGAGTCATCGCGGCGTCTTTGTTTACAAATGCTCGAAAACTGATGCCTGACGCGTTCTTTGTTCAAATTTTAGTGTGATAAGTCTATCTCAATCTTCCTTCTACCTAATTTAACGCAGCAAACAAAGATAGATATAGAAACCAGCTGGTGCAACCCCACTGAAAAAACACTTAAGTGCATTTTAAGTGCATGCCCGTAGCGGGTACATAGCGCTTATATGTTTATACAAATACCTGCAGCGGGTGTGTCGGCCCGGGAAGGGCTGCTTTATATTTTAGTTATTTTTTATCCTTAAATATCCTTCAGTTATAAAGTCGTGCCGGAAATTGATGAAAAATATTTGTATTTTATTCTACATATTGAGGTAATGTTGTGAATTTAATTTTCACAAATAAATACACGTTTTTCATTCTGTGGTTTTAATTCTGATCATAGAGACACTTTAATTCATTTGCATATTGCCAGTCTATTAACTATTACGTTAAGGCAGACGTGCTCGGGGTACGTGCTCAGAGTACCTACGAGATCGTCAAACGCGGTGCGTAAGACAGTGGGCGGAAACATGCATTGTGCGGTCTACAAAGCGTATGATCGCTGTCTGTGGAATAACATTATATTTGGTCACAATCCTCATCAGTGAGGGATCAAGGAAAACGAAGAGTATAGATAAATAATCTTGTAATAAGAAGCCTGGCTTATCTTTATCAATCTAATATTCTCCATTTCAATACAGGGTTGCCTACGACGTCCAGCAAAGTGACGTGATGACCTGCATCGCTCTTATCTCCCACGTGATGTGCTACGCAAACTCCGCCGTTAACCCGCTGATTTACAATTTCATGAGTGGTAAGTTCTTTGTTGTCATTAAATTCCTTTTTATCATTTATCAAAGTTTGCATTTTTTATCCACCAATACCTTCCGATTAATTTTTGTATGTTCATCTTTCATTTCAATAATTTCAGCCTGTCTTTGTATCATTAGGTAATTCATTAAAGGTTTTTTATTGATTGTATCGATTATGTCTTAACAAGTATTAATTCATGCTTAGCTCATAGCAGAAAAGTCAATGTGGTCATTTTATAGTCTCCTGTTTATTGTATCTAGCTCAACTTTTCAGTGTTTAAATAATAACAAATGTTTATTTTCTTTTACATCGGTATTGGTACCAATACACTTTTTTTTGTATATCCTTTAAACATTACTTCTTATATTATTGCAAACCTATTCTGTACAATTTTATTTTATAAGTTTATGTACCTGCACATACACCTACACAGACACACATACACACATACACACACACACACACACACACACACACACACCACACACACACACACACACACACACACACACACACACACACACACACACACACACACACACCGCACATACGAAATATCTTGACACCCTTAGAAGCGCTGATGGGTCATTTTTGGCCATTTTATTTTTGCTACAGTAATGTGAAGATATTTATACAAAAAAAAATTGTAATTGTGATACAAAGTTTTTATTACAAAAAAAACATATTTTTTGTGTGCTTTGGCTTAAAATATATAAAGACGAAAGTCTACAACCAGTGTGTGTTACCAGTGATGCCATATGGAACTGAAACGTGGCCCCTCACTATGGGGTTCAAAAGAAAGCTCAAGGTTGCACAGCATGTTATGAAAAGGGCTATGCTTGGTGTTTCTTTACAAAATCGAATCAGGAATGAGGAGATTCGTAAACGAACAAAAGTCGCTGAAATAGCCCAACGGATTAGCAAGCTGAAGTGGCAGTGGCCGGGGCAAATAGCACGTAGTTCTGGAATGAGGTTACGTACCGGCAAGCGCAGCGTAGGACGTCCACCTACAAGGTAGATATACGACCTGGTAAAGGTTGCAAGAAGCCGCTGGATGCGGGTCGCTTCCAACCAAATCAATCAACCAGCCAATCTGGAATTCATTGGGGGAGGCCTATGTTCAGCAGTGGTCAGCCTATGGCTGAATTGATGATGGTAATGATGACAATAAGAAAAATCAAATTATAAAAATGGCAGTGCAATTATTATCTTTGGAATCTCATAATGAGCCAAACTCTTTCGATGTGCGCTTCTTGCTAACCGTTTTTTACAAGCTTGGCATTTCAAACACGATTTGTTACCTGCATAAGAAGTCTTTACCTTACAACAAGTACGTTTGTCTTGACGTAGCATATGGCTCAGCTAGTTCCTCTCCTAACTGTAAGAGAAAATCCATTCTGCTGATTTTTTTTTCCATTTAGGTCACGATACAATATCTAGAATTTATTGTTGCATAAATCTAGCAAATTATAAAAAGTGTGAACTGGCTAACGCTTAGATGGGGCTTTGACGGATTACTTGCGAGCCATTTGATCCACAACATCTACCTCATTCTTTGTACTATTGTAAAATTTGAATAACTAAGAAGAAAAATAAAGTTAAACTCTGACATCCACGACTCAAAAATTGGGTCCAAAATTGACCCAACCGCGCTTTAAGGTAAATTTGAGTAAAAAAAATATGTATATTGCGTTTACGTGGTTGAAGTCTAGTATAAATAATAATCATCACATTTCATGAAAAGTCATAAAAAGTTACGTTTATACGCATAATAAAATATCAACTAGAGTAGGAAGAACATCGAAATGGGTCAAATTTGGGAAGCCCGCGCTTCTAGTATTAATAGTTTTATTTTGCTTTCTAATTTTAAGTTATATCTGTTACTTACCTCCGGTTTACTTTTTTATGAAAATCTATAATTAGCTGTAAGTATATTTTAAGAAACTATTAATGTATAACATGCAATGTATCGCCGTTGATTTCCTTAATAAAATAAAATGAACGAAACATCAACTCACAACGTCTTGTGGTTACTGCTTTTGCATTAATTAACATTGTAAAATTCGTGTTACGGCTCTTTGAAAAAATGCACATGACGCTTTGTGATAAACACAAAAAGACCACAATTCGTGTTGTGGCTATAATGCTATTCGAGCACAATGTGTTGCGAAAATTACGAAAAGCCACAACTTTTGAATTAATACTTCTAAGTTTTGAAAAGTGATGCCATCAAAATCATCAGTCCCTACTTAAGAGGCCTTCTGTCTTCTAAACAACATCTTTTAGTGACCATATCAGTATTAAAAACCTTTCGTTTTAAATAAATATATTGACTTGACCATCGCATGAAAACACAATGTATCTTACTAATAATACATACAATATTAAATTAGATTGTTTAGTGCTTATTAACCGACTTGGTATAACATGGATCTCACAACTTTTTTTACATACGGTAGAAGAACCGAGTTGCGAGATATGTTTTTTCTACAAGTTATATTTTTGATGGCTTCTCATTTCTTTTTGTAGATAATCCTACTTTATTTCCTTTCCGGTACCTTCTACTTCTTGAATACCAATAACTACACCGATTATTCCATTATATTATACATAAACAGTTACTCTGATTCATTCAAAATGTTAACTAATATTGTGTAATTTGTGAGTTACGCCGAGACTGATGGTTTGCTTAAACACCCTTTGTAAGCTAACATAGACTGCAACTGATTGATTGACGCAGCAAGCCCCACTAGCCGTGTTATTATTAAACTAAACTAAGCCTAGTTTAATATGCTCGACTTGGCCGTAAAGCAGTGCATAATTGTGTAAATATATATACGTTCATCCGCGTAATCGACGAAACACAAACAGACTCGTATTAGATGCTCCCCATTCTGATAACATTTTAACGCAACCAAAGATTTCTTTATATTGGTTTCTTTGACGCAACGTACGATCGGAAATATTATTTTTTCTCGAAACAAACTAATTTTATTTACAAAAATCGCGAGCAAATTTTGCGTAGAGTTATTCGACTGTGTTGCGCTATATTCTGTCTTCAGTTCGAATAAAAAACAAAGAAGCAATTTGCAGCTCATAATAGTTTAAAGGAAGTTTGTGCTTGCTGGAATTTATTACTTAATTAAATTTGCAAGAGTTGTAAGAAAACTATTACTATGTAAAAACTTAAACGACGGAATTGTTTCTTTAATAGAATACTTAACAAAGTACGGTTCTTACAGTTTTGATGCAATTTATGAATGTGGTTTAGACTCAAATATCTGTTTGTCAACATGCCTATAAAAAGACCTGAAATGTGCAAATCAAAATCGCTCACTCACTTTCGGTACGGTAGGAACTAGTTAGTTAGTTTATCCATACGGAGATTGTCTTAAAGATTTTAAAGCCTTTTCAGTTTGTTAAAAAAAACTGACTTAAATTTTACGGTTTTTAGAGTTTTTCTTTTACTTGTGCTAGAAGATGGTTCTTGCCAAATTTCATAATTATAGGACAACGGGAAGTGGCCCTACAGCTTTGATTCCCTTCATCATCATCGTCATTGCAGTGCAGTGCCGTGTGGGGACGGCCGTAAAAAATACACTTTCCCACCGCTAACAGGAGACGTGTCGTAAAAGGCGACTAACTCCTGTAGAACGATACGGGTAGCAGAGTCTGTGTGTGAAATGTCATAAAAAACTGCGCTCGCCAACCCGCCTGCCAATCGTGGCGAGTATTGGCAATCCCGTCCCAATGAAAGTCATTAGGGGAGGCCTATGTTCAGCAGTGGACGTCCTATGGCTGAAATGATGATGATGATGATGATCATCGTCATTTTAGTCATAGAACATCCACTGCTGAACATGGCCTATGTTCCCCCATTGACTTGCAGATTGGTCGGCTGGAAACAGGGCCTGTATTCCCTTGCAGGTGTCAAAATATGTGGCGCGCCGGTCGTATAAGTACTCGTATTTTGATCGTTCACATTGAAATTAGATTGTTTTAACTCCAATCTGGGTTTGTTTGTTTGCATTTGACATTACTTTCAACTCGACGATCTCTGTAGCCGAGAGGCGACCATACCGGACTTGGTGTCGCTATCTCTGAGGTCCCGGGTTCGATTCCCGGTCGGACAATGTAGAAAAATAACTTTTCTAATTTGTCTCGGGTCTGGGTGTTGTGGTACCGTCGTTGTTTCTGATTTCTGTAACACAAGGTGCTTTGGCTACTTACCATAGGATCAGAGCAATGTATGTGATGGTGTCCAATATTTATTTATTTATTTATCTATGATACCTCTACAGGGGTCTTGACACACAGAAAGACAACAAAGTGATTCTTTAAGGGTTCTTTTTTACCTTATTATTATTATTTTTTTTAATTAAAAAGGCTCACCAACAACTTTTACATCAAAAAAGTTACAATAAACTTAAATCTATTTGCTATGCTAAATGTAAAGTCTCTTGAAGGAGAACACAGCATGTATTGTTTACATTCAATCGAGATTAATTAAATACACAAGACAACAAACAATATATAAAAGGGGTAACACTACAACAGAATTACTCTTATTATTATTATGAGATACGGAACCCTATAAATGACAATGTCATGAAGCTACATGTTATAGTCAGTTAACCAAACATACGCTGTCTGGCTAGTTCACTCATTTATGGAAGTATACATTTATAAAAAATGTTATTGTTATGCGGTGTTTTTTTTTTTAAGATATCAATAATCGTTTGAGCTCATTTATCGATTACACACTGTACACGAGTTTTTTTATATTGATATGTACGTCGTGTTTCCTAAAATCGGCAATACAATAATATTGCCAAAAGATAGAACATTTATTTGCGACGACGCACAGATACACTTCCCCACCGCCAACAGGAGGCGTGTCGTAAGTGGCGACTAATTCCTGTAGCACGAGACGGGCAGCAGCGTATGCTGAATGAAAAAGCGCAGTTTTTATAAATGAAATGTTATATAAAACTGCGCAATCCCCCCCGATGAAAGTCATAGGGAAGATACAGAAACTCTGTGTTCAGCAGTGGACGTCTTATGGCTAAAATGATGATGGTGACAGATGTAAAAAAAGAAGCCCATATACCTCCCACTGCAGGGCACAAGCCTCACCTCAACTATGTCGTGGTGGAGGCCATTCTCCACTACGCGAAACTAGTGTGGATTGGTGGAAAAAGACACAAATTACCTATCGCTTAATAGAAAATATCTCTTATAACGTGTAACTCTAACGCAAACTCTAAGAGGCTTTTTCTTTTTTCTAATGCTTAAGTATTCTCTATACTAGAAGAAGTTACTATGGAACTTCTTTTTTCTAATTTCAACTTTGGTCCCACAAAAAAGGTGTTTTATTTGGGCACCAGAATCATGTTGTATACAAAATTTTAACTTTTCTTCTTTTACCGAATGCCTACGAGTATCATTTTATCAAATTCGATTCGAAATCTAAATTCGATTTTATTTTATTAATTTTATTGATTGATACCTTCCAACCAGACAGCCCTTATACTATGAACAGCCTCCTAAAACAGTTACACAGACAGTTTATATCTTAGTAATTTTTTTCAAAATATTTTTCCTGTTTACAAAACTCGACTCTGCATACGATAATTTTATCTCTGGATTGTCAAAAGGTAAATACCTTCTTACCTTACAATCGACCATCGTGTCTTCTAGCTCCACAGATTATAACACCTTCTTTTGTCGAGTTTCCCGCTAAAAGTCATAAAAACTTCTATGGGCTCTGCCCGGCCTGAAATTTGGTCGATCCATTTTGTGTCACCCTGTATATGTATTAATACCAGTAAAACGACCAACATATTTTTCTCATAAATCCTACTCAAAGTGCTCAAAATAATAAAAAAGGCCATCAAACATTTTGTCGAAGAGATATTTTAATTAAAGAAAACAAAAAGTTTGTTAAGAAAAAGTAATCGAGGCTTCTCAAAGTTTTGATCGAGACTAGTGATGTCAGCATTAGACTTTTCTTGTTCGCCGAATTGGCCGAATTTAAACGTTGAGATTTTACGGAATCTTTAAACTCTAGCCATTTATTGTCGTATATATATTTAAACAGAGTGTAACGAAAAGGTGAAATAAAACTTTAAGGGGTTATTCTACGGCTAAATTACATCAACTTTTTCTATGGGACCAACATCAAGATCTCAAAAAAAAAATTAACGATTCCATACAAACTGATGCCAGCTGGTCGCGTTTTAGTATGGGAAACTGTTTTTTTTTTGCGATTTCGATGTTGGTCCCATAGAAAAAGTTGATGTAATTTAGCCATAGAATAACCCCTTAAAGTTTATTTTCACCTTTTCGTTACACTCTGTATAGGTATATATATATAATGTTGTATGGACATTTATAAATTGTTAGTGTCCGAATGAGGCACTGTTGAAATCGCTAAATAAAAATATCGAATATATAACGCCGTTGATAGTGGATACTGACTCTTATCCGTAAATTCATAGTGGAGCAGTACGTCTAAATAAGAGATGCTCAAAAAATTGTTTCGGAATTCTGTAATTATTGCAAAACGGTTAAATGTTTTTTATTTAGTTTTTAACTTTAGCACAACCCGAATCGAGTTCGGCAAACTTCGGCTAAATAAACAATCAACAGTTATTTTCCTTCTTTAGTCTAGTCTACAAATAGTTTTAGGAGGACAAGTATTTACTCAACTTTTACTTGCCTGAGCATCATTATTTATTAGTGACTAGGAAGTCAACGTCAAATAAAGTAAAACTTGAGACTTTCCAATGATTGAGATCAGAAACCTGTGGTTGGCTGACATTGTTGACACTGACATAAACGTACAATTTGTTAACGAAGGACGCCTTATTAATGTAAAGTTTCTTTTTCACCATTGCATGATTACACAATTCCAGTCTTGTGGCAGATTTATTCGATTTCTTGATTACGTATAGATACATAGATCCCGAAATATGTTTGAACTGTGTCCCAAGTTGGTGAACTATGGGACTAAGATGTAAATTAAAATTCTAAGTATTTTTTTCTGGCGTACTTATAAATTCTGCATATTGAAGCTAAAAAAATCTGTCTATGCCACGTGTTTCAAAGAAAACCTTCAGTCATCCATCTTAGAACAAAAGCCTTTGTTCAGCCTCGAATGCCGTGACCCATGCCACAGTGTACATAAATAAAGCAAGCTTTCTCCTCAATAAGCCTAGTCCGGCCAGTATAGTCGTAGTTTCATATTTTTTTTTTAGGATCATGGATCACATACCCTATAGAGAAGAAATGTCTTCCATTTCGTTAAACAAAAATTTGGCTAGTTTTTAATCTGTGTCTGCACTGTTTTGGTATTGGCGACAGTTGACAGGACTTGTCATTTCATACTAAACGTAAGGGAAAAATCACTACTGGATTCGGGTTAGTGATGCGTTTTTATCCGGATAAATATTGAAAATGAATAAATACTCATAAATATCCATTTTTACTCGAGGATTTATCCAAAAAGGTGGATAAATACTCTTTAAACATTTTTATTTCTTTTTAACGTAAATTTCGAAATTAGAATGTAGGTAATAAGTAATTTCAAGATAAAATATGTATTTCTGCGTTTTTAAACTATAAATAATGAAGAATAGCCAAAAGAACAGCAATCTAATGCTGAACATGTTATTTCATTATTTTATTGTATTTGAATGCAACTAAATGTGTACATCATCATCATCATCATAACAGCCATCGGTCGTCCACTGCTGAACATAGGCCTCCCCCAATGACTTCTATCATTGGGGGGGATTGCCAATACTCACCACGCTTGGCAGGCGGGTTGGTGAGCGCAGTTTTTTTATAGTATTTCGCACGCAGATGCTCTGCCCGTCTCGTGATACAGGTGCTCGTGTTCGGTGCCGTGTAGGGACGGCCGTAAAGAATACACTTCCCAACCGCCAACATGAGGCGTGTTGTAATGTGTACATAAATTAAATTAATTATCTTCCATGATGAATTCTGATGATTATGAGTTTCGATCATTAGTGTTTAATATGTATTTTTATGAAGAGTGATTTGAAACCCTCGCTACGCTCAGGATTCTGTATTTGAACAACAATCCTAGATTCATTCGCTTGCTCAGGTTTTAATACAAGTAGGTACTCGCACCAAAAATCAACTTTGCAGCCTCGCATAATCAAATAACTATTTCTAACTCTCGGGGATGTATGCGCAACGTGTGCAAGAGCAAGAGCAAGAAAGGCTAATTATTTAAGGACGGGACTAAGTTCCACTACAAATATATTATATATTAATATTATTACTATTACCGTGACTTGATACACTGCAACCTTGCTAAAACTACAATATTTTTTTTAATAACATTGTATTCGGACACTTAATACTAACCATTCGTTAAATGTAGAACAGAAAAACAAAAGTTGCGTGTGGATACAACTGAAAAGGTTTTTATACGTGATTTTGAGTAAATATCAGATAAAAATGGATAAAAACGAGTATTTATCCATTTTGGATAAATATCCGAGTATTTACTATTTGAGTATTTATCCACTGCCCATCACTAATTCGGGTAGCCGAACGAAAAGCATGGTCGATCTATTTTAATCATTTAGAGAGCTTTAAAGTGTAATTTGTTGTAGTTTGTGTTCTAATGTTTAGTAAGGTGGTAAAGATCTAAAACTATTGAAATCTCATTGTATTCAACGCCGCATCGAGTGTCAAGTGACTTGTCTAAAGACAACTTGCTTTAGACCCGATAGCGTCTTTAACCCTGCTTCTACGGGAAGAGTAGTCTTCACTGAATCCATGAAAAGCAACAAAAACTAACCACCTGTAATTTATTGTAAACACTATTCAAAAAAATACTCGACATTGGCAGAATCACTGCTCTTCTAACAGAGCGGGATTGAGTCTATTAAAAAAAAATTTACCGAATTTTCGAGAACGATGTCCTTATTGCTGGTCTATTGGGTATGTGCTTGATAGGTAGAAAGCCTTATGCAGTTCGCATATCTCGATTACGCCCTATAGTATGGGGCCACGATGCGAACAAGCCTGTCATATCACCGGCAACGCTAGTGGGGCGGACCTTTTAAAACTAGAGTTGTAAAGTGTCCGTCACGTTATAAATGTCTGACTAATATGACCGAGCAAATTGGACATTTTCTCAATGTGACCGGACATTTTGGACATTTATTGTCACTAACGTCACAATCAATTCTATTGACAAACTATGAAAAAAAAATTGGTCACAAATAAGTGCATTATTACAAGAAAGACAGGCTTTAGTAGTGATGATCTATGACGAAATGAAATTTCTAAAATTAATTTATCTTTCTGCACGAACAAGCTAAAAAGCGTCACGCGCAAGTTTTTGTTTTTGTTCAATCCAGATCAAATTACATGTTTTATTGTATGTTTTTATTGTCAAATACTTAACATTTAAGACTTACTTTAGAGGAATTCTTTTAGTTTATACTAAAAAAATATGTGACCATCGTGACAATAAATGTCCAATGTGACCGAGCATTTATCATAAATGACGGACGCTCATAGCATATGACCGTCAATTTACAACTCTATTTAAAACTCATCTGGTATAGCTGATAATAAACCTTTTTTAAAAGCTATCGATAGTGTCGTCCGAAAAATAAACCCAACCAATACACGAAGTTAGTTACCCACGCGTTATAGGTACTGTCATTTTCTTAGTGAATTTTGATTGCTACACGAGAAATGGAAAAAGCTATGCTTGTGATTATTCTCAATTCTGAAGAATAAATTATAATAGGATGAATACAAAACCAAACTAAAATTTAATAGTTGAAAGTATTACCAAATTAAATACGCTAAACGTGGTTTATTGTAACTTTATCACGCAAGGACTAAGTCTTCTACATCCACGTCTTTTATACCACAGCAGGGACTGCAAGAATCTAAATTATTCCTCCTGCCATTTATTTTAGGACTGACACTTGGAATAAATAGCAAAAAGTTTGAAACAATCATTACTTAATTGGAAGTTGTTTCACTATTTGATAAATTGTACTTTAATTAACCAGATTATATTTTAGGGGAATAATTTAATTAAATAAGTCAGATTTACACTGATTGATTTTAAATTTTAGTGAATCGTTTTACAATCATCGTTATAATCATGTAGGGGACAGACGCTGACAGGGACGAGGTGCGATAGGTATCACACTCCAAAAAAAACTGGACAAGTGCGAGGCGGACTCCGCCACTGAGGATTTCGTACAAATTTGTAGGTACATATGATAAATAGTTCAGGAATCGAATCTCGCAGTTATTTCCCAGCTTTTCCCGAAACTTCAAATAAAGACTGTATTCTTTATGATTTATTTACAAATGTATAGTTTTCAGATTTTTCATTGTATTTGTAGTATAAGACGATATTACTTGCCAAACTTCATAGTTCTAGGTCAACGGAAAGTAACCTATACATTTTGATTTGAGAGGGTCAAAATATACGTTTTTTGCGGCATTTAAGGAACAAGGGACTGTACACTTGGTATATAGTTTTAATTTCAATTTGATTCCTTCACACGTTTCCAAGATACAAGGTCTTGACAGACATACGGACAGACTGCGAGACGGAAAACAAAGTGATCCTATAAGGCAATCCGTTTTATGCCTTTTGAGGGAACCCTTAAGATTTTATTGGTCTTAACAAGATTTTGACTGTTGTGACAAAGTGTCTTTACTCCATACGAGCCTGTCATGACATTAGATACATCGGAATAAGATGGATTTGATTTCTTTTACCATTATACTCGTATAACTAAGATCTTATTCAATCTAACAGGATCAATAGGGAATATACATGAAAAAAAAAATTAATACATTAAAAATAAAAAATAAAAAAATATATGAAATTATAGTGCTAATAGTAAAAACAAAATTGATTTTAGGTAAAAAATAACCGTAATGTAGTAATTAGAAATTAAGGTATACCTACCTCTTTCTAAAACAACTTTTACTATGAAAAATGTATGGCGCGCGTGAAATCTGACGTCACGGTACATATCGGATCTCCTTGTCTAACACGCGACTTTAATGGGCTGTAAGTCAGGTACTTATCAA
This sequence comes from Anania hortulata, assembly GCA_963576865.1. Lineage (NCBI taxonomy): Eukaryota > Metazoa > Arthropoda > Insecta > Lepidoptera > Crambidae > Anania > Anania hortulata. The sequence goes on from OY756410.1 coordinate 2,934,000, forward strand.
TATTTTTCGAAAATTCTTATGGCCTTACTACAAAAAAGATAGACTAAGTTTAAACCATGTCTAAAGAATATCCATACAATTTGGAATATTGACACATCACACATGTCTCGGTTATGTTACCATACTTTTTAATTGGTTGGCTAATCTTTAAGCAGTGTTTAAACCTAGTATCTTTTTTGTAGTAAGGCCGTTAAAGTTTTATTAATTATAATTAAGTACTATTAATTTTAGGACCAAATAAAAAAACATGCATATTCCCCATTTTACCAACTAATTTATCTTAGTGAATCCAACAAAGACCTTAGTCAATATTAACTTTATTGATTCAATTGATATAACATCCTTATTGTTTAGTTCGATCACAGATAAAGTTATTGCTATAACTATTCAGCTTTGATTGATCTATGTTTGTCATAGTTATTTTCAATTTAACGTCAACTAAAAGACAATCACTCTTAGTTGGCTAACATTTAAGAGTGCAGCAGAGGCAGGTGGGACATTAGGGGAGTTAAGCACTTCCCTAGGCCAAGGTCTCTCGCCCCACACGAGTATTCACACAAAGTTGACAGACTATAGTCACATCACTACATCCCTTCCATCTAAGCATCATTTAATGTTGACCTATTCAAATTACCTAGTATTGAAGTCTGATCTGCTTTTTATTTTTTCTTCACCTTCGCAGCGACATTTTACATAAATGCTTATAACTTCGACTAAATTATTTTGATTGCAGGATTTCCCGGGTTTTCAGGTCAGTTGTTATTTAAGGGTTGGTGCAGATGACGGATTTTAGTTTTTATCGGACTAAAGTATTGTAGCGTTGAAAATGATTTTTGTTTTTTTAAGGTATTCGAGATATTATTTTGTTACGAGTGTTTCTGTCTTTTTCTAAGTGAATAAGAAGCTGGCACTCGAAGCCAGTTATGACCATTTGCTAGATAAGCAACGCAGACAAATTACTTATTGATTTATAATTAGTATCTTGTATGTTAAGATAATAGGCTAGTTTCCTGGGTCAAAAAAAGATTAGTCTATTTAGTCCGTCAGTTAGATCATCAAAAAATATTGGACCCATATTTTGTCTTTTGTCAATTAAACAAACAATGGCGAAGATAAAGCACATCAAAGTAAGCACGTGACGTCACGCGGAACTTTAACGGGATATATCCTTATCATTTTTTGTTTGATTCAGAAAAGAAAAAATACGTGTCCAATATTTTCTGTTAATCCAACTGACGGAATAATTAGATTTTTTTAAGAAACTAGCCTATTGACGATCATCATCATTTCAGCCATAGGACGTCCACTGATCTTCACTCATCGATTAGATTTTTACCAAAATGTGTACTTTGGACATAGGAAAGCTCTATGTTAAAGTACTCTTTCTACTTACTATCTTTTTAAAAGAAATAGAGAGATATATTACTAATATATCTCAGATTATATACATAGCACGTAGAACTGACAGCCAATGGGGCAGAAAGGTTCTAGAATGGAGGCCGCGTACCGGCAAGCGCAGCGTAGGACGTCCACTCACAAGGTGGTCAGACGACCTGGTAAGGGTTGCAGGAAGACGTTGGATGCAGGCCGCTTCTAACCGGCCAATCTGGAAGTCAATGGGGGAGGCCTATGTTCAGCAGTGGACGTCCTATGGCTGAAATGATGATGATGATGATGATTACTAATATTTTACTAGCCTACGAACCGTAGGCAGACATTGTATTCAAAAACTAGTAGCAAATAAAAAAAAAAGTACAGTCAACGGCAAGTCAACCTACCCAAGAAGTTAAAGGTCATTGAACTGATTTTCAACTTTAAGTCAAACACGTAGAGATCAATATCAATTGAGAAAATTTGCAGTTTTGTGGTAAGTTGACGAGCTGATGTCTGTACTACCTCGTCATGTTTAAATTCGTTTCAATTATTTTTTGCATGCTACATTGATGTGCGTACACATAGGTTTAACATGTCACTTTAATAATATTTTATGCTCTGTAAGGGCTTAGCAATAGCAAAAGACAAAACCTTTATATAGGGTGCCCAATAACTTGAGGATAAACTGGTAACATATCCTATCCATCATGGTGAACAACTTTTTGCAAATTGGCATGAACATTTATCGACTACTCATAAAAAAATACCAAACAGCCGATTGAATTTATATAAAAAGCCAAAAAAACCCATATTTTGAAAAATCTAAGCATCAGTTGCTCCCTATGATGTATAGAATATGTGGGACAAGGTTATCCTTGAGTTACGAGACACCCTGTATATATAAAATCATTACATACTTAAAGTAAATAGAAAATGTTATTTTAACGCTCATAATACTTCAATCAAATGTCTCTAGTTCATACTATCCGTCGTCTGAGTGAGCCCTAAAGTTTGCCACATTAGAACATTAAACTTTTTAAAAATGCTTTTATTTATTATACAACAAAATGTAAGCGACAAAAACAATATGGATGAACTTTTAAACAATTGTATTTTCGGTTTTAACACAAAGCGTAGGCCAATAAATATTAAAGACTAAAGGACTTCCCGTACCAGACGACTAAGACCGTGGCCGCGGCCGGTGGTCGTGGCGACCAGGTTAACTAAAACAACCATAAAATGAACTTAAATAAATAATGAATTGTTTCCACAATCACACCAAGTAGCTAGCCTCAAATTAAGCAAATCTTGTACTATGGCGACTAGATAACGGATAAACATACATAAATACTTTTATAAACATCCATGACTTAGGTACAAATGCTCGCGGGATTCGAACCCGCAACCGCTGGCTTACTAGTCCGGAGCGCGAACCATTACACCAGACGGTCGTCTGATCACTTGACTGCAAGGCCGGTAGAATAGGAACACGACTGGTTGTACCCGTGGCCGACGAGTTGCAAAGTCCCTAATTTGATCCTATGACCATCGCTTAGGCCTTCAAAACCAGCCGTCGCAGGGTGGATGGATGAAAGGATCTAATGTGATGAGCATGACCTTAGTACCAGCGTAACTTGTTGTGTTTTTAATTCAAATCCTGTTGTTAAACATATAATATTAACAAATATTAGAGATGAAAGCAATTACGGTGGTACATAACTCTTAGACCTACTCACCCTTGGCCGATTTTTGAAGGATAGAATGCTTTTAGATGGGAATTCAATTAGCTGAGGAAGGCTACCGACATAAATAATTTCTCACGTTTCTGCCAAGAGTAAAGAATTAGATTAGAATAACATTACGGCGAATAAGATGGGAACATTTGTGTGATCTTTTTTGCCATTGAGTTAGACTTGGCTTGAAGACAATTGAATGCTTTCACATTCACGTATTAAAGACGAAACATTATTAAATATTAATGAACATAGAAATTTAGATTGCTAATCCGTTACTTTTGTTCGATTACGGATCTCCTTATTTCTGATTCGATCTCGCAAAGAAACACCAAGCATAGCCCTTTTCATAACACGCTGTGTAACCTTGAGCTTTCCTGATGATGACCTGGTAAAGGTTGCAGAAAGCCGCTGGATGCAGGCCGCTGGATGCAGGCCGCTTCCAACCGGCTAATCTGGAAGTCACTGGGGAAGGCCTATGTTCATTATTTGACGTCCTACGACTGAAATGATGATGAAAAATCTGTGTTCATTATAACATGGATTTAATACCGATTAAGCAAAGGCTGTACTTTGGCGTCTAGTTATCATGTCAGCCTATTGCAGTCCACTGCTTGATGCCTCCCCCAAAGAGCGCCAAAAAGCATGTTCTCCCTCTTTTATACAGCAATTGCCAGCTATCTTCCTAAGGTCGTTGGTCCATCAAGCTGAGCGGCGTCCTACACTACATTTTCTAAGGCGTGGTTTCCACTCGAGAACCCGTTTACTCCATCTTTCATCGGTTCTCCGACAGATGTGGCCGATCCACTGCCACTTTAGCTTGTTACATTCTAGGACTATGTCCATTACTTTATCCAGTTCTCGTATTAGCATACTTAAATACAACATAAAGCGAAACTATATCATAAATATTTAAGTACTTAGGTATGCTAAAACACACACATTTGCCCCTTGCAAGATTCGAACAGGCATCTAGACCAGAAGGTTCTGTTAACAACTTTACCCTTGTCATTTCATGACACAAACCATTCGGGACACAGTTCAACTACTCAAAGTTTATAAAGTGAAGGAAGATTGAACAATGGAACTAGCTGCATTATTTGCCTCTGGGACAATTCAAAACATCTGGTAGGACTTAGTTAACTGAACTTGCCCACAATAGTTTTGAACCTTTGCAATGATAAGTAAGAGCTGATTTCAAGAAACTTTACAAATGTTCTTTATAAACTTTACAAATACTCTCTATATTGAAAGAGGAAGAACTCACTTATTCTGAAGACAAATTTATAATCTTAGACAATTTTTAATGATAAGTGGCATTATAAAAAAGACGCACAAAGCGACATTGGAATAGAGTCACTGCATTTTCGGTTGCAAAAAAATTGGAAAAGTAATACTTATCGCATAGACATGATCATTGTTCGATTAAAAACCCTATGCACAAGATAATAGCAATCAAGATGACCTATTGAACTACGTATTATAAGTAAATATAAAACGGCTAAGCTTTTAAAATGTAGATACCGACACCTTTTTAAACAAAATGTACCTATGGTTAGAATTTCCAAACTCAAAACATTTAAAAAATAAACAAAAGTTGCAAAATGTCTACTTTTAATTGCAGGTGGGTTGTGTTTTATTATGTTATTCATATTTTTGATGAAAACAATGCAATTACACAACGATACTGTATCTAGTTCTTTATTTCGTAAACTGTCGGGATTTCCATCCGTTGCGACGCCACAACAATAGTTTTGACTATTGCTACTACTTATGGATGGTTGTGGAAATCTTTTATGGTTTGGCCAAAATATTTTTATAACAACAATTTGAATTAACAGTGAAAATAACAAAACTAAGCGCAGGAAAAATCAAAAGAGAATCATCAAAAAGATGGTAAAATGCACCAAATACATTTACGGGGTTAATTAGGTACTTAAATGATATGGTGTTGGGCATTTTACCTTGCTGCAGCCAACTGTAATTTGAAGGCTTTGTGAAACCATTTTAGTGTGGCAATCTTTTTTTAAATATTTACATGCAAAGTAAAATAATTTTGAAATCTTTAATAATTTTGTTAAGTGGTCATTTGCACCTAACTTACGTTTCATTTTTATATAATTTTGCACAGTGAATATATTTTTATTTTGCATGGCAATACTTTGTACTAGAAGTAGAAGTGTATATTCTAATATATCACTTTTAAACGCACAATATTTTTCGAAAAGTTTACATTAAAACTTTTTATTGAATCGAAATAATATAATAACCTTGAAGCATTAGCAAAGATAGTTTCATCCTCAATGTATAATAACACAATGCATGATTTACATATGTACTTACAAATCAGTGTATTGTGTATTCGATTTCCCTTTTTTAATCTTTAAAGCACATTTCCCTTTTGTACAGCTCACAATTAGCCTATCTCCCCAACAACATTTCTTTTGTTACAGGAAAGTTCCGAAGGGAGTTCCACAGGTCTTACTTCAAATGTCTCTGCTGCTGCCTTAACGCTCCCGCCCCTAATCAGAACGGCACCTCCTTCGCTCCCATCGGCAGTTCCCGAGCTGGAACCACTAGAACTGTCGTCAGAAGGAACGATTCCTGTGCCAGCTACCGACTTACCCATCTCTCTCCTTCCAACCACAACAGCATTCATAGAGACTTCGTCAGGAACACCAATACCTCCTTCATCGAGCAAATCAACGGTCGACGTCCGAAAGTCCGAGATGATTCCATCAGTGAATCCGCAACTAGATTCACTCTTACAACCGATGTGGGTAAAGATTGACAGTTGGGCAAGGATCTTTACTACAGCGACGTTCGGAACAGATCTGATGGCATTGTCACTTACATAGCAAAAAGCACTAACAGCATCGATTGCAAGCCCTACTACGATTGCTTCAAAGGACCTGGAACCAGTTGCAACGAGAAACACATCATGGACGAAAGGTATAGTGACACTTGCACTGATTACCGAGAAAACGATAAAGATTCTAAGGAATTGTTCTCTCTTAACGACGAAACTAAAAACGGTTTTAAATTTAAGTTTAATCGTAGTTTAAATAGTTGTCAAATTAAAAATAAGAGGAAAGTCAATACGGTATATTGAAATATAATATTTGAAATTCACTAAGGTTTATGTTAGTAGATGATATCATTCTATTAACTTATGTATCAATATAAATTGTGTTAGATAATTCGATTCTTGTAAATATGTGTATTGCAATTTCAACTTAAATTACGTTAGAAGTTCTATAAAATTGTCATCTGTTATTTTAGACATGTGTGTACATAAATTAAACTTTTCGTATTGTAAAACGATCAATTTTCAACAAAGTCAAATTGAATTTATCGAAAACTTTTAATATATTTAGTTGTTTCTTATCTTTGGTCGGAGTTTATTTTTCTAAGAAAATAAATGATTTAAAGTTCTATACGTAAATTGCAATTTCATTTCGTGATCCAAACAAAAGCATCTCGATGAAAAGCAATTGGAGTAAAAACGTAAATTTTCTTATAAAAAGCTTTACTTTCTTCGTGATTTTTTTAAACATTAAATTCACTTTTGTTTTATATCATTCAAATATCATTATATCATTCTATTTAGCAGAATTTGTAGCTAATTTATTTCTACAGTATTATTAACTTAATTCAATTTATTTATAAAAGTAGCCAGCCATAGTTTTTAGCTGCTAATTATTAGATTTTTTTTTCTGTTATTCTATAATGATGACTATGATTACATACTGCCATTATCAATTTAATTGTCATTTATTTTCATCTTATTCTATTAAATACAATTGTGTAATGAGAAACATTATTTTTATCATGTTTTAAATAGTAACCAACGACATGACGACCCAGAAGCCAGATCTTAACGTTATTGACTAAATCAGTGTTTCTCAACCATTGGTCACATATCTCAGAAAATATTTCAGGAAACAGAATAAAAATAACAGTAGAAGAGCTTATTAATGCGGCCGAGCACTTTAGGGGTCCGTAGATCATAGTCACTTGCTGTAAAAGGCCCTTGAAAAGGTTGACAAAGGCTGGTCTAAATAAAAACACCCTGTTTTCCTACGCTACATTGTTTTTACTTTAATACTGAGGGTACTTACAAAGTGAATCTTTTGAAGTAAACCACTCCGAATAAAAAATGACCGAAATGTTTAATTGTTTTATACAACGTCGCTTTTTTAAACGGGTGAAACTTAACAAAACTTCTAATTATATTAGAGAAACCGGGCCCTATTATTTTCGTTCTTTAAAACGGGCTAGTTTTCATTTTTATTATTCATAACAAAAAATAACAAAAAAAAAATTAAGAGCATCCTGTCTAGTCTGAAACGTCCCTACGTCATCGCCTCTGTTTCTCTCATTTCAATCGTGCCCCACTCTTCCCTCGGGGTGCACGCACAGGGCACGGGGCGTTTTATTTTACGTTGAAATCAAAATAGTTTTTGGCGTTTTTCTCGAAAACTAGCATATATTTTTTTTCTTTTTTTTAACAAAAATGTTTCATTTATGTTTCTGTAATTCTCTTTAAATTTCACCCGTTTATAAAAGGCGACCTTATATAGGTATACTGATCAAGGTATCCCTAGGAAACACTATGTCTTACTACTTCCTCTTGGCACCATCATTTGTGACACCTTGTATTATAACAATACTAATCATTTACAAAGACAACCACCTGGTTGTGTTATTCGCGCTCCGGACTACAAAGTCAAGTGGTGGCGGAGTCGAGTCCCGCAAGGGGCAAATGTTTGTGTGATGAGCACGAGCATTTGTACCTACGTCATGGCTGTTTATAAATGTTTTTAAGTATGTTTACCCGTTATATGGTGTTTAAATACAATTTTTGCTTAGTTTGGGGCTAGATAATTAATATTAATATATTGGTAAAAATGTTTACTCTCAAACGATCGTGTGACCAAAATAATTGCTTCGTTATAATTCAGATGTTAATAAATAGTGCCGCAGGAAATGGCGTGTTTTCACAAAACAATATCGGCCGGTCTATCTTTAGCAGATTGAGTTGTGGCTTGTTGGTTAAAACAATGTTATTTGGAATTCCTTTTGGTGTACGGGTTTGTCATTTGCAGAAATAGATTATGACTATGGTTCATTGAACTTGGCTTTTCTGTTAACATACATTTAATGTACAATCAACAATTTGTGAATTATACAGCAGGTTAATTCCGGATATAATCAATATCTATATGGAAACAGTTTAAAAAATAACTATGTATGTATGCACCCAAAATAAACTAGTAAGATAGACACTAGCTTTTATCCGCGACTTCAGGAATTAGCTTATGAAGAATAAATACCGAATATGCCCACGTGAATATAAAAACCGGATAAGGAATAAACTTACACATTTATATTATAACTAGCTGTTGCCCGCGACTTCGTTCCCATGGTATTTAATTTTCTGCGCAATTTTCTTCATTTTTTTTCCTAAAAACCTTCCCCTGACAATAATTAACACAACAGAAAAATAATTAGCGAAATTGATCCATCCGTTGACGCGTGATGCGATGACCAAGGGAAATAGAGATTTATTTTTATATCGACGGTAGAAAGCGATTTTGTTTTATCTAAAAAATGGAGATTTATAGAGCCAAAAAATAATTTCAAAAATGCATATCTTAAAAACCAGAAGAGATAGAAACATAGTTCTCTAAAAGTTCTAAAATAATGTTCATTGGAAAAAAATATTCTAATGTTAGTGTAACATGGATTTAATACGAGATACAGCATAAGGTTTTTCAATCTCATTTCGCTGTATCTCTGGGAGTGATAGTATGGGGTTGCAAGAAAGTTTCAAATTTGCACCAATGATTTTGCTGTATATAATATGTACTAAATATATTATACATTACTTATAATTGTTGTATGTGGTAAACATTTTAATAAATATTGGGACATTTTGTTTTCAGTAAACCGTAAAACAAAACAACCATTAAAATTTCGTAAAATGCTGTAATTAAAATTATCAAAATAATTTTATGTAACATTAAAAAAACCTTTTTTTATCGAGAAAAATTTAAAATATAATTCAAAATCTTTTATTCCACAAAAAGTAATTGACAGTTGGCGCGATTGAAAACTATACCACAGAATACCTAATAATACTACCATACAGAAGATTCACTTCCTAACAAAAGCCAGGTTTAGGTATAAAAATATATCTAGACTCGCCAGAGCTACCCGCCTGCAAGCAAAATTGAAATTCAATACCGCGCGAACAGTGAATTTTCTTTGCGCGCCCCAGTTTTATGACCGAGCTGCGAACGACGGCACGGGGTTGTCACTTGAGAAGTGTTTGTACCTAGTTGATTTATTAGTTTTACGATTAAAATAAGTAGATTAAGCATTACAAACGTTGATTCTGTAAACATATAAATTCCATCTGAATGTCGTGTGTTCGATTCCTACGGGTGTAGGTATTCCTTTGTAAACATTATCGTATCCTATTCTTAATATTGTTTCTGGGCTAATATAACCAATTAAGAATTTTTATTTTAACTATTACTAATTATTATGGACATGGAATTAAAGAAGAATAAATCTTTCAATCATCATCATCATCATCATTTCAGCCATAGGAAATATCGTGTGAAATTTAACAAAATGTTAGCTCTGATTCACTATTCGTTTTATTCAGACAACCGTAAAACCAACAATATCTTTTATACGGATTATTATATTGACGTTTAGGCTTAGTAGAAGACATTACGGGTCAATTTGCAAAAGAGACACCCCCTGACTATACGTGAAATAAATATTGACAACTTCTATCAGGTCAATAGTAACAAATAAAATTTGGTGGATCTGTAGATAGCATAAAATATCGAGCGGCAATTTTGTAGTAACTCTCAAGAGCATTCGATTTTTAGGCGTCAATTTTGCTGTATCTGAGTAAAATTATATGATGATCTCGAATTTACGTCGTAACTGTTTTGAATAACACCGATCTGTAATGGAGTATCTCCACTTCAAAAAATATATATAAAGTAATTTTGACGTATCTGATAAAGAAATAAAAAATAAGGAACTTGGTCTATTTACGTCATATTTTATAGAAAATTTCCAAAAAGTTCGACGTAACTGAATTCAAAATCATCGTAGGAGAACGAGGATTAGACCATTCGAACCGGTTTCTTTTCTGAAGAATAGGTTTAGAATAGGTTTTTTATTGCGGTAAATGTGGTACAAAAAGATGACACAAAGTATATGGCTGCTCAGATTTAGCCAGAAAACAATGGCATGCAATAAGTGGAGAGAAGCGGTAGTCAATACAATTATACAAATGAAAACACAATAAAAATGATTTCAATGATTTAATCTAAAAAATTGACTTTTTTGAGATACAACAATATCGCTTTCCACCGTCGATATATAGAATTATTAATATTTTTACTGCAATTTTGAAAACTACTAATAGGTTTTAAATAATACTGTTAGAGATTTTAAAAATCTATATTCTAAACAATTATTGGTGTAACGACAAAAGGTTTAAATTATCATTTTGAGGTAAAATAATACGTTTATTAACTCTTTGAAATCAAAACCTCTTCACAATGACTGGCTTTATGAAGTTACTTTTTAGAACTTTTCAATAGAACTTGTTATTCTTTACTTAAGTTTCTAAAAGCTAAGTGGGTAAGTAAGTTGTTTTATTGTTTGTTTCTCTTCTGAACTGGACTTCATTACTTTGTATTTTTTTTACGAAATCTTATAATTTATAAACAAATTCAAAGGTGAAACATGAGATTTTTATGTTATTCTTATTTACAGCGACCGATCGTTATAAAAATTAAAAAAAAAATTTTTTTAATTTTTTCATTTTCATTATATCGATCAATCAAAAAATTACGGTGATACGCGACAAAAATAGTTTCAGTAACATCTGGGTTAAAGGTGCGATTCCACTAGAGCGGAGATGAAGCGAAAGCAAAGAGGTAGGTGTAAAAAGGTACAGTTCATAGAGAAGGTGACATTAAATAAAAAAGTGCATTAGTGCAGAGAAGGACGTCTACTCACAAGGTGGACAGACGACCTGGTAAAGGTCGCAAGAAGACGCTGGATGCAGGCCGCTTCCGCCAATCTGGAAGGCAATGAGGGAGGCTTATGTTTAGCAGTGGACGTCCTATGGCTGATATGATGATGATGATTAGCCTAGGCCTAGCCTACCACAATTAGTATGCAAATAACAAAACATTTTCGAATAAATTAATCATGTTTTTACGCAAATCAATAAAATTTAAAGTAAAATAATCATTTGTTAATATAACTTTTTTTAAACCATGCATCGACCTCATTTATTATACTTAATTTCTTTCTTCGAGACCATGACAATTGAAAAGTTGTTTTAGAAAGAGGTATACTTTAATTTCTAATTACTATATTACGGTTATTTTTTACCTAAAATCAATTTTGTTTTCACTATTATTACTATAATTTCATATATTTTTTTATAAATATAGTAAAAACAGTATATTTTTTTCATGCATATTCCCTATTAATGTGCTATCTGTCACATATTATTTATATTATATTTAATTTAAAAAACAATTCTGCTCTCTGTATTAACAGATTCTGAATTAACATAACGGAGACGATTCTAGTCTACTCACCGCTAGTGTCCGCTTCAGTAGAAACGCACCCTTAAATTAATTCTCTAGTCGATTTATTCACATATTGCCAACAGCAATCGTTTATTTTCAATAATCCGTAAAATTTTAATAAATAAAGTAGTTTATTGTGGTAAAGATTATTTTTACTACTTCGATACTTGTGACAATGTATACTAATTTTGCATTTACTTAAGTATGTCTATTTACTATAATCAAAAATGTAAATATATTTCACTGTTATATTTTTGTAATGTACATAATAATATTCTGGTAGTATGATGTTTTCTGTACGTGTAATATAATTAAATTATATGTAAGTAAATGTAATCTAACTGTCAGAGCTTTTCTATACTATAGGTATAAATACTACTAGTTTTAAATAATTTGTTTAAATATTAAATATTTTATTAAAGCTTCCACAACCACCATCCTTTATAATGAATAAAAATATCCAAACCGTTTACCAGCTGGAAAACTAAGTGTTAATGATCCCATGGAAGTACCAAAATAAAACGTTTTTTTCCTAAAATTAATGTATATAAGGTAAAGTCTCCTATTACAGAGGTAGTCAAAATTGGCACCTAATACGGAGGTATTTTTATTTACGTGTTTTACTTTCGTTGTAATGAGCACAAGTGCATGAAAATAGACTTCTGTTATCTAAAATCTAATAATGAATGACATACCTGACGTTTGAAAATACCACATGCAGGTAGCAATTATTATCAAACAGTTTGTGCCACGGCGTCGATTCGGCAGGACATTTCATACAAACGCGGAGCGGCTAAGGTAAGTACACTCGTATTTTGCCAGCTAAGTTTTAGGTATAAAATAGCATGGAAATTGGTGACTAAGGCGTTCATAAGTTTTTCTTATTAACACACTCACGATACATTTAGGTTTTTTTCTATTTAAAACTAGTTGTACAACTAAAATACGATAAACAAACCAACGCCGTAATAGGGTAACATATTTAAATGGTGATTCTAATATGGTGGTCTCATCCGTAATAGGAGAAATACTGTATTTTATTTATTTGCCTATAGCTTAAACTATAATAAACTATTTCAAGATCTCGAAGTTTATTTGAAATCATTTTTAATCTCACAAACTAGAAACATTTTTCTGTGGTATACTTTATGCACTAGGTAACTTATTTTAACATAGAAACAGTCAAGGGTTTTGTACGAGTTCTTTGAAAAGTAAAATAAAAAGGAGTATTTTAATTTGTCAAAAACCTGTTGATTGTGTTTAGATATTTACTTGAGGTTCACAAATCTAAATGACGGAACTGGTGTCGTTTATATAAATTACTTCCACTGTTCATATAGCAAATTTTTAATGGGTCTGAATTAGGATTAAACAACACGAATTTTTATCCTATTACGGAGGTAGTAAATGTTTGTACCTCCGTGTTAGGCTCTTTGAACTCCTAATACAATGGGCATGGCTCCGTAAAAGAAACTTAATATAACCTATTACGGAGTTATTCAAAATTAGGATTTAGGGTTCCATTAAAATGTTATACCTGCGTTAGTAATTTAATACATCTACTTTTTAAAAGCGCCAGTTGAACTCACATACGGAGGAGTTAGTATTTTGTATAGAGACTACATTAAACTTTCTTTTGAAATAGAAAATCATTTATTTGGTACAAAACAGACATTACAATAAGTCTTACAAAATATAAAGTTTTGTTTTAGTATATTTATTATTATGCAGCAATAGCATACGCAATCTATGAAATTTAAAATTATTAGTTATATATAACTTAGCCCATAATCATAACAAGTCAACATTCTGAGGTGACATAAATTACTATACTCTGTATTAAGAACCGACTACCTCCGTTTTAGGCTCTCACCTTCATCATACCTCCGTAATAGGGAAAATCGACTTGCGTATTTCATATATTTTTTTAAATAGTAAAACCCTTTTATAGTAAAAAAGTGTTAAGAATAAAATAAATTTCAATCCCTAATCTAGTCAACAGTATTTTTTATAACTTTGCACGTTTATTAGAAACGCTTATTTTTTTGTCTTACTTTCCAATGTCACGAAATACCTCCGTAATAGGAAACTTTACCTTACAAGGCTATTTTTCTGATGTCGTAAGTTGAGCTTAATGTCAACCATTGTTTCTTCAGAATTTTGAAATACCTATTGTGTACCCATAATAGGCTAAGTCAAATATATCTTAGGCTGGCAACAAATCATCAATTCTCGATAGTGAAATATGTGTCTAGCCGAAACAAATTCACAATGTACAAATAAATTAAGTAAGAGAAATTAATACGTTGGTTTTATTTCACAACATATACACAGGGTTATATTTCAAGGTAGTGCCAAATTTTAAAAATAAGGTCTGTAGTGTTCTACATAAAAATACTAATTTATTGTAATTAATTCCAGTCGTCGTATTTCTGGAGTAAAATATACCTAAAAATTTCCGAAAAAAAGAAAACGCGAGATGCGCCTTCATACATCAGAGATCACAGGCGTACGCCGACGCTGGTCTAACAAGGACCTCTTGCAGTGCACATACGGTGCAATTTAATCGAGTTATAGTAAATTTTCTAAGTATTCAAGTTTTCCAATGCAGAATGGAAGAATTAAAAATGAAAAAAAATAGTTTGTTTTTTACGCAGATCGATTTAGTTACTGATTCTGAGTGATCCCTGAAAAATTGGCACTACCGTGAAATGTAACCCTGTATAATTATATTTTTAAATTAATATAATACCTACCTACTTGCTTTGGATTTATACCACTTGCTCGGCAGTGAGGGAAAACATAATAAGGAAAATCGGATAGCCAAATAATACATTGGGTGTGGGGACGGCCGTAAAGAATACACTTCCTCCCACCAACAGGAGGCGTGTCGTAAGAGCTGACTAATTCCTAAATCACGAAACGAGCAGCAGCGTCTGCGCGCGAAATCTTCTAAAAAAATTGCGCTCGCCAACCCGCCTGCCAAGCGTCGCGAGTATTGGCAATCTCTCTCTCCAGCCAGGCCCCCAGTCTCCGGTGGTCCAGCTGTTTCTACGGCTACGGTAGCGGTCAGGGTGACGGTGGGATAGATGGTGCTAAGAATCCCCGGAGCCGATCCGGCTACCACTTCAAACGAGCTGAACTAAAACGTGGCCTCTCACTATGGGCCCCATAAGAAAGCTCAAGGTGTGCGACCTTGCGTGCTATATAAAGGGCTATGTTCGGTGTTTCCTTGCGAGATTGAATCAGAAATGTAGAGATCCGTAAACGAACTAAAGTTGCTGACATAGCCCAACGGATCAGCAAGCTGAAGTGGCAGTGGGCGGGGCACACGGCACATAGAACTGACGGTCGATGGGGCCGAAAGGTTCTGGAAATAGAGGCCGCGTACCGGCAAGCGCAGCGTAGGACGTCTACCCACAATGTGGACAGACGACCTGGTTAAAGTCGCAGGGAGACGCTGTTTGCAGTCCGCTTCCAACCGGCCAATCTGGAAGTCAATGGGGGAGGCTTATGTTCAGCAGTGGACGTCCTATGGCTGAAATGATGATGATGACATTGGGTATGTAGCTATGGTTCAAAAATTTACCGGTTTTTTCAAAGCTTTAGAGGTCCTATTATAATAAGAAAAATTTCATTTGTTTGGACGTCAACTCACAAAATTAAAATTACTGTAATTTTTTCAAGACTAGTTTTATTCGTTTATACTTTGAGAAAGGTTTGACACAACCTTTTTCTTATGTACATCAACCAAAAAATGTCAAAGAATAAAGATAAAACGCGTTAAAGTTCGGGAGTGGTGGGGGCTCGTGACGTCACTTCTAAGTAAACATTATACCAAGACTTGACGTCATGCGATATTTCAAATCAATATATCTCTGTTATATTTTGATTTACACAAGTTAAGCTTAGTAGTGGCTATGAGTCTCAGGCTTCGTTGATTTTTAACCTCTCACTGCTTTCTACAAATAATTGAGTTATCTGTGACAGTGCTGCCTCCCGTCGCAGGTGTAAGTATTGAATGAATGATATTTATTTACAGAAAACAAATCGGTTCAAATAAGGCAACGAACAGAATGGTATCTACGTGACATACGATATTATTGTAAAAAATATATGGCTTAACCAGACAAAACTAACGACATTATGGAACTTGAGTCAAACACTAGAATACAATGCTCAAAGGTCTCATTTTTTATATCTTTAGTTGTTATGGGCAAGCCGGGGAATGTTTTCCAATTGAATTGAAGACGAAGTCGCAGGCAATAGTTAGTTAATCGAAACTAAAGAAAAGCTTGTAATATGAGGAATATCCAACATCACGTCACAGTTGCATCGTAGAGTCCTTCGGGAATAAACTGGGATACAAACTTTCTGACGCAGTAATGGAAGTACGCAGTACAAAAATAATTAAATATTACGAACTGCGTAGCAAAAAGACCAAATTTTCTACAAAACAGAATTACAATCCCTAAGGGGTTTTAATACCATGACTAAGTTAGTAAATAATAATAATAATAGTGGGTGATTCGCCTGGAACGAATTACGCAGTCGCCCAATACGAAGATCGCTGAGTTGCTGCCCTACATTTGTGTAATGGTCCGAAGTACAATTGCAAGCCAGTAAAAGTGACGTCAATCGACATCTTCATAAAATCTGTAAATCATTATTGTACCATTCCATAATCACACTTCGATTAGGTTTCATCTTTGTTCCTAAGTAATTAATGTAAATTTAATTAATTTCTAATTAAATATTTTATAAGTAAATTTGGTTTTTTTTCGATCCTCCGACTGTAGTAAACGTAATTGGCGCAGTCGGTAGGATACTCGCGGGCCGGTTCGCGAGATCGGGAATAGGTAGCTAGGCTTCGTTACTAATTCGCGTCGCGAGTCACCCGGGTGGCTATCAAGCCCCGTCGCCGAGTATCCAAAATCTACGGACCTGCTGCAGACCAGGAGGAGAATCCAGAACTCGATTCACGAAGAAAACCAGATATGAAATTTATGTGAGTACACTTGAATTGATCTCGTGTTGCTTCCTTTTATCATAGTTTTTATCCTTAGTTTATCCTTTAGTGTGTTTTACCTTAAACTTCAAGATTTATCACCCTAGAGCCAATAGTTCCCGGGAGTCTGAATCGAGTCAGGCTCGCCGACAGCAAATAGATAATTGTAGGGATATTGATATAGATTTAGATTTGAATCAGAGCTTAGGTATTTTATTTGACGAAATGTCTCACGAACCAGACACCATTTTTAAGGCCCTCCGCCTTGTTCCGGACTTCGACGGGAACCCTAATATTCTAACAAGGTTCATTAATATTTGTGATCAATTGGCTGTAAAATATTTGAGCAACGTCCAGGGAAGCGAATTTTCTAATCTTTGTTTAATTAACGGGATACTCAATAAGATAACAGGACCCGCTGCATGTACAATTAATTCCAACGGGATACCCGATAGCTGGCTAGGCATTCGAACTGCCTTAATAAATAATTTCTCAGATCAACGCGACGAGACGGCCTTGTACAATGACCTATCTATCGCTACGCAGGGAAATAAGACACCCCAAGAGTTCTATGACCATTGCCAGACTTTGTTTAGTACTATAATGACATATGTGACTTTACATGAATCTGTACCAACGACTATACAGGCGAAACGGGAACTGTACAAAAAAGTTACCATGCAGGCATATGTTCGCGGGCTCAAAGAACCCCTAGGGTCCCGTATACGCTGTATGCGTCCCCCTACTATAGAAAAGGCTCTGGAATATGTCCAGGAAGAGCTTAATATAATTTATTTACAGCAACGTAGCAGTGAAACAACTAAGACCTATACCAACCCTAAAGCTACATTGCAACCCCAGCCTTCATTGGTCCCGCCACAGCGGAATAATATACTAATGTCAATGCCTAACTGGCCTGCTCCCGTAGGACAGCAACCTATGAGGCCTCTGCCTCAGCCCTTCAAATTCCCAGTCCAACCACAACACGGTATGCGTATGCCTACTAACACTCAGAGGATGTTTAGCGCACCACCCCCTAATTATAATCCTCGTAGTAATATGTTTCATATTCAACCCAGGAACAATCCTCCACATTTTCAAACGCCTCAACCAATGAGTGGTATTCAAAGATTTACCCCAAGAACTTTGCCGCATTCCCAGATTATGACTGGACATGACTGGACTAAATCAGGGAACCCACCTCCGTCTAACTATTTCAAAAGTCGAGAAATGAACCTTAATGAATGCATGATAAATGACGACGGCTACTCTTATTACAATAACTACGACTACTATGACCCAGTTTACAATAATTATTATACCGATTATAACTATACAAGTGATTCACCCGACTTCACTTCCGAATTAACTTATTATAACGCGACTGACGAAAACCAGGTGACTGATGGAAATCAACCACAGCCAAGTTCTAGCAATGCTGAGCAGGATTTTCAGGAAGTGTCAAAATTAAAAAAACAAAGATAGAACTTAACCTTCAAACACAGAGGCAGTTACCATACATCCAGATAGCCCATCCTCCTCTTAAATTATTGATAGATACAGGAGCAAACCAATCCTTTATCAGTCCCGAGGCTGTAGAACAATACTTTGCCAATTATCCTCTCAACTACGATCCGTTTGAAGTGACAAACATACACGCGACCAGTAGAAATGACCATTCAATTACACTACCATGTTTTCCCGAGTTCTGCGATAATGATAGCATGAAGTTATTTGTGTATAGGTTTCATAATTACTTTGATGGTCTTATCGGGCTAGACTTACTAAGTAAATGGGAGGCGCGAATAGATTTAAAGGAAAGTCAACTAGTAACTCGTTTTTCTTCGAACCCTATTCAAATGTACAATTCACGGAATGTGAACCTTTACGAAAATATTATTCCAGCTATGTCTTCGAAAATTATTAGACTCCCCTTAGATTTAATAGATGGCGACGCTTATATCCCAGAACAAATAATTTGTAACTGCATTATTCATGAATGTCTTACAACCGTTACTAATAACCGTGGTTACTTAGAGATAGAAAACACCACCGCGAACGACATTATTTTCTCACTTGACAGCCCAGCGCACGCCGAATTATTTAATACCGAGTGCGCGCGCACTTTACAACCACTGACGCGCGCCGATGATGTTATCCCGCGCTTACGTACTGAGCACCTGAACGAAGAGGAAAAGGTCAATCTTACCACTCTTTGCTCGCGCTATGCGGACGTTTTTTATATAGATGGCGAACAACTAACGTTCACAAATAAAATTAAACACCGAATCAGGACCACCGACGAAGTCCCTGTGCACGCAAAAAATTATCGATACCCGTTTATCCAACGAGATGAAGTCAAGAGTCAGATAGGAAAAATGTTGGAGCAGGGTATCATCAGACCCTCTGACTCAGCCTGGAGCTCACCTATCTGGGTTGTGCCCAAGAAGATGGATGCTTCTGGTAAACAGAAATGGCGACTTGTGGTTGACTTCCGCAGACTGAATGAAAAGACAATTGACGACAAATACCCCATTCCTAATATCAATGACGTTCTGGATAAGTTAGGGAAGTGTCAGTATTTCACCACACTTGACCTGGCCAGTGGCTTTTACCAGGTGGAAATGGATCCCCAGGATATTCCTAAAACAGCTTTCAATGTCGAACATGGACACTTCGAATTCCTTCGAATGCCCATGGGTCTCAAAAATTCTCCATCCACGTTCCAACGTGTAATGGATAATGTCCTCCGGGGTCTCCAAAACGACATATGTCTCGTGTATCTCGACGATATCATAGTGTTCAGCACATCGCTCCAGGAGCATATGGTGAACCTGGAAAAGGTGTTCCAAAGACTCCGAGAATCGAACTTTAAAATTCAGATGGATAAGTCTGAATTTTTGAAGCTCGAAACAGCTTACCTTGGTCATGTAATCAGTAAGGACGGCGTCAAACCGAACCCTGACAAGATTTCTGCTATTCAGAAGTATCCAATCCCTAAAACCACCAAAGAAATTAAGCAATTTCTAGGACTTCTTGGTTACTACAGAAAATTTATTCCCGACTTCGCACGTACCACCAAGCCGCTAACCCAATGCCTAAAAAAGGGTAGAAAGATCACTCTTACCCCCGATTATGTAAATTGTTTCGAAAGGTGCAAGACCTTACTCACCAATGATCCCATTCTTCAATACCCTGATTTTACTAAGGAGTTCAATCTGACGACAGATGCTTCAAATATGGCCATTGGAGCCATATTATCTCAAGGTCCTATAGGTTGTGATAAGCCTGTGTGCTATGCTTCTCGAACCCTAAATGATAGCGAAATTAATTATAGCACAATTGAAAAAGAACTCCTGGCCATAGTGTGGGCTACCAAATATTTTAGACCATACCTTTTCGGAAGAAAATTTAGGATACTGACCGACCACAAACCTCTTGAGTGGATGATGAATTTAAAGGAGCCAAATTCACGTCTAACTAGATGGCGACTAAGACTGAGCGAATATGACTTTACAGTGCAATACAAAAAAGGCAAAATTAACACCAATGCCGATGCTCTATCGCGAATAGAGATTCATCTAGGCGACACCAGATCGTTAATGGATGAAATAGATGAACTAAATTCTCTATTAGGTAACCCGACTGAAACGGCTCTATCTAAACCTAACTCATCTACTGAGACTGTACATACTAGTGATGAAAACCCGATATTAGAAATCCCGATAACTGACGAACCCCTGAACAAATTTAACAGACAAATATGCTTCACTGTAGTTAATAACGTCAAACGAAAACCCATTATGACCAAACCATTTATCACCCACACACGCGTAGGAATACAACTATCAGAGGCGAAACTGGAAGAAGATGTAGTCAATGCTATAAAGGAATATGTTAACCCTAAAGTAAAAACTGGTCTTCTCATTAATCCTCCTCTTGCGATGTACTCCATCATCCCAATATTGCAGGATAAATTCAAGGGCTCATCAATGAATCTAGTATTAACTAAATCCGAATTAGAGAATGTAAAAGAATATCTTCGCCAACAAGAAATCATTCGTCATTACCATGATGGTAAAACTAACCATCGTGGCATTAATGAATGCTATTTAGCTTTATCCCGAAAATATTACTGGCCTAAGATGAAAGACCAAATAACTAAATTCATTAACGAATGCACCATCTGTGGTCAGGGTAAGTATGACCGAAATCCTGTTAGACCCCAATTTAATGTTGTACCTCCTGCCACCAAACCCTTTGAAATAATTCATATGGATCTATTTACAGTGCAAAGCGAGAAATATGTTACCTTTATAGATGTATTCACAAAATATGGCCAAGCGTACCATTTGCGTGATGGTACAGCTCTCAGTATTCTTCAAGCCTTACTACAATTCTGTACTCATCATGGACTTCCTATGACTATTATAACCGACAATGGTACCGAATTCACAAACCAACTATTCTTAGAATTCACTAGATTGCACAAGATAAATCATCACAGGATCTTAGCTCACTCTCCCAATGATAATGGAAACATCGAAAGATTTCATCTGACTCTTCTAGAACACCTAAGACTACTGAAGCTACAGCATAAAGACGAGCCAGTAGTGAACCTTATGCCATATGCACTTATAGCTTACAATTCCTCAATACATAGCTTTACAAAGTGTAGACCGTTCGACTTACTAACTGGACACTTCGACGCTAGAGACTGTTTAAACATCGACATAACTCAGCACCTATTACAGCAATACCTTCAGAATCACAGAGATAGAATGGACATAGTATACGATTTAGTTAACAGCAAATCATTAGAGGACAGAACAGCCCTAACAGAAAATAGAAACAAAAATCGGGAACCTGAAATACAATATGCCCCCGAACAGCAAATTTTTATTAAAAATCCCTTAGCTGGGCGACAAAAGATAGCCCCTCGCTATACTCAAGATACTGTACTGGCAGATTTGCCCATACATATCTACACCTCCAAAAAACGCGGCCCCATAGCCAAATCCCGTTTGAAACGTATCCCTAAAGCGGTAAATTTGTTACAGGATACTTCTAACAATGATCCTTCGGATCACCCGGCCTCAAGAGATAAGACTTGAAAGTTTGGCTGACGGACCAGGACTACTACCGCACAAACTTGGACCAATGAGATTGACTACTCACCATCATACATTCATACAATATGTTCAACTGGACGACATCAAAGACAAAATCGACTCCCTACAACATCAGTTAACGAGTTACAAGACACGATTAATTAACGACACATACCTTCTTTATGAGACTCAGATTGACTATTTAACTGACAAACTTGGCAAGGTATTGATTCAACTTAAATCGTTAGAGCCCAATCGAGTTAAAAGAGGTATTGTAGATGGCCTCGGCTCCGTTATTAAAAGTATAACTGGTAAT
The DNA here is from genome assembly GCA_963576865.1 of Anania hortulata. Lineage (NCBI taxonomy): Eukaryota > Metazoa > Arthropoda > Insecta > Lepidoptera > Crambidae > Anania > Anania hortulata. Next base: position 2,956,181 of record OY756410.1, read on the forward strand.
CTGGACCATACGGATGCCGTAAAATACAATAAAGCAATTAATCTTTTAAAGAATAAACAAGATGAAATCGTCTCTGAATTTAATAATCACATCAGTATTAGCAAAGAATGGATATCTGAAAATAATAAAATTTTGACACAGCTTTTAAATAATCAGAATAAAATCAATTCAACAATCGAGTTAGTATTAAAAAGCAACGTCTATAATGAAAATAGTTTGATTAAATACGCCAGACTTGCTCAACTCTTAATTATTGCAGGTGAAAACGTAGACAACCTTGCTCAGGAGTTAATTAGACTAGAGAATAGCTTAGCTTTTATTCGTGCATCTAGCACACACCACTCCATGATAGATGTAGACACTTTAAGTTTTATGATAGGTAAACTTAGGAATATTTATGGTGATGATCAAATAGTAAATCTCGAATTAAGGCAATACTACGACATCATTAAACCAGGCTCATACTACACCGACAATCAGATAGTTTTCATATTTAAATTTCCTGTAATATCCAAAGAAATCTATAATCTTTACCATTTAGCCATAGTCCCTAATAAAAATAATCAGGCTCTCATCCCAACTTATCCTTTCCTAGCAACAAACGAGATTTTATTCATGTACATAGAGACAGAATGTCCGAAGCTTAATAACTGGTTTCTGTGCGAAAACACTATTCAACACCACCTACGCACCAAGCCTGATTGCATCCACGAACTTATCATCAACCAAGTTCTGAAGAACACCTGCGAATTTTCCACAATCACCCTGAAGAAAGAAGCCATGGAAAAATTGGACGACCAACATTACGTCCTATCCTTTCCACATGCAAGCAAAGTCCAACTTCTTTGTGGACGACGAGATTACACCACCCTTAATGGAAGCTACCTCGTAACCATTCCCGTTGGCTGCAACCTGAAAACTACAGAATTCACCATCACCAATGACAACGATGAACTTAGAGGACAACCCCTCAAACTGATAGAAATCCCATCTGATGAAGAAGGAAAAGCTAAAATGTTATCCCACATTAAATTAAACTCTATTAATCTACAAGAACTACACAGCATCCAGGACAAGATCATGATGGAAGCCCCAATCGATAACGCCAGCGCCCCACTTGACGTATTATACCATACAACTATACCATTTTATGTGATGCTGCTTGCTACAGGTGTGCTCGTAATCTTTATTGTACACCGGCGCTACAACACATGGAAATGTAGCCAGAATGTAAAGAAGAAAGAACAACCACCAACTCCCGAGAATCAGCAACATCATGATGCGATCCCGGCAACATTTTCACTCAACGTGCTAAAATAATTGCCGTTCCGAGAGGGGAGGAATTACGCAGTCGCCCAATACGAAGATCGCTGAGTTGCTGCCCTACATTTGTGTAATGGTCCGAAGTACAATTGCAAGCCAGTAAAAGTGACGTCAATCGACATCTTCATAAAATCTGTAAATCATTATTGTACCATTCCATAATCACACTTCGATTAGGTTTCATCTTTGTTCCTAAGTAATTAATGTAAATTTAATTAATTTCTAATTAAATATTTTATAAGTAAATTTGGTTTTTTTTCGATCCTCCGACTGTAGTAAACGTAATTAACGCAAAGAGTCCCATTACCCGGATTCAGAAACTTTCGATAGCAAAATTTCGACCGGAAAACCATATAACATTATTATGATTTAACATTAAATTAGTGTTGCATGATTTACCGATCAATTCGTTATCGAAGGGTTCTGAATCGGGGGCCAAGTTGGACTCTCGATTTGAGTCAATTCAAAAATGTAAATTGGTTTGGCTTCGGGTTTGCTGGGAGACGACGCTGGCAAATCTCGTACCTAGTACACTAGTCAATACCTAACTTCAACACTATGACATTAATTGACGTGTTGCTTGGCAAATGTGTACATTATCTATTTATAAGTAAACACAGATCCCAAATTCGCAATCCAATTTTCTAACGGAAACATCATCTAATTGCCAAAATAACTCTTCTTGAAAGTAATTCAAAACTTCAAATCCAACGCGACAGAAGAAAAATGGCCCCAACTGAACATTAATTGCTACCCTTCCAATTTATCCTCTTATATTCTTGCCACAGTATATCTTTGATACAGTAAGCCAACGCATTCAAAAATACGCTTCGCATAAAAATTCAGTTATTCCCAAATTTGAAAAAAAAACGAACGTCGAATCGTTTTTTACGAAAAACCTTGTCCTGGCAGTTGCAAATACAACAAATAAGAAATCTAAGACAACAAATTTTCAAAACAAAAACATTTTCAACATCGATCTAAAAAAATCACTTCCCCTAATTAAAGCGCCATTTTTTTTTAGATTTATATTTTAGTCCTATAGAAAACCTATAAGGAGCAACACGCTAACATCGCTTAGCTGAAAACTAAATAACTAACCTTTCCTTTTGCTTCCCCATTCTTGTATTATTTTGTCAGGGGGCCTGACGACATACCATGCACACAGGAGCCTTCAGAACGGCTAGTGTGAGTACATGGTCTTATGAGTCCTGTTTCGGAACGCAGCCCAAGGGAAGCCGCTAGAGCAAACGGCCCTCAGTGAGTCGCTCGCTATGGTTTTCAATGAGAAAGGCCTATTTCCAGAAGTAAACTTTTAAAGGCTGATAATAAATATTGGACAACATCATAGGGAGAACATGCACAGGTGGGGCTACAGCTTGGAGAGCGCTTTTATATGTGGTATTTCCCCCCAGACAATAGCACATTTATTGTCATGCCCTGCGTGTCCCTACACCTGCACGCGCGAGGATCTCTACAAGGCCACCAATGGGTGGGTTGACCTGAAGTTGACTGTACCAAACCCTCATTGAACAAATCCGACTTGCATTTGGCTAGCTTTTTATAGTACATCGGTCTTCTATAGCTTTCTGTGCTGTGTTAGATAAATAGGGTAACTTGTGAAAGATTAACCGACTGATCTCTTAATTTTAGCTGTAACAAGTTTAAAACCATTTGTCTTTGTTCGAAAAGTTTTATTCTTGCAGCGAAAGGGATTTATTGCTCTTAAAACTTCATGCTGATTGAAAAGAGAAGATACTTGTTTAGAAATAGAATTAGAAAATAATTTATTTGTCACAAGACAGACATACAGTGGGTCTAACAAATAAAATACATTAATACAGTCAGGGTCAAAAATGGTATCCGCTTGTATAAGGTCGTGGCGACAGAGAGCACATCGCGACCACTGCCTACCAAAACACGATATGATAATATGATAATGGAGCGATTTATAAAGACGCCTTCTTGAATTTTTAACGAAATAGCGATCATAACATTTGACGTCACCGGCACGGCGATTCAACATGGCGGGTATATCTATCATATTTTTGCAGTTGGTGTCGATAAATCGTTATATTATATCGTATTTTGGTGGTCATGCTAGGTCATAGTATTTTGCGGATGCCAGCTGAGATGAGGGCGGGGCCACCCGGTGTGCTTTAACTTAATATACGAGTACAAACAAACAGTAGGTATACACAAAACAAATGTAACACAGCAACAAAATTAACAAATAAAAACCAGATTAACTTAATTATGAAACATTGTTTAAAGTAGGACCTATATAGAGGTAGTTACCAAAATCAATCTATGCTGTCGCGATCGATAAGTAAACGTGTTTTTGTATGGTGTGGCTCTGTCTGGTGACTACGTTAGACTACAATTATCAAGACACGCATATATTCACTAGCAGCAACATTATATGTTTGTCTAGGCACTATTAGTTAAAACAGGTTTGTATTATTTAATAGCTAGACAAATGTAAAGTGGCAATGAGCAGTTCACATCACTCGCAGAGCTGACAGCTGTTGGTAAAAAAGGTTATGTAGAGGCGACCATGAACTAGGAGAAGCAGCGTAGGGAGACCTCCAACCCGTTGGACCGACGTCATAATATATATACCTAGTCTTGCCATAATAAGTAGTGCAAGCTAGCAGCAAGCATTATGCATGCAGGCAATCAGCATGCACCATGCATGCATGCAAACATCATGTTTGCAGACAGCCTGCATGCAAACATCATACATGCAAGCAATCAGCATGCACCATGCATGCACCCAAGCAGCATGCACCATGCATTTTGAATTACACTCTAGGGCAGACAAGACTGCGTGGAGTTGAATTTACGGCGATTCGTTTCTGCCACTAAAAACCAAATTTTTAGCTAATGTTTTAGGACCAACAGAAATATCGTAAATGAACATTCGAAATAATACACAGTATGTAATACAATACATAGGACATGTGACTTTATTTTATGTAAAATTATTAGATTCTTGACTTGACCGTATAGATGAAAAAGAAGACAAAATTTCAGATTTTTAATAATTATGGTTACTGAAGTTTATAGCAAACATTTATGGATAATGATTTTCGGACAATGTTATGAGAAGAAAGGGAGTACCGCCGCTGCCGGGTAATAACTTTCTGCTGGGCAGCGACCGACAACATCCGAATTTTACATTTAGCCTTAAGATATGTTTATATAATAGAGCAATTATAGTACGCACAACGGATGCAGGCAGCTTCCAACCGGCCAATCTAGAAGTCAATGGGAGAAGCCTATGTTCAACAGTGGACGTCCTCTGAAATGATGATGATGATGAAGCACAACGCTTGAACGTCCGCTACTCGTCCCGGTGTAGTGATTATGCAACATACGTAGGTCACACTATAAGTTTTGCGTAACTTAAAAAAACAACATGTTATTACCAAAATATTATGTTTATTGCTTTTCAAAATACTCTCCTTTACATTTTAAATATTTTTTCACGCGATCAAACCATTTTTTAAAACAGGAGGACCACAGATCTGAACGCATGTTTTCTACGTGCTGATTGAACGCTATCACTGTCTCTTCGAAGTTGGTAAAAGTAAAACCTCTCATCAAATCTTTGATTTTGGGGAAAATACAGAAATCACAGGGTGCTAGGTCGGGGCTATGCGCAGGATGGGTGACGAGTTGTACATTTTCGGAACTAAAAATGACTTTGTTTTGTTGGCCGTGTGTGAAGAAGCGTTGTCATTATGTAGGAGAACGCGGCTTTTGGGTCGTCTTTCGCGAACTTTTTCTAACACCCTGGGTAAACAAATGGTAGAATACCATTAACACTCTTTTGATCTTCAAGTGGAATTGTACAGATGGAACCCGTAGCTGAGAAAAAAAACGCGATAATTTTTTTACCAACGTTTCTCGCCTGCCTCACTTTTGTTGGCCTGTTCTCATTTTTAAACACCCATTCACAAGATTGCTGTTTTTTTTTCGGGTTCAAAACAATAAATCCACGTTTCGTCTCCTGTGACAATGTCATAAACAGCATTAGAATGTCCGTGGTCGTACTTCAGTAGCATCTGTGAGCACCATTCCACGCGAGCCCGCTTCTGCTCCGTTGTAAGTTCATGGGGGATCCAACGACAACAAAGTTTCCGAACTTTCAATTCTTCGTGTAAAATTTTCTGATTTTGGCTCATACCAATCCTCAATAGTCCTCGAATTGTCTCATAGGTAATCCGCGGGTTTTCTTCAATTAGCCGCTTAACAGCAGCCACATTATTTTCGTTGACGGCAGTTGAAGGCCGCCCTTCATGAAATTCGATGTAAAGAAACTTGACCTCTCTCAAATTCAGCAAACCATCGCCTCACGGTGCTCAAACAAGGTGCTTGTCTCCCAAAAGCATTTTGAACGAGACGAGCGGCACAGTCTTGCGGAAAAAGAGAACTTTTAAAATCTCAAAAAATCATCGCTCTAAAATCTTTTTGACTTAATTCCATTTTCGTTGCTTACCTACTTAGAACTTTGATGTGTGATAAAAAACAATTGACAAATCATTTCCCGCCAATTGTTTTTTTTTATTACTAAGAAAGTTGCAACGTTTAAAAAAATATAACATTCGAAATTCAAATAGTTCCGATTAGCTAGAAGTGCAAAACTTTTAGTGTGCCCCATATGTAACTTTCCCAAAGTCCTTAACGTCATTTACATAGTATCTCCAAAGGTATAGTCGACGGATCACTTAACTACTACAAAACGTACAATTTTCTAAATCAATATTGAACTCTATGTCTTTAGATTTAAAGTTGAGAAATTGATATTTTGTAGTGACTACTTTATCGGTTCTCGATCTTATTCCATTAAGTTAAGAGCTATTATATATTTTTGTGCTTACTTATACTAACGAGGCTGGACAAAGCACTTTATCGACTGTTTAATGACTACTTAAGACTTTATTTGGGGCTATCGGCACTTTATTAGGAGTCCTGAAATTTGCGCTTCAATAAGTTTTGTAGAATTGGAGTAGTAACTCTTATTTTAGTAGTAACTATCTTTAAGCGGCGATTCTCATCATCATCATCATTTTAGCCATAGGACGTTCACTGCAAGACATTTGCCTCTCCAGTGACTTCCAGATTGACCGGTTGGAAGCGGCCTGTAGACAGCGGCTTCCTTCAACTTTTAACAGGTGATCTGTCTACCTTGGGTGGACGTCCTACCCTTGCCGGTACGTGGCCTCCAACGACCTCCGTAGCCGAGAGGCGAGTATACCGGTCTTGGTGTCGCTTATATCTCTGAGGTCCCGCGTTCGATTCGGTCCGTCAATGTAGAAAAATAACTTTTCTATATTGTCTCGGGTCTGGGTGTTGCGGTACGGTCGCTGTTTCTGATTGCTATAACACAAGTGTTTTAGCTTACCTTAGGATCAGAGCAATGTATGTGATGTTGTCCAATATTTATTTATTATTTATTTATACAAAAGTCATATTTTCAATATTTCTTGAAGTCCATGCTACTAAACAAAGATATAAGTTTTTTTGCTCTGTTTTTTTTGCATTTACTAGTCATATCAAGTTTTCTGATATGGTAATACCACTAATATATGGTCTAGTACAGTATTGTTTCGGCACAGAATAAATAAATAGTTATGGGTATTAGGAGTTACAATCCCCGGCACGGATCTTGAGCGCTGAAAGTCACTTTGCGCAACTTACGAGACGATCATCGTATCAGAGACGTGTATTTATGGAGCAAGCAACCAATCCCAGCCGGCGGTGCAAGCGCGACACGTGACTGGCCAATCATGTAATCTAATTCTTTGGTCTTCTGCGCATCGTTTGCCCAGCGCTTAAGATTCTTGCCACTAATTGTATAATTCATACAATGCGGGTTCGAGCAATGCATATATACTCTAAGAAATCGCTCACGGACCAAAATTTTGGAACGCTCGCAATCGAACTGTTCCAGTGTGTTCCAAGATTTCATGTCACGATGTCTAGGTATGTGCAGTTCCGTCTTTACCATAAGGGCGCACGGGGCCCATGCCCAGGGCCCCCAACCTCACGGGGCCCCCAAAGCATTAAAACATGTTTGTAAACTAAGAAACACAGTTAACTGAAAAGAAAAAAAGAGGGTTTGACCCCTGGCCTAGAAAAAAGAAGGTAAAATTTAATCTATACTTTTAATAGAGATATGAAATTATTTTCTGGAAGTCATAAATTCATACCAACAGTATTTCATTTTTACTTTGCATTAAGGTCCCAAATTCTTGTGTGCCCCAGGGCCCCGGGATATGTTAAGACGGCCCTGGCTATGTGTAAGTTGCTCTAGAGGGCATTGTATGAATCTTAAAGCGTAATACACACTGACTGTGTTGTTGTTGTAACTAAATGTAGTTGTGACTTAATTTATAATTGCTTAAACTCGGCCACCCATCCATTTAATCTTCGACTCACCCTCTAGAAACGACCCCTTCCGCATACACCTTCTTTGTGTAGTATGTTTAATTTCTGTTACTCTGTGGTATTTTGTAGTAATAAATTCAATTCGTTTTAGGCTAGATGGTTGGATTGTTGTATTTGAGCATAGAACTACCCCTTAACAAGGATATATGACGTTTACGTATATGGTTGCTAAGGAAATTGGCTTCTTTGAGAAGTATTACAATTTTTTTTGGAGACGCCAGTTTATGAATATTAGATGTAAGGAAATCTGCCTATTTATTAGGAAAGTACTATAGAAAGTAATAATAAAAACTAATAAAACCGCAAAACCTTGAGCTGACGCATGAGACTATGTATAAAAAAAAAAAAAAAACAGCGAGCGTTTGCAAACACAGACGACGCCGTTTGTATATCTAATGACGAATCATATAATATAGACAACATAGACATAGGTTGACATATATGTATTGGCTTCGGACTTATCCATTGAGCTAAGATTTGACATTGACTGACAATAAGAGGCCGCCATGTTTTTAACAATGAATTACTACAAGTGTAATTTTGTAATTTCATTAAATTATCATTAACTTTTGGAGCAAACCAATAAAGGTAGTTCCATAAAAAACCGGTTGTGCAATAATGACATGAAACTGTTTATAGTTTATGTTATTTTATAGACCGTAGCGGCCTGCGATTTTCGATATATTTACTGCAATACCCAGCCAAACAAACGCATAACTGTGTAAATGTGATGGTCGGCGGCTGAGTATGGGAAGGTTTTTTTTTGTGATTTCAATGTATGTCTCATAGAAAAACTTGTTGTATTTGAGCACCAGAATCAGACCCTCGGAGGTTTTTGTTGTTTTACAAATAACACTGTATATTTTTTTAAAAATGGAAGTAATTTAATAGATTTAATTCATTGTTTCCGTGTTTGAATTCAAGATTAATTTCTAATTCTTTAAAAATTTCTCCTGGTCCAAAGTATTTTTCCATTGTTTTGCTCACTATTCGTCGGTTTGAACACCAGTTCATACAAACGTCAGGCAAATCGATGCACCGCAGCCGTATTGTCTCCGAACAGTCGCGGATATGAAGCTTCACACTAATCTATGCTCCATAGAGTTATAAAAGTGGTAGTAAGGGCGATCTAAAAAACCGGCCAGGTGCAAGTTGAACTCGCGCACCAAGGGTGCGGTACCTATATAGCTATGTAAATAATTCGTTTTAAACAGAAATCGAGTCTCGATGGAATGGATCTTGACAAACAGATAGACGGACCGACGGACAATAAAGTGATCCTATAAGGTTTCCGATTTTTCCTTTTTTAAAACTGATAGGTTTTGTGTACGGCTAGTATCAATTGTTCATATTTTATCAAAGGTTGATGCAAGTAAATGGTAATTTTATTTTATTATGTTTGTTGTTACTGCGTAAGAATGAAACACTTTTGTAATAGACCTCTAGGGGCTTATCGAATAAGTCTAAAGTGTAGCATTTTTGCAATAAATTAGAGACATTATCATTGAATACAAAATTACCTCTTAAGTGTATAAAAAGTGTGTTAACATTTTTATTAATACCTAAGCACTTACTTACTTTCTAACATTTTACTTTATTATTGAAAAAAATAATATACTTAAATTATATTTTCAACCAACAATTACACCAAATTATCTAAAACATATTTTATTTTATGAACATCCAAGACTTAAGTAAAAATGCTCTTGATTGTACAAACATTTGCTTCCTGCGAGATTCGAACACGCAACCGCCAGATTAGTAGTCCCGAGCGCGAACCGACAGACTAATATGATAAAACATAGTATGTTCTTATGCTATAAATAATTATTACTGGTACATATTTAAAAAAGTACAAACTGATTTCTTAAGACGACGAATTGGAAATTTAGGAAAATAGAAACATCGATATCATTTGGATATCAGCAAATTCTAAAGTCATTCTTCATTTTAATAACTGCAAATGTCAGTTAAAGAAACACGATTCGTTAGTTGTATTTTATATCGAAGTAACCTCTTATAAAACTGAGATTTGCATTTTACATGCAAACCAAACTATTTTTGGCCCCAAATTTTATTAGTAGATAAGTCAAAACATACAATTCAATATGTTAGTTAGATTTTTTTAAATTTATAATAGTTTTTATTTGTAACGAAAATAACTCCTTTGACCGTGAGGTTTATGTATGGTATTAATTATGGTATTAGTTGTTTAGCAATGCGTGGCCTTAAATAGAGACAATCTTTTTCTTCATCATCATCATCATCATTTCAGCCATAGGACGTCCACTGCTGAACATAGGCTTCCCCTATTGACTTCCAGATTGGCCAGTTGGAAGCGGCCTGCATCCAGCGTCTTCCTGCGACCCTTACCAGGTCGTCTGACCACCTGGTGAGTGGACGTTCTATGCTGCGCTTGCCGGCAATCTTATTCTTACTGTCTTTCAAAGCAAAAACTATGCTGACAATTTGTATCACTCAGCCCTCAGCTTCAACTTGAATACCAGACATTCTTTCAAGGTGGCAATGGTACGGAAACGACCTCCCTTCGCCCCATTAACGCATTTTATAGGGAAACGGGGCTCTTAAAAGTGAATGGAAGACGAGTAAAGGTCACTCCCACCTCGTAAAAGAGTAACAATACAAGAAAATTATTTGCAACGATACATTAAGATGTATTCTTAATAGGCGAAACGCAAATGGGGTGCGAAATATCTCGCTCTAGTTTTTGAAGTTGTTTTTTATACACGCCAATGCTGCCTCCCTCTAGCATTAGCACCAAAACACGATATGATATGATATAGCGATATATCGACACCAACTGTAAAAATATGATAGTTATAGCCGCCATGATGAAACGTCGTGCCGGCGACGTCACATATTATAACCACTGTTTCGATAAAATAACAAAATGGCGGCTTTATGTATCATATTTTTACAGTTGGTGTCGATACGTCATATCATAATATCATATCGTGTTTTGGTGGTCATGCTGGGGGGGGGGGGGCAGAGTGGTTAATATTTTTACAGTTCTCTACTTAAAGAGTGCCAACTGCCAACTAGACCTCACTGACTTTTTACTATTATGAATCGATTTTACTTGCCTAATAATGTAGATTTATCAACTCTCATTAGGCCAATTCAAATGTCAACTGAAAAAATGGTTATTGAAAGAATGCTTCTACTCCGTTAAGGACTTTTAAATTATGACAATTAAAGATATGATAATAATAATGATAGTAATTAGGTATACTAATATTTCTACGTCATTATTAGCAGAATGGGTTTAACCTGCGAAATAAATACTTTTCATTTTCATTTCATTTAATTTCTCAGTCAGTTTCCCATTTAGCTGGTTTTTTCTTGACTCTAGAGTTGTTCCTTGTAGCTCAAATCTTATGTTCTTAATAAAACCAACTAAGTATAATATGGACAGACATTCTACGTAGCACCTATTTCTATCAACTAAGTGCGTGCCCAAAATAAAATGCCTCAGGTCACCTTAAGCTTGAAATAATAAGATTTATGTTCTGTCACTGAACTAATTGTTTTACTATTAATGTAAGTATTATCTGTAAATAAACATAGGAGAATTGTTGCGTGTTCAGAAATAAAGTACAGATCATGATGTTGATAGTTATTTGATTAAAGATATGGAAAAACTAAAAATAAACTTGTATTTCAGACTTTATATTATAGTTATTGTTATCAATGACCAATTACAACTTTTCTAATAATACGTAGATTTATTTTAGTAACTAAATTTCTACGTAATAAATAACTGTCTGGCTAGGTTTTGATTAATTACAGCTATCAAGCTTGCAAAGCTTCGTGGAATAAATACTTTTATAACTTAAATTAGCGTATTGAATACCAGTTTCCAACATGGCATATAAGATTACTAGATTTAAATACCGATACTGATAGACTGAAAATGAGAGCTAAAAGTGTATCTCGGACTTAGGAGCAAATATTATTGTTTTTATTTAATTATTTAGCTTTTTTAAATTATAGCAGGTACTAGGGTACTTCTTCTTTGGGTGGCTTAGTAACAAAAAAAAATTATTGTCACAAAATAAAAAAAACTACAAAGAAATTATCAGTAGGTAACTATATTAATTAAAATGTGCCAAAATGGGTCTTACTCAGCATAAAAGAAAAAAAGGCATCAGATTTTTCCCAAATTTCAAAATTTTTCGTTTAGATTTTTCTTTTTAGATAAATAATTTGTATATAAATCGGTAAAGCCATTTAGAGTTATTGCAATACTAACGTACGTCAATTGATTTATGTTTGAATAGATTACATTAATTTTTTTTTGTTTATTTTCATTTTTTTTGGATATTTTTCAACTAACACTTCTAAACTTGTCAAAGCTCTACGCCCCAGCTCCGAAATCACAGTTATACAAAAGTTCTCTTTGTTTTGTCGTACTGTGCTTCGACGATGTCGCAACGTTTTTCATGAAAAAAAGTTTAGGTAAAAACCAATTTCCTAGAATCTAGATTTCTTACGAGCCAGGTTTTGGGAATGAAAAATATTGGTTTCTACTTAGACTGAGGGTAATTGCTAGTATATTGAAGATTCTAATCTGGGACCTAAATAAAGATACCTACTTGTACGCTCGGCCAAGAAAGTCGCAACGTTTTTCATGAAAAAAAGTTTAGGTAAAAACCAATTTCCTAGAATCTAGATTTCTTACGAGCCAGGTTTTGGGAATGAAAAATATTGGTTTCTACTTAGACTGAGGGTAATTGCTAGTATATTGAAGATTCTAATCTGGGACCTAAATAAAGATACCTACTTGTACGCTCGGCCAAGAAAGTGGTCTACCAGTTTTGGCAAAATGTAATGTGTAAATAAAATAGCGATAAGGGGGAATTCATGGAGTTATTACCTTTTTAACAATGAAAGAGATACACAATCTTAACGTATATTTATTTGTTTTTGACGTCATAGAAAGAGAGCATTAGTAGCTGTCAGAATAAATTTTGCATGGTAAAATCAACCCCGTTGTTGTATGACGCGCGAATGATTTACAACCTTAGGGTGATAGACCTTGGCTTTCTTGGCTTCTTGGCCTGCTGTACACGTCTGAATTAATACTATCATCAAATGCAGTCAAAACTTAACCATGGCAGTTGTTCTGTGCATTCACAATTACTACAACAGCTGGTGCGCTCCTCTTTAGTGCAACTCATGCGAGCCTAGCAAGAAGCGCGCGCGCATTCAATCCACTTCGTGACAGTTACGCTCAATGCGTGAGCGGCCTGCAAATCGTAGCGCATAAATGGCGGCTGTATACACTCGTCCGTGCGCGCTCGCTAAGGATCACCTCCATCAAAAGCCTAAGGATCAAAAGCCATGGTAATAGCCAGAGCCACCATGTACTCGCACCACACAGTAAATCACTACAATAAGTGGCTACAGGTGCTAATCTCTGCGCAGTTATGATGCTGTGGGCGAGTCATTTTTTTTTAATCCTCTTCCGAATATCCAGTTTACAAGATCATTCGTATGCCTAACCGCACGCTCGAGCATCTTTATGATGCTTGTAGGAAGTATCCTATATTAAAAACTCGGTTTAATACATTTCTAGGATATTAGAATAGTTTTTTTCTATCCTACGACATAACAAGCTAATAATGTAGCCGTCACACACGTGTTTTTGCTTACGCATTCGCTTAAAGGTTTATAAACATCCGGTTTCTATCCATGTATGGAAATAAAGCTATAAACGTACCCTCCGCAGGCCATTGCTACATGGAGCACATTCCTTAAATCATTCATTTGAGAGTATTTACCCAACATGTGTACTACCTTTTTTTTTACTTTACACAACTGGGTGGATTCGTGTTTTTGCTAATATTGAGTAAATACCCTTTGTCTCCAATCGCTATTTACGACTGCACGTGACATGTCTTTTTTGACTCGGTCGCAAAAACCGACACTGGAGCAGGCGCGAGCGAGGGAATAACTGAATGAGCCATAGGTAATAATCACATTCGGCCAGCGTCGACGTCACTCGCCGAATGCGAGTGTGTTCATCTAGCATAACACACATCTTGCAAAAATATTTTGTCAGACACGCTTGGTAATGTGGTTCCACGTGAAAGCACTCAGAAACTGATTCGATAGGGAGTAATAAAATATCACAGTATCCTAGCGGCCTAAAATGTTTTCCTATCGCACCCAGGGTTGTCAATTTTTTATTTATTAATTTATTCTAAGAAAACAATCAGTTTACAGTTACTTAAGGCTCCACTAATAGAAATAAGATAAAACTGAGCAGCTTAACTAACAAAAATTAGACGAAACAAAGAACAAAAAAACATATAAGACACAAGATAAAAATTCCACAATAATTAATTAAACAAAATTTAAGCAACTATGTTTCAACACCTCTGATATATTTTATTTATAAAATATGATTGAAGAGTTAAAAAAACAAAATCTCGAAACTGCTTATTGTAAGTTCTGCAAGAGCGACTTGTAAAGACATTCAAGATGGCTTCCTGCAACCTTTACCAGGTCGTACAAAACGTCTTCTCATCCAAAATAATTAAATAAATAAATAAATATTGGACAACATGACATACATTGCTCTGATCCTATGATAAGTAGCTTAAGTACTTGTGTTACAAAAATCAGAAACAACGACGGTACCACAACACCCAGACCCGAGACAATATAGAAAAGTTGTTTTTCTACATTGACCCGACCGGGAATCGAACCCGGGACCTCAGAAAAAGCGACACCAAGTCCGGTATATTCGCATCTCGGCTATGGAGGTCGTCAATTCAGTGCTTAAAAACGAAAGTCTATAACCAGGTGTGTTACCAGTGATGATATATGGAACTGAAACAGCCTCTCATTATAGTCCTCATATATATCCATAATCCAATTAATTATAAAACAAACAGTATAATAAAATTTACAAAATTTTTGCATTTTCTCAATTTTCAAACACTTACGCCATCTTTCTATAAAACTTAAATCCATTTACTTTTATCCTCGGGAATATATTCTTGCGCTTGAAAGCACGAAGAGTAAATATCAATTTAAAACACACACAAACACACACACACATTTTAATCAACTTCTACAAAGCAAAGTTACCAATTACTGCGCTCGGCTAAGTACTTCAGGGCGTTTTACCCTCACCCTGAACTCGCAAATACTCGTTCCTCGCGACGAAAAAAACCTCACGGATTTTGTAGTTCGGACATTACAGACATCAAAATCTTTAGTATAAAGTCCAAATAACTTGACGCTCGGAAAGGAATCTTTGAACGTACAGCTTATCATAAGCTAGCGTTTGCATTTTATCGTATAGGCTTGAAATGAATAGGAGGCCTACTATCAAAGTCATATTTTGCATAATATGCAATATAAGTAGTAATCCTTTCACGAATGTCCTACGTACTCCGTCTCAAATCCCATTGTTTTTATTCGTAATTCACTCGCGAGCGGGACAGTAGTGGAAAAGGTGGGTAGGGAGGCGCAAGGAGTAAGTCGCTTACTTTACCGCAGATCACAAGGTTGCTTAATATAAGACATACAAATTGAAGTCCACGCGAACGATTTTTTTTTCCACTATCACACCAATTGTCTAGCCCCAAACTAAGCAAAGCTTGTACTATGACAACTAGATAACGAATAAACATACTTAAATACGTTTATAAACATCCATGACTAAGGTACAAATGCTTGTGCTCACCACACAAACAGTTGCCTCTTGCGCAACGAACCCGCAACCGCTGGCTTTGTAGTCCGGAGCGCGAACCACTTCACCAGACAAAATCGTCGTCGCGGGCACAGCCCTTAGACAAATAGTACACATCGTTCCTTTGTTAGTGCGTTTCAAATTAATCATCTTGTCTTGCGAATTAATTTAAACTAACACGTATTCATACAATACATTTAAAGGAAATTGTGATTATTAATCGCACATTCATAATTGTATAGAGCTTTATGCCTGTGAGTGATTATATTTTGAGCTAAATTGGAATTACAAGGGTGTACAATTGTAGGGTGCTAGGTAGCTACAAGCTTAGTGACGGCAGCGCTTCGGCAGTAATTACCAAAGTTATGCACCCCACGTGTGTTACCAGTGATGACATATGGAACTGAAACGTGGCCTCTCACTATGGGCCTCATAAGAAAGCTCAAGGTTGCACAGCGTGCTATGGAAAGGGCTATGCTCGGCGTTTCTTTGCGAGATCAAATCAGGAATGAGGAGATTCGTAAACGAACAAAAGTTGCTGACATAGCCCAACGGATAAGCAAGCTGAAGTGGCAGTGGGCGAGGCACATAGCACGTAGAACTGACGGCCGATGGGGCAGAAAGGTTCTGGAATGGAGGCCACGTACCGGCAAGCGCAGCGTAGGACGTCCACCTACAAGATGGACAGACGACCTGGTAAAGGTTGCAGAAAGGCTGGATGCGAGCCGCTTCTAACTGGCCAATCTCGAAGTCACTGGTGGAGGCCTATGTTCAGCAGTAAATCTTCTGTGGCTGAAATAATGATGATGATTATACGGAAGCGGCTTGCATTCAGCGGCTTTCTGCGACCTTTACCAGTTCCTCTGTCTATGGACGTCCTACGCTGCGCTTGCCTGGACTTGGACTCCATTCTAGAACTTTTCTGCACCATCGGCCGTCAGGATTGGTCAGTATTTCAATACAAAATACTTTTATTTGCCAAAGGCGTCGTATTTTATATAATTGCAGCCTGTAACTAAATCTACACTTACCTCATATTTTATATAGTTTTGTTAATATTACTTGTTAAATATATTATTGGTGCAAGATTTGTTGGTTGCTCTTATTAAATAAATAAATAATATCGTCGGCGGGGCACATAGCGTGTATCGTAGAGTTGAATGAAAATAGGTACTTTGTTCATTAAAAATAATTTAACCCTTAATTGGTGACAATGTGTGATATTATCCTAGAATAGCGTAATGTACCCACCATTTTTATTTATTTAATACTAAAATTATTTCATTTTATTGGATTCGAAACGATTCAGTATTTCGTTAGGAATGCTATGAAAAAACTAATACATTATTTTTTACTTATTTGTGACAACCCTGACCATAATATATCAAACTCAATCTTTAATAAGCGAGAAAATATTTTTTTAAGTAAGCGAGTTAACCATCTTATTGCGCGACACCCTTTTTAATAATTATGTGTAATTAAGGATTTTTATTTTACACAAACTGTATACATAACATTTCTTTCAAATAAATAAAATACAAAAATAGAAAATTTTACCGCAATTACTCGAAGTGTAAACGCAATCTTATAAGTGGTTGACTTTATTCAGACTTAGATAAAATAAACATTTTTTAGAGATGATACACCGAAGTTTGTGTCATCGGTGTGACATTTTGACAGCTCTGGCTATAAAGATAAGTAGCTGTCTTGACTGAAGGTATATTCCCCTCAGTTGACGTATAAAAAATATTTTAATTTAAATGCGGCTAATTCCACTACAAGATGAAAGAGACTCGATTTATCGCTCGTCATATTGGCATACGTCAACTCCATTTAAAAAATATTGCGTATGTGTGTGTGGTGTGTGACAAGGAGATGTCGTAGCCAGATCGTAAAATTTATCACTTCTTGATGTGACCAAACATTTCATAAAATGGTAGTATTTCATGATAATATGGCCAACCAAAACTGACCATGTCGTTTAAACGTCAATATACGATAAAATGTAAATCCACGTCTGGCCATATTATCATTAAAATAAAAGTACGTTTACAAGTTACCTGAATTTGTTAATATTTGTGATCTTGGTTGATAGATGAAATAGATTTTAAATAGTTAATATTTTTACTCAAAACTAATAAATAAAAAGACTTGAATAGCTAACTAACCAAACTAACCTCTCAAATTACGTTCCGAACTCCTTAATTTTTTGACGTTGCGCTCGTTTTTTGAATGACTTTCATAAAAATCGCTTAGCTTGGTGTCATAACGATATTTTACCGCTCTTTCACCTTCAATTTACACATAATTATTCACTTTTAGAATAAAATATTTGTCCGCCGCCATTATTCATTACAAAAACAAAGCAACATTAGCGCCTCTACCGGTGAGTAATGTAACGATTTTACGATAATATGATTACTAGTGTTTGACCATTTCGTGAAGTAGAAGTAAGTGCGTTTAGATGTTTATATTGTCAAACGCTGAGTATTCATTGATCTGGCCAGACCACATCATGATGTAGGCAGCAGGTTCTGTTCTTTATTATGAAACACCACCTTTTTACGAAATGATCGGTCACATCATGAAATGATTACATTTACGATCTGGCCACGACAGAGACAAGGTAGGGATCTAGGTAGGGATAGAAGTAATTCAATTTTTAAAATTTGTCGCAATGACAGTGACATAGAAACAGCAAAAATCCATTCCTCTACTGTGTGTTGTCTGATATAATATCTTTGGTTGTCTAACCCAAGGTTACTCAAACTTATTGCCCTACGTACCCCTGTTGAAGTTTCCAGACAAGAGCGAACCCCTAACCCCAAAAGAAAAGAAAATATTGTTTTTTATTTGAATAAAAGAAGAAATACAATTTGGTTTTATGATTAATTTTGGTAAATTTTAACCTTTATTCTGACTCGGCATCAAGTCCATTTTTTATTTGGTTTTTAACAGGTGTGTTGGTGTGTAATCCAGCCCACATTACGTAAATTTTATCGCGAACCCCGACGATCAAATGGCGAACCCCACTTTTTTATATAAAAATACTAATTTATCGTAATTAAGTTTCAGTCGTCGTATTTCTGGAGTAAAATATACTTAAAAAATTTCGAAAAAAAAGAAAACGTGAGATGCTCTGTCATTTATCAGAGGTCACAGGCGTACACCGACGCCGTTCCAAAAAGAACCTCATTCATTGCACATATGGTTCAATTTAATCATGTAATCGTAAATTTTCTACGTATTCTATTTTTCATATGAAGCATGAAAGAATTAAAAATGATAAAAAAATAATTTGTTTTTTACGAAGATCAATTTATTTGCTGATTCTGAGTGGTCCCTGAAAAATTGGCACTACCGTGAAATGTAACCCTGTATACATTCAATTTAGCATAGTGGGGTGATGGGTACGTCTTGAACGCAAAGGGTTCCAGATTGGAGTCTATATAGTAATGAAGATTTTCCAAATTAGCGTCTAAAGTCCGTTTGTCCTATTTAGTAAACAAACAACTGTCAATAGCAAAAACACGTCTTACTGACTTGATCTCACTGTGTATTCTGTGTATAAACGTCTTATATTATAAAAGTAACACGTAGAATATATTGATCACTAAAAACTGATAATACTCATTAATTTTCTAAAAGATTTTGCACAAATTCGAAAATTTTCCGGCGCAGACAAAAAATGACATGGATGTTTGATATTTCATAAATTCTGTTCGTATTTGGATTTTAGAGACGGAACAGAAGAAGTAAACGAATGACATCATTGTGAATGTAAAAAGGTCGGTGTACTGCAACCTGTTTTCTCAATTATTATGTAACATAAACATTGAAAATTACAAAAAGTTATAAACTAAGTAATATCTATGTTTCTAAAATATAATACTCGATTCACCACATTTTTGATCGTATAACGTTTATGGTTTTCATGATAAAATAAGGTTAAAAGTATTGTTACTAAATGTAACTTATTTTTGACACGGTACAACGTTATAGAACCTACTTAGATTTTTTATGCTATGATATCTATAATAAACATTTGTTCAATATTTTTTAAATCTCATTCACTATTTCATTCAATGGCTCCCAACCCTATCAATTGCCTATAGTTGTTCGTCCGCCATTATTGTTTACTAAATAAGACAAGTAAGGATAAACAGACTTTAGGTGTTACTTTGAGAGCTTGAGATTATGCCAATTTGTATTGTATGGCACATAAAATAATCCTATAAACTTGCCAATTCAAGGCATAGGGTTTGGGAAATACTTCACCTAGCGGGCAAAATTCTTATTTATTTATTTTATTCATAAAGTAGTATCTATTATAAACAGATACGATATATTTATTATAATATGTCTGTCGAGTAAAAAGCGATGCTATTATCCACTGATGGCTCCCATCTGGTCAAATTCACATTTCATTACACGCATTACGAGAATCTCTAGCAAGTTTGTTAACGGAAAATACGTAGAGCATAACAAACCTCCTAAATTGTGAACGTCCGCGATGTATTCGGTTGCGCATTTGTGTTGCTGTCTTTTTAAATTTCGAATACTTTGAATGCTGATATAGTCTCTTTTATAGGACCTTTACAACGCCAACCAGAAGGCCATTGATGTTGCCACTTTTTGGGCGCAGAGAGTTTAATTGCCATTGACTCGAGAAGAAGAAGAAGAAGTCTCTTTTGAGTGTGTTTCTTAATATCTTAAATCGTATGGTACGCGTTTGTGTTTGAACTCACAAACTCAAACTGAAACTGTTTATTGCAATCGTGTGGTAATAAATGATGTTCAAAGAGGTTTACTCTTAAATTGGATTAATAGTTTAACATTTGTTTGTACCTTTGATTTGGTATTTTTTATTTATTTCACGTAGAACTGTTTGTTTCCCAAATAATTATAAAGTAATGTCCTACCTAGAGAACGCTGCTTTTTCTAAAGTTTAAACGAGCCACTTAACTAAACTAAAATTGCAATAAAACGCTAAAAAACATGAGGATGACGCGAATTCCGCTTGACACAATCCTATTTATAAGTTAACTTTTTTCTGGGGGCGATTCTACTGCTTCAATACAATTATTGTTTTTCTATGGACCAACATCAAAATATCAAAAAAATAACACTTCATCACTTTAGAAGGTGAATTTCTTTAAGTGTTTAAAGCTGTTAGTAAGCCTGCGTTGTTAGCCAGCGATGTCTTGGATTTTATACCTTCAAACATCCAAAGAAATAGTATTGCAAATATTTAACAATCAGTTACGAAAAACCACCTTACCTTTTTTTTAAAATTTATTTATTAAGAACAATGCAAGTTTTGAATATTTAAAAAATAAATAAATAAAAGAAATTAAGAAAGGACAACAAGTATAAAACAAAGTCACTTCCTACCGTCCCGTTTTGATGCAGTTTTCATCAATAGAGAGAATCATTCAAGATGAAGATTTATTATGTACGAGCATTATTAAGTGTGTCGTATGGAGACGGCCGTAAAGAATACACTTTCCCATTTCTAACAGGAGGCGTGTCGTAAGAGGCGACTAATTCCTGTAGCCCGAGACGGGCAGCAGTGACTGCGTGCTAAATCTTAGAAAAAACTGCGCTCGCCAACCCGCCTGCCAAGTGTGGCGAGTATTGGCAATCCTCCCCAATAAAAGTCATTGGGGGAAGCCTATGTTCAGCAGTGGACGTCCCACGGCTGAAATGATGATGATTATTAAGTGCATACAATATTTTGCAATTTATTAATAATCTAAAGACCACGCGAACGTAATCGCGGGATAAAAGAGCTGATTCTGTGTATTTTTCGTTTACTGTAGCCGGACTAAATGATAGATCGATTTATGAGGATAAAAGTATTCAATCCATGAGAGATACAATGGATAAACATTTTAGACATACTTACAATTTCTGAACAGACTTCGCTCGCAGCTTTGCTCGATTTTGGTTGACTACAGAATGTTTTTCCACACACCTTTTGGGAAAAATATAAAAAGTAGTATTTTTCTCTTTCTCCTGTTTCTTAAGGAAGGCCACTTGATCATGACCCTAAATGCGCCAAATCTGATTACGTATTACTTATAATTATTATTATTATTTTGTTCGAGACATAGAGATCAATATCAATTGAAAAAAATTGACGTTTTGTAGCATTTTGACGAGCTGTTGTCTGTTCGTGCTGGGTTCCGAACTCAGGACCTCGGATGAGAGGTGAGACTCCAATCACTAAGCTAAAGCTCATAGCCTAAAACAATCGAGCTATGATAGTGACCTGGTGTAAATAGTCAAATACACAATGAAATTGAAAATCTGATAGACCCCGCAATGCAATGCGCAGGAGCACGTGGTAAGGGCTCATGCGGGTACGTTGAACATGATTCATGATAGAATTCTGATTCTATCATCAATGTATAAGATATTGCCCTTTTAAAAAAACCTTTTATGTGGCCAGAAAAGTGACGTCCAACATTTTTATGTATACATAGGGGTGATACAGATACCTCTCAATACGAAATACCTACAAAAAATTTTGGACGTCGTTTTTCTTGCCACCCTGTATAAATAAAAATGAAATTTGTACTTGGAGAAGAAAATTACTAGGTGATGTAGCAAATATCGCACATTGCGATGGGAAACTACGGGACCCTACATTACGGGTGGCCCGACACGCACTTAGCCGGTTTTTTCAATAGAAATCTCAGATTTTTTTTATTAATTAACAATTATACTTACACTTTGTTTTCACAGAATGGAGCAACCTCGGAACAATTTTGCACTTGAAAACAACTTGGTCAACTTTTAGAAGGTCCACAGTTTGTCAAACTGTTGGTCAACTACGCTAAATAATAAAGAGACATTGTTGTTTAGTTGACGCTGAATAATAACAAATATTCCCGGACCTTAGAAACACAAAAGCCGAAGAAGTTTTTTCTGACTATATAAAGTTGGTAATCCATTCTTGGGGAAATTTATTATATTTATTAATAGGGTACCACAGGCTCCTGTTGAACGACCTGTAAGTTCAAAATTCACATTTAAATTAAAAATTCTTATAGAAAATGATATAACAAAAGTAGAAGATTATTTAAACGACAAGAATGCATGGACTTAACCTGTTTAGCTCGCACTTACTAACTACATGTCTTGTAACTGTATTTCCTGTAAAAAAAAAGGTGACTGAGTTTGTTGCGCCGTTTCTTTTCATCACCAGCCGATATGTAGTCCCGAAGGGCAAAGCTGTATTTTTGGGACGTGTATAAGAGAGAGAGTAGAGAGTCCTTACAGTAAAAAGGGTCAATGATGATGATAATATCGATCTTCATCATCATCATCAGGCTTTAGAAGTCTACTGTTCGAAATAGGCCCACAGAACGCTACTGCAGCCAACAGCTCTGGGTCGTTTGCATCTAGTGTCTTCTCGCAATCGGGACTAGGTCGTCCTCCGGGTGGGAGGCCTGCCCACGCTGCATCTTCTATTTCGTGGTCAATACTCGAAAACCTTTCGCCCTAACGGTTATAAGTTCTGTGAGCGCTGTGGCCTGCCCATTGCTACTTCAGCTTTGCAATTCGAATATGGATGATTCGCAAAAACTAAATTTAAAATAAATAAGCCCTTTTTATCTTATCCGGCATCGTGTTTAAACAACAAAAAGCAAATGAATCCTGCAACACAATCACCCGTTATCCAAAATATAAAGAATTCTAACTTCCTAGTCAGCGAATTACTTTTAAACTAAGACACCAAATCATTAGTACCTAGCCCCAAATAAAAATAAAAAAGATAACATCAGAGTGAGTTGGTTCCAGGTCACCAAAGGTACCACCGTTTAGACGGTAAGTTACTACGACCTGAAGCCCTACCCACCTTCTCTGCTACCTCTATTTATCCAGTAGCCATTGTCCAAAAATGTATTGATTTCCAAGGGTAACGGAGGTCTGGCGGCAATCGCTCGAAATAAAATAACCAGACTTGCCGTGTCTACGAGAGCCTAGAAAGAAGAAGAAGATGAAGATTTTTAAGGCGTTATTGCCTTGGGGTTAAGAGACTCTTTGTCTACTAGGGTGCTACTATAGTTTCCCATCCTATCCTAATGAGTTATCATATAAAAAACATGGTTAACCTGTTTGTAAAATGTCTTGAAAAGAGCCTTAACAACACCTGCTTCTTTATTGATTTGTGCTTTCAAAATAATACCTTTTTAAAGTACTCAACACAGAAATACAGAGTCAAACACACTTGGCCTATTTGAGCATCATAAGGCAGCTAAAGAGGTTACACAAAGCCGGCATTGTCTGGCCTGTCGGACGCGTATTTGTAAAATGTACTTATAGCCACATTTTGTGAGTAATACAATAATATTACTTCCATGTAATAACCCAGCATAGTTAGCATTTAACATTTTCTTACTATGAGCTCTACCATTTGCTAGACCTATTGTCTTTACTTACATTACATTTTATTTATTTCAACTAAGACACGTCTTAAAGCATTTTTAAATCTTCAAACAGCTGTTGCCCGCGACTGCGTTCAGTTGGGCTTTAAAACAATTCAAAAACCTACCTACTTAAAACGGAATTTGTTCAATTTTATAGGTATTAATTTTGCGCAAAACTATAATTATTATTCAATAGAAAAACTAACCTAAGTTACATTTTTTATTACCAGTGAAAGTCCCGTCGGAATTGCACCAGCTGTTTTGAAGAGCTTCTCAGTCAGCGTTAAGCCGGAACAAACTGAGACGAAACAATTTTCATCTTTTTCTACAAAGTCGTTGTATTTAGCAAATATGCCACACTGACTCCCGCGCTCAGAGCGAACCAACCCCATTGATTACATACAGACTATACGGATACGCTTATGCATTCTAGAAGTGGCTTACTCGTATCTTGAATAAAATATTGACTTAAAAGATTTAAATTACGCCTCAAAACAGATAATATAAAAACTAATAAAAATTTAAAACACAATAGAAACGTGACACTGAAACGCGGAATCAAACCCTGGGCCGTTGCAACCGGTGCGCTTATTAGGTTGCCAAAGACTGAGTATGTGTTGATAATAATACAGGATAACTTAACCTGTTAACATCCAAGCGGTTTCAGACCGCTTAACAATGGAATTTCTATTGCGTCTCGTTTACGTACGCTTGATCTGTTAAAAGACTAGAGAATCGCTTTAACATGATAATAGGCTAGTTTCCTGGGTCAAAAAAAGATTATCCTATTTAGTCCGTCAGTTGGATTACCAAAAAATATAAGACCCATATTTTGTGTTTTGTCGATCAAACAAAAAATTACTTAGATAAAGCGCATCAAAGTGAGCACGTGACGTCAAGCCTTGTTAAAAAGTGTCGCAAGGCGTGACGTTACTCGGAACTTTAACGGGCTATATCTTTATCAGTTTTTGTTTAATTGAGAAAAGAAAAAATACGTGTCCAATATTTTCTGTTAATCCAACTGACAGACTGATTAGAATATTTAGGAAACTAGCCCATTCTGCCTATTAAAGTAAGCAACTTTACTATGGGGCGAAGCCGCAGCACAAAAAAAAATCCAGACAAGTGAAAGTCGGACTCACCCACCGAGGGTTCCGCTCAAATTTGTTGGTTCATATTATAAATAATTCAGGAGTAATAATAAATTCGAGTCGCGCTGTTTAATTACAAATTAATTACGAAATTTTATTCCAAATGTAGTTTCAGATTTTCCCTTTAATTAGAGTATTTTATTATTTAATATATTATTTTTTGTTACTTTAATTCAGAAGTTTGTTTTTTTCACAGCTTCAAGGGACTAAACTAAACTAAACTTGAGAATAATGTGGTGGTGGTACACTACCACATTATTCTCAAGGTGGTGGGGCTAAGCTATATTTTGGGACGTGTATAAGTGCCCGGAGGAGGGCTTATATACTGAAAAAATTAGTATTATTCAGTATTATTAATGGTTTTTATTTCAACTCGATACCTCCACGCGTTCCCGAGATATAAGGTCTTGGCAGACATACCGACAGGCAGACATTCGAACAACAAAGTGATCCTATAAGGCTCGGACTACATGCATCCGGAATTTTTCAGACCTTCATAGAAAATATATCCGGACAAGCCCGGATTCAATCCTTTTTATATGGGGTTCCGAAAAATTCCAGATGCATGTAGTCCGAGCCTATGGGTTCCGTTTTTTTTTCCTTTTGACGTACGGAACCCTTGAAATAATCCTCAGTTAGAGATGTGCCGTTCCCAGGAATCTTAATATATTATCGTCGATCTAAGTGGGAGCAGCAGGTAAATATTATTACCATTTTGTATGGAGAGGTGAACTTTTTTCTTCCGTATAACATTGGTTGTAAAGTTAATCATTTTAATGGGTAAAATTTCCTGATAAAGTAATTTTACTATCAAATACAACTTTAACCGTGGATCAAACATCTATAGTAGAACCACTTGTAGGGGACAAGAAAGTCAACAAAAAACGACCTTAATGATCTTTGGCGCTTCAATTCAAACTATGCCAGTCTCAAATAACCCGGCATCCATATCCCTGAGTCGGACTCAGGTCATTAAGGCCTGCTCTTTGAAAGCACGCTAATGAAAGGCTGACTTTGGAACTTCTATTAATCCTGCCTAAGGTTATCATCGCCTAGCTAGGCATTGAATTTCAATAGCTGAAGGTACACGCGGTGAGTTTAATATCACTTATGTACTTACTTAGAAGCACATTCATATTATAATCTTTTCTTCTACTATTAAACCAATACGACCTACGTAGCCGAGAGACGAGCGTCGCCATCTATGAGGTCCCGGGTTCAGAAAGAAACGAACTTATCTATCTATGTTGTCTCGGGTCTGGGTGTTGTGGTACCGTCGTTGTTTTTTATTTCTATAACACAAAAAAATAATATTCCGTATTGTAACCACATTGAATGCAAAAACAAATCTGGTGCTAAATTGTTTCTCCACACAATGAACTAAAACATTTGATTCAAAATGTCTAGTTAGCGTGCAAGCGAAGCGATTTTCTGCCGTCTATTTCGTTTGTAAGTTATAAGACAAAACAAAAATGGCGTCGGGTATTACATATACCTATTATAGGTAATTAAATATTATCGTAGAACAAATGAAATGACCCCGTTGGCTTGAGCAGCATTGAGCAGACGAAATGCAGGTATTTTTAAACTCTGTTCAAAACAATACATGGACATCATAAAACTATTGAAACAAAGACATTACATAAAAAATACAAAGCAGTTGGTTGCGTTAGCTTCGCAATTTTTTTTAACTACATGATTTTTTACAGAAACATTTAATACAATCAAATAGGTGAGCGTAAGCTGCAAACTTGCGAAAACGTGTGTCACTTACTAAAATAATTGCCTACGTTTTAAAAAGAAATTCAGTTAATATTCATCATTATTTCTAGCTCAGATGAGTTACGGTCCGTTAACAGAACGTATGAGTGTATGCTTATGAAACGTAAAAAAACAAAAAATGTAAACAAAGTACGAGTAAGTACCTATTACATAAAATTTTAACATTTTAGTGTAAGAGTATTCATTTTCATTGATTACATATTTAGGTAATACAGTACACTTAGATACGTCATTTTTCAAATATTTTTTAAAATTACGTTTTAATTATTATTTTTTATAATTTTTATGTGTTAACTCAAAATTATTAATACAGTTAACATTCTATTAATTATTTGTACATAAATTTAATAAATGTTAATGTCTATTATTGGAGATAATATTAAAAAAAGTAATGTCAAAATATAAATGTCAGATAAAAATAAAATAAAAAAATACTTTAGCAACCTTGAGCGTCGTCAAAATTACTTAATAATTAAAATACTTTAGTTCGATGTTACAATTTAAACATTAAATATTTCACTATCGGATAAAGCCTCATTTAAGTCATCATAACTTTTAAATATTAGTCTCTTCTTAATAAGACCGCAGAATTCATTTCTTTGTAGATGTCTTAGTTCTGACGGTATTTTATTAAAAAAATTGACACCCATAAACAAAAAACTTTTACTACATTTCACTAATCGACGATTTGAAAGTGAAAAAGATCAAATAGATCTTTTTTTCTCGTTGAATACGTGTGAATGTCACATTTTTAGTATTTAAATTATCTTTTACGAGTAAGACGCTTTGGTATATGAATTCCCCAGTCACTCTCATAATTCCTAATTGCCTGAATTTATCCCTACAAGAGTCATTATATTTTAAGCCTAAAATATATCTTACAGCTCTTTTTTGCAAGACATAAATCTTGTTTGCATTAGCTGCTGTGCCCCAAAACAAAACTCCAAATGACATTAAGGAATGGAAATATGCAAAGTAAACATTTTTAAATGCTGAGATACCTCCCAATTCTTTTATTTTCCTTATGGCATAGGTTGCTGATCCTAGTTTTTGTGAAAGTTCTTCTATTTGTGTCGCCCAAGTTAGCTTTTTGTCTAATTTAATACCAAAAAACTTTACACAACTTTGTTCACTTAAATTAAGATCGTCAAGAATGTTTCGCACACAGAGAGGCGTAAGTGTATTACCTAGTCTAAAATTAATTAATTGTGTTTTATCAACATTCATTAGTAAATTGTATTCCCGACCGGCCCTCGGATATGATGAGTCAGTGTTATCCGGTAGGGCCTGTGGGCGGAGGTTCACGGTGAAGGACTTGCGGGTGCGGAATGAAAACGCCAGTATTTGTGGTTGATATCGGAGCTAGGAGTTGCGATGGTTTTGAGAGTTTTGTGGCTCTCCGGAGTGATCACGAATGACGATCAAGTGCTTCAGACTATCCGAGCTGTTCGAGTGATTCGATTGATTCAACTGATTCAAGTGATGATTAACGGGACCACCCACGCGGTTTTTATAGTTTTTTGGGAGGCAATTTCCCCTTCCGCTCCCCGGAGTGGGAGCGGGAGGGAAGATATTGCTATCTCCCTGTACTGTCAAAGTTGAACTACTGCGACACAGTCTATGGACCCTGTCTACTGGCCAGATCGGCTAGAATGATCCAAAGGGTGCAGAATGCATGTGCAAGATTCTGTTTTCATATCCCACCAAGGACACATGTTACTCCTTTTCTAAATTCTAAAAACATGCTAAGGATGGAGGCACGCAGGAGGTTGCATTTGGCAACTATGTTGTTTGGGGTCATCAGCACACGTAAACCAGATTATCTGTATGATAAGCTGTTGTAGGCTAAGGATAGTAATCGTTATGGAAAAAGAGCGAGTACTCACGTATTTTTGACACCAAGACATCGCACAGCAACATTCCGAGGCTCATTCAGATTTGGCGCCACGCGGTGCTGGAATGACTTGCCGCCCCCAATGCACGCTCTAAAAACAAAAACCGTATTTAAGATTAATCTTAAAGATAACTTGTTAACTAAGCAGAAAGCAGACGAGAAATATACTTATGCTTACAAGAAAGGTGTACGCGTCGCGCTAACGGGTATGGGCCTTGCATCCCAGCACAAGGCGGGCGGCTGAATGAGATTATGTGAGCTCTTGGACCGCCATATGTCACTCCAGCCTCTAGCCACTGAGTCATCCTTTCGCTCACTCCTCCTTCGCTTTTTTATCCACACGGCGTGGCCTACAAATACAACATGGATACGATTACAGGACAGAAAAAACAATGCATATATACTTGCTGAGTTTTGATTAGGGTGTAAATGCTCGCTGGGTACCTACTACAAATATTTAAATGAAATGACTTACTGTGGTAACCACCGTGGCAACGAGCAGCGTGCTCGCTGCTCCATCGTTCTCAAATCTCACCACCACACAGTCAGCGGAAGCCTGGGCAACACGGGTCTCTTGGCATTTTGTTTGTGGCGGGGAGATGCGCCTGCACATTATTTTTCGTTATACGTGGCGGGGCGTGGTGGAATTACGTGGCTGCCATGACATGAAGGGCGGGGCTCGATCGGAGGGAGTGCAGTCAGAATCTATGAAAACTCACTGCACACTCAAGTGACACACACACGCTAAAATTGCACAGTGTTATCGACTGTATTCTCTCTGACAGCTGGTTGTTGCCACTGACCGTGTAAAACTACGTTATAGCACAGAATAAATAATAGTTATAGTTGTTGTTTTTTATCTGTGAATGCCTATGTTCCTCGCTCGTGCACTCAGTTGTTGTCCTTTGAGTTTGTCTTTTTATTTTTGTATTGTTTGTATTGTTTTTATTTTACTGATTAATGATGTAATTATAATTGTAAATGAAAAATGGTAATTTTAATATATTAATGTTTTTGTATAATTGATTGAAATAATTTATTGGTATGATGTTTTGTAACTATTATTATTTTTTATTATATTTTCTTGATGGCAATTTATTAATTTAATTTATTTTTAATTTTAATTTTTAATGTTTCACCGAAGTTGACTGTTTAAATAGCCCAGGGCCCCCGCAGAATACCAGTGTCGCGGCAGCTATTTCTAGCTGCCACGACTTATACTGAGCGGGGGACCCTTTTTGGCACATTTAATAATAATGTCATATGATGTGTTTTTTTTGTGCCAAATAAATAAATTTATTCTTTATTCTTCTTTATTCTTTATCTCCCTCACTCCGGATGTGTTGTGATCTCGGGCAATACCTTATAGAGAGCCGCTAATTTAGGCCCACTATTATGGCTGTTATGTACTAAGGTATTGCCCGGGATCTCCTATGTATTTCTCTAACGGGCCCTATATAATTATTCATTTACACATAAAATATAATCTACAACAAACAAAGTATCTTACTGACTAACACAGAGTTATAAATGTAGAACTAAACAATCACTATAGACGAAACTATAAAAACTATCACAATGAATATTATAAACCACTTATTTACAACACATAATTTAGGCCGTCGTGCACAAATTGCTTTTTGAAAACCATTCTATAATTCTGATACATTATTTTGAATTTTTTGAGCTAATTTTTCATAGTTTTTATCTTTGACAATCAACGTAGTATCGTCAGCAAACAGAATAATATCAACGTCATTACTTACCACAGATACGTCATTTATATATACTAGAAACGACAATGGACCCAGAATAGAGCCTTGAGGTACACCAAACTCGATAGGACTTTCATAGGATCTAAATCCATTTAATTCCGTGATTTGAGTTCGTTTATACAAATATGATTTTAGAATATCAAGCTCATTTCCTCTAATACCGTAATGTTCTAGCTTGGCCAATAAAATATCGTGCCCCACGCAATCAAATGCTTTGGACAAATCGCAGAAAATGCCATATGTTTTCTCCGACTGATCTAGTCCATTCAATATATCATTTACTAAGGTTAGGAGTAGCGATACATCTATTGAAAATACGGCGCCTGTCATTTTAAATAAAAAATGGATTTTAAGAGATGAGTTATAATGATGCAGTCATTTGAGGTTGTTTTTTAATTGTTACTTTAAAAAGTATGCATATTTTTAAAGTTTACAAACTTATTCTTAATTATTATGTCTTTTAAACGAATTTTATGTCTAGAACGTAAATTAATTCGTCCATCAAAAATATTAATTTTTAATTCACTACGAGTATGTCCTAAATTAATGAAATTATAACAATAAAAATAATTAGGTATTTTGTCAATGTCAGTTATTTACCTACAGTTGTATCGCCAAAATATTATCGTAAGTTGTAATCATCATCATCATCATTTCAGCCATTTCAGAGTTGTTAAAATCACAAAATTTCTGGGTTACCAGAAAATACCAAAAATTTATATTTGTCTGATCTCGTGTCTATTTCAAACTTATTGTAATACATTTCAATATTTTTTTGGGATCCTTAAACTATTGTATTGAGTCTTAATAAAAGTAATACACATTTTTTCCTATAGCAAAAGTAAAAATACAGTACTTAGAGTAGTAGTACAGTTTGATGTAACACGCATTAACAGCTGTAGCGCCCTGAGAAGAGCGTAATTTTCAGTCGCACCTAATCTGCCATTCAAAAGATCGCTGTTTGCTTGTCTTGTGTAAGAAAACATGTTGCGAAAAAAAAATACGGGTATAAATTAAATAAATAAATATTGGACATCAAATACATTTATTTATTTATTTAAACTTTATTGCACAAGTAAGTACAATTGGCGGACTTAATGCTATACAACATTCTCTACCAGTCAACCTTGAGGTAATGCAGATAATGTAGTCAGTGGCGGAGTATAAAGTATCCGACATATTTTTTTTAAGACGAGTAAAATACATACACATACCTAACAATTTAGACAATAATAAATACATACTATAATACATACTATATAATATATTAGGGATATAATACATTGCTCTGATCCTATGATAAGTAGCTTAAGCACTTGAGTTACAGAAATCAGAAACAACGGCGGTAGGTACCACAACACCCAGACCCGAGATAATATAGAAAAGTTATTTTTCAACATTGACGGACCGGGAATCGAACCCGGGACCTCGGAGATAGTTTGCTATCTCCGAGGTCCCGGGTTCGATTCCCGGAAGTAACACTAATTAACATGTAGTTCTTCGTACTTTTCTGGTAACCCGGAGATTTGTTCGTGGACTCTATGTTATGTCTCGCTAGTAGCCAGTCACCTAATTCCGACCACTGCTTATGCCAAGATTGCTGTGCAACTGCTTAAGCATCAGCCAAGATTCAGTTCCTCCTCAGTTCGGAGGAGTGCAGAACCATTCGTCTAGCGACTGTTTCAAATGCATTAAATGTATTTTGCATAGCAGGGCCATTTGAAGAAGAAGAAGAAGATAAACATTTATTACAAAAAACATATTTAAACAAAGAAAATCGTGGTCTTTGGCGCTCTTTAAGGAGCCTTAAATTCAGTAATGGACTGCAATAGGCTGACATATGAATGAATGAAACTAATAATTGCCACCTCGTGCGACTCGTTACGCGACCGAAAGTTCAGTACGTGTGTTGCAAACTTAGAGTTTTCAACCCCTGGTAATCCTATTGAAAAAATAATAATAACCAAGTGCGTGTCAGGCCACGCGCAATGTAGAATCTGTAGTTGCCCGTCACAATATGTGGTGTTTTCTACCTTTAGCCCTTCCCGCGTCGCATCGTGCCACTCCCCCCCCCCCCCTTGCTTGGGCCAAACCCGTGCCACCGCATTTGTCATACACTGGAAGTAGGCGCCCCGAGGTATTCATGTTAAAATTTATGAACACGCAAAGTCAGGATCGACGACATTATCACTATTTTATTAAAGTTCTATCAAACTGTAAGTTTCAAACACCTCATAATGTTTGTAAATTAAGTTAGTAAAAACATATCCATTGCTTGATAGCGAAATCTAAACAACCATCCACTTATATCACAAACACAACGATCTCTAAGACGGCCGATTGATGAGTCATCGCGGCGCCTTTGTGTACAAATGCTCGAAACCTGATGCCAGACGCGTTTTTTGTTCAAATTTTAGTGTGGTAAGTCTGTCTCAATCTGCCTTCTACCTAATTTAACGCAGCAGGTAAAGAAACCGGCAGGTGCAACCCCATTGAAAGTACACTTAAGTGCATTTTAAGTACATGCCCGTAGCGGGTACTTGGCGCTTATATGTTTGTATGAATACCCGCAGCTGGTGTGTGTCGGCCCGGGAAGGGATTTAATTAATTAACTTCATCATATCATTTTCGTTTCCATGCACCTATGACTTCAGATACTGCTTGAACTCTCTTCTCTATAAAGTTTCATACAAGTAAAGATGTAAGAAGATGAACGACGATTGCTAAGTTACTAATTGTGAGCTGTTGGGCGTACGTCAAATAGAAGACTGCATAAAGGAAAGCTTATCTTCTTCATCTATACGGTCAATCCCGGTTGCGTCCAGCCATTGCTTCGGAGCCCAGGGTCCGCTATGAACGAAAGCTACACCTATTTAAACGTACTACCTATTTAAGTAGGTATGTCTTTCCGTTATCTAGTTGCCATTACTGTACTTATTTTTCAAAATACAATAATTGTTTATTAGAAGTACTTATTTACTGTAGTTAGAACTCTTACCTGCGACTGTGTTTGCGTAGTCAATACAATTTAAAAACATTTAAAAGTGGTGAAAAAAGCAACATAATATTGGATTCTAAATTTAGTTACTGAAAATGGTTTTTAGTATCTCAAATTATCTACACTTCCCTCTTTAACTGAAATGGCCGAAGCCACCGTGGTGAGGAACTAAAAGGCTGTGCCTACGATAATTACAAATACATATTCATAGACACGTTGAGGGTTTGCTTGCATTCATAATGACGTCTGTGGAACCGAAACCTACAACGTCGCTAAGTGCGAAGTATCTACCTAGTACATATTAGACAAAAAATGAATTCTATATAAATCTAGAAACATAACAATGTCAAGTATCACAATTTTGATAACATCTAGGTATCTGTGACTTTATTTAAACCAAATAAAACCAAAAACCTAATGTCTGTTTTTGGAGAAGTTTATGAGTAACTACATAATTCATTCAATCGTCGCAAATCCTTCCTTTATTAAGTTCAGTTAAGTTCAGGCTTTCACTTGGTTTCATTAAACATAAAATAGACTAAATGAAGGTCTTATTCACCATCAAGTTTGATCTAGCCCGTCAAGCAAGACCTTATAAAAGTCCAAGGACTAACTGGCTGGTTTTCAGGGTTCTTTAGTCAACACAGAACCATTATAACCAACAAACTGTAAATATAAACATGTACTGTTAAAGTATGCAATGCACACTCGCACAAAACCGATAGTAGTTAGTGAGTATAAGATTAATCTACTTTATTTGAATACGAGGTATTCAATAATATCTTGTTTCAAGATTTTATAAATTTACTACCTAAATAAACTAGCCTAGAACTAAAATCTCCTTACTCAAAAATAAAAAACATATTCTTGAGTAAGGAAAAGGAGCCTTTAAGCGAGAAACGTGTCACTATTTTTATTTTCCGAAATCGAAATTAATTTTAGAGCTACTTTCCCGAAAATCAATTTTATTTCAACGAGAAAATACAATAAATAACATCGGAATTCGAATCTGAAAATAGACAATTGTTTTATTTATTCGAAACAAAACCATTTTACTAGGCTGGCAAACAAGCTTTTCTTATAGCTCTTATGCGAGCCTGAGCCTTACTAAGGATGCTAAACTATTGTTTACCGTTTAGCGTAGGTAAATAAGGTCGGAACTGTATTTATGGAAAAAAGTTTTTGCGTCAAGCTCTTTTCAGAAATAAACAAAATAAGGTTTAAATACGCACGTACCCATGTCCTTTATATGTGATATCGTAGGGACGTCTGTCTGTTAGTTTCTGCTAGTTTTTATGATTGTTACAATGTCTGCTACAATATCTCTGATTGTAGGGTCATTTTGATATTTTAAATATGTTACATTTTAGAAAATGCCGGACTAATTAAAAATTTACTAAATATTTGTGATAAATACTCAGTAAAAAAAAAACACTTTAAGTGCTCAGGAAAACGAAAATATGTATTCTGAATCCCATTCTCTACATCAATTAGTCTTTGCTAGCTGAAATTACTGGTCTGGTACTGGTGGAAATTATCTTCGATATTATATTTTATACGACGATTTGACGACTGTCTGGTGTAGTGGTTCACGCTCCAGACTACAAAGCCAGCGGTTGCGGGTTCGAATCCCGCAAGGGGCAAACGTTTGTGTGATGAGCACGAGCATTTGTACCTAAGTCATGGCTGTTTATAAAAAGTATTTAAGTAAGTTTATCCGTTACCTAGTCAGCATAATACAAGCTTTGCTTTGTTTGGGGCTAGATAATTGGTGTGATTGTAAAAACAATTTATTTATATTATTATATATTTGACGACCGTCTAGTGTTCGCACTCCGGACTACAAAGCCAGTAGTTCCGGATTCGAATCCCGCAAGGGGCAAATGTTCGTTTGATGATAACAAACATTTGTACATAGTCATGGAAGTTTATAAATGTATTTAAGTATGTTTATCCGTTATCTAGTCGCCATAGTAAAAGCTTAGCTTAGTTTGGGGCTAGCTAATTGGTGTGATTGTAGAAACAATTTATTTATTTATTTGATATTAGATGCTTTCTACTAATCCAACTTTTTCATTCTTTAAAACTTGTATTGTCGTTGATAACTAACGCAATATAAAACGAGTTCCATAGAGAGTTTGACACTGACTCTACACTCTTAAATTACTTCTCTTCTAAATTAGATTACGATAATTACTTAAAGTGGCATAAACTTTTTTTTATCACCCATGTACATGCTCCAGTAATCTAATAGTTGATTTTGCGTCTGTGCAACGTTTGCATAATAGTGAGCACTGCTTCTGATTTGCGACTATTAGTCATATAGCAAGTATAACGATACAGCTAACGATTTGAAGTAGCATGCTAAACAATATTGCAGCTTATAGTGGTAAAATGATGGCAGTAACCGCACCTTTACTCCTGTGGGTGGTTTTAACTTAAAATATACAACCAATAGTTCATTCTGTAGGCTTAACCCATATTTTCCACACTAAAGCAACAAAAAGCTGCTTTTGCCACTCATATAGAGTCTATATAGATCTTTTAGTTATAAACTGGTTATATTTATCACTAATGTGCTAGTTGGTTAGTGACAGTTATCTTGCATCCCTTAGGAACCGGGAAACCCATTTTTCCGGGATAAAAATTATCCTGCATGCTATTTCAGGTCAATATAAAATTTTAGCCAAATTTCATTTACACCCTTAGCCGTTCTGGCGTAATTGAGAAACAAACATAAATCCATATAAACTTTCGCATTTATAATATTAGTAGGATATAAGTTCCCGGAAGAGGGCCTATAGATACTGAATAAATCACTATTCCAAACGAAACATGAAGGCCTACTATGAATGTTTCTTTCGTTCGTAAAAAGCTAATAAATTAAAATAACCATTCACATCATTCTATACTTGGATAAAATATGAACAACTGAAACTAGTCTTCTAAAAAACACAACCGTCCGAAAAAAAAAACCTTTTTTGTAGTAGCTCTGCTGATACATTCATAATACAATGGCAAGAATTATAGGAGTGTTCCGTGAAGGCTGTTTGACAGGTGTGCCTAATCTCCATCTTGACCCCTGACTTAGAGACTGGTCCAAGTAACAAGAAACCAAGATCTATTCGTATCATAGCGGATTCCTTTAAATCACTATCTTTCCCTTTAGAATCCCGAACATTCAAGGTAACCCGTACAATTCAAAATTTATTAATACCTTTTTACGATGCCATACCTCAATATAGGATCACTTCGTAGTCGCTCTGCCTGTCCGTCTGTCAAGTCTCTTTGAACTAGGTATCAAGTTG
Source organism: Anania hortulata (assembly GCA_963576865.1). Lineage (NCBI taxonomy): Eukaryota > Metazoa > Arthropoda > Insecta > Lepidoptera > Crambidae > Anania > Anania hortulata. Next base: position 2,993,032 of record OY756410.1, read on the forward strand.
AAATTAATATCAAATATTATAATTTATTTTTATAAAGAATTATAAATAGTTCGCAATATCTTGCACAAATTTTGCAAATTTTACACGCGATAGGGAATCGAAACCTATAGGGTAAGTACTTCCCAATAACCAAGAATCATGAAATTAGGCAAGAAGTATTTTCTTACAGCAGAAGAAAAGGAAAAAGCTCGAAAATCTTATTAACATTAAAAAAACACATTTTTAGCACACTTCGATTAATCTGTACTTAAATATCTTCGAGGCTCAATTCCCGTTATGGTTGAACTATTAACAAAATTTTTACTTGTAAATATTTTTGTACATATTTTTGTATATCTTTTTAGGGTTATTTTTATTATTCAATTAAAATATTTTAAATCAATAAGTTGTCATTAAAATCGTCATATTAGAATGCTTGGAACGCGAGTCTGATTTGCACTGGACCGATTTTTTTAAATAGCGACTGTTAATTACTGTGTATACTTATCGAAATGTGATTCGCAGCTCCAATAATAATAACTAGTTTACTGAAAAACCTATACAAAGTACCGGAATCCTCTCCAGGCGAGTTTAACCGCTCTTATCCGGATTTTTTATTGGATAACCGCTATCGCTTGTAGCTTAAACCATAATAACTCAACCTTATTTTCATCACTCTGAGGATGGAGCCATTATAAATTGGGGTTATATAATTAGGAAAAGGGAAGATGAAAAATTACGGTCTCGGAAGGAATATCTTAAGAGCAATTTGTCTGCATCTTTTGAGTTTTATGTTTATAAAGGGTTTTTTTACAGATAAATAGGAATGTTTATCAATTTCGAGAAACTGTTGCGAGAGTAAATATATTTAACGGTATTTTTGTGAAAGCTTTTTGTTGGATGTTTTAATTGGGACACGGCAGCTAACTGAAAACATAAAAGCAAATAAGTTAAAGATAATATTGAATGTTTGGATTGGAGTTCACAACTGATTTAAATAAAACATTTTTATAATTTCCGCATCATCATCACTAGAAAACCTTTAGAAGTCCACAGCTGGACATAGACCCCCCCTATAAAACGCCACAGCAAGCGGCTCTGGCTTCACAGTGGCTTTCCGCAACCTTGACTAGGTCGTCAGTCTGCTGGGTAAAGACTTGCCCACACTTTTCTTCCAGTTCATGGTTACCACTCAAGAACCTGAAGAGCAGTGGGCGGGGCACATAGTACGTAGAACTGACGGCTGATGGGGCAGAAAGGTTTTGGAATGGAGGCCACGTACCGGCAAGCGCAGCGTAGGACGACCACCTACAAGGTGGACAGACGACCTTGTAAAGGTTGCAGGAAGATGCTGGATGGGGGCATTAGCAATATCAGTAATCTAAATAACACTTAAAACTTTCTTGTAGAATTTTTAATTTAAACATACATAAAAAAAACGCGTTGCACAGAAGTGCCGGCAGAAGTGAAAACTTGAACATTAACGTTGTGCATTTTTGATATTTTGGAATCGTTAGGGAATAATTTCGCACGAATTGCTTTAATTATCGGTATAAAAGTGCTATCGTTTATGTGGTAAAGTACAATATTTATTTATTGCGCTATTGTACACAAACATGACAATTATTCCTCTCCTACGCCGCGCCAGCGGTCTACTCTCCCTCCGTCTTACGAATTTTCGATCAGGCCATGTGTCTTGACGCGAGTTTAATTTTTTTTACCCTTCCCAAAAAGTGCACAACGCCGCTTAAGAAGTTCAAACTTTAATAAACTCTTCTCTCTCAACATCAGACTATCATATAAAGGTGTCGGACGTAGAACTCTACTTTTGAACGAGAAGAAATGCCATACCGTGTTGCAAGAGGCTATAATCACCTATTAAAATTAATTCAACTGTTATTTTATTATGTTTAACTTATTTTCCGCTTGCCTAAATACAACTTTGGGGCGGTTTCCATTTTATGTTTATTACGGTTCTGTAATCAAATTTTGGGAACCCTTATAATTAGATAATAATCCCACCTTACAGCACGTGGGCGATAAAGTTTAGGAACAAGTTAGGATCAATATTCATTTAGAGAAATTATTATATCTCTCTGTACCTACATTTTGTTGGCAAAATAATATACAGGTTGAGTACGTTATCAACTACAGAATACAGTTACCGCCTTGGGGATCGTCTACATATAAGGTCACGGTCATAGGAAGGAGGTGGGGGCACATCAAACGTGACAATGCGTGTTAAAGAGATAAGAAAAAAGCGTGAGAAGAAGAAAAAAGGGGGGGGGCAAAAAGGTCGATTATTTGCGTGACGTAAATTAAAATTCAAAATGCCTTTATTGATTTCACAATTTTAGTAACAAGTACTCAATGGGACCCTCCAACATAATTTTTGGATTAGCAAGCATTCGATAAAGTGGCAGTGAGCGAGGAACATAGCACGCAGAACTGACGGCCGATGGGGCAGAAAGGTTCTAGAATGGACGCAACGTACCGGCAAGCGCAGTGTAGGACTTTCACCCACAAGGTGGACAGACGACCTGGTAAAGGTTGCAGGAAGCCGCTGGATGTAGGCTGCTTCCAACCGGCCTATTTGAAAGTCATTGTGAGAGGCCTATGTTCAGTAGTAGACGTCTTATGGTTGAAATGATGATGCTGATGATGAATTTTAGATGGCCCCTTGCGGGATTCGAAACCGCAACCTGGCTTTGTAATAATAAAACTAATTTAAGAACATCATCATCATCATTTTCAGCCACATGATGTCCACTTGCTGATGATATAACCTCATCAGAGGAGATTACTAATACTCGCCATGATTGGCAGGCGGGTTGGCGAGCGCAGTTTTATAAGATGTCGCATGCAGACGCTGCTGCCCGTCCCGTGCTACAGGAATTAGTCGCTTCTTACGACACCCCTCTTGTTGGCGATGGGGAAGTGTATTCCGTCCCCACACGGCACAATTGATGATAACTATAACTAATGTAAACAGATAAAACCTGCTCGTCATTTTCAAGAACTTCAGGTTTTCGCATAATTATTGTCTCTCTCTTAATAGACTGCACGCGATTTGTAAACGAGCACTTATATGAGGTACATATCAAGCTATATAAACGACCTAAATTGATACCTTTTTGCATCAAACATTTCTATAACAAGAGGTCAACTAACGCTGGAAATGTTAAGCTAGAACGTTGTTGCTGTACAATAGAGGTAGCAATCTTATCCGGATGGAATATCCTCATTTCATCCGGGTATAAATGCGAGAAGGAAATTCAACTCCTTGGGTGTATAATAATTTGTAATTGAAATTCCATACTGTAAGCAAAGATAACAATAACAGGTTTCTTTATTAGTATAGAAGTGTTTTTTTTTTGTCAGCTCTTTCAAATCATACCAATGGCGTTATTCCGTAGAAAACGTTACTGTATTTAGCCAACAGAGAGAAGTTAATTTATAAAGTCGTACCTTAGGTACCAGTTTTGAGGATCCGATAGGGGTAGTGGCGCGGCCGTTAGCCTTGAACGCAAAGGGTTTTCGGGTTCGATTCTTTGGGTGAATTTGGGTTTGGGTGGAAACGAACTTGCTCAATAGGCATAGTATGATGGTATGATATGAGTGAATATTATATTTCTGGTACGGCAAGCATCAAAATGATAATCACATTCATATTACACCATATTATACCTACCTAAATCGCTCAACATAACAAGCGCCATAATGGGCTAGTTTCCTGGATCAAAAAATGATTATTCTATTTAGTCCGTCAGTTAGATTATCAAAAAATATGGGACCCATATTTTGTCTTTTGTCAGTCAAACAAAAAATGACGAAGATAAAGCGCATCAAAGTGAGCACGTGACGTCACGGCTTGCTAAAAAGTGTTCAAGGTGTGACGTTACGCGGAACTTTAACGGGCCATATCTTCATCATTTTTTGTTTGATTAAGAAAAGAAAAAATACGTATCCAATATTTTCTGTTAATCCAATTGACGGACTAAGTAGTTTTTTTAGGAAACTAACCCATTGGCCTTATATGACAATCATCTTGTCTGAACGCGGTCTTCGACTTTTAATGCTGACTGTACCTAGTAACATGGGGAGCATGTCAGCCTATTGCAGTCCACTGCTGGACGGAATCCTCCCCCAAAGAGCGCCAAGGAACATGATCTCCCGTTTTTCATCCAGCCATTGCCAGCCAGGTATCTTCCTAAGGTCGTTGGTCCATCGAGCTGGGGGCCGTCCTACACCACGTTTGCCAAGGCGCAGTTTCCACTCGAGAACCCGTTTACTCATCCTTTCATCGGATCTGCGACAGATGTGGTCCTGAGGATGTTAATCTAACTTCGAGACCATGGCGATAGGTGTGTTGACTGGCGCTTATACTTAGTACTTCTCTGGAAGAGATCGCTTTTGGCGATAAGGCCGCCTGATTGTACATAACTGTGTCTTGTTCGTACCTTTGTTTTTGTGCAATAAAGTGTCTATCTATCTACTTATTAGATCCTAAGCGGTCGAATGAGACCGCTTAACAATACAACTATATTGTTACTCGTTTTGCTTGGCTTGGGGCTTGGTCTAAGGAGAGATAAAGATTGATGTACGCCAACAAAATCGAATATTTAAATAATACTGTCAACAATACTTTATTTAATTAGAATATAAAATATCTCAGTTTATCTCACGACAATAAATTCCAACCATTAGATACACCCTATTTTTATATACATGACTACAAAATAGACCTATACAGTAGGGGTCTGTATCGTCTCCACCGATCGCAGGATCAGATTGAGTTAGCCATGGATCACGGCGAGTTGTAGCAACGGATACCGTGATCCGTTTTCTTCTAAAAATAAAACAATGTTTTTACCGACTGATCATGGTAACCGTGGCTTCAAGAAATAAAGAATTATTTTTCGAAACTGATCACGGCTTCCAGAGGCAAAATAAATAAAATAAAAAATACTTGAAGTCATGCATAAACCACTTAGCACCGATTTCACATTCGTCAAATCAAAATCAGAGCTAAATTAATACGCGACTAAGGAAAAATCGTTTCCAATGTGTCGCCACTCACCTACTTGCTCGCCCTGCCAAGTAATTTATTCTGTTTGCCATTGCTGCAACAATACTAGAATTTCAAAACCAGAGTAAAAATAGTCACTATCTCCTCACATATGTACATAAACTCTTTCTGTTATCGAACATCGAAATCTCTTCATCTAAAATGTTAGTCGCATTGAAACACCACCGCGATCTAATCTAAATGCAACGCCATCTATTGGTGATGTAGATAATTACTGTAATGATACACTAGCTGCCCCAAACGACATTCTCTTGTTGAAATTTGACAATAAACTGTCAAATTTCAACTACTGCATTTATTATGAACTTATCGAAAAAAGAATCTTTCAAACCGGTCTAACCGTTAAGTGATGCTTCGTCCGCTTATTAATTATGTTGATTTGCGCGCTTCTATAGCAGTGAACCTGTTCAATCTACATGTATTGTGACGTGTATAAATCCAATCTTCAAATGCTGAGTTTCCAAATCTGGCAATAAACAGTGGATAAAACGGTAATACAGCGGAACACTAAAACCGTGATAAAACTCCGCGAATTATACTGGGAGGCCGCCAGTTATCGTTTATTTTTCGAGATCTTAAAATCTTAAGCTACTAATGATTCTCGAAGGATCCTAATCTCGTTTGAATTGCAGAATAATAATATGTTATTATGTATACATAATAAGGTCCTATTTTATTATTAAAATTCCTTTTAGGAAGGTGATTCTACGGCTCAAATACAACTTTTACTATTAGACTTTTGCAATTGAGATTTTGCATCATCATTATTATTTTAACCACAGGATGTCTACTGCTAAACATGGCCTATGTTGTCCCCCAGTGGCTTCCTGCAACCTTTACCCACCAGGTTGTCTGTCCACCTTGTGGGTGGACATCCTACGCTGCGCTTGCCGGTACGTGGCCTCCATTTCACAAACTTTTTGCCCCATCGGCCATCAGTTCCACGTGCTGTGTGTTCCGCCCTTCTTTCAGCTTGTTAATCCATTAGGCTATGTACGCGACTTTTGTTCGTTTACGAATCTCCTCATATCTGGTTCGATTTCGCAAAGAAACACCGAGCATAGCCCTTTCCTTTCTTATAAGGCCCATAGTAAGAGACCATGTTTCAGTTCTATATTATGTGTTACACACTTGTTGTAGACTTTCGTCTTTAGGCACGGAGGTATTAATTTTGGACGATAATCGTCGTAAGGTTTCCCGAACGCTGCTCAGCCATATTGGATTCGACGATTGACCTCTTTCTCATCAATTGGCCCTACCTAATAGGATCACTTGTCCCAGGTAGACATATAATTGTTAATATTTGCGAGAGTAGAACTCCCAGCTGATATTGGGTAGGGCGCAACATGGGCATTCGACATGACCTTTGTTTTGTCCATTTTCACCCGAACTGACCAATATCTAAATGATGGTGGTGATGAAGTTGACTAAATCAAAAAATAATAGGAGCTTAATATTTTAACAGCTAACAGAAAAACATTGTGATAATGAAGCTTCGCTCTTACTAAAAAATATTCTTGGTCTAAAAATAGTAAAAATAGGTCTTATAACCAGTTTATTTCTTTCCAAAGACTTATAAATAATATTTAATTTTATTATGTTCATACCAAATGTTTTTATGTATTATTTGTGAATTCAAGTGGAACCAACTAAAAATTGATAAAAAAAAATAAAGTATATTTATATTTAGTATATAATTATTAATAAATTAATATAATATTAGATTTCATTTCTCATCAATAACGAATTCCATTTTTGACACGGTTCTGCTATGTACTCGTATTAAATTTTCTCCAAAAGTTTTTAAAAATCATGTTTTGAGATTTTAAAAAATAATCAAAATTATTAAAATAAGGTTTCAAATTAAACAGCAAAAACATTGGAAGTTGGTTTGTAAAACGTTTCATCCCCATGGCGTGGTAGCCTTCAGGTAAGGCAACACTTTAAAAAAATCTACTACCAGTACCTACCAGTATAATATTTTTAACTGAGAGTAAATTATGATGTTTTGGCGGTCCATAAATAAATAAATGACTTATCTAAGTAGATCCCTACTACTAACTCATAAGAAAGAAAAAAAAATTATCAATGTTCGGGATCGAGAAAAGGATATTTTCTACATACAAAATCCTTTTTCTTATTCGAGAATCATTAGTAGGTACTCAGAACCAAAGGGTCGATATTTGGATAGGCTCTGGAGCAGAGTGGCGATTCCTTGTGTAACGAGGGCCTGGTCACTCCGAGGGAGCGATCCGCCAGTAAGCACTTTGCTGACAAGTGACGTGAAATGAGCATAAGTCTAACAAGAACAGCCACTTTACTTGATTATTGCCTTTTGGAGGGTCCTATTCGCGTAGCGGCGCGGTTATTTGCCTTTGTTTTAGGTTTAACTGGCGGTTTTTTTACCATGTTGAACCAACTTGACAGTTTTTTTAATAAATTGGTTCCGGTCTAGGTTAGGTTAGGTTAGGCAAAAATGATTTTAAAAAACCCCATAGATACGTACTACAACACGTGAATCTGAATTCTTTACTTTCAAACTATGACAATTGGTGAGTAAACTGATTTCAACATTAGTAAAAAAATATATATATTTCAACAATTATAATCAGCTGTTTTTGGAGACAGCGCCCGATAACGAAGGTTCAAATGTCTTCTTTCAGCACTGCTGTCAAAAACTAATGATTAGTTATGATTATTGTAAACAGAATCTTAATTTTTTTCTGTTTTTATATTTTTTACACTCAAAATGATTATTAACCATTGACTTTTTAAGCGTTTTCAATTATTATTACAATCAGTTTATCGTCAGACAATTGCTTTACATAATAACAGTTTCACTAGATTCAAACTGACGGTGTTTACAGTTTTCCGGTGAGTGATACATTTCGAGGAGCCAATATAATTTGGGGAAGAATGCGTGAAAATTATTTTGTACTAACCAAGATAAAAAGAACCTTGCTCTTCAGGGATTGTCGCAGTGGCGACGAGAAGAAGCCGTAGGCAGTGTCTGTGTGCTCTTGGACGCTCTTTCTATGAGCAGTATAGCAAATAGTCTGAGATGAAGATATAATAACTTATATATCTTATAGTCGATAACAAAAACATAATGTTCTATAGTGTTATATGAAAAGGGGATTTATAAAACGATCGAATAAAAAAAAACTTAGTGACTGATGATGACATACTGTTTTAATAACTTGAGCGGTATGAATTTGAGTTAGCGAAAAATTAACTTAACTAACGACGAATATTGATTAATAATCAAATCCAGAACGAGCTTACAAAAAGTGCGTTGTGATATTTCCATTTCAGATATTAAAATTCTATCCGTGCGATTACATTACTAAGTGAGCGACTAGAAATACAGAAAGAGCAACTTCAATATTAATATAGATTCGATTCTTCCAATTGAGGTTTTACATGACGAACTACTAAAAAGTTCACTTTAAGCAAAGTTTTGTTAGCTATAAGATAAGATAAGATTTTCTATTTGAGGTCTTATTTTTTTATTTTGATACGATTTTTTAATGAAAACTACAGATTGTTTGATGCGCGCGAATTCGAATGGCGGCGGGGCGAATCGATGCAGTCAGGTGAGTTGGGCCGCGGACCAATAGCGTTGCGTGTTTACGATTGCCATGCGCTCGCACCGGGGTCCTGCTGTTTGACCAAAAGTCATTTGGCAAAATTACACTTGACAAACAATGATTAGCAAAAAAATGATTTCGGCAACTAATCATTTTACTACTAATCATTTAACAAATGACTCACTTTTCCAATTGATCAACACTTAAATTTACATTGTATTACTTAATGAACATTAAATAACTGAGTTTTCAGAAAAAACTACTATTGGTCTAAAAACGTTTGATAAAATGTATTATTTGACAAATGTTTCGTTTATTAATCAATCTTACAATAGATATGGTGTGGGTCAAATAAATACACAATATTTAAACTTTCCGGAAAGGAAAATAGTATTAGTTGATATATTATATCTAGACAGAACGGACCATCAAGGTTAGGTTATGTTAGAACAGTGACCATATACAGCGCGAAGCCGAGCGAGCGGAGCGAGCGCAGCGAGCATAGCAAGCGTGCCGCGGCAGCGGCCGGCGAGCGCTCTATTCTATTTCTCGCTCAAACTCTAATCATTATATTATATCAGGGAGAACCAATCATTTATTTAAATTCATGATGATGATGACTTAATTAAAAATTAATAATTGCATGCCTTCTATCTAATCTTGTAGCTTACCTGTAAATAATTTGTAAAATGCCGCTCAGTATAAAAAAAGCAGTTGCCGAATATCGAAAAAAATACAGTAAGACAAATACGTAACGTTGACACTTAAACAAATATTAGGTCGCTCAAATATTATGAAGCTTCTTATTTTGTATAATAAGTAACTCAAATTAATGTTTGTAAGTTGCTGTTTTGTTGATTTCTCGTCACTCGCAGTCGCTCACTTAGTATTAATATAACGAAAATTAATTATTTTTGTTACTTAAAACTTTAATTTACAGTCACTCGTTATAATACTACCCATATGAAAATCTCTTGTTATATCTGAATGTAGTGAGATGGCTGTTTTCCGCACACTGCACAAAAGAACAGACCTATTTTATTTTTAAACGTGACCTACTTAGTGGAATGTGGCGAAATTTTAATTTATTTTAAGCAAATAAAGTGTGATCTAAGTCATAATGAAAAAGTACATACGTCATGCAACAATAAGCAAGCGCGTACGGATCAGGCGAATGGTTAACGAATGCACTGCTCGCGCGCAGTTCCTTCAATTGTTTGCACCACGTTCACTGTACGTCATTCATTATATTTATCACCTATTTAACCTTCCTAGACACAAACAAGCATAATCTAATTATTATTAATTTTAGGTTATACCAGCACGATTCAGTATAATTTGATTTTGTTCAAAGTTTATTCACACATGGTAAAAATATAGTAGAGATGCACACAGAAGCCCCAAAATCTCAATGAGTATTATTGGTTCGTGTTTATATATGAGAAATCTTTGTATTTTACTGGAAATTACTGAGACATTTTGTTTTTGTTTTTTTTTTATAAATATAGGACAACATCACATTTGAACACGAAGCATTTGTGTTACAAAAATCAAAAACAACGATAGTACCACCTTATTTTACACCTTTAACACCTTTACCAACGACACGAGCCAATATAGTAAAGTTATTTATCTACATTGACCTACTGGGAATCGAACCTGGGACCTCAGAGATAGCGACACACAAGTCCGGTATGTTTGCCTCTCGGCTACGGAGGCCATCATTTGACTAAGTCATTCTACGATCTGCAACTATTTTGTGTTATATAATACAATTTTATATAACTTTGTCAACCTTATTGGTGTAGTTGCGTGGTGATTTACCTTGAACGCAAAGAGTTCAATTCCCGTTTTAAGTCAAATCAGAAAACGAACTTTTATAAATTGACATGAGTCTGGATGTGCTAGTCGACTCTCTTGTAAAAAAATGACTGTTAACGTATAACAAGGATGATTATTACTTATTCCGAAAATAATACATATCCCCATACTTAACCAAAGTTGCCGTTTGCATCCAGCGTCTGCCCGCAACCTTGACTAGATCGTCAGTTCACCAGGAGGCCTGCCACGTTGCGTCTTCAGTAGTCGCCACTGGAGAACGATTCTTCCCTAACGGTAATCAGTTCCGCGAGCGATGTGAACTGCCCATTGCCACTGTAACTTTGCAATTTGAAAAGCTTTGTCGGAGACATTGCACAGAGTATACCTGCTGTATCTTCGTCTACTGCGGTCAAAGTGGCAGAAGTACAATCTGTACAATAGGCAATCAACCTTGCCTGGCTACATCGCGACTGAATGTGCTCTGTGCATTCCAAAAGTCGCTGATTGAATGCAAGAGAGATACATATCTCTAGCCATACTGCCTTTCTTGCCTGCCTTATATTTGTTCTTTTGAAGTTGGTTTTGTGGATTCAGTACGATTATTGAATTTTTGCTTGATAGACAGACGACCTTAGGAAGATGGCTGACAGTGTCCGGATGAAAAAAGAAGGAGATCGTGGTCTTTAGCGCTCTTTGGGAAGGCTTACGCCAGCAGTGGACTGCAATAGGCTGACATGATGATGATTTTATTTGTGCAAGTTTTGATAAAGTGAGTGGCATTTTCTGCCATTCGACGACAGTTTGGTGTAGTCGTTCGCACTCCATCCAAAATTAGGTAAAGCGGGTTCGAAACCCGCAAGAGACAAATGTTTGTGTGATGAGGACTAACATGTGCCTAAGTCATGGATGTTTATAAACGAATTTAAGTATGTTTATCCGTTATCTAGTCGCCATAGTACTACTAGCATTGCTTAGTTTGGGGCTAGATTATACCAAGGTCTCATCGCATGCTGGGTTAGTGCTTAGTGGGATAAGCACTCGCCCGGCATGCGACGAGATATGGGTTCAATTTACTCCTGAGGCGGTCTTCTTTTCAAGTGTTAATTTTATCATAGATATAACTAGCATGTAGTCTATTATTTAACAAAGTCGGGTTAGTTAAACCATTTATAAGTCAAGAACGGCTGGACCGATTATTATGATCTTTGATTTGTTAGATTTGTCTTCGCCCCGAATAGCAGAATAAAATAAGAAAAAATTCACAAAAGTATTTTTTTTTAAAAAGGCGGTATGAAGATCGCCGGGACAGCTAGTTATTGATAAAAACAAAAAAAAATAGGAATATGTTGCACAAGTTTGATCTTGGTTATTTCATAATATACAGTATGTTAAATAAAGAAAGGCGTTCCCGTAATTTTTAAAAACATTTTTATTATAAATAGGAATATATTTCTAGTACGTATGGACATAAGAAATATGAGTATGGACGTACTAAAAAATATATTCCCACTAAAAATATAAATGTTTTAGTTTAAAAATTTCATTAAAAATAATAAACGTCCAACCCTTTTCTCACCGTGCGAGCAACATAGAAAAGCGACGTTGCCAGTTTGCGCATTGCAATTACGGTGTTTCCTTCTTGGTGGTTCCTTCCGCAGGTTTGTTAGTTTTAATAAAGCGCGAGGAAAGCAGCAAAATTAAATATATATTTATATATATATATATATAGATTATAAATTAATTGTAAATGAAAATGAATTCTATTAATTATTCTAATTGTAATCTCGTTTCAAAATTTGTAAGTTTTAATTGTAAAAGTATAAATAGATCAATTGAGTGTGTGCGAAATCTTTGTAAATCTGTAGATAATATAGCATTGCAGGAAACATGGCTTATGACAAATGAAATTCCTTTATTAGGTGATATTGATAGTGACTTTGGGTTCCACGGTAAGTCATCTATGGATTCTACCAAACTCCTACGAGGTCGTCCTTTCGGTGGGATAGCCCTCTTATGGAGAAAGTCTATGTATAGGATGGTATCTGTGGTGGAGTGCAGTAGTGACAGAATTGCTGGAATTAAGATTACGCTTGGTGACCGAGTGATACTGGTTTTGTGTGTGTACATGCCTACTAATTGCGCAGATAATCTGATAGAGTTTTGTGACTGTATGAGCAAAATAACAGCAATAGTGGAAAGTTGCAATATTGAATCCGTATTTATTCTGGGTGATTTTAATGCTGATCCTAAAGAACTCTTTGGCAAAGAAATGCAATTTTTCTGTACAGAGCAAAGTTGGCTCTGTGCAGACATAACTAGATTAGGAATAAACTCCGGTACCTATACGTATGTCAGTGATGCCCATGGATCTACGAGCTGGCTTGATCATTGCCTCGTCACGGAAGCGGCGTGGCGGTCGGTTGAGCATGTCGAAGTATACTACGACATATACTGGTCTGACCACCATCCGTTAATGGTTCAAGTTAATTTGGGAACGATTGAGCCAACCTTGCTTAGTCCCACGAAAAGTCAGTCGGTTAATAAGGTTACATGGGGTATGAGAAATTCCGGTCAGGTTGAATATTATCGCAAACGATGTGCCGAAGTTCTAAAAGAATTAGATTTTCCTAAAGAATTTGCGTCTTGTTGTGACAGTATGTGTAGTGATGGGGGTCATAGATTAGTGATAGATAGATTTTATGATGAAATCGTAGTTGCACTTCAGGAGGCAGCTGAGTCCAGTCACATACATCGCAACCGTAAAAAACGAATCCACAACACTCTGGGTTGGAACAGGTTTGTTAAGGAAGCTCACGGGAAGGCTAGACGGGTATATTTAGACTGGGTTTGGCATGGAAAACCTCGATCGGGTCCTCTGTATCAGGATATGTGTGATTCCAGAAAAATATTTAAGGCCAAGTTAAAATCGTGTCAAGGGAAACGGGATCAAATTAAGATGGATTTACTGGCATCAGAACATGACCGTAAAAAGTTCCCCAAATTCTGGAAACACACAAAAAAACTAAGTCCACGTCCGGCTGCCCCCATTAGCGTAGAGGGAGTCAGTAAACCTGAAGAGATTGCAAATGTGTTCAGGGAACACTTTTCAGTGAAACCGATGCTCCGGACTGATGAGGGTGGGGTCGGGCGTGCCGGGGGCGTCGTGTCGGGTGTTCCTGTCCACATTACACCTAGTGAAGTAAGAGCGATACTCAAAACAATTAACAAGGGTAAATCACCGGTGCACGACGGCCTCAGTATAGAACACCTTCAGCATGCTGGGCCTCATCTTCCTAGGGTTCTGTCATTGCTGTATACTTTTTGTATTAGGCACTCGTACCTACCTTCTGCGTTAATGAAGACTATTGTGGTTCCTATTGTCAAAAATAAGACAGGAGACATATCTGACAAAGGTCTAACTATAGGCCTATTTCGCTGGCCACCATACTGGCAAAGGTCCTTGACGGTGTGCTTGAGCAACGACTAAGTCACCATCTTAAGCTAAATGATGCTCAGTTTGGGTTCCGACCCGGTCTGTCAACTGAGAGTGCTGTGTTTTCGCTTAAGCATACAGTCAGGTACTATACCCAGAGAAGGACGCCTGTGTATGCTGCTTTCCTGGATCTCTCCAAGGCTTTTGACCTGGTCAATTATAAGTTATTATGGTCGAAATTATCTGACATAGCATTACCACCTGAACTAATCACCACCTTTCAGTACTGGTATAGCAATCAAATTAACCAGGTCAGATGGTCTGGAGCGCTGTCTGATGAATATACTCTTGAATGTGGGGTGAGACAGGGAGGGCTAACATCTCCTGCGCTTTTTAGCCTTTATGTAAACGAACTTATCGTTGAGCTCAGCAACACCAGGGTCGGCTGCTCAATTGACGGTCTTATGGTCAACAGCATTAGTTACGCAGACGACATGGTGTTGCTGTGCCCAACGGCCAATGGTATGTGTAAATTATTGTCGGTGTGTGAGAAGTATGCCTCTAAGCATGGACTTCTTTATAATGCTAAAAAAAGTCAATTTATGGTATTTCGATCAGGTAATAAGAAACCGATTCCTGTACCTCCAGTGAAACTTCTTAATGTTGAACTGGAGAGAGTAACTCAATTTAGATACCTTGGACACATTGTTACTGAAAACCTATCGGATGACTGTGACATCGAACGAGAGAGAAGAGCGTTAGCGATCCGATGCAACATGATCGCTCGCAGGTTTGCTAGGTGCACAAGAGATGTCAAAATTACTCTCTTTAAGGCATTCTGTCAAACATTTTACACCTGCAGCCTGTGGTGTGACTACACGCAAAAGACCTATAACGCTCTCAGGGTTCAGTATAACAATGCCTTCAGGATGCTGATGGGGCTACCAAGGTTCTGCAGTGCCTCATCTATGTTTGCGGAAGCGCGTGTGGATGATTTTTACGCTATCATCCGTAAACGAACGGCTTCGATGCTTGCTAGGACACGGGAGAGCGCCAACAGCATCCTGTTGGTTATCAAAGATAGGTCATCGTGTTCTATCTTTAAACACTGGATTCATACTCATCGCCATGGATCCAGGAACCGGTTTTTTGACTGATACTAACATAGATTTTAAGTATATTGTAACTAACACAGCACTGTATGGATCGTGATGGTCTGAATTAAATGTTTTTATTATTATTATTATTATTAATTACGCTAGTTACTATTCCACGCTACGGTTTTGGTTTTAAACAGGCATTTCGATTTTTTAAAATGTTTTTAATTTTTTTGATTTTGAAAAATGTTTATGCTTATTTTTGAAAAAAAATCTATTAATCTGACGTAGATAAACTGGCTAAAGGGAACGCTTTCTGTTATTTTATAAACTGTATAAGTAGACGGTGTCTTTTAAAATGTTAATGTAATAATGTGCATCTACAAGTACTTCGTACCCCGAACTCAAGTAAAAGCGAGGAAAGAATTTCCCGGCAATTTTTCAGGATCCTCGTACAGTTTATTTTCAAATGCAGAGCGCTATATACGAAGGACAGAGACGGACTCAGGGGGGAATATAATCAAGTTTCACAACTTCCCTGTCTTATGAGTGACATATGATTGTAGATAATTGTTTTTCCAATATTCCTACTTATAGATGTAGCGAGAAAAGTTGAATGTGTAAGCTAATAATTGTCGGGGGTAACTGTTTCTTTTTCATCAATGATACAATTGAGCTCGAGTGAAGAGTATTGTGTTTTGCAGTTTTTTTTTATGTTTATTAAGGCCAGAACCTTAACTCATTAAAAAGGACCTGTAGGATAATTATACCTATTAATATTAGTTATATTATTTTCAGTGTTTTATTATGTTTTCAAAAGTAATAAAACTCGGATTAGTTTAAACTTAGACCAATCTTTGATATTTAATTCTCTATAGTAATTGTATCAGAATTAAACTCGCTAACTTTTGTAACAGTTTTTTCTGTAACGAAGGCTGATAAAGGTGACTGAGTTTACAGCGAATAGTTATCCCTAAAGCAGTGTTAAGACAAAGCATTTTTTTCTATGAAGCATAAGAAAACAAATGTATGGCAAATTTTTACGTCAGTATTCAGTTTTCATTTGTTTTTGTACATAAAGGAAGTTACCCTTCGCGTCTGTTTTTCTGTTTATCTGCTAACTCCTACGCAACGGATGTTAATAGTACATTGTTACCCGCAAGGGCGCCAATAGTTCGAGGGACTAAATAAGTTTTTAACCCGTGGGAAACACTGTGCTTTTCATTATGAATACAAGGAAAGTAAATATAAAAACATGAATAAGGTAAAGAAAAAATTGGTAAATTTTAACAAAAATCTACCAAAGAGTATGTAGTCACTACATTCTACAACTCGAAAAATCAAATGATGATTTTTTTTCTGTGACCGGCCAGCTATTCAGCCATAATTTTTCATTTTCATTATTGAAAAAATATTAAATATTTTGCCCAAATCTGTCATTTCAAAGAAATAGTTGAAAGTAAATTAATTAATAAGGTAATTTGAAATGTATTTTTTATCACCATAATGATATTTCAATTTTACATCGCGCTGTTATTGAGTGACTGTATAGAAAGTTGGGACTTAGTTCAATAAAAAAAATTTTAAAATAAAACATTTCTTTTTCAAATAATTTGATAGTTGTCAGTTGAAAATGATTCTCCTTAGGGCTGAAAAGTATTACTTTCAACCCGCTCCTCAAGCAACTTCAGGCCTACTTACCAAGTATAAGTAAAGAAAAATAATTCTCACCCACGTGTAGTATTGCATGCCGTGCGGAGATGAGGTGCGTCGCTAGTTTTATATAAAACGCGTTTTATATACCTACCCTTTTTTGCTGCTTTGCTACCCTGCTTTGCAATGCTTTTGGGTGGACGCCCGCCTTAATTTAAGTAATCTCATGAATGAGTATTGCGTGTAAATAGGGTATTTCAATCGACTCGCCCTTGGATCGTTGCCACGCATTTCTGTGTTCATCCATCTGTATTTTCTGTTCATACCGAAAAAGTTTTATCTCTAGATAGATAGAATACACTTTATTGCAGAAAAAAAACTATAATAAAGTCCTATTTGAAGGCAAATTTTTGAGCTCTACGAATGAAGTTGCGTTGTAACTAGCTAAGGATGACGGTGGGTATTTACCCAGGGAATTTTCCCAACATGGGTAAAAATTTATATCCGGCAAATTTTCCGAAAAAACAGGTAAATATCGGGTTTTTACCCATACTCGGTAAATACTATCCGTAGGAAGATTTGCGTAGGAGTTAACTACCATCTATGAAACTACGACCCAATTAGATTAGTTACGGTGGCATTCGTCTTATCACAAAGGCTCCTTGTTCAATTCCCAGTTCGGGTTAATTCGGAAAAACGATCTTTTCTATATTGGCTCAAGTTTGTGTGTGCTGGAAGACGCCCCATTCAAAATTCCAGACCATGAAATTTGGTGTATTGCTTGGTGAATAATTATTTACTATATTAATGAAACAGTTTTTGTATAAAGACTACGCCATAAAAAAAAACGGATATTAAACGTAAATTAGTTCAGCACAATATTAAATGGCTATTCAATAGTCCAGCTAGTCCAAATCAAGGTGGAATATTCGAATCGGCGGTCAAATCGGCAAAGACACATGCACGACGGGTGCTGGGGGAGTCAAAGCTTACGTTTGAGGAACTCAAAACGTTCTTCACCAAAGCAGAAGCGGTAATGAATTCTCGGCCGCTTTGCCCTCTCAGTACGGATTCGGCAGACTTTTATGTATTGACTCCTGGTCATTTTCTAATAGGACAGCCCCTGATAGCGCTCCCGGAATACGATTATTCGGAAAATAAAGAACATCGTTTGTTTCGGTATCAACAAATTCAAAAGATGTCTCAACACTTCTGGAAGAGGTGGAGAACCGAATACCTCCATACTCTTCAGCAGCGGTATAAATGGACTTCGATTACGGATCCTCCAAATTTAGATGATCTTGTATTGATTAAACAGGATAATTTGCCTCCTCTTCATTGGAAACGACGGTGTCGTTAGAATCGGGGAAGTTAGGACACAAAACGGTACTCTTGTGCGGCCTATTTCCAAATTATGTAGATTGCCCTTAAGAGATTAGTTTTTTTAAGTTGGGTCTTGGTTAGGCAGCAGGATGTTCGGGCATTCCATATGTTTTTATAAGTGGGTAGTTGCAATATCGGCGACCTGCGATCCGCCCGAAAAGAAGAGGGTAGTTTCGTCACCTCTGCATAGTCAGTCACGTACGTCTTCCTGTTTAAATCGGGCTCCCATACGGCGCGGACGCATCAGTGTCATCTGCTTGTTACGGCGGTATTTTTGCAGTGTGTTCGGGCTCCTTATAGGTTGCTTTCTTATTTGTTACGGTGTATTTGTGATCTTTCGATTGCTGTTAAAAACTGAAGAGACTGTGATTCCTTCTTGGACGTCGACCGACCACGCCCTCGGCACGTGGTGGCGGTTCTTTTCTTATGGTGATGCTGTCTTCGGATCTGGTCAAGGTGAGCGGCTTCCCTTATCATTTCATGTGAATTGCCTGATAGAATTTACCTGCCCTAGCATGAAGCGCCAGGTCTCGTATCGCCGCGACTTGCGCATCCTTCTGTAACTAAATAATCTTGATTATAGTTTCTTATTATTCCATACCTATCTCAGTTTAATTTACTACGCGTCTCCAGTATGTTCAATTATAAGAAAATAGGTTTTGTTAATTGATTGATATCTCGACCACTCACTCAGTCATCATAACTTGAGATACTTAAAAATGTTAATAAAACAAGTCTTATTTTTATTTTAATAAAAGGCTTTCTAAAATCTAAATCCGCATTAGCTAGGTGCTCCCTAAGCTCCTTCATCTTAACCCGCTCCAAGCTTCTATAGGCCAAACAAAACAACCAGCTCATTTAAACGACATCCGTAGCCGAGAGGCGAGCATACCTTAGCGTTGCTATCTCTGAGGTCCCGTCCCGGGTTCAATGGCCTCTCGGGTCAATGTAGTAAACAAACTTTTTCTAGGTTTTATGGTACCGTCGTTGTTTCTGATTTATTATTAATATTCATCATCATTTCAGCCGTAGGACGTCCACTGCTAAACATAGGCCTCAAAAAGGGTGGGATTGCCAATACTCGCCACGTTTGGCAGGCGGGCGCAGTTTTTTATAAGATTTCGCACACAGACGCTACTGCCCGTCTCGGTGGGGAAGTGTATTCTTTATGGCAGTTCCCACACGGCACAAACAACTTCCGATATTTTAATTATTATTATTACCTAACTAGCTTACTCGATTGCCGTTATTCTGTTTAAATTTGACTTTCACCTGTCAAATTACATTTGACGTTCAGCTTTCCCGGAATTTGATAATTTTCCTTCTATAAATAATTAATCCGGACTATTAATAACATTTTTAAAAAACGGTTACAAATCATCGAACTATAAATTGGGCCGATTTCGTTGAGCATTATTTCCAACAGTTCTAAAACGGAAATACTCTGAATATTCTAGAGGATTCCAGAGCTGCCTTGCAAACGCTTGCTTAACACATCACATATTTTGAACACATATCTAATACATGTGAGTTTACAATTTCAGCAGTAGATTTAGAGGTGCTTGTTTGTAGCTCAGTGGCGGCAGCTCTTTGGTACTGAATAACAAAGTTAAGCAACCTACGACGTGGTTGTTAGAAGATAGGTCATCATTCCAACCGTATTTAGATATATTTATGACACACATCTCTGTGCTAGGGTATGCACGTTGAAATTTGGTCTAGCTAGTCGTCGCGCAGCGATCACTATCGAATGCAGTAGGAGTGACAGAGAAGGTGCTGCTTTAATAATTTTGCCATAATTTTGCCTAAGTTCATCAACATTAGGTAATATTCGGGTGATTTTCCCAGCACCAAATCGTAAACGGCATGGCTGAAACTGCTAGTGCAGGATGGCACTTTTAACTTGTAATATTTTTTTTTAGATGAAAAATGTTGTCTCCTACAGCAGCCTACAAATATTTTTCCATTATGATTGTTGCTAATAAGGAAAAAAAATATATAAACACCTAAGTTTTTCATACCGGTGAAGCGGCACAATTTGTTTTTCAGTATACTTTTAATCATATAATAAAAACAGTTGATTTTTTAGGGATTTCCTTTTTTTAATTTAAATCCTAAATAGTGGCAGTACTTTATTACGGAAACTTCATTACAAAATCTGTTGTATTTAATGAATGGTAAGTACAAATTCACGTGTCCAAATTTGATTTTTCACCGCGGTGAATTTTCGTTGTACGCGAATATCTAGGCATCCAACAACACTAGCTTCTCGCTACTGCGCAGTAAACTTGCGCACCAGGGACGCCTAAGCGCTTGATGTGAGAGGACGCGTGTTGCTTGTCTGGTGTTCCCAGCAAAAACGTAAGTAGTGGGTTCCGGTGACTTGGGACCGCTTTTTGTTTCATTCACGTGAGTGGATAAAAGTTGTGATCCAATGATCCGATATGTTTATTAAATATATGTACTTTTACTTAATGTCGCCCGATCAAGTAGGTAGTATCAATTTATTTCTATCATAAATACTGTGCTTGTAGTGTTAACTTCTATTGGCTGTTTTTCATGACGGTGATCTCATTCCGGTGAATTCGGTGACCTAAATTGACACCGAAATGAGAAAAAATATCATTTCGGTGATTTTTTTTCATTTCGGTGAGTAGTTGTTCATTTCGATGATTTTTATCTTCATCTCGGTGTTTTTTTTTTTCATTCCGGTGACAAATTATTTCACTTCGGTGAAAAACAGACCATAATTTCTTTTGTTACATTTTAGTTGCACAAGGAATATATTTGTTTTGGGGACTAAAATGTAGCAACTAGTTAAAAGAATAATCTCAGTTGTTGCTCGCGTGGGCAATAGGCTATTTGACTAAATTATAATAATTAGTCCACTTTAAACGTAATTCAAAAATATTGAACACGTGCTTTTTTAGGTTCCGTACCAAAATGGTACAAAAGGAACCCTTATACTTTCGCCATGTCCGTCTGTCAGTCCACGGCCTAGCACAGATACTGTTTGTACTAGGAAGCTGTAATTTTGCACGAGTATAAACATTAAACACGCCGACAGAATGGTACAATAATATCTTGAAAACAAAAATTCTAGGGTATCTCCCCTACACGTAAAGAAGGGATGAATTATTTATTTTTAGTCTACCCCATCGTTTGGGGTATCGTTGGATGGGTCTTTCAAAAGGTTGTAAAGACCATTTTTCGATTCAGTGATCGGTTTTCGAAATATTAACCTTTGTTGTTTAAATTCCGAAATATTTTTGCTAGAGTCGTGTCCATCCAAAAGATAGATTTTTGTGCTACCTGATTTATTAATGACTAATACACAATAAGATTTTGTGAAGACAAATAACAAGAGACTACGTTTGTTTTATTTTACATTATACAGTGTGTAACGAAAAGGTGAAATAAAACTTTAAGAGGTTATTCTACGGCTAAATTACATCAACTTTTTCTATGGGACCAACATCAAAATCTCAAAAAAAAAGTTGACGTTTTCATACAAACTGATGCCAGCTGGTGGCGTTTAATATGGGAAAGTGATTTTTTTTTGCGATTTCGATGTTGGTCCCATAGAAAAAGTTGATGTAATTTAGCCGTAGAATAACCCCTTAGAGTTTTATTTCACCTTTTCGTTACACCCTGTATATTACAGTATCTTTGTGTTATCAAAACTAATAATTAAAATCTTTTAAAATAAGAATCTGACAAAGTTGTAAAGATAACAGGTTGTCCCAGAAACAATGGATGAACCTTTAACTGTCGATAGGTTTCGTCAAGACCTCTCTAATCTCAAATTTTGACTTTAGTAAAAATATCTCGGTTTTCAAGATAATTGAGTTAGTTTTTTTTTTAAATGCCACTTTCGGTTAGTTTTTAATGTGCCATTTTTACAAATACGGACTTTTTTTAATTCAGTTTCTTTTTATTTCTAAAAGAATAGTTTAGCTATCAATAACAATGGTTAAAATTGAGCTATCTAATCACGAAGTGCTTCAAAAAAAACAATGTTCCAAAAAAAAAACAAAATTATTTTTCCTCATGTTTGGTCAACTACCATGTTAAAAAAATGTATGGCGCTCATCGTGCCCATTAACTTAAAAAAATTCTTAGTCATTCTATTTTCCGAAAAGGTATAATAAGCTTATGTTTTCTGTATCTCTTAAACTTTATGTCTGGTTTTTATTAATTTTTTATTAAAATTACAATAAATGTTCGAATTGGCGTCCTTGCGCTCTGATACACGCCCGGCATCTTTTTATAAAAGAACTAGCTTTTGCCCGCGGCTTCGCTCGCGTTAGATTTGATTTTAAGTGAAGTATGAATGTCAAACTCAGTAATTTAAAAAACTAACAAAACTTCTAGACAATATTTTTAGCATGACTATCAAAACACGATATGATATGATTTAATATAGCGATTTATCAATTTTAGGATAACGCGGGTATACATCAAATGCAAAAATAGAACCTTTGTGTTGGGATCACGTATGGCTGTCTGTCAGTCCGTCTGTTACAACCGATTAGCTCCGAAATTACTGGCCCAATTGGATTGCAATTTGGCACAAATAATTCAAGAATTTTCATGTTCACAATATTCATTTTAAAATCAAAGTTCCAAAAAACCATAAAATCTACACCCATATTGATAGACATTTCAACCCCATCGCATCCCAACAAGGGAGATGGAATTTCACGTCCGCAACGTTACATTTTAAAATCGTTGTTGTTTTCGTAATCAGCGACCCGATAAACCATAGAAACAATACCCATGTTGATTTTCAGACTTTGTCAGCCCCCTTCCCCTTTTTAGGAGTTGACTTTTCAAAAAATCTGAAACATGTTTACTCATTTATCGTAAGGAGAACTCACTCCTGTGAAGTTTTGAATAAAAGAGTCTGACTAATCTTGTTTCCCCATACAAACTTTGGGCCCCCATTTCACCCCTTTAGAGGGTGAATTTTGAAAAACCCTTTATTAGTGCACCCCTAGACCTTATAAGAAACCTACATGCGAAATTTGGAATCTCTAGCACCAGCGGTTTGGGCTGTGCGTTGATATGTCAGTCAGTCAGTCAGTCAGTTTCTTCTTTTATATTTATAGATGTTTGATGCGGCTCGCGTAACCAGACGTTTTTATGTATGCAGCTGCATTTTGTATGCGAGTCCGCAACTCTGTTATTGAGGATACTGGTCTCGCGTAGACAAGGTCTTTCAGACATCCGCAATAAAAAAAAAATCAAGGGATTTAGATCCGGCGATCTGGGTTGCCATAAAATAGGGCCGAGCCGGCCTATCCACCTCTGTGGGTAGTGTTGATTCAAATAATTTCTTACTACTATTGCGTAGTGAGCTGCGCACCCATCATTTTTAAGCCACATTCTCCGCCTCACTTCTAAACTGATATCTCCTAGCATGCCGGGTAAATCATTTTGCAAAAAATTAAGGTAAATTTCACTATTCAGTGTAGCTGGACGTTCATATAGCCCGATCACCTGTCCGCCAATAATCCCAGTCCACAAGTTAACTTTAAATTGAACTTGGGACCGATCTTCCCTCATCAAATGTGGGTTTTCTACTTGCTAGCTATGTAGATTGTGGATGTTGAGATATCCATCTTTCCGGCATGAGGAATCATCCGTTCACAACATTTTATTGAAAAATTGCAGGTCCTCCCTTATTTTATTTAACATGATTCTGCAGAATGCAATCCTGCGCGGATAGTCAGCAGGCTGTAGAGTTTGGACCCTTTGAACATGGAAAGGGTGCAACCTGTATATTTTTAACCGACTTCAAAAAAGGAGGAGGTTCTCAATTCGTCAGTATCTTTGTTTTTTTTTATTTATTTTTTTATGTATGTTCAGCGATCATTCGTTACCAGGTTAACCGATTACGATACTTCTTTTTTTGTTCGAAAGGGAATACTTTCGGAATGGTGCCATATAAATTTGATCAAGTTCTGATGATGGGATCTATAAGAAAATCATTAAACTTTGCATGAACTCCATCCGTGCCAACAGATTTTTGTACCTATGTTGCCCAATATCTTCGGCATTTGTGAACCGATTTTGATGATTCTTTCTTTATCGAATAGCTTATACTTTAGAGATGGTATATTGAAAATTTTTTGGAAAATTTTCACCTCTAAGGTGGGTAAATAAGGGATGAAATCGGTGTTCAGCCGTTAACTTATGTTTGCACTGAAAAGATTCGTATTGTTGAGGATTATCACTGTATGTATCACTAAAAATAGATGAAATAAGTAAATTTTATAAAAAAAAGTAAACCGACTTCAAAAAACTGAAAAGATAAAAATAATATCAACACATAAGTACCTAATCAGTTACTTTTGGAGTCGGTGCAAACGAAAACATTCAAACTCTCATCGGATAGCACCGACTCCAAAAGTAACTGATTAGGTACTTATGTGTTGATATTATTTTTATCTTTTCAGTTTTTATGGTTGATTATTACAATATATTTGTTATTTTTGTTGTTTTATTCTCACACGTTTCTAAATGAATTTACTTTTAAATAAGTTAATATCCATGTATGGTACATTTTAATTAATACTTTCAATACCATTATAGTATAGTCAGAAAAGGATAACCTGTACTGTGTGATAGCACTCTTCAAAACGTAGGTAAGTAATTATGGAACTAGGATAGCAGCATTTTAGGTGCGTTGCGTGGTAACAGTTTAGTTTTTTTCGGTGACTGCATAAGTAATTTAATTGCGGTGACTCGCGTTTTTCATTTCGGTGATGAGAAGTTTCATTTCGGTGAACTATTCTTTAATTTCGGTGACACCAAAATTTTAAAGTACTATATCTCCTAAGTATATGAACTCAATTTGATGTCGAGTAAAGATTAATCATAACAATATCATAAATAACAATACTACATGGTTTTATTTCAAAAAAAGTTATAAATAAAAAAGTTCGCGGTAATGACAAAAAAAATGGACTTGTTGAAATTGACCCATTCGCTATGTGCAAAGTGGGTGGTGGGGGCCGTCAAATCGATTGCAGCGCGCAATGTGGTAGAAATGTAAAAAAACTCTGGACTGTCATGTGTCAAATTGCTATATTTCCATAGAATTACATACTAACGTTATTAAGTATTTTTAAGTAAAAACGTTAAAATTCGCGATTTGGGTCATAGGTGTTGTGTTATAAAGTGTAGAAAAAAAGGAAAAACAGTTCGTGCATGTTTTATTCGTTTTCAACATCAAGATGGAAATTCGAGCAATGAAATAAATGGATATAGCAGCTGTGAAAAGAAAAAGTTTGTAGGAAGTTTGTGTCACAGACGTTTGTCTTATGATCACAGCTCTTACTAAGTAGCTTTGTCCGTTAGTTTTATGCTCTTCAAAGTCTCTCACATGCTGTACTAAAACTATTTTTTTCCCTTTTTGCACAGTTTGAGGTTTAAAGTTATATCATGTTGTATCGATTCAAATCCCGTACGTATTATAACATTCATATTTTAGTTCAAGTTAGAAAATTACTTATTATAATAGGCACAAACTCTTTAGATATTTTCATCTAATTTCGAAGAAAATCAATCCGAAAATCATTCCTAAAACATCCAGTTGCCATAATTTGAACGATCTTAAGTCCACAATAGTTGTGGTCACTAGGGGCGCTGTCATCGCGCACACAGCGAATAAGTACAAGTGAGAAAAAAATTAATGTAGGTATTTTCAGAGCCCAATTTATTTATGTTTTCCATCGAGTGAAGTTTGTGGAATCGTGTTTTGGAAATGAGCATTAGGTCAGAAATTCTTTGAATTATAACTGCCGTGTCTGTTTAAAATGATATTATTATGACGTATAGATTATATACAAAACCTTCTTTTGCTAGCATAATTTGGCTACGTTCGGCCTGTTAAGGCTGCGTTTCCACCACAGCTGTGCGAAATGAAAATGAAAGTAAAGCTGGGCAGACTCGCTAATGGTATCATTTGTATGAAAACACATTAAAAATATTCCTTTCACAGCTCAGTTGAAAAACCAGCCTACAGGAACTACAATACGTCAGTAAGGTTAAGTCACTGGCCTATTATACCCCTTCTATTAATCCGCTCTGGGAGTATCCGCATGGTCGAGTATGGTCAAACCTTAGTAAGCTAACTCATAGTGTGCCCTGCAGTGGGACGTACAAAAGGAAATACATATTTATATAGGATTATTCTATTTGCAGGGGTTTTTATCAGACCATCGTAACCCTTAAAATTACGGAGAACCAACTAATTTGGATCTTAGCTAAACTCTGTACACATCTAGTGTTATTTGAATTTTGTTAACGACAGCTACGCGCACGAAAAAAAAAAGGCAATACCTTCAGGAGAGCCGCGCAAGAATTTAGGCTCTAACTCTGCAAATACTAGGCCGATTTTTGTGATTTTTGCACCAATGTTTAGAGTAAGGATTAGGTTAATCAGGAAAAATGTGAAATAGATCAAAAAATAGTGAATACCAATGGAAACCACCAAAAACTGAAAATGAGTGTTGGAAAGAGAGGGAGTTATGCGCGAAAACAGGATGCACACATTGGTGCCGTGTGCAAAAAATTACGCGCTCTGATTGGCTAAAATCTCCCTCAGATTGCTATATAAGTCGGGCGGTTTCCAAGGGTAGCACTGGCAGTACTAGCAGTACAGTATAAACCTTAGAAATAGTAACATCCAAGTGTATCTTCAATAAAAGCTGAATTCTTCAAAGTGGGTTTTATTCAGTGACCTGCTCCGGCCTCAAATGAGAAAAATCTACAGTCCACTCTCTACCCTAAAAACAGTGTTAGGCCCGAAATCCCTAACATTGTTTGGTCCTTCAGGAGCCCGGATCAAAAAGAAGAACCACCAGAAGAATTCATCGCTATGGTCATCACAAGAAGTCAAGGAGGAATGGATCAAGAACGACCACGGGTACTTCCGGAACCACCACGGTCACCATCGCCTTCGACTACGCACGATGTCAACCCTGCTCCGCATCAAGGCCGTTTGGAGAGGCTACCCACTACAGCTGCCACCCAACTTCCCGAACGAGGAGGCGCTGCAATGTTGGAGCCCAGTGAAACTACGGATCGCCCGGCAGACAAGCAGACGACATACGGAACCCAACGTCGTGTGGCGCGTTCTACGAAGTCTACAGCCAGCGCCGTAGCAAGGCTACGATACGAAGCGGAAGAGAAGCTCGCCGCTATTCGTCGGAAGGAACTGGAACTAGAAGCTAACCTAATAAGGAAGAAGCTGACCGCCGACGTAGCAGAGCTCGAAGAGGACAGCGACCAGATTGACCCAATGGAAGATATGGAACGGATACATGATTGGTTGAATAAATCCGCACCGAACGTCGTCAATGAACAGGGGGAGCGGCACGAAGCCTCCGCCCCCACAGAACCGGTCGTTACCGAAGCCACTACTCCGATGAACAGAAGGACGAGATTTTGGACACCGGGACCGAATGAACAAACGACACGTGCAAGAAGAAGATCAATGACGCCGAGAAGCCGCGGGATTGAACAGCTAGCAGAGACACTCACACAAATGATGTCCAGCCGGCCACCGCCACGACAGGCAACTGATCTTCCGACCTTTTCGGGATCCCCGATGGAATGGATCCAGTTTGCGCTAGCCATGAAGCAAACTACGGAGCTGTACAAGTTCTCACCGATCGAGAACTTAGCGCGACTACGCAACGCCCTTCGTGGAGAAGCACGAGACACCGTAGCACCGCTCTTAAACACCGCCACGCATCCAGAAGAAATTATGAAGACTCTACAACAATGTTATGGACGTCCAGAGATCATCATCGACATGACATATGAAGACCTGCGAAAACTACCGAAATTAGGATCTACAGCAAGTGAACTTAATACATTCGCTGTGAAAGTTCAAAACGTCGTAGCCACGCTAAGAAACGTTGACGCAGCATACCTCTACAACCCATTACTGGTACGGGAGATCCTGGAAAAACTGAGCCCTCATATCAAAACAAAGTGGTGTGACTACGCTGAAGAAAATCCAGAGGCGATACCAGAGATCATCAAGTTGTCTCGATTTCTGATGCAACAAGCGGACCGTGCACTGAAACACAGCTACAGCGTCACTAGAAAAGAAGCACCGCCGCGCCCTACAGCTAGACCAGAAGGAAAAAAGAAAGTCTTCAACATAACTGAAGCACAACCAGCAGCAACCACAGAGAAGCTAGAAGCATGCACAGTCTGCAACGAACAGCACCGACTCCCTGCCTGCCCTAAGTACAAGGAGCTGCCGGTATCCGAACGATGGGAGGTGGTGAAGAAAGCGGGACTCTGCTTCCGGTGCATCAGCAGTAGACATCGGAGGTTGAATTGCAAACAGAAGTCCTGCGGAACAAAGGGATGCAAACGCCCACACCACGCTACTCTACACAGCGAAGCCCCTGCCAGACAACAGGAAGACGTCACCGCCAACGAAGAAGTTGCTTCGGCGATGACAGCCTGCGAAGGAAGTGAAGTCAAACTGAAGATATGTCCTATCGTCATCAGCGGGAACAAGGGGACACGAAAAGTATTCGCCCTCTTCGACGAAGGAGCCACCGTATCACTAATTGACGAAGATCTCGCAAACGAAATTGGAGCAAGCGGGCCGAGCAAATGCCTAAAAATAAGAGGCATAGAAAATGAAGTCAGAAACGTGAATAGCAAGACCGTCCGCGTCGAGGTCAACGCCAGCGGACACAGCTCTGTCGTCACCCTTCGAACGATGCCAGACCTGGACCTGACAGCACAGTCCGTGCCGAAGAAAGCATTACAGCTGAAGCACCTGCAAGGACTAGACAAAGCGAGCCTGGCATATCAGAACGCCAAGCCACGAGTACTCATCGGGACCGACAACTGGCCCCTGATCATTACCCGGGAGCTGCGTGCAGGCAAACCGAACCAACCTGCCGCCTCCAGAACGTTACTTGGATGGGTGATCCATGGACGGATCCCTCGAAGCCACAGAACAACAGAGGAAGTACTTCACATCAGTGAAGATGTCAAAATAGAAGACCTGGTCGAGCATCACTTTCGCATCGACTCACTTGGTGTGTCACTCACTGCACGACACGTCAAGGAAAGCGATCAACGAGCCGTGAAGATCTTCAATGAAACCGCAACCAAGAAGAACGGAAGATTTGAAGTAGGCTTACCCTGGAAGAACGAGGACCCAGAACTGCCGCCGAGCTACAACGTCGCCTTAAAAAGGCTGAAAACCCTTGAGGCTAGCTTGGAGCGTCGCCCCGAAGAGAAGAAGCAGTACCACGAACAAATGAACAATCTACTGCTGAAGGGGTACGCCGAACCCTGTAACGGCGGAGAAAACTCAAGTCCAGTGGCGTGGTACTTACCTCACTTCGCCGTGAAGAACCCGAACAAACCAGGGAAGATAAGACTTGTCTTCGACGCAGCAGCTAAGTCAAACGGAGTCTGCCTGAACGACTTCCTGCTGGAAGGACCAGACCTGCTACGATCCCTGCAAACAATCATGTTCCGCTTTAGAGAAGGCACCTACGCAATAACGGCGGATATAGAGGAAATGTTTTTACGTGTGAAGATCCGAGAAGGAGATCAACCCGCACAACTATTCCTCTGGAGAGACGACCCAAAGAAAGAACCGGTCAAAATGAAAATGACGTCGATGATCTTCGGTGCATCCAGCTCACCTTTCCTGGCGCACAGTGTACGCAACAAGAACGCGCTCGATCACGCGCAGACGCACCCAAAAGCCCTGTTGCCCATCACAGAGTCACACTACATGGACGACTTTGTCGAGAGCTTCAATGACATAGAAGAAGCCAAGCAAATCATCTGCCAAGTCAACGAAGTCCACAAGAACGCTGACTTTCATCTTCGAGGTTGGAACAGCAATGACGATAGATTGCTAGCCGTCACTCCGAACGACCGACGTGCGAAGAAAAGTGCAACACCACTCGGGGGAACAGAAAAGACATTAGGACTGCTGTGGAACTCTAACACCGATCACCTGAGTTTCAACACTGCCATGAATCGCGTATCCGCAGCCGTGAAGACTCGAGAGCAATCGCCGACGAAACGAGAAGCCCTGTCAACCGTGATGAGCATCTACGACCCACTAGGATTGCTCAGCTGTTACACAATAACAGCCAAGATAAATCTACAGAAGCTTTGGCGCCTCAAGACTGGGTGGGACGAACCGATATCCGAAGACATAGCCACCGACTTCGACAGATGGATAGAGGATCTGCAGACCATTGAAAGGCTACAGATCCCTCGGAGCTACAACGGGGGGAGAGAAGCTCAACGACGTGAACTGCACGTCTTCTGCGACGCGAGCGAGGAAGCCTACGCCGCTGCGGCATACTGGCGCCTCACCTACGGGAAAAAGGAAGAAGCAGAAGTCGTACTGGTAGCAGCACGCGCCAAGGTCGCTCCGTTGAAGACACAAACGATCCCGAGACTGGAGCTGCAAGCAGCATTGATTGGGTCACGACTAGCGAAAGCAATCAAGGAAGAACATAGGCTACGCGTCGATGACACCACCTACTGGAGCGACTCACAGACAGTTTTGCACTGGATACGCAACGGGAGCCGCCGCTACACGCCCTTCGTAGCGCATCGACTCGGCGAGATCACCGAAGACTCAAGCCCGGCAGACTGGCGGTGGGTGCCGACCCACCTCAACATAGCCGACGTCGCGACGCGAACTGGATACGTGCCTGAGTCAGCGAAAGACAAATGGTTTCAAGGACCATTATTTTTGAAGAAGCCGAAGACTGAATGGCCTCAACCTGAAGGAACGAACGACAACGTCACAACAGAACTCCTCCACGTCGTCACACACGAGGAAGATTCATCATTGCCCGACATCAGCCGATTCTCCTCTTACGATCGGTTGATTGGAGCAACAGCACGAGTACTGGAATTCGTGGATCGCTGCCGCGATAGGAAGTCCGCCCTGAGCCACGAACACGTCGAGAAGGCAACGCATCGATGGTTAAAACGAGCGCAACAAGATTCGTTTCATCAAGAAATAGACTGCTTAAGAAAAGGCGTCGCCGTACCTCGAACAAGTCCGCTTTACCGCTACGACCTGCTGTGGGAAGATGGACTGCTGAAGCTCAATGGACGAGTCAACAAGATCAAAGTGACCACGACTACGAACCGACCTGTCCTACTCGATGGACGTCACCCGTTCACGAAGCTCCTTATCGGCAGAGAACACCGACGAGCCAATCACGCAAACATCGAGAGGATCGTGAACGACGTACGCCAAAAGTACTGGGTGACCCGACTGAGACCTACGGTCAAAAGGATCGCAGCCGCCTGTCAGATGTGCCGCCTAAGAAAAACGAAGCCACAAGCTCCGCCCATGGGAGACCTACCGACCGAACGCCTGCAACCATACCACAGGCCGTTTAGCTTCTGCGGTGTGGATTATTTCGGCCCCATCACCGTGACCATCGGTAGAAGACGGGAGAAGAGATGGTGCGCTCTCTTCACCTGCCTAACCACAAGGGCAGTGCACTTAGAGCCAGTAGCATCCCTGAGCACCGACTCTGCAATCATGGCGCTCAGGAGAATGGCGGCAAGACGAGGCTGGCCCCTGACACTCTATAGCGACAACGGGACCAACTTCAGAGGCGCAGACGTCGAACTCAGGAAGGCGTACGAAGAATGGCTGCCCGAACTCTCAAGGTACGCCATGAACTACGGGACATCATGGAAGTTCATCGCGCCCGGAGCACCAAACCAAGGAGGTGCCTGGGAAAGACTGGTGCGCTCAGTAAAGGGTGCACTCACAACAACGCTACGAGAAAAAGCACCTAGAGAAGAAACGCTGCTAACTTTGCTAGCAGAAGCGGAGCACGCAGTCAACTCACGACCGTTGACACACGTATCGGTCTACCCCGATGACCCAGAGGCTCTGACACCGAACCACTTCCTCCTGGGGTCATCATCGGGCCAACCATACGTGGGAACTTGCAAGGAAGCCGACAAAAGGACTTGGAGAGCTGCACAGGCACTGGCTGACAGCTTCTGGCAGAGGTGGCTGCACGAATACTTACCTACGCTCGTGCCGCGCCTCAATCGACACGGTCACCATGACGCTGTAAAGATAGGAGATATCGTCATCATCGCCGACCCTCTGCTCCCTCGAAATGTATGGCCACGAGGGACCATAACGAAGACCTATCCCGGACCTGACGGGGTAACAAGGATTGTGGATGTGCAAACCAAAGGTGGAACGTTCAAGAGACCCGTCTCGAGAATCGTCGTGCTGGAAACGAAATCCGCACCTTCCCCGGACCAGCGGGAAGGGACGCGCTGCACAACGAGCACGTAGCGGTCTACCAAAGGAGGCTGCGGTACACCTTCGCCGGGGGGAGACTGTTAACGACAGCTACGCGCACGAAAAAAAAAAGGCAATACCTTCAGGAGAGCCGCGCAAGAATTTAGGCTCTAACTCTGCAAATACTAGGCCGATTTTTGTGATTTTTGCACCAATGTTTAGAGTAAGGATTAGGTTAATCAGGAAAAATGTGAAATAGATCAAAAAATAGTGAATACCAATGGAAACCACCGAAAAACTGAAAATGAGTGTTGGAAAGAGAGGGAGTTATGCGCGAAAACAGGATGCACACATTGGTGCCGTGTGCAAAAAATTACGCGCTCTGATTGGCTAAAATCTCCCTCAGATTGCTATATAAGTCGGGCGGTTTCCAAGGGTAGCACTGGCAGTACTAGCAGTACAGTATAAACCTTAGAAATAGTAACATCCAAGTGTATCTTCAATAAAAGCTGAATTCTTCAAAGTGGGTTTTATTCAGTGACCTGCTCCGGCCTCAAATGAGAAAAATCTACAGTCCACTCTCTACCCTAAAAACAGTGTTAGGCCCGAAATCCCTAACAATTTAGTTATTTGTTCATTATTTATAATCCAAAAATATGGTAGTGTCAAACTGTAGATAGAACTACTTGTTTAATATAAAAGTTCTGCCAAATTTTAAGATATGGTTGTAATCCTGAAATTTATTTAAATATATTTAATAGACGACCTGCTAAAGATTGCAGGAAGCCGCTGGATGCAGGCCGCTTCCAACCGGCCAATCTGGAAATCACAAGGGGAGGCCTATTTTCAGCTGTGGACGTCCTGTGGCTGAAATGTTGAAATGTACAGATCTGGAGAGTATGCCAACAATGCGAAAGCAGTTCGCGAACTGCTTGTAGCTCAGTGGCGGCAGCGCTTTGGTAGTGATAGCCAAAGTTAAGCAACCCACGCCGCGGTTGTTAGTGGATGGGTGACCATTCGGACCATATTTAGTGACATCTATCACAAGCATTTTCATGCTTCGGAAGGCACGTTAAATGTTGGTCCTGGCTTATATCGCTTGATACTAGTCGTAAAGCCTAGTCAGAGGCCTAGGCGGCTTGATTACATCTGACAGTAAGGTTATCACTGGCCTTACAACACCCCTCCAGCAATCCGCATTGGGCCCGCTTGGTGGAGTGTGGCCCAAACTACCTCAAAGTTAAGTTAAGGCTTGTGCCCTGCATACTTTATTAAACTTTTTTTTGGAAAAATTATTAACTTCAGTGAGTGTACAGATCTGGATTTGGCACAAATGCGAGAGCAGCGGCCTAATTCCCTTCATGTTAATCGCGACCAAGTGTCGATCCGCTCCCAAAATCGTTACAGGTTAGTACCTAGACTTCAGTGAGTGTTACAGATCTGGATGTGGCACGAATGCGAGAGCAGCGGCCTAATTCCCGTAACTTAGGTAATGTTAGTCGCGACCCAGTGTCGATCCGCTCCCAATATCGTTACCTAGGTTAGTACCTAGTTTTAGATAGTTCTCAAACGGTATTCTCGTAAACCCAAAAAATGCAATTACAGTTCGTAATGCTACTGAAAATGGGAGAAACTAAAATGAGTTTTGTTTGTTTTATTTTCAGTTGTATTGGCACAGTTTTGATAATTTTACGTCAAATTAAAAGTTTACAAGTATACTTATAAATTCAAACTTTATTGCACAGATAAAGATCGTACAAAAGGTGAACTTACCATGTGGCATTCTCTGCCAGTCGACCATTTGGCTAAACAGAGATGTTTTGTGGGCGGTGAGACATAACGTTTCTTAAAAACAGAATAGACCAAAAATCATAGCATAAACTACACCCAGTATTAAGGCAACGGGTAAGGCAAGTGACCTTGAACATTAAGCGTCGACTAATGCGACTTCTATTACGTGCCTAAGATAGTACAAATGCTTCTCGCAGACTAAACATCCATCCGTTGCGCTCCTGTGCAAATAGATTATCATTGCGAGCAAATTATCTGCTCATGGAAAAGTAGGCGCTAAGAGTAAAATCCATTAGAAAACCTTATAATTCTTAATTGGTTGACTATTTGAAAAAAAAAACTTCACCCTAAAGGCACGAATGTTATAAATAACTAAACCAATTTTGAAGGTAAACAAAAACGTCGTTTAAAATATAAATGTGTACAAGTTCGCGATATTTGCGGTACTTTGAAATATTTTTTAGTGTTTATAAGAAATAATAACCAGTATTTAGATACAACAGGAAAAACTTCAACATATAAGTTACTTCTCATCTCAATCTCAATCATTTTATTCTCTTAAAGAATTTGTGAATTACAAGGAGAGTCAGCAATCAGTAACTCATCGATGTTAAATATATCATACATTTGATCAACTTATTCTGTATTTCCTAAGTATTTAATTAATTTTTTAAAGTAAGTACCCCATGTAAAACAATAACAACAATAATAACAGTAAAGGATTGTAATTTGTATTTGCATGCTATTGTTAATGGCTGGATGGGCGACCGCAATATTCATCATTGTAGATCTTCTGTATACCCTGTTCAAAAGCAAATAAACATTATTCTATTCTATTCTATTCTTACATGATATATGAAATTCCAAATCAAATCAAATCAAATCATTTATTTGTGATACACAGGTGAATATTGATGTTGTACATAATATAATGTCCTTGCTGTGATCAGCCTTGTCAGCATACAAATGTCATATAAAGAAATACAAATTATGTCAAAAAATAAAAAAATGTCAAAGATGGAAAATTATCAAAAATAAAATAAAAGTTGTGGTACGGCAGTCAAACAGATGTCGGAGGAATGGTATTACAATTTGATTGTAAAAATTCATTTATTGAGTAAAATGCGTTATTTAATAAAAATATAAATAATCTATGTTTGAAAATAAAAATGTCATTGCTTTCTTTGATGTAATTGGGAATTTTATTATAGAGTTTTGACGCCATAGCAAAAACACTCTTTCCGAAAAGAGCTGTCTTGCACATCCTATATCCAGTATTTTTGCTAGAAAACTTGTACAAAAACACCTATTTTACGTGCATTCTCTTTACCCGGCGCCTTAATATAACATATAGACTACATAGACAAAATACATACATAAATATGATGGCAATTTCCGGAAAGTAGAGAAGCAAGGGTTCATGCAAATTCATTTTATTTAGAAAATGAGTGCGTACAAGTAAATATCTTAAAAGAGTATTTATTAAAAGCTGCTTTGATATATTCGAGCAGCGTATTCCAGAGCCATGTGGATTGAAGGAGAAAAGAGTTGGACACAAAACCAGAGCGATGCGAAGGGGTGGAGAGAGTAAGTTTGTTAGAAGAACGCATCTGACGCGAATATGTCGAACTGAGAAAACTAAATTGGGTTTTAAGATATACCGTTTTAGATTGTGATTTTACTGGGAGCGGATCGACACTGGAATACAACTACTGTTAAATTACGAGAATTGGGCTGTAGCTCGCGAGCGATGCGCGTCAAGAGCATTCGTCGAGCATTCGGCAGATTTTTACTCACCAGGATGAGCACAACCATGTTTGGAACTGAAACATAACTAACCTTTAAAATTATGGTACCTACCTACACGTAGATGTGAATTATCAAGCGATATTAACTAGTGTCAAACCGAAATCCACACAGACGAAGCTGCGGGCAAAGCCAAGTCCATAAAACGTGGTTAATACTCAACAAAGTAAACCAAATTAGTGCTGCTATAAAGACTGTTATTGCTAAGTAACTTCTAGATATTATCGCAAACAATTTGTAGAGTGAACCTCACTCAGAAATCGTCTTTATTTCAACAGAATAAAACTGACAATCGTTTGAAGTCCACATAGGCAGATTTGCTACGTTATAGCGCCGCCATCTTGTAGTGTTATTAGCATTGCAAATGGCGGATGAATAAATTAAAAAGCAACGTTAGTACACGGGAAATAATTTTTTGGTGTGTTGTATGTAAATGCGATGGACATTTTAGAACTGCTAAACTTGTCTTTTATTTATGTAGATTTTCCAAATAAATAACGTTTTAGTTATTTCGTTCACCCATATGCGTTTAGGTTAGTTCAAAACTGTGACTTTACTTTACTGATTTTCAATAATGTAATGTACTTACATTACATAATAGAAAAACAGATGTAAAATCGGCGGTCTTAACTTTAGGTAAAGAATAGTTATAAAGAAACTATTTGTGCTTATTATATTATACAAAAGAATACACAAACTACAGCTTAAAAAGGTTTTTTAAGCTAGTCGTCAGAAAAAACAAAATAAGGTCAAAACCATTGTAGCTAATTTAGATTATAGTGATTGAATAAGTTGGTAATTTTCTCAAAGAATGATGTTAAATTATGTAGCATTCAGATATTTTTTGAATATTTACTATAGCAATGCAATTAAAGGAATTGTATTACTAATAGAGTTCTGTCACGTAACTTTCAAGAGACAATCTTATTTAGGCATCTACATAATCCTCGCAAAAACTGTTTTTGAACAAAACCACTATTTTCCAGTTACCATTTTCTAGGTATCATATAATACATTAAGCTTCAAAGGAGTTTCCTTTCCATTCTTTGAAGTGTAATTTGAGTTTGCGTATATTTTAAGTCTAAGTTACATGAATATTTATTCGTTGTCAAATAATTATACAGGGTCTCAAAATGCCTGTTAAATTGTATGGGCTGATTCTTATTCGAGTATGGTCAGGGGCGTATTTACTATAGGGCCATCCGGGCCATGGCCCAGGGCGCCAATCGGCCAGGGGCGGCGTAGCCAGCCTGTTCAACTTCAAGCCAAAAATCTTCAGCAAATGTACCCTGAGATTTTGCGAAAAATTACAAGAGGAATGTGTTCGTTTAAAACACTTTTTGAAATCGAATAAACAAAATACAGGGTTACATTTCAAAGGGGTACCAAATTTAAAAAATAAGATCTAGGGAACAATGTAAAGAAGTGTCTTAGTCATTATTATTTTTAATAATCGTGTGTTACGAAAAAAAATTACTTTATTGTCTGAAAATAACGCGTTGGTACGGCGAGCCAAAAGGATTGCGTACAGTGCACATACAGAGCAATTTTTCATGAATGAGGTGGTTTATCCGTACGTAGTAGTACGTTTTTTAACAGCGGACAGAAATAATTAATTGAGAATAAAAA
The DNA here is from genome assembly GCA_963576865.1 of Anania hortulata. Classification (NCBI taxonomy): domain Eukaryota; kingdom Metazoa; phylum Arthropoda; class Insecta; order Lepidoptera; family Crambidae; genus Anania; species Anania hortulata. The sequence goes on from OY756410.1 coordinate 3,030,608, forward strand.
AATAATTGTAATCTGCATAGTTCGATTAAGTACTGATTCTGGGCCGCTCCTAAAAATTTGGCACTCCTTTGCAATGTAACCCTGTATGTGCTTGAGACAGCTGAATCTCTACATAAAAAGAGACAAAAAAGAAGCATTTACATACACGGTAATTGCGTTATACGTCTTTTTGTGTACTGCAGAAAGATCCATAAATAAATATATATTTTCTTTGACTGCAGTGACCAACTGCAGTGCAGAAATATCGTTTTCGATTCTATCTTAACTAACGGTTTTGTGAAGAACGTTTAAATAGTGTAGCGATTCTTAATACTGAAGCCGATTTAAAAAAAGAACTAAGTAACGAAATCATCAAAATGACTTTGTAAACAAATTTGAACACCGCATTAAAATTTAGATGTGAAGTAATGGACATATTCCAAATATGTAGCAAGCTAAAGTGGCAGTGGGCCGGCCACATCTGACGCAGAACCGATAAAAAGTGGAGTAAACGGGATGTAGACCGCGCCTTGGCAAACGTAGTGTAGGCCCCCCCTAGCTCCATGGACCGATGACCTTAGAAAGATGGTTGGCAGTGGCTGGATGAAAAAAGCGGGAGATCGTGCTTATTGGCCTTCCTTTGGAGGAGACTATCGTCCAGCCCATCGTTCCAAGGCAAACCGTGAAATTTAAAAAAAATACTTTATAAAAAAGCTACGGTTATTTCCATTATATACGAGTATTGGTCAAAATGTAATTAGCGAAATGTCTATGCCCAAAAATAAATTTTAAAGTGGAAAACCATATTTCCTTACCAATTTTATATCAGATAAAGTATATCATATTCTATTAAAATACATGTGGTATTATTTTTGACGTTTTGAATTCAATATTTGAATTCAATTCATAGTTATTTGAATTTTAAAAAGAATCCAGTAGAATTTTCTGTAGTAAGCATTACCAATTAAAATTGTACATCATTATTCACTTACTGTATCACAAATTGGTTACTTGTGAACATTGCAGTTTAATTTAAATCGCATTCTATTTTAATAGCTTTAAACACGGAAATTTAATTAGCAGATGAGTAATTATTGTCAAACTCGTCACGTGAACGTTAAATAATTATTATTTCATTTCAATTTTAGGATCGGTATGCAAACTCATAGTAACAAGTAAGTAAATCTTCAAATTGGATAAAATCGTATCTGAAAGGTAGAATACAGCTGGTTGAAATTGCTCAAATTGATGTTTTAAATATACATCATCATAAGTCTGAGTTCAGGGAAAATACATTTGGTGTACCCCAGGGCAGTATACTTAGCCCACTTCTGTTTTTTATTTACGTAAATGAGTTGCAACTTACGTAAATGCAACAAAACATAAATGCATTCTTTTCACGGAAGATAAGTATTTCAGTTATAGTTAAAACTAAGAATAATTATAATATTAATGAACATAAAAATGACATAAATAAAACTTTAGGCTAAAGTTTTTTTTTTTCAATAGTCAACAAATTAAGAATTATAAGGTTTTTTAATGGATTTTACTCTTAGCGCCTACTTTTCCATGAGCAGATATTTTGCTGGCAATGATAATCTATTTGAACAGGAGCGCAACGGATGGGTGTTAAGTCTACGAGAAGCATTTGTCATATCTTAGGCACGTAATAGAAGTCGCATTAGTCGACGCTTAAAGCTCAAGGTCACTTGCCTTACCCGTCGCCTTAAGGTGTCCGCTGAAAAACAGCGTCGCGGCACTCTGTGACTCGCATATGCTAAGCAGGGGCCTATTTGGTACTATGATTATATAAATATGTAAAACTATGAATTGAATTCTTTTTAAAAACCTTTTTTATTTCATTTCATTTCAAAAATTATTTTTCTACATTTACCGACCGGAAATCGAACCCGGGACCTCAGAGATAGCGACACCAAGTCCGGTATGCTCGCCTCTCAAATCGGCTACGGAGGTCGTGTAATGAATTTGATCTAGAGGATAGGTAGGCAGCAAACATGATCCGTTTTTTATGTTCGGAGTTATTTGGTAATAATAATATGTGTTATTATAGTTTTAAATCTATATTTACAAAACAAAGTCGGGTTAGTTACACCATTCATAAGTCGAGAACGACTGGACGGATTTTTATAATCTTTGATTTGTTGAATTTGTCTCCACTCCGAATAGCAGAATAACTATAAAAAACAAAAAAAATGTTTTAAGGGGCGGTACGAAGTTCGCCGGGACAGCTGGTGTATGTATAATTAAGTCCAGTCTTCTTCTTTGTCCTCGCCTTAACCCGTTACGCGGGGTCACCTTTCCTAATCTTGAGGAGTCATTCTTTTCGCTAGTAGGCTTCGTCAACAGATAGACCCAACACCTTCATGGCATTTTTTTGAAATGGCAAAGTTCGTTAAACAGAACCCAAATTAAAAACAAGCGAAAGACATATATCCACGGAATACTAGAAATTGTAATAGGCTAGTCCTGGATTTTATCCCAAAAAGTTCTCGTATGCAAAAAATTGTTTATGCATGTGTATAGCAATATATAACAATATCCCACAAAATATAAAAGGCTTGCATATTAATCAATTTAAAAAGACACTACACAAGTGGCTGGTCGAACAAACTTTTTATTCTCTTAAAGATTTTTTATTGCAACGAAAGTCAGCAATAAGTGATATCATGTGGATGGAAATGTATAATTAAAATTTAGATAATTTATTCTGCTCCTTAAATTATATTTTTTAAGTCAATTGTATTGATTGTAAATTGTAATGTTGAAGTGGAGAAACTGTATTTGCATGCTATTTGTTAATGGTTGGATAGGCGATCATATTAATTACCTGTAAATCTTCTGTACACCCTGTTCATAAGCAAATAAACATATTCTATTCTATTCTATTCTATTCATCTCTCCGGACATTCGGCATCCACGTGGTTTGTGGTCTACCTCTCCCTCTGTTTTGTGTAGCCATGGAAAGGCACTTCCTCACTACATGATTTTCGGGTCTTCGCATAACATGTCCGAACCACCTTAGCCTGGACTTTGAAAGTTTCTCAGCAATAGGCACCAATCTAAAACTGCCCCGAATGTGTTCATTACGGACTTTATCTCTGAGAGTAACTCCACCAGTCCAACGTAGCATACGCATCTCCGTGGTATGCAGCTTCTGTTTATGTGTTTTGTTCATAGCCCACACCTCGCTACCGTTATGTACTCGCTATGTATAATTAAGTCCAGTATTTAAATTCATTTAAACATACTGATAGAATCTGCTCTTTCCTAACTGTGCCCGAGTCCGGCTCGCACTTGACCGCTTCAGTCTTTGCACAATGTTAAATTGTAAAGAGTACGTTTTAAATGATTGATTGTTTGCTTATGAGAGTCTGGCCAAAGTGAGTTTTTAAGCGCGTCATCGCTTCGATTTATTTTAACTGGCGGTGTTGATGTAAAAGTATTTACAGCAAAACAAAAGTAAGTTATTATTCCAATATGTTTAGCTGTTGATGTATGTTTGAGTAACAAACATAGAAACCTACACGTTTATGATAAAATGAAAATATACAGAGTGTAACGAAAAGGTGAAATAAAACTTTAAGGGGTTATTCTACGGCTAAATTTCATCAACTTTTTCTATGGGACCAACATCGAATTCGCAAAAAAAAAACACTTTCCCATACTAAAACGCGACCAGCTGGCATCAGTTTGTATGGAAACGTCAATAACCCCTTAAAGTTTTATTTCACCTTTTCGTTACACCCTGTATATATCCAAACTGTTTTAAAATAATTTAAGTTTACAAAGTTGTCAAAAACAATTGTATTAAAAGTAAATTTAATATAGTCTAGAATAGAGAGATTTTAGAATGCTAAAAATAATCCTAACACTTAAGTACCTAATCAGTTACTTTTGGAGTCGGTGAGCCGATGAGAGATTCAATGTTTTTGTTTGCACTCCAAAATTAACTGATTAGGTACTTAAGTGTTAGGATTATTTTTAGCATTTTAGCGTTTTTTGTTAAAAAAAAAACAAATAAACCTACTCTTTTATACGCCTACTCGTTTCACCTACTCTTTCGTGCAGACGAGACATGAAAATTGATGTTTTTTGTTTTTTAGTAGGTTTTACATTTTTTTTTCTCTTAGCTTTTCCTTTTTCTAATACTTTCCCTTTTCCCGTATTTTTTTCTTATTAGAATACTTTTCCTTTTATTTTGTTACCGTGTTATTCCGATATTTAATTATTTTCTCTCTCAATCTCCTGGTATTTCATAGCTTCATCATCATCATTTCAGCCAAAGGACGTCCACTGCTGGACATAGGCCTCCCTCATTGACTCCCAGATTGGCCGGTTGGAAGCGGCCTGCAGCCAGCGTCTTCCTGCGACCCTTACCAGGTCGTCTGACCACCTTGTGAGTGGACGTCCTACGCTGCGCTTGCCGGTACGCGGCCTCCATTCTAGAACCTTTCTGCCCCATCGGCCGTCAGTTCTACGTGCTATGTGCCACGCCTACTGCCACTTCAGCTTGCTAATCCGTTGGGCTATGTCAGCGACTTTTGTTCGTTTACGGATCTCCTCATTTCTGATTCGATCTTGCAAGGAAATACCAAGCATAGCCCTTTCCATAGCACGCTGTGCGACCTTGAGCTTTCTTATGAGGCCCATAGTGAGAGGCCACGTTTCAGTTCCATATGTCATCACTGGTAACACACACTGGTTGTAGACTTTCGTCTTAAGGCACTGAGGTATTTTGGACGAGAAGACGTGGTGTAGTTTCCCGAACGCTGCCCAGCCGAGTTGAATTCGACGATTGACCTCCTTCTGGAAATTAGATCTACCCAACTGGATAACTTGTCCTAAGTAGACATATTTGTCAACAATTTCGAGAGTAGAGCTCCCAACGGATACTGGGTAGGGCGCAACATGGGCATTCGACATGAGCTTAGTTTTGTCCATGTTCATTCGCAGGCCTACTTGTTGAGAGACTCGAGTAAGGTCATTGAGCATTGTGCTGAGGTCTTCAAGCGATTCTGCCATGACCACAATATCGTCGGCAAACCGAAGGTCAGTGATGTTGATGCCAAATCCTTTCCATTCCAGGAGCTTGAAAGCGTCTTCCAATGCAGCGGTGAACAGTTTCGGAGATATAACATCTCCCTGTATTACGCCGCGCTGCAGAGGAATCGCCTTCGTGCTCTGCTCCTGTACTCGGACCGACACGGTGGCTTTTTTGTATAAACACTTCAACACCTCGATGTACCGATTTCATAGCTTGTACGTTTTTAATATGAGTAGATTTTAACACTATTGACTTTTGGCATTTGCGTTATCTGTAAGTTTTTGTTGTAGTCCTAGTTGATAACTTATCCTCTTTGCACTATTCGCTTTGCCCACAACATGTGTTTGTAAACATACCTATTTTTGCTAAGATTTCAGTACCGGCCTAATTAAATATTAATATCAAAAATAATACTCCAAAACATCGTTAATCTACAAAACTAAATTAAAACAAATAAAGTAAGTAGAAACATAATTGAAAATCACAATAAAAACACTTAAAACGATTTTTTATTACCAAAACAAACGAACAACTTATTTTGTTTTGACTCAACTGTCATGGCGTCGTCAGACGGATCACTCGCATACGCAGCTGCAACGTAACTTGTAACGCTATCTGTTACTATTATTATTAGATTTTACAAAACATCCGTTATCCGCTTTACATCAGTTATTCGCTTTGTTCGGGCTTCCTCTACATTTCTATTATACCGTATTTTAGACGCTTAAAAGATAAGAATCCTTTTATGCTCGTATCGTCCTTGTTTGCGAAGCTATTTTATGGAAAACACGCGCTCTGTTTGTTGGGCACAAAGGTTTGAAAACAAATACAGGAACGAACGAAGGAATGTATTGTTTATGTCGCGGGTTAACTAGGAAATGCGTATTTCTATAGCATTGATCAAAACTCCCAAGCTGCGGGCTGAACATGTCGGCAACACAAAAAACTAAATCTCATAGCATCTCAACAATAATATTTATAATACTGTAACTGGCCCACTCCACGCTTTGGATGAAAGCTGTAAGTGAAGTTTGCAATTGACTGTGAATAAAATAAAAAAGTTTGTTTTAAACCAACTATTTTGTCATACTTTGTGATCTTAAACTACAATATGTACTAACTACATCATTAATACAAATCATTTTACTTCATCGATAAGGCCGCCTGATAATACATAACTGTCTTTCGGTCTCTGTCCCGGATTCGATTCCCTGTCTTAGTAACCTGGTCATGAATTCAAAATTTACATTTAAAAAACCTTGATATGATTAAACTATTCATTTAATTAAACGACAAGAGTGCATGGACTTAACCTGCTTAGCTTGCACTTAATATATGTCTTGCAATTGTATTTTCAGTCAAAAATGCTGAAAAAGGAGACTGAGTTTGTTGCGAAGTTTTTTCTTATTACCAGCCGATATACAACGTGTAACGAAAAGGTGAAATAAAACTTTAAGGGGTTATTCTACGGCTAAATTACATCAACTTTTTCTATGGGACCAACATCAAAATCTCAAAAAAAAGTAGGGCAAAGCAAAATTTTGGAACGTGTATAAGTGTCCGGAAGAGGCCCTTTCTACTGAATAAATAAGTATAATCGAGTAAACTTTACTACGATAGGTGCAAATGCTCGTACTCATCATACAAGTAAAATGCCCTTGTGAGAATCGAACCCATAACAAATACATTGAAGATCACAGAAAAACTAAATTACTTATTTAATTTTTATCTCTCAAAGGGTCTTAATGTATGAATATTAATATAACCTAAATCTGCATTATAGCCCCAATCCACCTAGATAGTTTTATGTGCCGACTTTACAATTCCACATCTCATAAATGGGACAAGAAAATATGTTCCTATCTCCATACTTTACGACCCTAGGCAATTGGGGGAAGTGCTGATTTTATGATCCAGCTGCGACGTAAGACGCTTTTCCGTTATGGTAAGATTTGGGAAAAATGTTTTTCCTCTATCATTAAAGATAACAGAGTCCTGCTAATCACAGATTTTTAAGATAATTTTAATTCCGAAACTTAAAAATGAAAAACATCGAGCCCTTAATCAGTTTTGCTGTCTGTTATGACCCTATCACTCATGGAATGAGAAGACGCATCAAGTTTTTAAAATAAATAATAAATTGTTTTCACAATCACATCTATGGGCTAGTTTCCTAAAAAAATCTAATTAGTCTGTCAGTTGGGTTAACAAAAAATATTGGACAAAAATGATGAAGATATATTTACGTTTTCCTATAATATTTAGATATTGTATGTAGGTACTTGAGCACGTTAAGCGCATGAATTATTATAATTAGTTCAAGGTTACGCAGAATATTAGCGATGTAATTATTTTTCCGAGTATCACAGTTGAATTGTCAACTATATCTTATTAATTTATCTAATGCCTAATAATGTCTACAAGATACTTTAGCTCACAACAAATCTATGCATTATTTATCCTCATCATCATTTCAGCCATAGGACGTCCACTGCTGAACATTACCCTTTTTAATGACTTCCAGATTGGCCGGTTGGTCTGCACCCAGCGGCTTTCTGCAATCTTACCAGGTCGTATGTCCACCTTGTGGGTGGACGTCCTACGCTGCGCTTGCCGGTGCGTGGCCTCCATTCTAAAACATTTGCCCCATCTCCGTCAGTTCTACGTGCTACGAGTATGTGCCCCAACCACTGCCACTTCAGCTCGCTAATCCGGCGGGCTATGTTCGACATTAAAGTTTGTTCGTTTACGGATCTTATCATTCCTGATTCGATCTCGCAAAGAAACGCCGAGCATAGCCCTTTTCATAGCACACTGTGCAAGCTTGAGTTTTCTTATGGGGCCTTTAATTGAATATTAACATTAACAAATTTATTTTATTGTTAGATTGTAAAAACTGGACAAAGGCGTGTCGGACTCGCCCGCCAAGGGTTCCGTACAAATTTGTAGATACATATTGTAAATAGTTCAGGAATAGAGTCTCTCAGTTTAATTAGAAAACCTTACAAAACCTAATGAAAAATGTATAGTTTTTATTTTATTTTTCTCTATACTTGATGATGATACAATATGCCGAATTTCATAGTTATAGGTCAAAGGAAAGTAGTAGTCATTTTAATTATCCTCTCCCTCTCCGTATCAAACAATCGTCATCTAAATTTATTTTCAAAAAATCACTTCTTGAGCATTATCTTGGCACCCTTCGGAACTGATCATTTTCATGTGTCTACTGTTTTCTTTTTTTTTTTTTCTTTTTTTTTCTTTTCCTTTTTTTCTCTCTCTAGACCTTCACCCATCAATGTTAGACTTCCCCGTATGTATGTATTCTTATTATTATTTATGTATGTGTATTTAATATATATGTATATCTAGTTTTTATAAAATATTTACTTATGTGTATTAGCATGTAATGTTTATTTAAATTAGAGTATTTTCTCATGTAATAAACTTGTCAGTTACTTCATACTCCGCCACAAACTTCACTATCTGCACTACCTCAAGGTTGACTGGTAGAGAATGCTGTATAGCATTAAGTCCGCCAATTGTACCCTGTGCAATAAAGTTTAAATAAATAAATAAAATAATTCTCGTGAGAGTGTCGAAACATACGTTTTTTGCGGCATAAACGGTTTTATCTTTGTTTACATTAACTCAGAAGTTTGTATTTTTCACAGCTTCAATTTAACTGTAGACCTGAGTATATGGTATTAATTTCAACTCGATACCTCCACGCGTTCCCAAAATAAATGGTCTTGACAGACATACGGACAGACAGACAGACGGACCATATTGTGCACAATTTTCCCTGCAAAGCTCCCCGGCCTGGCAACATCGTTAATCTGTACCATGGCAGGCGTGTCTCGCCATAACTTAATCTGCACTGCTGTTTTACACGCAATCGACGACATGACGTCACTCGAAATGAATTTATAGCAGGGCCGGATCTTGGAATCGGAAAAAATTACGTAAGTATGAATATAAAGTGTGAATGTAGAGTGAGTCAGGGTGGCCAGAAAAGTGACTTCCAAAAATTTTTTTTTGGCGCCTCGTGTTGAGAATCACCACTATGTACGATTTTAAAAAAAAAAAATAATATGAAGACAATATGTATTTACTATGTAGGTAAATAAATAAATAATAAAATATTTATCAACATCGCATACATTGCTTTGATCCTAAGGTAAAATAGTAAATATAAGCTAAAGCACTTGTGTCATAAAAATCAGAAAGAACGACGGTACCACAATACCCAGACCCGCGACAACATACAAAAATTTCGTTTTCTACATTGACCAAACCGGGAATCGCACCCGGGACATAAATATTATGTTTATCATAATACCAATGACCTGTAGATACGTTTCTTTAAATAAAAAAAGATATGTGGTATGCGTCTGTATGTTTACCTCAAAAGTTACAGTCGCATGACTGAAAGTTACAGTCATGCGCATTAATCACATCCTTTATCCACTGCAGCCTAATGAAATAAGACCCTATTACGTGTTTACTCAAATCAGGAGGTCATCGACAAAAGAATAAAAATACAGGGTTACATTGCAAACGGGTGCCAAATTTTAAATATATAAATATTGGACAATAAATTAATATTGGACAACATCACATACATTGCTCTGATCCTATGAGTAGCTTATATGATCTAGGGAACAATATAAAGAAGTGTCTTAATCTATAATATTTTTAATAATCGCATATTACGAAAAAATAATAGAGAGACTACAAAAGCCATTCATCAGAGGCGTAGGTACGGCGAGCCAACAAGGCCCTTACGCAGTGCACATACCTTGCAATTTCTTTATGAATGAGTAAATTATCCACGTATACGATTTTTAACAGCGAACAGGAATGATTACTTAAATGTGTTTTTTTTTGTTCTTTGCATAGTTCGATTGAGTTACTGATTCTGAGCCACGCCTAAAGATTTGGCACCCCTTTGCAATGTAGCCCTGTATACAAAGTGTTAGGTTAGCACCGAAAAACGTATGTGCTAAAATATGCATATAAATACTATGGTAAAAGCAGAAATTTTACATTATCATTTTGTTTTTTTTTTCTTACCAAACTTCTTAGAAACCGTTTTATATGATTTTATAATGGCACATACTTTTTTCGGTCAATCATAACCTAACCCTATGTAAAAAAAATAAGAATATAAAAATAACAATTCATTTCAGCCATAGGACGACCACTGCTGAACAAAGGCCTCCCCCAATAACTGATCATCGGGGGGGATTGCCAATACTCGCCACGCTTGGCAGGCGGGTTGGCGAGCGCAGTTTTTTTATAAGATTTCACACGAAGACGCTGCTGCCCGTCTCGCGCTACAGGAATTAATCGCCTCTTACGACACGCCTTCTGTTGTTCCTGTGTATTATATTTGTATTTTCAGCTTTATAAAGCGAGTATAGTCGCAAAAAACTGTCATGTTAAAATACACAACGAAAAATTATACGTGAGTTTAACCTAGAACTTGGCAGCGGGCCAAGCCCGCTGCCAAGTTAATGAAGTGTGTTATTCAATATAATGAATAACACACCAATTAATGAAAGATGCTCATTTAGCTTGAGTAGTTTTAAAAGACGAGTGCTTTAGACAGTTAGCTAGCTTTTATAAACACAGGCGGCTCTATCTATCATATTTTTACAGTAAGTGTCGATATATCGCTATATTATATCATATCATATCGATTTTGGTGCTCATGCTAGGGAGGCATCGAGTTTCGCAGTTTAATAAGAAAATCATCACAAAATTTAATAACAAAAGTATAGTTTTCAGTTTTTTTCCCTGTCAATGTAGTAGACGATATTACTTGCCTTTCATAGGTCTAGGTCACCGGAAAGTAGCCTATAAATTTTAGTTTCTTTGAGTGTGTCAAAATATACGTTTTTTGCGGCATATATCCTTATCTTTTTTTACGTTAATTTAAACGTTAAATTTATTCACAGCTTCAAGGAATTGTTAACCTATATCATTTTAATTTCAACTCGATACCTTCACGTCTTTTTATATTAATTTACATATACAAATAAAGGTGAAGTGTCTTGTTCTTATACATGCTTATTATAGGTATACACAACAATGTCTTAGAAGACGAATTTAGAAAAGATAAAAAAAAGAATATGTAGGTACATATTTAAAATCTAACTAATTTTTTAATTATTTTTTTCGTCTTCAAGGATAAAGGGCTTTAACAGACATAAGGACAGACAGACGGATAACAAAGTGATCCTATAAAGGTTCTGTTTTTTCCCTTCGAGGTACGAAACCCTAATAAACAAATTGCCATCACAATACGTAATCACGCCTTGCCCTGATTTCAGAACTGACTGGTCATGGCCATAAATTATATTCTTCCATCGCCGAAGAGGTTTATTAACTTCAAATAGAACGCTGAAATATTAACAGGTAAATATTTATCAAATGTGGAGTGTGGATAGACGTATAGCACGATAAATTGTTGATTGGAAATATAAGCTCGTTCATAAATAGGTTTAGAGTACTCTTTTATTAATCACTCACTAAACATATACTGGTAAGTATGTCGCCAGTGAGTGGGTGGACTGACGAGCAAGTCAAGGTGGCAGGCAGCCACTGGATGTAAACGTTTTAGAGCTGTGACATTCTATTCTATTCATTCTATTATTATATATTCTAACTTCTTAAGGCTGATGATAATTCTATATTTACTATTATTTATTTGTTATTGTATGTACTTTTGTGTATATGTCTTTGCCATAAATTTTTGCAATTCTATTTGTAGCAGGTAAATTTAAGAATAAAAAGAACTCTGCACCACCTACCTTTCCCTTTCTCTAATAATTGTCCTCTACCTGAAGGTTGTCTGGAAGAGATCGCTATTAGCGATAAGACCGCCTATTTTGTACGTCTTTCTGTAAAAATCATGTGAAATTTACTTGTATGGTGTGCAATAAAGAGTATCTATCTATTTATCTATATTAATATGTCTTGCACGCCAGTGCGAAGGGCACTGGCACCTCAGTCTCAGTACCAGCACGCCACCTCTAAAACACACACTAATAAGGATTTCGTAATTGCGACTCGGGGCGTATGGCAACAAATGCGGCTAAACCAGTATCTCAACACAAAACTATCCTCTCTTACAACTATGATATTTCCACCACCATCACGCAACCGATGCATCAGGAATCCGATTCTTTTGGAATGGAAGCCATCTACGCGGGATCCAGCAAACGTCCCTGATGCACTACAATATCGCAGTAACCCCAGCAGCATCCCAAACCCGTTGTTGTATTATTGCACACGCAAGTGCTGCAGGTAGGTAGAGACAGCTTTGTTTGGTACATCGCTAGAAGAGTGCAACTTGGCTGAGCAGCATTTGGAAAGCTGCGTCATATCTTCTCGTCACCCCTACCACAATGCCTGAAGAGCAAGGTGTTCGACCAGTGCGTCCTACCAGTGATGACCTACGGAGCTGAAACGTGTAACAAGACAGTAAAGCTGGCCCACCAACTTAACGTCATTTAGCGAGCTATGGAAAGTTCGATGCTTGGAAATTTGTTAATGAATAAAATCCGAAACGAGGTTATCCGACAGTAGACCAAAGTAATAGACATAGCCTTAAAATGTAGCAAACTAAAGTGGCAGTGGGACCAACCAACCACCACTGTCGCGGAACCGATGAAAGGTGGAGTAAAGGTATTCTCGAGTGGAACTCGCACCTTGGCTCGATAGACGACCTTAGGAAGATGGCTGGCAGTGGCTGGATAAAAACAGCGTCTAGCAGTAGACTGCAATAGGCTGACATGATGGTGATGATGACACGCAAGGTCACGTACAACAAACAAATAACACAGTTGTCGAGGCTCGCACCACTACTGATGGCAATCGCTACAAATTTAATAACCAGTCTTGCCGTATCTAGGATATTGTTCAATCGTGAACCAATTAAAAACAAGACAAAGTACTAGGAGGAAGAATATTCATATTCATTCATATTCATTTATTGCGTCATAAGTGTACAAATACTTAAGTGTTTACAATGAATTAGACGCAACTTATAGACCCTGTTAGGGTATTGCAATTTTAGTAATTCTATAACAACTTATTAGAAAATAGAAATTTTACTAAAAATTTTCAATACAATTAAGACCTTTATGAACTATTTTAGGTAAGCAATAAAGAATATTGAATTGAATTAAAATAATTTATCATGTTAAAAACAAAAACAAAGAAATTGTCAGCAAAAGATAACAAAAAATTTATTTCGAGAATTTCTGAGTCAAAACCTACGAATAACGTTAAAAGAGCTGATTCCAGTACTCTAACGCAACAAAAAAATATTTATTTCTGCTATAGATAAAATTGTTGCATATGAGCAGTAAAATTAAAAACAATGTTTATTAAAGTTACCAACATTATGGGTGTCCTCAGTACTTAGTTATCTAAATATAACAAGCAGTCTAACTAAATATATTCAATCATCATCGCAAGAAGAACAGTAAATGCTATACTAAACACATAGTATAGCGGGCTGCAAATCTTTCGTAGCAGTGTCATGTTTCGTAGCAAAATCGAACACAATGCAAAACTGTTCAAATTCAAATTCAAATTCAAATATTTTTATTGCAGAATGTAGGTACATACAGAGGTCTTAAAAAAAAGTTTTGGATCAGCTGCATATTACCTTATTAGTAGTTAGTAACAGTATATTTTATCAATTCAAATAATCAACTACTTAATTAGTGTCAATAGTTCAATCATTTTTATAATACTTAGTATACATTACTACAGTAAATTATTTCAAATTGCTACAGTTAAACCGCACACAGCACTGCTACAGCTTCATTCCTGCTACAAACATACAATAAATCGTTCCCGTTGTAAGCGAATCACTGTAATTCAATTCGTAGCACTGAAATATTCCGTAGCATACTCAATCACTTTTACAAAACGTATGGAGTCTACAAACGCGGCAACAATGAATTAAATTTTCAACGGAAAGAAACCAACCGATATGTCCGACAAAAGCTGCGCTGGTGAATAAAAATCATTTTTCTGCTGCGGTCAAGTCTCTTACTAAGAGTTTTTTTAATTTTTTTACTAGCTTTTGCCCGCGACTTCGCTTGCGTGATCTTTGCAAGAACATAGTTAGTCAAAACTAAGTCGCGAACAAAAGCTAGTGTTGCATATTTCTTTTCCACTTTTAATTTTTTTTACTAAATAACTGAACAACTTTTTCACCATTTCTGCCATAAGACGTCTGCTGAACATAGGCCTCCCCTGGTGATTTCTACATTAGCCGGTTGGAAACGGTCTGCATCCCTCGGGACAGTAAATTTTTAAGGGATTAAAATATATCCTTTTCTTCTATACTATTATTATTTAATAGCTGTCTCGGCGAAATTCGTTCCTCCTCTATATTTTTTTTTGTCATTTATCCGTTTTTTTTAATATTTATTCGGCTATTCGGTGCGGAGACTAATTCAACAAATCAAAGATCATCAAAATCAGTTCAGCCGTTCTTGACTTATAAATGATGTAACTAACCCGACTTTGTTTTATATATATATATATATAGATATAGGCTATTATCAATTTTTCATCTAGATCCGTTTAGCCGTTCTGGCGTGATTGTGTAATAAACATTCATAATTATATGTAATTACAAGGTTATCAATGAGTTACGGGACACTGTATTCTCACCAATTCTCTTTCAAAATGGTATAAACATCCTTTTAATACAAAAGGAACCGGACCCCGATTCAAATTTCCAAAGGCATCTCCCTACTGGGTAATTTTTCCAGTAGTAAGGGCATTGTAATAATGCATCGGTGACACGACTCACGGCCACCCGAGTGGTTTATTGAGCGTGACTGTACCTTTTCATTGTTCCTGAACTATACCAGATGGCAATTTAGCTTTTAACCGACTGTAGCGAGAGAGCATTGTTATTGAAACGGCTTCAAGATTTGTATGGATATACTAAAATACGAGTAATAGATGACGAGAACGTCATAAGACCGATTATCTACATGATATAATAAAATTAAAATATAATAGTACAAAACTAAGCTTTAAAATTGAATATAAAAAGGCTATGCTTGGTGTTTCCTTGCGAGATCGAATCAGATATGACGAGATCTGTAAACGAATAAATGTCGCTGAGATAGCCCAACGGATTAGAAAGCTGAAGTGGCGGTGGGTGGGGCACATAGCACGTAGAACTGACGGTTGTAGAGGCAGAAAGGTTTTAGAATGGAGGCCACGTATCGGTAAGCGCAGCGTAGGACGTCCACCAACAAGGTGGACACGACCTGGTAGAGGTCGCAGGATGACGCTGAATGCAGGCCGCTTCCAATCGGGCAATCTAGAAGTCAATGGGAGAGGCCTATGTTCAGCAGTGGACGTCCTATGGCTAAAATGATGATGATAAAAAATGTGTATAAAATTCTAAACGCCCTGTAACGTAATCCTATAAAATAACCCTATTATTTGCGGTGTGCAAACTGGCAACGTCGCATTTCTGTCTCGCTCGCTCGATGATAGATGATCTATTATTTTTATATTATGCTATAGTATTTCAGATTAGCGAGAACGCCTTCCAAAGGGTGATGATGATGATAAATCGTGATTGAGTAACAAATATCCACACTAAAATAAAAATAAATACCAGTGGACTGTCCGTGCTCTCTCTCTCTCTCTTTCTAGCCATATATCCCATATACTAGTTGGGTCAGCCTTCCGTATCTTTCTTCTCCACTTCGCTCTGTCCTCGACATCGTCTTCGGAAACCTCGTAATCCCTCATGTCCTGCAGCACTACGCTCTCCCATCTTGTCTTTTGTCTTTCCAGACTTAGACTGTGTCCATGCCATTACTATATTTCCAACATAGCAGAAAAATCTGTATAACTACATTGGTTGACTAATTTGTCCTTCAATAACCCCTGCAACTGCAAGCTTCAAATAGTCCAGATAAGGGATTAATTAAATCAACTACTCCACCTGTCAAAATGTCCGACAAACCCTTTATTAAACACCTACACGGCACTTCAGATAACGTCTGATTAGATGAGATGGCCAACACTTCGATACTGGCCGATAGGGTGCGATGATTAAAAATTGTACTACGGACAGTGATATTCGATTTCGAGCACCAGGTTAGCGTAGTGGTGCAAGTGCGGTTCGATTCCCGGTAGGGTCAATTTAAGAAAGGTTAAGTGACGTCCTTTTTGGATTCCGTAGTCAAAACGGAGCGCTTATAGAGAGACTCATAGTACTAGAAACACCAAGCACTACAAGCGCAGGGAAAATTCTGAAAACTATACATCATCATCATCATTTCAGCCATAGGACGTCCACTGCTGAACATAGGCCTCCCCCAGCGACTTCCAGATTGGCCGGTTGAGCCAGCGGCTTCCTGCAACCTTTACCAGGTCGTCTTAATTGAGTAAAACAAACTTAGTTGAGGCCGTGTGGGGACGGCCGTAAAGAATACACTTCCCCATCGCCAACAGGAGGCGTGTCGTAAGAGGCGACTAATTCAGGAATTAGTCGAATCTTACGACACGCCTCCTGTTGCTACAGGTAGCATAAGACGGGCAGCATCGTCTCATCATCATTTGCCTGCCCTGTTCCCAGGTCATCTGGGGTCGGCGCAATATGTCTTTCTCTTCCATGCAATCCGGTCACTCGGCATTGAGTCATTCACTCCCTTCTCAGTCATATCTCTCCTCACACAATCCATCTATCTCTTCTTAGGTCGTCCCCTACTTCTCCACCCATCAATCCTCATATCCATCACTCATCACATACGTAACGTACGTACGTAGCGTACGTTACGTATACGTAAGCAGCGTCTACGAGCTAAATATCATAAAGAACTGCGCTCGCCAAACAAGTCATTGGGGGAGGCCTGTGTTCAGCAGTGGACGTCCGACGGCTGAAATGATGATGATGATGAGTACCTCGTCTCGTAACACAATGATGTTGATTCCTTACTTTGAGGCCATGACAATTGGTATTTTGTCTGGCCTATTCGTTTTTTTTTTAATGCAATCTGTCTCCAAACGTCGCTGCATATGTCTGTGCATAATCATCTTATTATTTATGTGTTAAACAATTTAAACGATTCAAACAAACTTCCTACTTTCGAAGTAACAAGATTCTAAAGTAAGCCATATAACAATAAATAGTTAAGTTCCGTACATAGGAGTGTACCTTCAAATAAACATTGTTATCGTAAATGGACTTCTCATACACCTAGCGCCGCTGTAACAAGCGCGGGGGATAACAAAAGTAGTTACATAAACATTAACAAAGATAAGTGTGCTGACATTAAAGCAGAAGCGCGAAGTTGGGGACACACTGGAATAGAGTTTGGCCAACTTGCGTCATAAATAAAATAAAATAAAAATGTAAACCGTCTAGAATCGAAAATTAAAAATGCTGTATTTTATATTTTGAAATTTTGAGCTCGTCGGGCCATACACCACCACCATCTCGACGGCTGGATCGAGACACTTGAAACATCCCGACCGTCACTCCTGACCCTCTTCACCGCTGGCCGTCGTCCTTGGACCGTCGCGTCGACCAGATCAGGGCAGTACCGGATCACGACGGCAAATTTAGACCTGGCTTACACCACCCACGACCCACTACTTGTATTTTTAAATTAATATATTTTTTAAAAGGTGACTTGGCTAAGTTATTTTACCTCCCAAGTAGGTAGGTACTAACGACGTCAACGTCATTCTGGCTGAACTGAATTTCTAAATTCGAGAGTCTTTAACATCGAGAATTTCAAAAGAGTCGTGGGTTGTCGGTAGTCGATTCTCACATGAGGCCGTCAATAGGCTAGTTTCCTGGGTCAAAAAAAGATTATTCTATTTAGTCCGTCAGTTTGATTATCAAAAAATATTGGACCCATCCATATTTTGTCTTTTGTCAATCAAACAAAAAATTACGAAGATAAAGCGCATCAAAGTTTGGGAGTCACGTCACGTCTTGCTGAAAAGTGTCGCAAGGCGTGACGTTACGCGGAACTTTAACGGAATATATCTTCATAATTTTTTGTTTGATTGAGAAAAGAAAAAATACGGTCCAATATTTTCTGTTAGTCTAACTGACGGACTAATTAGATTTTTTTAGGTAACTAGCCCATTATGCATGAATGATAGATTAATTGTGCGGGTAACAATAAAACTTACATGGTTACACTACTCATACGTTATGCTTGCGTAGCGCAAAATATTGCTTTGGAATGTCAGTTCTACTTAGTACATAGGGACTCAAGTGACGGGCCTGTCATTTTGGCCGGCGTTTTTAACAATTTATAATACTGACAAAAATATAACATTTTTTTAGGCCCACTTGCGCACAAAATCGCTATTATACATTTAATCCAGTGCTAGTTAATAGCGTACTAAATAAATTAATACCGGGTTGAATTTTCGTCTTGCGCCAGCAAAAATCTGACATGGATTTAACTAATCTTACAATTTTGCCAACATAACGTCATGCTCCAGAGGGAATGTAAATCACTACGTTCATGTTACTATGAAAAAAATCAAATGTTCATTCAAAACTTCGGTCTTTTGGCTAAACTTCTTCGGAACCAAGGCCGAAAAAAAAAACAGCTTGAAGTTTGAACGTAGTTTTACTTGATCAGTGGTTTTAATAAAATTAAACGTCAATAAAATTTTAACGTCAGTCTTTATTTATTTATCAACAAAGATTTACAATGAATGAGATTCATGTATGCCTACTAAATCACCACTATGTAATAAGCTGGCTCCTCGTAGCGTAAAAATGTAATGTACAAAGTAATTGATCCAAGGGCCATGGCCCTGCAATAACAAACATAGTGATACCTATTCCTATTGACGAGAGATTGAGAAATCACTTATTGTTACCTACCTACTTGAAAAAATACCTATTGTTAAGTATGCATTTCAATTTGCCTAAAGTTTTATCAGCTCAGTAGGATCAATGCCCATTTCTTTGGACAGTCTTAACCTCCGCAGAAAGTCTTTATCACGGCATGTATAAAAGTGACTTCTCCAGTCTTCCGCTATTTAAAAAAACTGTTTCTAGATAAGTACCAATTCTATTATTTCTTCTTCATTATCAGAAAACATAACGATGACTGCAGTTTAGGTAATGTTGACCACGTCTACAAATTCTTGCTTAACATTTTTGACGTTTCTGAACACTAATCCACCGAATTTGGCGGATTAAATATTTATATTTTTAACCCGGTGTTATGAGTAATCCGCTATGGTGCAAGACAATTTATAAATTTAATACCGTGTTAGTGGATAGTTCGCGATTAAACCCGCTAATCCTGATGTGCGCAAGTGGGCCACAGTTATTATGTACAGAAAACAGCTCGTGGGCTAGTTTCCTAAAAAAAATCTATAAAATTATTCCGTCAGTTGGATTAACAGAAAATATTGGACACGTATTTTTTCTTTTCTCAATCAAAGAAAAAAAAAGGGGAAGATATAGCCCATTAAAGTTCCGCGTAACTAGTTTCGCAAGGCGTGACGTCATGTGATGCGCTTTATCTTCGTAATTTTTTGTTTGATTGACAAAAGGCAAAATATGGGTTTAATATTTTTTGATAATCTAACTGAGGGACTAAATAGAATAATCTTTTTTGACCCAGGAAACTAGTCTATTGATATTGATGTCTGTGTGTTGGACTTAAAGCTTAAAAATTGGTTCAATGACGAATGCTGTTGACTGTACTATTTTTAATTAATACCAGTATGTTTCGGTTCCTTATGGTGTAAACTAACAAACAAATTATCAGTTTAGAAAATTTCGGTACGAGGAAAATAGTATTTTACTACTAACATTGCTTGCCATCCGAGCGGTATGTGAGTAGCATAAACACATTCGTAGCGCGTTAGAGTTGCCTAATTGTTATTTTTTGTTGCGCTGCTATACCAAATGATCTTTTTATTGTAGTTTTGTAGTAAATAGTAATACAATGACCTAAAAAGGATACATTTGTTGGTACACCAGCACAAACAAAATTTAAAAAATACTCTTTACTGAACGCCGACTCCTTATTTGAGACATAAAATATTATGTACTTACATGGGGCACACTAAAAATTTTGCACTTCTAGCTAATCGGAACTATTTGAATTTCGAATGTTATATTTTTTTAAACGTTGCAACCTTCTTAGTAATAAAAAAAAACAATTGGCGGGAAATGATTTGTCAATTGTTTTTTTTAAGTAGTTTTTTATATGTGTGTCATAAAGGCTTATTACCAAAAAGGTATGGTATTGAGATTCAAACCCCAAGAGGGTAAAATAGTAAGGATATTTTTATATTAAAGTCGGTCATTCTCATTAATTGCACACTATACAAAAAAGTAATGGTTGATGTTTACAGATAAAAGTATTGGTTATAACTTTAATTGTTTTGGGATAAAACTTAATTATACTTGACGACCTCCGTAGCCAAGAGGCGAGCATGCCAGACTCTATCTCTGAGGTCCCGGGTTCGATTCCCGGTCGGTCAATGTAGAAAAATATTTTTCTAAATTGTCTCGGGTCTGGGTGTTGTGGTACCGTCGTTGTTTCTGATTACTGTAACACTAGTGCTAAAGCTACTTTTCATAAGATCAGAGCAATGTACGTGATGTTGTCCAATATTTATTTATTTATTCTTAAAAATTTATTGGTTCAATGATGTCATATGAATAAAACTATTATCATTATAGCAAAATTTAGCTACTTACTGACATGACATGGCCCTACGGATCGGCAAGCTATAAAATAGCATGGGGCGGGCATATAGCACGTAGAACTGACGGCCGATGGGGCAGAAAGGTTCTAGAATGGAGGCCGCGTACCGACAAGCGCAGCGTAGGACCCACAAGGTGGACAGACGACCCGGCAAAGGATGCATAAAGCCGCTGTGGATGCAGGCCGCTTCCAATCAGCCAATCTGGAAGTTATGGTTATGCTATGTTCAGTAGACGTCTTATTGATGAAATGATGATGAAAAGTGGTTGTGTCAGCAGCTGCTTATGAACATTTAAGGACTGCCATATTATATTGTAGGCCGTGTTCATGAATAATCCTTGGAAAATTTGCAAATCATAATTAAAAGACGTGGTCTCAACTCAAAGTAACCCACAAAATGTCAACTAAGTCCTTGCTATATTAAACAAAAACAAAAGCGACTTAGAAAAGTTTTCAGAGAGTATCCTAAACAAGGAATTTAGTTAACACCCCAAAGTCTGTGGAAAGTTACCGTCGTCTGGTGAAACTGCGAAGTTGTACCTCAATCAGTCAACCCGAAGTAGGGTTAGAGCACTCAGCTACGCTTGAAATACAGGGTTTCTTTTAAACTTAGTATCTAATATACTTATTTTCTCCAGTGTTGTATATACTAACATAATCCTGTAATAGCAATAATATTTTAGATTTAATAAAATAATTTGAAGAAACACTCAGTTTTTAATCAGATACTTAGATTATTATAATAAGTATAAAGTTAATATACTGCCATTAAGCGTCACCGAAGTTATTACCGTAATAACTGTATTATTTAGTTTATACGTGGGTAACACTGAAAGTTTTAAATATAGTCCAGGAAAAAAAGGAGATGATGAAAATTTTAGTTTCGAATCTGCCTGCCTAGCATAAGCACTAAAACACGATATGATATGATATGATAAAGCGAAATATCGACACCAACTGTAAAACTATGATAGATATAGCCGCCATGTTGAATCGCCGTCACATATAAAATTTAAAATAGTGGCTAAATCTATCATATTTTTAAAGGTGGTGTCGATATTTCGCTATATTATATCATATCATATCGTGTTTTTAGTGCTCATGCTAGGCAGGCAGGAACTCTTTAGGTACATGTGTAATGAATTTATATGCTTGTTTTTACAAATTGACGCCAATTTTAAAAGTCGTGCGTCGAAATGGATTTGACGAAAACATTTTCGCTGAATGATTAATTATGACTTTCGTCGCGGTCTCATTCAACAACAATGTTACGATAGACTTCATTTAGCATTAAATGACGAAATCCTATCCCCTGCAATTTATAACCATAAACGTGATCAAAGAAAACTCACTGATGATTTACAAGAAGGACGTCCTTCTACGGTGACTTACTAAAGATAACATAATGTATGCTATGGAAGGTTTTGTTAGATTATTGAATTGAATGATTGTATTATCTTTGTAATATTGAAATTAATAAAGAATAAATTCAATTTAATATATTATTAACTGTAAAATTGTTAAGAAATGATTACTATAAAACTTTGTTTCTGTATAAGTATTATTAAATGATTTATTTGACTATATTTTTGTTGTGTAAAGTAATTTGTGATCAATAAGTTGTTCTTTTGACCTTGATGGTGATTATTGATTTTTCACTTGGTTCATAGCGGCAAAAAAGAAAGGCAGCGTCGTCTAGCATTAAACAAAAAAGGGTCAAGTGAGCAAAGGGTGATTTACATGAAATGAAGCAAGGTTAAGTTTTATTTATGAACACAGATGTATCAGTTTATAACAGAGTCAAGTTAGAAGAACTGCATCTTTAATCACGCTATGGCTTAAGTTTTTAATTACTTAAATAATGCTTAACAAGCTAATAGGAGCTTTTTATGAATAAAGCTTTATTTATGAAGATATTTAAGCATTGAAACATAATAAGTATTAAAACTATTTAACTGATTGTTCAAATTACAAATTTGCATGCTAATACAGGCAAAACATGTGCACTTATTGTTACCTACCTAGATATACCATGTTTTTTGGAAATAAATATTTTATTTCTTTATTTATTTAAAGCGCTACAAATTAAGGATTCAGCTTAATTACTGTCCTACCTCTATAACTCTGTAATAGAGGATCCGTAATATGCTGTCAAATAATTAATTCTACGTGTGAGAGGCTGATAACAGGTTTAGAGAATATATGCTGCCATATTCTGCATTAAATTCCAGCCACAATCGACTTAACAGAGCATACGGACGGTTAGATTTCATGATGTAAACTTATTATCTTTTCTATCCACTACAGCTCAATTAGGATGTGGACCATACTCTTAGGCTAGTTTCCTGGGTCAAAAAAATATTACTCTATTCAGTCCGTCAGTTAGATTATCAAATAATCTTGGACCCATATTTTGTCTTTTGTAAATCAAACAAAAAATGACGAAGATAAAGCGCATCAAAGTGAGCACGTGACGTCACGCCTTGCTAAAAAGTGTCGCAAGGCGTTACGTTACCATCTATATCTTCATCATTTCCTGTTTGATTGAGAAAAGAAAAAATACGTGTCCAATATTTTCTATCAATCCAACTGACGGACTAATTCGATTTTAGGAAACTAGCCCATTGGGCTATACTATACATATAATGCCCTACTCAAACATATACGAGAGATAAGTATATAAAAGATTTGTGGCATCCCTGAATAGTTTTTTATGTGATAAATTTTATTATAAACTTCATGAATATTATGAAAGTAAAGTGTGCCTATACGTCCCACTGCAGGGCACAGGCCTTACCTCAACTATGAGGTGGTTTGGGCCATACTCCAACACGCGGGCCCAGTGCGGATTGGTGGAGGGGTGTTGTATACGAGTATTATACTAAAGTTCAATAAATATAAATAATTTAAAACATGAATACATAATCAAATATTTTAATAAGTTAAATGTTATAATCCATACTAGTAACACTACATAAAACGTAAGAAACGGTAATTTCTTGGGTTTTTAAACAGCGTTACATTGCAAAGGGGTACCAAATCTTTAGGAGTGGCACAGAATCAGTAACCTAATCGAACGACGCTGTTAAAAATCGAACGCGTGGCTTTTTTAACTTATTTGTGAAAAAAATGCACCGTATGTGCATTGCGTAAGGTCCTTGTTGGCTCGCCGTACCTACGCCTCTGATGAATGACCGCGCGGGTTTCGTAGTCTCTCTATTGACTTTATTTTCGGATATTTTAAAGTAATATATTTTCGTAACATACGATTATTAAAAAAAGGTAACGATTAAGACGCTTCTTTATATTGTTCGCTAGGTCTTATTTTAAAATTGGGCACCCCTTTGCAATATAACCCTGTGTATAGTGTTACCAACTACTCAGCTTTAATAATTATATAACTTGCTATGCCCTTGCAGGGTGCATGTGATGTACTGTACAAATATTTACCACCTGTTAACCACACATGTAATGCAATAAATGATTTGATTTTATCGATTTTAAAAATATAATTTTCCTGACAATTTTTAACAGCTGATCGGTTAAGTGTTATTTTTTTCCATAACCGTATTGTTCTCTTAGACTTTGAGCAGTTAAATAAAACACATCCTAGAACCAAATAGGAGAAAGGTTGTCTGGAAGAGATTGCTTTTGGCGATAAGGCCGCTTGATTGTACATAACTGCATCTTGTTTGTAATAATAACCTTACATGTTTTTTGTGCAATAATGTCTATCAGTATATATTTACCCTCAATAGATATCAAAATTGTTGGTTTCATTCATCATCATCATCATCATCATTTCAGCCATAGGACGTCCACTGCTGAACATAGGCCTCCCCCATTGACTTCCAGATTGGCCGGTTGGAAGCGGCCTGCATCCAGCGTCTTCCTGCGACCTTTACCAGGTCGTCTGACCACCTTGTGAGTGGTTTCATTCAATCAATGGTTTTTGCACATTGTCAAATACTCAACGTTGTTCTAATAAATCTTGTTTTATTTTGTCTATCTTTGAAGATTAATGTTAAACGGCTGAACTGGTTTTAACTATGACTAGACTATGTATTGTATCTTTTAGACTATTTTTCATCTCTTTAAAATTCGAACGAAGCAAACCTGGTTCTATTACGCGTAAACAACATCAATAACATTTATTCAGCCACATCCACTGCTCATCACAAGTCACTGACTTCCAGATTGGCCGGTTAGAAGCGGCCTGCATCCAGCGGCTTTTTGCAACCTTTACCAGCTCGTCTGTCCACGTGGCCTCCATTCTTAAAACTTTATGCCCGATTGGTTATCAGTTGTACGTGCTATTTGCCCTGCCCAATGCCACAGTAGGTTGCTAGCCCGTTGGGCTATGTCAGCAATTACTGTTCGCTTACGGATCTCCTCATTTCTTATTCGAACTCGCAATATGTCATCACTGATAACACACAGTGGTTGTACATTTTCGTCTTTAGACACTAAGGTATTTTGAACAAGAAGACGTTGTGTAGTTTCCCGAATGCCGCCCAACAACAAACTAAGAGTTAATGTCATGGTCTCTAACAAACTAGTTAATGTTACAATAAATAAATTTGATTTGGTTTGATTTGATCTAAGAAAGAAATTAACATCCTTTATCGTATCCTAATCCTTCCTTTACGAGATATCAGGCAATAAATTTTGTCAGCGGCGCCTCTCAGCACACCCTGAATCGAGCCACTTTGGAAAAGTTAGTTTTTAGAGTTGACCCAAATCGGGAATCGAAGCCCTTGCGTTCAGGGCAATCTACCCACCCCTACGCCATCAAGTCGTTTTTAATAAACAGTTAATAATGGGGAATATGCATGTTTTTTTATTTGGTCCTAAAATAAATAGTACTTAATTATAATTAATAAAATATTGATAAATACCTGACTTACAACCCATTAAAGTCGCGTGTTAGACAAGAAGGTCCGATATGTACCGTGACGTCACATTACACGTCCGCCATACATTTTTCATAGTAAAAGTTGTTTTAGAAAGAGATAGGTATACCTTTATTTCTAATTACTATATGACGGTTATTTTTTACCTAAAATCAATTTTGTTTTAACTATTAGCATTTAGCACTATAATGTTATATATTTTCTTATAAATATAGTAAAAACAATTATTATTTTTTTGATGCATATTTCCTATTACTCTATAGCCACTCGACGACGACCTGGTAAAGGTTGCAGGAAGCCGCTGGGTGCGGGCCGCTGGGTGCGGGCCGCTTCCAACCGACCAATCAGGAAGTCACTGGGGGAGGCCTGTGTTCAGCAGTGGACGTCCCATGGCTGAAATGATGATGATGATGATAAAGCCGCTCGCTGTGGCATTCTATAGGGGATGCCTATATCCTGCAGTGTACTTTATGATGATGAAAATGATAAAACATTTCGTCCAAACTAATTCAGTCGCTTTGCAGTAACGATGCATTTCCCAAAAAGGTCGTAAATATTTTATGAGTCTATATGAATTTGTGAGCGAAAGTTATATCCTAATAGGGGTAGGTGCAGCAGGATCTATCTCTCTCATTCTCTTATCATCAAAAGATAATAATCATCATCATTTCAGCCATAGGACGTCCACTGCTGAACATAGTCATCTCACAATAACTTCCCAATTGGCCGGTTGGAGGCAGCCTGCATCCAGCGGCTTCCTGCAACCTTTACCAGGTCATCTGTCCACCTTGTGGGTGAAAGTCCTACGTCGTTCTAAAAGATGGTGGTCAGCGAATACTTTAGTTATTAAATCAAGAAGGCCGATAAAAAATAGCCCGGATTCAATATGGATAAAACATTGTAATAATTTTATGACGACCTCCGTAGCCGAGAGGCGAGCATACTGGACTTGGTGTCGCTATCTCTGAAGTCCCGGGTTCGAATCCCGGTGGGTCTATGTAGAAAAAATACTTTTCTATATTGCTTCGGGGTCTGGGTGTTGTGGTACCGTCGTTGTTTCTGATTTCTGTAAAACAAGTTCTTAAGCTACTTAGCTTAGGATCAGAGCAATGTATCTGATGTTGTCCAATATTTATTTATTTATATAATTATCATAATCAGCTCACGTCAGTCCACAGCTGGACATAGCATTTCTCTTATTTGACTTCAAACTAAATAAAATTAACTATGATAATAATACTAAAATCAACCAAAGCTGAATAGTGACAACAATAATTTATCTTTGATTGGACCCAACAAGTGAGTGCGTTTATTAAACTCTAGCTCATCAGAAGAAACGCCACAGCATGTGCTATTGGAGTGCAGAAGCGTGGCAGATCAACGGGCACAAATTCTCCAATCACCAGGATCTCTCCCGGAAGCCTGCAGCAGTCTGAAAAGGCTGCTGACCTTCTGGAACGACTTAGGATGGTTGGAGTAAGAAAGACGTAGCACGCACAATGGCCCAATCATGAGGCTAAGTGCGCAGAAAGCCCAGCTAAACTAAGTAACTAACTAACTAAACTCTAGCTCTTTGCTTGCTCTTTCACTGCAATGGACTGCATGACATGATGATGATGATGATTCAGCAAACTCGGATGCTAGTAAATGTCGAAAACTTGACTGCACCTATATTGTGGCTTATATTATTTTTCTACGAGAAAAATTGTTGTTGAAAAACCAAATTGTTATTTTTATAGCGCAGTTGAATTATTTAAACATCAAATGGATATACGTTAGACTATTCGAAATATCGATTTTTAATAGAGTATAAAATTGAATGCATGCACGTTTCAAAGAAACCTATCAAAAAATATTGCTGTTTTTATTTTTGTTAAAATAACTTTTCACCAAACAGATATCAAAATGATTTGTTTCCTATAAAATCACCGAATTTTAATAACAAGAAATTTAAGCAGAATGCCTAGCTAATAGCGTGTTGTTTGAATTGTTGATCCATTGACAACCTCCGTAGCCGAGAGGCGAGCATACCGGACTTGGTGTCGCTATAGGTTCCGGGTTCGATTCCCGGTCGGGTCAATGTAGAAAAATAACTTTTTTATAATGTCTCGGGTCTGGGTGTTATGGTACCGTCGTTGTTTCTGATTTCTGTAACACAAGTGCTTTGGCTACTTACCACAGGATCAGAGCAATGTATATGATGTTGTCCAATATTTATAAATAAAATATTGTTTGATTCCAGAGTTAGTTTTAAGTGTTTAGGATAATTCTTAGCTTATTGCAGTTCACTACTGGACGTAAGAAAGAGCACGATCTCCCGCTTTTGTCACCCATCCACTGCCAGCCATCTTCCTTAGGTCGTCGGTCCAACAAGCTGGAGAGCGTCCTTCTTATACTCGATACTACGATTATCAAGGCGTGGTCTCCACTCGAGAACCTGTTTACTCAATCTTTCATCGGTTCTTCGACAGATGTGGCCGGCCCACTACCACTTTAGCTTAGTAATATATATATTTTGACTATGTCGGCCAGTAATTAACTTTCCAATCACTGACATTTATTGTTACTAATTATCTAATATGACCAATACTGTTTGTATGATGTGTATGAAAAGGACGAAGGTTGATATTTTAATATTAATCACTTTAAAAGGCATTGCATTCATTCAAAACTTGTAAAAAAAAAAATTTTTTTTTAATTGCTGTATTTCAAACCTATTCATTGATCTAACAAAAGCTTCTTCGTCCTGCGCGTCTGACAAAGGTCATTAAAATTTATGTATGATTTACTTATTCCCAAGGATATGATATCTTACAAAAGGTATTTTCATCAATTTTAAATGTTTCGACACTATACAAGGTTACATTGCAAAGGGGTGCTAAATTCAAAAAATAAGATCTAGGGAACAACATTAATAGGCGTCTTTCGTTATTGTTTTTAATAATCGTATGTTACGAAAAAAAATTACTTTAAAATATCCTAAATTAAAGTCAATAGAGAGACTACGAAAGCCGGATAGGAATAACTAAATGTGAAAAAAAAAGTTTTTGCTGTTTGCATAAGTAGTTCGATTAAGTTACTGATTCTGAGCCACTCCTAAAGATTTGGCACCCCTTTGCAATGTAACCCTGTATAGTAAAATACTTTTATTATTCGCATTTTATAAGTTACCCAAGGCCCATTGCCGCACTGCAAACGCTATAAAACCGAGTTGGCAATAGAAATACACCAATAAGGTGACGTACCGAATTTCGCGCCATGCTACGGTGTAATCCGCCTATAAAGCCGTGTTCGACGTCGTACTGAAACTGTCAATAAAGTCATTTAGCATGACGATATTTGCTGGAGCTTAATGCCAAAATAACCTTCGTTAGACGACAAAAACTGGAATAGAATAAAAGTTTTTACTATATCCCAGAAAATAAGACACAATATACATTTAATTTTTAATAGGAACTAATGTCTCTGACTGGTTACGAGTACATCCATTACCATTTCTAAATCCAGTAATATTTGGTATGAAGCTTATGGTAAAAATATTGCTTACCAAGTGTTATTAATCCGTATAGATTTCGAAAAAAAAACTAGACGTAACACGTTTGGAATTCACGACTTCATGAATAACGCCGCTTACCAACCCCTGCTCCCCTAGCATGATCACCAAAACACAATATAATACAGCGATATATCAACACCAACTGACGATTTTTTTGAGAATATGATAGTATAGCCGCCATGTTGATTTTTATAGAAGGAGCGATCATACAAATTCAACATTTGATCTAATCTCAAACATTTGGTCTAACATTTTTAATATTTTTAAAAAGATTGACCGTTTGTGTCGAGAAATCGCTACATTATATCATATCATATCGTGTTTTGGTGGTCATGCTAGGGGGGCTGAGCTACTACCAGTTTAAATAAGTACTTTTAAAATGAAATAAAAATTTAGCTATATGGGCTGGCTTGGTAACTTCGTTGTTTGAATCTAGTTCTGACTAAAAGTGACTCATGTGTCAAAACTTTTGCCCCTCGTATGCAGTCGGCATAGCCGCATTAGTTGAAAACCCACCTTAAAAAATCTGAGCTTAGAAAATGACCCGTGTAGCCTACTTTAGCCTCTCCAATGCAGTATACGCCTCTGCATCGTTGGTCGGAACCGCACCTTGAAAAGTTGGCGCCGCGCAGTTTTACTTCCTATTGGGTGTAACTCTTCCTGCCGTTACGACCGACCGGAAGCGTTGCAAACTTTTCAGAGCTGATGAAGACAGGAAATAGTAGATAGCTACTCTTATCTCAATCAGAAATGAGGTCATCCGACAGCTAAAGTAATCGATATAGCTCAAAGGATAAACAAGCTGATGTTGTAGCGGTTGATCAAATTTGCCGTTGAACTGATGACCGATGGGGTAGACGTATTTTTGACTTCCATATTGACCGGTTGAAAGCGGCCTGCATCCAGCATCTTCCTGCTATCTTTACCAGGTCGTCTGTCTACCTTGTGAGTGGACGTCATACGCTGCGCTTACCGGTACGTGGCCTCCATTCTAGAACCTTTCTGCCCCATCGACAGTCAGTTCTCCGTGCTTTGTACCCCTCCCACTGCCACTTCAGCTTGCTAATCCGTTGGGCTATGTCAGCGACTTTTGTTCGTTTTTACCGGTACGTGGCCTCCATTCTAGAACCTTTCTGCCCCATCGGCAGTCAGTTCTCCGTGCTATGTACCCCTCCCACTGCCACTTCAGCTTGCTAATCCGTTGGGCTATGTCAGCGACTTTTGTTCGTTTACGGATCTCCTCATTTCTGGTTCGATCTCGCAAGAAAACACCAAGCATAGCCCTTTCTTGAGCTTTCATAACACTGATTGTAGACTTACGTCTTTAGGCACTGAGGTATATTGGACGAGAAGTCGTTGCGTAGTTACCCAAACGCTGCCCAGCCGAGTTGGATTCGACGAATGACCTTGTCAAATTGGATCTACCCAACTGGATCACTTATCCCAGGTAGACAATTTATCAACAATTTCGAGAGTAGAGCAACAGATACCGGTGGACTAAATATGCAGTATTACAAAAAAAACTTCACGTCAGCACTACTTACAGGATAAGTTGAAAACAAAATCTAAATCAGTGCTAAATAAACTAAAACAAAACTGTAAAGTTTTAAGTTCACTTAGGCCCACTCTGTTTGCCTTTCAACCTTTTTTAATCGAGTTTACTTAATTAAGTGTGAGTGAAGTTAAAAGGCTAGTTTTTAACACCCTTTATAATGATAAAGGGTGTTGGTACTAGCCTTTTAACGGGTAATTCAGAATAAAATATAGTCAGTTTACACTATCAATATTTTTACGGAAATTACAAACATGCAAACATTAAGTTTTAGTCGCACAGGTTCTAGGTAGTTTAGAGTTTAGGCATAATATAATCTTGTGCAGTTTAGTTGTAAGTTATAATAATAATAAAGCCTTTATTTCCGAAAATCGGTTTTACATTTTTACATTCAAGGGTAAGTAATTTATCAGGGTTATTATAGGATGTCCCGCAGTTCGGTGTGCCTTTTGGCATAGGCCTCCTCCAGCTCTCTCCATTGACTTCTGTCTTCCGCAACTCTGCTCCAGTATGGCCCCAAGGTTAGACAGATGTCGTAGTTGTAAGTTACCAAATACAAAAGTAACTGCTCTCCTGGTATTTAATATTAATTTAATGAACGTTCTTTAAAACATAATTTAATAACGTCTGAAAAGAAATATTACTTTTTCCAAAAACATTATACGGATTTTCGAAACTTCTGATGTAAAAAATTAAAAGTAAAAAAACTTTTTAAAGACAAGCTTTCATTGAGTATAAAGTGAACTAACAGGAATAAAATAATTTAAGTGACATTTGTCATACACGTACATAAGCATGTAATTGCTAAAAACAAAATTTGAATCGTTTAAGCTGTTCTGATCTTAACTGATAGTTAAATATTTGCAACAATATTTCTATCGGGTGTTTGACGGTAGTATACTACATACTAATTAAGGTATACGTATAGCCGCAACATTGATCAGATAAAACGCTGGCTTCAACAGCGAGAAACATTTGACAAAGGAGACGGGTTAGCCAACGTCCTCGGTAGCTTAGTTGGAAAAGCACTCGCCCGGCATGCGATGAGACGTGGGTTCGAGTCCCACCTGAGGCAGTCGATTTTTTTCAAGTGGTATAGATATATCAAGCATGTAATTGCTAAAAACAAAATTTATACACGTAGATAGGTAAGTTCTATACGTCTTTTCAAAATGAAAAATATACATAAACTTCAAAAACTTGTGGCACTGATATCGTATAGGAAACCTATATAACGGATAGCATTGATCAGTGCCTCAAGCTTTTAAAGTTTAAGAATATTTATTATAGAACTTACCTATCTACGTTTATGACAAATGTCACTTAAATTTATTTTATTCCTTTGAGTTCACTTTATAGTCAATGGAAGCTTGCCTTTAAACAATGTTTTTTTATTTTAATTTATTTATAACTTTTTAGTCTTAAGGGTTTTTTTAATCAATATTTTTAATGTTCAAACTCAAACTCGACTATCTTAGCAATTTCCATTTAGAAGTTTCAGATTCAATATTTTGGCTCCATGCTTTATCTTTAGAACCTCTTCATCGGGTGTAATATCTACTCTTCAGCTCAGAAGCATTCGGGCGTATGTTGCATAATGACTTCATACGACTTACGCCGGTATGCTTTTGAGGTAAACATATGATACACAAGACAACCAATCAAACGAGATCAAACTTAACCTTAGCACTTTCGATAAGGGAGTTCCAGTTGCTGTCTTTCGGATTCATCGAAATGAAAATAAAACGAAACCAAAATCGATAAGGTTGATTTGAAGGTTGCCAATTCCTTTGGTAACCTTCTGGCTTCATCATCACACCCTGGATAACACCTACCAGTAGAGTTCTTGTCAAGAAAATCAAACAAGCCTAAACTCGAGGGGGTTACGTTGTTTTATTATAGAGGTCTTTGGCCACCTTTTGGCTTCATCATCGTACCCAGAACATCGTCTACTAATAGAGTACTTGTCAAGAAAAATCAAACGAGCCCAAACTCAATGGGGTTACGTTGTATCATTACAAAGTTCCTTTGTCCACCTTCTGGCTTCATAATCATACCCTGGATATCATCTACTAATAGAGAACTTGCCAAGACAAATCAAACGAGCCCAAACTCGATAGGGTTACGTTGTTGTATAACAGAGTTCCTTTGGCTACCTTCTAGCTTCATCATAATACCGTGGACATCATCTACCGATTGAGTACTTGTCAAGACATAACAAACGAGCCCAAACTCGATAGGGTTACTTAATTTTATTACAGAGTTCCTTTGGCCACCTTCCAGCTTCATCATCAGACCCTGGATACCATCTCCGATAAGAATATTATTAAGGCCAATGAAACGAGCCCAAACTCAATGTTATTGCATTGTTTAGTATTAAGTTGCTGTGACCACCTTCCAGCTCCATCATCAGATCAGCTCAATGGTACTAAAATATTGCATTGTCACCGACGTCACATACGTGTGCCAAATTTCAGTTTAAACGAACACCGGAAAGTGGGTCAAATTTAAGTTGCTAATTTCTAAAATTGTTACATACGAACATTGCAAGCTATAATATATAAGCAGCACGTAGAACTGACGGCCGATAGCGTAGAAAGGTTCTAGAATGGAGGCCGCGTAGGAAGCGCAGCGTAGGACGTCCACTCAGAAGGACGACCTGGTAAGGGTCGCAGGAAGACGCTGGATGCAGGCCGCTTCCAACCGGCCAATCTAGAAGTCAATGAAGGAGGCCTATGTTCAGCAGTGGACGTCCTATGGCTGAAATGATGATAAAGCTTGTAAAAACACGTCAAGAGAAGGGTCAACCTGTAAAGGACGCTTGGTCGCTTTAAAAAAAATGTGAAAATACCTACCTACACGTCAAACAAGCCAAAAAGAATTTGCAGATTCAAATTAAATACTCCAAATTTTAACTTTTAACAAACTAACTTAAACTGAATACTACCAGACGGCTTTTTAACAAAAGTATTTGAAGTGTCGTCGCAAATACTGCCAAAAGTATAAGTGGCTAAAAGAAATTTTAACAAGGTTACCTATGATCCCGTTTCTAAAATCGAAGCTACACTAAAAGGCATTTTGCTTCGTAATTGACTTAGATAGGATCCTTTTTGTGCTTCGACCTTTATCATGAAAGCTGACAATTACACCGAACTGTACTTTTTTATCATCTCAACGTCATTTAGTGACTGTTCGCGAACTGTTTAAGTCGCGGCCGCACGGCCACGCTTAGTGCCTGGCATCACGCCTATATGACAAGAGATGAGAACTGAAAGGGTAAATTTCTGTTAGTGTAAAATATTTAACGGTTTATTTGTAAATAAAAATACAGCATATTTTTCTATCCCTCCCAGTACACGTAGACCCGAGCCAATTTAGAAAAAAAACCGTTTTAGAACTAGAACCGTTAGATCTAAGCTTTGAAATTGTACAACAGGTAGACTTAATACCATCAGGCATTTTCTGCCATTCGACCAATCTGAGTGGAATTGTTTTTTTTAAAAGTAGTAGTAGAATTTTACGGGTCTCTTTATAAATCAATGGTGAAACACGATTTTATATAATTATGCTTTTAACAATAATTTATCGTTTAATCTCTCGAATATTGTAAACTTTTTTTTAACTTAACTTTCATAATGGTTTAAACTAAGTAGTTCATTAAGATTATAGTTTTAATTTTATTCAGTAAAATCCTAGACAAATGTCAAAGGAATAATAAGAAAGGAATTTAGGAAATTCTGTAAATACCTAGTTGATATAATACAAGCAGTATGCCTAAACTAGTTTACGGTTTAACGCAAATACTTGTAAATAACTCAATTAATTATATGTAGTTAGCCACATTCCCACGAAAAGATATCCAAATGATTGTTGGTAATGAACTAATACTTACTTAATGAAGTCAGGATTAGTTAATAACTACAAGTTACGGTGTAACAGGCGGCCAATCCAACGTGATTTTCACTTGGTGGCAATTTGTTTTTACTCTCATCTGTTAAAAGTTTGTTCCTCCGACAGGCAGATAGCTTATCAAGAATATCTTACCAGCAAAAATGTAAGACTTAAAATAAAAACGCTTTTGTTTATTTTTTGCTCGCGTCTACTTATCTTGATTGCTTTAATATATTTGAATACTACTAACAATGGATTTTGTTTATAATATGAAAAGACAAAGGGTTTTTTTGTTAGCGTGCTAACAAAATAAGTTTTTTGTGTAAAAGCGACTTAAAAAAACTGAAAAGCTAAAAATAATATTAACACACATTACCTAATCAATTACTTTTTTTACACGCGGTTCTTATGAAAAGCATCTTGACAGACAGACTGACAGACGGACAAAGAAGCGATCCGCTTATTTTATAAGAGCTTCTTACCTTTTGAGGTAAAGAACCTTAAAAAGCAATATTTTATCTAGTATTTTTAGCTAAAGGTAGGTTTCCAGAAACCTACATTTGAGAAACCAGCTCTTCGTTAAATGAAGCTGCTTCTATTGCCTCGGGGAAATCTACAAATACCAGTAGAACTAAAACTCACAGAAGGAAAATTTGTGAAAATAGTAAATGCACTATATTACCAGAACTCTTACAGTATTACAACAGTATAACTAGAAACAGAAGGAGATCTCTACAAAGAGCCTAAACGAACTATGCACCCTCGGGTTGAGCATTTCTAATTGTACCTACTTATCTATATTAATCTATATATATAAAAATGAAATGCTGTTCGTTTGTCTCGCTAAAACTCGAGAATGGCTGGACCGATTTGGCTAATT
The DNA here is from genome assembly GCA_963576865.1 of Anania hortulata. Lineage (NCBI taxonomy): Eukaryota > Metazoa > Arthropoda > Insecta > Lepidoptera > Crambidae > Anania > Anania hortulata. The sequence continues at coordinate 3,066,205 of OY756410.1, forward strand.
TTAATCTTGAAATATTTGTGGAAGTTCAGGGAAGGTTTAAAAGGTCAGGAAATATCTTAAAAATGTAAGGAAAGTAGTAAAACAACTATTTTATTTTCCAATATAAACGAATTGGCGGAACGAAGTTCGCTGGGTCAGCTAGTAATATATAAAAATGGATCACTATTTTCCTTGGTCATCGTAGCACGCGTGAATGGATGAAACAATTTCGCGAATTCTTTTTTTGTTCTGTTAATTATTGTCAGGAGAAGGTTCTTCTACAAGAAAAAAAATTGAAAGTTGCGCAGAAAGTCTTTTATGAATAAACTAAGACCACGAAAACGAAATCGCGGGCAACAGCCAGTTAGATATATGAAGTGGTAGTGGGCGGGGCACATAGCACGTAGAAGTGACAGCCGATGGGGCAGACAATTTCTGGAATGGAGGCCACGTACCGGCAAGCGCAGCGTAGGACGTCCGCCCACAAACAAAAACACAAAAGGAAGGAGGAAGGAGCATGTGAGTAGTCTATGCACAAAATTAGACAAATTTGTATTTGCGCTACGTCGTCTAAGACTAGTATCTTCCATACAGACTGCACTCTCAGCTTACCATGGCTATGTTTCTTCGGCTCTTCGATATGGCTTAATTATATGGGGGCACTCTGTAGATGTAGAAAGAGCCTTTAAAGTACAAAAAAATGCATTCGAGTCTTATGTAGTGTCGGTTATCTAGACCACTGTACACCCCTAATTCAACATTTAAAAATACTACCTCTACCCTGCCAGTACATTTTGGATACCTGCATGTTCATAAAGAAACATCCAGATCTCTTTCCTTTACATGACACGGTGCTTGGAAAGAGTAATAGTAGAGACCCATATAAATTATTTATACCACCTCGAAGGTTACAACTATCTTATAACAATGTATATTGTCATGCTATAAAAATTTATAATAAGCTACCTAATGGCCCTACCTAGAAAAGTTAGAGCCTTACCGCTCAACAAACTAAAATATGTTTTAAATAATTGGCTTTTACGGGAATGCTTTTACTCTAATAAAGAATTTATGGACATAAAAATAAACGATTGTACCTTTGACTGTTAACTGACGACTCATGAGAAAATAATGCTGTATAGTTTAGTTTCACAATGCTCAATAAATAATAATGTATAATTTACTAATAATTTAATAGCAGATTTTGTAACATTTACATTTCTACGCCTAAACCAAGGGCAGAATATGTTGTACTTGTGCATAGCTAGAGCTATGAATCTTAGAGATCTTAGAAGATCTTTGTGTTACCATGTTCTTGGAAATAAATTATTTATCATTATCATTAAAGTGGACAGACGACTAGGTACCAGGCTGCAGGAAGCCGCTGGATGCAGGTCGCTTCCAACCGGCCAACTGGAAGTCATTGGGGGGAAAATTATCAGCAGTGGGCGTCCTATGGCTGAAATGGTGATGATGATTAATATTATAAATGTGAACGTTTGTATGTTTGTTACTCAATAACGTATTAGCTGAAATATAGATATTAATCATACTTAACACATAGGACATTTTTAATTGCGTTTTTGTGTTGCCATGAGATGATTATCATTCCGTTTGACTTGATACTAACGTCTACGCAGACGAAGTCGCGGGCAGAAGTATGTAATATACACCGAGTAGCTTGAATTGTCTAAGACCACACCCTGTTTTACTCGCTTAGGAGATGGAATAAAATCAACAGCTTTCCCAAGGGTTCAAGCGTTTTCCGTACAAAATTTCATGGAAATCGGTTCAGCTTTCACTACAAAAAGTAGCCTATGTTCTTTCCTAAGCTCAAGTTTATCTCTGTATCAAAATTTCGAAAATCAGTTCAGTTGTTTAAGCGAAAAAGCGCAATCCATAGTACAAACTTCGCTTAGTTTAAGGCTAGATAATGGGCTAATTTTCTAAAAAAAACAAATTAGTCCGTCAGTTGGATTAACAGAAAATATTGGACACGTATTTTTTCTTTTCTCAATCAAACAAAAAATGATGAAGATATAGCCCGTTAAAGTTCCGCGTAACGTCACGCCTTGCGACACTTTTTAGCGTGACGTCACCTGCTCACTTTGATGCGCTTTATCTTATTCATTTTTTGTTTGATTGACAAAAGACAAAATATGGGTCCAATATTTTTAGATACTCTAACTAACGGACTAAATAGAATAATCTTTTTTGACCCAGGAAAATAGCCTATTGGTGTGAATGCGGAAAAAAAAATATTATTATTTATCATTGAAATGAAATGAAATAGTTTATTTGTATAAAGCATGGTACAGATAGGATGGTGCAAGTTATTAAGCTCAGCATGCTCTGTCCTGGTCAGACATTCAAATATTTTTATAAAAATAAAAAGTTAGGTACATAAGTCTGATATTTCTACATTAAAATAAGCACAATAAGTATTTAGGTATAATTACATTAATAATAAAAATAAAAAATATGTCAAAAAAATATCCTAATAGATTTAAATAATAATTACAAATTCAAAAAATCATTGACAGTATAAAATTAAATTAAAATTATCGTCTTTAAGTACATACGTACGTACATACTGTGTGTTCCTCTGTTATGTACAGGCCATAAACTTGTTTAAAATAACTAACACAATTTATTCATGAACACTTTGTTAGTTATTACATACTTTGGATATTCCATGAATGGCGATGTGCAATAGGGCTGTCGAGCACGTGTTTATAATTTTCATACATATTTAGTTTGGAATATTTTAAATAATATTATTGAAGAACGACAACTGCTATGAAAACTTCCGTCTTGTAAATAAAATCATGAGCATAATGGCGTTACTGGAAATAAAGTTAATTTTCATTTCAAAATCTTAAATCTGTATCGATAGAAAGCTGTAATCATAGAATGCTATTTCAACGAAGCATATAGTTATATATATGCATATATAATAGTTCGGAAATGGGCTTACTGGCTAGGTATAAGCTATATTACTTTCATTCATATGCATTCTACTGCATGCCTGTCTTAAAATAATATTCGAAGAAAACCAATTTTGTTATCGTAAAAAAATGTGTCTATGAACTGTCTACTACTACCTGCCATCGGAAGACCCTTTGTCAGTTAGTTCGAAATTTATACAGGATGACCCTTAACTCAAGGATAACATTGTAACCACTTTTGTTCAACGACTTTGACAAATTTGCATGAAAATGTATCAACTTTCAATTCAAAATTATCAAACAGCCGATTGAATTTAGACAAAAAATATGTATATTTTAAAAAGTCAAAACACTATGATGTATAGAATATACAGGGTTATTTGTAAAACATCAACGACCTCCTAAGGGCTGATTCTGGTGCTCAAATACAACAACTTTTTCTATAGGACCAACACTGAAATCTAAAAAAAAAACACTGCTCCATACTAACTAATGTCAGCTGGTCGGCGGCTTAGTATGGGGATGTGAATTTTTTTTGCGATCTTAATGTTGGTCCCATAGAAAAAGTTGTTGTATTTGAGAACCAGAATCAGCCCCTGAGAGAAAATAAATGTATTTATTTATTTACTGGATTATCATGATATGAGGAACGGCATTTTACATAAATTATGAATGAATATGAATAAATAAGGTTTATTTGGCATAATTAAAAAAGATTACAATTCACAGCTTTACATTTTTATAACAGTCATAGTACCAAATAGGCTCAACATATGCCGAGGCACAGAGTGCCGCGACGCTGTTTTTTTAGCTGATTATCTTAGATCAATCGAGTTACTTATTACAGTTAACTGCTCTTACATTTAATAGTAATCATCAATCAATCAATCATTAAGCATATTTTGTTTCAGTATTAAGGTCTACACTGCTGAAATGTGCTTAGTATGGTCAAAGATCCCTTTATATATTTTCTTTGCGCCATTTGGCGTTAAGACTTTTGGACCGTGGGCACAGAATACCTAATAGTACTACCGTACAGAAGACTCACTTCCTAACAAAAGTCAGGTTTAGGTATAAAAATATACCTAGACTCGCCAGAGCTACCTGCCTGCAAGCAAAATTGAAACTTAAAACAGCGCGCGAACCACGAATTTTCTTTGCGCGCCCCAGTTTTATGACCGAGCTGCGAACGACGGCAAGGGGTTGTCACTTGAGAAGTTTTTATACCTAGTTGATTTATTAGTTTTACGATTAAAATAAGTAGATTAAGCATTACAAACGTTGATTCTGTAAACATATAAATTCCATCTGAATGTCGTATGTTCGATTTCTACGGGTGTAGGTATTCCTTTGTAAACATTATCCTATCCTATCCTTAATATTGTTTCTGGGCTAATATAACTAATTAAGGATTTTCATTTTAACTATTACTACTTATTATGGACATGGAATTATAGAAGAATAAATATTTCAATATGGTGTGAAATTTAACAAAATGTTAGCTCTGATTAACTATGATCGTTTTATTCAGACAACCGGTAAACCAACAACATGTTTTGTACGCATTATTATATTGACGTTTAGGCTAAGTAGAAGACATTGCGGGTTAATTTGCAAAAGCAAAAAAAATATTATCAAGTATGCGCTCGCGCGACGTGACCGCAACTGTCGTGCGAGCCGAGCGACAGCCCACTGGCATACGCCGCTTCGGGCGGCGCGCTGCTCGAATATACCTAAACTGCGGAGTGACACCCCCCTGCCGTGGGGACCGAGTGCAAAATTACTTTTCGGAAAAATAGCTCCAAAATTAATTTCGATTACAGAAAATAAAAATGCTGGCTTGTTCCTCGCTCCAAGGCTTAGTTTAGCCATTCAGCGTGGTAACGCTGCTAGCATTCTCGCCTCTTTGCCTCATGGACACGCTTTTATTTTTGAGTAGGTAGCTTTTAGTTTTAGGTTAGTTTATTTTTGTGTTATTAGAATTTTAATTGTTATATTCGAATAAACTTTGGTATAGTGAAAAGTGGTTATTTTTTCTACAAAAAACAGAAATTATAATTTCAAAGCTACAGAGCCACAATCATGCAGTATCATTTAAAATAGCACGACAGAACTGTTTATTATGCACCACTGGACCCACTGCTGGTTTAAGCTATTAATCCGAGACCTGAGAAATCTGCGGCACTAAGAGAATTCCTTTTAAAATTCCACCCCCGTTGCTACGGGTTTCCGTCGCCAGTGTGAAATAGGTTGAATATACAGGGAGTGTTTTATTTCCTGTCAGGAAATACGGAGGTAACTTTAGTGTTAAATGCATTTATTTTCAGACTGTGAGTTCGGATAGTAAAGTGGTAGTAGCTCGGTGGTTGGAGTCCGGTTCACATCCAAAAGTCGTCATTTTACATCACGACATGTGCCTCTGAATTCTGAAATCTGAAACGCTCTGAAATCTACGTACAGATTTACGGGCAACTACAGAACCCTACGTTCACCGGCTTTTGTTATTACTCGTATTTATAATTCCTATTTATTTAATTTCGCGGGCATAATAAATATATTCTTCCAGACATCTCCCTAATTATCTAGCTCCACACTAAGTAATGGTATTTAAGTGCAACACACAGAAGGCGTTAGCGGGGCGGCGACGAGTCGGGTCGGGATTATAGCGGTTCTATTAACATACGATTAAATTGGCTCCCACACACAGCTGGCGTGTGCGGCGAGCGCGGCCTGCGCACCTTAAAAACGTACGTCAATAGACCCGCCGCACTTCCGACCCGACCCGTCACCGTCCCACTCACATCTCTTAGCGCAACACATACGCTTTATTTCATATATCGCAAACTTGCACATTGAGGCACTGAATGTGTACCTATGGTCCAAAAACTAATCTATTTCCCTATTTTAAGGTAACGGAGGCCTGTTGGCAATCGCTCTAAATGTAAAAACCAGACTTGCCTCATCTCGGATCACGATCAATCGTTATTACATGACACGGCTTGTTCTCGAATTAAACTGATGAACTTGTGACAAGCCAGCTGCGCTCCTGCTAGTGTTGCCAGATCCGTTTTTTTGTAATATCGGGACTATTGGGACGTGTAATTGAATGCTTATTTATAATTTCATACACGCGCGAACACACACACAATCAAACACACTCATCCACGCATATAGCATATTATATCTCACTAATTTTCATATTTTAAATTAAAATTGCACTAATTTTCTAAATTTAAGCCTCTCACTCGACCACCTCGCATACGCAAATTTTTTTTATAATACAGTCGTTAAACATGGTTCTCGCGATACAGGTATAACCTAGTGCGAGACCGCCATTAATCGTGCCTACAACCTAAATGTATTTTATTCAACTTTGTCAACCTATCTTTGTAAACAAATCTTATGCGTAATAAACATTATCTTATCTATCTTATCTTAATTTTTTTATATATATTTTATGAAACGTCTCAACCTCTAACTGATCAAAAATCAACTGATCATTATTATCTAATACATTATCGCATGCCTCAATGCTCATTTTTGGGGGGAGCAGGGCGGAAAAGTGAGACGTCCCGCCAAAAGCGACAACTGGCAACACTATATTCGCTCGCAAAAAGCTATTATGATGATAACGCTCTTCTTTTTCATCTATACGGTCAATCCCGGTTGCGTCCAAAGCCATTGCTTTGGAGCTCAGCCCCCCTAGCTTGACAACTAAAAACACGATATGATAGATACGATATAGCGATATATCGACACCAACTGTAAAAATATGATAGATACAGCCGCCATTTTGAATTTTTATCAAAACAGCGATCATAAATGTGACGTCACCGGCACGGCGATTCAACATGGTGGCGATATCTATCATATTTTTACAGTTGGTGTTGATATATCGCTATATCATATCATATCATATTGTGTTTTAGTGCTCATACTAGGCAGGCAGGGTCCGCTTTACTTGTCCTCTATTTACTCCTCCACTTCGGGCGGTCTTGAGCGTCTCTAGTTGTGAGATCATTAGCACGCATGTCAGCCCTATGATGATAACGCTCTAAGGCTTCATTTATGAAATTTAGGATTTAAGCCACAAATACCTATTAAATTTCTTGTTTGTATTTTAACACATTGACAGCCCAGCTTACTTTATTCTGTACGAACATGGGTATTATTTTACCTCTTGTATTAATTTAACAGGAAAAGTTATACCTCACTGAGAATCTTAAGGTAGACAGGAAACTTGGCAAAGGTTTTAGGAAGCCAATGGATGCAGGCCGCATCCAACCGGCCAATCTGGGAGTCATTGGAGGAGGCCTATGTTCAGCAGTGAATGTGCTTAGCCAGGCGGTTGCAAGTTCGAATCCCGCAAGGACCAAAATTAAATGTTTTTCTTATGAGCACGAGCATTTGTACCTAAGTTGAAGTATGTATATCCGTTACCTAGACGCCATAGTACAAGCTTGGCTTAGTTTGGGGTTAGATAACTGTGTGATTGTTAGGATAAATTATTTATTTAATTTCAATAAAAATGCGAACACCTTTGATAAACACATTTACCCCCTCGATCAAGCCTGATTAAATGAACACCCAGTATAAATCCGTACAAGCCGTACCGAGTCACTCATATCAGTTTTCTTATAACACGTGCCTCTCACACGCGTCCGGAATATTACTGGAAGTAAGCTTTAGAAAAACGTTATACGAATTACAGCAAAGCTATTTCGTCATTTTCTGAAAAATAATGCGTTTTAGACGGCTTTACTGACTTTATCAAAAGGCATGGAACCTTATTGACATACCTAAAGTTGGAAGTAACCTAAAATAACGATATTTTGGTGTACACGTATGAAACATACGCCAATCGATAGAGAAAATAATTACAAACAACAAATTAAACTCTTTGACAAAATGTCGTCGTGTTTGAAAAAAGTCGGGTTAGTTACACCACCTAGACGTCAAGAACGGCTGAACCGATTTTTATCATTTTTATTTTGTTGGATTTGTCTCCAATCCGAATAGCAGAATAACCTGAAAATTTTACAAAAAAAAGAAGAGGCGGTACAAAGTTCGCCAGGACAGCTAGTCTATAATATAAAAGAAAGTCGGGTTAGTTACACCATTTATAAGTCAAGAACGGCTGGACTGATTTATATAATCTTTGATTTGTTATATAGCTATATAGCTATGCTAATAGCAGGATAACTATTACAACATCAAAAAATTCACAAAAAAAATGAAGGCAGTATGAAATTCGCCGGGACAGCTAGTTAAATATAAAAAAATATATCGTTTTCGGTACGCAAAGAGTTTCCATAAGTACATTCAACGGCAGGTCAACCCTAAAAGTTGGAGCCAATCTGGGAGTCAATGTATTTTCAGCAGTAGACGTCCTGGGGCTGAAATGATGATGACGATTTATATATGTTTAAAACTGACTGAATGATAGGTACAAATGCTTTTGCTAGTCACACAAACTTTTTTGCTCCTTGTGGGACTCGAACCCGCAACCGTTCGGCTTAGCAGTCCGGAACGCGAACCACTACACCAGAGAAACACAATTTACACCATTTTAATCAAGTCTTGTTCGTGCCAAACCAATGGCCATCGTAGAACAAAACAACAACACAGTGCTACAAACGAAAAAGATCTTTGATTTTTTTACAGTTAAAATACTTAATTTGTGTACTAATGATTGATGTGACATAATTCTCTCTACTTATTAGTATAACATATAAGGCAGGCCATTACAAGGGACATATGGTAATGTGTTTCTTTTATTCGCACGCACAGTATTACATTATTTAAATGGAAGCGAAGAATTCCCAAATACGTATAGCGAAGCGTATCACATTATCGTTAACTCGAATTCTATGTGTTCTTTAATTTATATTCCCATGCTTGTAGCTCAGTGCCGGCAGCGCTTTGTTAGTGATTACCTAAGTTAAGCCACCTACGCCGAGGTTGTGATCGGATGGGTGGCCATTCCGACTATATTTAGTGACACGGTGATGCCGTGCGTCGGAAGGCACGTAAATATTTAGTTCCGGATAATATCGCTTGATACTAGTCGTGAAGCCTAGTCAGATTCCTTAGGGCGGCTTGCTTAATAACATCTGACAGTAAGGTTAAGACACTGGCCTTACAACACCCCTTCACCAATCCGCACTGGGCCGGCGTGGTGGAATATGGCGCAAACCACCTCATTACTATGCATTTTATGCAATCATAAAGCTTATAACGCCCTCCGAGTACAATACAATAACCCGCTCAGGGTGCTGCTGCCACGCTTCTGCAGCGCATCAGGGATTTTCACGGAAGAACGAGTAGACTGCTTCTCCGCGAAGATTCGGAAGAAGTGAGGGGGAGCACCAACAGCATCCTGAGCATGATCGCGAGCAGGCTAGACTGCTTATACATACTCGTAATCATTGCTGTACTAAATCAAATGGATTGGTGCAGAAATGACCTGTGTAATATACTTTTTAGAAAATACATATTATGTTAATATTAATACTAACCTAGTTGTAAGTGATTACTTACATAGACATAAGTCTATGTCACTTTAATAAATAAAAATGTTCATTCATTTACTTCAAAAAAGAATACATTGTCTTTAAAAGATGGGAACTTTTAAAATCAATCAGCTGTTTCGTAGGAAAAAAAACTTATTAAAAATTAATGGAACTTTTTATTTCGTTTCTGGAATTTATTTTTGGCCCTTAATAAATAGATATTAAAAAATAATATGCACCTTACATTAAACCAAAAATCAGGTTATGTTGGGTGTTACAAGTAGCTGTTCTGGTTTCGGTACTCGTCCTGTGTCCTGGACTCGAGCGAAGAAGTGTGGCAGTCGGTGCTCACCTCCTGCTGAGGCTACCGAGGCGACCCGCTCCCTCTCCGCCGCTTCCTTCTGCGAGATGCCTTCGCAGAAGGAAGCGGCGGAGAGGGAGCGGGTGGCCTCGGCCTCCGCCCCGATGATGCGCCGCTGCCGTATGGGGCGTCGGAGAAGAGCATACCTCCTCCACCTGACCCTTCCGGATGGGTCCTGAACTACAGACACAGGGGTACCTCCGGGACCAGCAACTTCATACCATGTGACCCCGCGCGTCGTTCGCAGTAGAGTTGGAGGTACAACTTCCTCTTCCCCCCCAGAGACCAAGCGGTCTGCCATAAAAGTGGGCCGCAGTCAAATTATGATTTTTTTCAATAGACGACTCCCATGCTTCCTAATAGCACGTTAAAAGCCTATTATACAGTCTACAGCCTTAAGACTGCCTATTTAAACCTGACAGTAAGTAGAATATTTAGTTAGATTGAAGAGTCTGATAGTAAACTTAATAATATCATAAGACACACAAATGCTCAGCTTCCTGGCTTAAATAATTTCTGGTTTACACCGAGTTACGTAATTTTCTGAATCTGAACATTATAATGTAAATTAATTACTGGCTGTAAAATCAAGCATGTAAGACTGTGATTACTTGTATGAAGAGCGGAATTTTGTTAAAAATCTATCTTATCTTCTATTTAAATAAAACAAAGTCGGATTAGTTACACCATTTATAAGTCAAGAACGGCTGGACCGATTTTTATGATTAATGATTTGTTGGATTTGTCTCTACCCCGAATAGCAGAATAACTATTAAAACATCGAAAAACACGAAAAAAAAAACGAGTTTGAAGTTCTCCGAGACGGTGGATAATGATGTTGGTTGTACGATTACGCAAGCTATTTTAAAAAACATTGTTTAGCCTAAGAATTATACAATTGTGTTTTATCCCAAGTAAAATAAAATAAGATAATAATAAATTCCCATACTATACTTTACTTTTTTACACTTAAATCGAGTCCCACTTAACCTAAATGCGTCACACTCTCCAAGTAGATGTCTCATGTTACACAGTTCACTAATGGCAAATTTGGATAAAGGTTATCTTACACAAAGTAACTAAGCTATATAAGTTTAGTTAGTCTCCAAAAGGGGGCATATTGTTAATGTCACTCTATTTTTAGGCAATCTATTGTTATTAAGTAACGTTGCATAAATAAAATCGATTGTAACAATAATGATTACTGAGCATGATGATTACATTACTACTAGTTTTGCGTGGCCGAAAATTGTTTCACTAGTTTTAGAAAGTATAATTTCGAAACCCATAACTTACCTGACTACGCATTATTAACGTTAAACGTTAGGCTTATTAAATAATAATTAAATACAAAGCGTTATTAATACAATTTTTTATCAGCAATCGAAGCTAATAACAATAATAACATCGAAAGCGTATCATCGCGTTATAACGTTATAACTTATCACACACTTCAGACTGTGACAGACAGATGAAGAGTTTGTAGCTCAGTGGTGGCAGTGCTTTTGTAATGATTACTAAAATTAGGTAATCCACGCCGCGGTTGTGGCTGAATGGGTTACCATTCCAACCATAAAAGGTAAATTATGACTATATCCGTCCCACTGCAGGGCACAGACCTCACCTCAACTATGGGGTTGTACTGTTACTTTACCACGGGCCCAGCGCAGATTGGTGGAGGGGTGTTGTAAGGCCCGTGACTAACCGTACTGTCTAGGCCCTAGGCCTCCGACTAGACTTCACGATAAGTATCAAGCAATATTCTAATATTGCTACGTGACCAACATTTTAAACGTGCCTTCCGAAAAATGTCACTAAGGCTCAGACTACATGCATCCGGAATTCAGAACTCCATACAAAACGGCTCCGCACAGCTCGGATTCAATCCGATTTGTATGGGGTTCTAAAAAATTCCGGATGCAAGTAGTCCGAGCCTTAATATAGTTGGTCAACTATCCAATCACAACCGCGGTGTAGGTGGCTTAACTTTATTTTTATTTATTTGGGATAACCAACAGCTGTCACAATTATACTTAATTACTAGCGTTAAAATAAATACAAGGTTTTTATTGTGAAGCCCACACCGGTATCTTCGGGTAAATACATTGTGGTACTCGATACAATACTAACGAGGACAGGTAACAAGTTCCAAATACAGTTCCGTCATTGAATTGATTTTCAACTTTATGTATAACATTTAGAGATCAATACGTATTGTGGTAGGTTGACCGTACATTAAAGACAAATAAAAAAAACCAGAAACTGCAGACAGCAGTAGGTACTTTTAAGAAGTAAGATAAATTACTATGCTTACTCTTTTTTTTCTGTTTTTCTTTTTAAGATTTATCTGCAAAAATACCAATGATATGTTTTTTGAATTTTGATTCCGAGTCTGCAAAGATATTTGTAAATAGCTTGTTATTCGTGTCAGCAAGCCGGTGGAGCGGTGCGCGTGCGCCGGCTTTTGTGCGGCACGCCGACACGTGAAGCACGCGCGCGCACCCCTCGCCGGTGTACAGTGCGTGAAACCACGTAGCTTAACTCATTACTCGAATCATTAGTAATTACTACCGCTGCTGCCACTGAGCCACAAGCACCTCCGTGCTTCGGAGGGCAAGTTAAAAACGTTAGTTCCAGCTAATATCGCTTGAATATAGTCGTGAAGCCTAGTCAGAGGCTTTAAGCACAGAATATAAGGTAGCTTGATTACATCTGACAGTAAGGTTTAGTATGCCTTACATCCCTCTCCATCATTCTGCACTGGCCTTGCGTGGTGAATTATGGCCCAAAACCAACTCATAGTTGAGGTGAGGCCTTTGCCTTGCAGTAAGACGTACTCGTATAAATATGTATAAGAATAGTAAACTTTTTTACACTTCAGACTATAAAACATCCATAGCATTTTTTTTAAATACCTCAGTATTTCTGTCTATAGCATATCTCCAACTGTGTTACCATCGTGAATGGTATTTGCACTTCTCGCTATCATCCCGTGATCAGTATCGGTGGAGTGGATTGACGCTTTGACCCCGTGACCTTGCGTGTAGAGCTTCGATCATATGACTTTGAGTACAGTAAACCAAGAAAAGGTATTGCATATCTGTAGAGAACAGTTATTAGGTTCACATACACAAGTATTCCTTAATCTATATTTGGCATTTGTGACTAAACTGACATTACGTATTTATCAACTTACGTACATATAAACTGATTTAGAAATACGGTTTTACCGAGCAGAGGCAAAAATATCTTCCGTTGTTTTTTTTTAATTACAAGCAAATAAGGTTTGCCATAATATGGTGGCAACATTTCTGCTAAAGCTTTGGAAACGGTTAAACCGGGTTTAGTTATTAAATTTATGAAGGTTAGGAGATAAAGATATTTGGAAAACACGAGTTCTGAACATGCTGATGGTACAGACAGCAGGTCGTCAACCTACCACCAAACGTCAAATTTACTCAGTTGATATTGATCTCTACGTGTCGGACTTAACGTTGAAAATCGGTTCTATGACCTTTATCTTTTTGTGTAGGTTGACCTACCGTTGTCTGTACAATAACTAAGAGGTCATAATGTAAAACAAATTGAACAAGAGAAGAAACAGCAAGAAAAAGTTAAAAAGTGAAGTGTAATAAAAAAGTGCAAGAACAAGGTCAAGGTCAGATGACCTGGTAAAGAGGTAAGGGGTGCAAGAAGCCACTGGATGCATGCCGCTTCCAAACGGCCAACTTGGAAGTCACTGACGGAGCTCTATGTTCAGCAGTTGACGTCCTATGGCTGAAATGATGATGATGATGATGATGACATTATGCTATATTTAATTTCAATTTAAAACAGTGTTTTTTTAGGACAACTGTACTTATACCACCAGAGCCGTAGGCAGTACTGTATGTAAAGTAGATTACTTTACGACTCGTGGTGCGAGTGATATTATTGTATCCTATACAGGGTTGCTATAAATTGTATCGACAAAATAATAACATATCAAAGGCAAATTGATCGAACGGTGAGAGTTTATCCAGGATTACTTTGTTGAATATAACTTTTGTTTTGTAAGAATACATTATTTATAGAAAAATTCAGCTGTGCAAACTGACAGAATGACGCCTACCTTCACATTGATTATACAAATTTGGTTATAATATGTACGCCCAGTAATCTTTGAAACTACTTATTCGATTTAATTAATTAACCAATAATTAAAGTTCTTTCAAAGTTAACGTTCATATTATGATCTCGTAGCATTTTGTTTTCCTAGAATAATATTCATAAAAGAGTATGAGGCATGGGCACCATTAGGAGAGGTGCCAGGTGATGCATACACCACTTTGAACAAGTCTGAAACACCTCCAGATCGGGCCTGCCAGAAAGGAGCCCGACAGCGGTCCAATCTGTTTCGACAGTCCCGGTCCCGTTGGTGCCACTCGACACAGGCCCGATCATGATCGCTAGTATGGGGCCCAACACGTACGAGCCTAAGGCTTCGACTCGCAAAGCCTCACATAGGTCACGGCGCGTCGCCAATACTGTGAGGTGAAGCTGATTATGGCCTTCCTTAAAGGCTGCCTGTTGATAAGTCCGTCCGAAAGAAAACCTTTGAAATCTTGAGATCAACGTTACCTAGCTACGAGTATTTTAATAGAAAAACCCTTTTGAAAGTCCGCATGAAAAACTAGTGTTTTTTTTCTGCCAGTGCCTATGATGCCAGTAGTAATAAACATTATCATACCCTACAAAAGGTTTTATTATGATATGAGGCCTGTTGAACATAAACTAAATTGCTATACGAGTGGGAAGCACCGTTGTTGAGTAAGCCTCTTGTAAAAATATTCGGTTGCTGTGACTATCAACTAAGTAAGTGTTTTATAGGAACATATACCGGGTGTAACAGAAATGTGCAGTAGGTACAAATTTCAGGGACTATTCTACAATTTTAACCACTTTTTTTAAGAGGCCGACATTGAAATCTAAAAAAAAAATCATTTTTCTACCTAAACCGCCAACCAGCTGACATTAGTTTGTATGTAGAAGTAAAAAATTACACACAATACACAGTACTTAGGTAGTGTTAGTTCTGTACCTACGGCGATAACTAAATTGAAGCAACAAAAAAGTTTTCTGTGCAAACGTTTACACACAAAAACAGGCACATCTCAAAATAGGGTTGCTCTTAATAGTAGTTTACCCCAAAATCGGGGAAAATTCGATAAAAGCAATGCCTACATCTGGATTGTCCTGCGTTCGGAACGCTCAGGCGTAGGGAGCCTTCTGTGGATTCGGTTGCGATTCGAACGAAAAGCATGGTCGATCTATTTTAATGGTTTTTATTTATCATTTAAAGAGCTTTAAAGTGCAAGTTTGGTGTAGTTTGTGTTCTAATGTTTGGTGAAGTGATAAAGATCTGAAACTATTGAAATATCACTGTATTTCTAATAGTATAGGTATGTCATACTTTTAGAAATTAAGGGCTACTTTCACCACTTGCTGATAAGTTCCGGATAACCTATCTGATACTTGTTTTGACAGATAACCTATACAATTAGCTGTCAAAGCGGTGCCAGATAGATTATCTGGAACTTATCAGCAAGTGGTGAAACTGGCCCTGACTATTATTATTATATGTAGGTATAATACATAGTAACATATACTTAATACTGAACACAGTAGGTACCTACAATGAAATAAAGTAGGTCAGTAAAGTCATATTTCATACATATTTCTAAAATAAACTGACAATTGTAATTACTTACATGAAGCAATAAATATTATACAAAAACTAAATTATTTTACATTTACCTGTCAAAGGGTGTAAAACTAAAGTCAAAGCCAAAAGCCTTAGAAGATAAACAACACAAGAGAGAGATAAGTTCATTTTATTGCGCAACAAGCAAGTAATAACTATTGTAGCGTGACGTAACACAAGATAAAATACCTAAAGAATAAACAATGTATTTCAAACGAGACGACTGCAATACTCCTTTGTTTGATATTATAATGTAATATTCTTACGTCTTCTTAAACGAATTTCGTCATCTTTTATATTTCATATCGAGTACGACTTTTGTCTGTAAGCGTCTATATTATAAAACAAAGTCAGGTTAGTTACACACTTTATAAGTCGAGAACGGCTGGACCGATTTTTATTATTTTTGGTTTGTTGGATTTGAATTCGCCCCGAATAGCAGAATAACTATAAAAACACGAAAAAGTTTACACAAAAAAAAATATGAAGGGGCGGTTCGAAGTTCGCTGAGACAGCTAGTTATTTAATAAAAATCAAAAGTGTTTTTACATCAAATCAGTCTAATCAAATGTAAATTATGCTATGTTCTACTTAAAACACCGTACTTCTAATATATTTGAAGTTAAGAGACAAATAGACAACTATTTTCAACTGACTTCAAAAAAGGAGAAGGTTCTCAATTCGACTATATGTTTTTGTTTTGTATGAATGTTACGCGATTACTTCACCAATTATGAATCGATTTTGATGATTCTTTTTTGTTTGGTAGTTCATACTTCAAAGATAGTACAGTATAAATTTTATCGAAATAATTTTGAGCGCTTTTTGGGAAAATAAAAAAATATACACCCAAATAATGCTTCGTATAAATGTTTCCAATATCTTTGACAATTTTAATGTAAACCGTTTCTGTTTTATTAAATATACTATAATAAACAAAGATACTATAATAAAAATTTGCGGAAATAAATCACCCCTAAGGGTGGAAGAATAGGGGATAAAATCTGTGTTCAGCATTTCACGTTTGTTTGCAGTCTAATGATTTGTTTTGATTCGGATATATCACTAAAATTTGATGAAATAAATAAATTTTATTAAAAAAACCGACTTTAAAACACTAAAAAGCTAAAAATAATATTAACACTAAGTACTTATCTAATCAGATACTTTTGGAGTTGGTGCCAGTCGATGACTCATGTTTTTTTTTCATAAAGTTTACTTATCAGAATGAACTTATTAATTTGTACTAGTTAAACAATTCCGCCAAAGAAATTTGGGCTGAAAGGTGAAAAAATTGTTTTGGACCGTCCCTACTGAGTCAATCATTTGATCAGGCTCTTTGTGTGAGAGGTACAATTTTGTCTTTTTCATATTTCAACATAAGTATTTTCCTTTAAAATGTTATAAACACAACTATTTTTGTTTGTATCTTTGTGCTTAGTTATAATACGTTGTTTCATCATTATCAGGTCAACCTTAATTGCGTCCGCTGCTGGACATAGGTCTTCTTCTCCTTCATCTATACGGTCAATCCCGGTTGCGTCCAAAGCCATTTCTTTGGAGCCCAGGGTCCGCTTTCCTTGATTTACTCCTCCACCTCGCGCGGTCATGAGCGTCTCTAGTTGTGAGTTCACTGCTGGAAATAGTTAAACCCCAAAAAGCAGGATCTCCACTCCACATCCAGCCACTGCCAGCCATCCTAAGGTCGTCGGTCCATCCAGCTGGGGTCCTACATTACGTTTTTCATTCATATAATATTCTAAAGAGTATGTATCACAAATCTCTGCCATTTATCACATACTGTGTAAGTGGTCGAAACTTGCAGTAAATTTAGTTCAAAATGAAATGTCAGAATCAATTTACATCCAGCAAACCGAGAGATATTAATGGAAGAAACAGGAAACGGCAAATTGCATCGCTGTACGAAAGCTCTCGCATAACAGCTAAGTCACTAACACAAGGCCAACATAAATGCCAAGAACGAAAAATAGATATATACATTAATTATTATTATTATTAAATGCTAGTCGGACTCGCGCACTGAGGTCCTGAAACTTCGTGCTTTTGTTAGTATTATTCATAGAAATATGACTCCCACTTGGCATGTAATAACATTCACTGGGGCGAGCCAATGCTCAGCAGTAGACGTCCTATGGCTGAAATGATGATGATGATGTTGAAATAGATCCGAAAATTGGGCACTGATGACCACTGGTTTACGTCAAAAAAACGTAACTTTATTCAGTGGTTTCTTTTTGGTGTTCTTTTTGTATACCTATTGAAAAACTGTCAACCTTGATCTTCCAAAAATAATTTAATTAATGTGTTTTTTTTTTTTGAGCTATCATTCTGACTTGTCTAGAAAATATTTTTCCAACAATCACAATAATTTAACTAACAGCAATGTGGTAGAAACGTTTTAAAATGAAGTCCACCCACTAAGTGCACAGACGCATGATAAAGGTTACAGGCAGCCGCTGGATGGAGGCCGTTTCCAACCGGCCAATCTGGAAGTCATTGGTCTATGCTAAGCCGTGGACGTCCTGGCTGACATGATGATGAATCACACTAATAATTTATTCCTAAATTAACCTGCCCCTTTAGCATGACCACCAAAACAAGATAAGTATGATATGGCGATTTATCTTATTTCATGTCAATTTTTGACAGTTAGTCAACCTACCTAACTCAACACTATCCCCGGTCTTACAGAGATGACATGAGATTTTTCGCTCGCACTAATTTTCTTCAACAAGTCGTAAAAAAACGACGGACAACCGTCCTATAAACGTAAAAAAGACAGATCTAAAACAAAAGAAAGAGAAAGGCATTCTACAGCTAGGTACGTAACCGTTACGAGGCTCGGTGTAAAGGACAATAAGGGATTGAAAGTTCAAGCTACAAAGGCCAAAGGCCGTGACAAAGGCCCGCCCGGTACAACGTCGTAAAATCACAACAGAAGAATACTGATAAGTGCAAAAGCAAATGTTGTGTTGGGTTCAGTGGGGATTTACTTTAATTTTTACTTAATTGACCCCCAAAAAAGAGGTGTTATAAGTTTACTCCTATGTCTGTATGTCTGTCGAGGCCAGATCATGATATAGAACAGAACCCGCTGCCCACATCATGATGTGGTTTGGCCAGATCAATGAATACTCAGCATTTGACGATATGCATAGCTTAACGCATACGCAAACATTAGTGATCATATTTTAAAATCGTTACATTACCCACCGGTAGGGGCGCTGATGTTGCTTTGTTTTTATGATGAATGATGGCGGCGGACTAATGTTCTATTCTAAAAGTGAATATTATTGTATAAATTAAAGATAAAATTGCAGTGAAATATCGTTACGACACCAAACTATGCGATTTTTATGAAAGCCATTAAAAAAAGTAATTTGACAGGTTAATTAGGTTAATTATCTATTTAAATATTTTTATTTATAAGTTTTTTTAAATAATTACTATTTAAAATGTTATCTTTCGACAAAGATGACTAATAGATAGATAGATAGATAGATAGATACTCTTTATTGCACACCACTCAAAACAATCAGTACAGAGATACAATAAATTTTGAATGGTACAATTTAGGCGGTCTTATCGCTAAGAGCGATCTCTTCCAGACAACCATCAGGTAGAGGAACGTTTGAAAAAAAAAAGTTATGAGGGGAGGCGGTAAAGAGTTTAGAATATTAGAAGGAAGAGTAATTTATATATTTAATATATTAAACTAATGTTTAACAAAATCAAGTAACTCGTAAACGTATTTTAGCCAAACGTGGATTGACATATTAAATGTTGACATTTTAACGATATGGTCAGTTTTAGTTGGCCATGTCATGAAATACCACCATTTTATGAAATGTTTGGTCACATCATAAAGTGTTTAGTTTTAAGATCTGGCCACGACATGTCTATCTGTGGCATAATAGTTAGAATGGACCGATTTGGACGCGATCAATCTGGGGTGGATCATGCGTGACTAAAATCAGAATAGATCTGAAAATCGATAGCACTTTTCCTAAATGTTAAAAGAATCTCAGTATCATAAAAGTTTCACATTACTTCACTCATCTGATCGAACATTTAAGTTCTCTCTTTTTTCGCCGGGGATTAGAAACTGAGTGTTCCTAAATACATAAAGCGTTTGCGCACTTAATCCGATTCGTTTACGATCTGGACAAGGAAAACAAACATGATATTAAACAGATGGGTGGACCATAGACGACGAATAAACAGATATTATTCGTTTAATTACTGGATAAATTAAATAATCAAATCCGCCGCCGTGATTGTGGCCCTAAGGTCTGAGTAGTGTTAGTGTGAGTAATAAGAATTGGTAAACACATGACAAAAACTACGATGATTTAATAATTAGCCTTCAAAGGATCATGGCCTTCCATGGTCCACCCACCTTAGTTGTTAATAAAGGAAAGCAAAATTGAATGTAGCTCAGCTCAGCTTGTGCTAATTTGGGATCGTAATCCCACACAGCAGTGATTTATCAGGCACTCCTACTTGTCTAAGACCCTGTCGAGAGGGGCCGTTTTACACGCGTATTTAGCATGTTTTTCAAGAAACGCGCGTGTCTAGATCCTACGGCCCAATACATTCCGTCCGTATAATGCGACGATTTTCTTGCATAAAACGCGTCATCTGGACACTGTCTAAAGGTGTTCGGCGAGAATGAGTCAAAAGGACAAAAGATCTAAAATTACAAAGTTAACATCTAAATTTACGTTCACTAGAGTATAAAAATTTCCACAACACGTGTCGCTTCACGTCGGCGACATTTTGTCTCCCGAACTTTTGGACATAAAAGACAAAGAAGTTGGATGTTTAGTAACGTCAAGCGAAATCACTCGACATCGCGCGACATTTGTGTGTTAAGAAGGTTTTACTTTACAAATAACAATAAAATCCAGAGAGTGTAGATATTATTATGTGTTGAAAATGCCTATTTACACGAATTCAGTAAAGGTTTTATGATCAAAAGAAATCTATGTACCTGTGCACTGAATGTAGATTTAGTCTCAATATTAAAAAAGGCAAATGTGTTCATCAAAGCAAACTACTTTCACTGTGGGGGGTAAACATTTAAATACACCCACATTTTTTAAAAACTTAAGTACAAATCATTTTATTTTGTATTTTTTATATTTTTATAGGAAACCAATGTCTGGCCATGCCGCCACTGCCAGGTCCTGGCAAAAGGGGGAGACCCAAGAAAGCTTGACGTGGTGAGGGCTGACATGCGTGCCAATGATCTCACAACTAGAGAAGCTCAAGACCGCGCGAAGTGGAGGAGTAAATCAAGGAAAGCGGACCCTGGGCTCCAAAGCAAAAGTTTTAGACGTAACCGGGATTGACCGTATAGATGAAGAAGAAGAAGAAGACATTAATCTATTAATAGATTAGTACATTAATCCTTTAATTTTAAATTTACAGCGTGGGGCGCCTTCTGACAAGGTGGAGTGACGATATACGCAAGGGTGCTGGTATCGATAAGAATAGTCGAGGATTGGGCTTAGTGCCGTGAAATGATAGAGGCCTATGTCCAGCAGTGGGATGACGTGGGCTGATTATGGTGATGATGACCCTTTAAAACCCTTTAAAAGGTTTGTACTAATAAAAATAGGGGTCTAAGTATAAAAATTTTACCTTTACACATTATCGTGGTAAAGCAATAGTTTGTTTGTATTCAAATATTTTTTCCTGATTTCAATACTGCTATGTTATTCGTTGTGATGAACATATATCCACTTCTTTAAAATTGAGGCAAATTAAATCTACACCTGCCTGCCTAGCATGAGCACTAAAACACGATATGATATAATATGATATAGCGAAATATCGACGCCAACCGTAAAAATATGATAGATATAGCCGCCATGTTGAATAGCCGTCACATATTAAGATCGCTATTTCGATAAAAATTCAAAATGGCGGCTATATCTATCATATTTTTAAAGTTGGTGTCGATATATCGCTATAATATCATATCATATCATATTGTGTTTTGGTAGACATGCTAGGGGGGTAGATCTACGTCGTGTTGGGACGGCCGTAAAGAATACACTTCCTCACCGTCAACAGGAGACTTGTCATAAGAGGCGACTAATTCCTGTAGCACAAGACGGGCAGCAGTGCCTTCGTGCGAAATTTTATAAAAAAAACTGCCCTCGCCAACCCGCCTGCCAAGCGTGGGGAATATTGGCAATCCCCCCCGAGGATAAGCGGAGGCCTTTGTTAAGCATTGGACGTACTATGGCTGTTTTGAAAAAAAACTACACCTAAATTATTCACCCTTAATTTTTATTGCGGAACCCAAAAAAGTAAACTGAAATCAATTCCTAGTATAAAACTAAGACCCATCGAATTGTTCAAGTGGGAATAGACCTTTACATTTTTCTTTTTGATTACACAGTTGTAGTTTTTCTGATGCAAATAATTTCATAGATTTCACGAATTAAATTGTACGTATGGGACCATTTAGCAAATTTGCTTTTTTTATTTTTTTCGCATTGCATTAATATTGCACCGAACCAATCATGGCAACAAAAATGCTGCAAAACTACCTAGACGCCATTGCCTGCTGGTTGTGGTGGTGACACACGCCTTGCAAGACATACTTAACGCGACAGCTACAAAATTGCCGAATGTCCTAAAAAGAGACAGATTGCAATCTAAAAGAAGACACAAAAATATATAGTGTAGACGTGTTCTTGAGTGGAGACTGATACTAGGCAAGCGCAGCCTTGGGCGCCCTGCGTCAAGGTGGAGCGACGATATACGCAAGGCTGTTGGCAGTTAATGGAAAAGAATAGCCGAGGATCGGGCTCAGTGGCATGCATCGGAAGAGGCCTATGTCCTATGCCCAGTCCATATGACTGACTGTTTATGATTAATATTGTCAAAGTATTTTTCCATCGTCGGAGTCAGCCCTTATAGGTCTATGTGCTCTACGGCCTTTCCCGATGCACGCAACTGAGCCCTCTGCTATTCTTTTTTCCATCTGTTTCCTTATCTTTTAAAAAAAACTTTTTTTTAAATTACTTTCAAAAATCACACCAATTATCTAGCCCCAAACTAACCAAAGCTTCTTCTACGGCGACTAGATAACGGATAAACATATTCAAATACATTTAGAAATATTTGTATTTTGTGTGACGAGCACAAGGACTTCCCCTAATGACTTAGGGACAAATGGTGGTGTGATGAGCACGAATATTTTGCGATTCTCGAACCCGCAACCCCAGGCTTTGTAGTCCGGAGCGCGAACCACTAGACCAGACGGTTGTCACAGATCGTGTTGTAGTCACATTGTACCTATAAGTACCTACTCTTACCAGTAATGGTCATATTCTATTCCTACAACATAATTAATTCACTATCTAGTAATTATCACAGAACCGTAAAAGGTAACGCCTTTAGTTTTCAGCTCTTAAATATTCTAAAACCATTTATCTGTTGGCTCAGGCCTAGATTTATTCGTTCTAAAACGCTAAAACAAAAAGGTTTTAGGCAAACCTAATTAATCATTAACCCGCAAAGCTTCCAACAAACTGCGCGATTAGTTCCCGTCAACCCCCACATTCGTTTCGGCTCTTTCACATTTCGGCACTTTTGTTTGCGACCGCTCGGTTTTTCGGCCTCGCAATATGCAGCACGTGAGGGTTTGAGGGTGTTTAGCTAGATCGTAAATAATATTAAGGGATTAAATAGAATTCGTTTATTTATTTTTGCAAATTGTTTAGTCGATACCAATAGGTTTGAATATCTTATATATAAAATTCTCGTGTCACAATGTTCGTTCCCGTACTCCTCCGAAACGGCTTGACCGATTCTCATGAAATTTTGTGAGCATATTGAGTAGGTCTGAGAATCGGCCAACATCTATATTTCATACCCCTAAAGACCACGCAGACGAAGTCGCGGGCAACAGCTAGTTAAAATATAAATGTAAAAGACCTAATGTTCAGACAACAGGTCGTCAACCTACCACAAAACGTCAAATTTTCTCAATTAATATTTATCTCTAAGTGGCGAACTTAAAGTTAAAAATCGGTTCAATAACCTTTACTTTTTGGGTAGTTTGACATGCCGTTAAGTGCACTTACATATCGCGGGCTTTAGACCAAAAGGGACGTATAAAAAACGTTTTTTAAATTACGTTTCCTAATTTCAATAATAGCAACAGATTGCCTCTAATTTATCATAACTATTATCATAAAATTTGGTTAATTATTCTAAAATTCAGCATCTTCATGCTTCGGAAGGCACGTTAAACGTGCCTTAAAAGTTGGTCCTGCATGCCTAGCATGAGCACTAAAACACGATATGATGATATGATATAGCGAAATATCGACACCAACTGTAAAACTATGATAGATATAGCCGCCATGTTGAATCGCCGTCACATATTAAGATCGCAGTTTCGATAAAAATTCAAAATGGCGGCTATATCTATCATATTTTTAAAGTTGGTGTCGATATATCGCTATATCATATCATATAATTTCGTGTTTTGGTAGACATGCTAGGGGGGCTGGGCTATATCAATTGTCTGACTCGTCGTGAAGCCTAGTCAGAGGTCTCAGGGCGGCTTAATAACGTCTGACAGTAAGGTTAAATCAATAGTCTTACAACTCCACTACACCGCACTGGGCCCGCATGGTGTAGTATGGCTCAAACTACCTCATAGTTGAGGTGAGGCATGTGCCCTGTGGGACAATGTATAAGACTACATTTTACTTTAGTTTCGGAAATCTAAAATCATACTGGAGTGGAAGCTGGCGGCTGGAGTAGGAGCGTGGGCAGGCTGCGAGCTAGGTGGACCGATGACCTGGTGAGAGTGGCGGGGAAGAGATGGATACAAAGGGGCCAAGATCGTTTGGAATGGCGTGCTAGGGAGAATACCCATACTCAGCATTGGGTGGAGACAGGTTGAAGAAGAGAGAGAGAGAAAATCATACTGATGGATGGGTATTCTATAACTTCTACATTCATGTTAGTGGGCCGGTCGCAGAACCGATGAAAGGTGGAGTAAACGCATTCTCGAGTGGAGACCGCGCCTTCGTGAACGAAGTGTTGGACGCCCCCCAGCTGCTACAAAACAGCTAAAAAATAAAAAATACTAAGGGCCGATTCGACCAAACACAAAGTTATACGAGAATAACTATTACGGTTATAATTTTACCCCTTGAATTTACCTTTGGATAACTTCGATTACGTTTTTACAACTTTTTTGAGCAATACACTATACTCGGTATTGTTATTCTATAGTTCAAGAGTGAATGATCAACAAAACGTAAACATACTAAAATCCATGCAATCCTTTTCTTTAAGGTTGACTTAAGTGCCATAATATTTTAATTTAATAGAGATTCAATGCTAGTTGTTGACAACTTGTCAGTTTCTAGGTGACATGTATAACGTAGTTTTACTTGATCAGTGGTGACAAAAACGGGTTTGACAAGGGACAACTTTGACATTAACCTATTATCAGTATTTAATCCTTCCGTCCGTCCGATCCGTCAAAATCACTCGTTTAAATATGTAATCGTATCAAATTGTTCTTAGATTAGTGGTTGGTAAAATGCAACATCAGCTTAATCTAAATTGAGCAGTGGCTTACGGTTGAGTAAAAACTCCAGTTGGGTCGAATCGGGTCTAAAGCAACTAATTTTGGTAGCGTTGTTGTAAAAATAAATGAATCTGAGCCAGATAACATAATAATTATCATGGTAAATAAGTCCTTGTGTTACGAAGTAATAACTAGACAGTTAATTTTGCCAGGGGTGTCAGCCAGTATTTTCTCCACTTTTTACCAGCGTATTTTCACCACTTTTTACCAATATTACCCAACACCCGTTTGTTTGTTTGTTATTTCATTCGTCCAACATCCACGCTCGTTTACCCACTTTTACGGGGGTAGTTAAATAAAATAATACTACTTTTTTATGTATCCCGACCGTTACCCAGCTGAGCTCAGGCAGAGCGCAGAATGACCGGCGAAACTCCGCTCTATCGCTCAGAATGATTACAGCGAGCTAGGGCTGGCAATCACAAGTTGTTATATAAGAACTCAGTCAGGGATGCTACCCTCTTAATACGACATTGTGTCAAACAGGGACCGAAACCGGTTATTTTAATGGAACCGTAACCGGAATAATAAAGGTTTTCGCTAAATTAACTATCAGATACTCCAAATACCGACCTAAAAGCTATGGCAAATTAAGTTTTATTGTCAAATCTTTACAACTACTATCAAATATTAAAAGCAGGTCTTATATATTCTGAAATAAATATTAACCGGTTTCGGTCCCTTGTGTCAAAAGCATTAAATATAATTCTAGCGATTCACCTACCAAAATTTCGCGTCAGTCGCGTAACGCATTATAATAAATAATAAACTGTGTTCAGATTAGCTAACCCCAACCTAAGCAAAGCTTGTACTATGACTAATAGATAAGGGATACCTACAATAGCCGGCTCAGATCTTGTGCGCTTAAGGAAAAAGTGGGGATCGCTTTACACATATTACGAGACCATCATCGTATCAGAGACGCGTGTGCGCGGAGCAAGCAACCAATCCAGGCCGGCGTTGCAGATGCGTCGCCCGACTGGCCAATCACGTAATCATAATGGTCTTCTGCGCATCTTTCATCCTGCACTCAAGATCCGTGCCGCTAGTTGTACATTTACCACTTGCGGGATTCGAACCCGCAACGGCTTGGGTTTGTAGTCGTCATTCAATGATCATTCAATAAGCTCTCGCGATAACAATCGCTAGACGATAGGTTCGGCACTTTTTTGTGCGAGCGGCAAACAAGGTAAACAAACTGGTCACCCTTCCTGAACTTGACTTGTTTAACACCAAGCCGAAACAATTTAAAGACACATTAGCAAAATATTGGTTTGACGGTTCACTAACTGCTCAGTAATAGAACCATAATTCTTTCTCTAAATAGGTACTAAACACAAATGAATAAGCTTTTTTTCTGTTACACATATTATTATGCGAAAACATGTAAATGGTGTATAGTTTCTTAAGTAGTCTAATCACATGTAAAAATATCACTGTATGTTTTCCAAATAAAAAAATTTAAAAAAAAAAGGCAGGCAAAGGCAACCTTATTGGCATACCTCAAGTTGTAAGTAATCTTAAAAAACGTTATTTTGGTGTACACCTATGAAACATATGTTAATCGCTAAAGAAAATAATTACAGACATCAAAATACATCATATATCGTAAATTATATACTTTGTTCAGAATTTTAGGGTGAACATGTAATATTTATTTTTATTTACATAATCAAATTGAAATTCTGAACAAAGTATAGTATAATTTACGGCATATTTTCAAAGAATATTTCTTGTTTGTAATTATTTTCTCTTTCGATTAACTTGTTTCATAGGTGTACACCAAAATAATGTTATTTAAGGTTACTTGCAACCTGAGGTATGCCAGGTTCCATACAAAAAAGTTCGAAATCTTTTAGCTGACGAGTCATTCAAAGGTTACTTAAAAACACTGCAAGAGTAATTAGCCGAACTTTCAGCGCCATACTCATTAACAGATGTGTCGTAACACTACGAAAGTTTACTAAAAAAAATAATTAAAAGACGTACTATCGGTAGCTCAGTGGCGGCAGCTCTTTGGTAATGATTACTAAAGTTAAGCCACCTACGCCGCGGTTGTAATTGGATGGGTGACCATTCCAACCATAATTATTTAGTGACATTTATCACAAGCATCTCCGTGCTTCGGAAGGCACGTAAAAAGTTGGTCCCGGCTAATACCGCTTAATACTCGTGAAGCCTAGTCAGAGGCCATAGGGTGGCTTAATAACATCTGACAGTAAGGTTAAGTCATTAGCATCTCATCACCCCTCCACCAAGCCACCTCGTAGTTGTGGTGAGGCTGTGCCCTGCAGTGAGACGTATGCACTTTACTTAGGACTTACTTCACTTTATTCGGAATTTAAATAAACTGTCGTTTTTATATTCGACTGGGTAGAGTTTAATTCAATTTAATTTATTTTTTTATTGCTTTTTATTAAGTATTGTACTTTGGTGGTAGTGTAGTTCAACTCAGAAATTGATTAGATCGCATCCTACGGGAAATGTGTGTTTCCCAGATTTGTATTCTAATCTTATACACAATACATGATCGAACTGTGTTTTAGATTGTATCAAAACCTTTTGAATCAACACCAGATACAAACCTTTTCTACTTTTTGTGTTTTTTGAGTTAGCTTTTGACTTCAATTTAGCCTGATAGTAAGTGATGATGAAGTCGAAGGTGGAGCACGTTTGCTACCTATATTTATTTCATCCGGAACGCGGCACAGTATTTGGAGGCAGAAAACAAAGAACAAAAAATAAAAAACAAAATCGACAATGGGCTAAGGCAGAAATGTTTTGTAAGCAGTGAGTCAAAGGAGAAGCTAAGTCTTAATATGATATCTGTTTATTATTTTGATTTCACTATTGCATGATCGTGCAATAATTTATTTATTTTGTCTAACGTTTTTGATGAAGATTCGAGTTTCAAATCGACGGCACCGTACCAATTCAGTCCCGATCCCACCAATGCCACCCCAATAATAATGTTTACATTACACCTCCAAAAGGATCGTACGGCCTATTTTACAATAATTGATTTGATTTCGGCCCTTTGTCGGGCTTTTCGATCGGATTTTAGCTCAGGTCAGGGAGGTAGTCAGGGGTTCTGTGCCTGTGCCCTTTTTTACGAAATTTGTGACATGTGAAAGGCAATTATGTTAATACTGAATGTATGTAGGTATACATACTGCACGTTTATTTTTGCTAGTGACCTCCAAAGTATTGTTCGTCAATCTGCGGCGTTGTCTTTATTGAGGTCAAGCAAGCAACTATTTTGTACACAGAGGATAGAAGAAAATATTCAAGGCACTGTTTGTTGCTTAATGAAATTTGATAGTTAACAGGTATAGTAGTAATTTATATACGATCAAAATAAAAATATTCCAATATACCTTTATGTATAATTAAAATAATTATTTAGGACTTAGGGCGTATATTAAAACAAAAGGGATCAGGAAAATATTAGAGCTAGGTAATAAAAATCCTGAGTGCGCCCCTTCGAATATTTGCTGAGATCGAAGGAGGCAGAGTACCTAAGGGACATAATACTATGACAAAGTGTTCGAATATACTGAACCTTGTGAATTCGGAGGTTAAAGATCTTAAGCTAAATTTATACTAGATTGGGCCGCGTCGTCACACCGTTTATGTCACTTATTGGATATAACGAAATATGAAAGTAGGAAGTTAATATTTTTTTCCACAATGACACTAATTATCTAGACCCAAATTAAGCAAACCTTGGACTATGGCGACTAGGTAACTGATAAACATACTAATTACTTAAGAGGCCGTTATAGAAATCGACGTATTTCATTTACATTTTATTATCTGATTGTAAAGACGTCTTATTTATTTACGTATGTATTTAGCCTATGTAATCTATGTATGATAGTATTTAGTTAAGTGTATATCGTTATTTACAGTATGTAGTTTATGCTTTTAAAAATAATTCACAGGGACCTTCCATTTGAATTTGTATCGCCTATATCGCACCGCCCACAAAACGTCTCTGTTTAGCCTAATGGTCGACTGGTAGAGAATGCCTCATGGCATTAAGTTCACCTTTTGTATGATTTTTAATCTGTGTAATAAAGTCTAAATAAATAAATGATAATTGAAACAAAATAACACGTGATTTTAAAAGATTAGTTCTTATTCTTGCATGTAGCGTGAATGGATTTTCCATATCATTTCAAAAATAAAGGTAAAAATCATCAAAAGAACCTTATCACAGAAAAAATACGTTCGAGTTACGTTTGAACATCGGTTTACATGCACTATTTGCACACAGGTTGAATACTTTTTTTTACTTTCTTACAAAATATAGCAAACAAAAAATGCTAAAATTACATAAAATTTTAGAAATTTCCATTCAAACATCATTTATTTTTCCATCACAACAACACAACACTACACAATAATCTTTAGGTATACTTTTAAAATATTATAATTTTTATTTTATGTAAAACCAAAAAGTTAAGTAGTAAACCTAAGTCAAAATTAACTATAAAATCAAGCGCGCAAAACCAATCGTTTTTCAAATCTAGGTAGGACGTCCACTATCTATTAAATTATCAATATTATCTTGTAAAGGATCATCATTGTTGACGATTTATCCCGCATCATAGACGAACACAAGCAAAGAACTGTATTTCAATTTTGCCAATAAGTTTTACTTAAACATCCATGATTCAATAAAATAATACTACAAATGCTAATGCTCATCACACAAACATTTGTGATAATTATACTTAAGTAATTATAAAAATAAAATCACTGTCACCTTAAAAGATATTCTCAATACCCTTGCTATCTTTTAGACATTTTGCAATTAATCATTTTGGATTTGGTTGAGATTTTTCAATGGCTTACAAAATTTAAATGAAATTGCAAAACGCCTCTATTTATCAAACAGTAGCCTAAAAATTTTAATCTATGATTAAAAACTCCTGATCTTTGTAAATAAATAAAAAAGACCTCTTCCTCAGTAGATTTTTTATCTGCTTTGCGTAAACCTTAGCTTTACCTTGGCAATTTACACTGCGTTTTATATCGTGGTTGGGTTAAGATCTCATCATCATTATAATCGATTCAGCCCACATCAGTCCACAGCTGGACACAGGCTCTCCCAATGTACGCCACTGAGCACGATCTTCGGCTCTTTTCCAACTACTGCCAGCCAGCTGTTCGTGTATCATTGCTCCACTTTTCGGATAGGTTTTTGCTGCCTAATAAAACTATGGTGAGGTAATCAGTTGTTGACAATGTGCTTAATGTAGAAGACAATAGCGAAGAGAGTGTAGTCCATTATTTTAGCAACTAAGACAGAAGAGAGAAAGTTTGTTTGTAGCTTGATTATGTTATTCGGAGAAATGGCGTCTTAGGTATACAGGGTTATTTGTAAAACATCAACAACCTCGTAGGGGCTGATTCTGGTGCTCAAATAAAATAACTTCTTCTATGGGACCAACATTAAAATAAAAAAATAAAATTCACTTCTCCAAACAAAGTGTTTGTAATTTTTTTTATAAAACTGTAACTGGCTCACTCTACGCTTTGGCTAAAAGTAGAGTTGTAAAGTGTTCGTCACGTTATAAATGTCTGACTAATATGACCGAGCAAATTGGACATTTTCTCAATGTGACCGGACATTTTGGACATTTATTGTCATTAACGTCACATTCACTTCTATTGACAAACTATGAAAAAAAACATTTGGTCACAAATAAGTGCATTATTATAAGAGAGAGGCTTTCGTAGTAATGATCTATAACGAAATGAAATTTCTAAAATCTGCAAATACTGTTATTTATTTAAGGTTAGGTTATTTCATTTGCTAAATTACACCTTACGTACAGGCAACAGCTCGTCAACCTACTATACTATAAGACGTCTAATTTTCTCAATTGATTTCAGACTTACATTAGTGGAATTCTTCTTTTTTTAAATTAATACTAAAAAAATATATGTGACCATCGTGACAATAAATGTCCAATGTGACCGAGCATTTATCATAGATGACGGACGCTTATAGCATATGACCGTCAATTTACAACTCTAGCTATAAGCTGTTAGTGGAGTGTGCTATTGAATTTAAATAAAAATAAAAATAAAATAAATCTGATGTCAGCTGGTGGCGGCCTATTATGGGTAAGTGTTTTTTTAAATTTCAATGTTGGTCCCATAGAAAAAGTTGTTATATTTGAGCACCAGAATCAGCCCCTAGGAGGTTGCTGACTTTTACACATAACCCTGTATATGTACAGACAACAGCTAATCAACCTGCCACAAAACGCCAAATTTTCTTAATTGATATTTATGATATTGTGTCGGTTTAAAGTCGAATTAAAGTTTAAAATCGGTTCAATGACCTTTAACTTTTTGGGTGGATTGACCTGCCGTGTACTATACTTCAGTGTAAGTTACATAATTGAGCCAATATTGTTGCAAAACAGTACCTACATACAGGATTGCCAAATCTTTAGGAGTGGCTCAGAATCAGTAACTTAATCGAACTATGCAAAGAACAAGGATTATTTTTTCATATTTAATCATTCCAATCCGCTGTTAAAAATCATACGCGTAGATAATTTAACTCATTCATGAAAAAAATGCACCGTATGTGCACTGTGTAAGATCCTTGTTGGCCCAGCGCCGTACCTACGCCTCTGTTGAATGACCGCGCGACTTTCGTAGTCTCTCTATCGACTTTATTTTCGGATATTTTAAAGTAAATTTTTTTCGTAACATACGATTATTAAAAATAATAACGATTAAGATAATGCTTCTTTATATTGTTCCCTAGATCTTATTTTTTTAAATTGGTCACCCTTTTGCAATGTAACCCTGTATAGGTACATACTAAAACACAGTTCTTTTAGAACTGCTAGTTCAATTTTAGTTTGCCTTAAGTGTGAAGGCACCTTAGCTTAGACCTTTCTGGCCATTATAGTGATTGACTGAATACAGACCTGTCAGGAAATGACGAACAGTTTCACGTTACAGCGAAAGTGATCAGCTAAAATGGGCTCTAAAAGATCTAAGTTTATGTATACAAGGCTATTTAGAGTTAACGGAAAACCTCTTAATATAAGGAAAAACATTAACCACAAAAATTATGGTAAATGTAGATTAGACATGTAATTAGAAGTAGATTTAAGAAATTATGGATTATTTGGATAGCATCTCAAATAATCGTTAGTTTTAGGGTTCCTTACATGAAAAAAGAAACCCATATATAATTTCTTCGTTGTCTGTCTGTCTGTTAAATTCATGAAGCACATATCCTTAGTAGAAAAGTCGTATTTTATATTTTATTATTATTTGTTCGACAAAATTTTCCACCGTTTTTAATCTGTACCTGTACTGTTTTAGTAGGGGAAAGAGTTGACAGGACTTGTCATTTCATACTAAATGTAAGTGCAAAATCGTTTACTAGTTTCGGAGAAAGATGGTTCGTATTGCTGCTCTATAGGGTATTATGCTCGATGGTCAAATTCAAATCATTTATTTGATAGAATTTAGTAACGAAATTATTCATGACCCTTTTTCTCAAGAACTCGTGAAGGTGTCAATTTTCAAATTAATATCAAAGATCTAGTTAGTTTGTCTGGGCTGTTTTAGCACTTAGCCTCTTAATTGGACCATTGTGCATGTTACCTGTTTTTTTTACTCCGACCAGCCCAGGTCATCCCAGAAAGTCAGCAACCTTTTCATATCAAATACTCAGATTTGCAATCGCTGGGAGCTGCGAAAAATCAACCTTTTAAGTCAACGCAACCAAAAGTGGCCAAAAGATGCGGTTGATTAGGCCGCATATTGACACTTGCAAAGAAATCAAAACCTATTTGGTACTTCTAGTCAAGGGCATCGCCAAGGGGGCAGCATTCAAAAAATTCAAAAGCCCGTGTTCTACCATTTGTTTCCCCAGGGTGTTAGAAAAAGATCGCGAAAGACGACCCAAAAGCCGCGTTCTCCTACATCATGACAACACTTCTTCACACACGGCCAACAAAACAAAGTCATTTTTAGCTTCCGAAAAAGTACAACTCGTCACCCATCCTGCGCATAGCCCCGACCTAGCACCCTGTGATTTCTGTATTTTCCCCAAAATCAAAGATTTGATGAGAGGTTTCACTTTTACCAATTCCGAAGAGGCAGTGATAGCGTTCAATCAGCACGTAGAAAACATGCCTTCAGATCTGTGGTCCTCCTGTTTTAAAAAATGGTTCGATCGCATGAAAATATGTTTAAAATGTAAAGGAAAGTATTTTGAAAAGCAATAAACCATTGATTTAATTAGTAAAGATATGGCTTACAAAACAAATCACTCTACTCGTTTACCATACATGACACACTAACGCCATCCATTAGAACTATCCTAAACTGTGTCGTAAACGATTAAACAGCAACACACCATGCGTTGCTTTCTATTATACCAAACGTTGAGATTACGAAAACCAAATTTCTAAAACAATGTAATTATGTTTCTTACTTAACATATATTCGACTTACCTGACATATTAAATATCGTACTTTTTATTAGTTGTGCTTTTGTCGTAGTGAACACGTCAAATCCTATCATTTTCCTAATTTTAACGCACCTTCGCTCTCGACGACAGCCGACAGCCGACTACGTCACTTCGGTCTAAAGAGGATCACTTTAGGGCCACGTTAGTGGCAACAGTTTAACATGCGGTCCGCCCTGTCCTTACGAAGTAATATATAAGTCAATGCAATAAACATAATATTTTGGTTATATCATGTTGTTTTTTAAGTTACGCAAAACTTATAGTGTGACCTACGTATAGAATAAGTGGTTTCAAGGTTATCTTAGATCTACGAGACACCCTCTTTATACAGTATAAATACGATCACCGACCATAACTGAACCGAGAAAAAAAAATCCATACAAATTAACTGTTTACATCGACAATTTTCACTTTGCTTCATTGCAATGTTGCTTCCATAGTAAGAGTTGCTTGTTCAAACTGTGTTATAACCTATAGACATATAACTTTACCCGTATACCTACTTTCTAGTCTCAATGTCATCAATCTTATCAAAAAACTCAGTTATTTCCCGCAACGTCAACCCACTCAACACTTCCCTCGTAGTTTTAAAGAAAATGAATCACAAAGAAAAACGAGCTCTCTTCGAGATTGTTCTGGATCCACAGCTGAGCCCTGATAGGCCTTGTTATGTCTCGGTAAACTATTTGTGTGCCATTGTTTTTTTTATACGAAGTAAAAAAGCAAATTATTTATTTTTTACACAGAGGTTCTTTGAATACTGTTTGTGACTCACATCCTCGTCATTATTATTTCAGACATATGACGTCCACTGCTAAACATAGGCCTCTCCCAGTGACTTCTAGATTGACCGGTTGGGAGCAGCTTCCTGCAACTTTTACCAGGGTCGTTTGTCCACCTTGTGGGTGGACATCCTAAAAAGCGCTTGTTGGTACGTGGCCTCCTTACTAGAACCTTTTCTGCTCACTGCCACTTCAGCTTCGTTGGGCTATAAAGCGACTTTTGTTCGTTTCCGAATCTCCTCATTTCTGATTCGATCTCGCAAAACACAGAGCATAGCCCTTTTATATTTCCATAGCACGCTGCGCAACCTTGAGCTTTCCTATGAGGCCCATAGTGAGGCCACGTTTCAGTCATCACTGGTAGTAACACACATTAGTTGTAGCCTTTCGTCTTTAAGCACTAAGGTATTTTGGACGAGAAGACGTTGTGTAGTTTCCCGAACGCTGTCCAGCCGAGTTGGAGTCGACCTTCTCAAAATTGGACCTACCCAACTGGATCACTTGTCCAAGGTAGACATATTTGTCAACAATTTCGAGAGTAAAGCTCCCAACTGATACTGGGTAGGGCGCAACATCTGACTAACGATTTTGGTAAATTCAACCCATAAAGATGGTTATTGGTTAATAAATAAAGCCACAATTAGACTAGTTTATTATCTACACTTTAGCAAAGGTACTAAAACTTAACAGCGGTATCCTTTTCATCTGTTTTTCTATTTGTTTATTGGATTTATCCTTCAAGTCTGGTATAGCAAACAGGGCGTATACACTTGCATACATGTTGACGATAGTGAATACGTAGAATAAAGTGTATAACCCCATGTAGTCCTCAATGTATCGGTAGGTATGTATGTGTAACAATTTTATTATTTGTCCGTATGAGAACAAGATTCCAATCATGGTGGCGCGGATCTGAAACAAAAAATATTTTTTTTAAAACCGGACAAGTGCCAATAAAATATAAATAAACAAAAGTTGGACAACATCGCACAAATGCTCTAATCCTATGGTAAGTAGCCGAAGCACCTACGTTACAAAATCAGAAACTACGACTATATCACAACACCCAGACCCGAGACAATATAGAAAAATATGTATATACTGTGCCTATAGTTAGCTATCCCCGGTCTCCCTTACAATGTAATCGTATAAGAGTAGTATGCGAAGATAATATTTCAGTATCAAATAAAGTAATGGCGGGGCTTCATTACTATGCAGCTGACGTCAGGCTGCTGTTTTAGTGGATATTAGATCCGTGCATTTTGCAGAAAATTTCAGAATTTGATCGACGATCGGCGGCAATATACAGGGTGTTAGGTTAGATCCTATATAGCCGAAAAAGGTATGCTTATATTTCATATAATAATACTATGGATTTTCATTAAACTAATAACTTTCATTACCAAATTTTTATTGCACTTCCCAAAAGTATTTATTGAATCGCCACATATCCGAACATCCTGTATACGTGTACGTATGGATTGGAATAGTGCTACTATTGTGGGAATCCAGATAAAAGGTATTATTCAGAGATGTTTTTCCTTCAATACGTATTACCTGTTTTGGGCCGATTCTGGTGTTCAAATACTAGTACAATGACAATTTATATAGAACCAACATCGAATTCGCGCCATATTCGCCAGATCTGTTGATTTCTGCACCTAATTAGTGATGTGCAATAGATCGATTGTCTGCAATCGATTTTTGAACATTAAGCACCAGAGACAGCTATTATAAGATGTGCATTATTTATGGAGTACGTTACTCTAGCCAGGAAGTAGCTCCTAGAGAGATATGAGTGGAATAGATAATTAGTGTGTAATCATCTGTGAATGTGCGCCGCGTAAAAAAATTGTGTGTGTTGTCGTTTAGGGAAAAAACGAAAAAAACGATTCCTGCTGGAGTAACTTTGTTCCAGCAAGAAAATTCTAAACGATTCATCGGAGAGAAATATTGTGCATGGGCAGAAAGCTTATATTTGTGCAAAAATCATCATCATCATCTATACGGTCAATCCCGGTTGCGTCCAAAGCCGTTGCTTTGGAGCCCAGGGTCCGCTTTCCTTGATTTGCTCCTCCACTTCGCGCGGTCTTGAGCGTCTCTAGTTGTGAGATCATTGGCACGCATGTCAGCCCTCACAACGTCAAGCCAGCATTTCTTGGGTCTACCCCTTTTGCCAGGACCTGGCGGTGGCGGCATGGCCAGACATTTGTTTCCTACGTAGCTTGCCGGTTTCCGCAAAACATGGCCGTACCAGCGTAGGCGACTCTCCTGCAGTTTGTCTGCAATATCACGGACACGAAGGCTACCGCGGATGCGCGAGTTCCTCACGCGGTCCTTACGCGTGACTCCGCACATCCACCGCAGCATATTCATCTCCGTGACACGCAGCTCCTGCTTGTGTCGCTCAAGTAGCGGCCATGCTTCGCTGCCATATAAAAGAACAGTCCTAATGATGGACTTATAGATCTGTCCTTTAAGCTTAACCGGCATTCTGGGGTCACAAATGACACCAGTCACCTCTCGCCATTTGGCCCACGCAGCAGCAATGCGTGCTTTGACGTCGCAATCGATGTCTCCGGACGCGTGAAGTACAGATCCAAGGTATTTGAACTGGTCCTTGCGCTCGACCTTGTCTCCGCCTATGCGAACGGGTGTTGGATCTGTAGAGTTACAGGCCAGGTACTCGGTCTTCGCCACATTGAGTTTCAGACCACCGCTCTCAAGCGACTGCTTCCACTCGTTCACCCGTCTCACCAGCCTGCCCCTGTCCGCGTCCACCAGTGCGATATCGTCAGCATACATCAGCAGCCATGGTGGCTGCTCATGTGAGTCTCTGATGCTGTCTGACACAACGTCTAATATCACACTGAACAGAAACGGACTGAGGACGGAACCCTGGTGTACTCCGACGGTGATGGGGAACGGTTTGGTGTCGCCAACAGCGGTCCGAACCATAGAATCGGAGCTGCGGTACATGTCCCGAATAATGTCAATATATGCCTCGGGGACCCCTTTGGATCTCAGTGCCCACCAGATCACCACTCGAGGGATACAGTCGAAGGCCTTCTGCAGATCAAGAAAGAGCAAGTGCAGAGGCGTGTTCTTCGCCCTGTATCTCTCCATGACGGTCCTTAGGGCGAAGACAGGGTCCATAGTACTGTTGCCAGGACGAAACCCATATTGACACCCCGAGACATCACACTCCTGTCGGATCCGGGAGTCCACAATCCGCTCAAGGAGCTTCATGGTGTGGGACATGACCTTTATACCGCGGTAGTTGCTGCACTCTTGCACTGATCCCTTGCCTTTGAAGACTGGAGTAATAATACTCATTCTCCATTGGCTCGGGATCAGCCCGCTTAAGAGTATGCGGTTGTAAAGGTAGGTTAGGATGTCCATACCAAGAGGGCCCATCGCCTTCCAGGTTTCGATTGGGACTCCATCGGCTCCGACAGCTTTATATATATTTGTGCAAAAATGTGCCCCAAAAATATAATATGTCCGTCTTCAGGTTTTCAAGATATTGCATTTCCTGCAGGAGTAACGTTTTGCAGAATCGTGTATCTCTGAAACCATTGTATGTGCGCCTGTAGTATAAACATACACGAATAGCTCTTGATTTGTGCGTATTTGTGACCGAACTATATTTAAGAAAATATTTATAAATTTCAAGCAAGCCTGCTTTGTTTTAGTTCCGAAAAATTATGCTATACTTTGTAGAGAACATACTTGTACACTCACCTCAAAATTATAAACCTCCACCATCACTACATTAGGCAGCGCCCACACTGCCCCATATCCGAAGACTAAAACCCCCAATGCTGCTACTGGGAGCCATCGCAGTGACGTCACTGTCAAGTCCATTTGCGTGTACACTGCTAGCACTCCCATTGACAGCACCATGCTGGAGTAACCTAAGGTCATGAGGTACTGGAATCAAAAAAGAAATTCTAATAATAGTGATGATTCGCTAGATGATAAGTCGATAAAATATGCATGTGAAACGCTCACTTCTCAGATTATAATTTATTGATATCACAACACTCGTTAAAAACTATTAAATCGTATTTTATTCACAGAAACACTACACGAACACACAGGGGCGTGCATTCCATATAGGCTATTATGCAGAGCCTACCTTCATAAAAAACCGACAGCTAACCATAAATATTAATTACGTATTCAACAATAAACAATAAATATTCTGTAACCATTTTGTCGTCTAACTGTACTTATTCCTTACTAAAGCGCGCAACTTAGATCGTTTCTGTGCAATTTAACCAATGTTAGGCTGCCGCGAGATCGCCTGCTGTTTCACGCAAACTTACTCAATTTTCACTAACAGCCTACCCCCATCTGAAACCAATGCACGCCCCTGCGAACACACACTTCTACATATACTATTCACTACTTCTGCGTCGTCTCTCAGGTGGTAGCAGAATACCAGTATCTTGCTCCAAGAGCAATTTTTTACTGAGCTACCTCCCTTTCGTAATGCAGCGGTACACACACTATCTACTCGGTTTAATTTAAGAAGTTTTTGGCAATATTTGTTTTTATTTTCGTGTTTTATTTGTTGTTAATCTGTATTTTATTATTTTCTGTCTTGTTTTTGTGTGTATTTATCTATCTACTTATCTAAAAAATAAGTTCTCAGTCGACTAATTGAGCAATTGGTATCTACTGAAAGTTTGGAGGGAATACTAAACATATAAGTATCGTCAATAGGCGCCAGTGACATTGAATAATATGTCTACAAGAGATTGTTCTTATTGATCGTCAAACAATAGGTAGATGACGGCACATATAATACTATTACGTAAAACCAAAACATTGATGAGACAAATCTGGCTTCAAAAACAACGCTTGATAAAATTCTACTAGCAAGCTAACGTCTTCTTTAGCTCAGTTGGAAGAGCAGTCGCCCGGATATCGAAGAGACGTGGATCAGAATTTCACCTGAGGCGGTCGATTTGTCTAGTGTAATACCTTCTTTGATTAAATATATGTTGACCTTAACCTCACCTTCCTCTCCAGAAAACTGATCGTTAACACGGTGAACAAGCTTCCAGCACAAAGACAGGACAGGACGAGCGTTTTGTCAGGGTCCGCCATCCTCAGCTGAAGCAGCGCCTTGTCTTTATTTAGGAACACAATGCTGCCACACAGCATCGTCGTTGTGTACAGAATAACTCCTATTTTTGTCTGGTCACGATAGATTGGGCTTCTTACTAAAATAAGAGTAACTTATTTATTAGGTTCTCTGTTTATATTTTTATTATGGCAGCGTACAGATGGTAGGACCAAAAGGCCAAAACCCACAGAGGCGGATGAATATGTAATGTTAGAGTTCTTATGAACTCTGCAACGCAAAGAGCGGTCGTGCCGCCTCCGCCTCTGTGGCCATCAGGTAATGGTAAATTAATCTTTCTATAAACATCAATTATAACTTTTTTGTATGGTGTACACTGAAGAATATCTGTCTATTAGATAGATGGATAGATAGATCCTGTCTATAAGGCACATAAAATACATTTAAAGCTGCCCAATTTAGGCGGTTTTATCGCTAGAAGCAAACCTTCAGGTAGACTTAAGTTCTACTCTGACCCATCTAAGGAACAAAGGATATTTACCAAAATAACTTAGATTGAGGATTAGCGAATTTAATCTCGAAGTATCTACTAACACAGTTTATGGCATTATTGTATAGCTGTCAGTTTTTATGATGTAATTAAGCCTTTGTCTTTAAATTTCTTTGATTGATACATAATATCAGACTAGAATAATGGTTGTTTAGACTTTAGGTTGTTTATCTGCTAGATAAACGTACTTCAAATCAATTTCAAAACAAATAACTAAAATCTCAACGTGCGAACCAGATTTTAGCCAGTTTCTTGTTTGTTTTCTGATCAAAGTCACTCACACTTTACACTCACAGGCATTTGCATGTTAACGAATTTCGCTCGAACGGAATTTTAATTTCTCTTGAGTATGCTGATGTAATTTGTGACGTCTATATATATATACGTCGGCTTGTATGTTACAAAAGGTGTCAAGTATATAAAATCGTTTGTTTAATATACTCCTAAACTACTACCGGCAAGGGGAAGTAATGATATACACAAGCTGGCAGCAAATTGAAAAAAAGCGGGCGGGCTTAGTGGCGTGTAAAGAGCCATTTGGCCTATATCCTCGGTAAATGGTCTTCAAACCAGTCTGAAAATGCCGGGTGTAGTCTTGCTATGCCCATGTGTATCATCTTCTTCGTCGTAGACTTTTAATATGACTCAAGTGTTAAAAAGCATGCGACCTGACGATCTTCCTGATGGACAGTGACTGTCGTCGCCCAAGAGAATTTGTAACAGGGGGTGTATAATTTATACCCAATCTTATAAAAACTTATATTAAAATAATAGAAGAAAATAGTGGAACCAATTTACGCAGCAGATCATTCCTTAATTTGCTTGCTTATTCCAAATCTCTTTACAATAAGGGTGACCTCTTTTACCACGAGAAAAATAAATGTCTAAATCAGCTCGTGTGTAAAACAAATAAACAATTAACGACAACTAAGTAAGTATTTATGATGCATGTTTTAATTAGCGAAACCATTTAGCATCCAAAACGCGTTCTAGACTGGTTTATGAATATTGCATTAGAGACAGGTTGAAAGCCCTTTCTAACCGCAGGTGTAATTTATCGGTGCCAGATGCAATATTTGGTCTGAAAATAACACGAATGTAAATTGCCATGTCACATCAGTCTACAGTTACTGCGTTGAATCCGAAATACGGGGTGGAAATTAAGTTCAGTTGTTAAAATTTTACCTGAAAGCCCCGAGAGGCTTCTCCTAAACCGATCAAATTAAGAAAAGCTCGTTTTTTAATTAATCTAAATAGGGAATTGAACCCGAGATCCTTTAAGTTCAAGGGAATCACCCCGCCACACAACGTCAATCTGTTATGTAGAATAGCGAAAAGCGTCGGTTTGATCTGGGGAACCTGAAGCAGTCAAGATTTTCTATCATTTTCTTCCATAAGAAATATCCTTTTTATTCTAGTGATTTAGATTTGTTTTCCATATTTGAAATTGGGCAGCGTTCGGGAAACTACACAACGTCTTCTCGTCCAAAATACCTCAGTGCCTCAAGACGAAAGTCTACAACCAGTGTGTGTTACCAGTGATGACATATGAAACTGAAACGTGGCCTCATAAGAAAGCTCAAGGTTGCACAGCGTGCTATGGAAAGGGCTATGCTCGGTGTTTCCTTGCGAGATCGAATCAGACATGAGATCCGTAAACGAACAAAAGTCGCTGACATAGCCCAACGGATTAGCAAGCTGAAGTGGCAGTAGGCGGGGCACATAGCACGTAGAACTGACGGCCGATGGGGCAGAGGTTCTAGAATGAAGGCTGCGTACCAGCAAGCGCAGCGTAGGACGTCCACTCACAAGGTGGTCAGACGACCTGGTAAGGGTCGCAGGAAGACGCTGGATGCAGGCCACTTCCAACCGGCCAATCTGGAAGTCAATGGAGGAGGCTTATGTTCAACATTTGACGTCCTATGGCTGAAATTATGATGATGATGATGATGAAATTGTATTTCCGTAACCGATTACTTCCGTACTTTTATGGAAATAAAAAAATACCCTATATACATTGATTTAAAATATATAAGTCAATGCCTATATAATATTAATCTTCAAAGGCAAGGGATCGGTGCAAGAGTACGGCAACTACCGCGGTATCAAGGTCATGTCCCACACCATGAAGCTCTTTGAGCGGATTGTGGACTCCCGGATCCGACAGGAGTGTGATGTCACAGAGTGTCAATATGGGTTTCATCCTGGCAACGGGACTATGGACCCTGATTTAGCCCTAAGGACCGTCATGGAGAGATACAGGACGAAGAACTTGCTCTTTCTTGATCTGCAGAAGGCTTTCGACTGTGTCCCTCGAGTGATGATCTGGTGGGCACTGAGATCCGAAAGGATCCCCGAGGCATATATTGACATTATTCGGGACATGTCCCACAGCTCCGATTCTATGGTTAGGACCGCTGTTGGCGACACCAAACCGTTCCCCATCAACGTCGGAGTACACCAGGGTTCCGTCTTCAGTCCGTTTCTGTTCAGTGTGATATTAGACGTTATGCCAGACAGCATCAGAGACTCAATTGAGCAGCCACAATGGCTGCTGATGTATGCTGACGATATCGCACTGGTGGACGCAGACAGAGGCAGGCTGGTGAAACGGGTGAACGAGTTGAAGCAGTCGCTTGAGAGCGGTGGTCTGAAACTCAATGTGGCGAAGACCGAGTACCTGGCCTGTAACTCTACAGATCCAACACCAGTCCACATAGGCGACAAGGTCGACCGCACGGACGAGTTTAAATACCTTGGATCTGTACTTCACGCGTCGGGAGACATCGATTGCGACGTCAAAGCACGCATTGCTGCTGCGTGGGCCAAATGGCGAGAGGTGACTGGTGTCATTTGTGACCCGAAAATACCGGTTAAGCTGTAAGGACAGATCTGTAAGTCCATCATTAGGCCTGTCCTTTTATATGGCAGCGAAGCGTGGCCGTTACTTGAGCGACACAAGCAGGAGCTACGTATCTCGGAGATGAATATGCTGCGGTGGATGTGCGGAGTCAACGGAACTCGCGCATCCGCGGTAGCCTTTGTGTCTGTGATATTGCAGACAAACTGCAGGAGAGTCGCCTACACTGATACGGCCATGTTTTGCGGCAACCGGCAAGCTACGTAGGAAACCAATTTCTGCCCATGCCGCCACCGCTAGGTCCTAGCAAAAGGGGTAGACCCAAGAAATGCTGGCTTGACGTCGTGAGGGCTGACATGCGTGCCAATGATCTCACAACTAGAGACGCTCAAGACCGCGCGAAGTGGAGATATAAATCAAGGAAAGCGGACCCTGGACTCCAAAGCAATGGCTTTAGACGCAACAAGGATTGACCACATAGATGAAGAAGAGAAGACGAAGATAATATTAAAGGACTTACATATCCCTATCACATTTAGAA
The DNA here is from genome assembly GCA_963576865.1 of Anania hortulata. Classification (NCBI taxonomy): domain Eukaryota; kingdom Metazoa; phylum Arthropoda; class Insecta; order Lepidoptera; family Crambidae; genus Anania; species Anania hortulata. Next base: position 3,109,747 of record OY756410.1, read on the forward strand.
TCCCCTTAGCTCTAGCTCTTTCACTTTCTTCTTTCAGACTTTCTAGTTCTTTTCTTAAACTCTGGTTACTGCTTTCCAGGCATTTGAGTTTGGTTATGTTTTCTTTAGTGGCCTGAAACATCAAAGCATTTTCTTTTAAAACTTAACAAACACTTAAACCGACTTCAGTTAAAAAGTGGTTATTTACCTCTTTGATCATAATATAACATTATGAAGTCGTGTACTAATGGTTTTGGGAATCTCCTCTTTCAATCAATAAGAGGTACTGATAGATAATAAACCTCTTTCAATTTCAATCAATAAGGGGTACTGACCTAAAATAAACATGGAAAGGCTGTCCTATACAAATAACAGCTAATTTTGTGGGCCCATTTGGAGCGCCGCAACAGAGAAAACTTATTTTGACCTATACTGCTCAAGAGTGCCTATCTTGCGGCTATTACTAATTTAGTTCCCTAAGCTCTCGCATCTGCATTTACAGTGGCCTACAGCGCCAAAATAACGATTATCTAAGTATTAAAGCCTTTTGGCTTTAATGTAATTTTACAGAAGCCAGTCCATATTAAAATTTATTTCAGATAAGTGCTAAGAAGTCATTATCAGACGGGCTAGTTTCCTAAAAAATCTAATTAGTCCGTCTGTTGGGTTAACAGAAAATATTGGACACGAATTTTTTCTTTTCTTAAATAACTGATGAAGATATATAGGCCGTTATAGTTCCGCGTAACGTCACGCCTTGCGACAATTTTTAGCCCGGCGGCGTGACGTCACGTGCTCCCAAACTTTGATGCGCTTTATCTTCGTCATTTTTTGTTTGATTGACAAAAGATAAAATATGCCTCTATTTTTTGATAATCTTACTGACGGACTAAATAGAATAATAATCTTGTTTTGACCCAGAAAAGAAGCCTATTGTGCTAATTTAATGACTCCTAATAAAGTTGACTTAAATTTTGACTGCTATGATTATTTTAACCATTAAATTCTCGATTGCCCACAGATAACGGTCAAAAAGCCTCGTGGGAACAAAAATATATATTCTACGTTACAGGTCAAAACAGCCAGTTGAGAAATAAGTGTTTTATATTTTGAGGAATTCAGTTAAACACTTTCATCTATAACCAAAAGAAATTTTTTAACAGTTTTCCCATAAGTTTTCAAATAAATTTATAAGCCGAGAAAAATTTCTTTTAATGAGATTACTACTACGCAAATGTTTTTAACAGCTGATTACAGCTAATTATAAGTAGAATGGTGTCTAACTGTCTGGTGAATCGATTGGAATTTGTTTCCAAAAAACTTACCTCCATCTTCCCTCTCATCAGCAAATAGCATGGTGATTCCAACATCACCAGCATCGACAGAAACTGCACTACCACCATTCCCACCAGCACATACATCAGGCACTCCATGCTCATCACCAGCTCCATCATATACCCAGCTGTTGTCATCACCATCAATAGGGATAGCGTGAACCCTTTAGTAGTGAGGGAACTGATCTCTCGGACGTATATCGGGATTACGGTGAAGAGACCGCCTATGGATATCCCGGCAACTACGTGAAGGGCTATTACGGTGGGAAAGTCATGTGGCAGGAATAGTGGAATACAAGACGCCTGGAATCATATAAAATAAATAAACCAATTAATATATTTATAGTAACTTCACCGATTTACGTTTCACAGAAATCGATGAGGACGATCTACTTTTGCAGGTTTATATAGCCCTATGAAATAAATGAATATAGGCACATTATTCCATTCCCAAAGTGGACAGACGACCTGGTAAAAGTTGCAGGAAGCCGCTGGATGCAGGCCACTTCCAACCGCCCAACCTTGAAGTCACTAGAGAAGTGGAGAGGCCTATGTTCAGTAGTGGACGTCCGAAGCCTGAAGTGATAATGATGATGGCAAATAATTAGTATGCGTCACACGACACTCCAATTATCAGGGTTTTGAAGTAGGTACCTAAGCAGTTGACAGTCCTATGTTACGCTCACGATGTGTCATACCAGACCATGTTTGCTAAGGGCGTCTTCAAGCACACCCAGACTCGTGTCGATAAAAGTTCCTTTTCTGAATTGACCCGAGCCAGGAAAACGGGTCTAGGAACTTATCACTCAAGGCTTGACAAAATCTAGTTTCTTTATACTGTCTAAAATCAGACCACCTAGAAATTGACATCGCTCGCAGAACTGACTGAACTGACAACCGTTGGGGAAAAAAGGTTCTCAAGTGGCGACCACGAATCGGAAGGCCTTCAGGCGGTGGACTGACGATCTGGTCAAGGTTGCAGGCAGCCACTGGATGCAAATGGCCCAGAGCCGCTAGCTGTGGCGTTCTATAGGGAAGGCACATGTCCAGCAGTAGACTTTTAAAAGCTGTTGATAAGATCCTTTTTTTCTCTCTCTGGACCTTCACCCATCAATGTTGGACTTTCCCGTATATATTTATTCTTATTATTATGTATGTATGTGCATTTAATATTTCTAGTTTTTATAAAATATTTACTTATGTGTATTAGTATGTAATGTTTATTCTAATTAGATTTTATTCTTATTTATTTATTTAAACTTTATTGCACAGACATTTAAAAAAAAGGTTGTACAAATGGCGGACTTATGTAATTTATTTCTAATTATTTCTTGTCAGTTACTTCATACTCCGCCAAAAACTTCACTATCTGCATTAACTCAAGGTTGACTGGTAGAGAATGCTATATAGCATTAAGTCCGCCAATTGTACCCACCTGTGCAATAAAGTTTAAATATATAAATAAGTTAACCATACTTCAACTCACCCCTTGCGCCAAATTGACCACGAAAATCCCCACTTTTCTTCCATGTTTGTCCACCACATAGCAGTAAATCGGCGCACTCACGATAGCAGCCAGGATATACGCTGTGGCATTCCACGGGATCCCTTCTTGGGAGTTGATGAAATGTCCTGAATGAGACGAGGAAGCGAGCTCCGTGGTCTCGACGCCATGAGTGAAGAACGGCAAACTGGCTGGAACAAGAGATTACTTTAGACTCTAACTTCATTCCTCGTAGGTTCTGACAAGAGTCCATAAGTTTTCATATTGGGCAGCCAAAATGGCGCAAAAAACTCTGTCATCTTTGTTAGCCTTTTCCACGGAAAATACTATTACAAGATAATAAAATTTATGTGTAGTAAGCTAGTAAGTGCTATTTAGATGACACATCATCCGAAATTATTGCCGAAGTTCGTCGTAATGCCAAAGTTTTCGTCTTGCGACTGTCTCCGCGAAAACGCATTGAATTTATATTGCATAGCAAGCGACGCGACGCGCGACGTGACCAAAAGTTTGGTAGGTGTGTCGCTACACTAAGAATGAATTATTCTCCGTCCGTGCGAGATTTATCAATTTGGTTTCCATGCGTTAGCAGGCACGCTAAAACGTCTAAATAAAAAGCGCTCTAGTCTCCGTAAATATAATTAAAAATACTTTGCTTAATTTGGTTATTCAATTAGTATTCACACTCGATTTGCGAGTCAACCCGATCGACCGTGACTAACCTAATTAATCAGTGGATTAACACCATTACCATGTTACGCAATGGACGTTATATTAAGTTTAATTGGCAAACGGACTGGGACAATACTATTATTACGCCAAATCAAAATAATAATGATACACTAATTGGTACAGCATACAACATAATCATCTAATATTATACAGGGTTATTCGTAAAACATCAACAACCTCCTAGGGGCTGATTCTGGTACTCAAATACGACAACTTTTTCTATGGGACCAACATTAAAATCGCAAAAAAAAACACGTCCCTATACTAAACCGCCACCAGCTGACATCAGTTTGTATTATCAAAATATATATCAAAATTGGTTTATAAAGGATGTAATAAAAATCGGCCAAGTACAAGTTGAACTCGCGCACCGAGGGTTCCGTACCAACTATGTAAAAAAAATCGTCTTTAACGGGAACCGAGCCTCGAAAATATTAACCGATATTCCGAGTTATTTCGTTTTTTTTTATGTTACGACATATTTTCGGTTTTTGGACTTTTGCCTTTACTTGTGCTTTAAGATATTGCTTCTTGCCAAATTTCATGATTCTAGGTCAACTGGAAGTATTTCATCATTCATCATCATTTGCCTGCCCTGTTCCCAGGTCATCTGGGGTCGGCGCAGTATGTCTTTCTCTTCCATGCAATCCGGTCACTCGTCATTGAGTCATTCACTCCCGTCTCAGTCATATCTCTCCTCACACAATCCATCCATCTCTTCTTAGGTCGTCCTCTACTTCTCCACCCATCAATACTCATATCCATCTCTCTTCTCGTTACGTGCTCCTTTTCCCTTCTCATCACATGTCCATACCAAGACAAACGGTGTCCTTTCATCTTTTCTGCTACAGGTGCCACTTTCATACTTCCTCTAATATATTCATTCCTTATCTTGTCCATTCTCGTCACCCCACACATCCACCTTAACATTCTCATTTCTGCTGCATGCAATCGCTTTTCATCTACCTTCTTAATGGCCCAGCATTCAGAGCCATGTAGTAACTGGAAGTAGGTACCCTATGAATTATCATTCCCATGAGAGTGTCGCGAAATATTTTTTTTGCGGCATAAACGGCCGTATCCTTTTTTCAACCGACTTCAAAAAAGGAGGAGGTTCTCAATTCGACTGTATGTTTTTTTTTTTTTTTTGTATGTTTGTTACGCGATTACTCCGCCAATTATGAATCGATTTTAATGATTCTTTTTTTGTTTGGTAGATCATACTTCAGAGGTGGTCCCATATAAATTTTATCGAAATTGATTTAGAACTTTTTGAGAAAATCAACAAATATATACCCAGATAATATTTTGGTTGTGGTTCTTGTTATCTATCTTCGACAAATATGAGCCGATTTTGATGATTTTTGTTTTTTTGAATAGCTTATACTTCAAAGATGCTATGATAAAAGTTTGAAAAATAAAAATCACCCCTAAGGGTAGGAAAATAGGGGATGAAATCGGTGTTCAGCAGTTAGATTAGGATTTATCACTAAAAATAGATGAAATAAGTAAATTTTATAAAAAAAAAAAAAACCGACTTCAAAACACTGAAATGCTAAAAATAATCCTAACACTTAAGTACCTAATCAGTTACTTTTGGAGTCGGTGCAAACAAAAACATTGAATCTCTCATCGGCTGGCACCGACTCCAAAAGTATCTGATTAGGTACTTAAGTGTTAGGATTATTTTTAGCATTTCAGTGTTTTGAAGTCGGTTTTATTTTTTTTTATAATTACGTTAGAAGATTGTTTTTTTCAGCTGAGGCAGCTTCACAGCACTGTAGACTTGAGTCATCCTCATAATCATTTCAGCCATAGGGAGTCCACTGCTGAACTTAGGCCTCCCCCAGTGACTTCCAGATTGGCCGGTTGGAAGCGGCCCGCATCCAGCGGCTTCCTTCCTTCGTCCGGCCTTCCTTGAGTCTAACTTGCCACTATGCTTGGCGTTTGTGGACTATGAGTAGGCCTTTGATTGATCTGATTGAGTATATGATTTTAATTTTAACTCGATACCTCCACGCGATTCCAAAAAAGAGGACAGACAGACAAAGTGATCACATTATAAGGGTTCCGTTTTTTTTCTTTGGAGATACGGTACCCTAAAAAAGTATATTGCTTAAACCAAGTAATCAGCTGCTCACGAGAACAATTCTTACTATGAGATCAACAAAATATAAATAGTTTTTTTTTATATCCGCTTTTTATCCAGTCACTGCCAGCCATCTTCCTAAGGTCGTCAGTCCATCGAGCTTAGGGACTCCCTCCCTACACAACTAATCTATTGTTTGTTTTTAGCCATTAATAAATAAATAATCATTGGACAACATCATAAAAGTCACATTGCTCTGATCCTATGGTAAGTAGCTGAAACACTTGTGTTACAGAAATAACGACGGTACCTTAACACACAAACCCGAGACATAAGTAATTTTTATACATTGGCCAACCGGGAATCGAACCCGGAACTTCAAAGGTAAGAACACCAAGTCCGGTATGCTCGCCTCTCTGCTACGGAAGTCAATTAATATCGACACGAAAAAACGTTTCTAGTCTATTTCGTCAGCTCTATTTAGGAAGCGTCCACGCATCCCTACGGCCATAATCATATTAAATGTCGCAATTGGGTTACTGCGTAAATTCGTCCGGTGCCGCGATTGGACCAAATTGGCCATAAGATGAGTGGAGTGGTGGACTATTAGGATACAGGTAGGGGAGTGCACAAGTTCGAGATATTTTGGGACAACAAAACTTTAATAACTTAGTTTAAACAATTTTAAACACAATTTTATGTGTATTTAACTTATCAACACGAAATATGTATATGCCTAAACAAGAACTGATATTGGACAACATCGCATAATATATTGCTCTGATCCTATACAGAAATCAGAAACAACGACCACAACACCCAGTCCCGAGATAATATACAGGGTTATTTGTAAAACATCGACAACCTCCTAGGGGCTGATTCTGGTGCTCAAATACAGGAACTATTTCAACGGGACTAACATTTAAATCGTAAAAAAAAATTCACTTCCCCATATTAAGCCGCCACCAGCTGACATCAGTTTGTATGCAGAAGTGAATTTTTTATTTATTTCAATGTTGGTCCCATACAAACAGTTGTTGTTTTTTTAGCACCAGAATCAGCCCCTAGGAGGTTGGCGAAGTTTTACAAATAACCCTGTATAAAAGTTATTTTTCTAGATTGACCAACCGGTAATCGAACCCGGGACACCAAAGGTAGCGACAATCATCAAAATTCGTTCAATCAACTTATCAGATAGACAGACATAGTAACTTTCGCATTTATAATATTAGTATGGATTCTGTGATCGCAGTGACATGCCAAAAACAGTCATGTCATTTCAGTATGCAGCCGTTAAGTCAAGAATAATTTAAAATGCAAACTATGCTTACATCTTGCTTGGAGACTGAAGTGCCCTGAAAAAGCGTAACTTAAGATTGCGCGCATAATTAACGTGGCGACATGTACTTGTATACTCCTACGCGATTAAAATTCTAATAAGACTAAAACTAGCTGTTGCCTGCGACTTCGTTCGCAAGCTCTTTAATTTATTCTTATAGGATATAATGGTGTTGGCACGCAATTTTGTCCACGTAGAGTCTATGATACTGATGTTAGACATAAATTAACCACAACAAAATAAAGTAACCTTTATTTATTTAGACTTTATTGGACAGATTAAAAATCATACAAAAGCTGGACTGATTGCCATGAGGCATTCTCTACCAGTCGACCATTAGGCTAAACAGAGACGTTTTGTGGGCGGTGCGATATAGGCGATACAAATTCAAATGAAAAGTCCATGTTAATTATTTTTAAACGCATAAACTACATACCTTTGTGCTGTTTGAAAATATAATCTATCCATATTCTGCAATATAAATGATTTATTTAATTATCTCTGTGCCAAATTTCGTCTAGATCCGTTCATCTGTTATTTAGTGATTGAGTTAACAAAAATCTTTCCACCAAAATTTATAATATCAGTAAAATGCAGGATAATTACTATAATTAATAGAAAATCAAAATATTTTCAAATATTTTACCATGATTGACGACCGTCTTTATCTAGTGGTTCGCACTGAAGACTAGGAAGAAAGGCGGTCGCGGGTTCGTATCCCGCAAGGGGCAAGTGGATGTACACGATCATTTCAACACGGATATCCAGTCGCCATAGTTAAAGTAAAATAAAGCATGCCTAAATACGTCCCTCAGCAGGGCACAGGCCTCACCTCAACTATGAGGTGGTTTGGGCCATGCTCCACCACGCGGGCCCAGTGCGGTGCGGTAGAGGGGTGACATAAGGCCAGTGACTTAACCTTACTGTCAGATGTTATTAAGCCGCCTTAAGGCCTCTGACCAGGCTTCTCCTTCAACTTTTAACGTGCTTTCCGAAGAAAGATGCTTGTCATAAACGTCACTAAATATGGCTGGAAAGGTCACCCATCTACAACCGCGGCGTAGGTTGCTTAACTTTGGTAATCACAACCAAAGCGCTGCGCTGAGTCACAAGCACAAACTAAAAAAATAGTTTGTAAATAATAAGCCAAGGTTCGCACTCGCAGTCAACCACGAAAGTGGTTTGCGAGGCTTAAATTTAAATGTATTTTTTTAACAGTGCTGTGCTTATAATTAATAAATAATAGTAAATAACGGTACACATTTTGCCATAGTAACCTCTGCATACTTTTAGGTTAAATAATTGGTTTGATTGTTTTGTTGGAAGGACTTCTTTGTTATTCATTTCATGGATTTCATGATTCCAAAGTGATGAGGCTTATCTCTGTGTGTTGGAGCTTTACAATGTGACTTTTTTATAACCGTAGACATTTTATTATAGAATTTTACTTAAAATTACAAACAACTTTAACATGGGATCAAAAGGTAAATCATGAAAACGACTATCTGCTGTTACATACAAGTATTCGATAACTTGATTGGTTGGTAAGTTGTTACTTAGTGAAGTCATTACTTCAGTATAGAATTATTTTTCTGAAAATCTAATTCTATAAATAGTCGAATTATGTACGTTACTTTGTAAAGTAAATGCTAAAGTAACAACAGTCAGTGTTTGATAGTTGTTTTCCTTTGGCAACACTCGGTTGCTGTGTTGCATTGTATGAGAAGATTCATAATCATCATCATTTTCACAAGACGTCCACTGATGAACATAGGCCTCCTCCAGTGACTTCCAGTTTGGCCGGTTGGAAGCGGCCCGCATTCAGCGGCTTCCTGCAACCTTTACCAGGTCGTCTGTCCACCTTGTAGGTGGACGTCTTGCGCTGCACTTGCCGGTACGTGGCCTCCATTCCAGAACCTTTCTGCCCCATCGGCCGTCAGTTCTACGTGCTATGTGCTCCGCACTGCCACTTCAGCTAATCCGTTGGATTGAGAAGATTAAGGATAAATATTCCGTTTTAATTTATACATACATTTATTAAAATGTATCTTCTTAGCATTTTGTCGAAATTTCAAAATAATTCTTTAAAAACAAGACATAAGTACATCACAAACTTTTAATTAGTCGTGTTTGACTTAGTTTGTTCTCAATTCTTAAGTAAAGAAATGGTGATTAACTTGGCTAAGAATTATATTTTGTGACAGTTCTAACTTCAGTAAATTCTTTGATTTTTTCACTATAAAAACAAAATCGTTCACTTGTCTATCCTAGTCTTGTCTCTACTGGTGTTAGACTTTTGTAGGGAGCTTGTTATTTTTCTCGATTTCAGTATTGATCTAATAATATGCACAAGTACGTTACTATACCATTTAAATAAAAAAAATATATATTTATTTATTTTAAAAAATCATGGTGGATGGTGATAAAATTGTCAGCACACTGTCAATATATTGCCTTTGTCTAGAAGAAATCACGTTTAGCTTTAAAACTAAATATTAACTGTAACTTCTTTGCACTATGTGCAATAACTAGTATGTATCTTTAATTTTTCAGAACACATAACAATCATTGTATTTATAGTGTACCAAATAACGTAAATAAAAACAGAGGATACTGAACTATACACAAGATATCACATTGCATCTATTCACCCTGTATAAAACATCGTGTCTCTAAGTCACATATCCGAAAATACAGAGAATTTATCAAAAGTTACAAACAAAATATCGTGTCCCCAAGTCAAATATCCTGAGTGCGAGTACATGACGTAGAACAGAACGACATGCGATTAGACAAATGCCGAAGCATAAAGTGGGTCACGTTACAGTAGCAGGCCAACTAACCTAATGGCCCAAGAATAGCTTGACCTTTTTCTGTATCAACTATGACTTATGGCCCTGAGAATGTCACAGTAAAGGGAGACAACAGCAGGCGCAGTCCCCACTTCTGTGTAGGAATGAGCTGGAACAGGCAATATTGAAACCTGTTACACAGTGAAACTGTAACAGTTCCTGTTATGCTCCAAAAACACGTTTAAAACATGTTCGTTTAAAACAGAAGTTATATGTTTACTTTTAAAATGAGAATGGAATGAGCTGGTTACATCTGTTCCAGTTCCTGTCCTTTCTACTGGAACAGTTCCTGTCACCTGTTCAAATATAACGGGCTGTTCAATTCAAACTAAAGATTCATGTTGTTATTTTTAACAGGTTATTAACAGGTAACTTTTTTAAACTGTTAGGATAAGTCCTTCTTACTCCTGCTGCTAGGTGAGGAGACACGTTGTTACCACAGTGGGGAACCACAGGAACAGGAAAGTCAAACCTGGGACCCTTTCAGGCGAATAACCGCACCAAGACGCCAATGATGACATTCAGATTTATACCACTACATCTCAAGCACTTCGAGTCTACTGTACCTTAGTAAATAATACGTGGGCCATATGAATAAATGGGCAGCTGAACAGAATGATAAGAGTGGGGGTTGTTTAGAGCTGACACGAATGAGTTAAATTTACAGAATGAAAGAATTTTACTGTACCTTTAAATTATAAGATTCGTTGCATAATTTAAAATGGTACCTGTCTGTACATTTCTGTCAGACTAACTCGACTTATTGACCAAACTACATATATCGATACAAAAAAGTAATTTCTAATCTATTCGGCGTATTCTAACGTAACTTTAATAATTCCTCTCTCATTAGCCTAAAATTCTATTGATTTTGCTCTCATGTTAAAGCCTATTTTGTACTGTATTCGAGTGGTGACTGATTACTGATCAAGTTACCAACCACCAATGAATTAGCTCGATTAAAGGGTAAACTAAACCACACGTCTAAATTGTTGTTCGAACAATAATTAGTATGTCATACGACATAATTACTCGCCCAGACTCAATTAGATTTCAGACGTTAGAAATAATGGTATTTCTGTTTTGAGAAGCACATTGTCAGGTATAAACTTACCCAGAAAAGACAGCAGGACCTCCTTCCACACACTACCCTTTTTCTCTTCAACACTGGGGACAGTGTCCCCATTTATAACGTACACCATTTTGACTAAACATATCACTACTTCTGCTGCTGCTTAACTGAATCTTTTATATAAACACAAAGCCACTCTCAGCACTTTATCTAGGGAAATAAAAGTTGACGCATAGCTAACAGATAAGTTTAATATCTTGTTAAATAAGTATGAATAGTAGGATTTCTTGTTTTACAACTAGACACAGTAAGGTAGCGAGATAGGTATTGTCAATAACGAGACGTGCCGATGCGAGCGTGTCGAGTGGTTTATAGACGAGTTTATAAATGACGACTACAGAGTCACGATGAGTTCACATGGAGCGGTTTGTTCCTTAAATGACATTTATCTGGTACAGGGAACAGGGTTTAGGTTAAAAATTAGACCATAATATAAATTAAATGATAGCCTGTAAGGTATTTATTATATAGGCATTTTATTTTAGTGTCACCTTTAATAATAATAAGGCCTGAAATACTTATTATATTATTATTATTGTATCTCTTCTCCGGCGGCCGGTCCTTTTGGAAGGCGTTCATGGGGATACAAAAATAATACGAAGAGGCCCCTTTAATATATGATTTGGGATATGGACACCTAGCGGATACTATCTCTTGCTGCACTATTGAGAAGATACGCCAAAGACAGCATCCGCTAGGCACAAGGACTATAAATTGCAGATAAGATTGAAACTATACCGGTTCTATGAAAAGGAAGTTGATGGACTGTTTGCCGCGATATTGATTGGACAATGGGACGCCAGCCTTGTCAAATGTATCATCTCGATAATCATTAAGGCAGACGGTGACTCGCTGCTCAGTAAATATGCCCAACTATTAAATCCAAAAGAAGGTAGCGAAGGTAGCAACACCGGTGTGAGATGCTAAGGTTATAGATATGAGTTAGCCGGACGTACGATCCCTGTGTTAAACGCACCATTCAAGCCCCCGGCGCTATGCCAATTTTACACTTCCAATCTAGAGCACAGGTTCTGCTCTTGCAGCACCACTTTTGGCCGACCAGTTAAGGCGAGGGCCAAAAAAATACAGGGCCTCCGGAGGATCAGGGTCCAAGGTGTCACCACTGACCAAGCTGACAAGCTGGGGGCAGCTATTGGCAAGTAATAATTTAATAATAATAGTAACCCAACAGGGGTTATTGTAATTATTAAATTATTACTATCCTAATAAAGTCGTCACATATGAATCCCACTGAAGCCATTGAAGTAGCGGGTCTAGCGGTCTAATAATGTCTGTCGCAAGCAATTGACCAAAATTGATTTCATTCGTTCGATCAATTTAATCAAAACTATGTTTTGTGAGTCATACCTTTACCTTTGCCTTTTTTATTTATTTATCAATATGGCACACCAACAGAATTTTATATTAAAATAGTACTATAAAAGTTTACAATAGTTATAATTGTATGTGCCATTAGGGGTCGTCCACATATTATTACTTACGTCACGGTCATGGGGGGAGGTCATGTCACATTATTAGGAAAAGATTAGCCGAGGAATAAAACGACTAAGAACCTAATCTTAAGATACAGAGAGGCTGAAAAATTTGAGTGCCCTCCAAAAATTTTTTTAAAATATCTTCAACGTACAGAACTTGACTTGTTATAGTTTTGTTAAAAGTATATAACCTGGCCTGTTGTTTTGTCTTTTTAAGTTTTTTGTCAACTGCCTCCTTTGATCCTCAAAAAGGTGGACATATATGAATTATTAAATTTCTTGGAGAAGTAGATTGTTTAGCCAAGCTAAGCTTCACAACAAGAGTTATCTATAATGCATCTTTTCAGCGTGATTGGCGAAGTGGCGTGATGATCTGCCTTGATCACAAGGAGCCCTGGGTTCTATTTCCTGTCCGTGTGTTTTTAAGTGTGTTTACAGTCAAGCGTAAACCGAATAGAAAAGGGGACGAAGCGCTAGGGAAGACTGCAATGCAGCGACTATTGTACTAAGTTCTCTGCACACACAATCGTTAAAATTGCCCTCAAGTAATATAATATCTTTAACGTGAAAATTTTACCTTAAACTTTTCAATCAAAACTTTCCCTCCATTCTAACAAAAAAGTTTTCATAAATTACTTGGGTATTTGGTGATTTTCCTTCAATATCGTAAAGGTCGTCTAAAAATGGGAACTCAGGTTTTTATTTGTAATCTCTCGAGGCAGCTTTGCCTAAGTCCTATCGAATAAATACGAAGAATGGGCGGTTGTTCTAAAAACTGTTAGAACACTTTTCTGGATTATTTGAATTAGTATAAAAAAAAAACAAATAGGTAAACGTCGGCGAGCAAGTTAACTTAACCCTAAAACATTACGTAAATGCATTATCTGAGTACCACTGAGGTCCTCATGAATACTAAAACATATTCATGAATTATGTTGTACATGTAAAATGTGTAATTCGGACTACGTGAGGAAAAATTAAACATCTTTCGCTCAAGACGATAACATAAGCTCGGGGTAAATTTAAAAGTCGCAATCAGCTTAATGTTTTGGTGGACTTTCGATTCCGATGTCAGTCAAGTGTCCTTCTTCATCGTATCATCATGACTGAGGGTCGTTAGTAGTGACCTCTTCGGGCAGCATGGTTGTCGTAGTTGCTCAGAAACCCGGGTACTACTTCTGCCCACCTAGCATGACCACCAAAACACGATTTAATATAGCGATTTATCGACACCAACTGCAAAAAAATTATAGATGTAGCCGCCATATTGAATTGCCGTGCCGGTGACGTCACATGCTATGATCGCTGTTTCGATAAAAATTCAATATGGTGTCTATTCATCATATTGAAAAAAACCGTTGGCCACCAAAACACGATTTAATATAGCGATTTATCGACACCAACTGAAAAAAAATATAGATATAGCCGCCATATTGAATTGCCGTGCCGGTGACGTTAGTGGTCATGCTACGGGGGATAGTGTGGGTCAATTTACAAAACGACTTTTCTAAATTAGCTCGTGTCTGGGTCTGCTGGCAGACGCGACTGGCAAAACTCATTGTCTTGTACCTCGTAATACAAGGATGTGAATACCTTACACCGAGACTATGACCAGTATGTTGTCTGGCCCATATAACTTTAATAACCAGCGCTCTCGAGGCCGTTCTTCGCACTGCTTAGGTGACGGATACATGCTATTGGTTGTACCTTTTACCATATCCATCATACGCATTGGGAGATGCCTTGTCTCGCAGTGGACTAACGTGGGCTGTTTCTAAGGAGACGGAGATCTGCTCCTACTCCTGCCTTTCACATTTATTCTTCTACTACAGGCCGTCTAGTTTGAGTGCGATACAACAAGCGGCACGGATCTCGAGCGCTTTGCGAAAGATGCGCAAATTTACGATTACACTGCCAGCCGGGATGGGTTGCTTGCTCCGCGCACACGCGTCTCTGATACGATTATCGTCTCGTAAGATGCGCAAAGTGATCCCCGCTCTTTTCTCCAGCGTTCAAGATCCGTGCTGGGGATTGTACTCATGTAGGGCGGGAGACGCTGTCCAGGACGGTGCAATGGTAGGTGGTGCAGTGGGGAAGTCTAGCACACCCCTACTTAATAATTATGCGCCAAACAACACACAGACTGGCATAGTCTCAAAGTAAGAAACTAACATCCCTGTGTTACCAGATACCAGACAATGTATTTTGCCAGGGAAGGCTTTCAGCACACCAAGACTCGAGCCAATTTAGAAAAGATCGTTTTCTGAAAAGGGTTCGTTGCGTTCAAGATGTATTACCACACCACTATATTAATCACATGGATAGATAGACGAGCATTTCATCCTATTGAGATCATCTTAGATATTTTTCATCTGCGTGATTTATACTTAGCAAATTCGAATACTATAAATTTCAATAAATATAAAGATCAAGTGCGAGTCGAACTCGCGCACCAAGAGTTCCGTAAAAACTATAGCTACGTAAATAATTCACCTTTAAGGGAAATCGCGTCTCGAAGACATTTACCGATTTTCCGAGTTTGTTGAAAGATTTTTTTATGTAACAACAAATTTACGGTTTTTTGACTTTTGCCTTTACTTGAACTATAAGACATTGCTTCTTGCCAAATTTCATGATTCTAATTCAACAGGAAGTACCCTACGAATTTCGATTTCCTTGCGAGTGTCTAAATATACGTTTTTTGCGGCATAAACGCCTGATGTTTTAATTTCAACTCGATACCTCTACGCGTTTCCGAGATAAAGGATCTTGACAGACAGACAGACAGACGGACAGAGGGACAACAAAATGATCCTATAAGGGTTCCGTTTTTACCTTTCGAGGTACGGAACCCTAAAAAAATTTGGAGTTAAACGCTGGCTTCGACACCGAGAAACACTTGACATATTTCGACAAGTCAGCTATTATTCTCGGTAGCTTAGTTGGAGAAGCACTCGCCTGACACGCGATAAGGCGAGGGTTCGGTTTCCACCTAAGGCGGTCTTTTTTTTCAAGTGTTATGTTATCTTAGATATTAAAGCTTCAGTTATTGTTTTATGTACCATGGAAACAGTTTAATAATCACTATTAGCAAAAGTTATAAGATCTCTTCAGATAAATCATTTCCAAGAAAACCGGTTTTAATTGAAAAAGTTCTGAAGACACGAGTACTAAGAATTATGTGTGTCGGGAGGAAGTGAGAATTTAATAAGGCTATGTATACACCCCTATTTTTTATTAGTAAAACAATTTACCCCTTGTAAATGGGAGTAACTTAAAGAAACATAGGGTGTAATCTTTGAAAAGAGCGCAGCATAGTAAGCTAAGCAGGTTTAAAAAAATAGGTTTTACGTTTTTTTTATCAATCATTTTATCAACTTATAATTTAGTATTATTTAAGGTCACCCCAATGCTATGTAACCTTATAGACAATACACAAACGATATTATTTAAAAAAAACTTCTGTGAGAGTTCACTTATGAACTTTTCAAAATTGTGGGCTATATTATGAAAGTGGCAATGCTGGGAGACGCCCTTAAAAAAAACATTAACTAGTACTTTATAAATATCTTCTGGACCATTCCAAAAAATTTTGTGACATTTTTTCACAAGCATCTCCGTGCTTCGGAAGGCACGTTAAAAGTTGTTCCCGGCTAATATCGCTTGATACATAGGTAGTCGTGAAGTCTAGTCAGAGGCCTTATTCATCATTTCAGCCATGGACGTCCACTGCTGAACACAGGCCTCCCCCAATGACGTTCATTGGGGGCTTGCCAATACTCGCCACGCTTAGCAGGCGGGTTGGCAAGCGCAGTTTTTCATAACATTTCGCACGCAGACGCTGCTGCCTGTCTCGTGCTACAGGAATTAGTCGCCTCTTACGACACGCCTCCTGTTGGCGGTGAGGAAGTGTATTCTTTACGGCCGTCCCCACACGGCAGAGGCCTTATTAGGTCGGCTTTATAGCATCTTAAAGAAAAGTTTTGTCACTGGCCTTACTTTAGGTAGGTACCCCTACACTCGGCGTGCTGGAGTATGGCCCAAATCACCTCATAGTTGAGGTTAGCCTTGTGCCCTGCAGTGGGACATTTAAAAGGATACTTAACTTTATTACGCGAGCAAAGCCGAAGGCACAACTAGGTTCACATAAATCTAATTTGGCATACATCAATAAACTGGACGTGTCGTACGCAGAAGGTTCCGCATTCGATTGCTGATGGAATCCATTCAGGAAACGAAGTTTTCTTAATTGGCTCGGCCAAACACGCCTCTGGCTAAATTGTGTTTTCTTTAGTTAACTGTTCGGTCATTGAGTCAAAGGTTTATCTTGTTTATGTCGAATGCATAATAAAGTACTTAATCTACGCGTTTAGCGAGAGAGTCTTAGATTAGTTTTGTTGGAGGCTTCTGTTTTTGACACACTTTTTTTAAACGGCTTTTTAATTAGGCTTACCGTTTTTGAGTCTTGTGTAAGTCAAATCTATAGTAATTAAAACTTTACCCCCTTCTTATTGACCGATTTGAAATTTAGTACACGCCTTTAGTTTGGTGACAATCTGACAATACAATAGGCTAGTTTCCTAAAAAAATCTAATTAGTCCGTCAGTTAGATTAACAGAAAATATTGGACACGTATTTTTTCTTTTCTTAATCACACAAAGAACGATGAAGATATAGCCCGTTAAAGTTCCGCGTAACGTCACGCCTTGCGACACTTTTTAGCAAGGCGTGACGTCACGTGCTCACTTTGATGCGCTTTATCTTCGTTATTTTTTGTTTGATTGACAAAAGCCAAAATATGGGTCCAATATTTTTTGATAAACTAACTGACGGACTAAATAGATTATTCTTTTTTTGACCCAGGAAACTAGCCTATTATCTTAACTTCACTTGAATTGAAACTATGTAATCAAATCTTTGAAGTAGTTTTTAACCAACTACTGACTAGCTTATGGATAATTATTATGGCGCTGGGTGGAGTCCACTTCCAACCGGCTAATCTGGAAGAGCGTATAACGATTTACCGAATGATTTTTGACCGATCTAATCATTCACAGAAAGCACTGTTGTCAGAAATATCTGTTCCCATAAAGCAAGTTTCGCCGAAATCACTGTTGATGAAAGCATTGTCCGCAGAAAGATCAGTTTACAGAAAGCATCCTTAACAGAAAGCATTATTCATAGTCAACACTGAAACTTTGTAAGCAGTGTTGCCGAAAAATCAATAGTTAATTGGTTGGCAGCGATCGAAACTATCGCTTCTATCGATAGTATTGCTATTTACCGAGAATATTGCAATAAAAGAGATATCAATAATATCGATACTATCGATAGTATCGATAGAATCGATAGACTATCGATAGTATCGTTTTTCCTTCAACTATCGATAGGCTATCGATAGACAATCGATATTGACCTATCGAGCGGCAACACTATTTGTAAGTACCTGACATTCTGTGACAATACAATAATTTGACATCATCGTGCTAATCTGATGATAGAGTCAGAAGGTGGATAGTGGGACTCTTCAGTGACTACTATTAAAATCTTCGTGTTTACATACAAATACATGTAAAAGTGTGTTTATAGCTTTTATAAGCTTTTTAACCTACATATAACCACTTCACTGTAAACCAGCGCAATGGCTAGGCCCTTCACCTACGCCATCGCACATGCTGCCATTTGGTTAAGGAACCACTATTATTCCAAAATGTATAATAAGTCATGTATTCTCTTTTCCTTATTGTCTCCTTTAGTTTAGTTTATTTGTGATAAAATTATTATGTATGTGTTTATGGACCAATAAAAATAAATTTTAAAAAATCTATTCTAAATTCATATCTAAGTAAAACTTTTGAAGGCTTAGTCTCTTCTCAAATAAAACAACTTCTATTAGTGACCAAATAAAATTTTAAAAAAAACACTTCCATACGAAAAGCGATTTTTTTGCAATTGTATCTGTATTAAGTTGTAAGAGAACATTTAACTATTTAAAAATAATACTTTAGAAATAAAATACATAAAACTTTTTAAATATGACCTTATGTTAATTAGAGAAAGGCGTTCCTGTTAACCCGTTATACTAATGCGTCCATTAATGCTTAATAGGTACAAATATTTTTAAATTTTTAAAATATTTAAATAATGGTAAACAAGACGTTGCTAGTTTCCGCAGCGCAATTATGCAACTAACATTCCGCGTTTAACTATGATATTATAATTTTTTATATTATTGATATGGATAAAAGCTACAGGTTTTCATTCATTTCATTTCATAGGATAGCTTGTAAGCTATCCTAAGAAATGATAATAAATAAACGGGCCTCTACTATATTCATCATCATCATTTCAGCCATAGGACGTCCACTGCTGAACATAGGCCTCCCCCAGTGACTACCAGATTGGCCGGTTGGATGCGGCCCGCATCCAACGGCTTCCTGCAACCTTTACCAGGTCGTCTGTCCACCTTGTAGGTGGACGTCCTACGCTGCGCTTGCCGGTATGTGGCCTCCATTCCAGAACCCTTTTGTCCCATTGGACGGCCAGTTTGGATAGAACTGACGGAGTTCTACGTGCTATGTGCCCCGCCCACTGCCACTTCAGCTTGCTTATCCGTTGGGCTATGTCAGCAACTTTTGTTCGTTTACGAATCTCCTCATTCCTGATTCGATCTCGCAAAGAAACACCGAGCATAGCCCTTTCCATAGCACGCTGTGCAACCTTGAGCTTTCTTATGACGCCCATACTATATTATATATTGTTTAACAGTCAAAACTCTTCCAAACTACCCTTCGGCGACAGCTGTCTGTATAGTCCCTTTTTCTTAGCTCATATAATTAGATATACGCAGAAATAAAATCCTACTATTGTAATTAATAAATTAACACAAATTTATTTTTATACTAACAGTTCATTGATTTTATGTATAGTTTTTTAAAGACATGCCATGATTATTTATGTCATGGAGAGACAACCAATAAAAAACGGAATTTAGGCACCCATCGATCGATTTCAACCAAACAGAATGCATCCTACACACCATGCCCGCCCAGTCCAAATTTAGCTTTACTTTTGTCTCACATAAATCTGCAATGCCCGTTTTTAGGGGGTGGTGGTGACAGTGGACAGTGGCTTCCCAGCTTATTTCGAAGCCTACTATTTCTTCATCTTCATTCTCCGAGCGCGTTATTCCGTTCGTCGTCAGGGTATGCTTTACATCATCATCGTCCTCATCAGCCTTTGGAAGTTCACTGCTGGACATAAGCCGCTCCTATAGAACGCCACACCGAGCGGCTTTGGGCCGTTGGCAACCACCACCACCACCTTGTCTAAGCCCTCAGTAATGGGGTGAAAGGCCTGCCCACGCTACGTCTTCCAGTTTCTGGCCGCCAAACGAAAACTTTTCTTCCCCAACAGTTATCAGTTCTCCGAGAAATGTAGCCTACCCTTTGCCACTTTAGCTTTACAATCCGAAAAGCTGTCACTGACTTTGGTCCTTCTAGGGATCTCCAGGTTTTAGATCTTATCTCGCAGAAAAATGCCAGGTATAGCTCTCTCCATAGCATATATCTTCATATTTTCATCATACTTACAGAACTATTAAGCCCAAGTTCTGTTCTATGCAAACAGCACAAGCCGGTGTCTACTCCAAAACAAATCTTGTTTTGTGCGCGTTTCGGTTTTAACCGCCGAGAAGTTTTAACAAGCTGCATAATGGTGTTGAAACTTATTGCATCTGGCTTTTACACGGCAGGAGAAAGACCTAAAGTATATTTATATATTAAGCCTGCTTTTCTCAGTCTTTTTCAAGGGCAGACTCCTTACAACAAATATCTAAATGTGGGCCAAAATCAGACCCGAGACTTCTTTAAATATTTTTCGTTATTCCTTATAGCAAAGAAAATATATAGGGATCTTTGCATGTCATTGGGGGAGGCCTATTTTGAGCAGTGAACGTCCTATGGCTGAAATGATGATGGTTCATTATAGTTTGGGATTTGAACATCCACGCCGCGCCCCGTGAAATTCACCCTGAACCTCTAAAAACGTGCGGCCGAATTAATAAGCTCTTCTACTATTTCTGTTGCCGCTATAACAACAAATATTAAAAACTGAATAAAATGAGTATTAAGGGGAAGCTTCCATACAGCAAACGTGTTTTTTCCGTTTTTTGCTCGATATTAATAACGGCAACAGGTAATGGTACGGAACCCTTCGTGCGTGAATCCGACTTGCACTTGGCCGGTTTTTTACTCTTTTGTTAGCACTTTTTTTCTGTTTGGAGACCACAGGTTGAGAAACGTATTGGCCGCCAGTCGCATGAGACCGCGTGACAATATTTCCACTGCGTCTCCTTGTAGGCCTGATAAGTTACAGACGCGTTCACATCAGTCATGTCTCCATCAAGTCGTCGATCAGTTCCGTCAAAAATACAGGGTCTCCCAAAACATAGTATTAAGCAAAAGTCCAGATTCAAAAGCAACTAGCATCACCGAATCATCACCATCATATCAGCCATAGGATGTCCACTGCTTAACAAAGGCCTACCTACCGTCCTAACGCTGCTACCCTGGGCGACTCAGAAGCAGCTCTCACTTTCCTCTCTCCATACTTATTGTTGTGGGGCTAGGGCTGTATTTTGGGGCCAAGGGACTTTACGCTTACTTACAGCTAGTTTCCTATCTGACCTTATATTCTGGATATCGAGAGCGGTGCCTTACAAACACTTCTCGTCGTGTTCATATTCGAGCCGGATATCATTCCCGTCTGTTCCCAAACCTTAACAACTTTAGTATTAGAGAATTGACCTTTCCAATAACAGTACCGTAAAAAATAATCCAATCATGTAAAAGCTTCGCAAAATGCTTAGCATTCCAGTGTAAGAGGTGCCAAACGGTTTCCCTTCGTTTGCCACGTAATACCCTAATACAGGGCTGCCAGCCATTTGTTAGGAATGAGCAGATTTTATAGACTCCAGGGGAATTGAGGAAATAGACGGAGGAAATCAGTGGGACGGTATTCCGCGTTCCTTGTGTTAATTCTGTCAGACGACGTTTATAATTTCATATATTGTTGTATAAGGTCATATTAGAGTTCCGAACGTCCGTATAAAAAAACGGAAACCAAGGATCACTCGTGTGTTTGTCTATCGGTTTATCATAGCCAATTTGCTCCCGATCTACTTGACCGATTATGTTAAGGTAGATAAATAGATAGATACTCTTTACGAAAAAGTTACAGTTGACGTTTACTGAAAATGTTCAGCCATAGGACGTCCACTGCTGAACTAAGGCCTCCCCCAATGATTAATCATCGGAGGGGATTGCCAATACTCGCCACGCTTGGCAGGCGGGTTAGCGAGCGCAGTTCTTTTATAAGATTTCGCACGCAGACGCTGCTGCCTCTTACGTGCTACAGGAATTAGTCGCCACTTACGACACGCCTCCTGTTTGCGGTGGGAAAGAGTATTCTTTACGGCCGTCCCCATACGGCACAGGGAGGATGATGATGATGTTTGAACAAAATAAAGATGTCACTGAGAAGGAAAAAAAACAGAAATTCTGCAACCCTCCAACTATCTAAGTGCATTTGTCAGGCGTGTAGCTCCAGTTGGATCCGTGTGTTGAATTAATTACATGAGTATTACGCGAAATAACGTATCCATGCATACTATAACACTTGTGCTAAAGTTTGTTACTAGTTATGTTACGCGGCATAAAGCCAACAATGGGTGCGCATTTTGTAAGGCATTGTTAACGGCGAACTCGAAGTGTACCTATTGTGTAGATATACAGTAAGTATATGAAATAACAGACGGCGTTCCCTTCAACCAGTTTATCTACATAATTAATTGATTAAAATATAAATAGAAATTAACAAAATAAAGCACTAAAAAAACGCCTGTTTATAACCAAAATCGTCAAAACTGGCAACATCGCTTTTTTATCTTGCTCTCACGGTGAGAAAAGGGTATTTTTGAAGCATTAGAAATAAATTTCGAATTGAAATTCATTTCTATTACTCACGATTTTACGCATTTTTGAATCACTCGAAATAAGTATTATCTTGAAATCTTATCACTATTTTCGTTTTACGCAGAAAAAAATATGAAACGGAATGCAAAAACTTATTGATTTTAAAAACCGGTACTGAATCGCTTACAACGGAATGAGAATAAAATGTTATTATGTCAAATTTCTGTCAAACATATGTTTACTTGTCAATGTCATTCTTCCGTACTTTCTACTAAAAGAAGACGAAAAACGAGTGAATAGAACCACTCGTTGCAGAATTCTCATAAATTTTCATAAATAGTAATTTTAGGAATTCTCATGCGAATCTTACGATTTCGTATTCGAAATACGTCTCCAGACGTTCATTATATTTATGAAATTTTTAAATAAAAAACATTTTTATTCTAAGTGGGAATATTTTTTTAGTGTGTATAGACGCTAAAGTGTTATACTTTATCGTTTTCGCCTTTCGTTAGTTAACATACTGTATATCCGTAATCCGTAATATGTTTATTCAAAACTGAATATCATTATCATTTATTAGCATTTGGAAGTCCACTGCTGGGCATAGGCTTCCTCCTGGCTTCCAGCTGTAGGCCGTTTGATTCAGCCTTTCCGCAACCTTCACTATCAAGTCGAGTCACCAGTCCACCGAGTGATGCCTGCTCAAGCTGCGTCTTCCAATTCGTGGTCACCACTTGAGAACCTTTCTTCCCCAATGGTGGTGAGCTCTGTGAGCTATGTGGCCATTGCCAGCCATGTCCATAACACTGAGCTTATTTAAGAGGCCAACGTTTAAATCCAACGTCTCAGTGCCGTAATATAAGTCCGCTAGGCCTGGAGGATCAGAGAAGATATATCAATTAGTTTTTTAAGTTTTATAATAATTCATTTATGACATTATATTGTATAGCTTGAATTTTATTTATTACTTTTAAGATACTCCATGTAGAATTTTTAGTAATTGCCAATTAACAATCAATTTTATATGTTACATTTTATTTTTATTTGAAAGAAAGAGAAAGAAATAAAAATACACAAAACAATATAAATCAGATGTGTCGAAAAGGTGCCCGCTCAGCATTTGTCATGACTGCAACGGATGATTTTCGGCGGGAACCTCCCGACGCTGGAACATTAAGCACGCCACTGGCAGTTTTTTATTTTTTTTATAGTTATTAAGAAATTATTGTATGCCTATCAGGCGGAACATAGTGATACTACTCGTATTACTAATTTTATAAGTAACTGCAATAAATAACCTATGATCCACAATAAATATTTCTGATTCTGATTCTGTAGTTTCACGAACATCGTCCAGCCGAGTTGTATTCGTTGTGCCATCGTGATCCAAACTGCTTGCCTTTCTATTAATTGCTTAATCATTTCACTTACGCTACAAATAATAGATATGGAATAATAAATAATCTTAATAATTTTACTCCCTTAATAATATTATAACGCACGAAAAAACTACTGACCACGCAAACGAAGTCACGCGCAACAGCTAGTAAATAAATGAATATTGGACCACATCACACACATAGCTCTGATCCTCAGGTAAGTAACTAAGGCACTTGTGTACAACGACGGTACCACAACACCCAGACCCGAGACAACATAGAAAAGCAATTTTTCTGTATTAACCCGACTGAGAATCGAACCCGGGACCTCAGAGATGGAGACGCCAAGTCAGGCATTCTCGCCTAAAGAGTAGTCGTAGGTCGTCGGTCGTCGTAGGTACAGAGAAATAACACGTTACAAATTGTATGTAAAAAAACATAGCTAAATTGAGAACCTTTTATTTTAAAGTTGATAAAAACTGTCTTGTTTGTAATCCTATTATTATTATAAATGCGAAAGTTTGTGAGTATAAATAAATTAATTACTAAATTGTTTCCACAATCACACCAATTAGCTAGCCCCAAACTAAGCAAAGCTTGTACTATGGCGACTAGATAACGGATAAACATACTTATATACTTTTATAAACATCCATGACATAGGTACAAATGCTCCTGTTCATCACACAAACATTTGCCCCTTGCGGGATTCGAACCCGCAACCGCTGGCTTTGTAGTCCGGAGCGCGAACCACTACACCAGACGGTCGTCAAAAGTTTGTGAGTATGGGTGGATGTTTGTTACTCTTCACGCAAAAACTACTGAATGGATTTTAATGAAACTTGGCCTACAGATAGACCATAGCCTGGATTAACACATAGGATACTTTTTATCCGGGTAAGGTCAACGCAGACGAAGTAGCGGGCTAAAAGCTATCCTACTTCCTACTAATATTATAAATGCGAAAATAACAAAGTTGCGTAGAAAATCCTTTATGAATAAACTATAGACCACGAGAACGAAGTCGCGGGCAACAGCTAGTAACCTATAATGTTTTTTCTGCAATAAAGTGTATATACAAGGTGTCCCGTAAAGAGCGTGGCAAACGAAAACCATATTTAGAACAAAAAAGGCTCTATCTCCTGTTCTTGTTTTAAATTCTTGTTGCCTCTCTCTATATTGCATGCCAATTGTTTTAGGCTAGATGTGCGATGCCAAACGTATGTTCCATCATAATGTACCACATTTATTGCAATAAAGTTTTATTCTATTCTATTCTATTCAAAACTAGACTTCGTATAAACCACACCATTTTTGCACAAATTGCGATATTGAGTTGTTTTACTTAGATTTTTTTTAGAAAATCTTTATTTGTCTAAAAACGGTGCGACTTTCATTAGGACTATTGTTGAACAAGAGATAGAGCTTTTTAAGCTCTATCTACAGTTTTCGTTTGGCGCGCTCTTTATGGAACACCCTGTATATCTATCTACGTAGGTATAGGTTGCCTGCATTTTGTTTTACGTCAGTGAGGTTTCAGTTTTATTTTCAATTTTCAAGAAATCCCCATTTACCCCTTGCCCAATGGACTTGAACAAGTCTAGACGGGTAATTTTCCAGTAATGTGCTGGAAGTACTCCTATTTCAAGCTAGATACGAGCTGTTTACAGTCTTCAGTATGCGATAAATACGTGGTAGGTAGCGTGTTTCAAAAATACAGGATGTTTTAACATAGGGCATCGAACCTATATGGCATACCTATATTTGCAAGTACCTATGAAACATACGCCAATCGATAGAGAAAATAATTACAAATAACAAATACTCTTTGACAAAATGTCGTAAATGATTTATACTCTGTTCAGAATTTTAATTTGAATAAAATGAAAATGAAAATAAATATTACATGTTCAAACTGGAATTCTGAACAAAGTATATGATGTAAGACATTTTGTCAAAAAATAGGTGTTGTTTGTAATTATTTTCTCTATCGATTGCCGTATGTATCGTAGATACTTTCAACTGGTCAATAGGCTATTTGCCTTGTACCAAAATTTACTTAACTAATTATTTAGTTTAATAGATTGCACCATATGGAACCGAAACATATTAATAGTTATTAAAAATAATACATGATTACTGTAAAAAATACATTTTCGAATGTTATATTTTTATCGGTATTTTACATTGTCAAAAACACCAGCAACAATGACAGGCACGTCACCATTGACTAACTTTGTACTAGAACTGACATCCCAAAGCTAGATTATGCGCTACGCTCGCACATTGTATAAGTAGTGTGACCGTCGACGAAGGTTTTTAACATGCCTGTTCTAGTACTTTATAACTCAATGGGTATGTAAATGCTCGTGACGTCACGAACCAGTACATCGACGACTGACGGCGTTTTCGCTGGCTTTTAAAAATATAAATAATGAACTACAATTTTTTATTATTTTCAAAGGTTTAAAAATTAAAATTAAATTGTTGACGCTTTATTTAAATATTACCAACAATAATAACTCTGTTCCAGAAAATAGTCAAATAGCCTATTCAGAAAATAAAACTTCGATCTTTTTCTTAAAGATCGAAGTCTTGTAGCGAGCATGGATTCCATTAAAACTTTAAATACAGTCTGTTGGAGACCGTACGCGCGTACATCAAGAATACAGCGTGTTATAAAAACATACTGCCAATGAATTACATTAAAACTTAATCATTGCCGACTCTATTGGAGTAGTGAAGTGGTTATTTGCCTTAAGCACAGTGACCTGGGTTCGAATCCCATTTCGGGTCAATTCAGAAAATAAAACTTTTCTAAATTTGCTTGTAACTCCGTGCTGGGAGACGCCCCGAATGTCGAATCGTCAAATTAATATATGATTTTATTTTACTGGAAATATACCAACTTTTTACCTGATCTTAGAGAGAGTATCTAAAACTTCAAGATTGTACTTGGTCGATTCGATTGGCTGACTTTGCCCCGAGCTACTTCCTAACACTACACTGTAGGGTGACCAAACGATGTAAGGACATTCTTATACGGGTAACTAGTAAGACGACAGAATCATGCTATTTGTAATATGTATGCATATATATTTATTTTATGTTATACACACTACGCAAATTGAAAATATGCAGAAAAAACTCATTTAAATTCTTTCATTTCGACAGGAGCTTCTCCAAAAATTACTTACATATTCGGAAAGATTAGAAATGTTCGACATAATTACACTTGAGATAAGATGTAAACATAGCAACTCAGTATGTCCCCATAAAATAATTTAATAAAAAAATAGACTTCCTATCTTGCTTCTCTCAATTATATACTTTTTAACACTTCAAGTATAGCGTAACATCTATTTATAATCCTATAGTTCGCATGTGTCGTCTTTATGATGATAAGGTTGTAAAGACAATAGACATTCTGAACTCTAATGAAAATATCTTTAACAGGCAGATTAATTAGATCGTAAAGTAGTTTACATTTTTGTTTAGTTCACTGTTTTTTTTTGTTTTGAGAAACGCTTTTTTTTTTTTCAATTGATTCAATCTTAAAATCTAGCCATAGAGGCATGTTTTGGGCTACAGTTAGCACTTAAGTTCTATTACATGTAAAATCTATTTGTGACGAATGTATACTGTTTTGTTTTTTTCAAATAAAATAAAAAAAATATTCGCTTTAACAGGATATTATATAAGGTGTTTACCTTTACTATTAGGCCAAAATCGCAACACGAAAAAAAAACTTATTCTCTATACACTACTGTAAAGGTAAATAACTATTTTGTATGGAGAGATGAACTTTTATTTTCATTGTCATTGTAAATGTTGTTTATTTTAATGGGTAGAACAGTTAAAATCATTCCCTTGGTTGTTGCTCAGTTTGCTGTATTCGAGCAGTAGAATCATCACTGAAATAAATTGCGAGCGCGCAGGTAGTTTGATCATTGGTACCAATGCAGCTGGAGTCAAAGTCAAAGTCAAAGTCAAAAATTATTTTTTCAGTTTCGGACAGAAAATTGCCACTTATGAACGTCAATAATAACATTATTGGCCAAGTTATCAAGTAGTGAGTCATCTAGCGCAAAATGAATTTCTTTAGTCCTAGCCAGTCCTGAGAAAATAAAAATGCATACTCACCCTCATCATAAGTAGTAGCATTGGGTCTAGACCGGCGTTATCGTGTCCCCGCAGTCTGAAAGCAAGAATCTAGTTAGGTTAGAAAACACCGTGGAAAACTAAGGAAACACCGCGGGTACAGTCAGCGCGATGTGTAATGTGGTCAATGATTGCGGCATAAATCAAATTGTAGCAGTTGACGTACCGTTATTGACCATCCGCATTTGTTTTACCACTCTATTTAAAAGCAAATAAAGAATTTGATTTCCCCTACAAAGGAAACTACTATAGATAAAATGGTACTTCTAAAGCAGTGACAAGATAGTTAGCCATCCCTGTTAACGCTTGACCTTGCTCACCCTTTGCTTTAAACCCTGCCGCCAACTAACCAACCACAACCACCATCACTAGAATTATAAACTTAAGCCAGCCAGCCGACATAGCTCTTTGTATTCCAAAGCTGAAGTAGCAATGATCAGGAGACGTATTTTTGAAGCATTCGAAATGAATCTTGAATTCGAACACGAAAACAATTCGTATATGAAATTCATTTCTATTGCTCACGATTTTACGCATTTTTTAATAACTCGCAATAAGTGTTGCTATTAAATTGAAATCTTGTAATTATTTTCGTTTTACGCAGAATATATAATGAAACGGAATGCCATACCTCATTGATTTTAATAATCGGTAGTGATTCGCTTAAAACGGAACGTAAATAAAAAGTTATTATGTCAAATTTCTGTCAAACATATGTTTTCTTGTCAATGTCATTCTTCCGTACTTTCTTCTAGTAGAAAACGAAAAACGAGTGGATCCACTCGTTGCAGAATTCACGGAATGAATTTTCAAAAATAGTGATTTTAGGAATTCGCATGCGAATTTTGCGATTTCGTATTCGGATTGGAATTCGCATGATTCAAAAATACGTCTTCAGTCCATATCGCTCGCGGAGCTAAAACCGTTGGAGTAGAAAGGTCGAGAGAAAGAAAGAAAGAGTAGAAACTTTAGCCATTTCCTTTTTTTTAAGTACTATCTTTATTTAAAAAAATTAATCTCTATTTCCCTTGCTCATCGCATCACGCGTGAACGTATGGAGCAATTTTACTAATTATTTTTTTGTTGTGTTAATTATAGTAACGAGAAGGTTCTTAAGAAAGAAAATTGCCCAGAAGTTTCTTCGTGAATAAACTAAAGACCACGCGAACGAAGTCGCGGGCAACAGCTAGTATTACATGTTTTTGTTTTTGTTATTTATGTTTGTTTAAATTTAAAAATGTAAGTAATTAGATAATTAATTATTTGTGTATTGTTCTGTTCTGTTATGTGTCGTTGTGATGGCCTTTAGCAATAAACATTCTTATTACCCGACTGACCCAGAAGGGTAATATTTTTTTATCCTATCTTATCTTAAATTATACCACTATATTCAAATGAAAATGGAGGCGCTATTTTTGTAGCCGACATTACATTGAAGATATCGTCCTAACCACTGTGCAATAAAGGTGCGATTGCTTTTTATAGGATAATCGGTTCATCGTTTGGCGGATAAGGACCTTTTTCTCAGATATCTTTCCTTATAATAAAAAAGCTACGATTCCACCTTAAATCCCTACAAAATTACGTTACATTCACTACATATTCGACAAGCTCCGTAGCCGAGAGGCGAGCGTATCGGACTTGGTGTCGCTATCACTGCGGTCCCGGATTCGATTCCCGGTCGGTCAATGTAGAAAAATGACTTTTCTATATTGTCTCGGGTCTGGGTGTTGTGGTATCATCGTTGTTTCTGATTTCTGTAATATACAAGTTTCCGAATTACGATTTTTTTAATAGCTTATGAAGCCTATGACGTACTACTTTTTTATTATTATTATGAAAGCTTAGAGTCTAGCGCATTCTCTAAAGCTACTTAGAAACTAAGAAATTATCGGTTTAGATTTTTATTAATTTAAAGTTGAAAATTTAAATAATAACTCACTTAGCATAAATTCTCAATTTTAGGACAATTTTGTAATAACTACCATTAAAATTATGAGGCTGTTTATTTTATGCATAAATGCACAGCTCATAGAGATTGAGCTGCAAGAAAAAAAAAAACCTACTTTTTCTTTTATCCGGTTGCAACTTCAAAACTACGAAAAATCGTAGAACATACCTACATGTGCCGTGTGGTGACGGCCGTAAAGAATACACTTCCCCACCGCCAACAGGAGGCGTGTCGTAAGAGGCGGCTAATTCCTGTAACACGAGATGGGCAGCAGCGTCTGCGTGCGAAATCTTATAAAAAACTGCGCTCGCCAACCCGCCTGCCAAGCGTGGCGAGTATTATCAATCCCCCCAATGAAAATCATTGGGGGAGGCCTGTGTTCAGCAGTGGACGTCCAATGGCTGAAATGATAAAACCTACATAGGGGTGACTCAGATTTAAAAAAAAATTGACGTCATTTTTCTGGTCACCCTGTGGAATACTATTCTATGCGATGATAACTCTGTGGTTGTAATGGTATCAAAACATGGTTTTAAAATCTAATAAGTCCGGAAAATCATAATTTTAAAAAACCTACACCACACATGAAAATGTGTAATTTAATTTTTCTAGTAACATAACAACATTGATTTTAAACGAGCAATTCAAGTAAGTACATACATTTAAAATCTGAAAACGGCTGTAACGATTTTGACAAAATTTTGTATTTAATTTTCTTTGATTTAGATAAGGTTTTTCTTTTTAAGTCTATCTACATCGTTATATTCTTGAAAAAACGCAATTTCCCAAAAAACTAATCATTTTTTTAAACTATTTTGTAGAGCCTCTTAATATCAAACTTATTATAATTAGTTATTATTTAAACCATTTTAATAACTTATTTTACGTTTTAGTAAATTCGATTTCATTTTTAATTCGAATTCAATTTAGTAAATTCGCATACTTCTGTAATTGGCTTAACATGGTTGGTACTTAATATTCTTTGTAACACCTCTGTATACTATTTTAAGGCATATCAAGTTTTTTTTCAACCTACTAAATCCCACAGCTGGGCAAAGGTCTATTGCTAGGATCGCTATTAGCGATAAGACCGCCTAAATTGTACATCTTTCTGTAAAAATCATGTGTATTTTACTTGTATGGTGTGCAATAAAGAGTATCTATCTATCCCCTAAACTAGGTGTAAAAAGGATTGGTAGTATAGAATAGAATCGGAAACATCGCTATCCGCTCAAAAACTGATGTCGCAGATGTGGGCGAAAAAGCCACAAAGCTAAAGTGGGAGTAAGCAGGACACGTGTTTAGAATGAATCCGGATAGGTGGGCCTAAATCGTCGCTCGATATGTTCCTACAGACGGCTGTCGCCGAAGAGGGAGACCCAAGAAAAGATGGTCTGACGATTTGGTTAACCTGACGAGGGATTGGAAATCATTGGCGATAGATAGAAATCGAAATGAAGTTTTATTTATTTAATTTTTTTGAGTGTTTGCGTTAGCCTTAATTTGTATTGGATGTATTGTTTGTGTAAAGACAAACAAACAAATAATATTTAGAAGTAAGCAAGGGTGTCTGTTACTAGCCTTTTGAGTTTTTTCCTGAATAAGTATTGAATTATAATGATCAATATCTCTTTTCGCACTTCCTACAATGGAAGTAGACTCAGTGGGTGCCACAGTCTAGTCTATTTGTAGACCGTTTGGTGTAATGGTTCACGTTCCGGATAACAAAATCAGGCTGTTGCGGGTTCGAATCTCGCAAGGGACAAATGTTTGTGGAATGAACATGACTATTTGTTCCCAAGTCACGGATGTTTATATAATTAAGCATATTTATTCGTCATCTACTCGCCATAGTACAAACTTTGCTTAGTTCTGATCCTATGGTAAGTAACCAAAACACTTGTGTTACAGAATCAGAAACAACGACGGTAAGTACCACAACACCTAGACCCGAGACACGAGCAAAGTATTTTTCTACATTGATCGACCGGGAATCTAAACCGGGACCTCAGACACTAAGTCCGGTATACGGTATGGTAAGTGGGCCAGCCACATCTGTCGCAGAACCGATGAGAGGTAGAGTAAGTGGGTCCTCGAGTTGAGGCCACGTCTCAGAATACGTAGTGTAGGACGCCCCCAGGCTTGGTGGAATGACAACCTTAGGAAGATGGCAGGCCCAGGCAGTGGCTGGATGAAAAAAGCGGAAGATCGTGCTCTTTGGTGCTCTTGTCCAGCTGTGAACTGTAATGTGCTAAGAAGATAATAATGATCTAAAGAAAAATCTATTTAGATGTTGTTCTCTTAATTAAAGTTGTAAATAGGGTGTGCAAGAGAATAGGACACTTCTTAAAACCGCGTGATCAGCTGATCATATAAACTACTTTTACTATGGGAGCAACACCGAAATCGTGTATACATTATTATTTAGGTAGCGATTAAGTTTGCTTGGAGCATCAAATTTTTTTTTTGATTTCGATGTTGCTTCCATAGAAAAAGTTGTATGCTGAGCACGTGGTCCTAAGGAGTAATACTTACTCATTAATACTCATTTATTCAGTATATAGGCCCTCTTCCGGGCACTTATACACGTCCCAAAATATAGCTTTACCCTACCACCGCTTCGGGACTACATATCGGCTGGTGATGAGAAGAAACGGCGCAACAAACTCAGTCAACTTTGTCAGCCTTTTTTACATGAAATACAATTACAAGACATGAAGTAAGTGCGAGCTAAGCAGGTTAAGTCCATGCACTCTTGTCGTTCAAATGTCAGGGTTTAAAAAAGAAAGTGTCCTATTCTTTTGTAAACCCTGATAAGTAGCTATTATACGATTTTAAAAAGTGTCCTGTTCTTTCTTTTAGGGATTTTGATAATATTATCGCAAACCATAAAGTATAATTTTGAAGTGTACCATCTGTATCTACCTGTATTGTATTTCTACATAATAAATTCCAAGGATCTAATTACGTCGTCGAGGAGGCGAGTTGTCAATACGGATTTATTTACTTGGAAAATATACGCTATGCTTATATCTGAAATCGGTGAAATGTGGGATCGAATAAAAATTCCATGCCTAGGAGTAATCCGGGGCTTGCATGAGCGAGGTTCTTGCTCATCAGTCATCGCAGATCAACAACTATCATATTTTTTTTATTTCAGCCTACATGCCGATTTCATGCCGATGCTAAACTAAGCCGTATACAATACAGTGTATCAGTCACCTGATACATGCATGACTGAATAGAAACATTATATAAATGCATAAAAAATAGAAAAAGGTACTGAAATAACGTAGTAGAAATTACAGATGCAGGGTAGTTACTTAATACGAGTACATGTATAATTTTCTATTTTCGAGTATATAATAATTTTATTATTCTTAAAAGTGGTTATGGTTGATTTGGACTTACAAAAAAATTTAAGCCCAAATCCAACAATTAGCTATGATTATTACGACCTCCGTAGCCGAGAGGCGAGCTTACCGGACTTGGTGTCGCTCTCTGAGGTTCTGGGTTCGATTCCCGGTCGGGTCAATGTAGAAAAATTACTTTTCTATATTGTCTCGGTTCTGGGTGTTATGGTACCGTCGTTGTTTCTGATTTCTGTAACACAAGTGCTTTGGCTACTTACCACAGGATCAGAGCAATGTATGTGATGTTTTCCAATATTTATTTATTTATTATTTATATACAAGTTTATGTTTGTCATTTTCAAACATTTGTAACTCCGCTTTTGTGAAGCCGCGGCCTAAAACTCGCGACTGGCAACTTATTACACGCTCCAATCGCGCCAATAATTTATATTTCAGCCGCTTTGATTGTATTCACGCACATTTTACCGTAACCCCCAACTCGGGGAACCATGGGATGTGTATGTATCTTATTATAGGTTCCAAACCTGGCAACTTCCGCATTGTAGTCATTGTCGTTTTTAAATATCGTTATTTTTGTAGCTATTAAAATTATTTTGGAAAATTGAAAACTTCTTTAGCGGCGTGTGTACTTTTTGAGATGGTTAAAAAATGGTTTTATCAAAACAGACATGCGGCTTGTCGGATAATGCGTTGTAGCTTTGAGCCTTGTCACAAGACAACAATTTATTTATTTATTGCACATTGCACAATGTTGACATAGTAATTACGAACGGCCACAGCGGTAGATACAAAAAAATAACAATTTGACTATAACTACTTTATTTAAAATAAAAAATACAATTTAATTAATTCTATTAGCGGTTGACAATGTTCAATGCTGGAATCAAAGTGACGCCGAAAATGCAGCGGGGGCCGCGATGGGTCGATGCAGCACGTTGTGTCGACTCAGCGCCTCGTGTTGCCGCTTGACGCAATAAACTAGTTTCCTAAAAAAATCTAATTAGTCCGTCAGTTGGATTAACAGAAAATGTTGGACACGTATGTTGGTCCCATAGAATGTTGATGTAATTTAGCCGGAGAAAAACCCCTTAAAGTTTTATTTCACCTTTTCGTTACACCCTGTATAAAGAAAACTTAAGACATTATTACATACTAATTAACTTAACTTCTAATTGTATATTTTTACATGTGTGTGTCTAACTTTAAACTAAGTGTAATTTTTATTAAATACAAAACTTATGACTTATTAATGAAATAAATAGGATGTACATGTTTGTTTGTTATTTTTTATTTTTTATATTGAAGATATGTAGATTTTACAATTTTGGAATGATTTTGTATTGTGAAGTTATTAATTGTTTATCACTTTCAAAAGTTTGTCAGTCATGTATTCTTCTATAGAATATCATGAATTACTATCATGACTAACAATTAATTTGTTTTGTAAACGTAGTACCTAACTTTTTTTGATAAAAACCCTTTTGGGCCGTAATTACAAATCATTTATATTTTAGGTTACTTTTAGAACGAAACTTTTGGTAACATTAAATGTATTTCAAGTGCGCCCCGCAGCATCTGGACAATAAATCAATTGCTTTATTTATACATTTAATTTTGCGTGTGACTTGCCTGAAAATACTCGAAATGGCTTATAATAAAATATTGGTAATTTTATTGAAATATTTTTATGCCTCATTCTTGGGTTAGGTTCAAGGGTTAGCATATTTTAAACACAAATACATTTTTGTTAACGTAACAACATGGCGTCTGCGCGAGAATTTAAATAATAATATAAAACCGGCCAAGTGCGTGTCGGGCCACGCGCCGTGAAAGGTTCCGTAGAAGCCCTTTATCACAATATAGAACGATTCTGTTGTTCTTTTTTCTGAATATAGTTATTGGTAAAGATATTTGTATTTGGTACAAAATTATCCAACACCCAAAACTAATAAAGTTATCTTAACTGCTATAATTTTCCTTTAAAGCTTATGAAATGCACTATCATCATGACTT
Organism: Anania hortulata; assembly: GCA_963576865.1. NCBI lineage: Eukaryota > Metazoa > Arthropoda > Insecta > Lepidoptera > Crambidae > Anania > Anania hortulata. The sequence continues at coordinate 3,145,059 of OY756410.1, forward strand.
TTTTCAGTTTTTTCAAACCAGCCGCTTAACCCTACTTGAACAAAATATTTCACTTTAAATTTTAATATTTCGTAAATGGAGCATTAAATCGAAAAAAAGTATTAGCTACCCCTAAATCATTTTAAAAAACCTACTCAACGATACCCCACACGATGGGGTAGACTACGAAAAAAAAACCATCCCCACTTCACATGTAGGGGAGCTAACCTGTCGTTGAGTATCATTGTCAAGCAGAGTGTTTACTATCAGTCAGTTGCATTATTTAATAGATTACCAATCGAATTAAAAAGTATAGTGTACAAGAGTAGCTTCAAGTCGGAACTGAAACATCTTTGTTGAAAGAATGCTATTATTCAGTTGATGAATTTATAAATATTATGAGAAACACAGTATGACAAAGTTACTTAGTAAATAATAATTGACATAATTATTTATTTTAATTCATGCCATTATATAGAAATAATAATATGATCTTGTTGACTTTTTTTCATTCTTTTAAATACAAATTATTACTTCAGACTTTATATAATTAATGATGCATGTTGTATTTTATCTAAATAATATTTTATCTAATTATTCAAATGTTTTTATTTTATTAATGTTCGACACAATGAATATTGTTATGAATAAATGGAATTGAATCATTGATAAAATATCCGTTTCAACTAAAAACAGGATTATGAAAATTCTTTGTGTAAGTATTTCGATAAATTTTCTACATTTCCTGACAAGATATAGGCAATTTTTTCCGCAACATATAATAAAACAACATATATCGATTCCTGTACATATTGACTAGAAAATTTTAAACAGTGTCCAGGCTTTCTCTATGACCAGTAGAGTCCAAAAAACACGTTTTTAGAATTCTCGTCTGTGTGTATGTTCGTTACTAGGCTCGGAAACTACTAGGCCGATTTTGATTTAGTTTTTACTGTTTGAAAGTAAGAAGTCCAACTTAAATCTACGGTATATCTGATCACCATTGCTTAAGCACAACTTCAGGTACAGCTGAACTCCCTTTTCTATGCAGTTCCAGATAAAGTAGAGATCAAGATAAATGGACGATTATCGCTATCTCACACTAATCATTATGTAAGTGTTTTACGGAGATTCATAAAATAAGAAAAAACATATGAGTAAGTTATTGAAAAAAACACAGTTACTTATTTGTTTTTTGGCTGTTTTGTACCAAGATCTCGTACATACTTCATTCTTGAATAAATTTTTGTTAGTTTTGGAGTCGCATAAATCACAGTCTTCTGCTTTTTATCATGTTATCAATGTCCGATGACCTCCGTAGCCGAGAGGCGAGCATACCGGACTTGGTGTCGCTATCTCTGAGGTTCCGGGTTCGATTCCCGGTCGGGTCAATGTAGAAAAATAACTTTTCTATATTGCCTCGGGTCTGGGTGTTGTAGTACCGTCGTTGTTTCTGATTTCTGTAACACAAGTGCTTTGGCTACTTACCACAGGATCAGAGCAATGTATGTGATGTTGTCCAATATTTATTTATTTATTTATTATAATGTCGCTCTTCTGTGCACTCTGTTTCATCATAGTAAATAAATATGCGAGAGACAACACCCCAATTTTCATGGTCTCGAAGTAAGATATTAACAGCATTGTGTTACTAGGTATCAGACAACGAATGTTGGTAGGGTGTCTCCCAACACACCCAGGCCAGAGCTAGTTGAAATATAATCGTCAATCGAGAAGTTTAAACATTAAAATAAACTGTTCGACAGAAATTCAAGTAACAAAAAACTCATCAAGTATTCGATGAACAAAATCAAATTGGAGCATCTATTGAAACGCCAATGCTGAATGCAATCACTCTGCTATTGCAACCAAATAAAAGACTTTCAATAACACATTGTTCAGACACAGTAAACATATCAACAGTAAGTCAAGTTCATACAAATTTTCCTCCAAACGTTTTATCCTCACGTGCTCCCAGTCGGGTTACGCTTACTATGATTCTAAAGGTAGGAAGTTTGGAAGAATATAGGTACTTACGACCATTACTAACTGAATTGTTGAAAATATATAATATCCGAATTCAAAGTGATTATTCAATAACATGAAATAAATATTATTAGTTCAGCAAAGTGCTAAGGAGAGAGCAATGTTTGATATTTATTTGCGAGATAAAATCCGAAATGAAGAAATCCGTAAAAAACTAATTTAGCAACACAGTTTTTTGATTTGTACATTACATACATCATCTCATTCATTTATCTTGGCAATGGGCAGGCAACGTCACTCGCAGAACTGACAATCATCTAGGAAGAATGGTTCTCCCGTGGTGGTCACGAACTGGAAGATGCAGCGTAGACAGGCCTCCCACCCAGTAGACTATACATATATATATAATGTAGTTTATTTGCCAGAAAATTTGTACAAATACTGAAACAGATTATTGGTAATCTAAGTACATACTAGGGTTTTTGACATCCATAGGCCATTCTTCTTCATCAACAATCGTTTCGTTTCGTTCTATAGGCGAGGCCTATCCAGAAGTGGACATCTAACAGCTGATAATGATGGTTTCAGCAACCGGCGATCTCCTTTGTCATTCAACCTTTTTTTTACTTTTTTCCTGGCCACTTAAAATATGTTTTTAAAGGAAAGAAAATAATAAGCCTTTCAAAGTTGTTTGGAACGCACGAATTTTGTTTATTTTTTTATCAAAAAGGAATTTTGGGGGCGATGAGTTTGTGGCTACACTCCAGATACATTTTTACTAAATTTTAGAAGGGAATTTCTTACTCATGTTGGTTAACCGTCACGAAGCAGCTATTAGAAATTTGTGGTAGCACTAAACATAGCATTACCTAATTATGTAATGTAAACGATTTGATTTGATACCTAGATATCATCCCAGTCGGTAGCGTCGCGCAAGAATTTGAAGGACAATAATTATTATGTGACCTACTGTGTGCTTCGTTCACTGTGGCTTGGTAGCACAATGCAAATACACCAATTTTATTGCAGTCTCTGTTTACTAAACTGTAAACCTCTTGTTCGAACTCCAGTATTAGCCAACCCAGAACAATGAAATTTACCGCTTTTGCCGCTTTCCTAATTTCTTTATCGAATGTTCTAGCAAAATTGAGATACAATGCTAGTAGTAGACCGTATAATGCGTTAAGTGACCATACTATAGTGACAGACAGTAACGTTTTTCCCTATGTAGTGGCCTTGCTTAAGAAATATTCTTATTTAAGTGCTGGAGCCTTGCTTGATGATAAGTGGGTCCTAACTGCTGCTGATCCTTTAATTATGTAAGTATCTTGATGACTTTACGAACGTTACTTAAAGTTGAGAATCCGTTATTACAATTCACAATGACAGATTGATAATGCACACCAATGTACAGTCGGTATCAAAAGTATCTGATCAAACACTAACTTCCAAAAGTACTGACTCTTCTAAATGTCACAATAACCTTACTTCTATAATATACTTTTGCGTAGTGATTTTGTCAGACTATTGTAATATGTTTGGCCGTGTGGTTCTTTTGGAAAAATCTGATACTAAGCTACTATTGATTTTGACTGTAGAAAAAGACCAACACAATGTTCTTTGGTCACTTCTTACGTGTGACAATAGCTGATATATTTTTCTGACGTCTATTGTGTCTCGTTGCGTGGGCTGAGGGGTTAATAATGTAGGTTTCCGATGTCGCACAACAAAATGATGTGTAGAGACGCAGGTTCACTACATCTTGTTGTTGCGATATGGTCAAAAAACGTCGTAGATAGACAGCTAGGCTGGCCAGGTACGCAATCCACCGGGGAGCTCACTTTGTGTGCAAAAGGGCTGTGGATCTGTCCACAGCCCCAAATATCCCCTGGGGATCCCAGAAAATAAGTCCAGGAAGTGCAAAATTTCTAAGATTGCAGCTAGAGCCCTCATGCCCCTACGACTCAAGCTGCAAGGACTGTGGAAGATGCAGGGTTAAGGTACTCATTAGTCTGCCACTACCGCCAGGCCGAAATATGCCAGAGATGTGGTGTGTGCGTGGTGGGATTTTATAGATATAAAACGCTGAAAGAATGATAAAATAAATAAGTAATAAATATAAATATTGGACAACATCACATACATTGCTCTGATCCTGTGGTAAGTAGCCAAAGCACTTATAAATCAGAAACAACGACGGTACCACAACACCCAGACCCGAGGCAATATAGAAAAGTTATTTTTCTAGGTCGTCCACTAGATCTACAGAGTATATTTCTGGTCTCATATAGTCTTCCTTCCAATATAGTTTTATTAAAAAACTTCACACTTCAGTTACTGAATGTGTGACTCACGTTACTGAATGTGTGACTCACTCAATCCTATTGCTGCTTTGATAAGCAATAATAAAAAATAAAAAGTTAATAATTGAAGGCATCCCCATTAAAGAAACGTGTTTTCTTCGACTTTTTAAGCTTGATTATAATCATAGCAATACTATACTATTTAAAAAAATATATGTAGTGGTCCTTTCGTGTGCTAGTCCAACTAGCACTTGGTCGGTTTTCTTTTCTATGAATTACTATAAATATAATAGTTATGTGTTAAAAGGATCTGCAAGGGCGCGGAGTATTTTGGAGAGATTATGGATTGTCTGGTGGTTCGATATGCCATTTCGTCACGCGCTGTACGTCCGAAAATCAGCGAACTTATAAGGGACTTATAAATAAGTCCCTAGCTGTCACAACAAAAGGCTAGTTTCCTTAGTCAAAAAAAGATTATTCTATTTAGTCTGTCAGTTAGATTATCAAAAAATATTGGACCCATGTTTTGTCTTTTGTCAATCAAACAAAGAATGTCTAAGATAAAGCGCAACAAAGTGAGCACGTGACGTCACGCCTTGCTAAAAAGTGTCGCAAGGCATGACGTTATTTCTTCATGATTATTTGTTTGATTGAGAAAAGAGCAAATACGTGTCCAATATTTAATTTAAATTTACTGACTAATTAGACTTTTTTTAGGAAACTAGTTCTATGCTGAGCCTTTGTGACACATTATTATTATTTTTATTACAGAAAAAACCAGGGTTTACACAATATTAAAATATTACAGAATATTAAACTATTTATCCACCTTAAGGTCTTCACAAGTAACGATATTGGATACATACCCTAAATTGTTTTAATATAAATGATAAATAAATAATTAAATAAATCTTTATTTACTCATCACAAAAAACACAGTATTAGGTTAGTTATATATTTATGTACGTTTTTTTCAGTTGTATCAAATAAGCATATTCTTATTATTAAAACTAGTCATCTATTCCAGGGTACGAAAACAATCAAGAATAATAAGGGTCAGATTAGGTAGCATCAACTACAAGAAAGGTGGCGTGCTCCTCCCAGTGAAGAATGTCGAAGTACATCCTCTGTTTGATCACAATATGCCCTTGTTTGACTTGGCACTAGTGATGTTGGCTGACCGAGTCTGGCTCACTCCGACCCTAAGTCCAGTAAGGACCCAAAATCACTTGCATGAGGTCACTGCTACGCACTTTATTGTCACAGCATGGACACCACTAATGGTTAGTAAGCTGCATATTTTTGATTATTTTTATTTGATTGACCGCTTCTTACCAGCTAATCTGGAAGTCACTGCTATGCTATGCTTGGACGTGGAAAAGATGATGATGATTATATTCCAAATTCGCCTTGGATTGGCAAAATGTAAAATAATCCTAGGAAGTTGTATTTGATTCTTGGGATGTCATATGCAAAATTTAATTTGAATGCTTTTAAAATACGTCTCTTGAATGTAATGTAAGTCCCGTTTTTGATTTCCATCTCTTATAATTTCAAGCTTTTAACATAGAAAAGGTTTTTTTAATTGGCTTAGTTTTGGAAGAAGCCCGTTGTAAATATTGTCGTACCCTGTAACGCAAGGATGTTTAGTCATACCATGCTTAGAGCGAATAAACGATTAATTGATTACTCCTTACTTCGAGACCACGACGATTTGGTGTCTTGTATTCTTATAATAGCTGCTGCAGAGTGACATAAGTGAAACCTCTCTAATTGATGTCTACAAATTTGAAACTATGATTTGATAATATATTAGGGTTGATACGGTCGCTCCGAATGTGATTGAATAAATGCTTCATTGGCAATGCTTGGACTGGCAGTAGTCTCAGCTCTTAATAATCTGTTACTGGGGAAGTCAACCTTGAATACCATTTAAGTGGTAACACGAGGGAGTTCATGACAAAAAACGCTCTTCATTTGTTTTTATCGTATTTGATGGGAACGCTTTTTGTTAAAAAAACACTTGTTAGAGTTAACGAGGTGAACGTCTCTGCTTACGTTAGCATAAAGGTACTATCATCATAATTAGCCCATGTCAATCCACTGCTACAAAAATACTATTTCCAATACCCTCCACTGACCATGATTCTACGAAGACCACTATTCTTTTCAATCCACTGCCAGCAGCATTGTATGTCATCGCTTCACCTTGTCGGAGGGTGCCCTTCGCCGCTCTTCCTTAATTGCGTTACCCAGTCAAAAACACGTCTGCCTCAACGGCTATTGGTTCTACTCCAAATGGTACCCCCTCTGCCACATCAGCTTACTTGCCTTTTCTATCGGATGAACTCATTTCTGATTTTGATGATATCGCATGCATATCCTCAAAACCGAAAATCATTAGTCAATATAGCTATTTAATCTAGTAAAGATTATTTTACAGCAAGTAACACCAGAGAAATCACACCACCCGGTATCCATGGACACGATTAAAAAGCGTCGGATGCTGTCGGTGTCCCACCTCCATCCTTCAGACCCTGACATCTGTGCAGACGAGCTGGCAGCCGTTGAGATCAATAAGACACAGTGCATCATGTGCCTGGATCCGGATTTGAAGTCTGATCCTTGCTGGGTAAGATGTTGCTATCACCTCACGCACGTCACCATTGGACAGTCATTTTAAATGAATAACTATAGTGCCTGAATCATTATTGTTTAGCCATCGTTACTAACAGTTTAAACCGTTTTCTAAGTCGTTTCAAATTAAACATTATAGGGACTTACACTCGCCCATAACACAGCGACAAAATTTTATAACACACACACATGACAGCAACAGCACAAAAATCAAAAACACCACAACCACTCCAATAAAAACACAAATCAATTAATAAAAAAGACATACAAATTGAAAACAAAAATCAACAATCATCACCATCATCAGCACCAATAAAGTATTAAAATAATGAACAAGCACTAAACTCCCTGTTCACAAAAGCACGTCAAAACTTAATAACATCATTTGTTAAATTGCGTCAGACTGCGAACTGGAGGAGTAAATCAAGAAAAGCGGTCCCTGGGCTCCAAACCAATGGCTTTGGACGCAACTGGGATTGCTCGTATAGAACAGGGGTCCGCAACCTTTTGAGTCGGAAGAGTCAAAAATTATAATTTTTAAAATTTCAAAGTTTTTAAAGAGCCTTATTTTTTCGTTGGATTTCGTTACTATTTGTGTGGAGTGGATTTACTAAGAATGCTAGAGTGGTTTTTATGGTTTTAAATTGCTTAAAAGATAGAAATGGTGCCTAATCCTCGTTAATCGATTAAGAACGATTTTTAATGGTTTTTTTAATAAATAATATTTGAGTATGGAACTTAAGAGCCGCAGCTTCACATCCAAAGAGCCGCATGTGGCTCGCGAGCCGCAGTTTGCCGACCCCTGGTATAGATGAAGAAGAAGTTAAATTGCGTCAGAAATTTCGTTGGGTAATTGTAAATACGTCCCTGTTCTAGAGAGACGCCGGCGCTCCCGTAGTCCTCAACGGCATCCTCTGGGGCATCGTCTCTCCCTGGCGTCCTGACGATTGCTACTCCAACCCCAGCACCAATTTCGTAAACCTCGTCGCTGCAAAGGACATTAAGACCTGGATCCACGCGACCACCAGCTTTCACAAGTGGAACAGAACTGAATATGACGCCAATTCTGAGGCAGCGTCGGAAATTATTGAAGATGACGAGTCCAATGAAATTTGATTAATTGTGCACTTTTTTTATTTATTCTTGTAGATGGAAGTCAAAATGATAGTCAGTTATACACCGTGGAACTCTAAATACGTAAAACCTTTAGGGGCTGATTCTGGTGCTCAAAAACAACAACTTTTTGTACGGGACCAACAGTGAAATTATTGAAAAAAAAACTTCAGACTAAATGTCCAATCAGCTGTTACGCTTTGTATAAGGAAACGATATTTTTTTGCGATTTTGATGTTGGTCCCACACAAAAAGTTGTTGTGTTTTACGACTAGAATTAGCCCTTAAGAGGTTTTACGTATTTAGAGTTACACCCTGTATAATATAACTTTCTTTATAAAAGCTTAAAAAAAAACACTTTCCCATACTAAAACGCGAACAGCTGGCATCAGTTTGTATGGAAACGTAAATTTTTTTTTTGAGATTTCGATGTTGGTCCCATAGAAAAAGTTGATGTAATTTAGCCGTAGAATAACCCCTTAAAGTTTTATTTCACCTTTTCGTTACACCCTGTATATTCCAAGAAATCCTGAAAACTTTCAAAAAGTACGCAACCCTTTCCAACCCTTTCTCGCACCTGTCGGGTTTCAGTGCTTTATACTTTTATTATGATACTGACGAATTTGTGAGGTTTCGTGTCGTTGGTGGTATGAGGCGTTGGTCTGACAATTATAATAAGCCTATTTTTGTTTAAATTATTGTTTGTTTACTATTAATTTTCAGTTAATATTTTATCTAATTTTATTTTATTGAATGTTAGACATATAATTTTTAATTCACTATTATTATTATTGTTTTCTTTTTGTTACGTAAAGACGACATTGTAATTTGTAATTTAAATTACAATAATTTATATCGTGACATTCTCTTACAGATAAGACGGTAAAATGCTCTGGAAACTGTAATTGTAGCATCTAAGAAAAACATCTTTAATGTACTGACGACAACGGCAGATCAACTTACCCAAAAAGTCAAAGGTCATTGAATTGATTTTCAACTTTAAGTCCGACACATAGAGATCAACATTAATTGAGAAAATTAGACGTTTTGTGGTAGGTTGACGTGCTGTTGTCTGTACCGTATTTTATGCAAATAAACATATTCATTCATTCATTCGTTCATTCATTAGCTAGGCCCAAACCAAAATCCTGGTTCCGCCACTGGTCTAGAGGTAAGGCATTAAACATCGTTGTTTTACAAAATACCAGACTATGCATTTTGCCCTGAGCCACCACTTAACCCATTTTTTTTATAAACCGATAACTTGATATCAAACCTAGGACACTGCGACTGTACTTTTGATATCTGAATATACCAAAAGTGAGAAATGGCAGCTGCTTGAAGATAACTACAGATGAAGTCTTACTTACAAGGTTATTACTCATAATAATAAATGATAGCTGTTGACATTGAATAAGATCGCCGTCGTAAAGTAACTGCCAGCTCTCACCTGGACTTATTATTACCTGACAGCCACTATAATATCAGGATGAAAGAATGGATAAATGGGCAAAATAGCCTGAGAGCTGCAATACAAAAGAGGAAGCGACTTATTATTTTAATTTTCACTTCATCATCATCATTTCAGCCATAGGACGTCCACTGCTGAACATAGGCCTCCTACATTAACTTCCAGATTGGCCGGTTGGAAGCGGCCTGCATCCAGCGTCTTCCTGCGACCCTTACCAGGTCGTCTGACCACCTTGTGAGTGGATGTCCTACGCTGCGCTTGCCGGTACGCGGCCTCCATTCTAGAACCTTTCTGACCCATCGGCCGTCAGTTCTACGTGCTATGTGCCCCGCCCACTGCCACTTCAGCTTGCTAATCCGTTGGGCTATGTCAGCGACTTTTGTTCGTTTACGGATCTCCTCATTTCTGATTCGATCTCGCAAGGAAACACAAAGCATAGCCCTTCCCATAGCACGCTGTGCGACCTTGAGCTTTTTTATGAGGCCCATAGTGAGAGGCCACGTTTCAGTTCCATATGTCATCACTGGTTGTAGACTTTCGTCTTAAAGCACTGAGGTATTTTGGACGAAGAGACGTGGTGTAGTTTCCCAAACGCTGCCCAGCCGAGTTGGATTCGACGATTGACCTCCTTCTCAAAATTGTATCTACCCAACTGGATAACTTGTCCTAGGTAGACATATTTGTCAACAATTTCGAGAGTAGAGCTCCCAACGGATACTGGGTAGGGTGCAACATGGGCATTCGACATGAGCTTGGTTTTGTCCATGTTCATTCGCAGGCCTACTTATTGGGAGACTCGAGTAAAGTCATTGAGCATTGTGCTGAGGTCTTCAAGCGATTCTGCCATGACCATAATATCGTCCAAACAAACCGAAGGTGAGTGATGTACTCGCCGTTGATGTTGATGCCAAATCCTTTCCATTCCAGGAGCTTGAAAGCGTCTTCCAATGCAACGGTGAACAGTTTCGGAGATTTAACATCTCCCTGTCTTATGCCTCGCTGCAGAGGAATCGCCTTCGTGCTCTGCTCCTGTTTTCGGACCGACATGGTGGCGTTTTTGTATAAACACTTCAACACCTCGATGTACCGATAGTCAATATGGCACCGCTGGAGAGACTGTATCACTGCCCAGGTCTCGATCGAATCAAAGGCCTTCTCATAGTCCACGAACGCTAAGCATAGTGGCAAGTTATACTCCTCGGTCTTCTGTATAATTTGCCGCAGCGTATGGATATGGTATATGGTACTAAAGCCTTTTCGGAAACCGGCTTGTTCGGGAGGCTGGAAGTCATCGAACCTAAGCGCGAACGCGAACGCTACTTATAAATATAGTATAATATAGTAAAAACAATATATTTTTATCATGCATATTCCCTATTGACTTCAGTTTAACGCTCATCTCTAACGCCTCGGACCGAGCCGTGAGAGATCACCAGAGCGTTCGGTGTGGTCCGTACAATAATAAGATACTATCGTCCCTTAGATACGTCGCTATATATTTCCGACTAGGATTCTGCATTGCGCTATCTAATAAAGTAATTACTACTTCTAATATAAAACACACAGCACATGTGCTAAACTCTGTGTAACAAGCTCATTTCAAAATCTTTGCTGGTAGGGATTCGTTGAACTATAGGCCAGAAGTACCTAGAATTTTCCCTCTAAGAGAATAGGAGTACGTAACTTTGACCACGTAACGTAAATGAGAAGGGTCTCATTGCATGTCTGTACTAAGAAAAACGGTTTCCTTTCATCTTTTCTGATACAGGTGCCACTTCCATACTTCCTCTAATATATTATTCCATATCTTGTCATCCATTTCCCCGTACCTATGACTGCACGAATGATCGCGTTGTAACATGTTACATTACGCACTTCAACGCTGGTCAGTACCCATCTTTAGGTACCAGTATTTTCACATAAATTTTTCATATAGTTTAAAGCAATTGCTTGATGTACTCAATATACAGGATGGCCAGAAGGGTGACGTAAAACATTTTTTTAGGTGCATTGTGTTGAGAGGTATCTGAATCGAGTTACGATTTTTTTAAATAGCCTATGAAATACATACTACTTTTTTATTATTATTATGAAAGCTTAGAGTCTAGCGCATTCTCTGAAGCTACTTAGAAACGAAGAAATTATTAGTTTAGATTTTTAATTTTAAGTTGAAAATTTCAATGATAACTCACTTAACATAAATTCTCAACTTTAGGTTAATTTTGTAGTTACTTTCATTAAAGTTATAATGCTGTTTATTATAAATGCACAGATCATAGAGATTTAGCTGCAAGAAAAGAAAATAGGAGAAACCTTCTACTTATTTTTAGAAATTTTTCAAACAGATCCGATTGCAAAAATTCATAAAAAAACGTAACTCGAAAACTACAAAAAATCGTAGAACATACATAGGGGTGATTCAGACACCTCTCAACACGAGGCACTTAAAAAAATTTTTGGGCGTCACTTTTCTGGCCTACAGGGTGGACGTATTTCCATCTAAAATATTTAAGCGTGCCGTGACCTATAATTGGCCGCATCCTCAATATCAGCTTCCAATGTCAAACCGAAGTTTTAGACTTCGTAACTAGTTGGAACTAGTTCGCAACGGGTTCGAAACTTTAAGACAAACAGACGCTTGCGATAAACAACTGCTGTTCTGTGCTTGCTGGAATAATTGAATACCTACTCTTTATTATCTTGGTTTTCAACCGACTTCAAAAAAGGAGGAGGTTCTCAATTCGACTGTACGTTGTTTCTTTTTGTATGTATGTTACGCGATTACTCCGCGATTTATGAATCGATTTTGATGATTCTTTTTTTTTGGTAGATCATACTTCAGTGGTGGTCCCAAATTGATTAAGCAGTTTTTGAGAAAAAAACAAAATATATACCCAGATAATGTTTTGGTTCGTAATTCTTGTATCTGTTACCCAATATCTTCGACAAATGTACACCGATTCTGATGATTCTTTTTTTATTGAATAGCTAATACTTAAAAGATACTATGGTAAAATTTTTCGGAAAAAATACTACTCCTAAGGGTGGAAAAAAAGAGGATGAAATCGGTGTTTAGCAATTAGATATGGAATTATCACTAAAAATAGATGAAATAAATAAATTTTATAAAAAAAACGACTTCAAAACACTAAAAAGATAAAAATTATTTTAACATGTAAGTACCTAATCAGTTACTTTTGGAGTCGGTGCAAGCTGATCAGAGTTTAAGTGTTTTCGTTGCACCGACTCCAAAAGTTACTGATTAGGTACTTACGTTGAAATAATTTTTGTCATCCAACCACTGCCAGCCATATTCTTAAGTTCGTCGTTCCAGCAAGCTGGGAGGTGTCCTACGTTTGCCAAGGCACGGTCTCCTCTCACCAACCCATTTACTCCATTTTTCATCGGTTCTGCGACAGTTGTGGCCCGCCTACTGCCACTGTATCTTGCTCCACTTTAGGCCTATGTCCATTTCTTTGGTCTGCTGCCCTATAACCTCGCTTCGGATTCTAGCCCGTAACGAAATTCCAAGCATCGACCTTTCCATAGTTTGCTGAGTGACACAAATCTACGCCTATTTAATAAAGTTAGTGTTCTTAATAAACCCGGCCCGAAAATCGAACCCGAGGCCCTTTGCGTTTAGGACAAATCCCCGCACCACTACGCCAATCAGGTCGCCAACTTTGTGGCAACTTAGTAAAGAAAAGATTAAATGTCTTTTCATGGGCGCCATTTAGAAAAAAAGAAATTTACCCACCAGACTCGCCTGCTCTCTCCGTGTCGTCTTCGTATTTAAAAATGAATAATAAGTTATAATAAATACCTTTTACAGAAAAATTTTGCTAAAGTTTTACTCGTAATACCTACGTAGTAAACATACGTTTTCTCACACTCATTAGTATCTTCTTCCCGTGGGAACACACAGCCACATTACACCTATAGTAAAGTGCAGAATGGCTGTATACTAGTGTTGAGACAAATAGGCTATCGAAACACGATCTTTAGTTTCTTTATGTTTAAACATTCCGTAACAATGGATTATGTTATTATGACTAATTGTACTGACAAAATTACATACGTAATATTTATAATTATGTATAGTGAAAAATATCCATTACTTTCTTAATTGTGCCGTCCAAGTCGTCGGAGACTTAACAAAACAAATACAGTTCCTATATGATAGAAACCCCCATTAGGGCTTTAACAAACTGGTAAGGAAGAGGACTGTAGATAGGGAAAGAAAAGGAGAACTTAGATAAAGTATGATAATAATTATTGTAATAGAAGATTCACATAACACAAAACATAAAAGTCACACACCTAGGCACACATTAGAAAAACAACCATAGAGCACTGAAAAAGTATCTGTGATAAAGAAAAGGTCCGATCTAATGACCGGTTCGCAACAAGGGCTATGATTTATTGATTGATAAATCATAGAACTAATGAATGACTCATAGAGTTCAAATAATAAACTGAACTCTGCAAATGTTTACCACTACGTTTTAATGAGTATACTAAAAGTAAAATACAATACATTTGTAGTTACTGCAATATTTAATCCTGTAAATGTCCTCATTTAAAGACAACTCCTGTAACTCATTTATAGACAACGATTTAAATATTATAAGAAATAATTTTATGTCAAACACTCATAAGAATAACACTGATATCATCCATGTAGCACAATAGTACTGCAATTGAGTGCATCAAAGCTTTTCGATAAAAAGTTGTCGATAGTTTCCCATCACTACTACTGTTTATTGCACTTTACCGCATCTAAGTAGTAATCCTTATAGCACACTAACAAGATAGCGGAGGTAGTACGGGGTTCTGTTGAATAAACGTAGCCAGCTGATATTTATGGGAGATAATACATAACTTAGGAAGAAATTAGTTTAAGTTCTATAATGCAAACGAAAGAAGGTACCTATAAAATAATTTAGTGAGGTGCGTTATTAAAGCTTTCGGATTTTTTGTTTTTTTATTTTAAGAAAAAACTAGTACCTAATGTAAACTATTCCTTGATTGAAGGAACACTTAATGTTCATCATCATCATCATTTTCAGCTATTTTGATGATCTCGAAGTGCTTAAGGAATTAAGCCTATTTTGTTCATAAATAAATAAAAAAATTGTTTCCACAATCACACCAATTATCTAGCCCCAAATTAACCAAAGCTTGTACTATGGCGACTAGATAAGAGATAAACATACTTAAATACGTTTAGAAACATCCATGACTTAGGTACAAATGCTCGTGCTCATCACACAAACTATGCCCTTGCGGGATTCGAACCCGCAACCGCTGGCTTTGTAGTCCGGAGAGCGAACCATTACACCAAACGGTCGTCAATATAAGGTGACTCAGACAATGAATTTTGCCACCAGCGCGTCTGATGCCAAGACAAAAATACCTGCCAAGTGCAAGTCGAACTCGCGCGCCTTCGTCTATAAAAGAAATCGTGTCTCGAAGATATTTGCCGATTTTCAGTTTTTGTTTTTTTTTAAAGTAACGACGAATGTACGTTCTTTGGACTTTTGCGTATATTTGTGCTATAAGACATTGCTTCTTGCCAAATTTCACGATTTTAGGTCAACTGGAAATCGGGAAATACGCTATTAATTTTGATTCCCTTGAGAGTGTCGAAATATCTACGTTTTTTGCGGCATAAACGGCCGTATCTTTTTTTTCATAAAAAAAAAAAAAAAAAAAAAAAAAAAAAAAAAAAAAAAAAAAAAAAAAAAAAATGATACGGCCGTATCTTTTTTTTCATAACTTAGAAGTTTGTTTTTTTACAGCTTCAAGAGACTGTAGACGTGAGTATATCGTTTTAATCTCAACTCGATACCTCCACGCGATCCTGTGATAAAGGGTCTTGACAGACAGACAGACAGAAGGACGGACAACAAAGTTAAAAACAAATAAAAGAAGCGAACCACTTTAGAAAAGTTTGTTTTCTTAATTGACTCTAACCGAAAATCGACCCAGGACCCTTTGCATTGTAAACGAATCCAAAACGCCACTACGCCATTCAGGTTGTTAAGATATGTACGTCAAAATGTTTAGTTTTTGTAAGATATTTATTAATTTTAATTTATGTATTTATTTCAGAACAAATCCATAATTATATAAATTTTAAATCAAATGTCACATTTTTCAAATAAATAACAGTTCAATTGATCATATAAAATAATTAGAATAAAACAAAAATCTAATAAAAAACATTACAAAGTTGTCACACATTATTAGGCAGTACATGAATCATACAGCAGTGGTTCATGTACTGGCAGTCAAAACGTTCCGAAAATAGCTTTAAGATACTATTCGGGCTCGCACGGATCCTGCGCACCGCCTCTGCATTTATTGTATTCTATAGACTATCTGTAAAATTCTTCAGTTTATCCTCAAGAAATAATATTTATGTTGTCCAATATTTAAGAAAACTCTCTAATAAGAGTTCCCCACTAAAAGTACCTATCAAATTATTATTCAAACTTAGTCTCTAGAATAAGCAAACGTTTTTAAACACAACTACGAAGCAACGGGGAAATAAAAACAACTTTATTCAGTTTACTGTAGGTTCTGTTAGTGTCCTTAATCCTCTCTGAGTTTTCATAAAAAGCTTCACTTTATAGTAGGGAGTGAAAACTCTTTTAGTTTAAAACACGTGGTTGTTTAAATCAAGTTGAAAAACCGTGGATTGCTCAAACGCATCAGATTAACTGACCACGGAATGACCGGTACAACCAAGCGAAAACAGCAAACAAATCAGCCAGATCAATTTAAAGACAAACTTTAAACATGTTCCTTACTCTAAATATTAATAAAATAAAATATAAGTAAGTAAAATACAAAAATTCATAAAAACAAAGTTATTTGCATCACTCATAGCTCTGCATCAGTGAATTGATTTCGACCTCAAGATAAATGTCAATTATCGCAGGGCTGTTGCAGTTGCTGTAAATTCTTTCTGTTAAGCTAATAATAAGTTAATTGGTTTATATTGCTTGCCGTGGCAGCCTATAATTAAGACATCACTTTGCAATGTAACCTTTAACCGTATATGTGTAAATCATGTATTAAGTGATTGTTTTGCTGGTTGTCCTAAATAAATCATATAGAAATAAAAAATAAATAATTTCATCCTAAAAAACTGCAATTATGGCGTTCTCACAAAATTGGCAATAGGCTAGTTTCCTGGGTCAAAAAAAGATTATTCTATTTAGTCTGTCAGTTAGATTATTAAAAAATATTGGACCCATATTTTGTCATTTGTCAATCAAACAAAAAATGTCTAAGATAAAGCGCAACAAAGTGAGCACGTGACGTTCGCCTTGCTAAAAAGTGTCGCAAGGCGTGACGTTACGCGGAACTTTAACGGGCTATATCTTTATCATTTTTTGGTTGATTGAGAAAAGAAAAAAAATACGTGTTTCATATTTTCTGTTAATCCAACTGACGAACTAATTCGATTTTTTTAGGAAACTAGCCCATTTTGATACTGAGTTCAAACTTGGAACTTATAACTTTCTCTCTGGTCCAGAATTAGACCCACACTTAAGGGAGATCATTCAAAGCAATCACCGAAATTTAAAATTCTTTTTTATTATAGCGACTATGGCTACATTGTAAAATCAAAATGTTATTCTCGTAATAGAATAGTAATTATATTTTTACTGAATAACAGTCACATTTGATCGAAATCATGATGTTTTCGATCAAATGTGTTTAGTCATCAATTATAATAAGTTACATGTATGACCAACTATAATTCATAAATGTGACTTATTGATTAAAATAAACTATAATAAGGTAAATTTATTGTATTGATTTTCAGTAAAACTGTTACAATCGAAAAACCATATTTAATTACATAAATCAGTCGCGATTTGAAAGAAAATCGCAAGCTGCGCTGTACGATCTGCCATAATAAATGAGTCTAAACACGATAATACTCGTATGGATAGCTTCATCAATGAATTAAAATTGAAATTATTAGAAATCGGAAAGCAGAGTTATATCGTATCGTTTCGAATCGAGGCTGGTGCCAGATCTTCAATAAATAAAAACATATGTAAGGAAAACGACAACAAAACAGTGTTAATTCAGACTGTTTTCTTTACTCTACGCCCCAGCAAAGCGGATTCAATTTTCTGCTCAATTTCTTTGCTTGTGGACAAAGTAAGATCCTAGGAGATTGCGTCAAGTTGGTTGGATAAGATTTGAGATGCGAGCAACTTCAGCTAAGTCTTACTTGCATTTTGATCCTGCTGTAAATTTCTCGAATTTTATTTTTAATTCAACATTATTTTTAAGCTTGAATAAATCATTAGATTGTTACTGTTCGATAGATGTAATAATAAGGTCCTGAAACAAAACAACGTTTAATTTTATATTTCCGACGCCAGGTGAATGTTAATCTCCTCTTGACATTGCTCGACCTTTCTTGCCCACATGGATGGTTGTCGAATCTTCGCTTCTTGTTTCGGATTGAGCTTACATCGATTTTAGCTTACTGAAACAGTAGTGGTGTGGGCGGATATAAATTCGGACCAAGTTTAAAACCCAAATATCGATTATGGCTAATTTCTGAATGGATTTCACACAAGAGGGGAGCGGCGTCTGGCTGGCGGGCTGACGGAAGTGGATCTTTCAATAGCAACGGGCATTCGACGTCAAGGAATGCAGAGTTTGGGCAAAGTCGCAAACATTTGCTCCCTGCGGCATTCGATCCCGCAACCGCTGGCTTTGTAGTCCGAAGCGCGACCACTACACCAGACGGTCGTCAATTAAATGCTTATTTGTCTTAAGTGTGTATGTGTGTGTATGCATAGCACTTGTGCTTATAATATCTTTTTCATAGTACCATATCATAGGCATTTGCTTATCATTTAGCCGCAGATATTGTTTATAGGAGGCATGGCATTAAAAGTTGTTTAATCAATAAAAATAAATGTAATCATTAAGATCCTGTAGAAATTTATGCAGTGTTTTTACAAGTAACCCTGTATAAGCTTGGGTTGGCTGCTGGAAGCTGGAAAATGCTAAATATTCACAACGCGGCTTGGACTATTTTAATAACCTAGGTCGAGGGGTACTTACCTACTTATTCATCAGGGAGACTTATTAAAATCCTCTCGCAATATCTCCAACAATTTGTAGCTCTGAATTAGTTAGTACTTTTTATTGCTTAATGCTTTGATATTATTTTCTTGCTGAAAACATTTATAGAAATACTAGGTGACCCGGCGAACTTCGTACTGCCAATAAAAGTTGAAATAAACGCATCCCGTTTGACAGGTACAAACGGTTTGTGTTAAAAAATAAAATTGTTGTATTTAGTATTTTCCTTTAATTATTATTATATTTCTCACCGTTGAAACCTTCCCTGAACTTTCACAAATGTTTTAAGATCCAAATTACCCAAATCGGACGAGCCATTCCAGAGTTTTTGCGAGACAAACGAACAGCAATTCATTTATATATATATATATTGTCCTCCCTTCGGCCATTGTTGATCCGGCTGAAATCCGCAATAATTGTTGATCCACCTTTACCCGCCTATTAATCAGGAAGTTTTGAGTGTAACGTGCTAATTCTGCTTTATAAGAATTCTCCGCCTTACGACGCTGTGCTTAAATGTGCCGCAAAGTCTCTAGCTCGTCATCGGCAGTCACGGAAATTGTTGATCTTTTAACGGTCTTTTATTTTACACTGAGGATACTTTTGTTGATCAATATATACTTCGTTTGATCAACATTTGCCTCGGATACTTGTATTTTAAGTCATTCAGCGGCAGATCGGCAACGTTGCGAAAACGAGACGTAAGTATATGTTAGAGCGAGATAGAAAGTGTGCCCGTGTCTTTGCGAATCCTAAGTAAGTTGGCCTAGCTCAGTTAATATTTGTGTCCAGTGTTAAGTGTCCCGTGCAGACAATTGGTTTTAGTTGGATGACGTGCTATTTTTTGTATAGGAGATGAACGACAGGTTTGCCTTCCGCATTTTTGTGTCAGGTTTTTTTATGTCGCCTATTTTCTATCAAAATTTTCAAAACTGAGTCTACAAATACCAAAGCCACTTTAGAACAATTTACTATAGACAGGTATTTAATTGATTTTGAGATGTTTCTTCATTTCTAATACCTAAGGGGCCATCCGTAAATTGAAATGTTTTCCACAATCGCACCAATTATTTAGACCCAAACTAAGCAAAGCTTGTACTTTATAAACATCCATGACTTAGAAACAAATGCTCAAACAAACTAATACTCATCACACAAACATTTGCCCCATGCGGGATGTGATCCCGCAACCGCTGGTTTTATAGTCTGGAGCGCAAACAACTATATCAGACGGTCGTTGAATTTCAATTAAATCTAATAAGTATATAACAATTAATGTGAATTACGTCACACGATTTCATGATTTTTTTGATCATGTTCCCATCCTTATCACAGCTGCACCTCGATTCAGAATCCTTCGGTAATTTAACCGAATCAAAAGATTTGATATCTTTCACAGATCGAATGTAGGATTTAGAGCTATTCAGAACAGCATCCGATTCGAGTTCGAGTATGATATCGGTATCGGTTTAATTACAAGTTGCATTCACGAAGCCTATTGCTACAAAATATTTTAATTTAATTTAATAATTATTTCAAATTACTTTGTTTACAAATTTAACTTAAATTTATTTATTTTATACATTATAAAAACCATAATACGAATAATTAATTTCTATCGATCATATATAATTTTTTAATTTTGAAAAACGAATATTTTTTAACGTTAACCAAAAAGTATGTGACACTTTTATAAAAAACATGCTTTGTAAACATTTACAAAGCATGTTTGTTAAAGTGACAGACAGTTGCCACTGAAATGTCACTTAATATTTGACGTGCTTATGTAAATTTTAAATTCACAACAACATTCAGTTTTTTCTAAGAGCAGACTTTAAAATGGATTTGATACATCCCGCAGAGACATCAAAATGCGTATTAAGCAATCTAAAATATATTTTTTACAATATTATGAAAATATCGGGTGCTTGGTACCACTCGTTAATTTATTGACAGAAATCGATCGGACGTTAGGAAAGTCTTGTCCGATATCTGTGTTGTGAATAGCGTTGATATTATTTGCGGGTCGAGAAGTACTTGTAATCGCACGGGTGTGACATTGTTTCGATTCGATATGAAATATGTCAAGTTAATCGACGATACGGTTAATGCAAATTGAAACTATTATAAATCGACTGATTTCTGACCGAATCGGTTGATAACAGAGTTACCGTAGTGTTCTGAATCGAGGTGCTGGTCACATTATTTGCGAGACCGAGGGGTCATGCTCGACGTCACATATTTTGCAAGTTTACCTATAGAAAAATAGTTAATTAAATATCATCTGTCGAGAGCAGGAAGGTTTGAAAATCAGTGCGGCCCGAGACCTACAGTTTCGTGAAACCGTGGACTATTATCATTAAAAAAACAATAATTTCGTGTTTATACATGTTTTACAATAGCTTGCAATGTTCGATTGTAAGAGGTTTCCTTCAAATGTTCAACTAAAACTTGACGTGTTCGATTGAGCTAAAAGGCAAACGTATGTAAAAAAAGACGGTAATAATGCAATATTTTTGTACCATCGAGCTGATCTGATTAAGGAGCCGGAAGTTGGCCACAGGAACTATGTTATGAACAACTTAGGCTCAACGAGTTAGGGCTCGTTTTATTTTTCTTGTCGAGTTCTCTATTAGTAGACAACGTCCGGAGTCTGATGAATTGATGATGCAATCAGAAGGTGGCCACAGGAACTCTGTAATAAAACTACGCAACCCCATCGAGTTTGGGCTCTTTGGGTTTTTTGGGACAAGTGATATATTAGTACATGATGGCCAGGGTCTGATGATGAAGCTGAAAGGTGGCTACAGGAACTCTGAAATAAAATTACCTAATCCTCTCGAGTTTGGGCTCGTTTGATTTGTCTTGACAAATGCTCTGTTAGTACATGATGTTCAGGGTCTGATAATGAAACCAAATAGTGGCCACAATAACTATGTTATCAACAACACAAGCTCAAGAAGTTAAAGCTCGTTTTATTTTTCTTGTTAAGTTCTCTATTAGTATGTAGCTTAAGTTTTTATACAAAATAAACTTTTCTTTGACTTGATTTTACTTTAAAATGACCAGTCTGATGAATTGATGATGGTACCAGAAAGTAACTCTGTAATAAAACAACGTAGCCTTTAGATTTTTCTGGCAAATGATGTCCAGGGAATGATGATGAAGCCAGAAGGTGGTTAAAGGAACTCTGTTATACAGCAATGTAACCCCATTGAGTTTGAGCTTGTTTGATTTGTGACTTAACAAGTACCCCTTTTAGCTCTATTAGTAGTTTATGTCCTGGGTATGATGAAGAAGCCAGTAGGTTGCCAAAGGAACTCTGTAATAAAATTACCTACTTACCCCATTGAGTTTGGACTCGTTTAAATTGACTTAAGAAATACTCTGTTAGTAATGGTGTTCAGGGTCTGATTATAAAGCCAAAAGGTGGCCATAGGAACTTCTGTAATATGGAAAATGCTACATTTTCCATGCATTGCATTGCGTTTTATTTGCCTTGACGAGTAAAATGATTGTAAATGGTATCTATAGGATCTGGAAAGTGGTCATAAGAACTGGAAGGTGGCCATAAGAACTTTATGACCGAACGACGCAACCACATTGAGTTTAGACTCGTTTAATTTGTCACAAAAAGTGTTCTAGTGGTACATGATGTCCAGGGTCTGATGATGAAGTCGATGGTGGCTACAGGAACTATATTTTAGACAACGAAAACTCAACGAGTTAGGGCTCGTTAGTTCTCTATTAGTTGATATATTTCAGAGTCTGATGCTAAAGCCAAACGGTGGCGACAGGAACTCTGTAATAAAACAACGCAATCTCATCGAGTTTGGGTTTGTTTTATTTATCCTGCTTAGTATTTACTCTGATAGTAAAACTATGATGTAAAAGTTCTGAGGATAAAGGCGGAAGGTGGCAACTGGAGAGTTGCAACAAAACAATGTAATCTCATCAAGTTTGCGCTCGTTTGTTTTGTCTTGACGAGTACTTTATTAGTGTATTAGTAGATGCTGTTGAGGGTTTGAAGATGAAGCCAGAAGGTGGCATCAGGAACTCTATAAGAATCGCCGAGAGGCGAGTATACCGGACTTGGTGTCGCTATCACTCAAGTTCCGGATTCGATTCCCCGTCGGTCAATGTAGAAAAATAACTGATGATGGAGCCAGTAGATTCTCATGTACCAACAGAGCACGTTACATGACAAATCAAACAAGCCCAAACTCGATGGGGTTGCGTCGTTTCGTCATAGTTCGTCGTATGGCCACCTTCCTACTACAATCATCAGACCCTAAATACTATCTACAATCAGGTACACTTGTCAAGACTTATCGAAGGCATGCCCAATTCAATAGTGCTTCCGCTTTTCTTATTACAGAAGTTCCTTTGGCCACCTTCTGGCTTCATTATCGTACTTTGGACATCATGCACTAACAGAGTACTTGACAAGACAAATCAAACGATCCTAAATTTGATGGGGTTACGTAATTTTATTATAGAGATCCCTTGGCCACCTTCTGGCTTCATCATCATACCCTGGACATAATCTACTAACAGAGTACTTGTTAAGACAAATTAAACGAGCCCAAACTCAATGGGCTTGCGTAATTTTATTACAGAGTTCCTTTGGCAACCTTCCAGCTTCATAATCAGACCCTAGATATCGTGTACTCATTAAGCATTTGTCACGAAAAATCCAACAAGCCTAAACTCGATGGGGTTGCGTCGTTTCGTTATAGAGTTCTTATGGCCACAATTTGACTCCATCAAGAGGTCCTGGAGGATTCTATCTTCAATAAAAGTACTCTTTAAAATGGGTACAACACTACATAAATCCGAAAAACTTTATTCCAAATTCTACCAAATCTTAAAATTCCGAACGGTTTCAAATTCCGAAACTAAAAGTTGCCTATTTATCATAATTCCGATTTTCAAAGTTCCGAAATTTCAATTTTCCTAACGTTTATAATTTATTATTTCAAAATTCGGATATTTAATAGATCGAACTATTTAAAATTCCGACTAATTTTTTATTCGATACATCAAAAATACAAATTCCGATTATGAAAATTACGAATAGGTAATAAAAATTCTGAAAATTGAACGCCTAAAACTAGGATGTGTTATGTTTCAAATAAATATTGTAGGTACTGTAATTTTATATTAATGATATAATTTTATTTAATATAGGTATTATTTTTACTTATAACAAGTCAATTAATTTAGAATGAACATTCCGTAATCTTACAATTTATAATTTTATTTAAGACTACCTGACCCGGCGAACTTTGTTGCGCCAGTAAAAGTTGAACTGAACGCATCCTGTTTGACAGGTACGAACAGTTTGCATGGTAAAATAAAATAGTATTTTTTATTACTTTTCTTGCAATTCCTTTATATTTTCTCACCTTTTAAACCTTCCCTGAACTTCCACGAATATTTCAAGATCAAAATTAGCCAAATCAGTCCAGCCATTCTCGAGTTTTAGCGAGACAAACGAACAGCAATTCAATTTTAATATATAGATAACAATCGTTAACTTTAAAATAACAATTAAAAGTTATAAAGCTCATTAAATATAACATTAGTATTTGGGAATTAAAATAAATGGTTATTTTAATTCCCAAAAACGGAAGCATACATTGTACAGGCAGCTTCAGGCAATCGTACGTGTTACTACACCGTAAGTAATTTAGTAACGGTATACAATGACAATTGACAGTTACATAGAATAGTATTTTTTCTACATTGACCGACCGGGAATCGAACCCGAGACGTCAGAGATAGCTACACCAAGTCCGGTATGCTCGCCTCTCGGCTACAGAGGTCTTCATATATTGATAATCAGAATAATGTTTCCGGGCTAATGACACTGTGGTGTTTAAATTTTTCGTACTTGTGATAATCAAAAATAAAAGACTTCGTATTATTAACATTCGGTATAGACTAAGATTCATGATTCTAAACAATTGAAATTTTAATTATTCGGAATTATGAAGTTCGGATTTAAGAAATTCTCATATAAACACTCAAATTTTTGGACCCCTTTAAGACCAATCAAACGAGCCTAAACTCGATGTTATTGCATTGTTTTAATCTCAGTTGCTGTGACCACCTTACAGCTCCATCATCAGACCAGCTTGATAGTACCAAAATATTGCATTGTCACTGACTTCATATGCGTGTGCCAATTTTAGCTTAACCGAACATCGGGAAGTAAGGCAAAGTTTGATAGTTTTATGTTACATACAAACATTGCAAGCTAACATAAAGATTTTAAAAACCTCCGACACAAAAAACACTCCCTCCAACTTTATAAATATTACCTAGTAAGATCTAACAGCCGTGATCGGATGTCTGGCAACGCTGCATAACAAGACGTCGCGCAATCTAGGTAGCGAAGTGGCAACAGCGCACAATAGAATACAACCAATCGTAGCGAAGCTAGCCTCTGATTGGCCCATTTGAATCTGATCAACAATTGATGGAGTGGAATTGTATAAAAACTACTGTGTTTAGTTCGTATTTTTGCCACCAGAGGACCGGCAATTGTTGATCTGATCGGAGCCACATTTGTATGCCGAATCCTGCATTAGATCATCAAAAGCTGTTCTGATCAACAATTGCCAACGGATCAACAATTAACTGATGCCACAGCCCGTCTGATCAACATTTGCCGAGTGGAGATATCTATATATATATATATACATATATATATATATATATATATATATAGAGATAGAGATAAATAGAAAACATTTATTTGACACACACGAGTAAAAAATAAAAAATACAAAACAATAAAACAATGAAGGATTTCTGGTGTGTCAAAAAGGTTCCGCTCAGCATTTGTCGTGGCAGTCACAGACTTTAGTTAGTTAGTTTAGCTGGGCTTTTTCCGCACATAGCCTCATGATTGGGCCATTGTGCGTGCTACTTAGTCTTTCTTACTCCAATCATCCTAGGTCATTCCAGAAGGTCAGCAGCCTTTTCAGACTGCTGCAGGCTTCCGGGAGCGATTCTGGTGATTGGAGAATCCGTGCCCGTTGATCTGCCACGCTTCTGCATTCCAGTAGCACGTGCTGTGGCGTTTCTTCTCATGCCTCCTTGCATCCTCTGAATGTGGGGCTGTCTGTCACACCTATGTTAAACAGGTGTTTGTTAAGAGGCCGGTTAAAACACCTCTGACCTTGCGAATTTTGTCCCTTGCTAGTCTGATGAGGTTGCGGGCAAGCTTATTTGATACCGCCGGAACTGAATTTTTCGTTTGCCTGCATCCTTCGTTGTTTCTCCATTCTGTTAGATGCGTTTCTTTGGTCACAGACTTATCACGACGCTGATTTTCGATGGGGACCTCAGACGCTAGGACGTGCAGTAAACTTAAGGTATTTTTAAACACTTAAGGTAGGACTAGAGTTGTAAAGTGTCCGTCACGTTATAAATGTCTGACCAAAATGACTTTTCTCAATGTGACCGGACTTTTTGGACATTTATTGTCACTAACGTCACATTCAATTCTATTGACAAACTATGAAAAATATCATTTGGTCACAAATAAGTGCATTATTATAAGAGAGAGGCTTTAGTAGTGATAATTTCTACAAAAATGAAACTTCTAAAATCTTTCTGCACGAACAAGGTAAAAAGTGTCGTGTCGTTATGCGCGAGTTTTTTTGAGTTCGATCCAGATCCAATTACATGTTTAAGACATACTTTAGGGGAATTCTTCTTTTTTAAATTTAAATTAAAGAAAAATATGTGACCATCGTGACAATAAATAAATGTCCAATGTGACCAAGCATTTATTATAAATGACGGACGCTTATAGCATATGACCGTCAATTTACAACTCTAGGTAGGACAGACGACCTGGTTTTATTTACGACGGCCATTTACGAATACAACCTCTCTAAATTAATCAAACATGATTTCTAATAGTTTACACAAAAAATATAGTAATTATCATTACTGTATCGTTCGAGAATGCAAAAATACTTTAAAGACCCGAATGACATTTGATCGTTTACTATATGAGTAACGTCAGTCAGGTCGCGATCATGGCGGATAGCGTTTTCAGAGTTTCAAATAATAGATCAAAAAATATTTTTTTAAATTTGATTTTAACAGCCATCTTCTACTTTTTAAGTATTGAAATCGATATATCTAAGTTCCTAAAGTCGAATACTATTTGAAATAATTCTTTGTTTAATTAATTTTGATATGAGTCAACTAGCCTATTGTATAAAATGTTCCGTTCTGACTACGGAATCCAAAAAAATTTTTTGTTGCATCCATAAGAAAACTTCCTATAGCATTTTCATAGTGCATGCCCTAGGAGATTTTGTTTTGGAGTTAAACGTTGTTACACAGACATTTTTGGTCCGAGTTAGATGGAAATTAACAACCCTTAAGCTTAACGATACCAACTAAAGTGTAGTAAAGACTTGTTAATTTCGATCTACTCGAACCAAAGATGTCGGTGCTTAAAAAATAAATGGTCTTGCTTATTTCCCCCACACCTTTCCATGATGAATGTATCTCCCGACAGGTGTCAAACACGCCTTGCAATATTGGCAGGGGAAAGCCTCGGCATAGTAAACATAGCGCTCACTGCAGTATTTCAACTTCATACAAGCGCACAAACGGGGAATATGCATAATTTTATTTGGTCTTAAAATAAACAGTACTTAATTATAATTAATAAAGATTAAAGAATATTGATAAATACCTGATTTACAACCCATTAGTTTACTATTATAGTCGAGTGCACAAGGAGATCCGATATGTGACTACATACCGTGAAGTCACGCCGACACACATTTTTGTTTATGACATTCTCCATACATGTTTCATAGTAAAAGTTGTTTTTGAAAGAGACAGGCATACCTCAATTTATAATTACTGTATTACGCTTATTATTTACCTAAAATCAATTTTATTTTCACTACTACTATTTCATTTAAACATAGTAAAAAAAAATTTTTTTTTTCGTCCATGTTTCCTATAGCAGAGGCATAGATTTTTCTCATGATTTTAAGTATTTTAAGAAATTTATCTGTAACGTAAATGCTTATTCAAACTGGATGAAATATCAAAGGGACTAACTTTAATATATTTCATAACCAATAAAAAAAACAGATAGGTAGTAGACATTTTAAAAAAGTTATGCGTTGTCATACATGTTCAGTCATGCTTAACTTGCTAGAACACCTATTAAATGTATACTTTCAACTTGTATCATCACATTTTGTTTTTATCTAGTTAGCTTTTCAAGCAATGGTTTTATAAAAAATAATAAAAAAATAGTTCAAGAAGGTTTTTTCTATTGAAATTTTATAGCCAAATCCGTGTTTAGGTACGCATCCGTATTTCATCAAACCTATAGAGTAAAAACACGGAATTGCAGATTTATGAGGCCTAATTTGCTCTGCATTAGTAGAGTCGAATTTAATCAAATAACAAGTGATTTTTTATTACTCGCCATTCTAATATATTTTTGTTGCTAGTTGCAGCCTAAACTAGCTACTAAACACTCATCACTAGACTATTAGCACTCGCCCGGCATGCGATGAGACGTGGGTTCGAGTCCCACCTGAGTAGGCAGGCAGTCGATTTTTTTCAAGTGTTATATTATCATAGATATAACAAGCATGTAATTGCTAAAAACAAAATTTAAATACACGCCTAGTCTGAAACTCGAACTACGCAGACTAGCAACGTGAATAATAAAGCAATAGGATTTGACTTTGAGGAAATCATTAACAAATGACATAGCCGATCTTTTTACTTTTTTTAGTCGATCTACTGTTTAATGTTTTCTGTGGCAAAAAAGCCTGTCTTGGTGAATCAGCACGTTTGCCTCACCACGTGACTTGCTGAATGTCACAGATGTCGGCTTTCGTTTTAGCTTCTATTCTATAACTAGAATGGAATACTGTTTGTAAGTATGTTTTGAATTAAGTACAACACCATTTGCAATTTCACGCTTCGAAATTACATTTATTTTAGGATTGACAGTGGGCGCTAGTCGTTGACACCTACGACTAAGAGTATTTTCGTTGCTATAAAACATATAAATAAGTTGAGTACTATTTTATTAATTGACTACCTTTTCAGGAATAATTCTATCGCTCAAATACAACAACTTTTACTATTGGGAAGTGTGTTTTTTGTTCTAAATGTTATAGATAAGATATCCCATAGATAAGAATAAGAATGTATTAATTTGTATCAAAGCAGATTACACATACAACAAAAAGACCATTATGAGACAAAATGGTATATGACTCAGATTGCAGGAGATTGCAAACTCTGTTATTCTGCCATAGCCTCTTTTAAGTTTAGCCAAACAAATTCAACTGTGAGTAACATAAAAATCTACACTTACATCTAATCACAAGTTTTGTAGCAGTGGAAAATGCATATTTAAATTTATAATTCATGCTAGTGACTATGCCTGTTCGTGAAGCAGTCAATTGACATCTTTTGCGGAACGTTGGCAGCTTAAGTTCCAGCGCAGAACGAATAGGTGGTGGTAGATCATTCCATATCTTTGCAGCTGTTTAGCACTAACCAATCTTAACTTTGGAACCTATAGCTGATTGCTCCTGTTTCTTAGTGATTTATACTTCATGCGTTTATGCAGCAAAACATTTCCTGAAGAAAAATTTGCTAATGAAACCTTTTGTATTGCTTTATGATATCTTAAAGCAGTTCGTATTTATAGGGGGTTATTTGTAAAACATCAACAACCTTCTAGGACTGATTCTGGTGCTCAAATACAACACCTTTTTCTATGGGACCAACATTGAAATCTAAAAAAAATTTCACTGCTCATTACAAACTGATATCAGCTAGTGGCGGCTTAGTATGGGGAAGTGTTTTTTTTTTGCCATTTCAATGTTGGTCCCATAGAAAAAGTTGTTGTATTTGAGTATCAGAATCAGCCCCTAGGAGGTTGTTGATGTGTTAAAAATAACCCTGTATAAAACTCTACTTAAGTTAGTTTATTTTGAAGTACTCGTAAACACTATCTCTATGTCCGTCTGTACGTTCCGACCTACCTTGATAAGCATGTTTAATGACGTCTTAAGAGCTTTGTTACCAGCTAACCCAAAATAGCTGAGGAGCGAGCATGCCAGACTTGGAGTCGCCATCTCTGAGGTCCCGGGTTTGATTCCCGGTTGGAACGATGTAGAAATCGAACTTTTCTACAATGTTCTTGTTCTTCTTCATCTATACGGTCAATCCGGTTGCGTCCAAAGCCATTGCGTTGGAGCCCAGGGTCCGCTTTTCTTAATTTACTGCTCCAGTTGTGAGATCATTGGCACGCATGTCAGCCCTCACGACGTCGAGCCAGCATTTCTCGGTTCTACCCCTTTTGCCAGGGTCTGGCGGTGGTGGCATGACCAGACATTAGTTTCCTACATAGCTTGCCGGTTTCCGCAAAACATGACCGTACCAGCGTAGGCGACCCTCCTGCAGTTTGTCTGCAATATCACGGACACGAAGGTTTCTTAGGTAGTTACCTAGGCATCATTCATCATCATTCCAGCCACAGGACGTCCACTGCTAAACAACGGCCTCCCCCAATGATTTATCATCGGGGGGGATTGCCAATACTCGCCACGCTTGGCAGGCGGGTTGGTGAGCGAAGTTTTTTATAAGATTTCGAACAAAGACGCTGCTGCCCGTCTCATGCTACAGGAATTAGTCGCCTCCTGTCGGCGGTGGGGAAGTGTATTCTTTAAGGCCGTCCCCACACGGCACCGTTACCTAGTTACCTAAGTGAAAGTTATACTCTTAACTGTTTTGTCAGAGTACTACAGTACTCGTAATGAGTACCTACCATTTAACACTCTTTCTGACGAGTGTTAAATCCATAGTACCTACTTAAAACTCTGACAAAACATAAAAATGGCTGCCCATTGCCATCCGACGGAACAGTTAGAACTAAATTGTTCGTAATACTATTTTAAACACTAATAGTAGTCTGGTAAAGTCTCTATTCACAAACTAGATTCTAACGTGGTCTAACTTTGCTTAACTAAAACTTTGCAAGTTTAGTTAAACTGATCGGTGCTATTATGGTCGCATGGGTTAAAGTTGTTTATAAACTCACTACTCGTACATAATAAATGTCAATGGACAGGCCACATCAATTACACTTACTTTTTGGATGTTTTAGTTTGTATTAAATACTATTATAGCTGTCCCGGCGAACTTCGTACCGCCCCTTCATATTTTTTTTTTGTTTTTCGTGAATTTTTTCGTTTTTTTTTTTTAGTTATTCTGTTATTCGGGACGGAGACAAATTCAACAAATTAAAGATCATAAAAATCGGTCCAGCCGTTCTCGACTTATAAATGGTGTAACTAACCCGACTTTGTTTTATACATGGAGCACAATAAAAGTTTTGCACTTCTAGCTAATCGGAACTATTTGAATTTCGAATGTTACATTTTTTTAAACGTTGCAACCTTCTTAGTAATAAAAAAAACAATTGGTGGGAAATGATTTGTCAATTGTTTTTTATCACACATCAAAGTTCTACGTACGCAACGAAAATGGAATTAAGTCGAAAAGATTTTAGAGCAATGATTTTTTATGATTTTAAAAGTTCTCTCTCCACAAGACTGTGCCGCTCGTCTTCAAATTGCTTTTATGAGAGAAGCACGCACGCATTATGTAACGTCGCGTGTATATTATGCCGCGTCTGCACGCTTGGCACTTGCCGCAAACTCCAAATCGCTACAAACTTCAAACGTATTTGCGGCAAATTCCCTTTGATTAGTAACAAAAACCGACACTTATTCGGATCGGCTACAAGCGCTTGCAAACCTACGCAAACCAAGTCAAACACTCTATCCACACGTTTGAATTTGTGACAGTTTGTTGAGGTTTGCCTAGCGTGTGGATCCGGCATTAAATTACGGGAATCGGGCCTCTACTTATTTTCAACGGAAAACAACATTCGTGTTTTGTAATCAGATTTCTAGAACGATGAATACTTCGGACCATGGTGCCGTCATAACGACCCGGTGTAGTGGCGCGGTAATTTGCCTCTAAGGCAAAGGGTCCCGGATTCGATTCCCGATTCGGTTCTAATCAGAAAATGGTATTTTCTAAACCGGCTCAAGTCTGGGTGTGCTGAGAGACGTCTCAGGCAGTATTACATTTCTGGAGACGTATTTTTGAATCATGCGAATTCCAATCCGAATAAGAAATCGCAAGTTTCGCATGCGAATACCTACCTTAAATCACTATTTTTGAAAATTCATTCAGTGAATTCTGCTACGAATGGTCGTACCTACTCGTGTTTCGATTTCTACTAGTAGAAATTACGGAAAAATTACATTCACAAGTAAACATAATATGGTTGACAGAGATTTGATACGAGTATAATAACTTTTTATTTACATTCGTTAATGAGTTTTTGTTTTATGGTTACAAGATTTTAATTTAATAGCAACACCTATTTTGAGTGATTCAAAAATGCGTAAAATCGGAAGCAATAGAAACTATTTTCATACACAATTCTAATGCTTCAAAAATACGTTTTGTAGCTCGTAACACAAGAATTCTAATTCCTCAAGTAGCTACCTTATTTGGGATCATGACAGTTGCTTTGTTGCCTGCCCCCCTAGCATAACCACCAAAAGACGATAATATGATATAGCGACTGAACTCTAAAAATATGATAGATATAGCCGCCATGTTGAATCGCCGTGCCGGTGACGTCACATGTTATGATCGCTGTTTCGATAAAAAATCAAAATGGCATCTTTAACAATCATATATTTTTTTAAATTGACCGTTGGTGTTAATAAATTTCTATATCCTATCATATCATATCGTGTTTTAGTAGTCATGTGAGGGGGGGCTGGTGCATATATTTATTATAAAATTGATACATAAATGGCTAAGTACTTGTCCCTGTAGATAGAATTTGAAAGCAAAAAATAAAGCACGTACTAAACTTGGGCGCGAACAAATCAAACTTTATCTCCCTTGTAGATTGATTGGTTTGCGATTGGAGTAAAGTCAAAGCAGCGACAGTGCTGTCGTCAAATGGACTTCGAAGTAACTTTTTGTATTATAAAATTTTGAATTCACAAAACTTTTTTTGCAAAAAAATCAGCAATGGGTATTGTATTCGTTTTGGTTGTTAATTTTGTTTTAAATTTTAATTTCAACTTGTTTGCCGTTCTAATTTAATAATGATTTCGTTTTTTTAAATCTCATTTATCAATTACTTTTTAGGGTTCCGTATTCTATAAAGAGTAATCAACCGAATCCTATTACAACCTAATTCACGCCTATAATTCTTACAAGTAAAAAATTACCTTATTGCAAACAATTATGGCTTAAAATCATTTGTCCAATCACCCAGTCGAACAGTAATTGTATGCGAGCGATTTTGACTCCGCTGCTCGTCCGTCCGTCTTTCTGACAGCGGGATATAGGTATGTATAAAACGCAATACAACTAACAAATAAAACCAATTTATTTCTGAAAATAGGCCTGAATTATGCTCTTTTACACGTCCCGACATCATAAAAACATAGCTCCAATCTCATCCTCCTCTTTGGTGAAAACCCACCTTTATGCATGACGTGCGCAAAAGAGACCTCGGAAAATAGGTACTTAAACGGCTACCAAGAAATCCATGGAGGCTACGACATGCGGGTGTGTGTGACCGATCACATGCAGGTTAAAAAATATCGAATCCTGGGAATTTTCTTTAACGCCGTAGTAACGATGTCGTTATTTTTTTTTATGAACGCAACGTTACTTTTTAATCTGACTGTTGGCAGCAACGCCAGCAACTGACATTAGCAGAGTTACCATGTTAGGAGTTTACCCATAAATGTGGAAATTTAGAGCACTATACTATGCGATAATAGTAGTAGTAGCCCTTTGCATGGGGCCAAAAAAAAAAAAAAATGTATGACTATCTGATTGGTGTAGTGTCGTAGTCACAAAGGGTCCCCGGTTGATTTTGTGTTCTGGTCAGTTAGAAAAACTAGTAGTTATAAATTGGTCCTGGGAGACGTCTTGCAAAATGCATTGTCTTAGTAACATAAAGATGTTGTATCCCATCTGGTGCATGCAAGTTTATATTTATTTTAAGAAAGTACGTGTTGTATTGTCAGCAGTAGTCAGTTTTTTTTTTTTTTGGAATATGGGGAACGTGTGTCTAGGGATTGGCAGCCTATCCTCATACTTGAGTTTGACAGAGGTCTGTGGCGGGCTTTTCAACGCATAGGGCGCGAAAATTTTGATATAGTTTTATTTAATAAAATAATTGCTAAAAAGAGCATTAGAAGCTGTAAATAGCTTAAAATCTGGCGGCAATTCCGCAAGGATGTCGTCAGATGATGACGACAACAGTTTTATAGGATTTTCATCAGTCTCGGATGGAACCGAAATGGTGGCAAAAAAGAAGCGGAAAATTGTGGATGCAGCGAAGGACAAGGTAGTTGACGACATGGATGATTCCTCAAAATACAAAATTTACGGCAAACCAGGGTATAAGCGTACGTATCCAGACAACAGCACCAACGGCGAGTTCCCAGTATATGTGGAAGGAATAAGGCATGAAGATAAAATTGGTAACAAAAATCCATTACTATATTGTCCAAAATGTTCAAACAAGTTAAAGGCATTCATGAAAGTAGACGATTAAAAAGTAACAAAATTGTGCTAGTTTTTAAACAGGCTTCAGCGGCAAACGATTTTATTAACCACAGTTGTTTGGAAGAAAACTCTATGAAAGCATACATTCCTGCCTCATCCGTAGAAACAATCGGTGTGGTTCGATACATCCCGAAGGAAACCTCTAATAAAGACCTATTCTTAAAGCTCACAGCGGACTGAAATCATATCAGTGCGACGTTTTATGAAGAAGGAGCAAGACAAACTGATTCCACTTACGACTATAACGGTAACATTTGTAGGGACAGTGCTGCCTCAGTACATTTATCTAGATAATTGGCGGTATAAAGTATTTAAATATGTTCCACCTTTAATGCAATGTTTCAAATGCCTAAAATTTAATCATTCGGCAAAGATTTGTCGTAATGAACAAGTTTGCTCAAAGTGTAATGGAAATCATAATTATAAAGAATGTACTTCTGAAATTGTGAAATGCAGTAACTGTCAGGGTGATCATTTGGCAATTTCCAAACTGTGCCCAGTTAAAATTGAAAAGCAAGAAATACATAAAA
Source organism: Anania hortulata (assembly GCA_963576865.1). NCBI lineage: Eukaryota > Metazoa > Arthropoda > Insecta > Lepidoptera > Crambidae > Anania > Anania hortulata. The sequence continues at coordinate 3,179,903 of OY756410.1, forward strand.
ATAACAATAAATCGTATGCTTCGATCTTGGTAAAAAATAATGATTTCCCTTCACTCCTAAAACGACCTCAATTTTCTCAAAATACGTCAGTGGCACATAACAATACAAATAAAAGCAAAACACCGCAATCATCATCATCAGTAGTGGTGAATGATAATATTCAAAATATTGTAAATAATACCAAATTAATGGATGCAGTAGTAAAAACCTTAATTGCCCTAGGCAATTCGAACCATATTAAAACGTCAGCACATATCAGAGAGGAGTTATTAAAACATCTTTCCTCTTCATAAGAATTATGCAACATAATATTCAGAGCATAACTAATAAAAAGTCTCTTTTAAAAACTACTTTAATGAATTATAATATTGATGTGTGCTTGCTTAACGAAACTTGGTTGAAAGACAACAAAACTTTTTCAATGCCTGGTTACAATTTTGTTTTCAAAAATGCAAAAAATGAACATGGTGGTGTTGGTATTTTAATTAATAATAAGATTAAGTTTTCAGTTATTCCCACAAATTTTCATCAAGATGTACAAAATATTGCAATTTCTGTTATGACTGATACTGGTCCTATATGAATTCTTTGTGTATATTGTCCACCTAGATCCGAAACTAATAATATTAAACTAAGAAAACTTAAGAAAATAATTAATGACTTGCCCAAACCTTGTCTAGTTTCTGGTGATTTTAATGCCCACCATGTTGTCTTTGGATGCAATAGCACTCAACCTAGAGGTAGAGAGCTATTGGAAATAATAGATGAAACAAACTTGTGTATTTTAAATACTGGTCAAGTGACCACTGTTGGTAGGCCGAATGTCAATCAGTCGGCAATTGATATTTCTTGTGTAAGTCCCGTTCTCGCTCCACTATGTGATTGGAAGGTTGGTGATGATCCATTGGGTAGTTACCATTATCCGATTTTTATAGAAATTATTACTTCTCCATTATTGTATCAAGGTGACAGTCAGGAACAAAAATATTTATTTCACAAAACGAATTGGAGTGAATACCAAACCAGATCAGAAGTGTTAATTAAAAAATGCAGCTTTAATGAAAATCCACTAGAATACTATAATTCATTTTGTGAAGTTTTTAATCAATTAAGAGACGAGTGCGTACCGGTTGTAAATAATAATAGGCCAATTAAAAGTGCAAAAAGTCCAGCACCGTGGTGGAATGAGGATTGTGATAAAGCAGTTAAAGATTCTAAGTTAGCCCTAAATAACTATAGGAACTGTCTCACTATGGAGTCATACATAGAATACAAAAGAAAGGATGCTCTTAAAAAGCGTACAATAAATGAAACCAAAAGAAATGGATGGCAAAATTTATGTGCTTCATTTAACAGGCAAACTCCTGTATCTGTAGTATGGAATTATATGCGCAGGTTTAAGAGAATCAACTCTTGTAAAAATGTATATAGGAATGATGAGTGGGTTGATAATTTTGTAAATAAGCTTACTTCTAATGAAAAACCGGACTTAGATATTAGTAGTATTAGTGATAACGATAATTTGAATAGTGGTAACTCGTTTCTGATAAAAGAATTTACTACAGAAGAATTGGATATGGCTCTGAAATCGAGAAAGAACACAACTCCGGGTCTAGATAATTATCCTTATTTAATGATACAAAATTTACATCCATCAGCAAAAGTTGTGTTACTTAAGGTTTTCAATTCTCTGTGGGTTTCTCAATTAATTCCTGAATCATGGAAAACACAATGTGTTGTTCCAATATTAAAACTCAACAAACCTATAAATGACTTCAATTCTTACAGACCTATTTCTTTGTCATCTTGCATAGGAAAATTATTTGAACAGATTATAAAATTAAGATTAGATTATTTTGTTGAGAATCAGAACCTGTTGCCAAGTTATCAGTTTGGCTTTCGTAAGGGAAAAGGTTGTACAGAAAGTTTTGTGGCATTTGTTGAAGATATGAAAAAATGTTTACTGGCTAAATCTACAGCTGTATGTGCTTTTCTCGATGTTCAGGGCGCATATGATAATGTGGACCTTCAACGATTAGTTCAAGTTTTACAGGAAATAGGACTTCCTGGGAAATTAGTAAAATGGCTGTTTAACTTTTGCAATGAAAGAATATTATATGTTAAACGGAATATTTTACATGGTCCTAAAACAACGAGTAAGGGCTTAATGCAGGGTTCATCTTTGTCTCCCTTAATTTACAATTTATATACTTCACAGATACAAAAGTATGTAGTAGGAGATATTAGCATACTACAATTTGCAGATGACATTGTTATTTACAGTATTAACAGGAATGTAAATATAGCTTCTAACAATGTAAATATAGCCCTTCAAAATCTAAATAATTATTATAAAAATAAGTTGAAATTGAATATTAACCCTGATAAAAGCTCAGTTTTAGTATTTGGAGATAGTACTCCTGTAAATATTGTGTATAATAACAATGTAATACCACAGCAAAAGGAAAAGAAATTTCTTGGTGTAGTTTTAGATGTTAGGCTTAAATTCGACCGTCACATTGACTATATAAGTCGCAATGCTATGAAGGGTATTAACATATTAAGATCTTTAGCAGGTGTCTCTTGGGGATCGGACCCAAAATTTTTAAACATGTTGTACAAAAGTTTAGTTCGTAGTCATTTTGATTATAGCTGTTTAGCATATATAAATGCTAACAACTCTTTATTAAAAAAGCTAGATGTAATACAAAATATGGCCTTACGTATAATTAGTGGTGCTATGCGTACCACTCCTATTAATTCTATGGAAGTAGAAACTTGCATAGAACCCTTGTCATTAAGAAGACTTTATTTAGCTGAAAATTTTTCTTCTAAAATGCTAGCTAGAAAAGATCAAATAGTTTTAGAGAAGTTCTATTTACCTACATCATTACATAATACTATACAAAACTCATCCTATGTAACAGCTAATGATATTCTTAATGGCAATCCTCCTGTTATGTTAAAAATTATATCACATGTCAATGATATGACTGGTAGTATGTATAAATGTAATTTATGGCCTATCTTCACATGTAAATATAGCTCACTCTTACATAAATCTAAAGTAGATGTTAGTAGTGTAAATAATAAAGAAGAGTTTTTGGAATTTATTGGTAGGAAAAGTAATACTTATAAATTATACACTGATGGAGCTAAATTCACAGTCGAAGCTAGATCTGCAATATATGATCCTCAAAGTAATTATTGTAAATGTTTTAAAATAAGTTCTGAATGTAGTATATTTACTGCTGAGGCATATGCCATTTTTCAAGCTTTAATGTACATAAAATCTGTAGACATTAATAACAATTTTAATGAATTTATGATTTTATCCGACTCAAAAAGTGTGTTGATGTGCCTAGAAAACAATAGAGTTCATTTTAAAACGAATTTTTTAATTTACAATATAAGGGATATTGTTAGAGAAATAGGCAAGCCGATTACATTTAAGTGGATTCCATCTCACCGAGGTATACCAGGGAATGAAATTGTAGACAAAGTTGCTAATTCAGAACCACATGAAGATCACTCCGAAAATTTCAAGGTGCCGTTTACGGATTTCTACACCAAAATAAAAGAGAATTGTAGAATGTTATGGAAGGACTACTGGATGCTATGTGCTCAGAACAAAGGCAGATGGTATGCAACAATTCAAAAAGAATTACCAGTGAAGCCCTGGTATAATAAAGTAACTTATATAAGCCGCAGGTATGTTACTACTATCAATCGTCTACGATTCGGACATTGCAGAACACCTTCTCATTTGAAACGTATGAATATCATAAGCAGTAGTGTATGCAACTACTGTGGTGAAGAGAATGCAGACCTTAAGCATTTGATAATGGCTTGCCCTGTGTTTGGAATTCAAAGACTGATACTAGCAGCTGAACTGAGCCAGGTAGAAAATAATGAGGAATCAGGAAGTAATTGCATATCCCGCCACATTGAAGAGTTACTTGACAACCCAAAGTCATATGAAACTATCTTTAAATACATAACAGATTCATTTGAACAAATATGAAGAAACAAAAGTTAGCGTATTGTGCTATTAATGTGTTCTTAGCAGTGCTAAGAGAAAAAATCAGTTTGTGATAAAAGAAAATTGTTTGCGGCCAATGGAACACTCCAGGCTACGAGCTGAAATAAAAAAAATAAAAAAAAAAACTTGAGTTTGACACTACGAGCTAGAATAAAAAAAAAACGAGTTTGACAATTTGTTTGTGTGCATCTATTTGGTAAAATATTAAGATTGTTTTAGGAAAATGTAGCATCTTTCCTAACTAAAATAGATCATGTGAATGCCGAAAAATGAGTGATATTGAAGTGTGTAGGATATGTCTACGTAATGAGTCGAAGTTTTACAACCTCAACGAATATGACTTAAAAAAATACTATGAAGAAGTCACCAATAAATCTGTAAGTTTCATTACAGATTACATTGCTAATTGATACAAACATTTGTGTTTTTAGCTTTCGTCCTAATTATTTATATAGTAAGTAAACAATGAAGCAACGTAATGCTTATAAAATGTCATTATAGTCTTAATAATTTTTAACCGAAATCCAGTTTTTCAACTTCTTACTTTGCTCATTTCATTGTTTTTTCCTTTATGTATTAGCTTTTCACAATGCATTTTCAAACCTTAATCTATGAATAAAAATATCCCATTATATTCAGATACACAATAAAGATGGATTACCACAGTACTTCTGTTTTGAATGTGCAGCATTGCTCTACAAATTCCACTTATTCCGGGAAAAATGTGATTATGGAGACAAAGTCCTTAGGGACATGCTTTGGAATGGTCCAGTAAGTATACTGATTGTCATCGACTGCCAGCGGCTTGCTTGACATCTTATTAAAGAAAGTTAGTTGTAAATTAAATAATTTAATACTAACATTATGTGAAACAATACATTTATTAAAGTATTGTTTTTATTTAGTAAAAAATAAAACCGACTTCAAAACACTAAAATGCTGAAAATAATCCTAACACTTAAGTACCTAATCAGTTACTTTTGGAGTCGGTGCCAGCCGATGAGAGATTCAATGTTTTAGTTTGCACCGACTCCAAAAGTAACTGATTAGGTACTTAAGTGTCAGGATTATTTTTAGCATTTCAGTGTTTTGAAGTCGGTTTTTTTTTAAAAATAAAATTTACTTATTTCATCTATTTTTAGTGATAAATCCTAATCTAACTGCTGAACACTGAATTCATCCCCTATTTTCCTACCCTTAGGGGTGATTTTTATTTTGCAAACTTTTATCATAGCATCTTTGAAGTATAAGCTATTCAATAAAACAAAAATCATCAAAATCGGCTCATACTTGTCGAAGATAGGTAACAAGAACCACAACCAAAATATTATCTGGGTATATATTTGTTGATTTTCTCAAAAAGTTCTAAATCAATTTCTATAAAATTTATATGGGACCACCTCTGAAGTATGATCTACCAAACAAAAAAAGAATCATTAAAATCGATTCATAATTGGCAGAGTAATCGCGTAACATAAATACAAAAAAAAAAACACACAGTCGAATTGAGAACCTCCTCCTTTTTTGAAGTCAGTTGAAAATCAATTTAATAAAGTTAAACAAGTTTTTATCTCAAAAAGGAAAAAATGGAATCCCTACAGGAACCTTATACCCTAATTACTTTGTTGCCCATTTGTCTGTCTGTCCATCAGTCCATTCCTAATTTGTTTTGATGAAAGCCAGGTCGATGAAGCAACATCATTTATACTTACATAAATCTAAATGCAGAATAAGTAATAATGCTAATTGACCCGTTAAAATCCAAGCTGTCTCATGAGACCACATAACAATAGAATTTCCATTGTGTCTCGTTTATGTATGCTTGATCAGATAACACACACTTATAAAGCATTTTTATTATTGTTTATAGTAATGTAAAATCTTAAATTGAATTCAATTATAAAATTAATAAATATCACAGTATTGCATTGAAACAAACTGTTTTTATCTTGTTACATTGCAGCTCACATACGCCGGAATCTACGAGCTGAATGCAAAACGCCTTTACAAATTCAAGCACCTTACATTTAACATATTAGTTTGTAATAAACGCACCAAAACATTCGACGTTCATCATGTTGAGGATTTACCAGATTATAAGCTAAAAACTGAGATTATCAATGAGGATTTTGCTGAAGGCCCATTTTCTGATGATGACAACTTTGCTTGCAATGACCCAGATTCAGATCCTGTTGATCTTGATCTTAAATTTGATGTTGCCGTGAAAGAGGATACAGAAGAAGCTGTAACTCTAGATGATAAGCCTGAAACACTCGAAACAGGAGATATAGAATTACATCAATCTGAAAAATTCGATGATGAAAACAAAACTAACTTAATGGTACCTCAAAAATCAGTTAAACCTAAGCGAAATGTAAAAAAAAGGCAGTTAAGAAAATCTAAAAGGAATACTAAAATTAAAAGAAGAAAACCTAAACCAGTCAGTTCGGATGATGAAACTGACAATATCGAACTAAGTAAAATCAAATTAGAGAAATCAACATCAATCATGTCGCCAGAGACAAAAAGAACATATAAGTTTAATAAGCCAAAAAGTAATGTGAGAAGTTTTGCGTTTCTAAATTCTGAGAATTGGAAGAGATTTAATTTAAGCGATGAGGATGCTTTGGCTGATTTCCAGAAGAAAGCACTGGATAAAAAATACCTCAATGCTCCTTACAAGTGTGAGTTGTGTTACAGGGGGTTCTCGCAGAAGAATATGCTGGATAGACACATGCCTCAAAGGCATGATGAGGTAACTTCTTACAAATAATTTTTAATTTGGAAAGGGTATATTTAGATGGTTATTGTGTCATTTAACAGAATAGAGAAACAGTGAAGGATGCAGGCAAACAAAAAATGCAGTTCCGGTAGCATCAAATAAGCTTACCTGCAACCTCATCAGACTAAAAAAGGACAAAATCCGCAAGGTTATAGGAGTTATAACCGGTCACTGTCCTCTAAACAAGCACCTATATAACATAGGTGTGACTGACAGCCCCACATGCAGAGGATGCATGGAGGCAGAAGAAACGCCACAGCACGTGCTTATGGAATGTAGGAGCGTGGCAGATCAACGGCATCAGATCCTCCAATCGCCAGGATCTCTCCCGGAGATGCAAAAAATCCCCTGCAAAAATCTGAAAAGATTGCTGACCTTCTGGGATGATCTAGGATGGTTGGAGTAAGAAGGAAAAGGTAGCACGCACAATGGCCCAATCAGGAGGCTAAGTGCGGAAACAGCCCAGACAAACTAACTAACTAACTAAGTGTCATGAAGTTCAGCTTTTTCAGCCATCTATGAATAGCATACAAATTTATAGATTTTTATAATTATGTTATACTAAATTATACCACAAAATATCTAATATACTATCAAATGAAATCAAAAATATTTATTGGAATGTCACGTACCATTATTAATATCAATAATAATTGTATAATATGTCACAAAATATAAAGTACGAAATGAAGCCAATCCGTTAAAATACAAAATTGGTTCACTTCAAATCAGATTTAAATATTCATTAACATTGTAAAAGCAGTGGCTAAATGATGCCACCTGTATAGGGCACCTCTAAATATATTTAAGGGCAATTATTATTTTAATTATACTGTGTTAAATGGTAATTATTTACATTTGTCAATTGTATAAAGCATTGTGTCTATCATAGCCCCCGCAGAAAATCAGTGTCATTGCATGCATTAAGCTGCCATCACTAATAGCGATCGGGGACCTTTTTGGCACAAACCTTTGTTTATTTCCACTTGATTCTTCGTTTGTTTTGTTTATTTTTGTTTTTGCTCGTCTTACTTATTTATTGTTTGTGCCAAATGAAGTGATTCTTATTCATTGTATCCTTTGATCTCTTTGCAGTCAGTTGGACCGCTCGTCTGCCGGTTCTGCAAGATGCGTTTCAAGTCGAACTACTTTGTGAACAAGCATTTACGGCAGCATTATAACAAGTACGAATGCTTGAGGTGCGGGCTCGTCTGCTGTTTGGAGTGAGTACCTTCAATACTCTTTTAGTTTGACCTCTTAAGCTGTCTTGCTGAAGTTAGACATGCACTACCTAGCGGTCAACCGCAATTAGTGTTGCCGAAATATCGATAGTTTTTATTTGAAAAAACCTTACTGTCGACTAATCTATCTACCCTTCACCGAGGTATGTTATAACGTTTAGAGATGGACGACGGAAGGTATTTACCCAATATGGGTAAAAACCCCGATTTCTACTCATTTAAGAAAATAGAACTAAATAAGTAACCTCCGTCGGCCACCGCTACATGGAGCACATACCTTATAGAGAAATGACAATTATTTGAAAGTATTTACCTGACATGTGTAAAAACCTGTTTTCTACCCATTTTTTTACCTTACAAAAATGAGTAATCGAGAAATCGGGTTTTTTACCCACATTACCCCAATGTGGGTAAAAACCCTATTTCTACTTAGTGAGGGGAAATACCCTCCGTTGCCCATCGCTAATTACGTTCGACACAGCTACCATTGCACTCGCTCACTATTTACTCGCACCCGTTTCCGACACACTACACTAACAGTATCCGGTCATGTATTGGAAGTTCGTATCTCATTACGTACTTTAGAGGCCCAAATCTTGTAATTGTAAACAGTAGTCGCATTGTCGATCGGCTCCCAGTAACATTACTATCTTAAAACGGTATAACTAAACCCCGTAAACTCAAAATATGCAATTATAGTTCTTAATGCGACTAAAAATGAAAGAAACCAAAAAGAGTTTTTTTTTGTTGTATTTTCAGTCGTATTAGGATAGTTTTGATAATTTTACATCAAATTAAAAGTTTACGAGAATACCGTTTTAGAAAGTAATGTTACCGGGATCGGATCGACACTGGAATGCGACTACTGTGGAATTACGAGAATTAGGCTTCTAAATTATTTTAAATTATTAAGTACTTGCTCATTAGTGACGGAAAATATTGTACCGTAACCTACATATTCAGATACATGAGGAAAATATGTGTGACATAGATTCCCAAGTTCCCAATATTATTAGACGTCACTCCAATGCATGGGTCACAAGTTTAAAACAGTATCAATGATATCAAGGATAATAATTTTCACTCAAAAAATGTTTGAGTTAAAAAAAATTGTCCTTGAGATAATAAATTACCATTATTGTGAATGCAAAAAATATATAAATCACTTTTCCACAGAAACACAGCCCTGTTTCACGAAGAGTACCACAGTGGTGTGAAGAGAAAGTGTCCGCACTGCGACAAGGAGTTCCAGTAAGTTTATCTTAATAAGTAAGTTCGTCTTGGTGTAATCCGATAATTGGTGGCAATCCACCAAACGTATTGTCGCTTGGTGCCGAGTAGGGATGGCCGTAAAGAATACACTTTCCCACCGCCAATAGGAGACGTGTCGTAAGAGGCAACTATTTCCTGTAGCACAAGACGGGCAGCAGCGTCTGCTTGCGAAATATATATAAAAAACTTTGCTTGCTATCCCGCCTGCCAAGCGTGGCGAGTATTGGCAATTCCCCCCTTTTCGGGGAGGCCTATGTTCGCCTATTCAGCAGTGGACGTCTTAAGGCTGAAATGATGATGATGATTGTCGGTCGCTGATTATGCGCAAGCGTTGCGTAGCAGCAAACCGCTTGTCAATACGTAATGATCTTGTCGCTTGGCGTCCATTTCATAGACACCCTGTGTGTTTTCACTCAATCACAGATTTTTCTTTAGTAACCATTAAAGTTAAGTAACGTATGTTATGACGTATGTGAAGTGTGGCAGTTAGATTATCAAAAAATAATAGACACCTATTTTTTCTTTGTCAATCAACCAAAAAATGACAAAAATAATAGCGATGTTTGCCCCACAGGCATTTGTCGACGTTCTACACGCACTTACGGACCCACCGCAGCAAGCATATGTGCTCACTGTGCGGCGAGTCGTTCGTGAGCGAGCTGGGTCTGCATCTGCACAGGAAGGCGAAGCACCAAGCAGAGATTGTAAGTGTATAAACGTTTACCGTACAGTGTCAAATATAAGTCCAGTGATAAAACAAAGTTAGGGGTATTTGAATTTCCCCCATGTATGAGTATGTGTTAGTGTAATAAAGAAATGGTCAATATGATATACCCGTTATCTATGAATTATTCTTTTTGTTATTTATGTCAAATCCATTCTCAGATTAGGGCATCTATGTCCGCTTGCCGTGCGCTCGTACTAAATTAAACTTATTTATTTAGTTCATCAGGATCTTGTATTTTATTCGCCCTAACCCTTCAGTATCTTCCGAAATTTTTTGGACAGTCCGAGCTCTAGTTAAATGTTTTATTTAACATAATGTATGTCGCACGCCTAAATAAAGTTATTTGGCTAATAATCTTGGTTTTAAATTATGTCTAATCCGGGCCCTTCACTTTCTATTCGTGTCAAAAAAGTGTATTCAACGTTTTTCTCATCGCGAAGCACAGAAAATGATAAATTGTGTTCTTCAGACGTGGATTGAAGGAAAACAGAACTGTTTTTACCTTCAATTTGTCATTAAATTTTAATAAATATAAAAATCATATTTTAATTAACATTTTATGGAAGTAATAAATAAACGTAATATGTATTATTATCACCTTGGTTTATTATTATAATCAAGTACCTATTTACATTTTTTTAAAACTATTTTGTGTGACAACCTGTATAACTTAAAAAAATCATCCCAGGAAAACAATATCGTCGACATAGAAGGCGCCATATACTGCGAAGTTTGCAAGATCAACTTCGAGTCTAAAGTGGCGTACCAGAACCACCTGGCTCATTCGGCACTGCACACTGAAGAGTAAGTCGTTTTTTTTGCCTACTTTTTTGGCTAAATATTTTTTTTCTTTACCCTACTTTTGGGTAAAAACGATCCATTATTTTACCCTATTTTTTGGCCAAAAAATTCCTAAATAGTAATTGTTTTAATTATCTTGTTTTATTTTTTGTTTTCAGGAACAAAAAATTGGGCGAATATTTAGTCGCAGAAATGTTAGAAGCTGAGGAAAAAAGGGAAGAGAAAGAAGGTACTGATACTGTAAGTACATACCTACATAAATTACCTACTAAAAATAAATTGTGTCAATACTGTCAAAAAAATGTCATTAAGTGCATATGATTAATTAATCAAAAAATAAAAACATATTTATCCTCAAAAAATTCGCTTAAAAAGTTCGGTTGAGCGACGTTCGGATAATCGACGCTCCACTATCAAATAAATAAATATAAATATTGGACAACATCACATACATTGTGCTCTGATCCTATGATAAGTAGTTTAAGCACTTGTGTTAAAAAAAAACAGTAACAACGACGGCGCCACAACACCTAGACCCGAGAAAATGTAGAAAAGTTATTTATCTACATTGACCGGGATTCGAACCCGGGACTTCAGAGATGGCGATACCAAGTCCGGTATGCTCGCCCCTCGGCTATGGAGGTCGTCCAAGTAAATTAAGTGATGAGTGACGTTTGACGCTTACCTTTGCCATACTACGCGGAATTATTGCGTTCTATAATGTAACACAATATTAAAAGTCATTAAAATCGGTACGAAACTGATAATTAAATTAATTTTAAAAAATAGTAAAATAAAGTTCACAGTCGAGAGGCTCACAATATGTTTGGTCTACACGTAGCCTTATAGTAATCAATAATCTCTTAATGAGACCCTATGGCGATTTATGATATTTTGTATTGTTTGCAATAAAATATATTTTGTTTCAGCATGTCAGAGGGCTGGTGAACCGGTAAGTGATATTTAGATAAACATACTAGTCGCGATGTAAATATAGTTTTATCTATTTAGACGACGTACAACTTCCTAACAATTAGCGAACGACGAACGAAACTAAGCGAATATGCAGCGCACCTAAGAATTCGACTTACTAATTTAGCTCCGCAACGATCGCTGGTCATCTACTAACAGATTTTTACAGCTTTCTAGGAGACGGGCGATGTACGTAGAGCTGATCGATTTGACCGGATCCATATTTTGATAGTGTTATTTGAAAAAAAAAAAAAGTTTGTTAACCTAGTTGTAACGGGTTGGGCACTTAGCTAGAATAGAAGATGGCCGGTGAACTATCTCTAAAAAAAACCCGACCAATTTTTCATAAGCAATTCAGTTTTTGAACTTGTTATATTTGATTAATTTAAATATACGTACATAGGTATATTTCGTTCACTAGGAAATCAATGGTGGAGAAGGAATTGTGCGCGGTCAGGAAGAGTTGCAAGAGTCGCGACTTGCGGAATTCTGCCAAGAAGTATGGGCCTTAGACATATTTTCAATGAATATAATTTTTATCATATTATACACTGGCTGTCCAGGCGAACTTCGTACCGCATCTAAATAATTAAAAAACCGTATAATCCATTTTTTTCCAAATTTTGTGATATTTTAATAGTTATTCTGCTATTCAGGGCGAATACAAATCCAACAAATCAATGATTATAAAAATCGATCTAACTGTTCTTATCTTATAAATGGTGTAACCGACTTTGTTTAGATAGATTTCTAAATGTTCCAAGCCCTTTGCTGGGTGGGGCAAAGGTGCGAACATACGGCTGCGTTGCAATCTCAGATTGCAAATAACCGTTAAGTCAGATAAAAATGAACACTCCCTACGTTAATCATGTGGTGAACAGACAGGTAGCCAATCCAGTTCACCTTGAATAACCTTGCCATGACAAGCTTCATTGTTGTTAAAATTAATTTAACATTACGATTTTGTGGCTTCGACCTTTTTATTAAAGTAAAATCCAGCTTTTTTTTTCAAATTTATTTTATTTATTTATAAAAAAAATTGTATTAAGCAAGCAATAAAACTGCATACAATACAAGTTTCCATTAAATTTAAAGGCATAACATAATTTACACAGTAAGGAAACAGGTGACTACTGATGCCCGTGGTAGGAAAACCTGTGTTACAGGCATCAGGACCCCCTATTTGTATAAATTTACATACTTGAACTTGTTGCATAAGATGCGATGGAGATCTATCGCATCGTATGCAACAAGGTGGACTTTATATCAGATGATATTCTTATTATAGTCAATCATAAAAATATGCAAATTTCTGCATTGTAACATTTGATTGACATTAGGATGAAATGACTGGGGGTGCTGGGACGCCTTTGGCTAAATTCATTGTCTAGTACCTTGGAACACAAACGCGTTTATTCCTTATTCGATCATAACAATTAGTGTTATCTGGCGCATTATTATTTACAAGATGGGGCCAATGTCAAATAAGGTCAATAAAAATGTCCTAGCCACCTTTTAGAGGCGTGTAAGTTATCCGTAAGATAGCTGAGCTGTCTGATTATAAAAATTCGCGAAAGTTTTTGCGTATCTGTAATTATAAATTCGACTTGTTTTTATTACTAGGAAATCAATGGTGGAGAAGGAGTTGTGCGCGGTCAGGAAGAGCGGCAAGAGTCGGCAAACGCGGAAACTTGTCAAGAAGCCGACCGCTTGCCAACATGTTAGTATAATTAATGAGTAATGACTACCGGAACCGGTCGCTTATGTGACGAGGTCGAAATTTCTTGTTACAACAAAGGTGATTAGTTATATCATATAAAAGTTGTATTGTATTCAGGGCCGTCTTCAATCTATTGAAGGCCCTGGGCTCCAGGGGTTAGGCTAATGGGGCCCCAAAGATTTTGACAGAGGGCTATTTTGTCAAAACGGGTTTAAAGAGTAGATAAAGCAATAATTTAAGAATAGATAAATTAAAAAATTATTGCAGTGTTGTGTTATAAAAACAGTTTTAGATTTTTACATAGATATTGAATTTATGAACATAGTAATTATTGTGTGTTTTTCTCGACATAAAAAGTTTTCTTTAATAAATATCGGTTATCGGTTGGTAAACTGACAGGAACTAGAGGACTCCCATCGATCGCGGGGCCCTGGTCACTTGCCCAGAGGGCCCAGTAGAAAAGAGGGGCCTGATTGTATTCGAGCATTGGTGAGAATGATGTTATTGTTGGCAGTGCGATGCGTCGTTCGAGAGTTTGTCGGCGTGCCTGCGGCACCACCTGGCCGAGCACCGCGGGAAGCCCTTCTACGCGGAGCGCGTCATCTGCGAGATATGCGGGGCCTCGCTGGCGGTGACAATACTACTATTTTACACATAATACTACCATTTTACATATAATACTACAATTTTTCACATAATACTACCATTTTACATATAATACTACAATTTTTACATAATACTACCATTTTACATATAATACTACAATTTTTCACATAATACTACCATTTTATACATAATACTCTGCACACATAATACTCCTATTTTACATTTAGAGTTATATTGTAAGATAGTGCCAAAATTTTTGGTGCGACTTAGAATAGGGGATATGCATGAAAAAATATATTGTTTTCATTATATTTATAAGAAAATATTCGAAATTATAGTGCTAATAGTGAAAACAAAATTTATTTTATAAAAAAATACTGTAATATAGTAATTAGAAATTAAGGTATACCTATCTCTTTCTAAAACAACTTTTACGAAAAAATTATGGCGGACGTGTAATGTGACGTCACGGTACATATCGGATCTCCTTGTCTAACATGCGACTTTAATGGGCTGTAAGTCAGGTATTTATCAATAATTTTCGAAAATTCTTAGTTTTATTAATTATAATTAAGTACTATTTATTACTAGTTTTATTAATTATAATTAAGTACTATTTATTAGGACTAAATAAAAAAACATGCATATTCCCCATTAGTAACTTAATCTGTCTACATAAAGAACAATCTATTTTATTGTTCATTTCTAATTATTCCCATCTGCTGTAAAAAAAAATGTTTTATAGATGACCTTATTTATTCTATTCATAAATGGAATCAACGTTTACTATGGGTCCAAAAGTGAAATCGCGTAAAAAATATCAGTCATTTAAAAGTCAACCTGTATATTACTGTATTCTGTTTGTCAAATTTGTTCGTACCTATTCCCAGATGGGCAGTGTGGCCGCGCACCTGAACCAGCACACGCGGCGCAAGATGTACACGTGCGACACGTGTGGCCGCTCCTTCACCACTAGCAACATACTCAAGAACCATCTGGTGGTGAGTAGAAACAGCCATATACAGGATGTCACGTATAGATTAAAACTGTTTTACAATCATACCAATTATCTAACCTACTACGCAAAGCTTGTACTATGGTGACTAGATTAGGTTGATAACCGCCATTTCATATTTTTAGCGCCAAATCTTCCAGCGCCTAATTTGCGACCTTAGGAATCATTTTAAGAATGTTAAATACATGCAAAACAAGCCCAATCTTTAGTTTGGACGTTTAATATAGTACATTTGCAAATATAAACATTTTTTATTCATAAAATTATCAATCTCGCCACCTCGATTGAAGAAAAGTGTTCAAGCAACTAAATATTTCATAAACACAGTTCCATCTTTACCATAAGGGCACACGGGGCCTGTGCCCAGGGCCTATGGCTCGTTAACCACCTTGACATTACGCATTCTACACATCATTTTGAATAACTTTTGTTCTATGACTTTGAAAATTTGCATAAAATTTATTTACCAAACAGCTGATTGAATTTGTGTGGAATTCATTGTTTTAAATGTTGTAAAAGAATGAATGGTAACAAGGTGACGTGTTTATTACGGGACACCTGTAGTACTATACTATTAAAAAATGACGGCCATACGCACTCGTTTGGCCGTTATTTTTTAAGCGTACTAAGGTGTCATCCACATTTTACGTCACGTAGATTATAATCAATTTAGACCCCACCCTCCCCTATGTGGATGACCCCTCAATTTGGTTATCTTACTTATAGCAATTAATGTGACACATGATTACTGTAAAAGATAAACAGCTTTTAAGTATCAAAATCAATTTAAGGACTCATTAGGACAATAAAAACAAGTTAAAGCTAATTTAAAATTTAGTAAAATACCTTATTTTCAATTCCAGACACACACAGGTGAAAAGAAACACGCTTGCACACTCTGCGATAAGAGGTTTACACAAAATGGCAGCCTCAATCTACACTACAGAACGTTTCATCTCAAGCAACCTTATCCTAAGAGGTAAGTTAAACATTGCTTAAGATTATTCAACCATTAAATTAATGATGTCTGGCTTTTTTTAAACTTTTTTGTGTGGTGAAAGGGTAAAGGGTAGGTACTTATCTATCTTCTTTGAGACAATAGGGAATATGCTTATATTTTTATTTGGTCTAAAAATAAGTACATAGTACTTAATTATAATTAATAAAACTTAAAGAATTTTCCAAAATTTGTATAAATACCTGACTTACAACCCAAACGCAACCCAGACGCGTGCTAGATAAGGAGATCCGACATGTACCGTGACGTTAAGTACACGTCCGCCATACAATTTTTATTGTATAAGTAATTTTAGAAAGAGACAGGTATATCTCAATTTCCAAGGCTTGGAATACATGCATCCGGAATTTTTCAGAACTCCATACAAAACGGCTCCGGACAAGCCCGGATTCAATCCGATTTGTATGGGGTTCTGAAAAATTCCGGATGCTTGTAGTCTGAGCCTAATATTACGGTTACGTTTTACCTAAAATCAGTTTTGTTTTCACTATTATTAGCACTATAATTTCTTATTTAAAATATAGTAAAAACAATATAATATTTTCGTGCATATATTGTGGGCTAGTGCCAAGATGAAACAACGTTAATACTGCGTTGGGTCGTCTTTAAGACAATAATTCGACTCACCGAGTGCCAAGACGACGCAACGGACAATGTGCATGTCACCAGAGGCGTCTTATGGTGCAGGGTGTGCGTTGCCCACGGGCGCAGCGCTCCTAGGGGACGCTCGCTACTCGCTACAGTACCCATTTCATTTAGACCACGCGCTTACTAGGGGGCGCGATGTTTGCACACGGGCGCTACATGGGCTAGAGACGCCTCTGCATGTCACTGATGGTTTGGTCCGAGATACACTTTCAACTTAATGGGCCACTATGGGCCTCATAAGAAAGCTCAAGGTTGCACAGCGTGCTATGGAAAGGGCTATGCTCGGCGTTTCTTTGCGGGATCGAATCAGGAATGAGGAGATTCGTAAACGAACAAAAGTTGCTGACATAGCCCAACGGATAAGCAAGCTGAAGTGGCAGTGGGCGGGGCACATAGCACGTAGAACTGACGGCCGATGGGGCAGAAAGGTTCTGGAATGGAGGCCACGTACCGGCAAGCGCAGCGTAGGACGTCCACCTACAAGGTTGACAGACGACCTGGTAAAGGTTGCAGGAAGCCGCTGGATGCGGGCCGCTTTCAACCGGCCAATCTGGAAGTCACTGGGGGAGGCCTATGTTCAGCAGTGGACGTCCTATGGCTGAAATGATGATGATGATGATGACACTTTCAACGCTTACGGCTTTAGCTAACGTCTATTAAGCGCTTGCTAAGAAAAATTCTCTCCTCTTGATATTGCTCGACTTTGCCCCCAACTCTGGTTTTATAACAATATTGTCAAGCAGGTTAAATCCGCATATTTTCATTATTTATCGTTTCTTAAGCGTCTCATGTTTTTATTATTTAATTTCAGGAATAGAAGAAAAAACATCGAAAAGGGTGAAGAATCGTGTATATAATAAATAAAAATAGTGTAATCTCATAATTTATTGAAGACTATTTGTGTGAATGTTAACCTCTAGATAGCTTTACGCCCCTTTACAGGGTGAAAAGTTTATTTTATCTGGAAATCAAACTTTTATTTACAAAAATCGCCAATTTTTGCATTGTATTTTATAGTTCTTCCTAAATTTGCCTGATTTCCTGCTGACACATTTTAGCTTAATTTAGATCAGATGACTCTTTCTCTCCCTAAGGAATGAAATGAGATAACAGGCTATAAATTTGAAATCAAATTAAGATTAAACTAAATGATTCGTCTGTCTTTGAGTTATATGAGTACGAGAAACGTGAAATTGTCGTAGTGTTATCGAAAATGAAGATCTGTTAATAATTTAGCTTATCTAATTACATTACTGTAATATTTTATAAATTGTTTTATTTAGTGTCCTTTCTTCTAGCGATTTGTTGGCTTTTTAGTCGGTCGCTACGCTTGATCATAAATATATCCGTTAAAAAAAAGCTTAACGAAGCCGAATACCACTTATTCTACCCATTACATTACGATCTTTTTTTCTATGCTTGTTTGTTATAACTCAACTTTTTTCTATGAAACATAGTTGAAATTTTCAGTAAGTACTTGTTTCGTAGGCCACGCACACAACTACCTACGCTGTCCTACAAGTGTGTATGCGCGGTCGCTGTCTCACTCACACGTGCGTGAGGCATAGTCTGTTGCGTGCACGCTCTATATTGCGCGTTAGAAATTATTTCTTTTTATACCCAAAAATAAAAGTTATTTCCCAGCAATTCTTTTTTTGCGTTCAGCTTGGTTTGATGTACAGAATGTGTAGTTTAAGGCTTCGATAGGGTTTTTACAACCGGTATATTATATACAAGGTGTTAATAAAATAACGCAAACCTTTTAGGGGGTGATGCTACTGCTAAAATGCAGTAACTTTTTCTATGAGGCCAACATCGAAATTGCAAAAAATATACCTACACTTTTCCATACTAAACCGCGACCAGCTGACATCAGTTTGTATGAAAACGTCGATAGTTTTTTTGAGAATTCGATGTTGGTCCCATATAAAAAAGTCGTTATATTTGAGCACCAGAATCAGCCCCTCAGGTTTACGGTCAGGTCACGAGGTTTTGCGTAATTTCATGAACACCTTATAGACAACACCTATTATCGTGGTCTCGAATATCTATCTCATCACTCGTGTTGGTGTTCTTTATTGTGCATCCCACCAGGTACAGACAGAGTCAACATACCACAACATTTTCTTAATTGATATTGATCTCTACATGTCGGACATAAAGGGGGCCTTCAAGTATTACGTAACGCAATTTGGGGGGAGGGGGTTTTTTTTTAAACGTTACGATGCGTTACAAGGGCGGGAGGGGGGTTACAACAACACGTTACGTAACTTTTTTTAATTAAAAAAAAAATTAGGGAATTAAAATGTTCAAGTTGGCAACCCTTATTGTTTTTGATTTGTATTGTAGGTACGTAATTTTTACTGGGAACTAGGTATTTTGCGCAAAATAATTTTGAATTTTTAGGTTAAAATGGTCATATGGGTGTTACGTAACGTTAAAGGACGAGGGGGGAGGGGTTACAGAAAAACGTTACCGCGCGTTACTTAGGAGGGAGGGAGACCCCAAAGTTGAAAATGGGTACAATGACCTTGTAACTTTTTGGGTAGCTTGACTTGCCGTTGACTGTACATCTGTCTATTCCTTTGTAGATTTAACCTTTTACATACAGGTTTTTTTACTTTAAGACCCTAGAACGTAACCTTGCAGATATCGCAGGATCGACGCAGTCACGACATGAAAGACATAAGATACTTGAGAGTGCCCAACTGGACGGAACTGGCACGGGTGAAATGCTTGCAAAGTCAAGCTTAGATATCAGAAGCCAAGGCAAGGCCCAAGATCTACTTCGGATTTGCTAACCCAAAGAACTCAATTTGGACCAAGATGACACTGATCAAGTAATACTGGTGACAGATGCGACGGACCCGGCTGCGGACTCGTCTTGACATTGTAAGGTCAAACGCTGCCATTGGTCGATCCTTGGTCTGGCGGAAGTTGACTGAAGGATGGACCACTGGCAGCGTTTGACCTTACAATGTCAAGACGAGTCCGCAGCCGCGTCCGTCGCCATCTGTCACCGGCTTCTTCTTCTTCATCTATACGGTCAATCCCGGTTGCATCCAAAGCTATTGCTTTGGAGCCCAGGGTCCGCTTTCCTTGATTTACTCCTGCACTTCGCACGGTCTTGAGCGTCTCTAGTTGTGAGATCATTGGCACGCATGTCAGCCCTCACAACTTTAAGCCAGCACTTCTTGGGTCTACCCCTTTTGCCAGGACCTGGCGGTGGCGGCATGGCCAGGCATTTGTTTCCTACGTAGCTTGCCGGTTTCCGCAAAACATGGCCGTACAAGCGTAGGCGACTCTCCTGCAGTTTGTCTGCAATATCACGGGCACGAAGGCTACCGTAGATGCGCGAGTTCCTCACGCGGTCCTTTCGCGTGACTCCGCACATCCACCGCAGCATATTCATCTTCGTGAGACGCAGCTCCTGCTTGTGTCGCTCAAGTAGCAGCTACGCTTCGCTGCCATATAAAAGGACAGGCCTAATGATGGACTTATAGATCTGTCCTTTAAGCTTAACCGGCATTCTGGGGTCACAAATGACACCAGTCACCTCTCGCCATTTGGCCCACGCAGCAGCAATGCGTCCTTTGACGTCGCAATCGATGTCTCCCGACGCGCGAAGTTCAGATCCAAGGTATTTGAACTGGTCCTTGCGCTCGACCTTGTCTCCGCCTATGCGAACGGATCCGTTGGATCTGTAGAGTTACAGGCCAGTACTCGGTCTTCGCCACATTGAGTTTCAGACCACCGCTCTCAAGCGACTGCTTCCACTCGTTCACCCGTCTCACCAGCCTGCCCCTGTCCGCGTCCACCAGTGCGATATCGTCAGCATACATCAGCAGCCATGGTGGCTGCTCATGTGAGTCTCTGATGCTGTCTGACACAACGTCTAGTATCACACTGAACAGAAACGGGCTGAGGACGGAGCCCTGGTGTACTCCGACGGTGATGGGGAACGGTTTGGTATCGCCAACAGCGGTCCGAACCACAGAATCGGAGCTGCGGTACATGTCTCGAATAATGTCAATATATGCCTGGGGGACCCCTTTGGATCTCAGTGCCCATCAGATCACCACGAGGGACACAGTCGAAGGCCTTCTGCAGATCAAGAAAGAGCAAGTGCAGAGGCGTGTTCTTCGTTCTGTATCTCTCCATGACGGTCCTTCGGGCGAAAACAGGGTCCATAGTACCGTTGCCAGGACGAAACCCATATTGACACTCCGAGACATCACACTCCTGTTGGATCCGATCCTCCATCTGTCATCGGCTTAAAACTACGTTATACAAGACACTAGCCACTGATCAAGTAAAACTACGTTACCCTAGCTTGCAAAAAAGCAAGTCCGTGCCGTAGCCAGTTACTAGGGTGGTGCCAGCGGTACCCAGGCAGGGCGCAGAAGGGATAAGAATTCGATTTCGATGCATTTTTTAATTGTATGGCTAGAAATCGGGTTTTTACCTAAATTCGGTAAGTAGTTACCATCCGTCCTATCACCCATCGCTAGTAGGCGCGTAACTATAAACTAAAGCTGACGCTAGATGGAAGCTGTTGTCCATTTTATCTTGTTTGCATTTTCCCTTGTGGCTGGATGTATTTAATTCTTAAGTGAAAGCCGAATCTTATTGCAAAGGAGAAGGATTTAATAAATCATTTGCCCTGTTGAACAGTGATCGTCTGTCAGGTGACTAGAAGCTCGCTCTAGGTGGCACTGGTCAAGTAAACCATTACGTTCTAGGTGGCCAAAATATTCTGATTATCTAGAATAGATACTCAAAGTGCTCAAAGCGCAGCTCACAGCATTGTGGCAAGGTCGAGGAAGGGCAAGAAGAATGGGCTGCGTGTGTATCACCACCAGTTCACCGCATAACACACTGCCATCTACTGCTATCATATGTCAGTGATCTGTCATCATCTCTCTCAATCATCCATCTGTCAATCAATCATAGATTTGTTTATTTTGTTTTTGCTGTTTTGAATTTAATCTTGAATTCTTGATCAATTAGTTACACAAGTTTTTGCCTTATTTTATTCAAAAGAAGAAGGGTTATGGGATAATATTTTTATGTGAGTCGCGATTTGCTGAAAATGTGTGAAATTAAAGCATGTAGGATATGCCTACGAAATGAGTCTAAGTTTTATCATTTCGACGAATATAACTTAAAAAAATACTATGAAGAAGTTACTAACAAATTTGTAAGTTTCTGACAATTATTATTGTATTTATTCTGCTCACTAAGTGTAGACGCTATCACTATTATCTCCACACTATTTAAATAACATAATAATGTAAACAATGTATTTATTAAAATATCAATTCCATTTAATTTTACATTTAGATAAATGAAACAGATGGACTACCGCAATACTTTTGCTATGAATGCGCAGCGTTGCTGTACAAATTCCACACATTCCGTGAAAAATGTGAATATGGAGAGAAAATTCTGAAAGATATGCTGTGGAATGGTTTAGTAAGTAGCCTTCAATACTTTGATATGTATAAAAAGACAATAAAGCTCCTAGGTAATGTCAAGTCAAGTTGTGTTCGAATGTGTTACTCTTGTCGACTGGTACTCACCTGTTCTACCCTATACTGAAGTGTTAAATCAACTGCCTGAATATATTTTTGCAGCTTACTTATGTCGGAATCTCCACAATGAATTCAGAAGATCTTTATAGACCCAAGTTTTTGACATTAGGTGCATCAGTTGCTAATAAACGAGTTATAACACTCCAATATCACCACATTGAAGATCCACTGGCTAACTCAAATATAAAACCTGAGATTATTGATGAAGAAATCACTGGACCCACTGGAGAACCATTTTCTGATGGTGATAACTTTGTCTGTGATGACCCAAAAGCTGACCCAGTTAGTCTTAATCTCTCGTATGATGCTTCTGTGAAGATGGAGATAGTGGAAAATGCTGTAACGTTAATTGATACGGAAAGTAAGTTTGAAACAGTTAAAATTGAATTAGAACAAATAGAAAAACATCCAAATGTTAAACAAGAAGAGACAGAAACAATCTCTGTACCTCAAAATGCAGAAACTACAAAGCAAAATGTAGAAGAAGATTGCACACGGGAAATACATAAATCTGAAAAAGAAGCTGAACAGAAAAGAAGTATTCCTCAACCGATTGATTTGGATAATGAAACTGACAATATTGAGCTAAGCAAAATTAAATCAGAAAAATCTGCATCTGTCAAGTCATCTAAGATAAAGACAACATCCAAGTTAAAAAAAACAAAAAGTAAAGATAAGAATTTCCCATCTCTGAACCCTGAATATTGGGAGATATTTAATTTAAGCGATGAGGATGCTTTAGCTGATTTCCAGAAGAAAGCACTGGATAAAAAATACCTAAATGCTCCGTACAAGTGTGAGTTGTGTTACAGGGGGTTCTCGCAGAAGAGTATGCTGGATAGACACATGCCTCAAAGGCATGATGAGGTAACTAGTTTTACATCTGTGCTATTTTTTTATAGTTACCTTAGGGGAGACTGGGGATAGTTGACAATGGGGATAGGTTCATAGGTTGCCTGTCAAAAACTTTAAACTCAAACTTTAAGTCAAACTTGATGATAAGGATACTTATACAGGTTTGTATAAACTTAAGGGTAATTGTTTCAGACAGCCTTGTAAATTAAAAATTTCTTATGTTACGTTTTGCAGGGTGCACTGAAAGATCCGCCTTATTGTAGGTACTAAACTAACCCATTTTACAAATGAGAATTATTAAAAGTACAGTAAATATTTTTACTATTTATA
Organism: Anania hortulata; assembly: GCA_963576865.1. Classification (NCBI taxonomy): domain Eukaryota; kingdom Metazoa; phylum Arthropoda; class Insecta; order Lepidoptera; family Crambidae; genus Anania; species Anania hortulata. Next base: position 3,203,526 of record OY756410.1, read on the forward strand.
TTCATTGTTCATAGTCAGTCGGGCGAATCGTGTGCCATTTCTGCAAGTTGCGTTTCAAGAATCCATGCCACTTGCTCAAGCACCAGCGGCTGCATTATAACAAGTACAAATGCCTGAGGTGCGGCCAGGTCTGCTGCATGGAGTGAGTACCTTAACCACCTTTTAAATTCAAATTTATTTATTTGCGTCAAACATGGTATATACAGTTCTTAAATACATTTTCAGAGTCACATGTTAGGCTACTTGAACGAACATGCAAATGTTATTGAGAGAAAATATTATTAACATGACAATAGCTTGTTTAAAAATACAAAATTAGATCAAATTAATGTCACGGCCAGAATAAAAAAAAACTATGATGTCAACTTTAAGATATTAATAATTGAGACAAATGGTTCTCATATTTTTTGCTAATGATAAATAGCATGCAAATTCAAGATCAATTACTTTCTAGAAGTTGTCTTAGTCTTGAGTCGCGATTATAATATTCTTCCATTTCATTCCACTACAAACTAAGATCCATAATCTTTGTTACCCTTTACGCAAAAACTACGAATGGATTTTGATGACATTTGGCATACTGATAGACCATAGCCTGGAATAACACTTTTTATCCGGGCAAGGTCAACGCAGACGAAGTCGCGAGCAAAAGCTATTTTACAATAATTTAAGCCTTTATTGCTACTTTCTCATGACTATTAAAAATTTCACTAAACCTAGTGATTAACACACAAACTTAATTACATTATTTTATTTTTAAAATCTAAGTCTGCTTTTCTCGTAGCTTGCCCTTCGACATAAGCCTACCCTTCCATTCCTCTGTCTATCGCTACTCTCATCCACTGCTTCCCTGCCACCTGCACGATATCGTCATTATTTTCAAATGTGCATAAATTGACAGAGCTTAGACACAAGTAAAGGGTAATTTTTATTTATTAGTTTTATATGCCAGAACAAACGAAGCATTTCCGTAGGGCCTTTGCCTCTTTTATTTCTTCTTCTTATTTTTTAGCAATCTGTGTTTCCACAATTAATTAGGCCAGTATCACGTGAAAAGCTGCTATTAAAACTAATGCAAAAGGCACGATACTTAATGATAACGTAACTAAATGTTTTAAATTACTATGTAATTATTTAAAATATTGTTTTTTGGATTTATTGTAATATTTAATTTGGACAAAAAATAGGTGCATAACGTTTGTGCTATTGTCATGCCTTGCCCTGACGCACCTATAAAACTATTAGTATACACCAATGTAGCATGCACCAATTACTGTATTGAATTGAATTTTAAAACGTTCACCCGTTTTGGGCTTGTCTCCCATACCTAGTTAATAATAAAACTAAGCAAATAAGACACCACAGATAATTTGCTTTGTACAAAAAGGCAAAAGTTTTCATCTTCTCAGGTTCAATTCTCGGTTTGGGTTAATTTAGATAACAAAATTTTCTAAATTAGCCCAGTTCTGGGTGTAATGGGAATTGCTCCTGGCCGATACATAGTCCTGAAACGGTGGTAGGGCAAAGCTGTATTTTGGGACCTCTATAAGTGCCCGGAAGGGGTCTTATAATTATACTGAATAAATTTGTATTATTAGTGTAAAAACTAACTGTCTGGTACCTCGTAGCGTAATGATGTGGATTCCTTACTTTGACCATGACAATTTATTGGTGTGTTGTTGGACGCTTATTTAACTATTTGTTTGCAGGGAGTCAGCAGTTACACACGACGAGGTCCACAGCGGTGTGAAGAGGAAGTGTCCTCACTGTACTATGGAGTTCCAGTAAGTCCCCTTTTCGTCTATGTCGTAAAGCTTGTAATGAATAGTTCGTTTATATCATTTGCTATTTGAAGCAATTATCAAAAGATCTGAAAATTATCTTTTCTAATTTGGCAGACCCAGTACACCCAGCCTGGGTGTGCTGAGAGACGCCGCTGGCAAAATGTATTGTCTGGTACCTCGTAACACAAGGATGTTAATTCCTTACAACCGTGTATATTGGGTCTACAAGTTCAATATACAGTAATAGTCTGGTTCTGATCTTTTCGTCCAAAATACCGCAGTGCCTAAAGACGAAGGTCTACAAACAGAGTATGGTACCAGATATGGCATATTGAACAGAAACGTAGCCTCTTACTATAAGCCTCTTAAAAAATCTCGAGATTGCACAGGATGCTATGGCTTTCCATAGCCCTTTGGCTATGCTCGGTGTTTCTTTGAGAGATTGAATTAGAAACGAGGAGATCCGTAAGCGGCATAGCCTCACAAATTGGCGAGCTAAAGTGGCAGTGGGCGGGACTCAGCACGTAAAACTGATGGCCGATGGGACTGAAAGGTTCTAGAATGCATTCCATATACTGGCTAGCGCAGCATAGGTCTTCCACTCACAAGATGGGCAGACGACCTGGTAAAGGTTGCAGGAAGCCGCTAGATGCAGGCCACTTCCAAACGGCCAATCAGGAAGTCATTGGGTGTAGGCTATGTTTAGCAGTGGACGTCCTATGGCTGAAATGATGATGATAAACCCTCTATGTCTTCCTCACAGGCATGTGTCGACGTACTACACACACTTGCGCACGCACCGCAGCAAGCACGTATGCTCGCTTTGTGGTGAGTCTTTCGTGAGCCACCTCGGACTCCTTATGCACAAGAAAGTAAAACACAAAGTGGGAATTGTAAGTAAATAAACTTGTATTTACTACTCGGGTCACTGACCTGTAATTAACAAGCCTCTTCAGAACCAACTACGTGATACTACATGATTTAACACAGTGTCACGTGATTTACCCCAGCGAGCCCGCTAGTGCGAAGCCCGACCGCAGTCCGGCCTGTATGACAGTCCCAGTCCCGTCGGCGCCACCACTAGTGGGTTCGCCGCTTGGTAGGATGCCTTACGCACTCAACACTGGCCCGATCAAGCCTGCTAGTATGGGGCCTGACATGTAAGAGTCTCACACTCGACCGGGTCGCGGCAACCGCTAGTGGATTCGGGTGGACCATTTCGGCATATCTTTTTACAAAAATATCATAATGTATAAAATCAACAAACTGTTAGAATAAAAAGGATTTTGTAATATATAATTAATTACAAAAGCAGGTTATTATTTTTTGTGTCGATCATATTTTTAAATGAATAATTTCGTTAGCAAGGAATGGTAAGGTTGTTTACAGTATTTGACAAGCAAATAAAAACGGACAATAATTTTAAATTTCCACTCACAGAATGTCGTCGACGTAGAAGAGTCTAAATACTGCGAAATTTGTAAGATAACATTTGAATCGGAAAACGCGTACAAGATTCATCTGGATCACTCGGCTATGCACGTTATGGAGTAAGTTGAATTAAACCCAAACATTTTCTCTATACAACCTTCAACCAACCAACTTCGATAATCGATCGTAGTTTGACGACCTCCGTAGCCGAGAGGCGAGCATACCAGATTTGGTGTCGCTATTTCTGAGGTCCCGGGTTCGTTTCCCGGTCGGTCAATGTAGAAAAATATACGTCTTTTCTATATTGACATCGGGTCTAGATTGTTTCTGATTTTGGAACACAAGTACATTAGCAACTTACCATAAGATCAGAGCAATGTTGTCTATTTATACACCGTGAATTTTTAATTACCCGAGAAAATTAACTAACACACTTAGAAATCGATATACATCGAACTTGGCGGGTAAAAAAAAATCTTTTTTATGAGAAATTTATTTAAAAGGTCCCTTACATTCCGTAAAAAATATGCACCATAAAAGTACTGCTAATTCAAATAGTAATCATTATCATTCCAACATTAACGGAACCAAAATCCACCTAATTATAATACTACGAAGATGGTTTACATGTTTTTGGTGCATTAACAGGATTTATTTGAAGTCCTATAAAACGATATTTTTGTATGAACGCTATAATATTTGTGTGTCACTTACTGATATACATATTTTTATAAACGCAAATTTTAGTTTTCTCGGGTAATTAAATAGTCACGGTGTATTTATTTATAACGAATTGACAACCGGTAAGTCACGTGACAGTAATGATGAATCATGTAATGTCACGTGGTTTTCCGGTCGAAGCCCATTTTGGGCTTATGCAAAAGTCTCGATATGCCACGAATTACTTGAACTTAATTAAAACAATAAAAGGTAGGGAAGACCGGGGGTATTTGACTAAACGTGTAGGTTTACTATCTGTCAAAAACTAGACATTTAACAGTGTTGCGTCATTCAAATAAGGGCGAGAAACGCAATGCCGCGTGTTCGGCGACTGAGTAGAGAGAAGAAATAGCTTTACGCACCTAGTTAAATAATGCCATGCAACACTTTCAAAAAGTTTTTTTTTAACATAAACTTACTATAGTCATCTATCCCCGGCCTCCCCTACACTCGAAAAGTTTTTTTTTTTAAATGTAAACACTATATCTGATAACTCTTATAAATGTAATTCCTTTCAACTTTAACCTTTCATCTATTCGCCATAGTACAAGCTATGCTTAATTTAAGACTAGTCCCAAACCACCAATTATCTAGATAGCCAAACCCAGGCGCAAACTTATTTAGAAAAGTTAATTTCCTTAATTTACCCGACCGGGAATCGAACCCGAGAATATTGTGCTCAACACAAATCATCGCGCCACTGCTCCAACTGGTCGTAAAGACACAAAACTGAGTTCTCAAAATATTTTTCCCCATTTAAAGGTTTAACAATCTAGACGCAGAGATCATAGATGAAGAAGAAAAAGAACAAAATAAAGAGGACAATACTGTAAGTAGAATACTTATAAATTCTTTTTGTTTTCTTATGAATAATAAAAATAAATAGAAAATAACACGAAGAAAATAAACAAAAAAAAATCTTTTTAGTTAAAGATTTATCTAAAAATTTTGTCTGGTCTAAAATGGTCTAAACAAATGAGACATTTTTAGATAAAGATAAATAATATTTATTTCTAAACGACTTTCAACAAACGTTACCACAAAACGCCAAAATTCCTCAATTTATATTGATCTTTACATGGGACATAAAGTTGAAAATAGGTTAATTACAAAATACTGCGGGTTGGCGAGCGCAGTTTTTTATAATACTTCGCACGCAGTCGCTGCTGCCCGTCTCGTGCTACAGCAATTAGACGCCTTTTACAACACGCCTCCTGCTGGCGGTGGGGATGTGTATTCTTTACGGCCGCCAAAATGATAAATGAATTGAAATTATTGCATTATTATTACATGTTTTTTTCTGACACTGTGTGTAAATCTAACTGGCACAAGCAAAAGGGCCCCGTTAGCCTAGCATTAGGCCTCTGTTCAAAATATATTTTGTTTCAGCCTGTCACCGGGTTGTTGAACCGGTAAGTGGTAGTAATTGGACGTACAGCGGTTTTACCCACGCTAAACAAATCGTAAGCAGGGTTATTTTTATGTCAAACTTTATTTTAAAAAACATAGTTGTAAAATATCACGGTAGAAGTGGTATGCTGGTATATAGGGTTACATTGCAAAGGGGTGCCAAAATTTAAAAATTTGATCTAGGGAACAATTTAGCAACTGGTTTGCCTGTGTCAACCACGAGTTGACATTATTTTCGTATGTGACGAAAAAAAAATGCTTTAAAATATCCGAAAATAAAGTCAATGGAGAGACTACGAAAGCCGCGCGGTACGGGGAGCTTACAAAGACCTTACGCAGTGCACATACGGTGCATTTTTTTCATGAATGAGTTAAATTATTCACGCATACGATTTTTTACAGCGGATAGGAATAATCAAATGTAAAAAAAAATGTCTTTGTTCTTTGCATAGTTCGATTAAGTTACTGATTCTGAGCCACTCCTAAAGATTTGGCACCCCTTTGCAATGTAACCGTGTATAGGGTAATAACAAATTATCACTAAAATTTTGGGTGTGATTCAGAACCGAGTCTAATACAGGAAAAATATTTGTAAGTGCAGACGATCCCAATGGTGTAATGGTAAAAATGCCGGCTCATCACACAGGTCCTATGTTCGAATCCCAGGTGTCAACGATACGTCCTTGCCGTAAAGCGTGTTGAATTAATAATAGTGATTAGATATTTTCTAATTACTTTTTCATTATTAATTAAAGGTTTTTCTGTAGATTCGATTCTACCACCCTTTATAACCCCCAAAAGGACTTAAAATAATAGTTATTTCCTCAATAAAAATTGTTGATAACATGTTCATTGTAACATCTACATATAATATATAAAAAAAGTCGCCTTAGTTACACCATTTATAAGTCGAGAACGGCTGGACCGATTTTTATGATTTTTGTTTAGTTGAATTTGTCTTCGCCCCGAATAGCAGAATAACTATAAAACATGAAAAAATTCTCGAAAACAATATGGCGGTACGAAGTTCGCCGGGACAGCTAGTCTTCTATATATATGTATAAAACAAAGTCGGGTTAGTTACACCATTTATAAGTCAAGAACGGCTGGACCGATTTTTATGATTCATGATTTTTTTAGAATTGTCTACGTCCCAAATAGCAGAATAACTATTAAAATATCTGAAATATCACAAAAAAAAGTGTATGCCGGTACGAAGTACGCCGGGACAGCTAGTTAAAATAGAGTTAGTTTCTTTTATCAACGTTGAATAACTTAAAAAGATAAGATAATGATTTTTTTTGTGTAAAAAAATTTTGAAAGATTATCTTTAACTGCATAAATAAGTACATTCGTTTTTGATTTAAGAATATCGGGAGAGGCGGAGAAGGACTTAAGCGCAGTCAGGAAGTGTGTTAATACGCGTAAAGATGTCACAAATCGCCATGGTGTATTAACATGGAAGACGAACGCAAAGATTTCGACTACCTGCAAATATGTTAGTATACCGAAATTGCATGATCTTGTTTCTACATTTCGCTTAACCATAGATCAGTTTCGGAACCTTTACTAGCCCCCCTAGCAGCAGCAGTAAGAAGCAAGGATCGAAACCGGTTAATATTTATTTCAGAATGTATAAGACCCATTTCAAATATTTCATAATAGTTGTAAAGATTTGACCATAAAAATAAATTTGCCATAGTTTTTAAGTAGGTAGTTGGAGTATATGGTAATTAATTTAGCGAAAACCTTTATTATTCCGGTTAAGGTTCCATAGTAAAATAACCGGTTTCCGATCCTTGGTAAGAAGCGCCATTTAACGGTTATCTTGCATCGTACCATACATTTATATATACGGGATAAATAGTAACATATCTACCATTCCAGTCTATAATATTTTTTTGTCCTAAATTTCACTTAGATCCGTTCATCCATTTTTACGTGATTGAGTAACAAACATCTTATCCAAACTTTCGCATGTAGTATATTATTAAGACGTAGCGCTGCAGTGGCGCCACTGTAGCGTGTATTTAAACTGCGAGACTCGATTGCTCAACTATTACAAATTTGTACGGAACCCTCGGACGGAGAGTTCGACTCGCACTAGTCCGGTTTTTTTACTTTGTAAGGTTTATTTTACAGTGCAACACGTTGTTCGAGAGTATGAGCGCGTGCTTGCGGCACCACCTAGCGGAACACCGCGGGAAACGCTTTCCTTCGAAACGGATAATATGCGAGATCTGCGGGATGTTGATATCGGTAAGATACCAAAATAGTACTATAGTTTTTTCAAGATAAGAAGGGTTTTGTGACAATTCGGATTTTTCGTTTTAACCATACTACGTATACCAATATATTTTTTTTAATATTTTTTAGATTATGCAAAGACACTATAATCTGTGCCTCTAAAAATCTAAGCGAAAATTGCAAACCAATAATATAGCTTATTGATTTTAAAGATAAATTAATATGTTTTGTTTTTCAAATACTTGATGCGTGAAGCCGAACGTTTACCTATAGGGATTGACAATACATAATCGACACTGAATCGAAGAATCGGTTCGGCCGTCTTGTAAAAACTTATGCGTTGACGTAAATATGAAAGAGTCTGTCTTGTATGCGGTGCGGTGTTTTTTTTTGGGCTTCGCGTGTTGTTATTTTGGTTTGTATTTTGTTTTGGCTTTTGTTACAGTTTTTGTTGAGTTTTTCGTGAAGTGTTTGTTATTATTTGGTAAAATGGATAAAAGACTTCTCAAAAAACTGTATACGGCACTTTTGTTCTACACATTGAAGTATTCCTCTTATTTTAAAAAAGGTTACCTAAGAAAAAATCGATTAAACTTACTTTATAAACTATCTTGAAGAATCGATCTGATTTCGTTAGAGCACATCACTATACGTGTCAACAGTGAAGTGTCACAAAACACTTCTTATCTTGAAAAAACTATAACTAAAATAATTATTTAGCACTAATTGGGGACTGTTTTGGTATACATGACAATGATTCTTTGATCAGCATGCCAGAATACACTCATATTCGAGATTACAGAGATGACAATCAATAAAACCAAATAGCGTCTTGTATAATAAATGTATAAATATAAATAAGCGGAAGCAAAAATACGCCAATTATCATGGTACCCACCCTGTATAGTCTCGGGTCTGGGTGTAGTGGTACCGTCGTTGTTTCTGATTTCTGTAACACAAGTGCTTTCGCTACTTATCATAGGATCAGAGCAATGTATGTGATGTTGTTCAACATTATTATATTTTTAATATTATTCTTAGGTCTGCAGTGTGCGCGCGCACATGGACCGGCACGGCCGCTCGCCCGCGCGAGACAGAACAAACACGTGCGACACGTGCGGCCGCTCGTTCGCTACTAAAGCCATACTCAACACTCACCAGGTGGTGAGTGTAACTTATGTTTGGTATACTTACTTGAATTTCGTTTTCAGAAAACGTATAATGTTACATTATAAAAATACACACCATCTACGTAACCTGAAACAAGCAAAGCTCCTACTACGACGAATAGATAACAGATACTTATATACACAATACTACTCTACTACTTTCCCCAATGGGCTAGTTTCCTGGGTCAAAAACAGATTATTCTATTTAGTCCGTCAGATTATCAAAAAATATTGGATTATCAAAAAATATTTTGTCTTTTGTCAATCAAACAAAAAATGAAGAAGATAAAGCGCATCAAAGTGAGCATGTGACTTCACGTCTGGCTAAAAAGTGTCGCAAGGCGTGACGTTACGCGGAACTTTTTTTCTTTGATTTCATTTTTTTTCATCATTTTTTGTTTGATTCAGAAAAGAAAAAATACGTGTCCAATATTTTCTGTTAATCCAACTGACGGACTAATTCGTTTTTTTTAGGAAACTAGCCCATTATAGTCTGGAAAATAAGGGATTTTTAAAAAACAGACGAATAAAAGACGATTTTATATCTTTCGTATAAAGAAATATTAAATTATGTAGAATAAACACGGTACATTCAATGCTGTTTCACTCAAAATTTGAGAGTTTTTTGTAATCTAAATAGGTATATTGTTCATTTCAGACACACACAGGCGAAAAGAATCACGCTTGCACGCTCTGCGATAAGCGATACACGCAAAGCAGCAGCCTCAGTCTCCACTACAACACCATCCATCTCAAGCAACCCTATCCCAAGAGGTATAGAGTTTAATGTTGCATAATCGTCATTGCATAATTCATCACATATCGTACCTCGACTTAAAAGTACCTTTGTTGAGATTTTCATATTGGTCTATAGTGAAATTGGTTTCATTTGAGCAGTAGGATAATGGGCTAGTTTCCTGGGTCAAACAATTATTATTCTTTTTAGTCCGTCAAATTATCAAAAAATAGGGCCTTTAGTGTGGGACGCCACGTGCGTGGATACTTTAGCGCCATCCCATCTTCCTTCGACTGGCAACAGGGCTGGTTCAGCTGCAGCTTCTGCGGAGCTCCTCAAACGGCGCAAGTATGAAAGCCTTAGTGAGACGTACATATTTGACCCGTTTGGGGTTGAAACTTCAGGCCCGTGGGGACCAAGTGCTCACAAACTCTACCGTGAGATGTCTAAGCGATTAGCTGAGACATCCCACGATACTAAGGCTGGCTAATACTTGGGCCAACGCATTAGCTTAACCATTCAGCGTGGCAACATGGCCAGCCTTTTGGGCACCTTTCCCAAAGACAGCAAGCTCAATCAGATATTTTATTTATAGGCTTTTTTTTTCTTTCTATAAATAGAATATCAGATTATGTGTAAATATCTTTAGGGTCTTTTAATTTTATAATTTGTATTTTCTTTATCTCTTTTAGGGTTAGCGTTTAAGTTATTTTCCTTTTGAGTTTGTAAATACTTTTAGAAAAAATATTGGACCCATATTTTGACTTTTGTCACGCTGAGCACGTGACATCACGTCTTGCTAAAAAGCGTCGCAAGGCGTGACGTTACGCGGAACTTTAACGGGCTATATCTTCATAATTTTTTGTTTGATTCAGAAAAGAAAAAATACGTGTCCAATATTTTCTGTTAATCCAACTGACGGACTAATTAGATTTTTTAGGAAACTAGCCCATTCCTAAATAGAAGTAACTTATATAGGACATATTTTATTTAGAACTAATTGGGGACTGTTTTGGTATACATGACAATGATTCTATGATCAGCATGCCAGAAAACACACATATTCGAGATTACAGAGGATGACAATAGGCTATTTGATAGAGTTATTATTGTTGGTAATATTTAAATAAAGCGTCAACAATTTTATTTTAATTTTTATACCTTTGAAAATATTAAAAAATAGTATTTCATTCTTTATGTTTTTAAAAGCCAGCGAAAACGCCGTCGATTGTCGATGTACTTGTTCGTGACGTCACGAACCTTTACATACCCGTTGAGTTATAAAGTACTAGAACAGGCATGTTAAAAACCTTCGTCGACGGTCACACTACTCATACAATGTGCGAGCGTAGCGCATAATCTAGCTTTCGGATGTCAGTTCTAGTACAAAGTTAGTCAATGGTGACGTGCCTGTCATTGTTGCTGGCGTTTTTGACAATGTAAAATACCGATAAAAATATAACATTCGAAAATGTATTTTTTACAGTAATCATGTATTATTTTTAATAACTATTAATATGTTTCGGTTCCATATGGTGCAATCTATTAAACTTAATAATTAGTAAAGTAAATTTTGGTACAAGGCAAATAGCCTATTAATAAAACCAAATAGCGTCTTGTATAATAAATGTATAAATATAAATAAGCGGAAGCAAAAACACGCCAATTATCATGTTATGGAAGTAACTTATATAGGACATTGCACTCATCTGTAGTAACCTGGACTTCCTGCTGTCAAAATGATTATTGGCATTTTGGTGCTGTAGGCCACTAGATGCAGACAGGCAGTAAACATCAAAATTAGTTCTATGTACTCACATATTATGGCGTTTCGAATCGGTCATCGACCACATACCATATAAGAGCAGAAATGCAAACCATCTTTCTTCGAAACTTGTTAGTGATTTTTCACTTACATTTAGTATGAAATGACAAGTCCTGTCAACTCTCGCCCATACCAAAACAGTGCATATAAGATTATCAAATGGCTGAAAATGTTGTCGAACAAATCATCTGACATTTCTACTCTATACCCTATAGTGCTGCTCCATGGCTCCATGGAATCGGCACACAAAATTAACTGTTATTAAGGAACAGCCAGTCCAGGTATACAGGTCAGTTTTAAATTTAGATTGGATTAGGTTACTTAATTAAAATGTCGAAAATTTAAGCCTAGGTATATTAATTGTGACGCTTGTGACTAATACTTGATCTATTTTTTTTTTTTCAGAAATAGACAAAAAACTGAAAAAGACGAAGGAAACGTAAAATAAAAGAAATAACATATCATTATTTTATTTCTCCGCATTTGGGCATTCATAATAGACTAATTAAAAACTACTTACTCGCTCGTAATATAAATTGATCGGAATAAAAAATATTGTCTCGAAATCAACCTTATCATAAGTTAATAAGAAGTAGAAGTATTCAGTGCAAGGTCAAGTGGAATTGACACTCATGTGTCGTCGCCTTAAAAGCTCTAACGTTGCTAAAAAGTAAAGCTGGCCTTACTGGAATAACAAAAAGAGATTTATTGTTGATACTTTAGCTGGGCCAAAGCCTGAGAAGTCACACTTGCGGCACGGATCTTGAGCGCTAGGCTAAAAATGCGCAGAAGACCAATATGATACGTGATTGGCTAGTCGCGTGACGCGCCCGCAACGCCGGCCGGGATTGGTTGCTGGCTCCGCGCACGCGCGTCTCTGATACGACGATCGCCTCGTAAGATGCGCAAAGCGATCCCCACTCTTTCCTCCAGCGCTCAAGATCCGTGCCGGGGATTGAATCTTGTAGGCTGGCATAAGTCATCGCAGTGGTAGTTAGACTGATATGCAGTAAGCTTTTTCTACTTACCAATTAGCAATTCATATAATGTAGAACATTGCATTATTAAAATTACTTGAGATTATATTTATGTTTCAATTGTTGTCCATATAATTTTATTTTAACATACTAAGCCTTTGTATTTTTCGTAGTTGTTGAAATACACCTCTTTTTGAGGTCGGTTAAACAGATTACTAACAAACTACGGTAAGGTACTAATAAGTGACACCGTGATTAGGTATTCTACGCGAGCGAAGCTGCGGGCACAGCTTGTAAATAATTAATAACTGTAGATATTGTACCTACTTAAGCCCGTGCAACCGTGCCATACCAGCTTAACCCGTGCAAAGCCAAGTGGGTGGCTAGTGTTCCAATAAAGACGACAAATTGTCGAACAATTTTCCAAACAATTTTCGTTAGCACTCTGCTCCGCCCACAGGAGCGTTGGAGTTTGCTATTAAGAGATAATTGAATGGCTTTAATACAGGGTTACATTGCAAAGGAGTGCCAAATTTAAAAAATAAGTTCTAGGGAACAATAAAGAAGCGTTCGTTATTGTTTTTAATAATCGTATGTTAGGAAAAAAAATACTTAACAATATCCGACAAAAAAAACAATAGGGAGATTACGAGAGCCGCGCGGTCATTCATCAGAGGCGTAAGTACGGCAAGCCTAAAAGGACCTTACCCAGTGCACGTAAGTACGGTTCATTAGGGTTCCGTAGCCAAATGGCAAAAAACGGAACCTATACTCAACTACCCAATATGGATTCGTCATGTCTGTCTGTCTGTCCGTCCGTATGTATGTCACAGCCACTTTTTTCCGAAACTTTATGAACTATACTGTTAAAACTTGGAAAGTAGATGTATTCTGTAAACCGCAATAAGATTGTCCACAAAAATAGATAAAAACAATAAATTTTGGGGGTTCCCCGCATACTTAGAACTGAAACTATTTTTTTTTTTCATCAATAGGTCTTAAAAAATTATATTGAGGTTTCTAATTAAAAAAAACTAAACTGAATAGTTTGCACGAGACTTCCAAAGTGGTAAAATGTGTGTCCCCCCCCCCCTGTAACTTCTAAAATATGATAATTATAAAACTAAAAAATATATATATGATGTACATTACCATGCAAACTTCCACCGAAAATTGATTTAAATAGATATTTTACACCTGTATAGGTTTTACACATAATGTTCATAACTTTCTAAATAAATGAATTAAAAATCTTACCTAGCACTTTCAAGATCCTTAGGGAGTGTAAAAAGTGTCAATTTTGGATCTTTTCTGGTACTATTCGTACACCCAAATGCTACGCAATATTTTCGGTGTCTTTATATTTTTTATTATTCATAGTCGGGAGAAGAATAAAGGCTGAAGTGTAACGCGTCCAAAAAACTACCTTTAATAGTAAGAGCTGGTAAGAGCGTGTAACAGCGCGCATGCGTGACAGACTGACACTCGACTGATTTTAGCATCTTCGAAGGGGCGCGTTGCGTAGGTATTTATCTGGATCAAAACGCGGAGTGTCGTGGCCTGACGCAATGGGGAATATGCATGTTTTTTTATGTGATCATAAAATAAATAGTACTTACTTAATTTAATTAATAATACTAAGAATTTTTGAAAAATATTGATAAATACCTGACTTACAGCCCATTAAAGTCGCGTGTTAGACAAGGAGATCTGATATGTACCGTGACGTCACATTACACGTCCGCCATACATTTTTCATAGTAAAGGTTGTTTTAGAAAGAGATAGGTATACCTTAATTACTACAATACGGTTATGTTTTACCTAATATCAATTTTGTTTTTACTATTAGCACTATAATTTCATATATTTTCTTATAAATATAGTTAAAACAATATATTTTTTTCATGCATATTCCTTATTTGCAAAAGACAACACAACTGACTTCTCATAAGGTAGGGCTACATTAGCGTTAAAGTTCCGCGTAATCACGCCTTGCGAGTCTTGTGACACTTTTTAGCAAGGCGTGACGTCACGTGCTCACTTTGATGCGCTTTATCTTTGTCATTTTTAGGGTTCCGTATCTACAAGGCAAAAAACTGAACCCAGGATTCCTCATGTCTGTCTGTCTGGCCGTCCGTATGTCACAGCCACTTTTTTCCGAAACTATAAGAAATATACTGTTGAAACTTGGTATGTAAATGTATTCTGTGAACCGCATTAAGATTTTCACACAAAAATAGAAAAAAAAAAAAAAACTATAAATTTATCTGGAACGGACGCGGCTCCGGACTCGTCTTGACATTGTCAGGTCAAGCGCTGCCATTACTCTATCCTTCAGACAACTTCCGCCAGCCCAAGGATCGACCAATGGCAGCGTTTGTCCTTCCAATGTCGAGACGAGTCCGGAGCCGCGTCCGCCGCCATATGTCATCACCGGTATTAACCCCTGGCTGGCGGGCTGGCGGAAGTTGACGCAAGGATCGATCAATGGCATTGTTTGTCAGCCGCCAGTCAGACTCCGCCTTTTTCCTGTTGTGAAACTGGCCATAATCTATTTTAGAGTTTTCAAACTTGGTTCGATTTTATATTTGCCTACACTACTCGAGTCAGTCAGTAAGCTAAAAGCAATGTCAAGACTCGTCTGTCCCCCGTTTCTTTTGACCATAGATTACCGTTTGTCACCAGCTTATCAGTTCCAAAACCACTGATATAAAATAAATTTATTTAAAAGTCTGTTTAAGCAAGGACCAATATCCGGCTCCCGCATTTTCTTGTCTGTAAAAATCTGTACTCTGTAGTAACGTCGTGTTATTTTTTATAAATACCGTGTAACGGTATCGTGCCAAGTTTTTTTTTTTGCTGAACGCAGTATTTTATAGTTGTACGTTGGCAGCATGGTAGCAGAGCTGCCAAATTAGAGGTTTTTCCTTTGAACTAGGGAAAAAACTGTAAACTTGTTCTCTAAAAGCAAACATTTTTATGTATTATTATTATTATTATTATTATGCATATATGAAGATAAGTCGACAACGCAAAGATTATTGGCTTTGTCATCCTGAATGGATATATGACGAGAATGGTTAATTTTCTTGCTGTAGTAACATATAAAATATTTTTTTTAGGGAAGGTTAGGAATTTTTATGCAATTATTTAGGGAAAATGTGTTTTGCGGTTGCAGCCCTGATTGTGACATTTGGTTGCTTGCGGAGCGTCACGGCACTGTTAAAAAAATTGTGATTGTCTTGTGTCTTCTGTCTTGTCTTACGATCAAATTCTTAATTGCTTTAATAATTTATTAAAACAAGTCATGTGAATGCCGTAAAATGGGTGACTTAGAAGTGTGTAGGATATGCCTACGGAACGAGTCAAAGTTGTATCATATAAACAAATTCAACTTGAAGAAATATTATGAAGAAGTAACACATAAACCTGTAAGTTTCGTTGCCAGAGAATTGCTTTTTTTTTAAATCGATTAGTTTTTTACAGAAAGGACACTATCCTCTTTCATAGTTACCAAAATTGCATCACTGAAATACTTTTTTTGACCCTTTATTTCAAGGTTTACTTTGACCTATAAAGTTGGCCAATGAGAATGGGTCCTAAAATTTTTGACATTGTTATCTTTACTTATTTTATGAACTAATTGATTACTACTGTTCACAAAATCTTTACCAAGGCCTATTGTGTGAAAACTAAGAACCTGTGTATGTCAAACTAGGCCTCTTGTAGATATCACATTCATTAAAACAAAACTACTATAAAAAACATTTATTCACATTAAAATTGACAAACTGTGTAGATGCAGGCTAAATATAATCACAGAATAAATAATGGTTATGGGTATCAGAAGTTAAGCTTCATACAATGCACTTTTGAGCATCACAGCCATATATATTGCTCACGGTTACGGAACACTGAGAGTAGTTTGCGCCAGAGTATTCTGACTAATGTCTATGAGTATGTTGCTCTGGCATGCATTGTATGAAGCCTAACTTCTGCCATCTGTAACTTTTATCGATGGTCTAGAAGACAGACATGCTAATTACAGACCTACCTACCAATTTTTTAGGACCATTCTTCTACTTTTAGATTCTATAATTTTAAACTGTACACAGAAATGCCTATGCTTAGTTAGGTACAGAAAATGACGGAAATATGGCATTTGGATAAGTGCGAACAGTAGTGCATGTTGATTTAATACATTTGGACTTAAAATGTAACATTATCAAAACGTTGTAATTAGCACATTTATCTTCTAGACCATACTTATTCTGTGTCTTATTGCTCAAATACAGCAACATACTTAGTATGTATCATTGATACTTACATTATGGTTGCAAATAAAGATTAGAATTTGAAACCACAAAGAGTTTATTTTCCTAATCTACATACAATAAAAATTTCATCATCATCATCATCATCATTTCAGCCATAGGACGTCCACTGCTGAACATAGGCCTCCCCCAGTGACTTCCAGATTGGCCGGTTGAAAGCGACTTGCATCCAGCGGCTTCCTTATTTATCAGTTAATAAAAAAAATTATCAGTTATATATATATCGGGTGTAAAAAAAGGCTTAACGAAGCCGAATACCACATATTCTACGTATTATTACGATAATTTTTTTCTTTTACACTATGCCTGGGAAATGATGGGTTACCGAGTTATTGACAGTCAAAGTTACAATTTTTTTTCATAGATTTTTACAAAATTGACTTCTGTTTGATAAAACTAAACTTTTTTCCAAAGAAACATGATTAAACTTCTTTCATAAAAGGCCTTTAAAGGGCACAGCCGGCAATGAATCGTGCTCACGCACACAACTACGCCGTCTTTCAAATGTGCATGCGCGCTCGCTGTATAGCGCTCACTCGTGTGCGCGCGATCAGCTGTTAGCAGTTATCGAGTTCAATGACGCCTTGCCTTGTACTGACTCGCTCATAGTCTTAGATCGATTGGTTTAATCCATCGTATGAAATTGGTCGAAATAATGAATTTTGTGACTGGCAATTCATTATCTGTTAATTAATTAATAATTTTTAATTATTTATTTATTGAATAACAACAAATCAAATCAACATATCATTTTACGTACATAAACAATTTGAGAAGAAAAAACAAGTTTAAAAGATTATGCCTGTGCAGGTGCATACAACACTTTTACATTAGTACTCGTACGAGATCGACTAAGAAAAAAAACTTTGTAGTTAACTTTTACACAATACTGTTATGTATAAAATCATTGGGTAGATTAATTTATTAATTTTATTACAACCAATGTAGGTAGATATATATTTTGTGAAATAAATTAGTTTTGCTTCAAACCTCAACCGTGTTATATATCTTATTGGCGACTTTGGAAAATTAATGTAATTGTTTAGACAATGGCGACAAATATGGCTAATATTGTGTTTCCCGGACCGTTTAACCCTAAAACGGATAAATGGCGCGATTATAAAGAACAGTTATTGTGTGCATTGGATGCGGCTGGCTATGACGCAAAGACCGGCGATAAAGCTCGTTCTTGGTTCTTATCTCAGTGCGGAAAAGACACATATGCGTTAATTGTGTCACTATTAGTGCCAAATAGACCAACTGAAGTGGCAATTTCGGAAATTTTTCGTGTTTTGGACCAGTTTTATGAGCCGGAAATTAACGAAATTTTGCAAGCGGGAAAATTTCACAAACGTCTACAATTACATGGAGAAAGCGTGCAGGATTTTGTAGCAGCGATAAGCCTACTCGCCGCCCAGTGTAATTTTATTGACCTAAAACGTCAATTGAGGGACAGATTAGTGCTCGGTATACGTGATGATCGCTTAAGAAGAGATCTATTAAAGACAAAGCCACTTACTTATGAGATGGCCTTACAGACTTGTCTTAATTACCAGGCGATATTTCCTGATCTATACCCGGATAATACAGAAATGAAGCAAACTCCGTCCAATGTTTTGGAACCTATGGATATCGGTAGAATAAAGTCTAATGAGTGTGTACATTGTGCTCGCATACACAAGGCTGGAGAACGATGCAATTTTACTAAAGCAAGATGTTTTTATTGCAAACGTTTCGGGCACATAGCGCCGGCTTGTGATAAGAAAGCGAAGAAGGTGCATCAAGTTAAGGAGGAGGATTGTAGCAGTGATAAGACTCAGGAGCCGCTGGAGAATATGAATGGTGTTTACAATTGCTTAGAAAACTATCAGCACCAGATAACTGCAGAATTAACCATCAATGGTGCGCAATTGAATATGGAAATAGACTCTGGCGCCTCTAGGACGATCATATCTGAGAATACCTATAAACAGCTATGGTCTACACCTCCACCACTAAATTCTACCAATGTGAAGTTGGTAACATGGACTCGTGAACCTCTGAAGGTTATTGGCGTGGCAAATGTACGTGCTACATTGGGCAACAAAGAGGCCCAATGCGAACTAATGGTTGTGTCTGGGCATGGACCCAGCCTGTTAGGAAGAAATTGGTTCGAGCCTTTGGGTGTATATGTAGCAGGATTGTGCTGGTCTAAGGAACAGATAGAACCTTATAGACAAGAGTTTCCGGAGTTATTCAAGGAAGGTTTAGGGAAGTATAATGGCCCCGAAGTTTCATTGAAATTGCACCCTGATGCTGTGCCAAAATTTTTAAGAGCACGCCCGATACCATTTCCACTTAAGCAACAGGTCACGGATGAGTTGAACCAAATGGTAAAAGATGGTGTTTTAACACCTGTCAAGTATTCTAAATGGGCTACTCCGTTAAGAATTGTAAAAAAAGACAACGGATCACTTCGCATCTGTGGTGATTACCGATCAACAGTTAATGCTGCTATAGATAGTGACAGTTACCCATTACCAACATCATCCGAAGCTTTTGTAAAACTTGCTGGAGGAAAGATTTTTAGTAAACTGGACCTTAAACAAGCCTATACGCAATTGAAAGTTAATGAGGAGACGGCGGAGCTGTTGACGTTAAATACACCCATTGGGCTTATGAAAATGAACCGCCTCGCATTTGGTGTCAGTGCTGCGCCCGGAATATTTCAGCGCGTGATGTCGTCGGCTCTCGCTGGCATGGATGGCGTGGCTTGTCTATTGGACGATGTGGCCCTGACTGGTGTCACAATAGAGCAGCACAATAAACGACTTCTTGATGTGTTAGAAATTTTAGATAAAATGGGGTTCCGTCTAAATCTCGAAAAATGTGTCTTTGCCGCGGACAGTATAAGTTTCTTGGGGCATAAGATCGATGGCGAAGGGTTGCATCCGTGCCCAGAAAAAGTAAAGGAGATTAAAGAGAAACCAGCTCCGACTAACAAAGAGTCACTTCGTGCATTCCTAGGATTGTACAATTTCTACGAGAAATTTCTACCAGATAAAGCCACAATCTTAGAACCGTTATACCGTCTGTTAGAGTCCAAGAGACCGTGGTCGTGGGGAAATGCGCAGGAGACTGCGTTCAAAAAAGCAAAGGAGCTTATTGCGTCAGATCTCACATTAGTTGGATATGATTTAAAACGAGATTTACAGCTCATTTGCGATTCATCAGAATACGGGTTAGGAGCAATCATTGCACATGTAATGGACGATGGTACTGAGCGACCAGTTATGATGGCGTCACGAACATTGCAGCCACATGAGAGACGGTATGGCCAGATCGACAAGGAGGCATTGGCTATTATGTTTGGACTGACAAAATTTCACGAATACCTAGCTGGGCGAAAATTTTGTATATTAACGGATCATAAACCCTTAGTAGGGTTATTTAATCCAACAAAACTTATTCCTGACCAAATATCACCGAGGATGTTAAGATGGTCGTTAAAACTCGGGTGCTATGATTATTCGATCAAATACAGACCTGGGAAAGCGATAGGCAACGCAGATGCCCTAAGTCGATGGAATGCGACGAATACTTCTACTGTAAAAGAAGAATGCTTAAAAGATGTGTTGTTATTAGAAGAACGACCTAGCGGCTGGGAGTTGGACGCGAAGAGAATTTCCAGAGAGACTAGTAAAGATCCGTTACTGCAAAAAGTAGTATTTTGTGTCCTCCATGGTTGGCCACGTGCAAATATGGATCCGAACTTACAACCGTTTTGGACTCGAAGAGAGGCTCTTTCACTCAGTAAAGATTGTTTACTGTGGAGCAATAGGGTCGTTATACCAAAGACACTTCAAAGAGAGGTTTTGGAATTATTACATACCCCGCATGCTGGGATTGTACAAACAAAGGCATTTGCACGCGGTTATGTATGGTGGGTAGACCTGGATAAGGAAATTGAGAGAATAGTAGCAGAGTGTGAGCAATGTCAAGCTGTAAGAAATAATCCACCTAGAGATCCACAGACATGGATCCCCACAGAAAAGCCATGGAGCAGAGTTCATATAGACTTTGCAGGCCCCTTCCAAGGCAAAACTTTTTTCGTACTTATTGATAGCCACAGCAAATGGCTGGAGGCCGAGATTGTCCCGTCTATGAGCAGTGCAACTATTATTGCTATCTTAAGGAAAATATTTGCATCTCAAGGGTTACCCGATGTACTAGTGTCGGATAATGGACGGGCTTTTAGTTCAGAAGAGTTTAATATGTTCCTGAAGAAGACCTCAATAAAACATTTGTATTCGCCTCCATACCATCCGGCAACTAACGGCCAAATCGAAAGAGCCATACAAACTTTCAAGAACAAGCTAAGAAAAATGGCGAATTCGGATATGCCATGGTCAGAGAAACTACCAAAGGCCTTATACTACCTACGTACTGTGCCCAACAGCAGCACAAACAAAACTCCAGCCGAAATTTTAAACGGGCGTAAATATAAAACTGCTGTATCGGTGCTCCATCCAGATAATACCGAATGCCAGGCTGACCAACAGTTGGAAGCTGCAGCACAGAGACCGCCAAACAGATCTTTCACGATTAATCAGCCTGTATCAATACGTGCCTATGCTCCAGGAGAAAAGTGGCTCAAAGGTATAATAGATACCGTGGAAGGCCCCAGTTCATATAAGGTGAGAACGGAGGATGGTGAATTACACAGAAGACATGCTGATCAGATTCTGACAAGAGCAGTGGCTCAAGAACAGTCGATTGATCAATCCAGACCATCATGGGACCGACCAGATGTCGAATCTAATTCTGGGCAAATTTCTCCTGAGCCTATTGTGCTTCCTAATACTGATTTATGGCCAGATATAATTGGCATACCTAATAATTAAAACTGTAACCTAATCCTAAGTTAATGTCGAGTTATATCTTTCTGTTTTGCTTAAATTGTCATTTATGTCTTGATTTCGTTTATGAAGGAAAGGTATGTTATGTATAAAATCATTGGGTAGATTAATTTATTAATTTTATTACAACCAATGTAGGTAGATATATATTTTGTGAAATAAATTAGTTTTGCTTCAAACCTCAACCGTGTTATATATCTTAAATACAAATTATTTCAACAATCCAAATTTGTGGTAGGGTGATGAGCTGTTGTCTGTACATCGAAAGGTCTTACATTTGAGACGTAGTCCGCTTCTCCTTATCGTGTGGGCTGCAGAAACTGATGTTAGAATTTAAGCCTCCGTAGGAGTCCGACCTGACTTCTGTAACGACTGCTGCCAGAAGAAGCAATAGCCAGAATCCACGCCGAAGCACGAAATCTTGTCTTATCTATCAGATAATCAGATTTATTTAGGCCTGTATTCAATTCTAACCAAATTTTATTAGTGTGCCCACTTGGAAATCAAACGCAGGACCTCCGGATTACGAGCCAACACTCTAACCATTAGAAAACTGAGGCGCGCAGTTTACTACAAACTCCTCAACACACGTTGTTTGTTTTATTTTCGAATAGCAATTAAACGTACCGAAAACAAGCCAGTCAGATAATCGAGTCTAATATTCAGGCCTGTAATCAATATTCTAACCAAACTGGGAACCACCTGACCCTGAAAAAGTATTTATTTCTAACTTGTGTGCCTACCTAAGAATCGAACGCAGGACCTCCGGATCCAGAGCCACCACTCTAATCATTAGAAGATTTAGAAGACAGAGGAGTGCAGTCTACTACAAAGTCCTAATCACAAGTTGCTTGTTTTATTATCGAACAATTTATTGTTTTAATTGTTGAATACGGCATTAGCTATTTTACGCTAGGTACCTAAGTTAAAATCTAACTGGCAAAGGAATAAACGTTCCAAGTTCTGTTGATAAAAACCCCTACGAAAAAAAAATTGCAATTCTTTATAACGGATAAATCAAACTAATTTCTTTTAGTTAGGCTCGTACTTTCACATATCGAGCTATAATCAAGAAATAAAATAAAGCTTCATGGCATTTCCTGTTGGAACAATAATAATTTTAAATTTAGTCATCATAACTTACTTTAAAACATTTAATTTTTTGAGCACGATTTAAAATAGACGTACCTTTATTTGCCCATAAATTATGAAAAACGAAGCGCCTTATAAAATCTTCACAAAGTTTTTTGTAAGGTCCCCGTTGTTTAGTTATTCAATGGTTGAACTCCCAGACCCGGAGGTTCTGACTTCGATTCCCAGGCGCTCGCACACAAAAGCATTAAATTTATTGTCTTTTTCTTCTCTTTTAAGCAACTCTAGTGCCATAGGCGTCTGACATGATGACTCATGTAACGACTACTAACGACCGATGCCAGAGGCTGGTACTGCCTACTGTAGCCAGGACCGACAGCTTGTCGTGCCCTTTGAAGCATGGAATCATCTCATATCGGACAATCTGATTGATGGATTCAAGCCTGTAATTTCTAAATTATAACTAACCAATTTATTGGAAACTTACTAACTTTGCGTTCCCACTTTAGAATTGAACCCACGATCTTCCAAAAATCTTACCACTAAACCACTAAGGCGTAATTTGGTCGCGGACCTTAAATAAAACATTTCAGAAAGAATTGACATGGGTCGTCTGATTTACCAAGAGCAAAGCTAAATTGGCTAAGAGCAAAGCCGATATCATTGTTTTCAAAAAATCGTTACGTTGACTTTAAAATTGTGGCAATACCTACAGAAAGTTTTATACTGAGACCAGTGAGGCTCGCTCGCCCCCGTGGCCGTGCGTGATGGGCGCGGGGCGCGGGGCGCGGGGTACGGGGCGCGGTGTGCGGGGGAGTTTGCGCGAGCGGCGGCGGCGAAATCAAAGCCGAAGAATAATGCAATTTGTGAAAATTTAGTTCGGTTTCTAACTTCATCGAATGCGCTTATTACTTGTGAGTTTTACTGTTTCCTCTTACAGTTTGGGTTGTGGTGGCAAGTAGTTGAGATTAGTGTGATAGTGGAGTGTTTGTGAAGATGCCTTGGCATCAGTTTAGTGCTCGCGAGTATGTAAACATGGTTTACTGCTACGGTATGGCCCATGGCAATGCTTCCGAAGCATTGCGTATTTACGCAGCTGAATATCCTGATGCGCATCACCCTCGTGATCCGCAAGTGATCAATCGGGCTGTTCAGCGTTTGCTGGACAATCAGCCGATTGTACCCGTTTCGGAGACAGGGCGCGGGTCAATACGCTCTACCACGGAACAAGCCATTTTAGACGTCATGCGGGAAAACCCACGTTTAGGCGTGCGAACAGCTGCTAAAGTGCTGCGGAGAAGGCGAGGTTAGCTTAATTAACTGTTATGTAACGAATACTTTAGAAGACATGCCACTAGTCTAGCTGCGAGAGACGTGGTACCAGCATGATGGAGCGCCGCCTCACATTGTGTGACCGGTTCGAGAGCGGCTTACGGAGTTATTTGGTGACCACTGGATCGGGAGGTATGGGCCTCACGCGTGGCCTGACCTAACTCACCTTGACTTTTTTTTGTGGGGTTTCGTCAAAGACAGGGTTTTTGACCGTCCTTGTGAAAATAGTGCTCAAATGCGTCAAAAAATTATCGACGTATTTGATGAATTAAAACAACGATCAGTGCGTAAAGGGATTTTGGAGCAAGTGCATCAAAACACGCTATACCGAGCGCGTGTTTGTTTGGAAATGGGAGGTCGTCAGTTCGAACCACAACTGATTCGTATGGAGAGGCCTGAATTGAGAGGTAAGTAGCTAAACAATTTACAAACATAAGAGGTACCTAATTTAATTGAAACATGTGATATTCGTTGTTGTGTTTTTTAAGTAAATTTATACTCATTTGGCGCGCGCGCCGTAATCAGGCGCAGTGCTCTCGCGCCGCCCGCTCGCCCGCCGACCACTTACACACACAGGCATAGACTGTGGCGTGCGCGCTATACATTGCGGGTTAGAAATAAGTTATTTTTTTTGATACCCAAAAATAAAAGTCATTTCCCAGCAATTTTATTTTTTGCGTTCTACTTGTTTTTATGTATAGAATTCATAGTTTTGGGCTTCGTTAAGCCTTTTTTTACACCCTGTATATAATAATAGGTAGTGGTAGTGTTTTTTTTTACCTGAAAACTGATGCAAATTTTTTACCTTGTGAGTGACTGAGTTAGCATTTGACTTCATTTTCACCTGACAGTATGTGAAGCCTTTAAGCCTAAGATAGAGGATGCTTACTCAGTAAATATACTGCCAACTTTGCTGACGATCTCCTTAGCCGAGAGGCGAGCATACTGGACTTGGTGTCGCTATCTCTGAAGTCCCGCATTTGATTCTCGGTCGGTCAATGTAAAAAAGTTATTTTTCAACATTGTCTCGTGTCTAGGTGTTGTGGTACCGTCGTTGTTTCTGATTTCTGTAACACAAGTGCGTAAGCTACTTATCATAGCAATGTATATGATGTTGTCTAATATTATTACTAATAATTTTGCTCATATAACACAGTAAAGCCATAACCATATGGAGTCTTACAGAGAAAGATGAACAGTTTCGTTAAATAACTCTGTACTCTTAACTGTGTAACTGAGTGTCATCTTCCATGTTTAACATACAAGGAAGAGAAGAGGACGCTGGAAGAGGACACTGTAATTTGTCAAGCTCATACCACACTTGTGGGTGTACCATGTGAAAATACAATTTCCATTGTGTCTCATTCCCGTGGCCCGATGGGATGATGGTGCCGTGTGAGGATGGCCGTAAAGAATAAACTTCCCCATCACCGGCAGGAGGCGTGTCGTAAGAGGCGATTAATTCTTGTAGCACGAGACGGGCAGCAGCGTCTGCGTCCGAAATATTAAAAAACTGCGCTCGCCAGCCCGCCTGCCAAGCTTGGCGAGTATTTGCAATCCCCCCCAATGATAGGTCATTGGGGGATACCTATGTTCAGCAGACATATTACGGCTGAAATGATGATGATGATGATAGGATGAAATTATGTACACAGCTTCTGATATAGAACAACATTAACAGAAGAGCAACCAACATCAAAATAGTGGAAAGAAAATTAGATCTATACATTACTAGCTGTCCCGGCAAACTTCGTACCGACATAATTTTTTGTTTTTCGTGAATTTTCGTGTTTTTTATAATGGCGAAGACAAATTCAACAAAGCAAAAATCATAAAAATCGGTCCAGCCATTCTTGACTTATAAATAGTGTAACTAACCCGACTTTGTTTTACATTATAAAAAATTTGTTCGTTTTACGTAGATCGATTTTATTGTGTGTTACATTGTTTTACTTGCTACTGCAGATACAATTTTATGTTGTTGTTTTCAGGAGTAATGTCTTAAACTTAATGTTTTATATTCCATAAAAACCGACTTCAAAAAACTGAAACGTTAAAAATAACGTTTCAGTTTTTTGAAGTCGGTTTTTATTTTTTTATAAAATTAACTTATTTCAACTGTTTTAGTGATAAATCCTAATCAAAACAAATCTTACGAGTGCAAACATAATTTAACTGCTGAACACCGATTTCATTTCCTATTTTTCCACCCTTAGAGGTGATTTTTTTTCTAAAAATGTTTGATTATAGTATCTTTGAAATATAAGCTATTCATTAAAAAAAGAATCATCAAAATCGGTCCACATTTGGCAAAGATATTATGTGAGATAGATACTAAAATCAGTTGGCGTGGTACGGAGTTCAAGCAATGTATGATGATTTTCTTATAGATCCCATCATCAGAATTCAACCAAATTTCTATGGGACCATTCTGAAAGTATTACCTTTCAAACAAAAACAAAATAATTATCGAAATCGGTCAACGCAGTAATGAATGATCGCTGAACATACATGAAAAAAAAAAAAGATACCGACGATTGAGAACCTCCTCCTTTTTTGAAGTCGGTTAAAAATGATTGAATGAAGTTTTTATTACAATATTTATAATACAGCTTCAATATGTTTATTGCGTTTTAAAATAATGTTCAGGTGTTATAAATACTAAGTGTAAAAGCTTGTATGATATAAGATAAATAAATGTTTCTTATTCAGTTACAGGAAAAAGATGGACTGCCCAAGTTTGTTTGTTACGAATGTGCTACATTGCTGCACAAATGCCACATGTTCAAGGAGAAATGTGATCAAGGCGAAAAAGTTCTTAATCACATGCTTTGGAGTGGCCCAGTAAGTGTTATCATATAATTATTTACTAACCTTTTGTATGTAAGTATGTAATTTTTGTATTCCTCCAATGCCTTCACCTTTACTCACTTATTCCTAGAATGTCCCAATTAATTCTATTCAGTGCTGTTTCCAAGACAGCCAGTTGAGACAAGGTAAACGAAGAAATGGGAAGACGACATAAGAAGAGCAGCAGGAATTATTTGGACTAGAAAGGCGAAAGACGAAATGAGTGGAAGCTCTTGGAGAAGGCCTTCGTCATGGAACAAGCCATAGTACCTAGATGTAATTTGATCGAACACCGACAGTTCTGTGGCACCAATTACTTCGGCAATATAAGGCTTAATAATAATAATAACCAATTAATTTGTAGAGCCGCACTTCTTGTTTATTTACAGTTTGGTGTACTCCAGAGTTCTCTATTTCTTCTTTACAATCTTCCCACTATTTTATGACTGTGTTTTATCTTCATATGAGATAAATAAACGCCCCCTAATTTTAAACTGAATGACAATTGGTATGTTTTCTAGCTCATATTTATTTATTGACGACAATTTTCACAGCTTACATACACCAAAATCACCGAGATAAGCAAAAAACTTAACGGACCCAAGTATCTGACGTTAGAAGTCGTAACCGTAAATAAACGGGTCAAAACATACAACTTCCAACACCTACAGCAAACGCAAACTAGATCGCGTAGAAAATCCGAGTTAAAAACTGAGGCCGATACAGATTACGATGATGGCCCTTACTCTGATGGTGACGATAAATCTGATAACGAAAAAGTCAAATCTGAAGAATCGTCTATAAAAAAAGAAGAAGAAGAAGAAGCAGAAGTTCCAGAGAAAAAAACACCAGCAAAAAAAACGCCGGCAAAAAAAACAACAACGAAAAAGGCTCCAGCGAAAAAGGCACCCGCGAAAAAGACTCCAGCAAAAAAAGCACCGGCAGAAAAAACGGCTAAACCTAAAAGGAATACTAGAGCTAGAAGAAAAGCTAAAGCTAAAGATACTGATACTTCGAGTGATGACTCTGATATTGGGGAGACACAGGTCATGTCTCCTGACCCGAAGAAAAATTATAAGTTTGATAGAGCGAGAACTGGGGTGAAGAGTCTTGCATTTTTGGAGTCCGGATTTTGGAAGAGATCTAATTTTAATGAGGATGACGCTATGACAGAATTCCACAAGCGAGCACTGGATAAAAAGTACCTGAATGCTCCATTCAAGTGTGATTTATGCTATAAGGGCTTCTCGCAGAAGAGTATGCTTGATAGACACATGCCTCAGAAGCATGCTGAGGTAATTTGCCTTTTTTTACACATTTACACTTTTTTTTACAACTTCTGTAAGTTAGTTACAAGTTAGTTGTCTATGTAATTAAATCATTTTTAACTTACTTCTGATGGTTAGATCAATTTGATACTTTGCAATATGATTCGGATGACAATACATCAATTCGATACCGTCGAGTTGATCTGGTAATGATAAAGGCAGGAAGTGGGTAGTGAAACTCTTCAATGGCTACTAGTAAAACCTTCGTGTCTAGGCTCATTTAATTTGTTTTGGTAAGTCCAATACATAGGGTTATTTTATAGATTTTAAATTATAGGTAATAATAGGTTTTCACTGTTAACATGTCATCTCCATAATTAACTGATGGTTGATAGCATAGTATACAGGGTGAGTATACTAGCAATCCTTGTTAAAAGTATACCGAAACATCAGAATTGATATCATATTAAAGCCACCTCAATATACTCCAGATAATTGTTGACTGAGAAGTTATAAGTACTGATTTTAGTTTTTCTTTTTTTAATGTAAAGTAACCAATCTCGGAGAAAGAGATCTCATTGTGTGTTTTATAAAATTCAATTCAAATAGCTCAGTATGGAACACTTACATGTCCCATTCGTTCTACCATTGCTCATGCTTCATCTACTCTAGCTAGTGCTAAGAAGAAGCAGCACAAGGAACTCGGTCACTAACCTCTTTTCTAAATAACAATGTTTGTGTATGATAAATCTAATGATAAGTTAAGAAGGTTGTTGAAAAATGATTGCATGCAGCAGAAATGTTTAGGTGTATGTGGGGGGTGACGAGAATGGACAGGATAAAGAATAAATATATCAGAGGAAGTATGAAAGTGGCACCTGTAGCAGAAAAGATGAAAGGGAACCGTTTGATCGGATCATTTACTTACACCGATGAGGAGGGTAGGGGGGCACGTAAGGAGAGTGAAGGGTGGACAGGTAGAGGACGACCGAAGAAGAGATAGATCAAGGGCGTGATTGACTCGATGACGAGTGACCGAATTGTATAGAAGGAAAATACATACAGCTCCGACTCTAGATGACCTGGGATCAGGGCAGGCGAATGATGATGTGTATGATAAATCTCAAATGTCGTTTACCACAGTCAATCGGGAATGTGGTGTGCCGGTTCTGCAAGATGCGTTTCAAGCACCAGCGCTTCTTGAACAAGCACCTGCGGCGGCACTACAACAAGTACGAGTGCCTGAGGTGCGGCCTCGTCTGCTGCCTGGAGTAAGTACCTTCGTTTTTCCTAGCCTATTAAAATTTTTCATTGGCTTTCGAACGTATGACAAGTGAATTAGGTCCAAAGTTTGGTGGTAACTATTACCACTGCTTCTTTATGAAAGATTCCCTTGTCCAGAAGCAATGAAAGGTTCAGTTTTTAATATATTTTACTTATACACATTGATTTATTTGCTTAGTTCAAAATAAATATTTTCAACAGAAACTCGGCCCTGTTCCATGAAGAGTACCACAGCGGTGTGAAGAGGAAGTGTCCGCACTGTGATAAGGAGTTCAAGTAAGTTCAAAGAAGTTGGCTAGAATTGAGAAATTGTCTAAATTATGTGTTACTTCAAAAATGTTTGAATGCCTAATATAACCCACGTTCTTACGCTACCTGAGGCGATTGCTATTTCATCTACAGATACAATAATTCCTTTAAGTGTTTCGGTTACATAATCTACACTTTTACTTAAGTGTAGATTTAGAAAGAAACGATCCTTCGGTGTTGCCAGCATGCACGCTACATGATCTGAGTCGCGTAAGCAGCCAATAGGGCTTGCTTCAGTTTGATATACCTACTCAGCTCAGTCTCACAACAGTTGATATCAGAACTGGAATTCATACACTATGCCAATGTCACAGTTTGTTTGTTCTTAAACAGTCATTTGTCGACGTTCTACACGCACCTGCGCACCCACCGTAGTAAGCACATGTGCTCGCTGTGCGGCGAGTCGTTCGTGAGCGAGTTCGGACTGCACCTGCACAGGAAGGCGAAGCACGCAGGAGAAAAGGTGAGTTACCCGCAGGTATGGAGGGTAGAGGTAAAGAGTACTATCTCTTACGGGCGGAAAGTTGAAAAAGTGCAGCTAAAGCAGTAAATAACAGTTCCAAAACCCTCCAAAATGGCGCTAGCGCAGACAAAGGGAATGTTATGAATGTAGCAGTTGTTACAAAAACAAAACGGATTGAAGTATGTTGAGTATGGAGTGCCAAATTAGAACATTTTAGTGATTTTTAAATATGGAGGATAAGCCATCCTTTAAAAAAATATTTGATCAGTTTACGCTGCGCTACGCTGCTACTGTCGCGCCACCTAATTTAACGTACTTTGACGGACACCTTTTTAAAACGAAGATAGTACTCCTTATCTACACCCTCAAAACGTGTCGCCCTTACTACCATTCACAAAGCTTGTTTAAACAAGCCCTATTACGCTATCTGCGTACGTATAACTCTAGGTGATTGTTGTAAAAGTTATGTTTTATTTAATCTTTAAGAGATTTTAAATAATTAAACAACATGCTACTCGACCATAACAATTAGCAAATCTAGGTGAGCGTTGATTAACGAAGTTTAAATTGCGAGTTATGGATTTGCCCTTATACAAATATCACGATATCACGTGACATCATTTTTTTGTGTTTGGCGTTACACATTGTATTTTTTACTCTCTTATCACAGGACAATAATGTCGTCAACATAGAGGAGACAATATACTGCGAGGTTTGCAAGATCAACTTTGAAACTAAAGACGCGTACCAGAACCATCTGGCTCATTCGGCTATGCACACTGAGGAGTAAGTAGTCTTTTTTTTTCTTGTATTTACCTATTTACCATTATCTTCAGCTCAGAAGCATTTGGGCGTATGTTGCATAATGTCTTTATCCAACTTACGCCAGTATGCTTCTGAGGTCTTGTAAAGTCGGTACCAGCCGATGAGAGTTAGATTGTTATCGTTTGTACTGACTACAAAAATAACTGCTTAAGTACTTATGTGTTTACTTATATATTTTTTTTTAAATTGTATATTTTGCCGACTTTAAATAGGAGAAGGTTCTTGCCTAAGAAACATTGGTATTGATTTCGTTTGTGCAATTTTAGGAACAAATTGCTTGGCGAGTATTTGATTCACGAGATGTTGGAAGAAGAGGAAAAACGAGAAAAAGGGATAGATGATAAACCCGATGTTGTAAGTCCAATTTTATGTTTAATGTATTTTTCAGTTAAGTTATTTGTAATACTTTTAAAAAGGCAGCTAATGTACAATACAAGAATTAAAGACTGATTATTAGTTAAATTAATTCACCTTACATTCTTTTTTTAACACACTTCAGTTAAATTAGATTAAGGGCCAGTTGCACCACTTGCTGATATGTTCCAGATAACCTATCTGGCACTTGTTTTGACAGATAATCCATACAATTAGCTGTCAATAAAGTGCCAGATAGGTTATCTGGAACTTATCAGCAAGTGGTGAAACTGGCCCTTAATCTTCAGTCAATTCATTATCGAATTAAAATTCTGAATCGGTGATATGGTAATTGGTAAAGCTAATAATTCAATTTTTATTTCAGCCTGTTGGAGGTCTGGTTAACCGGTAAGTCATATTTTGAATGTATTTCAAAGAAATTGGATTTAGGATAACTATTATTTGCATGTATTATAAAGAAACTGGGGATTGGGTAGCTCCTCTAAGAAGTGCCGAAACTCATTTTGGTCTGTTATTCGCCTAAGAAATTTAAAGAATTTAATGGACAACTGTCCATCATCAGCCTATTGCAGTCCACTTCTGGACGTAAGCCTCTCCCAAATTTAAACTCTTTTATTTACTATCTATCTATTATTTATTACACAAATTTGTGTGTATTAACTCAATAGGGAATATGCATATGTGGTTATTGGGTCTTAAAATAACTAGTACTTAATTCAAATTTATAAAATTAAATATTTTTTGAAAAATATTGATAAATACTTGACAAACAACCCATAAAATCGCGTGCTAGATAAGGAGATCGTGTACCGTGACGTCACAGTACACGTCCGCCATTCATTTTACATAGTAAAAGTTGTTTTTAGAAAGAGAGGTATTCCTTAATTTCTAATTACTGTATTTTTTATCTCAAATTAATTTGGTTTTCACTATTAAAACTATAATCTTATATATAAAAATGAATCGCTTTTTCCCTTGGTCATCGCATCACACGTGAACGGATGGAACAATTTCGCTAATTCCTTTTTTGTTGTGTTAATAATTGTCACGAAAAGGTTCTTATGAAAGAAAAAATTAAGAAAGTAGCGCACCTTTTTTTAAATGAAAGTTCACGCGATCGAAGTCGCGGGCAACAGCTAGTTTCTCATAAATATAGTGAAAACAATATATTAATTTTGTGCATATTGCCTATTTAGAACGTGTAATCCGTTTTATGTCGTAGTTTATTTTATTTTTTGACATTTATTAGGAAATCTATGGTCGAGAAGGAGTTATGCAAAGTCAGAAAGCAAGGCAAGAGCCGCGACTCGCGGAAGACCGCGAAGAAACCGACCACTTGCCAACATGTGAGTATACTTGTATTTAGTAAACGATTTATTGATTGATTTATTATTTATTCTTTACCAAGAGCTTCTACTGTTCTTTATTTATTTTATTTATTTATTTTCTTTATTTGGAAAACAAACAGCTTACAAGGTTATACACATACATAGAAAAAATGAGTTTTACACCAGCCTAAAAGTTTTCACTACTAATTTAAAATTGAAAAGAAACTAAATAAGGTGAAAAATAAACAATTTAGGTTACACTTATGCCTTTAAAAGGCTACGAAAACGCGCAGGCCTTTCGTGAAATAAGTCGATGTGGTTATAATCACTATTAAACTTTTTACAGGCTCTAATAACAAAGCAGTTACTTCTGTATTTAGACCAACTTAATGGTGGAACAAAAGTTTTTTTATGCCTCGCGTTAGATCTAGAGCACCCGAAAGATAACCTACTTACTAAATAAGGAGAATCAACAATATTATTTATGATTGTATATAAAATAAATTGGTCCCTATGTTCCCGTCTAATGGTCAAAGACTCAACTTTATCCAAGGAGGCATTCTTAAACCGATACCTCAAACGCTTGAGAAATTTATCCTGGATACTTTGCAACATGTTTATATACTTGGAGTACATGAGGTTCCACACAGTAGAAGCGTATTCCAATTGCGATCTGACATATGTATAGTATTGTATTTACATTCCTTCCTCTTAGGGGTACGCTTTGACCATGATCGTAGCCTAATTATTACATTTGGAGCGATTGCCATCAGAAGACGTATTTTTGAAGCATTAGAAATAAATCTCAAAAAATCCCGTAGACAGGGATCCCAGTTCATTTTTGGACCATGGCTACACATCTATAGTCCTTTCAAGATAAGAAGATACTTATGACACTTGGCATTTTCCGTTTCACCCATAATATTTACGATAAAATTTTATAAAATATATTTTTAATTTTTAATTTATACCATTGCAAAAACACAATAATCTTTGCCTCTAAAAATCTAAGCAAAAATTACAAACCAAAAATATATCTTAATGATTTTTTAACAAATAAATTAATAGGATTTCCTTCAAGTACTTGATGCGTTAAACGGAACGTTTACTTATAGGGATTGACACATAATCGGGGCTAAATCGATGAATCGGTTCGGTCGTCTTGTGAAAACCTATGCGTTGACGTCGGTAGTACGAGAGCGTCTGCCTTGTATGCGGTTTGTGTTATCGGTATTTTTGCATAGTTCCTATTTTGACTTTTATTACTATTTTTGTTAATTTTTCGTTATTGTTTTGCTTTTATTTGGTAAAATGCCAAAAAAAAAAGGAAGAGAGATTTGCCAAAAAGCTGTATACGGCACTCTGGCGGTAGAACATTGCAGTATATCTCTTATTTTAAATAAGTTCATTTGAATAAAAATCGATTAAACTTTCTTTATATACTTTCTCGATTTTCAAAAAGAGTCGATTGGACTTCATTAGGGCACATCACTATTTGTGTCAACAGTGAAATCACGTGATATTTTACAAGTTTCTTCTTATCTTGATGGGGTATTAACTGAATGTGCAGGTTCATATTTTTTTCCTTACCTTCAAGTAAGAGGTATAAAACCCGTACATAGATTCCGAAAAAAATAAGAGGTACGTGCTGTGGGATGCGAATTTACTACTACCCATTGCAACGACGTGAGCCGAGACTTCGATTCGTGGACCACTAAGCTGTCAATATGTAATTATTATCTATATCGCGGTACTTTATTTTAGTACAATTTCGAAAATTTTGTTTCTATATTAAGAACTCGATGTAGTGTTTGCAACGAAATAAACGTTTATAAAATTTAATCTCCATTTCCCTTGGTCATATCATCACGCGTGAACGCATGGAACAATGTCGCTTATTCTTTTTACGTTGTGTTGTCAAGAGAAGGTTCTTTTGAACGAAAAAAATAAAAATGTTGCGCAGAAAATTATTTATGAATAAACTGAAGACCACGCGAAGTCGCGGGCAACAGCTAGTACGTATATAAATTACACGCAGAGGTGCCATCCTACGCAAAAAAGCGGCTTCACTACGTGCCGAATACGGATCAGCAGCAGTTACATCGTTCTGACGGCGACGACAGCGGGGACTGTCCGTTTCTTGGTCATTTTATCACTCGTAAAATATTATAGTACTAACACAATGAGATATAAGTTTACTAACAAATTATAGATCTTTTAGCTGTTCTGATTTTTATTTATTGATGTGTATGTATGTGTACCAGTGCGGGCAAGCCTTCGTGAGCCTGTCCGCGGCGCTACGGCACCACCTCGCCAACCACCGCGGCCGGCCCTTCTACGCCGAGCGCGTCGTGTGCGAGGTCTGCGGCGCCTCGCTCGCGGTGAGACACAAGCTTATGTCATATGCTACAGCTAGGTACTAGGGCGGGACACCACTTCGCCTCTACGTTATGAACAGATGCGGTAGGTGTTTCGCAGGACCGCGACTTGGCAAGGGCAGGGTAGGGGCCCTCTTCACCGTGGGTTATTCTTGGTTCAATGATAATGATGATTAAAAAACAAAGTAAACATGTATGTACACAGCAACACTTGACCATTTACTTTCGGTCGCCATCGCACGACATCTTCAGCGATACATAAACTAACTAAGATGGCGCAGTGACCCATTATGAGTCTTAGTCTCCAACAATAAGGATCTCTACTCGGAATTTCTCTGCGGCACCTCTCGCCAATCAGCGACGTGAAGCTCGCGCAGGTCCTTAGCAACTTCATCTCACCAGCGGTACCTGGGGCGACAGGTCGTCGGCCATTCGGTCGTCCCAAGTACGCTTACTTTACCGCACGATCCTCTCCCTTTTTTCCATGTGGCCGAGCCAGCGAAGC
Source organism: Anania hortulata (assembly GCA_963576865.1). Taxonomy (NCBI): domain Eukaryota; kingdom Metazoa; phylum Arthropoda; class Insecta; order Lepidoptera; family Crambidae; genus Anania; species Anania hortulata. The sequence continues at coordinate 3,239,067 of OY756410.1, forward strand.
CTTTATTTCGCCGATGATGTTTTGCTCGGCCACGAGATCTTCTAACTCCAGGTTTTTCCTTCTCCTCCAGGTGCCATCCTCTGTCTGTACCAAACCCAGAATCAGGGGGGGGAGAAAGTCATAGTGGTCACAGTTACCTTAGGATCAGAGCAGTGTGTGTGATGTTGTCAATATTTATGTCTACATTATCAGGTGGGCAGTGTGGCCGCTCATATGAACAAGCACACGCAGAGCAAGATGTACACGTGCGACACGTGTGGCCGCTCCTTTACCACTAGCACTGTACTGAAGCAGCACATGGTGGTAAGTCATATTCTTCTTTCTACTTACAGACTATAGTTTGACCGTAAGCGCTGTTTGTAACGCATCTTAGAGCATTTATTACACACTGCGACTTTTTGCAGCGATACAGAAGCGCGTTTGTTAATCGCTCGACTTAATCGCTACACTACCATAAGATAAGATAAGATAAGACCGCCTAAATTGTACCATTCTAAATTTATTCAAACGAACGGCTGTATCGATGCGACTAAACGTTTGTATCGCGATAAAATAGAATCTTAATACTTTTTCAACGAATAACTGATTAGTGATCAAATATTACAAACGTTTTTCGTCTTGGCTATATATTTCTATATATTTCGTTAGCATCAATACTGTATCGCGTTTGCATCGATGATAGATGCTAGATGATGATGATGGTAAGATGCGTTAGGGTTGCTACACACATAAGCGGGCCAGCATTGTCGGTTCGGCAGTATTTGTCGAACATGAAAGCCGATTCGAAGAAAAGCTGTCACGACAAATGCTGACCTTTTCGACACATCTGATTTATATTGTTTTGTGTATTTATTTTTTCTCTTGTGTGTCGAATAAACGTTTCTTTCTTTCTTTCAATTACTGCACTTATTCGACTTCGATCAGCTTGTGCCGATCGGGTAGTTCATTCGGATCGACACATCATTCGATTCGGCAGTATTTGTTGAACGAAAAAGCCGACCCGAAAAGTACTACATCACGTTCGGCTTTATTCGGCTCTTGCCGATCGGGTAGTTATTTGTCAAGCTGTTTGTGGTTCCCGAACATTCATCTACATAAATTCGATTTTACCGCCCGGCTTTGCCGATTAATGCCGGCCCGCTTGTGTTTAGCAACCCTGATACGCACATATAATAAATAAAAAAGGTAATATCTATCGTGGTACGCAGTCTTGTTTTACTGTCTTGTATCTCGAGGATTTTAATTCGTTACTCTAAGATCGTGACAATTTGTGTTTTCTAGCACGTATTTTCATTATTTGTCAATAGGTACATACTGGAGAGCGGAAGTACGTATGCAGTCTGTGCGGCAAGCGGTTCACTCAGAACGGCAGCCTCAGCCTCCACGTCAGGACGTTCCATCTCAAGCAACCTTACCCTAAGAGGTGAGCAATAGAAACATTTGCAAATAAACATATTTATTAGCGGTAACCGCCTAAATGGGCTGGTTTCGTGCGTCAAAAAAAGATTATTCTATTTAGTCCGTTAGTTAGATTGTCAAAAAATATTGAACCAATAATATGTCTTTTGTCAATCAAACAAAAAATTACGAAGATAAAGCGCATCAAAGTGAGCACGTGCCGTCACGCCTTGCTAAAAAGTGTCGCAAGGCGTGACGTAACACGGAACTTTAACGGGCTATACTTTGATAATTTTTTGTTTGATTGAGAAATGAAAAAATATGTGGCCAATATTTTCTGTTAATCCAACTGACGGACTAATTCGATTTTTTTAGGAAACTAGCCCATTGTACGTCTTTCTGTAAAAATCATGCGTAGTTTACTTGTATGGTGTACAATAAAGAGTATCCAGCCTGCCCAGCACGAGCACTAAAACACGATATGATATGATATGATATAGCGATATATTGACACCAATTGTAAAAATATGATAGTTAAAGCCGCCGTGTAGAATCGCCGTGCCGGTTACAGTACATATTATGATTGCTGTTTCGATAAAAAATCAAAATGGCGGCTATATTCATCATATTTTTACAGTTGGTGTCGATATATCGCTATATCATATCATATCATATCGTGTTTTAGTAGTCATGCTAGGCTGATAGGGCGTCAGGTGATAGAGGACACTAATACCTATATTGGACCCCCATGTATGTTCAGCGAAAATAAATGATTCTCGAGATATTTAGCTTAAGTGGATTTTGACCTGATTGGAATTGAACCGGAAAAAATTGGAATTGAACCGGAAAAACACGTGCGACTACTAAATGGTTAGTGCTCGAGTCCCAATTTTTTTTACTAAAATAGTCGAGTAAAGTACCTTTCTGAGTAAAATATCATTTAAACGTTAGCATAAAACATTTTGCGGAAAAATAAATATTCATCTATTATTTTGTTAATTTCTTCTGCAACTTAGTGTCACTCTATTTTAAAATAATGTGCGTAACTATTTTCTGTTAAGCATCTTAAAAACTTCCTTACTTAGTTGACTAACAGCTCTGTAAGCTTCAAATATTTGCTTCAACAGCTTCATATCAAAATATCGTGTGACATGAAGGAGGCAAAAGTTTTCTTGAATTTGTTTCTTAAATAAATTTTATCCAGACATTAAAAGAACGAAATTAAGTTTAATAAGCATTTATTACTTTATTTATACATAATCATACTCATTGAAAGTCACCCTGTATTATCATAGATATAACTAACATGTAATGCAAAAATATAAATGAATTAAATCTGTTCCTATTATTCATTCTAAAGGAACAGAAAAACCACTGACAAAGAGGACGACGACACTATGGCCATGTCGGCGGCCTGCTCCAAGGCCTTCGGGCCCAAGTACGTGCCCAGCATGTACCCCTGGGTGCCGCCCAAGTAGGGCACGACCTAGCCGTGCCTGCCCGGTGGACGGACGACTTTATACAGTTGCACGACGCAAAGATCAGTGGCGGAGAGTGTAGCGGTGGACTCTGTGATCTAGCAATGCAATTCTCTGAGTGCTTCTTCTTTGCTTTATCGTAAAGAAAGTGTCCCTGGATGCCGCGGCCTAACCGAGCGTGCCCGGTGGACGGACGACTGAAAAAAGTTGAACGACGCAATGGAGATCAGAGGCGCAGTCTTGCGGTGGACTCGTAGTCTAGCAATGCAATTCTCCAAGTGCTTATTCTTTGTTTTATCGTTAAGAATGTAACCCTAGGTGCCGCCTAAGTAGGCCATGGGGCACAGCCTAACTGAGCCTGCCCTATGGACGGACGACTTAAGTTGCAAGAGATCAGTAGCGGAGAGTAGGCTGTAGCAATGGACGGTCTAGTAATGCAATTATCTAAGAGCTTTTTCATTGTTTCAATATCTTCAATTTTGTTTCAATTTCGTTAAAATATCATGGAATCATTGTCTTTGAAAGTAGGACTAATTCCGAGATATCTTCTATTTTTAAACAAAGTCGGCTTAGTTACTCCATCTATAAAACAAGAACGGTGGGTGGGACATTTTTATGATCTTTGGTTTGCAGATTTGTCTCCGCCCCGAATAGCAGAAAACTATAATATCATCGGAAAAATTATCAAAAAAAAAGGAGCGGTACAAAGTTCGCCGGGTCCGCTAGTTTTATACAGGGTTATCTTTAAAACATCAAAAACTTCCTACGAGCTGATTCTGGTGCAAATACAACAACTTTTCTATAGGACTAACATAGTCATCTAAAATATATAAGGTGCTTTAAAAATATCTGCCACGGCTGAAATGGGTGAAAGTATTCCTTTTATAGATTACGATAGTAAAGAAATTTTATGTCTAGAACATCATTAATTTTTTTCATTAAAAATAGTATTAATTAATGACTAGGCTTTATTTAGTCTCAAACCGTCCACACTCATCTAACCAGCCCACTTGTACTACGTCACACGCGCTGCGGTTACGAATTCGTTCATGTTACCGCCAAAATGCTAACGTTGCTGTCTTTTACTGTCTTTTCTCAAACAATTATAACCGATCCGGGGCAAGTAATTCCTTCACTATCACAATCTACATAAGCAATACTTTCACCCATTTCAGCCGTGGCAGATATTTTTAAAGCACCTTATATACAAACTGATATCCGCTGGTCGGCGGCTTTGTATGGAGAAGAGATTTTTTTTGCGATTTCGAAGTTGGTCCCATAGAAAAAATTGTTGTATTTCTATTTGAGCACCAAAATCAGCCCCTAGGGGGTTGTTGATGTTTTTGAAATAACCCTGTATATTTTAAAGTAAACTTTCATAAATCGGAGTAGGACAAACAAGGTTATCTACTAAAAGACAGGGCTCACTAAACTGGTCTAGTAATTTTTGGTATTCGGATACAGCTAGCTACTACATTACTCGCTATTCGACTGAAATTGCGGATGCCTAATCCGGTTAAGGTTTTTAGTGTAAAGTGGTGAAGTGAGTGGCTTCCTAGACTCGAATCGTGTCAGCTGTGTCGAACAGGGTCCATAAATGATCTAGCTTTAAGCCTCACTTTCTATCTCTTGTAACATTCATCATCATCATCATCATTTCAGCCATAGGACGTCCACTGCTAACCATAGGCCTCCCCCAATGACCTATCATCGGGAGGATTGCCAATACTCGCCACGCTTGGCAGGCGGGTTGGCGAGCGCAGATTTGTATAATATTTCGCACGCAGACGCTGCTGCCCGTCGCGTGCTACATGAATTAGTCGCCTCTTACGACTCGCCCCCTGTTGGCGGTGGGGAAGTGTATTCTTTGCGGCCGTCCCATACACGGCGCATTATGGTGTGCAAATGAACTTACTAAATTTATGGATGTCATATAAAGTCACGTGATTTTACAATGTAGCCACTTCTCAGAGAATTGCACTGCTAACCTACTTATACCATAGAAAAAAACAGAGAGAATGGAAGTACTTTGCCTGTAGTAGGATGCAAATAGATAAGGAAGATTTTTATTGTAATAAGTATATAGGGTGACTGATTTAACGTAGGACGCAATTTTTTTTTTGTTTGATTAATAAAGGTTGGGTATCCTAGGAACAGTAGTAAATTACTCCTGTAATTTGTCCTTCCTTTTTGAGGTATAAATTTTTATTCCCGTCCTGTCTCGGATATTGCAGCACCATTTTTTTACATACATTTTGCGGCAGTGTGCGTTGCTGCTAGTGTCACACGCACGCAATGTAAATAAATAAATATAAATACTAGGTGTTAGGTTAAGATGACCCTATAAAGACGAAGCATTTATACACTATAGTGAAGTCAGAAGTTTGATATCATTATTTAAAAAATATGTTTTTCATGCTATTCTGTTTTGAAGTAATAAAGTTTTCTATATTTTTTTTATTTATTTTCAAAATGGTGATATTTTTGACTTCACTTCATAGTATTTAAATGCAAATATTGGCGTAGCGCTTACCTTTTTCGGCTTTATAGGGTCTTTACCTAACACCCTGTATAATATAATATATCCACAGCTCATTTACCTACTCTACTACAATTGCACTTGTAAATTGAACTCTGTACTGTTCGTTTTGAGTTGAAAATCGGTCAAGGAAGTTTGAAATTTTAAATAGCCGATATTATACGTCAAACAAGTTGTACATACATTTCAAGAACTTCAAAGTTAAAACCAGTAAAAATGCGTCCAGCATTCAAGCAGTCACCCGTGTAATTATTGAATTAATATTATCTACTATTTATGTACTAGTTAAGTTAGATAGCTTTATAAATATTTAGCATAATCTATATATACTCTTGTTTCACGGATTCCGTGAGATTCCGTGAGTAGGTAAGACTGTGTCCGCACTGCGGGTTGCCTAGCTGGCTGGTCCAAATACAGGTTGTTAAAAGGACGAGCCTTTTAGGCTTGGGTTCAGATTTATGTCTCGAATACAGAAAAAAAAATCACGCGTGCAGTGACAAACAAGTGCGAGTCGGACTCGCGCACCGAGGGTTCCGTACAAACCTGTAGGTACCGTTATGAGTAAAAGTTCACCCATCACGACAATTAAAAAAAAACTAATATATAATTACTTGATCTCGTTCAAACCAATTTTCGCTAGTAGTTTTTATGGTAATGTACATTATATATTTTTTTTAGATTTATCATTCTCAGTTACAGGGGGGGGACGGGACACATTTTACCACTTTGGAAGCGTCTCACACGCAAACTATTCAGTTTAGAAAAAAATGATATTAGAAACCTCAATATCATTTTTAAAGACCTATCCATTGATACCCCACACTTTTAGTTCCAAGTATGGGGAGCCCCCAAAATTTATTATTATTTTTTTATTTTTTTGTGAAAATCTTAATGCGGTTCACAGAATGCATCTACTTACCAAGTTTCAACAGTATAGTTCTTATAGTTTCGGAAAAAAGTGGCTGTGACAGACGGACAGACGGACAGACAGACATGACGAATCTATAAGGGTTCCGTTTTTTGCCATTTGGCTACGGAACCCTAAAAAGGGATTGTAAAAAAACTATATTTTATAATAGATCAGAAACGACAACCGTGCGTTGGATTGATGATTTTGATGAGTTTCTGACGTTTTTTTTTTAATTTTTTCTAAATTACAATGGGTGGACGGGGGATTTTTCTGTATAAGTACTGCCCCTCTAGCATGACTATCAAAATACGATATGGTATAAGTAATATAGCGATATATCGACACCAACTGTAAAAATATAATAGATAAAGCCGCCATTTAAATTTTTAATCGAAATAGCTATTATTTTTTTCAATATATCGCTATATCATATCTTGTTTCAGTGCTCATGCTAGGGAAACTAGAAACTCGTTAGAAAGACGTTTTTTTGTTTTTTTTTTAAATGTATAATTGTATTCTAGACTCCCTTCTGAACTATCCCCTTAACTGATGCTCGTGCTTTTATTACCACCCTGTATGTTCGTAAGTTTCTTAACTCTTGCCGTCTAACTTACCAGACGTAGAGTTGTAAAGTGTCTGTCACGTTATAAATGTCTGACCAATATGACCGAGCAAATTGGACATTTTCTCAATGTGGCCGGACATTTTGGACATTTATTGTCACTAACGTCACATTCAATTCTATTGACAAACTATGAAAAAAAACCATTTGGTAACAAATAAGTGCATTATTATAAGAGAGAGGCTTTAGTAGTGATAATCTATAAAGAAATGAAATTTCTAAAATCTTTCTGCACTAACAAGCTAAAAAGTGTCGTATCGTTACGGGCGTGTTTTTTTTTTGAGTTCGATTCAGATTAAATTACACGTTTTATTGTATGTTTTTATCTTTAGTACTTGTACTTTAGTGATTTTTTTTTAATTTTAATTTATACTAAAGAAAAATATGTGACCATCGTGACAATAAATGTCCAATGTGACCAAGCATTTATCATAAATGACGGACGCTTATAGCATATGACCGTCAATTTACAACTTTAACCAGACGCTAAGCGAGGCACTCAGCATTGCGGACGAGGCCACAAAGTGTCATTATGTGCAATTCTCACCTGTCAATAAGCCCTTCATTGACAATAATATTGACAGGACCTATCGGCTGGTAAGCCACAGTTTGGTCACAGTATATAGATAAGCTAAAGCAGTACAAAAACTGGGCCAATTTGTTGACATTAATACCTACACACCAATGGGTCGTTAGGGTTGGCCTTTTAATTTTTGTAAATTGAAATAGTTTTTTGAGTAGTAAATAAAAAAATATTATAGATAAAGTTGCAAAGCATAACAACAACAACTCGTCTCGGCTTGGCAGTACTCGGCACCCGCAACTGACAGCACTGCGACGACCGCTTAGGGGTCTTATTGAGGCGTGTGTCTGTGTGGGTACGTCATTTCGAACGTTTATACGTAGTTACTTTACTGATTTAGCTTATATATATATTGTGATTTGGTTTAATCGTACACAGCAGTATGGAGGGTAGAGGTAAGGAGTACTATCTTCGTTTTAAAAAAGTGTCTGTCAAAATTAGGTGACGTCACAGTAACAACAGGGTAAATTGTTCAAATGATTTTTTTTAAGGACAGCCTTATTATTTTTAAACATTTTAGTGACTTAAATATGGAGGATATTCAAAAGTCACTAAAATGTTTTTAAAAATGTTCTTACTCGGCACTCTATACTCGACATACTTCAATCCGTCAACAACTGCTACATTCATAACATACCCTTTGACTTCGCTAGCGCCATTTTGTAGGGTTTTGGAACTGTTTTTTACTGCTTTAGCTGGAAACTTTTTCAACTTTCCGCCCGTAAGAGATTGTACTCCTTACCTCTACCCTACGTACACAGCAGGCGCGATACGTACACCCGCTCGCCCCTCTTGTGTATGTCATGCCATACTTTGAAATGTGACAGCTTAATAATAACAATCATTATATTTAGTTCAATGTTAATAGAAATTGTGTGGTATTTTTTATTCCAACAAATATGTTTTGTGAAAGTTTTTAAAAATCAACAAGATTTTATTTATATTTTTTTTGTACAGCTAATGAAGTTAATGGTCTGCCAGATTTCAGACTTATGAGTAAGTACTTACACATCAAGCTTCATAATACAAACTGGTAAAACACCAATATTCATGCTATCCATCATGATTTGAACTGTTTGTAAGAATCACACACAAGCACACGTCCACACGGCTTCCGGTTTTCCTGGATTCTGCAAAACAGGATTGCGGCTATGCAGTAGGCATGGAAGATTTCATAAATAGCAGGTGAAAAATCATATGAATCGTAGGAAATTAGCAACTGTTCACAATAATTTATATTTCATTTTAAGTAGCAAATAGCAAAAGTGTTACATTATGACACTGCGAAAAATCGTTGCCAATGAAATTTTACATGTGATTTCATATGAAAAAAATCGTAATTTCATGAAATGAAAATGAATTAAAAGTAGCAATCATTTCCATGCCTACTATTCAGTCTGAACGCACTATCCGCTTACTGGATAGCCACAGAACCCGAATAACAAAGCCGCATATACAAACTGGACGTCGTTTGAACGTACCGTAAAAGAGTACACCGGTTTCGTGATGTATTTTAATATATGTAAGAATAAAAAAAAAATGTTTATGCTCTTTTAATAGTAACTATAGGGATGACCACTAACTTATTTTCTTGGTCTATCAGGTAGATAATCCAAAAGTAATGGACACGTGTTTTTTCTTTTTTCAAATAATCAAAATATCACAGAGATGTATTGATTTGAAATGTCGCATGACGTCTCTTGGTGCAATTTTTACTTAGAAATGACGTCACGAGCCTCTCTCGTCTTTGACGCGCTTTATCTTTAATTTTTTGGTTGATCTTACAAAAGAAAAAAACGAGTATTATTATTATTGATAATCTAACTGAAGGACTAAATAGAATTTTATTTTCTTCACCCAGTCGTCATTCCTATTGCTATCGCAATAACTTTCTAACAATTTTTTAGCTTAAATGATAAAAATCGTCAATGAATTGATCTAAAACGCGATTTAAACCACAACTCGAGAGTGTAAATACTATTTCCTTCTTTTTCCCAAGTTGTTTTGAAACAGGGGTTCGTGGTATTTTTTGTACTAGCACAATATACATTTATTGTATTTAATATATTATTAATTTTTTTTATGATCTGTGTAAAGTTTTACATAATAGTGTTTAATTATTGTTCATATGGAACGTGGATCTACGCAAACAAATAATAAGTCCTTTAACACTTGAGCCGACGACAGATGGAAGCAGCCATCTATTGTATCTTTATTGGATTTTTCTTTTTATTGCCTTGTCATAAGGTTGACTTTCGTTAAATTTAATTCATTGTAGTAAACTCTGGACGCCTTTAATTGTTATAAGTAGAAGCTAAATGTTATTGAAAGGGATTAAGGTTGAAAATCATTTGCCTAATCACCCTGTTAAACAGTGACCGTGTGTAGGCCGACTTAAGTCGCCCTTCATTGATCAGTGTTCAACCGGGTGCTTCGGCAAATAATTTTGAACCCTAGAGCTTTGGAATAAGATTCACATTAACTTTATGGAATAAAATGAGTACGACTTACTATAATGAATTTCATTTAACGAAAACCAACCATATGACAAGGAAATAAGAGAAAAAAATCAAGCAAGATGAAATGGGCGGCTCCGTTCAACTGTCATCCGCTTTAGCCGCGTGACAGCCAAGCTTAGTCGCGAAGTTACATCTAGTGATGGCTGATGGAATTCGAATATCCTCAAACTGAGAACATAATCTGAAAGTGACTGTATTATTCTTTTGAGTTAATAATTTATAAGAATGTAAGAGAACTTAAGCAGATTTAAAACGAGAATATGTTGTATAGGAATGCTTTATTAATGATAAATCATACGTAAAAATGCTTTGATAAACTCTCTTTGGGCAGGGGGGTGTCACTCCGCAGTTTAGGTATATTCGGGCAGCGCGCCGCCCGAAGCGGCGTATGCCAGTGGGCTGTCGCTCCACTCGCACGACAGTCGCGGTCACGTCGCGCGAGCGCAAACTTGATAATATTTTTTTTTGCTTTTGCAAATTGACCCGCAATGTCTACTACTTAGCCTAAACGTCAATATAATAATGCGTATAAAAGATGTTGTGGTTTACCGGTTGTCAGACAACCGGATAAAATGAATAGTGAATCAGAGCTAACATTTTGTTAAATTTCACACCATATTGAAATATTTATTCTTTTTTAATTCCATGTCCATAATAAGTAGTAATAGTTAAAATAAAAATCCTTAATTAGTTATATTAGCCCAGAAACAATATTAAGAATAGGATAGGATAATGTTTACAAAGGAATACCTACACCCGTAGGAATCGAACACACGAAATTCAGATGGAATTTATATGTTTACAGAATCAACGTTTGTAATGCTTAATCTACTTATTTTAATCGTAAAACTAATAAATCAACTAGGTACAAAAATTTCTCAAGCCGTTCGCAGCTCGGTCATAAAACTGGGGCGCGCAAAAAAAATTCGTGGCTCGCGCGCGGTTATAAGTTTCAATTTTGCTTGCAGGCGGGTAGCTCTGGCGAGTCTAGGTATATTTTTATACCTAAACCTGACTTTTGTTAGGAAGTGAGTCTTCTGTACGGTAGTACTATTAAGTATGTTGTGCTTTGGGGTCGGAAAAATTTAAATTAAATTAGTCAAATCATTTTAATAATGACAAATTTTGGAGTTAATTGATTTTAATGTTAAATCAAAGGTTTTTCTTCTAGTTTTGAAGTTGCATTCCAATCCAACTTATCACATTACATGATTAACCCGCGCGGCGCAGCTGTTAATTTTGACAATCGCGCGGCCAAGTCGCTTATTGTCAAAGCGTTTTATTTTGTTTTATTTAGATTATGGCAGCATATGAAAGATTAACGGTTGTCAGATCTCCTCGAATTACAATGCGACAATGTATAAAGATAGAAAAATGTCGCAAATTGTGTACATATTTTTGACAGCTTGGCTTCAAAATAGTAGCATATTTACTTATTTATCTTTATCATGACGTTAAGGTTTTTGTACGGGCAAGACCAAACACAATGGGACATCTATCAGCATAATGTGCAGTGTGGTTTCCCATTTTAATTGCCCGTACTATATGACTTGTGTGTGTTGAGACAATTTATGGGCATTTTATGGCAATCTTGGGTCCTTTTTGGACTAGTTTGGAAGTCAAGTCAAGTTAGGAAAACTTGACGATTAAAGTATAATACAACTAATTGCGACTATGTGGTCTAGTGGTTCGCACATCCGGACTACAAGGCCAGTGGTTACGGGTTCAAATCGCGCATAGGGCAATAGGGATAAGTCTCCAAAATGGGTTATTAAAAAAAACCTTTTTATTTCTAGATATTTTTTAAATTCATCATTTTAATAATGAAATTTTATCATAAAAATTGGCTTTTTTAAGTTCCCAAGTTTTAAGTTCCCATTTCAAATGAAAAACTGAGAAAAATAAATCTGTTACTACGTGAAAACACTAAAAAACATTTTTTATCGGAAATTATTTAGAATTTTGATGAGAAAATAACAAAAATCACTGCACAGAAAAGATAAAGAACCGACCTTTAAAGGTCGTTTCTGGTAATCTGGAGCTAGAGCTGATCAAAATCTTTGTAATTTTTTTACCGATCGCAAATTCACGAGAACGCCGCTCTTGGTGAAGAGATTTTCCCGGAAAAACCTGTCTTGTGCTCAGCTGAACTGCCTGCGTTATCCCTGATGAAATGATCAGCGCTGGATCTACTCCTGCTGCAAAGTTAGCCAATTACCTCTTGTAGTTTTTCGAGGTTATCTTCAGGACGGTGTGTCGGATAATTCTCAAAGATTGCTTAGCAATTGGAGGTCGAAATTGCGCGTAGAATATATGGCAGTCGAAAGGCCAGCGCAGCGTTCACAAATACGTGTCACTTTTCAATCAAAATCTTGGTTTTTTGGCCATAAATTACTATGTGAAGCCAGATTTGACATTATAATTTCTAAGAAAAATATTTTCATACAAAACTAAATTTACTTATTATCCGTTTTGTATGAAATGCTTCAGAGGGTCATAATAACCAACCTAACAAAGTATTTAGACGTATTATACAATCGTCAAGTAATATTTAGTGCGTAAACAAAATGCAATTAAAAGTAAACTACTGATTCGAAACTTTTATGTATGATTGTCTATTTAATATACAAAAATAATTTCCCTTAAGTTTTAATGGATACTTATATAGAAGTTAAGTAGAAAAATTAAGTATGAGTATAATACATGTAAGTTAATGTTTAATAGCGCGTTATGGCTTAGTTATACAATGTTCTACTACCATAAGCAATTATTAAATAATTAAATTAATAAATAAAGTTTTTTTATTAAGTACTTACTAGCAGTTCCCTGTGCATGTTTATCCCCAACCACTGAACAAGTAATACTACTATGTCCCCTGAGTAGGCTATTAGAGCCTGCGCGCACGGGTGACTTATGATATGAAATTCTTAGATGTCTTGGATATCTCGAGATATCCAAAAATTTCATATGAGTGTCAAAAAAGTCGTAGCGACAAAAGTCTCCCGTGCGCGCACTCTTACAGTATATTTTTGTAGATAGTAGGTACCTACCTACTTACCAAAAAACTTATTTGTAAAAACTAAAGCAAATTTTTAAACAATACTTGTTAACTAAATAAGTACCTACCTACTTTACTTTATTCCTAAATATAAACCTGCATGGCTGCATGAGCCATGAAATACTTAATTTCAGTGCGAACTCATAAATTATTCACCCTAGCTTAGCTCGATTAGTATAAAAAGCATAGAATTTTCATAATTTACGATTTTTTTATTCTTCAGGGTAAATAATAAAAATATCGGCCCTGCATGCCTAAAAAACACAATACGATTGGCACTGGCAGATCATGGCAGAATTGGCAGATACACTTTCTTTGAGTATCTACTTATCTAGCAATGGCACTGCAAGCAGGGCCCCCGATCATCAATCAAGTAAAACCCCAGAATACCTAATAGTACTAGTAAAACACGCAAGGCCTTGCCATGTGCTTTGAGTAAATGAGTAGAGTTCATCATCACTGATCATCACTATCAGTAGGATTGTCTACTCTAAGCTCCACTGCTACCACTCACTCACCACCAGTAAATAAGTAAGTACAATGATTACTACAAACGACATTAAAGAATATAGCGCGCAGCCGTGCCGTACTAAAATTGAGACATCAACAGCGGGTAACGGAACGTAAATTCTTGACTCGCGCTGCATAGACCAATCACAGTTTTCTTTTCACATTTTGACAGCATTTCCTCCAATCACACGCTTTCTTTCACATCCTACTTCAAAACACAGGCATTTTTAGTAGCGTCAAAGCAAAGCTGTCAACAGTCAAAGTGTCAAATAAATTAGCGTAAATTCCTAAAATTGACATTTTATTTCGATTTTTGTACAGAATAATGTTAAAATAAATTAAACTTAGTTTTAGGTTAAAACAACCTTTGGTAAAAATGTCGACGCTTAAGATATGTAGGATATGCCTGCGAACCGGGGCGAAGATGTATAAATTCGATCGATTCCAGCTAATATATTTTTATGAACAAGTTATGTCCCTAAAAGTAAGTATTTGTAGTGTTTATTCTTATTAATTTGATGAGTTTATCGTAACAAGTGCTTTGCGTTATTTGTAGCTAGACATTTTAGCTTTAAAACATACTGAAAAGCCTTTTTACAAAGAAGAAATAAAATGATAATAATGTATTAAAACATCTCAACAAATTATGAGCTTACCTATGTCTGAATAAGCTTATATTTTGTTTATTTTACTGCAGTATTATTCTCCTAGTCATTCAATTTAATTTTATTGTTGATCTACAATTGCTGCAGTTATCTAAAATGAAAATTATATTTATTTGACCTTTCTATTAATCTATTATTTTTGAAATTGTACAAAATAGATTAGTTCACATTACATGTATAATAAATTTCTACATATTGTATTTCTTTCAACTAAAACAATGTTCTTACTTAGTTTCTTTTAGTTTAAATATGTTTGTGTATATCAGGTAAATGAAAAAGATGGTCTTCCACATTACTTCTGTTACGAATGTGCAGCACTGCTGCAGAAATTCCATGAGTTTAAAGAGAAGTGCTTCAGAGGGCTGATTGCTCTAAAAAAGATTTTGTGGAAAGGTCAGGTATGTAAAGCATTTTAATTTATTAATAAAATACATAGCAGTTGCAAATAATCTTAATACAGTCACTTTTATCTAAACATACAGCCAATCAAGGAATTTTAAATATTTCATTCTACACCGGTCCATAGTAATTTTACGTTATTCATAATAAAAATACAATTATATTGGCTTGGTACTGATACCATAAAACAAAAATTGAATTGAATAGAATGGAGAATATAACTAACAAATTTGCTTCATAACATAAAAAAAAAGTTTGATCATAGCAAATTTTTCTCAAATGATTCTTTAACTCAGGTATACATAATCGAGACACAATAGTAATTCCATTGTTATTCGGTCTCATGAGACCACTTAGTTGTTGACAAATTTATATTATTATTATACTATAAAGGTAAATTGGATTGTAGAAAATATATCTAATCTATGAAACTTACAGATTACATACAAAGCAATAGACAATGTAGACAGGATTGCCATCAAGCTAGTATCTCCTTTAGATGTACTTACTGTTTCAAAAAGAGTCAAAACAGTTTCAACGATAGAAAAACAAGAAATAGATGATATTAAAGATGAAGATACAGACCATAAAGAAGAAAGCACAGTTTCCGATAGTGATAAAGAAGAAGAAGTAGTGATAAATCGTAAACTGAAGCACAGAAAAAGTGTAACATCAGACTATGAAAATGACGAAGAAGATACAAAAGTTCATAAAACCAAGCACAAAAGCATACTTTCTGAATGTGATAGTGAAAAAGAAGAAGAAAAAATCAAAACTCAAAAAGTCAAAAGTAAACGCAGAAAAAGCTTAGCTGAAAAAGTTAGAGAAAAGCCTAGAGATCGTCAGGCTAAACGTAAAAAGAAATCTTTCTATGAAAGTGATTTGGAGGATGATTTCTCGACCGAATGTAAAGTCAAGAGTAGAGAGAGTTCCGTGTCAGAGTATGGTGATAATACAGAGCCAGCAATATTTGTTGAAGAGAAACCAATGCATAGTGATACAGAATTAGATATAACATTCGAAGATGGATCTAAACCAAGTAGTTCCACTACAATATTTGTTGATGAAAAGAAGGAATTGCCACCAAACAATGAGCCAGTAAAAGAAAGCAAAGGTAAAGGCACGAAAGGTCCGAAGAAGAGCAAATGGAATGCGAAGAATAAAGTATTGGAATCTGGCAATTGGAAGAAGTATAGTTTATCAGAGCAAGAGGCTCTAGAGCAGTTCAGAGCTAAGGCAACGGATCCGAAGTATGTGGCTGCACCATTTAAATGTGCAGATTGTTTCAAAGGTTTCTCAAAAGAGGAGATATTAAAAAGGCACAGGCGTTTACATGATGCGGTGAGTCTAGCGATAGGTTTTATTTCTACATGGAATTCAACGTTATAGTTTTTCAACTAATCTAGTACTTTTCCTGAAGGCGATAGGCAACTTCGAGTGCCGCTTCTGTCGCATGCGGTTTAAGATCGACTGTCGGCTTCGCAAGCACATGCGGGCTCACTACACCAAGTATGAGTGTCTGCGGTGCAACCTCATCTGCCCTATAGAGTGAGTGCGCCATAATAACTACCAAAGTTCTTTGTTGTGGTTACCGTGTTATAAGCAAATAAATAATAAATAAATAAATCGTTTTCACAATCACACCAGTTATCTACTCCCAAACTAAGCAAAGCTTGTACTGTGGCGACTAGATAACGGATAAACATACTCAATACTTTTATAAACATCCATGACTTAGGTACAATGTTTGTGCTCATCACACAAACATTTGCCCCTTGCGGGATTCGAACCCGCTGGCTTTGTAGTCCGGCGCGAGAACCACTACACCGTCGTCGGTGGTTGACAAATAAATGGTCATGAGAAATGGAAATTTATATAATTCCATTTCTCATGACTAAGGGTTGGGCCCACTTCGGAAAGCACAATTAACCAGCATATAGGTGTAAATAAACGTACAGGAATCCATATGGATGCCTGTATGTTGGTGTTGGTGATCAGTTTCACTCCTATCTATCTGGCTAAAAGAGTAGGTCCCATATTAAAAGTTCTTGTGTTTCAATATTCAATTACCGTCTTTAATTTAATATGCACTTTAATTGTAAAATAAATATTCAACTCACAGAGTGTTGTTATTACAGACTCACTGCATTGCTTCATGAAGAACTTCACAATGGAGTTGTGAAGAAATGTGAACAATGTAATGAAGAATTTAGGTAAGTTAATGTCTTTTTCTTTAACCTGTCTCCTACGAGTTCTAAATAAACCCCCTAATATTTTTTCATAGCACGGTCGTGATCGATTGGTCGATAAATTTCTTGCGAAAATACTCGCAGTATGAAAATGTATGCTTCTGAGCGTTGCTACAGATGCGCGCGGGTGATATGCACTTCACATAAGCCCCTTCTAAACGGAGTTTCTGATGTTGTGAGGACAAACGTTGCCATTTGACGATCCTTCTGTTGAAACTAGACATATTCGATATTAGTGTTTTCAAACTTGGTCCGAGTTTATATTCGCCAACACTACTCGAGTTTCAGTAAGCTAAAATCGATGTGTGCTAAATCCGGAACAAGAAGCAAAGAGTCTTCCATTGCTTCCGTTTGTCAGACCCATTATTCTTACAGCGAATAAGTGCGGTGAGTATTGTCGCATCAGACGCATATCTGTCGCATGCGATATCGATCTCGATTGCACGGAGGTCTACTACATTTAGGAATCATATTTATTTAGTTATTTTTCAGATTTCTTAAAGGTCGACGGACTTGCCCACTATATAAAGTAGTTACAGTTAACATTCACAGAAACACGTACAATTTAGGCGATCTTCTCTTCCAGACAATCTTCTAGTAGAGGACTACTATGGAGAAAGGCTTATTAAGGTTGTGTTTGACGACTCGTTTATCGTAGTGGTACGGTGATTCGCCTTTAATGCAAAGGCTCCCGGGTTCAGGTCAACTCTAAAATCGAACATTACTAAATATTTTTTGCAAAATTAAATGTCAGGTGCCTCGTAACATAAGGATGTTATTTTCTTACTACTTCCTCACTTACTAGACCAGGGGTTCTCAATCTTTTCAGTTCGCGGCGCACTTACAAATTTAGTATTTTGTCACGACCCTAGCTAGCTATTTGAAATAGATACTCAGCCAAATCAATGTGACGGGTGAGCTTGGTGATCTCTACAGAGTTTTTCTAAGTGGGGAATGACACTGACACTGATACTCTCATTTCTTGTTGTTTTATCCACGAACCTCGAATACTTGCTAATGGTTGATAGAGGATCGGCACCCTACTCTTTACTTTTGCACAGCGCACACTTTAGAAACCACTGTACTAGACTATGACGATTACAATGTTGCTTGACGCATATTTATTGAAATGCATCACGTCCTGCCCCAGGCACCGCTCGACGTACTACACGCACATGCGCACGCACCGCAGCGAGCACGTGTGCACGCTATGCGGCGCCTCGTTCGTCAGCCCGGCTGGACTGCACCAGCACAAGAAGAAGAAGCACTTCGACAGCCAGGCGGTGAGTATTGTATGCATCACGTTCTGCCCCAGGCACCGCTCGACGTTTTGCCTTAGGCACCGGGGCACTTTACTTTCTTTACGGGTTACTTTGGGGTTGCTGATCGATCAGTGCAAACATTTTAAATTTACGGAAAAAAGACCAGCTTTTTTTTGAAAACGAGGTTAAATTATAGCAACTATTGACATCGACAGTGAATTTATTCGTCGTGTGTAGTCGTTCCGGGCGGTAAGGTTACTTTTGTGGCGAATAAAATCGTAAAAGACTTCGAACTTTTTTGTATGGAGCCTGGCATACCTCAAGTTCCAAGTAACCCTTAATAACGTTATTTTGGTGTACACCTATGAAACATGCGTTAATCGAAAGAGAAAATAATTACAAACAACAAATACGCCTTGACAAAATGTCGTAAATGATAAGAATTTACGAAAGAATTTCAATTTGATTATGTAAATAAAAATAAATATTACATGTTCACCCTGAAATTCTGAAAAAAGCATATCATATCATTTACGGCATTTTCTATAACAGTATTTTTTGTTTGTAATTATTTTCTCTATCGATTAACGCATGTTTCATAGGTGTAAACCAAAATAACGTTATTTAAGGTTACTTGCAACTTGAGGTATGCCAGTTAGGTTCGATGCCTTTAAAAAATATATATTTTATGTTATTTTTAAATGTTCATTTTTAAAAAATGTTATGTCGCACGGCGCACCGCCCACAAAACATCTCTGTTAGCCTAATGGTCGACTGGCAGAATGCCTTATTGCATTAAGTCCAACTTTTGTACGATTTTAATTTGTACAATAAAGTTTAAATAAATAAATTACCAACTTTGTGTAGTCTGAAGTCTGAGTCTTCGTCACAGGAAGCAGCGACTGACGATGAGAAGCAGACATACTGCAAGAAGTGCGACATCCGCTTCGAGACGCGGGCGGCGTACACCGAGCACCTGTTCCACTCCGCCATGCACACGGAAGGGATGGAGTAAGTTACCTTCATCAGCATCATCATCATCATTTCAGCCATAAGACGTCCACTGCATAGGCCTCCCCCAGTGACTTCCAAATTGGACGGTTGGAAGCGGCCTGCATCCAGCGGCTTCCTGCAACCTTTCACGTCTGTTTGTCTGTCCACCTAGTGGGTGGACGTCCTACGGTGCGCTTGCTGGTACGTGGCCTCCATTCTTGCCTTTAAGTAATATCCTGCAAACAATCATTATCTTCATCACCAGCCTTTGGAAGTACACTGCTGGATATAGGCTTCGCCTATGAAACGCCACAGCAATCCTATACCATACTCTTACTAGCCGCCATAACCTTTACTAAGTAGGTCGTCAGTATACCGGGTGTGAGGCCTACCCACGGTGTGTCCTCCAGTTCGTGACCATAAATAATAGATTAACATTAAGCGTAAGGTAGTTACTGCAATGGACTATCACAGTATTGTTTTATTTTACACTAGAACACCGCTCTGATCCGAGTAAAAATCAAGACAAAATGCAAAGTAAACAAACATGTTTCGACACGCTCGCAAAAAGCGGTTGCGACTTGCGCGCGAATCAGATGCAAACGAAGTGTCACGGAAATTGCCGAATGCCTCCGAAACCGTGATCGGCATAGACTAATCGGCTAGTCAGCCAAAGTCGTAGTCGGCACATCTCTAATTTTGATGTCGTTATCTTTATTTTACAGAGATGAAATACGTGACGAGTCGTGTGCACTAAGAAAAGTGATCGGCAAGATGTCGAAAGCCAAGGTAAGTGTGTCCATTGGGCATCAGATCAGTTTTCACGACAAATGTAGGCTATATCCTGTTCCAAGTTCCAATCTATATTTTTACCAAAAATCATCGAAATTCGTTTAGCAGCTTAGGCGTGAAAACGTAACAGACAGACAGAGTTACTTTCGAATTCAAAATATCAAGATGTATTCTTCCAACAACCACACCAACTATCTATTTGTTACCACCACTACCACTTTAATAAGTTACTTTAAAAAATATATATAACACTAAAACTATTCAAAGGGGCTATCCCCTCCCTCACCCCTCCTCCTGACCCCTCTTATGCTACAGAAAAAAGTGATACAAATAAGTGTTAGTAAATGGAGGTTGCCCTTTTTTTAATTTGAATTTAATTAGTTACCATATTTTTTTTTGAGTTAAACCATTTTTTTTTGTTTTTAACCTAAGTTACCGCGTTTCCCTCTTTGCATTCCTGCTCTAAAAGTAAATAATAAAAAGTTCCTTCTCCTACTAGTAAATATTAAAAAAATAAAACATAGAAGACTGTGTGAAAAATAAAACATTGTTTAAAACAAATAAAACAAAACAGTATTTTTTTAAATTTTTTTTTTTAACTCTGGCCCAAACTAGTACTTACTGTGACAAGGAAACGACATTGGAATAGCAGTTGTATGTACAAACATTAATGTTTTTGTTACAGATAGCGAACGAGCTACGGAAAAGGTAAATAAAAATCGCAGTTAAGAAAAAAAACAGTTTAAATGTATTTCCTTATATTAGTCGAGCCATAAATGTTGATTTAGAAATTGATTTTTACATTAAAATATTAATATTACCACAGACAATCTGAAGATCAACCATTACCTCGAATAAAACTGAACACAAGAAAAGGAAGACGAATTTTCAAGAAACCTACAGATTGTTATCAAGTAAGTAATTAGATTTTAAGATAACTAAAATATGCATCATCATCATCATCATTTCAGCCATAGGACGTCCACTGCTGCACCAGCCAATTTTTTTCTAGGCATTAGGTATCCTTCATAGATTATAGGTATTTATAAAAAAAAATAGGTATGTCAAGTTTAAAATATTTTCCCCAATATAATTTTCAATTTTATGTGGTTACTGCTTACCGTAAACATTAGGCTAGCTAGATACATGAATGCTCGGGCGGCGCGAGGGCAGCGGCGCGCGGGCAGCGGCGCGGGGTTGCCATGACGACGGCCTCGTGTCGGCATCGGTGCCGCGCCGGCCGGTGGCAACCAACACACAACTCAGTCGCCCGCGCAACCCCGTGACGTATGCGTGCCTTATTACCGCATTTCCGCCGTCCCGCGCGCTGCGTACTATCGCGAAAATATAAAGGGAAAATCAACAACTAAAGGATCGTAAAACATCAATGAAAAGCGGGTGCGGGGAGAGGCGTCGACGCTAGCGCGTAGAGTAGTTTGCGTGCCGTGTCCATACTCCTAGTATTTGTTTAGACAATTTCCAGGTGCTTTATCTCAAAATTTTTGTACTGGGCGATACCAAAAGAAAAAACACGTGTATTCTTTTTTTCCTCATAGATTATTATATTTAAATTTGGATGATGATAAAAAAGTCTTCCTGTATAATGTATATAATGTTATTATTACATATATTATATAGGTGGACAGACGACCTGGTAAAGGTTGTAGGAAGGCTTCCAACCAGCCAATCGGAAATCACTGAGGGAGGCCTATGTTCAGCCGTAGACGTCCTGTGGCTGAAATAATAATGATGACGTTTTAATTTAATAATGTTTTTAAGTAATTATTGTTTGTGTGCTGTTCCATAATATATTGTTATGTGTCGTTGTGATATCCCTTAAACTACATCACATACATTGCTCTGAACCTACGGTAAGTTGCCAAAGCAATTGTGTTACAGGAGTCAGAAACAACGACAGTACCATAACACCCAGACACTAGACAATATAGAAAAGTATTTTTTCTACAATAACCGACTGGAAATCGAACCGGGGACCTCAGAGATAGCGACACAAAGCATGCTCGCCTCTCGGCTACGGAGGTCGTCGAATATTCTTTATCTCTATCTAATCTTTCACTCATTTCACTCACTCCCGACGCCCAGTGCGGCAAGCACTTCGATACGCAGGACGCGTGTCTTCGCCACCACCGCGAGGCGCACCCTCGCACGTCGTTCTACCCGCCCTCCGACCGGCAGATCTGCGAGATCTGCGGCGCCTCGCTCTCGGTCAGTGGCTGCTATTATTGTCGCAGCCGACTGGTTAAAATGGCCGTTTAATTGCACGGCTAGTCAATTCATTGAACAACGCCATTCAACCACACGCCTAGTTTTATAATTGAATCATTATGACATTTAAAACATTTAACATTACGGCTGACTTAAAAGCCGCCCGCCCTCACATTGAATTAGTTTATTTTTCCGCCACCGCGGCGCTGTTTCGTTTTGTTTACAAGATGGTGGCAACAGCAGGTTTTTTGATCGTTGTGGGTTGTTTTGTTGAGAAAAAAATAACCAATATAAGTTCTCAATATATTATTATATATTATGTTATTTAAAAGAACAAATAATGAAGTTGCCTAACGGCGTTTCAAGTGAATTAAAATTTATTGACGTTTAACCAGCTAGCTGAGTGTCGTCTAGCTGTACTGCAGAAAGTTGTGATCAGCCATTTGGCTATTTGGCATCTAGGCGTGTGGTTGAATGTCGTTGTTCGATGAAAGGGCTAGCCGTGAAATTAAACAGCTATTTTAACCAGTTGGCTGTGACATTACTACATACAATCCCCGGCACGGATCTTGAGCGCTGAAGGAAAGAGTGGGGATCGCTTTGCGCATCTTACGAGACGATTATCGTATCAGAGAAGCGTGTGCGCGGAGCGACCAATTCCGGCCGGCGGTGCGGGCGTGGCGCGACTAGCCAATCACGTAATCTTCTGCGCATCTTTCGCCCAGCGCTCAAGAATCGTGCCGCTAGTTGTAATACACTGGTTTGGTTAAAAAAAAGATACCTATAAAGTTTACACACATTACATTATACTACACTCGTCGAACATAATTAGACTACCTAAAGTTGCAAGTACCTTTAATTGCGTTATTTTGGTGTCCACCATAAAGTTATTATACCTAGCGGAATAGAGCAACAAACACGAGGATTATTTCGCTGTGTTGTACAACAATCAATCACTTAACAAGTCACCATGTTTCTGAAGCACTATTTCTCAAAATATCCACGATTTCACCTAAACTTAGAAAAATACACGGAGCTCAAATTCTCAGCGTGCCGATAAGTGCAGACGAACTGTCAAACAGTTTCCAAAAACAGTTCTGTTACGTCGCATCACGCATCTCTTTTTATCACACAGTGTTGCTGCTAGTGTCATCTCGCTCGCTCAGCCCTTTGTTGCTCTATTCCGCTAGGTATAATAACTTTATGGTGTCCACCTATGAAACGTATGTTAATCGAAAATAATTACAAACAACAAATTTTAATACTCTTTGACAAAATGTCGTAAATGATATACTTGGTTCAGTATTTCAGTCTGAACATGTAATATATTTTTATGTACAGTCAACGGGAGGCCAACCTACCCAAAAAGTTAAAGGTCATTTAACCGATTTTCAACTTTAAGTCCGACATATAGAAATCAATATCAATCGTGAAAATTTGACGTTTTGTAGTAGGTTGACGTGCTGTTGTCTGAACATATTAAAATTGAAATTCTGAACAAAGCTATTTTAGGTTATTTGCAACATTAGGTTTGCCCAGGCTTCACACAAAAAAGTACGAAGTCTTTTTTAACTTTGCTACCTCGCTCGTATCTTTGCCGCTCGCGCCGCTATATTGAAAATATAGGGCATAATAGCAATTCTTTTGACAACATCTCCTTTCCGTCTCATTGTACGATAAAAACATTCAAGTATAAAATTCAACGAGAAAGTTTTCTACAATTTATGTATTACTTAATTAATTAATTAATAACGTACGAGCGCAGCAAAGTGTACTTTTCAATTATGCGTTTTGGCTTTGTAACTTTAAACTACGCGCAGAGATACAAACTTCTTTATTGGTCACAAAAAACTATTTAACTAACTTAAATCCTTGAAATTATATAATTTAAACAAGGTGTAACAGAATTAATGCACATCTTCTTAAGTGCTGATTGTTGTGTTCAAATACAACAACATTTTTTATGGGACCGACATCAAAATCGCAAAAAAAACTAAAAAATTAAAAATCAATTTTTAAAGATTTTGATGTTGGTCCTATACAAAAAGTTGTATTTTAACACGAGAATCAGCCCTTTTAAGAGGGTGTGCATTCATTCTGTTACACTTTTGATTTATTTTTATTATTTACCCCCAGCGAAGCACCGTGGCGATGCACCTCAACATGCACACGCGCGAGACGCTGTACTCGTGCGACGTGTGCGGCCGCAACTTCCACTCCAAGGGCGGCCTGAAGCGCCACATGGTTGTGAGTTCACTTAATCCAGTCCAATCCACGCCATCTTTAAATATTTAACGTTTAGTAATATTGGAACGGAGTAATTACATGTTAATGCAATAAAGTAATAGCATATTTTAGTCACTTCAAATATAGTGCGATATTACAAAGAAGTACTTACATATTTTATCTGATATTTAAAATTGGGTTCTTATTAAAAATAAGCAAAATAAATAAAATTTTAACAGGATCCCTTCAAAATTTTAATATGTCTGGGACAAATCATTCCACCTTTTCAAATGTTTTCACTTATAGTATTAGTGCCAGCCAATTTTAGGCTATAAGTGCCGAAAATGGCACAATAGTTTAACTCGTTCACTAAATGTAAAAATGACAGGCGAGCAAAGTATAATTTGTGGGTACAGTCTTGAGCCCATGAAGCTTCATACTTGTAGTGCTCTTACCTCTATACAAAGTTCAATGTGTAAAGCCACGGGGCTTTTGATTTTCTTTTTAACGTTGGGGGGGGGGGGGGGGGGGGCATCTGCCCCTTCCAGTCCCCACTCGGCGCCGCCCTTAAAGATAACTGCACGGAATCAAACTCAATGGTTAATCTGTTGCTATCCAGACGCACACCGGCGAGAAGCGCTACGCCTGCCGCCTGTGCGAGAAGCGCTTCACGCAGAGCGGCAGCCTCAGCCTGCACTACCGGACCTTCCACCTCAAGCAGCCCTACCCGCCAAGGTAACCCCACACAGGCGCAGTCTGGGAGCCTCCCATTACGGAGGGTCACAAGGGTAGAGATGTAAAATGACTGAATCTGACCAGTTACGATGGTCAAATACGATAGATGACCGGTCAAATTCGGTCAAATATACTCCAACATTCAGGTCTAATTAAATATAAATAAATATTATTTACTAACATCATTAGTGAGAAACTAATGAACGGATAATGATCTACTTTCATGATAATATTAATAATGATACAGTCATCCCCGTCACCGTATTTGACCAAAAATGACCAGTCAGATTCAGTAATTTTACGCAGGGGACATGATCCCCCAATCCCCCTAAGACGTATACGTTAAATTAAAAAATCTAAAAATTTACAAAATTTCTGCCCCTACCTAGCCGCGATGCATTTTATGTTTTGCTGACATCTAACGGTGCTTTTTTGAACTAGGCAACAAAGAACTAAGCAGTTTTGATAATCCTAGCAGTCGATATGAGTCAAATATAATTTGTATTGTTTGCACCCATTTTGTAATCATTGTTCTACGGCTTAATTCAGAAGTTTACGCTGATGAAGTCACGGGCAGAAGCTTGTTTAATATAACAACGGCCTATTGTATTTGTTGACTTCCTTAAACTGTGTTCTTTATTTTCTAATTATCTTTCTCATAAATATCGTTATCGAGTGAAGACCACAAACTGGAAAACGCAGCGTAGGCAGGCATACAACCCGATGGACTGATGACCCAGTCAAAGTTGCAGGAAGCCGCTGGATGCAAATGGCCCAAAGTCGCTTGCTGTGGCGTTTTTAAGGGAGTGCCTACGTCCAGCAATAGACATCCAAAGGCTCATGATAACGATTTATTGTTTTGCTAATTATTTTATTTTTTTATTTTCAGGAACAGAAGAAAAGAAATCGAGAAGCCAAGCGCAGACGCAGCCAATTTCTTAGGTTTTTACGGTAAAGAAGAATATTAAGTAGATTTTATCTCTTATAGTGACATTTGTCTAGGATACAGGTGTTGGTTTAAGGAGTAGCCATTTAAACCTTTCTCTGGCAAAAACAGGCTGCCGGGAATATCAATAGTTTATCCTAGAGCGTCTACATATTGACAGATTAAGAATTAAAGGAGGCGAGTGTATTTCACAGTACCATAAACTTTGCTATGGGCAACACCGAAATCGTTGAATAAAATTCAGATGCTTCATGTTTTCATTCAAATTCAAAGCGTGTATTTCAGACACACGGTGTATTTAAAACATACAGTAGTCCATGTACTCGTTATGTGTATGAGTTGTTTAAGTACGGTGTTAACTGCTGTTAAAAAATACAGGGTGGTCCAGGCTAGATGGATATAAAATTTTTTTAGGTAGTCGGCTTAGATACCTATTTTTACCCGCCAGGAAAAAAATCGCTTGTCAGCCGCTTACAAGATATGTTTTTTTTATTCAATTTTAGAATATCACCACTTTTAATGTTTTAATATTTTTTTATTTACTTTTAAAATAAAAAATTCATTTTTTTTTAGTTTAGGTGCTAACTTAGACATTGCACTCTCCCAGAAAAAAAATTCTGACTGATCTGCAAATTTGAAGTGCATCTAATTTCATATCAATGCAAGAATAATTACTTTCCTTGAAATCGACAGATTTTTCGTAAACTCCAATAAAAAAATTAAAAGCGGTTCAAAGCACTCATGATTTTTTAAAAACTGTAGCAACTTATGCTCTTTCAATTGCCAAAAAAAAAGTCTCATGTTAACGAACCGAACCGAACCGAACCGAACGAATTTTTCATTTTAAAAGTAAATAAAAAATTGTTAAAACATTGAAAGTTGTGATATTTCTAAAATTAAAAAAAAGACATATCTTGTAAGCGATTTTTTTCCGCCGACTACCTAAAACAAATTTTATATCCATCTGGCCTGGACCACCCTGTATATTTCCGAGAAGAAACCCACATATAGCCAGCACAAAAATCTTGACAATAATACATAAGACAATACAAAAAACACAACAAAAACGTATCACAAACAGTTATTTAATTAAGTATAAAAACATACAATATAAATAGCAGATCTTAATAACGCTCTACCTCCATGATAATAATGAATTTTGCAACGATTTTTTTCACAATTTGGGAATTGGTTCCATATTAAAGTTTTTGGTATTGATGAATACATTTGTTTTATTTAAGGCTTATGACTAAAACAACACTTTGTATATTTAAGTATTACATGTGTAGCTTGATCGCAATAATTGTGACCATGACCATCCCAATGATCTTCAGATCGATTAAATAAATAAATTGTTTCAACAATCCCACCAATAGGGTAGTTGACACTACCAATCAATTGACATACTTTTTATGAGCTGTCAAAACGTACCTCTTTCTTAGAATTTGTATGGCAATAGCGGACAGTGACGTCACTGTTTACCAATTAAAAATCTATTAAGAAACAATAAAAAAAAAATGACTGAACAAATTAATTAAATAAGGTGTTATTAAAAAAAAGAAATGTCTCGGAATTATTTATGAATGGTATCAACATCCCAATTATAATTATCTTTGCTGAGTTTGCTTAGATAATTATCTGGCCTCAATCTAAGCAAAGCTATGGCGACTAGGTAACGGATAACAAAAAAAAAAACTTAAGAACGGCGTCCTTACGGAAAAAAAATAGAAAAATAAACGCAATAACACGATTTTTTATTTAAAAAATGCTTATTTTTCATCAAATTGCAAAGTACGATTTGACATGAGGTGGCAAAGGACGACGCTTTTAACTAAGGTAAGGTAAGGTAAGGTCAGGCAAAGTCAATGGTAAGGCGTGTGGTCACCTCTTTAAACGGCAGGTTTGTATAATCTTTTGTTTTAAGTACAGGTTTATATCGACCTTCTAAAAAATGATAAAATTCCTTAACAGATTTTCAACTCAAAGTTTATCCAGTAGAGTTCAAAATTTTTTGATTCTGCGGTAGGTTGATGAGTTGTTTGATTGTACCTTTATCTTTATGGTCTGGTTGTTCGTAAGGATGGTCACGGCTACGTCGGATAGTAAATATAATTGGGCGCTAATTTACCTAAACTTCACCGTTTCAAGCATAAAAATAACATGGACATGTCGTTCAGAATTTAAAAAAAAATTGTTGATCCCGTGTTTTTAAAATCGGCTCATTAATCGTATATGCATTAAATGGGATCAAAGACAAACAAATGAGTACATTAATTCAGTAAGTCATGTCCATATAAATGTTTCGCGGGCAGATATAATTAGGAAGTGTATGTAAATATGCGCATAATATTCGATCACTACAAATCAATGATCTGATCTAGTGTAATAAATTTTATAATATTAATGACATGTGTAAATATAGATATACTTAAAATAGAAATAATGAAACAATTTTGTATTTACTCTACCTATAACACAATAACGATCTGAAATTACATTGTAATCTTTTAAAATACCGGAAAACTATGTTGTGTAAATATAGATTTCTTAGACAATTTTAAAGCTAAATTTTACCTGCCTAGAAAATGTTAAAATAAGTAAAGTAAGATTTTTAAACCAGCCGGAGATAATTATACCATGACAGTAATAGAAAGATAATAAAATTGTTCAAGGAAAGATAATGTGAAATAAACATTGGTTTTGACTCTCTGCTTTCACTTTATAACACGGCTGCCGGACGCCAGTTTCGGAACAGGAAGGGCGTCTTGCTGAAGGGCTGGCGAAGTTTACGAAAAAAATCGACCAATGGCAGCGTTTGACCTTATAATGTCAAGACGAATCCGAAGCCGCGTTCGCCGCCATCTGTCACCGGCTTAAACCTAATTTAAAGTTCCTCTGTCCTCGTTCTTTCCTTAAAGAAAGAAAAGGGACGGACTATACAATGTGAAACAGCGCATAGACAATTTTAAAAAGGTTATATCAACCAAATTTAAGCTAGATTCATAAGTTCGTTTTGGTACCTAGATTATTATAATTACGTGTATCGTAATTTTAGATTATACGTCTATAAATTATTGTAACTGCTAAGCATAGATTAATTATACAAAATAAAGTAAATAGGTACGAAGTTGAAGGCTTTTTACATACTCTCTTAAACTTCCTTTGATAATAACAAAAACTTGTGTTTTGACTTTGTCTTACACAATTCCGCTAAAACCATAGATAATGTAATAATAGCAAAAGTGCATCTCATGACGAATGAAATAAGTCCAAACTCGGCTCTGATACATTGTTTAATCACAAGAGTTCCGGTGCTTACCTTCCGCCTTCGTCATCAGATCAGTTTGATGGTACCATTTTCACCAGAATCATTTATTAAAATTTGTCGACTATGACGAAGCTTAACTGTCATAATGAAGATATCTTATCGCTACTCGTAGAATACTATTGTGGCCAACTATGGTCTCCTTCATCAGTTTCACTTGAGCAAATGATACTTTCTGAATGCAAATGCTTGACTTCTTGTTAATTAAACTAAAATCGCTATATACAATGTCGCCCGGGCGCAAGTGACCGCCCGAAATATTTTGAATATACATGAAAAATTATCGAGAAAAAACCTTAAAAGGGGGGGTCTATCTTTATTACTTTTTAAGTTATTGATTTTTTAAATTTTTGAGTAGAGTCTGTGACCTTGTTTTACATTTTGTACAATTTCTCCGATGATATTAGCTCGATTTCAGATTTCTTTGATGTTTCTTAAAGCTTAAGAGTTACTTTATCACGCTACTTAGCATACATAATCCAGAACTGCTAACTTTAGTTAAAAAAATGGAATTTAGACCAAAAAATCGAAGAAAATATTGAGTTTTTTTAAGAAACAGACGTGTAAGTCGTAAACTGTCAGCTTAAGAGAGCTTTTTTATTTATTATTATTAATCTAGGTCATCAAAACTACAAAATAACAATAATTGTTGATA
Organism: Anania hortulata; assembly: GCA_963576865.1. Taxonomy (NCBI): domain Eukaryota; kingdom Metazoa; phylum Arthropoda; class Insecta; order Lepidoptera; family Crambidae; genus Anania; species Anania hortulata. The sequence goes on from OY756410.1 coordinate 3,269,157, forward strand.
CCTTACTTCAATAAAATAAGAGGCAAACTACAATTAATTAAGGAAAGTAAATTAAACAAATAATTAAAACCGAACTCATAAGTGTCAAACAAGTAAATAATTGAAGAGGATTTTTTGAAATAAAAAACAAATTGGTAAGGGAAAAATGGCCTTTAATTAGAAAACAAAATTTCTTAATTTTAATTTCAAAAAGCCGTGACAAATCATCAAAATCATCATAAAAACAAAAAATTAATTAATTAAATTTTCAAAATGGTCCCCACCCTCCTGTAAACACACAATGGCCCTCATGGCAACACTTTGTGTTGTTCGACGCAATTCTGCAGGATTTTCTTTTATTTCTGCTGCAGCTGTGAAAATTCTAGCCGTCAATTGCTCGCGGCTTTCTATGGGCACAGCGTACACTTTCTGTTTCATGTACCTCCAAAAATAAAAATCTAATGGTGTAAGATCCGGAGATCTTGGCGGCCAGGCAATAGGTCCTCCTCTACCGATCCTTTAAATAATCACGAACTGTACGTGCAAAATGTGCTGGAGCTCCATCTAACTGCAACACCATTCGCCTTCTCGTCGCTAATGGAACGTCACCCAAAAGCAAGGGCAACGTATTTGTTAAGAAGTCCAAATACGCCTGTTGGTTAAGTCTGCTTGGTAACTCAAACGGGCCGATGAGTTGATCGCCAATCATTCCAGCCCATACGTTGATAGAGAATGGAGTCTGGAAAGATGTCTCTCTAATTACGTGAGGGTTTTCAGCGGCCCAGACATGTAAATTTCGATGGTTAGTGATACCCGCTCTGGTAAATGTGGCTTCGTCTGTCCACAAAATGTTTTTCATAAAATGTGTGTTGTTTCGTTGCTGTGTAATTATCCAGCCACAAAAGACAGATCTCGCACGGTAATCGACAACCCCCAGATGTTGAGCACGCCGGAAATGATACGGATGCAGACCTTCTCTTTTCAATATTCTCCAGACGCGTATTCTTGGTATACCGACTCTTATCGACAGGAGACGGATACTGGTCATGGGGTCAGCACGTACTAGTCTTAGTACCTCCTCTTCCACGTCGACGTTAACTCTCACGCTAGTCTCGTTTCGTTGTGGGAATAAACCTCGTTCGCAAAAACGACGATGCACAGCAATGAAAGAGCGATAGCCAAGTACTGGCCTATCTGGATATCGACGACTGTATTCTGCGACCGCGGAGCGTGCATTTCCATTGCAAAAACCGTATACGAAATGCATATCCGCCACATGAGATGGCGGTAAATCACGCAATCGTATCATAATGATGACACTTGATGAAAAATGTCTTTACAAGTTGAAAAGCGCACAGATCACAAAACACGTAGCGTCTCGAGATAGGTAACCGAACAACTAAATAAAGTACCGGTGCTTCATTCAGTTCAGGGCTAACTGAAAAGAGTTTGCACGTGGTGTACGCCCCATTGTTACCCGACCTTTTTTTTACCGTTTTCTACCTGAGAGACCCCTTTTCGACAAGTTGTAGTTTGAAATTTAAAAGAGATAATACTTACAAGGTTACCTGATTTTATTGGTCATAAGTTACAGACTAGTAATTATGAATAAAAAAGCTCTCTTAAGCGGATAGGTTATGACTTAGACGTCCGTTTTTAAAAAAAAACTCAATGTTTTCTTTGATTTTTTGGTCTAAATTCCATTTTTAAAATTAAAGTTAGCAGTTCTGGATTATGTATGCTAAGTAGCGTGATAAAGTAACTCTTAAGCTTTAAGAAACATCAAAGAAATCTGAAATCGAGCTAATATCATCGGAGAAATTGTACAAAATGTAAAACAAGGTCACAGACTCTACTCAAAAATTAAAAAAATCAATAACTTAAAAAGTAATAAAGATAGATCCCCCCTTTTAAGGTTTTTTCTCGATACTTTTTTATGTATATTCAAAATATTTCGGGCGGTCACTTGCGCCCGGGCGACATTGTATGTATGTATGTACAGACAACGGCAGGCGGCAGGTCAACTTACCCAAAAAGTTAAAGGTCATTGAATTAATTTTCGACTTTATATCCAACCTATAGAGATCAATATCAATTGAGAAAGTTTGACGTTTTGTGGTAGGTTGACGTGCTGTTGTCTGTACCTATAATATTTTAGTAGTTCCCTCAATTCCTCATGGATCCCATCATCAGAATTGAATTTTGATTCAAAAATGGGCCAATCTGAATGTGTACTCTTCCTTCAAATTAGGAAAATTATTTTTCAAATCGGTTCATTAATGGCGGAGGATTTCTGAGGTAACAAACATTGAAAAAAACCGAATTGAGAACCTCGTCTTTTTGAAGTCGGTTAAAAATACCACTTATAGAGGGTTAATAAGTTATCTCTGGGATGAAAGAGATCATCTTACTATAGTGCTATAATATTAAAAGTAGAAGCCTTAAACTCGATCCGAATTGCTACAAAAATTGATATTTATTTAACCTACACACACTACTTGAATTAAACAAGTTAAAATTGACGTCGGCACGGCATTATTGATTATCACCGGAACAAGAAAAGAAGAGTACATTCTGTCAAGCATCCGTGTGGAAGAGAATGCGAAAGCGATTGTACCTACACACCACTGATCAGGTAAAACTACTACCACTTTAACTACAAGCCTGCAAGGAAAACAAGGTAGAGGGTAAGGTAATGTAATGTTAAACTGGATACAAACGGGGACAGACGCGTGTCTAGACGCGTCTTGACATTGTGAGGTCAATCGCTGCCATTGGTCTATCCTTCAGTCAACTTCCGCCAGCCCAAGGATCGACCAATGACAGCGTTTGACCTTACAATGTCAAGACACGCGTCTTTCCCCGTTTGTATCCAGTTTTAGAGTCAAGAGGAATTTTTCGCTCGTCTAGAGCCGGCATAATGCAATTTAACAGATGTGAACGTGTTGCTCTGTCTAATCTGTGCGTGTCATGTGTGTGTCAAACATTTTGACACTAATTAAAACTCCCGTTTTCACTGGGCTGGTATTTGTATTTATTATTTTTAGGCAGCGATTAGTAAATAATTAAAATATCAACATGAATTAAAACTGATTTTTAACTTAGATACATAAACATCAAAATGTCTGACCTCAAGATTTGCAGAATCTGTCTTCGAACTGAAGCAAAATTGTACAAGTTCGATCGATTTCAACTTTTGTATTATTATGAGGAAGTTATGGCTTTAAAAGTAAGTATTTTGAATCTATTCTCAGTTTTAACCAACTCCCTGTGTACCCAATAATTAGGCTTCTGCAATACATAGTTGCCGATGGGGCAAAAAGTTTCTGGAATGGAGGCCACGTACCGGCAAGCGCAGCGTAGGACGTCTACCTACCAGGTGGACAGACGACCTGGTAAAGGTTGCAGGAAGCCGCTGGATGCGGGCCGCTTCCAACCATATTTTTGGGCCTTAGACTGTCCTCATATTACTATATTTTTATCACTAGATCAATAAAATGGACAACATAACATACATTTATCTGATCCTATGGTAAGTAGCCAAAGCACTTGTGTTACAGAAATCAGAAACAATGACAGTACTCAACAACCCGAGACGATATAGAAAAGTTATTTTTATTCATTGGACGACCGGGAATCGAACCTGGGACCTCAGAGATAGTGACACCAAGTCCGGTATACTTGCCTCTTGGCTATGGAGGTCCCAATATCATTTTTTGCTAGATCTCAGTTTAATCACACTCCTAATTGATAACAATCAGTCTAGTTTGTGGACATTGAGGTGAAAATTTTGAGGTTTCTAGAAGGGTGTGTTAAGGATACCCTTATTTCATTAATCAATTATTAATCTAGAAGGGTGTGTCTTAGGGATACCCTTAATCCATTAATAAATTATAAATCTAGAAGGTGTGTCTTAAGGATACCCTTATCCCAATAATAAATTATTAATTTAGAAGGGTGTGTCTTATGGATACCCTTATTACATTAATAAATTGTATTAATCGAGAAGGGTGTCTTAATGATACCCTCATTCCAATACTAAATTTTCGTCATAGTTTTTATCACTGATTTGTGCTCACAATTGTGTGTGTGTGTATAGTGCTATGTGATACTTAATCGACGCCATAAATATGGTGGGGATTAACATTAACACCATGTATATTTAATTTATAGTTCACACAACATAAAGTGGCTAAATGATTACTTGATTGACTTTAAATTATCTATAATATTTTTTTATTTTAAGGTAAATGAAAATGATGGGCTGCCTCATTATTTCTGCTATGAATGTGCAACTACACTGCACAAATTTCATAGGTTTAAAGAAAAATGCTACACAGGCCAAAAGGCACTCAAGGAAATATTATGGAAAGGTCCAGTGAGTATTGCAATTGATAAAAGACAACAATTTATTTTTTGCCAGCTGTTGACCGCGACTTCGTTTGCATGGTTTTTAGTTTAGATTTTTTTGGGTCACTTTAATTACTTAGCACAAGGGTCCGCAACCTTTGAGTCGGAAGAGTATAAAATTACAATTTACAAAATTTCAAAGAATTTAAAGAACCACAATTTTTTTTGAACCACAATTCTAATTTCCAAATTGGATTTTGTTACTATTTGCGTGAAGAGAATTTACTATTGCTAGAGTGGTTTTGTCAGCCACATGCGGCTCTTTGCAGGTTGCCGACTCCTGACTAGCAGTATGAAATATACTTTGCGACCTATTCTCATACCTACCTACCAAATATACATTAAAAAATATACAAACTGGTCGAGGTTTCAGAGGAGTCTGAACATAAACATTATGACACAAGAATCAATGTATAAATATTATAGATTAAAACCCATTAAGAATACACTGGATGCAGGCCGCTTCCATCTGGCAAATCTGGAAATCAATGGGGGAGGCCTATGTTCAGCAGTGGACGTCCTATGGCTGAAATGATGAAGAAGTCAGGCTGCTATAGCGTTTTGATAGTAAAACAATACAAGTAAAACCATAAAATTTCTGACGTTAAGTATTTTGTTTCGGCACTATTTTCTCTATCCTGTCGTACTATTGTATCTTAAAAACTGCATAACTTACAGATTACATATGAAGCAATTTACAAAATCGATCGCAAAATCCTCAATCTTCAATCTGCCTTAAATATCCTAAGTGTGTCTGTGCTCTCGAACCACGTCAAAACATATTCCACTGTCGAAACAGAAAGTAACTATATTAAAAAAGAAGAAAAAATAGAACATGGAGCAGATGCCAGTTACAATAGTTCATTTTCAGACTGTGATGATAACCAAGAAATGTATTTCGATGAAACTAACCAAAATTATGAAAAATATCATATGTTACAAAGCGACAGCGACACAGACATGGTTGAAGATATAAGGGAAAAACCACCCCATCCTTTTACAATATTCGACGACGAAACCAACCAAAGTGACGAAAAGCCATTGCTGCCAGCCGAAGGTGACACAGAAATAGGTTTACATAATAGCAAGAAACCTCTTAGACCTGCAACAATATTTGTTGATGAATCCAATCAAAGCGACGAAAAACCCTCACTACAACCAGTCGATAGTGACACAGAGACAGTTGTACTTAGTAGAAAGAAAACACTTCGGCCAAGAAAAGTATTTGTAGATGATACTAAAAAAAATATTGTCATGGAAAACGAGCCAGTGGAAGAGGCTAAAGATAAAACTGTAGCAATAACTCGTAACCCCAAGAAATATAGCTTTGTTTCTACAAAAAAGAAAACAAAGTTTTTGAATGCTAGTCACTGGAAAAAGTTTAATTTATCAGAGGAAGAGGCGGTGAATAATTTTAGAGCAAAGGCAGAGGATCAGAAGTATTTGGCTGCAGCATTCAAGTGCACAGACTGTTTCAAGGGTTTCTCAAAAGAGGATATGCTGAAACGTCACAAGCATTTGAGGCATAATGAAGTAAGTATTTTTTTCTATTTGATAATTATAAATAAAATAATAATGAACGATGATGACCGGGCACACCGCTGTTTTGCGCTCTGGACTGCAAAGCTAAATGGTTGCGTGTTTGAATCCTGCGAGAGGCAAATGATGTGAATTAGCACATGCATTTGTGCCTTAGCCAAGGGCGTTTAGAAAGGTATTTGAGTAGGTTTATCCGATATATAGTCATCATAATAGAAGCTATGTTTAGTTAGGAGCTAGATATTTGGTGTGATAGTTGAAAGAGATTATTCATTTAATCACTCAAGCATGTGTAAACGAGACAATAAAAATTACATTGTTATGCGACCGCCGGCGGTCTTATAATCCTCAACGGGTTAATGTTGTTTCAACAATAAAGGACGGAGGATAGTACCCTGACGCAGTACTTTATTAAATATGGGTTTTGTTCTTTGTTAGTCTTTGTTAGTGTAACCTCTGATTCTTTTTTTTATTTTGATCGCCGATTGTAATTATCATTGAACGTCGCATCGTACCTATTGACAAACCCTCACTTCCAGGCTATAGGTGAATATGAATGCCGCTTCTGCCGCATGCGGTTCCGATGGGACTGTCAACTGCGTAAGCACATGCGCCAGCACTTCACGAAGTATCAGTGCTTGCGCTGCGACCTCGTCTGCCCAATAGAGTGAGTGATAGTATCAGATAACAATACATAATGCTATGTTGCAAATGGATTTCACAATTGCTATAAACATAACCGCCAGCTGTTTTAAAAAAGAGCTATTATTTATACATTTATTTCGCAGGAACACAGCTTTACTTCATGACGAGTATCACAACGGAATCGTTAGGAAATGCATTCACTGTGATGAAGAATTCAGGTACACACTCGTACATTGTCACATTTTTGTAGTATTTGTTGTCCCATTCATTAGTTGACTTCCTTTTAGGGAGCAAAGCTTATCCCATAGTAAAAGTTGTTCTAAATGAGCAGTAAAATAGAACTTAATATACATAACTGCAAATTAAAAAGTCTCGGGTTAGTTTGTCTATTAATGACATGTGTACTTTCTCTGACACATATCGTCGTTTTTCGAACCGAACCAAACGAAGCTAGACGATCCTACACTAAGCTTGTGTTAAAGCAATGATGTCTCTTAGGCGTTGTGCAAACGTGGACACTTTTAGTTTTCAGTTGCCGACACCGAACACTTTTTGATCGTCATGAGTATACATTAAGTGGAAGCAACTGGACACAAGAAATTTTGACGTATGCGCAGAGAGTGGATGATTTCATACTGGTTCTAGAGAAATCAAATATTCATCGGTAGCTTAGTGAGTGTCCACGTTTGCGCCCTCGCTTAATGATGTGTAGATGACGATGATGTGCGTAATGTCATGTCCCCCCCAGACACATCTCGACGTACTACACGCACATGCGCACGCACCGCAGCGAGCACCTGTGCGCGCTGTGCGGCGCCTCGTTCGTGAGCGCGGCGGGGCTGCGCCAGCACAAGATACGGAAGCACATCGACAGTGAAATAGTGAGTATACACACACACACTTATTTGAAGATTTTTCTTTAGAGGCTGGCATATTTACATCGCAATCATCATCATGTTGGCTTATTGCAGTCCACTGCTGGACGTTATTTATTATAATAGAAAAAGCCTGGACACTGTTTTTAATTTTTTCTAGTCAATGTACAGGAATCGACTTTTTACTTTATTAGTTGCCTTTCTCTTATGAGTTGATTCTACTGCTTCTACGTGGGACTAACGTTAAAAGCGCAAAAAAATATCACTTCGTTAGTTCAAATAGCCAATCTGCTGAAACGGGTTGTATGACGAAATTTACTTTTTTTAGATCTTGATTTTGGTCTCCTAGGGGAACTTGCTGTATTTGAGCTGTAAAAATGTTCTCTGCAAGGGAGTTACCTTATTTATATTCATGTTGCATTTAATTTGACTCTACTTCCAACAACACCATGGGTTTAAAATTGATTCCTGCCTTTTTTGATCACAGTATTATTTTGTAAATTATGTTTTCTCTCATACCGCATTGTCTTTAAAAAGTTTTCGTCATCGCTACGCTTGCGGTTTCTTTTTCACTTAATATCTACAGAAGGTAGACAAAAATATTATGGATTTATTCTACGCGATTTTCCATGTCACAAAAACTAGTGTCACCGCTGTCAACATTGCATTGTCTAGTGTAAAAAACATTATAAATATCTCAAAACTCCACTCGCTGCGCTCTTAGATTTTAGTTCGTCTTACATTATCTTTTACCACGTAATTTACCACAGGTTTTTGCGCGCTGCTGCTGGTTTGTTTGGTTGCGATGAAATTAAAATACTTTTTATGAAGCATTGTCTAAGAAAAAATTCGCGCTGAGGTAGTTATATTGTAAGTTAATTGTTTATGCTACTTGCTAACACTAAATTAAAACTACTAATTGTAGTTACAATCTGCCATCTATTAATTTAGTAGCCATGGCAAAATTGATGTCATAAATGCCGCCAAAAAAAGATTCTCATCTTTAAGTTTTTTTGTCAATCGTTCGAGATCTTCGTTGACATAATGACCAGAAACGCAAAAGGGTAGGGTAAGGGTATAATGGTAGATATCTTGTTTCACCCTAAATTGAACCCTAAATCGAGCGCTGTATGCCATGCGCTGTATGGAATTGCGTTATCCACGTCTGAGTATACGCTTAGTCTTATTCTTTGACTTACATTATATTTCATTCGACTTACCTTTTATCCGCGACTTGCGCGCCTATTTTATTAATACTGCGACTTCAAATCCCCCCCCCCCCCCCGCTCCCATCCCCAAACCAAAATCCTGGATCCGCCACTGTACACGAGGATAGCTGGCCCAAAATTGTCACACTATGGCTATACAGATAATGACGTTGTAGATTTAGTCAATCTAATGAAGTAATGTTTACCAATACAAACAACTTTTACTATACGATCAACATCGAAATCGTGAAAAAAATTGACAGAGCGTATAATTATCGTATAAATTGATGTTGTTTTACAAATAAATAACCCTGTATACATTATCGTCGAGGTACCTACCACGATTGATTGTATGGTTTTGGCTTGCAATAGATTTTTCTTTCAAAATTTATGTCGTGATGTTGTCCAATATACATCAGCTTTCTTTAATGTTGAGATTGATTAAATCCAAATCCTGTATTTCAAACCATAGACTAAATCTTAAAATTGTTTATGGTTCTCTTTCTTATCTGTGGTGTTAGTAGTTGTTATTGGTCAGTGTGGCTTAAAGCTAAATGTCGCAAGGTTTTCAAAAATAGCCCATTAAAAGTCGGCATCGCATCGGGAACCCTCCTCCCCGAGCCCCTATCAATATATTTTTTTTAACAGTTTTCTTTTATTACAGGAGAGTCCAGACGATGATGAGGAAGTGAACACATTTTGCGAGAAATGCGACATCCGGTTTGAGACTAGGAAAGCGTATGACGAACATCTGTTCCACTCCGCCATGCACTTGGAAGGGGTTGAGTAAGTTATTTTATTAAATTTATTTATTAGGACAACCAACAAGACAAACACTAATACAGGTAAGGTAGATATTTGACATAATATACTGATTTACAGCCAAGCGTCGTCTTAGTTATAGCAGGGGGGTGTCACTCCGCAGTTTAGGTATATTCGGGCAACGCGCCGCCCGAAGCGGCGTATGCCAGTGGGCTGTCGCTCGGCTCGCACGACAGTCGCGGTCACGTCGCGCTCGTGCATACTTGAAAATATATTTATTGGTTTTGCAAATTGCCTCAACGTCAATATAATAATCCGTATAAAAGATATTGTTGTGTTTACCGATGTCTGAATAAAACTAATAGTGAATCAGAACTAACATTTTTATAAATTTCACTCGACATTGAAATATTTATTGTTCTTTAATTCCATGTCCATAATATAGTTAAAATAAAAATTCTTAATTAGTAACATAGGATAATATTTACAAAGGAATACCTACACCCATAGGAATCGAACACACGACATTCAGATGGAATTTTTATGTTTACAGAATCAACGTTTGTAATGCTTAACCTACTTATTTTTCAACCGACTTCAAAAAAGGAGGAGGTTCTCAATTCGTCGGTATCTTCGATCATTCGTTACTGCGTTGACCGATTTCGATAATTATTTTTTTGTTTGAAAGGTAATACTTTCAGAATGGTCCCATATAAATTTGGTTAAATTCTGATGATGGGATCTATAAGAAAATCATCAAACATTGCATAAACTCCGTACCACGCCAACTGATTTTAGTATCTATCTTACCTATATCTCTGCCAAATGTAGACCGATTTTGATGATTCCTTTTTTAATGAATAGCTTATACTTCAAAGATACTATAATAAAAATTTTTGGAAAAAATTTCTCCCTAAGGGTGGAAAAATAGGAAATGAAATCGGTGTTCAGCAGTTAAATTATGTTTGCACTCGTAAGATTTGTTTTGATTAGGATTTATCACTAAAATGGATGAAATAAGTTAATTTATAAAAAAAATAAAAACCGACTTCAAAAAATTAAAACGCTAAAAATAATCTTAACACTTAAGTACCTAATCAGTTACTTTTGGAGTCGGTGCCAGTCAATGAGAGACCAATGTTTTCGTTTGCACCGACTCCAAAAGTAACTGATTAGGTACTTAAGTGTTAAGATTATTTTTAGCGTTTTAGTTTTTATCTTAAAACTAATAAATCAACTAAGTACAAAAACTTCTCAAGTGACAATCCCGTGCCCACGTTCGCAGCTCGGTCATAAAACTAGAACTAAAACGCAAAGAAAATTCACGGTTCGCGCGCGGTTTTAAGTTTCAATTTTGCTTGCAGGCGGGTAGCTCTGGCGAGTCTAGGTATATTTTTATACCTAAACCTGACTTTTGTTAGGAAGTGAATCCTCTGTACGGTAGTACTATTAGGTATTCTGTGGTTATAGGCTGCCACGGCATGCAATGTGGATTACAGGTTTATTACTTCACCATGTCAGCTTATTGCAGTCTGCTGCAAGACGTAAACCTCCCCCAAAGAGCGCCAAAGAGCTGGGAGCAATCAATCTGGGAGCTTTTTTCATCCATCCCCTGCCAGCCATCTTCATAACGTCATCGGTCCATCGAGCTGGGCGTCCTACACTACGTTTGCCAAGACGTGGTCTCCACTCGGGAACTCGTTTATTCCACTTTTCATCGGTTCTGCGACAGATGTGGCTGGCCCACTGCCACTTTAGCTTGCTACATTTTAGGACTATGTCCATTATTTTGGTCTGCTGCTGAATGACCTCGTTTCGGATTTTATCTCTTAACGAAATCCCAAGCAACGTCCTTTCCATAGCTCGCCGAGTGACGTGAAGTCGGTGGGCCAGCTTAGTGTCATATTCAACGTTTCGGCTCTGTAGGTTATCACTGGTGGGATGCACTGGTCGAATACCTTGCTCTTCAGGCATTGTGGCAGTGGCGACGAGAAGATATGACGCAACTTCCCAAATGCTGCCCAGCCAAGCTGCATTTTCCTAGCGATTTCCCTCTCAAAGCTGTCCCTACCTAACTGCAGCACTTGTCCGAGGTAGACATACTCCTTGATAACTTCGAGCACCACGCTTTCGACAGAAACCGGTCCGGAATTGACGTGATCATTGAATATGACTTTAGTCTTGTCTTGGACAAGCGAGCGAATCCGCAATGATGACTTTATTACTTAAACATTTCTAAGTTCTACTACGTAAACATTACACTGCTTTTTCAAAGGACTGCAGAATTTTACGCCTGAATCTTTGCAGCTTATCGACAAAGATATCGACGTCGTGTGCTTTGCAGAACTTGTCATATTGCCTCTGTAGTCTGTTCATGGTGGCGTGGTGACCCAACTTAGTCCTACTGTATTTGATTGAAAAGGTAGCATACTTGCTGACACGGGCCAGCTTAAGCGGTCCATTTAAATTGATTGAGTTTAATAGAAAAGGATTGACACTACCATTTGCAATCTTATGGAAAAACGAGCTCCAGTAAGAACCTTCGCTATCGTTATTACAAGTATTTCTGCCTTTCAGCGCATTTTTCCATTCCTAATTGGAGTATGTTGATCCATGATCTTAGATGCGGCAAGACTAGTTTTTGGTTTTTGAATGGGGAAGCAAAGGCAAAGCTAATCAAGATGGCGCATTTGCATTTTTTCTGTCTTTCTGTACAAATTCAATCGGCTGTTTGGTAATTTTGTATTAAAGAGCATACATTTTTATGCAATAGGGAATATTGCATGAAAAAAAAATATTGTTTTTAGTATATTTATAGGAAAATATATAAAATTTTAGTGCTAATAGTGAAAACAAAATTGATTTTAGGTAAAAAATAACCGTAATACAGTAATTAGAAATTAAGGTATACCTATCTCTTTCTAAAACAACTTTTACTATGTAAAATGTATGGTGGACGTGTAATGTGACGTCACGGTACATATCGGATCTCTCTGTCTAACACGCGACTTTAATGGGCTGTGAGTCAGGTCAATCAATATTTTTCGAAAATTCTTAAAGTTTTATTAATTATTATGTACTATTTATTTTAAGACAAATAAAAGAAACATGCATATTCCCTATTATGAAAAGTCATACAACAAAAGTTGTTCACTATGATTTATAGAATAAGTGAAGACAAAAGTTATTCTTGATTTACGGTACATCCTGTATAATTTTCATTTGTTACATAAACATCAGTTCTACGTGCTATGTGCCCCGCCCACTGCCACTTCAGCTTGCTTATCCGTTGGGCTATGTCAGCGACTTTTGTTGGTTTACGAATCTCGCAAAGAAACACCGAGCATAGCCCTTTTCATAGCACGCTGTGCGACCTTGAGCTTTATTATGAGGTCCATAGTAAGAGGCCACGTTTCAGTTCCTATGTCATCACTGGGAACACACGTAGCATAGCACGTAGAACTGACGGCCGATAGGGCAGAAAGGTTCTGGAATGGAAGCCACGTACCGGCGCAGCGTAGGACGTCCACCTACAAAGTGGACAGACGACCTGGTAAAGGTTGCAGGAAGCCGCTGGATGCGGGCCGCTTCCAACCGGCCAATCTGGAAGTCACTGGGGGAGGCCTATGTTCAGCAGTGGACGTCCTATGGCAGAAATGATGATGATGATGATGACATAAACATCTTTAATCCTAAATTAAGTAGCTAAAGCACTTCAGTATAGAAATCAGAAATAACGACGGTACCACAACACCCAACATAAATAATAACATATGTTATGTATGCACACCCATAACTTGCTCTCTGCATGACCCGAAGGTTGGCTGGCAGATAATGCCCTTGGCATTAAGCATCTGTTTACACTTTTAAGTTTGTGCAATATAGTTTTAAATAAATAAATAACTTTCTTGATTCTGCAATATTATTTATTTGGTTTCAGCTATGAGCTCCAGGAATGTGGGTTGCCAAAGAAGATCCTTGGAAAAAAAGCAAAGCAACAGGTACATACATTTTCAGCCTTATACTAAGACTACACTAATTTGATGAATCCATACTAATATTATAAACGCGAAAGTAACTCTGCCAGTCAGTCTGTCTGTTACGTTTACACACCTAAACCGCTTAATCAATTTTGATGATTTTTATTATAGAGTTGGACCTTGGAAAAAGAAATAGACAGGCTACTTTTTGACATGAAAACTGTACCGATTTTGATAAAATCTTGTACGGTGAAATCTTGAACCATAGAGAAAAACATAGACTAGAAAAAATTGTACCCATATTCATACCGGTATACAGTCTTGTTGGGTTGACACTATGAACTACAAATATAATCTAATCTCTCATAGTTGTAGTGTTGTTGTATGTTATGGATGTAAATGAGCGAAGCGAAATAAAGTTATATTTGAATCGCTTCGCTCTTAATACGGCCTACGCCTGATGGATTTTTAAAAAACTTTTTTTTTCAGATCACTATCGAACTTAAGAAAAGGTGAGTGTATTTCTGCTGTATTCTTACTGTATGTTTTTGCGTCAATGAACTTTGGAGTTTTAGAACACAGTATCTATTCTAAAATTCGTATTACCAGCGATTGAGAAATATTGCCTTTATACAAAGGCAATTCTTTTTAATACTAAAAAGAAACTAATATTGCCAGCTGTCCGGCCTAAATTAAGCTGTTCAAGTAACTATAAAATTAATGAATAACTCTTTTTAAAATAAAAGTACGATTAATTTGTCTATCAATGACAAGAATTTATTCACACTTTCGTATAGTTACTGCATATGAGCAAACTACTCGCAGTCGAGTAGCATTGAATCTCAAAGATATTTTGGACGTCGCAATATCATTTTTTAGTCATTTTTCTCTGTAGAAAAGGGAGAGGGGCTCGGTGCTATGGCAACAAATCCCCCCCCCCCTCCTGACTGCTCGTAAAAGTACCAATAAGTAACACTAGTCGATAAAATGTAGTAGGCAATAATCTTATATTTATTACAGCAAAAATGGAGATCAAAAACTACCCCCAATAAAAACACATCGGAAGAAAAAGAAACAAAGGCGAGTCACCAAAAAGCCGATGGATTGTCATCAAGTTAGTGTCAATTTGGTGCCGGGTAATATCGCTTGATACTAGTCGTAACGCCTAGTTAAAGGCCTTGAGACTTGATTACATCTGACAGTAAGGTTTAATCACTGGCGTTACAACACCCCTCCACCGCACCGCACTGGGTCCGCGTGGCGGAGTATGGTCCAAACCACCTCGTAGTTAAGGTGAGGCCTGTGCCCAGACTTTAATAGACTTACTGTGTATTTTTAAATAGTATTCAGCAGATCAATCAACCAAAAATGCTCAAACCTCAATAGATATTTAACTCTATTTATTTAACTTTTAAGTTGAAAATTGGTCGAGGAAATTGTACATTTTGTGGTAGGTTTACAGTGTTGTTACTATACTTGGGTTAAGTAAGATAGATAATTTATTCATGTTAACAAAGCAACTGTCATGTCGTATAGGTCTGTCTCTTTCGCTCATTTATAACTAATAGACAAATGCGTTTCGTTTACAAAATTTGTTCAACATACATAGTAATTTGATAATTAATTCTTCATCCATCTTGACTCAAGCACGGGTGCAGACCTTGGAGGGGAACAGAATGACCAGGCCATGTGTTGCGTCATGCGCGGGCGCAGGTAGAGTACTGGGCCCATAAAATGCTAGTTTAGGTTTATAAGTTTTTGACTGTATATTACCGTAATTACAGTGCATTTCATTATTTTTTTACACGCCTGTCCTAAAAGGAGCGTTATGTTTTTAGGGTTTATGTATGTGTGTGTGTGTTTCTTTATTAGATCATACCAACTAAACGCCTTTACCGATTTTCATGTATAAGGTATCGTTAGAATCCTCACGTTCTCCCGTGTGACATAGGCAACGTGGTATCATAATAAAATCAATATGGCAAATTGTATACTCAATAAATTGCTAACTAAAGAAAAAAACTTAAAATGATCGACTATCGGTCAAAATGAACTTTTTAGTTTGCTGTGTGTTTTTTACTTTATGTTCTGACTATAACTGTAACTGTTCGTATAAATTAGCGTTTTTTTTCAGTGTGGAAAACATTTCGAGACGCAGGCGGCGTGCCTGAAGCACCACCTGGCGGAGCACCCTCGCACGTCGTTCTTCGCGCCCACCGACCGGCACATCTGCGAGATCTGCGGGGCTTCGCTAGCGGTGAGGTGACAGACTTGTACAACTGGCGGCACGGATCTTGAGCGCGCGAAAGATGCGCAGAAGACCATTGGAATAAGAATAAGAATATTTATTTAGTACACCAAAATTATAGATTGCAGAAAGCGAAAGGAAGAAAATAATTGTACCAAAAAAGATCCCCCGCTCAGTATTTATCGTAGAAACTTATGGCTGCCACGACACTGGTATTCTGCGGGGGCATTGAACCCTAGTATAACAAAAATACAAATAAACAATAGATAAGGTGCAATCTTATTAATTAAATAATTAGAATTGACATTACGATTGGCCAGGATTGGTTGCTGGCTCCGCGCACACGCACGCACATAATTATAATACATTGCATTATAATTTTAGATGTTAGTCATATTATTTTATATCGTCATAATTTATTATAGTCAAATTATTTAGTCAATTCCTATTACACAGAACAATATAAAAATTACTTTCTAAAAGCCATCCAATCAATTTCCTTTTAAATAATATTGGTCCCAATGTTTAATACCTACTGTATGTGTGATTAAATTGGTTTTTCGATTTTCTCCTGCAAAGACTAAATAATAATGTTGACTTGCATGTAGGTAATATTAAATGAAACATGAAATTCTGTAAATCCGACGTTATTATTTGTAAAAACGGTGTTTTTAATTGTATGCCAACAAGGCACACACGGTTAGTTCCAAGATAAACCACTAGGTCACCTAAGACACATGCAAACAGCACTACTACTTAAAACACGAAAAAAATCAGCAAAGTAAAAATGCTTAAGGAAATATTGTACAATATCAAACGTTGTTACCAAACAAGAGACGGGCAACCTCGACCCAATAGTAATCAGATAAGAACTTCTGGTACTTTATAAAAAATATATCAACGGACCCATTTTGAGTCACATTAACAAAACTCAAACTTTTATTCACAGCCGGGTAGCGTGGCCATGCATCAGAACATCCACAGCAGAGAAAAGGTGTTCCCCTGTGATACCTGCTCACGCAGCTTCCACTCCAGCATCGGCCTGAAAAGGCACATGTTGGTGAGTTGCAATGACATCATCCACTTATACACTGTACTATTAGAACACTAGCAGCCGAGAAGTGTTCCTGTGGTTACCTGATCGCGCTGCTTCCGACACTAGCATTGGTCTGACAAGGCACATGGTGGCAAGTTACAATGCCATCATCCACATATACACTGCATCCATTAAAATATACACAGCCGAGAGGTGTTCCTGTTATACCCAATCGCGCTGCTTCCGCCACTAACATTGGCCTAGAGGTACATGGTGGCAAGTTACAATGCCATCATCCACATATACACTGCACCAATAAAACATACACAGCCGAGAGGAGTTCCTGTGATACCTGATCGCGCTGCTTCCAAAACTAGCATTAGCCTAACGAGGTGGTGAGTGCTAAATAATGCATTCCCATTTATTTCCAGACCCACACGGGCGAGAAACCCTTCGGTTGTACTTTGTGCAACAAGAAGTTCACCCAGAGCAACAGCATGAAGTTGCACTACAATACTTTCCACCTGAAACAACCGTATCCAAAAAGGTGAGAAAAAATATCAATCAATATTATTTTGTTAAGCATACGCAACTTATAAATAGTAAATTTAATTCCGAACTATCCACTAAGAGCCTTATTATACAGGCGATTTTTAAACGTCGCCTACGCTAAAAAATCTCGTGTATGACAATCGAAACTACTCGGTCGAGTTGACTGAGAATTATCGCTGCGTTGTCGACGATAATGTAATAAAAAGCATTTATTGTTTTTAGATTTACAATAGACTAGTTTCCTAAAAAAAATCTAATTAGTCCGTCAGTTGGATTCACAGAAAATATTGGACACGTATTTTTTCTTTTCTCAATCAAACCAAAATGATAAAGATAAAGCCCGTCAGAGCTCCGCGTAACGTCACGCCTTGCGACACTTTTTAGCAAGGCGTGACGTCGGGTGCTCACTTTGATGCGCTGTTTGTTGTTGTTGTTATATGAATGTTTTTAGATAATCTAACTGACGGACTAAATAGAATAATCTTTTTTTGACCCAGGAAACTAGCCTATTGGGTAATAGGTGACTTAATGACGCGGCGAGAAAGCTCAGTTAACTTTGCGATATCGCGACGGTGCAGTTGCGTCATTGCCTAAACACAAAAACCGCCTATGTGATATAGCACTAATCTAAATAATGTGATCACATACACAGAAACAGAAGGAAAAAGAAGGGCGACCCGCCGATGTTTGCGGAAGACGACTCGAAGACCGCAGAAGAGTCTAATAACAGCGTCCCCGAGCCAGAGAGACAGGTGATGCCGCAGGAACACCACGACGTGCACTATTTGACGCTTAACTGATTAAAAGAAAAAAACTATATATTTTTGAAAAGCCATTAACTTTATGGATGCCGAGCGGTCGCGTGAGACCGCGTAACTAAAAGGAGTTGTCCGAAATAGTTTTTTTGTTTATTAATATTTTTTACCACCACTAGTTACAGCTTAGAGCAACCAAAAAGTAATATTTCTTACTTATATTAATATTCTGATTTCAAAAAAATATAAGTCCTAAAGATCTGGCTGTATAACTCTGTACCAATGCCTTTCCCATCATAGACAAACAGTACTAGCACTTCTAACTATCAGACGTCAAAGTCACTGACACATAAATCACATGTAGACTGTCCGTCAACTAGTATCGATTCTTCACAATATTCAGCTCCAAAAGTTCCAA
Source organism: Anania hortulata (assembly GCA_963576865.1). Classification (NCBI taxonomy): domain Eukaryota; kingdom Metazoa; phylum Arthropoda; class Insecta; order Lepidoptera; family Crambidae; genus Anania; species Anania hortulata. The sequence continues at coordinate 3,287,564 of OY756410.1, forward strand.
TAACGTATGACTCGAATTTTGAAATCTCGCATGTTCGACCATTGACATCAACACTGGGAAGTCAGAAAAGTTTTTAAAGAAAAAAATCTTAAATACAAAAATTGATTCCAAGAAAGCTTTGGTAAATGGACAATGGGGATGTTGACACCGTTTACAAATAATTCTAAAAAACCATGTCTTAAAAATAACACTTTATTTAGACATTATTCCATTTATAATTCTTATGAAATGAAACGAAATTTATGAAAATTTAATTTAATTAATTATTTGCATGATTGATTTTTGATCGCTTTAAATGATTTAGTCTTTTTGTGTCGATATTCACACGCGTTCATAAATATCCGGTCGCGTTCGTATAAGTACAACTCTTAAGGTCTAAGAAAAAAAGTACATAATAACTTACACAAAATAAGACCCCAATTTGAAGTGAGGCGTTATTTACTCGGCCGTTTTTAAGTAGCTGGCCGGTTATCTAGTGTATTCTTGATCGTCATCGTCCCTATTTGTGGGCTAGTGTAGAGCATCTTCAACGTATATTCAAGACAAATATCCTGGTGCAAGCTGGGCAGTTTTTAAATAAACAAACTTAGTACAAAATGTCCGCCATTTTAGAAATATGACTGACGTCATAATTGTGCCACAAAGCGTTGCAAAAGTAAGATTAGAAACATAGTTTTCACCTGGAATACTGCTAATGTGAGTCATATGAAGGTGTAAAGATGTAAATATGTTTATTTGTCATTTTCTAAACAATATTCGATCATTGAGTTAAAGCTATGTATTGTTTTTGAATCACTTGAGAAATGGTAATTTAAGGCCTACGCAAACGAAGGACTGTCGCTGAGGATTGTCGCGGATAATATTCAGATATTACGATTGTAATACTCCCCCCCCACCCCATCATTAATAAAAATATAGACTAGATTTAAACCGCAACTAGAGATAAGCCAACCAATTTATACTAATCTCCTCAGTTGCGTGACCAACAGGATGCTACTGGTCTTACATTATTTTGTAACACCTACTTGTACATTATGGGTTAGCAACAAATCTATATATATATATAAATGAATTGCTGTTCGTTTGTCTCGCTAAAACTCGAGAATGGCTGGACAGATTTGGCTTATTTTGATCTTGAAATATTTGTGGAATTTCAGGGAAGGTTTAAAAGGTCAGAAAATATAAAAAAGTTGCAAGGAAAGTAGTAAAACAATATTTATTTTCCTATACAAACTGTTCGTACCTGTCAAACGAATTGGCGGAACGAAGTTCGCTGGGTCAGCTAGTTATTAACAGTTACAGTTTAAAAACTCCCGCGTACTTTTGTGCGGCCTGTAGATGCTCTCGGGTTATCGGGGGACTTTTTGTACGCGATAATCCCTCGTGTACGTTACCCGATGCAGTTGTAGTAAGCGATCTATTCTGACGGACATAAAGTACCCGGAGGACTATCCCTCCTCTGCGCAGGCCTTAATATTATTGTTGTAAATTACAATACAAGTGCTTCTGTAAATTAGGATGACGACTGGGTAAAGAAAATGAATCGTATGTAGTTTGTCAGTTAGATTGTCAAAAAATAATGGACATTTATGTTTTCTTTTTCAATCAACCAAAGTTCGAGAGTGGCTCATGACGTCATGCGACATTTCAAATCGATATAATTATATCTCTGTATATTTTGATAATAAAAAAAAGCAAAAATACGTGTACAAATACATTTTGCTAATCTACCTGATAGACGAAGAAAAAGTTAGTCGTCATCCCTATTGCTTAGCTGTAGTCATTTGTGTGGAGTATGTTTATGTAATGTGATTCACAGAAGTAATTTACTATTGTCATTAATCTATTGATGTGGCATTTCTATTATAAGGAATATGGATCCAAAATGTTGTTTTATTATTCGTCTATTAATAAACAGAAACACAATTTATTATATTTATACAAATATTTATTTTGCATAACTTAAATATTACATATTTGTACATCTAAAATCGACAAAGGTTGACGAAGGGATAGTGGTCATATTTAAAGGTCATTATGTAGGAAAGTTCACAGTGCCTTGAAGTACAGACAACAGCTCGTCTACCTACCACAAAACTCACATATATTTTCTCAATTGATATTGATTTCAAGTTTCGGACTTTTTAATTCTAATAATTATCCCATTGATCGCCTATGACGTATTAGAGCCCCTTCACACTAGCGTTTTTCCAGCGAAGTTTTTTTGCGTCTTCGCGACGTAGCCACTAGCGCAGAGTTCGCTAGCGCGACGCTCGGGTCTTACGCGAGCATTATCAATGCAAATGTAAAATATCAAAGAGTAGCTATGCCTACGCGTTCCTAGCGCAGATTAAAACGCTAACTGACATGTAAAATGTTTGTATCGTATAGTATCAGTCGCGTGTCGTTAGTTTGTGTCGTTTACCCAGGACATCGAATACATACCCTATAGAGCAGCAATACAAACCATCTTTCTCCGAAACTATTAAGTGATTTTTCTCTTACATTTAGTATGAAATAATAACTCCTGTCAACACTCGCCCATACAAAAAAAAACACAGATACAGATTAAAAAATGGCGGAAATTTTGTTGAACAAATCATATGACATTTCTACTCTATAGGGTATGTTCTCCATGACTTAGGACAATGGGTAACGCTGTTTAGCGTTTACGCAGCGCTCGCGTCACGGTGTCTGCGCAAGGTATGCACTAGACCTGCTAGGATTGCCTAAATTGAAGAAACGCTCGTGTAAAAAGTCTTACGTCATTTTATAAAGTTATCACAAACCAACTATACTTTAAGCAAAACAATATTTCGTTAAAAATGCGTTTCATTTCTTAATCATTTCAGACAGCCTATCTGCTGAGAAAATGTAATTTTTCAGCCTTTATAAGTCCATAGCTAAACATAGGCACCCCTACCCATAGAGCGTCACATCCCTGTGACGCTCTATAAAGGGGGGGGGGGGGGGGTATGATTAGTAAATGGTTTCTTTCAATTTATTAGGTTTATACGTCTGAACGAACGAAAATATTCGTAGTAAGCCTACTGGACTTAATTATTCGTTATATCGCATGCTATCGATAAATTTATCGACCAATCCAAACGCGACTTTCCTAACAGTTGTCAGATGAATCATTTACATGATTCTACGTTTGATGCCAAATTTCCAAACGTACTTAATATCGAAAGTATAGAAATCTAGTTTATTCTGTCAAGCTCAAACCACCCACACACTCAATAAAATTTCACCGTCTCGTTTCCGTAGCCTGACGGATTAAGGCTGGCTTTACACTCTTGTTTTATCCCCATCAAAAGTTTTGGTGCACAAAATCAAAGAAAAGGATTGCGATACAAATACCGTCCTATATTATAAGGTAACTTCGTTTCGGGGAGTGATCTATTAGTTATATGCAACAACTTTCTCTATTGGATCAACATTGAAACCCCAAACAGTCATTTTTGCGATTTCATGTTTCATATTGCAGTCTACTGCTGAACGTTAGCCTCCCCCAAAGCAGGCATTGTATATCGGTATAAATATCTGTCTAATACCAGTAAACATATGGTTACTGAAATTTTATACTGGACGAGTCGATGAGCCAGTATAACACGGACACACACGGACACACACGGGACACGGGCGTTGGACATCAATACACTTTTCTAAGAATAATATCAGTAATTAACCTAACTTTAGACATTATTTTTAGGTTTTCTAATTAAAAAACTAAAGTGTAATCAATTGCAAATCATGAACTATTTACCAAGTATAAATATTACTTTAATATAATACAGTGCTATCAAACAAAAAAGGCAGATTAACCGAGTAGTGGTATTTGGCCGTATATATCCGAGAATTGGCGAAATGGGCACGAAAATATTTGTCGGATTAATCCGACTTTGAGGGTTAAAGGGTTAAGGTCGTCGTAAAGTTTATATATAACCAGTAGAACCCATCCTCCAAGTACAAACAACATAGGATTTTATATATGACTAGCTTTTGCCCGCTATTTCGTCTGCGTTCACCATACCCGGATAAAATGTATCCTTTGTGTTAATCCAGGCCATGGTCTGTCCGTATGCTAAATTTCATCAAAATCTGTTCAGTATTTTTTGTAAAAGAGTAACAAACATCCGTAGACACAAACATTCGCGATTATAATATTAGTAAGGATAAGGATTGCAGTTAAGACAATAAGGCCCCAGCCCTCATAGAAAGTATACTAATCAATCCCTATGTAAATAACTATAATTTCTAAGTATAGGTGTGTTTAGCTTTTAGCTTCATACTTCCGCGCCTCGGGCTCTCCGGCCGGCTCGGGCCGGCGGCCAAGGAGGTCCCGCTTACAGCATTTGTCGTTCTGAAATAAATTCAATTCACAAAGTTTTAGGCATCGTTTACACCAAACGTATTGTCCGCCGCCGATTGTGAGTATGCTCACTGACAGCCCCAGTGACGATGCAATACGTAACAGCGTATAGACGGTTCGGTGTGAACGAGAAGTTTAATATATACGGAAAAGCTATACACTGCGTAACGCGCGCTCACAGTCAGCGGCCGACAATACGTTTGGTCTGAACAATGCCTTACAGTTAATGCTTGTTACAGTGTTGGTATAGTACTTATAGTCCTTTCAAGATAAGGAGGGTTTTGTGACACTTCGGATTTTCCGTTTCACCCATACTACTTACGATAATATTTTCATAAAAAAAAATTTTATTTAAATATTATATTATTGCAGAAACACAATAATCTTTGCCTCTGAAAATCTAAGCAACATTTGCAAACCAATAATAAAGCTTATTTATTTTATAAAATAGATTAATATGATTTCCTACAAATACATAATGCGTAAAACTTTAAGGGATTGACAGTATTTAACACACACTGGTTGTAGACTTGTCTTTAGGCACTGAGGTATTTTGGACGAGGAAGACGTTGTAACTCGTTACACTGAGAGAACACTTACACTGATGGACTCGTCGCTCGACTCGTCGGTGTCACTGGTAGAGTCCGTGTCGTAGTGGCCCAGTCCCGGTAGCACCCCGATGCACCTCAGCGTGCTCGCGGGTTCCGTGTCTTTGCTGCCATTCTCCTTTGCCTCACTTTAAAATGAGATTTTGCTTACAAATAAATTTTATCATTTTCATTATTATTGAATGGACATTGGTTATGTAAAAAAAGTAAAGTAAGCCTATTTACGTCCCACTGGAGGGCACAGGCCTCATCTCAACTATGAGGTGGTGGAGTGACTTTAAAAACCTTAAATACTGTCGAACTAGTATCAAGCGATATTAGCCGGGACCAACTTTTAACGTGCCTCCCGTAGAACGGAGATGCTTGTGATAAATGTCGCTAAATATCGTCGGAATGGTCACCCTTCCACTCACAACCACGATGTAAGTTGCTTAACTTTAGTAATCACTACCAAATCACTGCCGGCACTGAGCTACAAGCATCTAGTCACTGGGCTTACAACACCCCTCCGCCGTACCGCACTGGGCCCGCGTGGAGCATGGCCCAAACCACCCACCTCATAGTGGAGGTGAGACCTGTGCCCAGCAGTGAGACGTATTTAGGCATACTTTACATGGTTACATAAATATAATAAACATATTTAAGTATGTTTATCCGTTGGCTAGTCGCCATAATACGAGCTTTGTTTAGTTTGAGGCTAGACAATGGGCTGGTTTCCTGGCTAAAAAAATGATTATTCTATTTAGTCCGTCAGTTAGATTATCAAAAAATATTGGAGCCATATTTTGTCTTTTGTCAATCAAACAAAAAATAGCGAAGATAAAGCGCATCAAAGTTAGCACGTGACGTCACGTCTTGCTAAAAAGTGTCGCAAGGCGTGACGTTACGCGGAACTTTAACGGGCTATATCTTCATCATTTTTTGTTTGATTCAGAAGAGAAAAAATACGTGTCCAATATTTTCTGTTAATCCAACTGACGGACTGATTAGATTTTTTTAGGAAACTAGCCCATTGGATGATTGTAGAAATTATTTATTTATTGCAAAAAGTACTTAAAAGAGTAATGCAGTATGCAATGGTTACAATAAGCGAAATCTATACCTGTTGACAAATCCGTTAGTTTTAGCCGGCGTAGCACCTTTCTCCGGTTTCTCATCTTCCATCTCACTTGCTTTCCTCTTTCGTACTACCACCTAGAAAGAGAAGAAGTATTAGTAAACACTTATTTAGCCTCTTCATGTGCTCTTAGATGAGAGAGGGAGTGACGTAACAAAGGAATTAGCAATGAATTGATATATTTTATGAGTTTAAAATAAAGCGGTAAACTGCGTAACGCCCGCTTACAGTCATATGCATACGTTTGATGTGAACGCAGCCTTAGGGAGAGAAAGGGATACGTGAACCTAAATTAATATTTAACTAGTTGCGGGACACAACACTTGACACAACAAAAGTTTTATTATTATTACTTCGGGTGTTGTGTGAAAGTTTTATGAGAGTGTCCGCAGAGACAAGGATGATCAGACCTGTCTCTTTAAACTTTTTTATATTTTGCATTCACAATAATGGTAGTTTATTATATCAAGGATATTTTCACTTGAAAAAAAATTTTTTCAACTGCCTCTGGTGGGATTCGAACCCACAGCCTTTCGTTATCCGAGCGCCTGCTCTTATCAACTGAGCTACAGAAGATATGTCCGTCATAAATCAAAATAGTAAAGTTACTGTTTATACTTGTTTTGGATTTTTTTAAATCTAGAGACCAAGTATTATAAGGGAAACTTTTTAACAATTAAAATAAAAATGTGCCGCGTGGGGACGGCCGTAAAGAATACACCGCCAACAGGAGGTGTGTCGTAAGAGTCGACTAATTCCTGTAGTACGAGACGGGCAGCAGCGTCTTCGTGCGAAATCTTATAAAAAAAACTGCGCTCGCCAACCCGCCTGCCAAGCGTGGCGAGTATTGGCAATCGCCCCTGATGATAAGTCATTAGGGGAGGCCTCTGTTCAGCAGTGGACATATTGTGGCTGTAACGATGATGATGATGATGAAAATAACAATCAACACTGATTAATTTGTTCATAGCAAAAATATTGAACAACTAAACTTTAACCGCGTTTTTTCCAAAACGTCATTTGTCAAGTTACTGTGTTTTCATCACCGATTGACCGTATATAGATGAAGAAGACTGTGTTTTCATTTATGACGGCAATGTTGGCGAATTTCTTCAAGTGTTTATAGCTGTTAGTCAGCTAGCGTTGTTTCATTAATGTCTTAGATTATTCCGGTAATGTGTTAAAAATTCGTATAGACATGACGAATGGGCTTGAGGAACGAAGCTTTAGGCGGCCAGCCACCCTACCATGATCACCATTAGCTCTCGTCTCTTTATCACTTGTCTCTCGTCTCTTTTTAAAAAATATGATAGAAATACGACGCCATGTTGAATTTTTAACGAAACAGCGCTCATAACATGTGACGTCACCGGCACGGCGATTTAACATGGCGGCTATATCTATAATATTTTTACAGTTAGTGTCGATAAATCGCTATATCATATCGTGTTTTGGTGGTCATGCTAGGGGGGCAGAGGCAGTTAAAAATGTTTTCCATATAAAAATACTATCCGAGACCTATCTCTGGTCTGATCAGAGCCAGGGGCGTATTTTGAAATTTGGCGCCAATAAGTTTCGCCGTCCTAGAAGTCTTACCTACTATACGACGCGCTCCGAAGGTATCGACGAAACTTAACTTACAAGCGACGTGTTTTCGACCAAATGACTTACTAGTTCTCGTTTTTTATGTTAATTTTAAATTAAGATTGTCAAGAAAAAATAAAAAGGTGAGAAGTAAAAGTTGGTTGAATTGCGCTAAAACCAAAACAAAATGCGATCCCGCTCCTGTGGGATTGGCGCCCCGGGCCATGGCCCAGATAGCCCTAGGGTGAATACGCCCCTGGAGACCTAGGGTCACTCACCCCGAGCAGTTTGTTCTTGGTCGGCGCGGCGGCGGCGCGCGCGGGCGCGAGCTGGGCGCGCAGCCGCGACAGCTCCTCGCTCTCCGCCAGCGTCGACACGCGCTCCCTGCCGGGAATTCTTAAGATTATTGACACAGACACGCAATCCGCGCGCAAAATTTGAAGCAACTGAATTGGAGCCACAGCTCCGTAGTGTTTGATGTCAATCCATCAATGGAGCTATTGCAATGGATAAAGTGGCCAGAAGGCAAGATATTTTAGCTTGGCGTTATGAAAGAAAGGAAGCGCTTCGACCGAGCGACAACATCCGCGCCACACTGAACAACACTGAAGGTTTCAATTATCGTCATTAGATGTCCACTACTGGACGTAGGCCCACCCCCATAACCACAGCGCGCGGCTCTGGGCCGTTTGCATTAGGAGCTTCTTCTTTCAAAATTATTATTCATTTTCATACACAAACATTGCAACTGTCCCTTAACTCAATCAACTCTACGACATTCATAAACACACATACATACAATCTATCATTAGTTTACTAATACTTAATTATTGAACTAATTATTTAATCAGCCTTTAATTTAATCCTTTTCAAACATATTTTTTTCAATATACCTTTAATTTAATCAGACTTCAAGAGGTTAATTTAATAAATCATTTAAAATATTGTATTTTTTTATTCAATGTAATGACGTCGAGACAGGCCTAGCCTAGTGTAGGGATCACTGATCTTTCCATACCTGAATTCTTGCATCTCCTTCTGCTCCTCCAGAGATATCTGCTGCGCTGCTTTGGCCTTGGTCTCCTCTACCAGGTCCAGGAAGCCGACCTCGTCGTCATCTAGCCCTCGGATCATGTTCTCTGTAGGAAATCATAGTTTATTTTATTTATTTATTTAAAGTTTATTGCACAGACATTTAATAAAAAAGTTGTACAAATAGCAGACTTAATGCCAAAAGCATTCTCTACCAGTCAACCATGGGGCCATACAGAGATGGTATAGGTGGTGCGACAAAAAAAACAAATTGTGTTAAATTAAATCATACAAAACTAATACAAACTAGATGAATAAGTTGTACATACTAGATACATACAAAGATAGCTATATATGGTATATACATACATAAAATACATACTTATAGATAATATAATTATACACACATCTTATGCCAGCAAGAATCATGTAAAAGAGAAAAGAGTTAATCCAAAAAGCGCTTGCGCAGAAGCGGCCCGCATCCAGTGTCTCCCTGCGACCTTTATGGTCGTCTGTCCACCTTGTGAGTAGACGTCCTACGCTGCGCTTGCCCATACGCGGCCTCTATTCTAGAATTTTTCTGCCCCATCGGCCGTCAGTTCTGCGTGTCATGTGCCCCGTCCACTGCCACTTCAGCTTGTTAATCTGTTGGGCTATGTCCATGTTTTTTTTTTAATGGATATTCTCATTTCTGATTCGATCTTGTAAGGAAACACCGAGCATAGCACTTTCCATAGCACGCTGTGTGACCTTAAGCTTTAACTATCTATTTCTTCTAATACAGACTACTACTATAGGTTAAGACCTAACACTATGCACTAAATGGGTATTATGCAACACATACCTTATTAAGACCTATTTAGTTATGATGTACTGAACTGTGTACTATCGTACAAAAAGTGACTCCAATCATCTAAATCAAGAGGTATCATTGATACTAGCCGAGCCCTAGGTTTTGCTTGCGTGGTATATGGCAAGACACCCCCTATTTTACTCCCTTAGGAGGTGGATTGAAAAATAGTAGCCTATGTCCTTTCCTTTTCCTAGGCCTTATTCGTACTTAGAATTTATAGTAGGTACTAAATTTTAGTTCAGTTTTCGCGATTAAAAGTAGCCTGTTGACCTATAATAATCAGAGATCGGAGTAGGGAGATTGATTTGGGGTCAATGATCTCAAACATTGATGTTAATATGGACATGCCTCCGGGATTCCGGCATTTCTTGGTATCAGTTTTTGAAAAAAAGGCATATCCATATTATGCTAGCACTATCAAAGTACATCAAATCAATCTACCTATTCCGATCACTAATAATAATATTTATGTATATTAACAGTAATGTAACAGCTATTAACATTTATAAAAATATGAAAAAGCATACTACATGACTAAAACAATTAGGTGACATGACTGTTATAAAGTTTTGGCTCCTACATCTTCTTGTTTCAATGATGTTTTGATAGTCACTTAGTCTAGGCAGTCCGAGTTAAAGAACAGTAAAGAAATACACTTATAAATACATTATAAGAGGGATAGAGAAATGGAACCGAAGTATTATTTTCTGGTGCCTAAGAAATAGGAACAGAACTCGAGGACATCAATTTAGACGTTAGGAAGATGAAATTAAGACAGTTGCAGGGAAAATATGGACAAGAGCAGCGGGAAACAGAACAAAATGGAAAGTACTGAGGGAGGCCTTTGTCAAAGTAGGGCAAACGGAACAAGAAACCTAAATTAAGAATTAAAACTATGTAACTTGTAACACTATCTGAAATAAAGGCTTTATTATTATATAAAGAAATACACTTACTCAGCTTGTGGGCCTCTTCATACTCGGCTTCTTTTTTCAGCCTTTGCTCCTCCAAACGTTGGAATAAGGGCCTTGTGTCATACTGTTCCTCTGGAGCCTCTGAAAATGAACTCATAGCTCTGATGTTTTGTTCCAGACTTATGTTATTAACATAAGTTGATCAAACAATTAAAAAGGATAATAAATGTATTGTTAATGGATTAATAACTCCAATAGAAAGGACTGCAAGTTTAAAAACACTAATGTAATAAATCAGTCATTCATTACTTGTCTTTGTGCAGTGTCCTTCGACCCGAAAACATAGATATAGAGACTATACTCCAAATGTAAGTCCTAGGATTTAGGAATTAGGATTTTTAATCTATTCAGGACTGTTAAAACCGTGTTTAAATGTAAATAACATGGGAAACAGGCATGCTAATTAGGATGGTATAGAGTTGATATAAATTCGATTTTTATACCTTTTGGCTGGTCTTCAGTCCTCACCTTCTCCCATTCCTCTTGACGACGACGTCTGGCTTCTAAAATTTCAGACTCTGAGATGAATCCCGAGCTCATTTTAAGGATTTTCTTCTTCAGAAAAATAAATATCAGCGTGAATTAATGAAAATCACCACTTTTTTGACAATGACGGATCGGATCACCGACACAAGACAACTTACTTTGACAGCGGACAGTTTTTTTTGTCATAGACAAAGTACTTAGTTTTTTTTCCATTTTTTTGATGGCAAGGAATTTTTATGTACTCCGGTAGTACGGTACGTAGTACAAAATTCCTTGGTAATCATTTTTTTTTTCTTCCTTTGTTAACGAGCTTGCTTGTTTTAGCCATAGAGTACATTTGTTTAAGTTTGAGAATCGGACGGCTGAACAAGGCCTACTGAAATGTCAGTGTGACATTTGATTCATATGACATTGACACTGACATAAATTTAAAAAATTGCTAGCGGGCGGCCGGCGCTCATCTGTAATTTTGCATTTAATATCATTTAAATGAACTTTCTCTGTATTAATTAACCGAAACAGTAGCCTAATTAAAATTAGAACATGTCTGAAGTGGTGAATAAGGACACAGCGCCGGACGAAACACAAAAAGATTATGTCGAAGATGGAAAGAACAAGTTGTTGGTCAAATGTAAATTCTGTGGATCCAAAATATTAGAAAAGAAAACCGCCAATTATGTCGCTTTAGAGGTAGGTATCTATATTATTTTAATAAAATAATATTTAGTAAATTACAATGATTTGTCCTGAATATTAATGCTTTTTTACATTAAATTATCAGGCAGGCAGCTAAGACATCTGCTAGCTAGCTGCTTTGCCGTCGGAGTATTCTTCAAACGAAGGGTGGAAAACCTCTAGGTTAAAGAATAGTCTCAGACCCTTTGGCTTAGGTGCCAATTTTGTTAATTACAGTTTAATTTTTAAAAAAAAAGATAAACAAAATTGCCTATTTTATGTGAAATTAAAACGAAAAAGATTCACAATCCTATAATCGCAAATTAACATAAATGGATTTCTTATACTCTTAGCAAATTTAACTTTTCAAATCTCTATTAATTGCCTGTTTACATATTGAATGAATGAAATAATTTATTGTTCTTCTTGCAGAAAGAACTCCCTCTAATGCAGCAAGATGCGAACAGAAAAGAAGGTGAAGTCCAAAAAGAAATGATAAATGAATACTACCATGTTGAAAATATGTACATCTTTGAGAACATTGGTTTCACGCACCCCGTTGACAATTACAAGTATTTGATCTGTGCGGACTGTGATGCAGGCCCAGTGGGGTACTACGAGTTAGATAGCAAACATAGCTACGTAGCCTTATCAAGAATCGTTCAGTCATAATGTTAGTTTATCAGCTGTTTTATCATTTCCTTAATTGAACGCTACTGTCATTTTAACAAACTACTTTTATCACATTGAATTAACAGGAAAGTTCTGATTAGAGTTAATTTTGCTTGATAAAATTATTTAGTTACATTCAGTTTGGTATTTGATATCGTTAATTTATTTGTGATATTACCATAATATTGTGACTAAAGAATGTACATTTTAAGTGAAAATGAAGTAAATGGAATAATGAAAGGGTACTACTTTGGTGAAATGAGATTTTGTGGCATCAAAATATTATAACTTTAGGTGGAAAGTTCTGTACTGTTATTGATATAACATTAATTACAAAAATTTTAATAATCTACAGTCAACAGAACACGCACATGCCTAACATAAGCCGGTTGTTAATTTGTATTTAGTGTCTTCATAATGCGACATAGATAAGATAGAGTGACGACCATCTGACCTAGTGGTGTGCAAACAGGATCACAGAATTGTTTCGATTGATATAAGCGAAGCAATTATTTTTTTAAATTGCAGTAGGCACTCAGAACAGCTTGCATGGGGCGAATGTTTGTGTGATAAGCACAAGCATTTGTAACATGAGTTATGGATATAAGTATTAAGGTATGTTCATACATTATCTAGTCACCATTGTACAAGCTTTGCTTAGTTTGGGGCAAGATAATAGGCTAGTTTCCTGAGTCAAAAAAGATTAATCTATTTAGTCCGTCTGTTAGATTACCAAAAAATGTTGGACCCATATTTTGTCTTTTGTCAATTAAACAAAAAATGACAGAGATAAAGCCCATTAAAGTGAGCACGTGACGTCACGCCTTGCTAAAAAGTGTCGCAAGGCGTGACGTTACGCGGAACTTTAACAGGCTATATCTTCATCATTTTTTGTTTGATTGAGAAAAGAAAAAACACGTGTCATATATTTTCTGTTAATCCATTTGACAGACTAAAAAAATTTTTTTAGGAAACTAGCCCATTGGTGTGTTCGTTGAAATAATTTACTATATTTAGATACCTGGAATATACACTACATGACATAACGTAAAAGTAAAAAAAGTTACTACAGTTTATGTTAGAAATTGATATGCTGTTGCCTGTACTTTGCATACTATAAGATATTGTTAATAGATCAAATTTCTAGACAAAATTTAAATACAATTATTAGTAGTCTTTTATCAGAAATGATGTATGTCGGCATCAAAAATATGTATACACTTAGACAAAGTTGACATTTAATACAAGGTTAAATCGTTGGTGGAACGCCAAAAGTGTCTACATATTTATGACCCTGTCCATTAGACTTTTATTCATAAATAGACACTTAAAACTGAATTCTATAGATAAACAAGTTACATAATAGCAAATATCCATAGAAGTATGTAATAATATGTATAAACTTTAACAAATTGTATTTAAAAATATTATATTCGATTTTAAAATATACAGAGTGTAACGAAAAGGTGAAATAAAACTTTAAGGGGTTATTCTACGGCTAAATTACATCAACTTTTTCTATGGGACCAACATCGAATTCGCAAAAAATAAAACACTTTCCCATACTAAAACGCGACCAGCTGGCATCAGTTTGTATGGAAACGTCAATTTTTTTTTGAGATTTCGATGTTGGTCCCATAAAAAGTTGATGTAATTTAGCCGTAGAATAACCCCTTAAAGTTTTATTTCACCTTTTCGTTACACCCTGTATATTACATAAGATGAAATCCTTAAAAATTGCATTCCTTAAAGTTTTGTGTGTGACAAAAAAACGTTTTAACAATGTCAAACATAAATTTTAATATGCGTAAAATCTATTTATTTTACAAGCCTAAAGCATAGTTCTCTTCTTTTTTGATAGAAAGAAATGTTTAAGTATCAAGAAATATGTTTGCCAACCTTGCTTATAATTCGACAATTCCACAGCATGATTTGGTTTTTTATTTTGTATTAAAATTCTGGCAATAATGTTTTTTTTTTTAAATAATAACTTAACAGGTACTGCTTCAAACATAAGTACATAAATGAGCTTAAAGACTTGGTGTTATGCAAATCTATAATTTACAATTTGTAATTTACAAGAGACTATACTGTATTATAGCTTTATTCTTATCACCAGTTTTTTATTAACCCTTAATCAAACGTAGCCTATTGTTCATTGGTTAACTACATGTGATTAAGGTTCAAAGTACTGTGGCAATTATTTTCCCATTGCCTGATATAGTACTATTAGGTATTCTGTGCTGATACATGGGACCCGCTCTGGTTTCGCACCACTGAAACTGTACTAAATATCATCAGCCTTACGAAGTCGATTTCTGGCTGGACAAAAGCCTCCAAAGTCAAAGTCAAAAATAATTCATTCAATTTAGGACAAAATTGCCACTTATGAACGTCAATAATAACATTATAGGCCCTTAGGGGGCCAGAACATGTCTCCTTATTTTTTTGGCCCTACTAGCGCTTCGAGACAAGACACAGACAATCTGGCAAGTGCTGATAAGAAACGCCGGAAAAAACTCAGTCACCACTAGCTGCCAATACCCCTTGGACATTAGTGTAGTTTTGACATGGGACTTAAATTTATTAATAGGAAGTTCGATAACATGTAAGGTATATTATTGAAAAATTTAATACCATTTCCCAAGAATGAAATACTTGTTTAGGCCAATCTAAAGTTTGGGACTACAAGTTCGTTTTTGTTTCTTGTGTTATATGAATGACTATCACTTTTTTTTATAAAAAGATCAAAATTTTTGCGTACGTACATGATATTATCAAATATGTATTGAGAGGCCACAGTGAGTATGTTAATTTCTATAAAGATATCTCTCAGGGATTCGCGCGGACTAAGTTTGTATATAGCACGAATGGCTCTTTTCTGTAAAATAAAGATGGTATCGATGTCCGCAGCAGAACCCCACAAGAGAAGACCATAATACCATGAAATACACTAGCCTTGCCGTTACAACGTCAGTTAGATGTCTAATTTTTCTAACCGCAAAGGCAGCTGAAGCAAGTCTCCCAGCCAGAGTGTCAATATGGTTTGCAACCATTGCAACTTCGAATCCATGTAATGCCCAAAAAAACAGTGGAGTTTGATAGATCAAGTTTTTTACTATTTAGTAAAATTTCTGTGTTAGTTTGTTTCACGTTAGGCATACTAAATTTAATACATTTGTTTTTTTTGTATTAGAAGTACCTAAGTTGTTACTTGTGAACCAATTTAATACCATACAGAGAGCTCCGTTTACATAGTCAAATATTTCTTCGCCTCTTTTTAATTTGAAGATTAAAGAAGTATCATCAGCAAACAGAACTATCAAGGAGTCTTTAGAATAGAAAGGGAGATCGTTAATATAAATCAAAAATAGCAACGGTCCCAATATTGAGCCCTGGGGCACTCCCTCAGAGAACGGTCGTCAGACCACTGGGAGGCCCGCCCACGCTGCATCTTAAGACAGTAACGTATCGTTGTCGTTAATTAAATGAATTCAGCGAAAACCCTATCAAAATCCAATTAGTACTATGGTAGTTTCGGAGATTATCCTGTATCACAAAATACTAAAGGTATTAATGTAGGACAACACACATTGCTCTTATAATAGGGGAAGTAGCTAAAGCACTTCAGTAGAAATCAGAAACAACGACGGTATTATACACCCAGACTAGAGATAAGTATTACAGAAAAGTTTATTTTTTACATCCCGACCGGGAATCGAACCCGGGACCTCAGAGATGGCGACGCCCAGTCTGGCTTGCTCACCTCTCAGCTACGACAAGTTATTGACATAAAGATACTTATCATCACTAAGCCATAGGACGTCCACTGCTGAACAGATGTACATCAAATTAGTATAATATTCTAAGCAGTAAGTACCTGAATAAATACATAAATAAAAATGTGGTTGTAGATAATAAATAATAAGTGAGGTGTCTGTTACAATGTGGTTAAGTTTACCAAGAATCGACCTTCATGTGCCAAGGTGCCAACGTACCTGCCATTGACTTATACAGGGTTATTAGGGATTGTAAAACATTAACAATCTTCTAGGGGCTGATTCTGGTGCTCAAATACAAGAACTTTTTCTATAGGACCAACATTGATCGAAGAAAAAAAATACTTCCATATTCTAAGCCGCCACCTGCTGACATCAGTTTGTATGGGGAGCAGTGAACATTTTTTTTAGAGGAGTTTGTTGATGTCTGACAAATAACCCTGTATGTATAGTACCTGCATTCATTTTATTAGGTTAGTTTCTTGTAAAGATTATGCATGTTAGAGCTTAACTCGGTACCTCTTACTTAGACTAAAGGTAGATGGTTTATTTCCTAAATGAATAAATTTGTTTAAACTGTTTAAGAAACAAATTTTAATTAATACGTTGGCTTATTTTATAATATCACGAATTATAATTGTGGTGAACTGGTAATTCTGATAGTTCTTTTATCTTTTATTTCAATGTACCAAAATAATTCTACTCATGTATGATGTAGATGTAATGATTTGTCATTGTTAATTATATTACGATACATTCAACAAACTAACTATCGGTTTCCGTGGTGTAGCGGTTATCACATCTGCCTAACACGCAGAAGGCCCCCGGTTCGATCCCGGGCGGAAACATAGCTTTTTGTGTTTATATTTTGCATTTTTTAAAATAGTAATATAAAAACAGTACTTTCTAGATAAATAAGATATATTTTGTTAAACAACTACTTAGTTGGTATTAATATTTTTTTTTACATGTTTTTACCAGTTTTTACTTAATTACATAGTCTAAACTAAAATGTGTAAACGAATCAGTGATGTTGCACAGTTGTACACTGTGTGACAAATCAAAGTAAATATATATATTTATAGTATTTTTATAAAATTAATACTTGAATTCATCCAAGATATTTATTAATTGAGCTAAAAACATTTGTGTATTGACATAATAAATCATAGCAATACATTATTGTTGTTGATTGATATTAGTTTTTATCAGGCGTTATTGGGTTTATGAATAACAGTTTTTAGTAGCAATAGAAATATAGAATGGTAAGGTTTGTATTTATACCGGAGGACTTCTAAACAATTTAAGGGTTCTGATGAAAATTATTGATTAAATTGGATGTTAAAGAGTAGGAGCTGTTACCTAGGTCGGCGCATTCGTTCGTTTTCACTATTGAAATACTTAGTAAGAAATTAATTTACCTTTAAAATATTTTTATATTATGATGCCGACATACATAAATATACTTTTGTGTTTCGGCAGTCGGTAAAACATTTTATTGAAAAAAATATTACGAAATTCAATTATTTAACTTTAATACCTCCTCATAGTTATTATAACACATACATAACTAACGATTGTACCTACTTAAATAGGTAGGTAGGTACAGATAAGGCCACGAAATGAGCGAGATTTGAAGAAATACTTACAGGGCGTACAACAGAATATAACACTCTCTAAAAACACGTACACGCAACATTATTCTAGGGTTGTAAATCGAAATCATGAAAATAATTATATACTCCTTAACACATTCACAGTCACAGCGTTAAGTTATCATCGAAGTAGTGCGTTGTTTGTTGTATAGTATGGATCAATTTTTTTTTTTACGGATTGATGTTGCTTATAATGTAAAAGTACGTTACTACGTGGTTTTAAAGGGAATCTCACTTTTTAGTACACCCTGTATAATGTTATTAATCAAAATTAGCGATTCGCCGCGTATTCACACAGGTAGGTAACTTTGAATTTACTAATTTATAAGTTGACTGACTTTCCAATAGTTCACCGGATTCACTACACAACCAAAACAGCTGGACCTAGAAACTTGAAGTTTCCTGAAGATGTTTCTTGAATACCGTAAGTGAGAGTTTAATAGATTTATGCTGCTAGTCTTCACAATCCACACTCGCACAATAGAAGGATGTTTTTATTTATTATTTATTTGTAAGAAAACCAACAGCGATAACATAAATATTAAACTAAAGTCTATTAACATACAATAAGGCCAATAACAAGCTTTCCTTAAGTTACAAAACCATATGTTGTCGGTAGATTATAAGTGAACATGATTTATTATTTAGGTACAGTAGAAGTTAAAGGTAAACGTCAGGCAAATCAAAAATGATTAGGATTCAGACAAATTGCTTACTATGAAGATATAA
The DNA here is from genome assembly GCA_963576865.1 of Anania hortulata. Classification (NCBI taxonomy): domain Eukaryota; kingdom Metazoa; phylum Arthropoda; class Insecta; order Lepidoptera; family Crambidae; genus Anania; species Anania hortulata. The sequence goes on from OY756410.1 coordinate 3,306,103, forward strand.
ATATATCCAAGATACAATAATACAATTAAATATCACTCAACTAACAATACACATGTGAAAGTTGGATTTGGTTGAGGTTTGATGTGACGATGGATGTATCATGAGATATATATACATCCATTGTAAGAATGGACGGTAATAACGGATTCTGTATAAAATTTCTTAAATTAACATTTTACATTTTATTTTACACTTAACTTTTTTATATTTTACATTTTACTAACAATATTGCATTCAAGTAATACGTTCCTTAAGAATATCGCATATATTGCAATTTGGAATAGAAAAACGAGTTTATTACCGTTTAACCATTTATTTGCGACTAAAATAATTACTAATAGGTGGCGGGCGCAGCGTATCCGCCGACACTTAGGTACGGATATACGTCATTTATGTATGGGCATAACATAAGAACGCATACGCTCAAATTACGAGAAATATTCAGGTGACTGGTCTTCAACCGAGCTACAACTAAGTTATCAGGTTAAATTATTTCAATTAATTCGCAAACTCTAACGCTGTTTTCATGGCTCCTACAGTGAAAGCTTTCACTATCGTCAGTTTTGCTGGCCGATCCTACGCTCCCACGATGCTCCGAGTCAATGAACACACGGGAAACTTGAATTTATTAAATTTCATACTTTCTTGATGCATTTTTGTGAGATTCTTATTCTTTTTCTGTCGTGTCAATGGCATTTCACTGGACTTACACCAAAGCTTGGCATTAATACAGCATTTTATCACTGATAAGGTCATCATGATTTGTAATGTAACACGACTTAGACAGGAATTCATGCAACACACATCAAAATTTTACACCCAATTGGAGTAATTGCGCGGCGATTCGCATTGAGAGCAAGAGCCGTTTCTAAGACCTATAGGGCGATTGTTAGTAAACAAACTTAAATAAGAGAAGGACATTAATTTAAGGTCTTTTCTTATCATAATCAGCCCACATCAGTCCACTGCTGGACATAGGCCTCTCCCAATGCACGCCACTGAGCCCGATTCTCGGCTGTTCTCTTCCATGCACTCCTTGCCAGTACCTATATCTTCGTTCGCTATAGTAGTTTAACCTTGCATTAACTTTACACCAAGGTAAGTCTATGGATTTTACAAATTATTTTTTGTCTTATTAACATGTCCGATAAAGGTGACATCTTACTATACAATACCAATACTAATATACTAATCACTTAGTTATAATATTTTATTTTATAACCAAGTAATTAGGTTTATTACTCAATCACACCGGAACGGCTGAACGGATCTGGATGAAATTTGGCACAGAGATTATAGTCTCGAATAGCTCATAGGATAGGTTACTTTTTATCCCAGAAAAATATACAGTTTCCGTGGGACAGATTGATTTTGTTTTTCATAGAGCGAAAGGATCGATAGATTTTTTGCATATTGGTAGTTTAAAATAGTATAAAGCCGTATTCCACGGGGGTACAGCAAGTAGATAATTAAATAGGCTATGATATTTTAGTCATGGTTTGATAATTGTCAATATTTTTATTAATATGGCCGTTTATGGGTCTTACATCCAAATCTCAAAAAAGGTCAATTATCCTATTAATAAAACCCATAATAACTGATGATCGGCTATTGTAGTCAATGGTTTATTCGATCAACCTACTTTCCTTCAAAATGTCAAGCATCCTCAACCAACTTTACCTTAAATTTATGCGAGTTCACTATCAACTTTGACGATTGACGATTTTAGGGATCCGTACCTTAAAAGGAGACAAGGGCGTCGCCAGCCGATGGCCCAGAGGGGGGCAAGTGGTTTAAAATTAGGAGAGAGGAAAGTATAAATAGTAGGTAGTCTTGGGCCCATGAAGCTTCACACTTTTAGTGCTCATTAATACTCATTTATTCAGTATATAGGCCCTCTTCCGGGCACTCATACACGTCCTAATATATAGCTTTACCCTACCACCGCTTCGGGACGACATATCGGCTGGTGATGAGAAGAATCGGCGCAACAAACTCCGTTACCTTTGTCAGCCTTTTTTACAGGAAATACAGTTACAAGACATGAAGTAAGTGCGAGCTAAGTAGGTTAAGTCCATGCAATCTTGTCGTTCAATTAATCGTCTACCTTATAATACCCTTTTTTCATAAGGTTTTTTTTAATGTGGCTTTTTAACTCATGTACAGTTCTACAAGAGTCTGTGGAACTTTATTAAACAATTTAATACCTCTACCTCTACGTAAATTGTAATAAGAAAGGTTCAAAGTCCAACGTGGAAAGTTCAACGGGCTTTTGTTTTTTTTAAATGTGGGAGCAGGGAGGGGCACATGCCCCTTCTGCCCCTCCCTGCCCCCTCTTGGCGATGCCCTTGAGGAGAAATGAAACCCGTAAAGGAGCACTTCGTTGTACCACAGAATATATTATAATAGGATAAATGTTGTAAGTCTGTCTGACAAGACCCGTTTCATCAGGAACGCGTTAAGGTATCAAGTTAAAATTATTATCAAATACACAGGTTTGCAGACCTTCCTTGGAGCTGTGAAAAAATCGAACTTCTAGGTCAACGCAATCCAAAGATGCGGTCGATTATGCCGCATATTTTTGACACCCGCTAAGAGAATCAAAACTTAAAAGGGCTCTTCTCGTTGACCTAGAGTCCTAGAATCACGTTTGGCAAGAAGCAATGTCATATAGCACAAGTAAAGATATTTTATTTTTGTGTTATTAGAATTTTAATTGTTATAATCGAATAAATATTGAATTTGAGTAAAGATAAAAGTCCAAGAACCGTGAATTTAGTTACACTTTTTTTTAAACTGAAAAAGCGATAAAAATCTTTGAAACTGCTATCTTACGAACTAACTTTACATACTTTACAGTAACAGCCCACAGCTTGTCTACCATAAAACGTCTAATTTATTGATCTCTACAAGTCGGACTTAAAGTTAAAAATCGGATTCTTATCCTTTAACTTTTTAGGTCGGTTAACCTGCCGTTGAAACTACATATCTCAAAGTTTGTACCGAGCCCCCGATGCGAGAGCCCGACTCGCATTTAGCCGGTTTTTTAAATAGGTTGTTGGGTCGTAGACTGTACAATATATCCTTTATACTTTTTCATTCAAGTATTTAACCTGCGATGGGATGAAGAATAAGCGCATAAAAATAATCCTGAGACACATATAGCCATTAGGAATTGCTGGATTTGAACCCATGACCTTTTACTATCCGGGTAACTGCTCTTACTGAATGAGCTACGGTGGACATAGTCAGGTTGGCGAATTTCTCCAAGTGTTTATAGCTGTAGTAAGCCAGCTTTATTTCATCAGGTATGCAATAAATAAAAAAAGTAATCGGATGGTAGCGAACCTTCTGTATCCAACTCCGTTTACTCTTACTATTGTTGACTGGTTATTCTGTGCCCAAAGATCACACCTCTAAAACATTAAAGCTGCAATCCACCAACATTTACTTTTTTATGTGAATATTAAATCTAAACAACAATTCATAAAAAGAAACGACCTGACCGATATCTCAATATCTACAGTTTTACAAACATTAAAACATACACGCTACATAACAGATAGCACAAATATTATGTAAATAATCACTACGAAGGCGATGCCTTACATAACATTGGCATAAGTAAAAGATGGCTTCAAATAGAGCCTCGCTCTACTGTTTTTTACCTAATCGTAAGAATTGAGTCCGGTCAAGCATGAACTTCACTAAATAATGGGTTCCGTAAGGTGATCGGGAAATGGTACGAGACGAAACAAATACGTTTGCAAGGGTTAAGCGTAACACACACAGAGAGCGTGCGCGGGACGGCGACGGGTCACGACGGCAGTACGGCGGGTCTATTAACATAGGTTTAAATGGGCGCCCACAGACAGCGAGCGTGCGCGGAAAGGCAGCGGGTCGTGCGCGGTACGGGTCCCGCGCGGCCCTTCCGCCGTCACAGATAGGCAGCGGGCGGACGGGTGGTGCGCGGGTGCGGCGTTCGTTACATTCGTCGTGATACACGCATTCAGACCAAAGCGCTCACACAGAGCGTGCGCGGGTCGTGCGCGGAACGGGAGCCGCGCGTATACTACGACTGTTGTGTTATTTTACAAAACATTATCATTTTTCGCTATGGATTTAAATGAAAAAAGTAATTAAATATGTGAGGAAATAAAATGTTTGTACGAGCTAGATAATAATCTACTAAACTCAAGGTTGCTGTACTACGGTCAACCATCTATTTAGTGTCCACACTTGAGGTTGCTTAACCACGGTCACCCATCCATTTAATTTCAAAACTTGAGGTTGCTTAACCACGGTCACCCATCCATTTATTGACCAAACTTGACGTTGCTTATCCACGGTCACCCATCCATTTAGTGTTCAAATTTGATGTTACGTAACCCTCGGTCACCCATCCATTTTGGGACCAAACTTGAGGTTGCTTAACCACGGTCACCCATCCATTTTGGGACCAAACTTGAGATTGCTTAACCACGGTAACCCATCCATTTTGTGTCCAAACTTATGGTTGCTTAACTACGGTCACCCATCCATTTAGTATCCAAGCTTGAGATTGCTTAACTACGGTCACCCATCCATTTTGGGGCTATACCTGAGGCTGCTTAGCCACGGTCACCCATCCATTTAAAGGCCAAACTTGAGGTTGCTTAACCACGGTCACCCAACCATTTAGTGTTCAAATTTGAGGTTACGTAACCCTCGGTCACCCATCCATTTTGGGACCAAACTTGAGGTTGCTTAACCACGGTCACCCATCCATTTTGGGACCAAACTTGAGGTTGCTTAACCACGGTAACCCATCCATTTTGTGTCCAAACTTATGGTTGCTTAACTACGGTCACCCATCCATTTAGTGTCCAAGCTTGAGGTTGCTTAACTACGGTCACCCATCCATTTTGGGGCTATACCTGAGGCTGCTTAGCCACGGTCACCCATCCATTTAGTCCAAGGTTGAGGTTGCTTAACCACGGTCACCCATCCATTTAAAGGCCAAACTTGAGGTTGTTTAACCACGGTCACCCATCCATTTGGTGGCCAAACTTGAGGTTGCTTATCCAGGGTCACCCATCCATTTATTGACCAAACTTGAGGTTGCTTATTCACGGTCACCCATCCATTTAGTGTCCAAATTTGAGGTTGCTTAACAATCGTCACCCAAAATATCAATGTCATAAAAGTGGACCGTGGTTAAAGAACCTTAAGTATGGATAGGATGGGAGTGGATAACTAGGATGGGAGTGATGGGACCGTGGTTTTGACCTGACCATTGAATGGGTGACCGTGGCTAATCAACATTTAGTGACTAAATGTAAAAGTTATCGTGTTAAAGAAGCTTCATATTTTATATGCGTTATTGACCATAGCACAAACCCGAGCCGCGCCTTCGAATCGCTCCAAAACCGCCGCCGAACCGCTTCGCGCACGACCCGTTCTCTGTGTGAAGACGACGAACCGCGCAACTCACGTCGGAGAAACGACCCGTTCCGCTCACGCCTTCTGTGTGTGTTACGCTTTATGGATGGACAGCCCCGTCAATAGATAACGTAACTAGAAAAAATGAATTGTTTCTTGTTTCGTTGGTTGCTGAGGGGTTAAGGCAATCAACAGGATCAGTAATTAGAGAGGCATAGTGATTTACGGAATAAATAAATAAATAAATAATAAATATTGGACAACATCACATACATTGCTCTGATCCTGTGATAAGTAGCTTAAGCACTTGTGTTACAGAAATCAGAAACAACGACTGTACCACGAGGAATGGTGTGAAACCGAAAAGTTTTTTTAAAATGTGTGAACACATCAAATTAACTTTTTCATTAAGGGTAAGTAAGAATATAGCATTAGCTTCGATGACGAACGTCCGAAACGCGAACCACTACACCAGTATTGGTTCGTGCTCCGGAGTACAAAGCCAGCAAGGGGCACATGTTTGTGTGATGAGCAGTGATCGGAGTAGGTAGATTGATTTGGGGTCAATGATCTCAAACATTGTTAATATGGACATGCCTCCGGGATTCCGGCATTTCTTGGTATCAGTTCTTGAAAAAAAGGCATATCCATATTATGATAACACTACCAAAGTACATCAAATCAATCTACCTACTCCGATCACCGGTGATGAGCACTAGCATTTGTAGTGGAGACCACACTTTGGCAAACGTAGTGTAAGACGCCAGCTGAGGCAGTGGCTAGACGAAAAAATTGTGACATCGCGCTGTGAGGCGCTCTTAAGAGGCTTACGTCCAGCATTGGTCTGCAATAAACTGACATGATGATAAGAATAAGCAGCGCAATAAACTCAGTCATCTTTGGCAGCCTCCTAATGCAGGAAATGCAGTTTACAAGACATGTAGTGAGTGCGAGCTAGGCGGGTTCTAAAATGTAACTCTATGGGCCACTTACAGCAAATTGTATGGGTTATCTGTCAAAACAAGTGCCAGATAGGTTATCTGGAACTTATCAGCAAGTGGTGTAAGAGGCCCTAATTGCAATTAACTATCTATAAGTTATAATTAGTTAGCTTAACTGTACGCTTGCCGGTACTGCCTTTTGTGTTCAGGTGTCCTTCATTAGTTATAGTCTATACCCAAAGTAGAACGGCGGCCGATAGCTCGATGGAGCAGAAAGTTTCTAGAATGGAGGCCACGTACCGGCAAGCGCAGTGTAGGACGACCACCCGCAAGGTGGACAGATGACCTGGTAATGGATGCAGGCCGCTTTCAACCGGCAAATCTGGAAGTCACTGGAGGAGGCCTTTGTTCTGCAGTGGACGTCCTATGGCTGTAATGATGATGATGATTCGTTATTCGTTCGTCACCATAGTACAAGCTTTGCTTACAACCGGCCAATCTAGGGGAGGCCTTAGTTCAGCAGTGGACGTCCTACAGCTGAAAAAAGATGATGATGATGACTTGAATCTGGGTTAATGTTTAAGTAGCTGCAATTCACCAGTAAACTTACATAAAATGAAAATTACTATTGAACCTGCATAACCAGGGTTTAGATTTACATTTCCGCAATAGTATTTCCTATTAGACGTTTTCTTATCAGCGTGTGGAACCCTAAGATCCTTAAGTAGATGCAAACGGTCGCGTCTAATGCATAATTTGATAGTTCCAAATTATTGCTTTACGACGCAAATGTGCAGTTTGCAGGTAATGCGTTTACACAATCTGCTCACAGTGCAAAGATGAAAGGTCGTAAGCGACATTAGCTAACACAGAAATCAGAATTCAGAAATCTTTTTTATGTCTTCAATACTCTTTGTACGGGTTCTAACGGGGCCCTCACCAAGTCTACGCCTATCCAAGTCTATCTTTTATTTTATTTATATATCCTAACAATTAATAAAAATACATTAATTAAACAATTTAAGTGTGTGTTACCAGTGATGACATATGGAACTGAAACGTGGCCTCTTACTATGGGCCTCATAAGAAAGCTCAAGGTTGGGAAAGGGCTATGCTCGGTGTTTCTTTGCGAGATCGAATCAGGAATGAGGAGATTCGTAAACGAACAAAAGTTGCTGACATAGCCCAACGGATAAGCAAGCTGAAGTGGCAGTAGGCGGGGCACATAGCACGTAGAACTGACAGCCGATGGGGTACAAAGGTTCTGGAATGGAGGCCACGTACCGGCAAGCGCAGCGTAGGACGTCTACCTACAAGGTGGACAGACGACCTGGTAAAGGTTGCAGGAAGCCGCTGGATGCGGGCCGCTTCCAACCGGCCAATCTGTAAGTCACTGGGGGAGGCCTATGTTCAGTGGGACGTCCTATGGCTGAAATGATGATGAAACAATTTATGGACCGACACGAAAAACATGTTACCTACTTATTTCTAAAGTACCTAAAAGCTTTATCGTAAAAGGTAACATAAAAGTGTCACAAAATAATACAAGCCTCAAACTTGGTGTGATAATTATGACTATTACTATGAACATGTGTTTTTTTTTGTTGAGATTTTGATGTTTTTGTCACATACAATCACAAAATCCAAAAATTGGTCGTTATTTTTCATTCTTAGTGGTCAAGGTCAAAGATAGTATTAGTCCCGAAAACGAAAAAGTTTAACCGTTATCCTTTTATACAGGGTTATATTGCAAGGGGGTGCCAAATTTAAAAAATAAGATCTAGGGAACATTAAAACGAAGCGTCTTAATCGTTACTATTTTAATTATGTTCCATAATCTCGTCCTCATTGTGTACAATGTAGTACGCACTTTTTGCTACTGCACTGATTACAATCTTCAAAGTTAGGCGCGTGCATGAACGCGTCAATAAACTAAAAAATAAATAACCGGAACGTGCCCGCACCGTCACTTATCAATGTCATCTGTCACCTGTCAATGTCATTTGTACTTTTTTGTACACAGCACTGAAGACATAAATATTTAGAATAAATTAGTTTTTAAACTAATTAGTGATTTACAGCTTACATACAAATGCAAAAAACCAAGAAGAAAATACGGTGATGTTTGTGTAAAAGTATGGTGGCTGGAAAACAAAACTTGTCAGTTGAATTTGTGAAATTGTTGGACCGATACCTCGGCTCAATTATTACGATTACTACGATTTCTATCACCACCACAGCACACTAACTTTAGTGTTATTATATTTATAATATCATCACCATCACCATCATCTCAGCCTATTACAGCCCACTGCTGGACGTACGGGAAGGACGCAAAGAGCGCCAAGGAGTACGATCTCCTGCTTTGATACAAATGTATCTAGCCATATTCCCGAGTTCGTCGGCCCATCGAGTTGAGAAGCGTCCTACACTACGTTCGCCGAGACGTGGCCTCCACTCCAACAACATAATCAGCCAGAAATTAATCATGAAAACAAGGAGTGTGACAGAGTTGCGTTATTCTTCAGCCCGCAAACGAGACAGAATGAATGACATCGGAGCTTTCACGGGAGGTTGGCCGTGGTGATCATTAAGTTCATTCTAGTTGTCTCTCATGTCTCAGAATGAATGACATCGGAGCCTTCACGGGAGGTTGGCCGTTGGTGATCAATATGTTCATTCTAGTTGTCTGTCATGTCTCCGAATGACTCCACAGAAACTGCTCTGTACAGAAGCACTGGCCTTTACGATGGAGTGGCCAGTGGGTTTTTGTTCAGTCTGAAGCGTCTCCTCGAGGGATTCCTCCTGAGACGTAACATTATGGCTCTAGTCTTCATGAAGAGTTGACCATGAGACCGATACAATGTTGCACCAGAAATATACTACAAAGGATCTGTAATAGCATAAGGTAAGTTATTAATATTATAAAATTCTTCTAGCGCATCATATGTACCGAGAGAACAATTATTCCTCTTTTCTGTCTCGCAGCAGAATTATAACACTTCCACTTGCTTTCACGAGGGGTTAGCCTGTGGCTTAAAATTTTTGTTATAATATTGCGGGTCTGCAAATCTTATAAGGTTGACCAGAGACCGACTTCATTAATTGAAGTTGAAAATATAGTCGAACACAAAAGTATCAAGACGATACATATCTTCGAATGCCACTGAAGAAAAAAAGAGAGGAGGGAGAATATGGGTACCGAGACCATGAAGTAATGCCCTCCGTCTTAGTAATTTTTTCAACTTAACACTTTGACTCTAAGGAGGCTATGAAAGAAGCTCCTTTGCCTGCTGATATTGAAGGCTTAAGGAATTCTGAGTCTTGTGTAAACAAGTCATATACTTACCTAGACAATTTCAGTCTTTTTATAAAGATTTTAAGTCTTTAATAATTTCATCAGTTGTTACTATCAAATTGGGCCTTTGGCAACCATTAATGGTACCAAGACAATCTGTTGGTCTCAGATCTGCTTGTCTTATTCTGCCCCATTTATATACATACAAGTCAATGATAAATAGCGCTTTTACAAATTATGGTTTATCTCGGTGTGGATTTCCACAAGTTTTTTACCACAAGTAATTGAGATACTTCTTGATGTTGGCCCAAGAGGGCAAGACTTTATAAAGCATACCATAGAAAACAACCTGTTTACTCCAATAGTTCATGTAGTTATGACCATATTATTATTTTTTTTTTTTTTCTCTTATATTTTACTAAAAAGCTTAAATAAATAAATAAACATTACTTGACATTGCTAATTGATATCTGTGACTTAAAGATCATTAGTCCACTTGATTCGTGAAGTGCCTTAACGTAAAAGGTCCCAGGTTCGATACTCTGGTCGAATGACCCTGGCGAGATACATTGTCTTGTACCTCATAATACAGGGAAGTTGACTCCCTGTTTGGAGACCATGACAAATTGATGCTGGCTGGTGCATGTTTGTATGTTCCTATACAACTGATATGGTATCCCATTTGTGTAACTTATAATATTAGATCTGGTTACAACCGGGTAAACCTTAAATTCTCATAGTATCAAGCTTAATTCTCAAGATTCTATAATAATCTATGAAAGCAATTAAAATTTAACACTGTTACTGACTTAAGGTTATTATTCTAGCTGATCGCCATGGCTAGTTAGATTATTTCTAGTCTTCATCAAGTGAAATAAAGACACACTCAAGATGAGTGTTACTTACAAATAATGTGAGTGAAGATCACTGTTACAGAAATGGAAAAATAATTCTCCTTGTTATCAACAAGATAAAAATTACCATAATTAAAAACTTTTTTAACTGTAACTGTATGTTATATTCCAATATTTTCAGTCAGTAAAAACCCATGGAAAGATTTATGCAGCTTTATTTACAGGCAAAAAGGTCGCACCATAATTGATCCTTATGTACTTGTCATAAGGTCGAAAACCAATTATTTTAATTTTTAAGTAGGTACCTGCTACCTTTGGAAAAGTAAGAGAAATTCAAAACTAGACACAAAGTTCCAATGATAACTTGAATTTTCAAATCTGACCTAAAAATATTTTAAATATATTTTTGTTATAAACCATATATTTCTAGACATTTTATTATTTGTGAAAATGTTTGATACCAAAAATTGAAGACAAAGATAAATAATCATCCAATCATTAAATTATCAAGATACTAAAGATAGTAAATAAACTGAATTATCCCAGGTGGATAACAAAGGTTCATATTTAAATAGATGATTATAATAAAATATGATTTATTAAAACATAATTAAAAAAATTAAAATTGTATCCATGAAACTATAAACTTCATAAAAAATATACTACTGACTTAAAATTATTATTTAAATTAAGGCATGAATCTTACAATTATAATTGAAGATTGTCAAGTACCTATGTAAGTCTATGTATAAATAATTTTATTAGATATTAAATTACCATGTAAAGCAAAAATGGAGATGATAAATAATGACAGAAAATTTCTAACAACTTAAATGGAAAAAAAAAAAAAAAAAAAAAAAAAAAAAAAAAAAAAAAATTGATCAGTGGCAATAATTAAGGCAATGCAGGCAATAAATGTTGCCTTACCTTGTTATTGGACTAAGGCTGTAAGGCTGCTACAAGTATTTTGAGCCGGAGTAAACTTTCTATCTTATCCGATGTGATGTATTGGTAAATGATTACTTATTTAATTATTATTTTTTATTAGCTTACAAGAATTGACCAGTCATTGAATCTTTTTATAAATAAGTATTCAGACTGTTTCATTAACTTATTAATATCCCCTACCAGGGATCCACACATAAAGTGCAGGAAGTCTCATACTGATTTCCAGCCATACAAGTGTAACACATATAACGGTTTTCTAAGAAGATGAGTAAAAATCAATCTTTCTCAGTAAAATAATGTTGAAACTATTGTCAACAAAATAGGATCCCTACTGGAACAATACTAGTAGTATTTGTATATAATTTCCTTATTTATAACATATAATTAATGAAAAATTTGCAAACATCCATATTATTTTTTTTAGTTTCCTTTACTTTGGAACTACACCTTGAACAGGAGTTATTAAGAATACCTAAGACTAATTTATTTGCATAAAAAATTGTATTACAGACAATGATAACTTAAAAGGTTACTAGATTTTTTTATTATATAAAATAAAATAAGTCTTTTCAGAAGAAATACTAGCTTAACTACCTACCTACTTGCACATCGATAAATTTACCTTGTTAGGTAACCATATACTAAGTATGTACTACATACTACTGGATAAATGAGACGGATATTAATAGTTCAAAGCATTGGCTCCATTTCCATGACAACTTATTAAACTAGCTGTTGCCCCGCGATTTCGTTTGCGTGATCTCTAGTTTATTCGTAAAGAATATACCTACTTAATAGCGCGGGGTATTTATTTAAAACTTTATTGCACAAACTTAAAAGTGTACAACAGGTGGATTATCAGTCTCAGTCCCAGCAAATCTATAAATTCATAAAGACTTACAGTTTTAACAAAAATAAAAGAGTATTGCAATTAAAGTAAAATTTGCTATTTTCGATTTTATAGAATTCCTACACATTTTTTGGCCCACCTGTATGGTATAAAATAGGTACAGGTTTGTGTCATCAAATGGGATGGGACTGTATCAATATACATGGTTGTATTAGGGGGGTTATATCATCATACAGGGTTGTATTATCATACAGGGTGTATCATCATACAGGGTGTATCATCACACAAGGTGTATCATCATACAGGATTGTATCGATATACAGGGTTGTATCGATATACAGGGTTGTATCGATATACAGGGTTGGTTGATTAATTCCAATGAATTAATCAAACAACTATATCCTTGTTAGATAAAACTTGAATTAAGCATCTACCAATAGATAGTTAATAAAATAAAGTTTTATCATGTGCGAAGACTTTAGCAAATCATATAAATGATCATAATAAATGTTTATATTGCTTTGTCGACACAACTTTCCTCTTTGAACATCTACATTGTACACAATGAGGACGAGATTATGGAACATAATTTATATGATCGGACTAACTTACCTAGTGACGTCCGATCCTCAATTATGTGAAGTAATCTCGTCCTCATCCTATCCCCAGCCCGACCCAGTTAGTATGTATTTATCAATCCTTAAAGTACAAAAAAGATTATATGCTATAAATACCTACATACTACTTAGTTTCCCTTCTTTTTGAAAGTTGTGTCCAGTTTTATCCTTTGAAATAATGACATTGACAGGTGACAGATGACATTGATAAGTGACGGTGCGGGCACGTTCCGGTTATTTATTTTTTAGTTTATTGACGCGTTCATGCACGCGCCTAACTTTGAAGATTGTAATCAGTGCAGTAGCAAAAAGTGCGTACTACATTGTACACAATGAGGACGAGATTACTTCACATAATTGAGGATCGGACGTCACTAGGTAAGTTAGTCCGATCATATAAATTATCGTATTTTACGAAAAAAAAAAAACTTGAAAATATCCGAAAATAAAGTCAATATGGGAGATTACGAAAGATCAATCATCAGCCGCGATCATTCATCATTGAAAGATCATAGGTACGGCGAGCCTACAAGGACTTTACGCAGTGCACATACGGTGCAATTTTTTCATGAATGAGTTAAATTATCCTCGTGTACGAGTTTTAAGAGCGGATAGGAATAATTAAATGTGTTTTTTTTTGTTATTTGCATAGTTCGATTAAGTTACTAATTCTGAGCCACTTCTAAAGATTTGGCACCCCTTTGCAATGTAACCCTGTATATTCTGTGCCGTTACTAAGAATTCATAATGACAGTTCTCCTATCATATTTTGGGTTCTACACGATAATTAAAATGTAATTTGTTAGAAGTAATGCCTGTGAATTCGCCTGAATGTGGCATAAAACTTCAGGGTCAGGTATTTGTATGATGGCCTTTGGTCTAAGTACTGGTAATCACTGATGATTTATGAAGTACTTAGTGCATTTTCAAATGCTTTATAAGGGTTCCGTAGTAAACTAGAAAGCCATAGTATATTCAACAGGGAAAAAAATATGATTTCATAATATCCTTTGTTTGCCCAAAATCTTAATTATATCCTTACAATTGGACCTAAAAGAGTGGCACTAAATAGGTTTCATAATGCATATTCATTTATTGCGTCATAAGTGTACCTACATCAAGGTGTTATTATTACATTGTGTGACACCATACTCATGCACCCTGTAAGGGTATTGAATTCATGTTACACAATAATATTAATATGTAATTAAAAAGGAAATCGTCATATTAATAAATTCAAAAAATAAAAGTACATATGTCAATTCAAAATAGTAAATACATAAAATATATTTTAAATAAAATTCAATCAAATAAAATCATGCGAATTAAAACAAAATATGTCAATTTATAATTATTTAAAATAACAATACAAAACAATAAAACATAAAACCGTCGGTTTTTTTTTGTTTAGTTTGCCTAACATTTGATGCCTTTTATTAAAAATCATATCGTTTAGAATGTTGTAATAAATTTTATTTGTTGTTTATATTATTATGCTGAGTTGGGGTATTCTGTGGTGGTGGCAACAAGTTAAGCCCACCTAACCTGCGGTTGTGATTGGTTTAAGCGTAACACACACAGAGAGCGTGCCCGCTGTCTGTGGGCGCCCTTTTAAACGTATGTTATTAGACCCGCCGTACTATCGACCCGACCCGTCGCCGTCCCGCGCACGCTCTCTGTGTGTGTTACGCTTCAATGACCATTCCAACCATATTTAGTAATATTTATCACAAGCATCCCCGTGCTTCTAAAGGCACGTTGAAAGTTAGTCCTGGCTAATATCGCTTGATACTAGTCGTGAAGCCTAGAATAGAATAGAATATAATCTTAAAATAATATACATAAAATGAACACGACACATTAACCAGTTTTCCAGTGGCATGCAAAAATTAATAGTGAAGCAACACAACTACAATTTTATTAGAAATGACTAAATCCCATTTCCCTAGTCGGACATCTGACAGTAAGGTTTAGTCACTGGCCTTACAACACCCCTTTATCAATTCGCACTGGGCGTGCGTGGTGGAGTATACTACCTCATAGTTGAGAGAAGGCCTGTGTCCTGCAGTGGGACGTTTATAATTAGGCATAATTTATTTAGGTACTCTTTTTTTGGGGAGGCTCCCGGTGGGCATAGCAAACGAACTAAGGTCCAATTCCCGTAATTTAACTCGCAATCCAGTGTCAATCTGGTCCCAGTAACATAAAGATCAAAAACGGTATTTTCATTATCTCAAAAAATACAAGTCCCTAATAGTTCACAATGTGACTGAAAATCGAAGAAACCAAAAAAGGGATTTTTTGTACCATTTTTAGTCACATTCTAACCTTTTGGGTAACCGATTACTTGTCCGTAATTTACTTGACAGAATTTCAGTTGGCCGAAAATTATAGAACGACATTTCTTTTGCAATATGTATCATTTGACATATTTTTAGTCCATCGAAATATCTCTTGACATACTTAAGTATAATTTTGTCGAACTACGTTTTATCGATTTTCAGAATAACTTTTTACAGTTGGCCGAAGTCTCTTTTGAACCTTTTTCATTTACCAGAATACTGCGTATATAATAAGTCTAAATTGGTTAGGTTAGGTTAGAACAGTGACCACACACACGTGAAGGCGAGCGAACGGAGCGAGCGCAGCGAGCGTAGTGACAGTGCCGTGGTAGCGGCCGCCGAGCACTTAAAAACTAAGGATAAATTCTAAGGATAATTGCTTGCTTGTTTGCATGCATTTTGTCAACTTTACGTCATTTTTCAAATTTACGAGAATACCGTTTATAATAGTAGGTAGTTATTGAGACCGGATTGAAACTGGAATGAAGGAAACGGGAATTTGGGTCAGGGTTGCGGGAAGCCGCTGGATGCAAGACAGTGGCCCAAACCACTCGCTGTTCTCTTTATAGGGAACGCCTATTTCTCGCTGTGGAGTTCCAGAGGCCGATGAAGACGATGACGATGATGAGGCATTTTTAAGTGTTTTTATTATTTTGCTAGTTTGAAAATGTATATAGGTCATAATGGTATTCTCTCCCTTGGGGCAAAATATATATTAAGCAAACTTTTTATTTTCTCAAATATTGTATTCCGAAAAAATATTTGCTCTGATTGCCACTTCAGTAAATACGGTGTAATAATAAGACTAAATTGGTCGGTATTTTAACTGTAGACATTTTAATTTTAGATATTCTTATACCTTTTTGGACTCTGTAAATCGTATGCTATGCAATATTTTGGGAAGAATATGTTTTAAAATATGTAAACTATACATTTGACTAAATAATATTTGGTAAAATGAAACATTGCCATGTAATTGCGAAAAGTTGTTTTGGAAAATATTTTTTTCCAAATGAATATTTAGAAAACGTTGTTTGGGATGTGATACTTTAAGAAACGTTTTTGGCCAAACATTAGTAATCCGTCATAATAGTTACTTAACTTACCTATGCACTATGCACAAAAGGCCGTGAACTGAGTTAACCTCTTTTTTGTGTAAATGTTTTCTTTTTTAACAAATATATATAATTTATATTTTCCTTCTGTAAGTAATGGCCGCAACCAAAAATCTTTAGAACCATTTGGTCTATAGCTCGCTCATTTACTGTAAAACAAAATGTGGGCATTAGATGGATAACCTCCACTTGACAAAAACTTAATTTTACGACCATATTCAGATCGTAAATCGCAGTTAAAGAGCTCATTAGGCAGTGGTTTTAATAAATCAAGACCTGAATGACAGATAGTAATGTTAAAATGTTGCTAACCAGTAATTGACAAGGTCTAACTGTCTTTAAAACATCGTCGTTTATTATATTGCGTTGTTGCTATACTAACTTTTTCAATAAATAATAAGTTTTGTTTGACTTTTTACACGACTGAAAAGGAGTGTAATGTTTCTAGGTGTCATGTATGTATGTAATGTATGCCGTGTGGGGACGGCCGTAATGAATACACTTCCCCACTGCCAACTGGAGGCACGTCGTAAGATGCGACTAATTCCTGTAGCACAAGACGGGCAGCAGCGTCTGCGTGCGAAATCTTATAAAAACTGCACTTGCCAACCTGCCTGCCAAGCGTGGCGAGTATTGGCAATCCCCCCGATGATAGGTCATTCGGGGAGGCCTGTGTTCAGCAGTGGACTTCCTATGGCAGAAATGATGATGATGTAAAGTAAGTGTGTCAATTTCTTTATTCCATCCACTGTAACGATTAAACGCCTTAACCGATTTTGATAATAAGGTATTAGAATCCTTGCGTTTGCCCGAATGACATCTGGAGACGTATTTTTGAATCATGCGAATTCCAATCCGAACACGAAATCGCAAGATTCGCATGCGAATTATTAAAATCACAATTTTTGAAAATTCATTCCATGAATTCTTTGAGTTTGACGACTTACGTAGTCGAGAGGCTGTCTCTGAGGTCCCGGGTTCAATTCCTGGTCGGTCAATGTAGAAAAATAACTTTTCTATATTGTCTCGGGTCTGGGTGTTGTGGTTGTTTCTGATTTCTATAACACAATTGCCTAAGCTACTTATCATAGGATTAGAGCAATGTATGCGATGTTGTCCAATATTTATTTAATGTTTATTATTCCCATTCGCGACCATATTCGGTCATGGACTTACTCCATCTGCTGAGCCAAGTGTTTTCAATACATATTGTAATCATTACAAATACGACAAAAAGATGTGCTTATCGTTATAAGTAAGTATTATACAGTTCACTTGAGTCAGACCGTGCGAAATGGGTTAAATGTAATGTATAAAATTATGTAATTAACAAAACTGTTGTATGAACTTTCGTCAGGTGTTAATTTGTAAGTTGGTTGTAGAATTATGGTATCTGCCTATATAAAGCAGTTGTATAGGTTGTTAAATATTGGGCGGATTTTTCTCATGCTTAACTTAAATGTAGTTCTCTGTAACAATAACAATAATAGACCAGATGACGTATTTTTAAAATATTAGAAATGAATCTTGAATTCGAAGACGAAAATAATTCGTGTTTGAATTAATTTTACTAACTGATTAAATCATTGCAAATAAGTAAAAAAATTATAATTTAATTTTAAGCTTTAACTTCATCATCATCATCATTTCAGCCATAGGACGTCCACTGCTGAACATAGGCCTCCCCCAGTGACTTCCAGATTGGCCGGTTGGAAGCGGCCCGCATCCAGCGGCTTCCTGCAACCTTTACCAGGTCGTCTGTCCACCTTGTAGGAGACAAACTTGTAACTTACTTAATAATAATTCGAAATCAGTTCGACCTAGGCCAAACTAGTAAAGCCTAAAGTATTTAGGCTAAACTAATTAGTCCTGGGCTAAACTTGGGCTAAACACGCTTAGAATGCACCAGAATGGCCTAGGATAAACTAGTTTGGTCTTAAATCGGGTTTGGCCAGTAACATATACATTTCATGCTTGCGACTGTACTAGTTCTCCGTCACAATAACAATGGTCAACGATGATACCGCACATCTAGATAAAGAGAAGCACAACTCAAAATACACAATGTCACAACTCAAAATACTCGATGGCACGA
The DNA here is from genome assembly GCA_963576865.1 of Anania hortulata. NCBI lineage: Eukaryota > Metazoa > Arthropoda > Insecta > Lepidoptera > Crambidae > Anania > Anania hortulata. Next base: position 3,324,584 of record OY756410.1, read on the forward strand.
CTCAAAATACACGGGTGTCTTAGGAGTTATCTACTTAATGTAGGATGAGATCATATTAGAGACTAGCATTTCAGGCCCAGTCAGTTTCCCATGATAGTAATTCAATAAATAACCGTTTCAAAACTGGATTGCTACTTTGTTTATATTAATTGGGTTTCTGACCTAGACATAAGTTACTTATTCTACGAATTCTTTCAAGGGTTTCGCTGATAAAGCCAGGATTTTTATCAATGAAGTTCTAGAGAGATGTCGTCAAATGTAAACTATCATGTGGTTTCAAAGGCTTACTACCTTCTTCTTTTTCTAGCACTTCTTCTTCTCAGCCATTTTCCACTAGTTTAGTGTAGGCCTCCTTCAGATTGCGCCATTTAGTCCCGTCCTGTGCTACTTCCATCCAGTACGCAACTTTCCTAACGTCATCCTTCCATCGCATATGTGGTCTGCCTCTAGGTCTCTTTTCGCCCCAAGGACAAGGCTTCCATTTTAGAACAGCTTTGCCCTACGAGCCATGTTTTATATGAGTCATATAAAACATTGAGGGCTCATATTATAATATGAGTCCTGCCCACTGCCACTTCAGATTTATCACTCGTTTGATGGCATCGGTGACCTTACTATTACTTTATTACTTACTTAAGCTCAAATCGTCAGAGTGAAGCGGAGCGTAGTGTCTTTATTTGTTCTGTGGTCAGAATAATAAAAAGACAAAACCTACATGACATTTTGAGACTAGCTTTTGTTTCTTCTAATACGTAGTTCCTTATACTTCAGGAAAAAAAAATTGAATCAATTGAGAAATCAAACAAAAAAGATGTTATTTCTTTTTCTTCTTTTTAATCGCTTGATCGATTTATTTCGTATATACGTCGATTGATAGGCCAATTTGGTAGCTATATACAGAGCATAGGGTTTTTTAATTAAACAATTGCGACCATGCAAAAAGTATTATTTTCCTAAAATTTCGCTACATAAACAAGCAGCCATTGTGTAACAGCCACGTTACATTTTGCGATGTTAAGAACTTCATTTCAATTATTTTCATGTGATATTCCAACCAACATGCATAGAGTGCAGTACTACCAATGTAAGTAATAAGTAGAACCAATTTCTGGGCACTATTCGCCTTAAACACACATTTTCTTATACCTAACGATAAATTAACGTTGTAACCGTATCTAAGGGATTTTATAACAACATTATTAACGCTGCTTACTCGATTATCACCGGTTACTAGCACACTTCATCATCATCATTGCATCCCATCATAGCTTCGCCTCTATTTTACCACAATAAAGTCCAATTTGTTATAAATACGTCAAGCAATGACTAAGGCCAATAACTTTGTCAAAACCTTAATGTAGGAAGTCGAAATTAATTTATTTTTTGTATATCAAAATGGCCGGATGCCAATTATGACCGTGGATTAGTCACATTAATAAGATTTGACACGTTAGGTTCTTAGGTGCAAGGATGGTAATGAAGTCCTTGGATAGGTCGTAAGATTTATTGTTTCATTTCGTGGTTTGGTTTAAGAATGTCAAGGGTTTGTTCAGAATTAGGTGATTATTAGATACGTAGTTTTAATAAATAAACACAACATCACATACATTGCTCTAATCCTAAGGTTAGACAACGACTGTACTAAAACATCCAAACCTGACATCGTTTTCTACATTAATCCTATTGGGAATCGAACACGGGACCTCAGAGATGGCAATGGACCATTTTAGATAATATTGATGAAGAGGCTTATTCCGCTATTGCATATAATAGCGAATTTTATCTGATTTCTGAAATAAGAGTATTTTATTTTCGATATAAACCAAAACGTCATGCTACCTCTTTCTTTGTTCAAGTAGGCAGGCTTTCATTGTTCCCACCAGGTGGACTGACGACCTAGTCAATGTTGCGGGCAGCCGCTGGATGCAAACGGCCCAGAGCCGCTCGCTGTTGCGTTCTATAGAAGAGGATCTATGTCCAGCTGTGGACTTCCAAAGACTGATGATGATGATGGTGATTATTCTACTCAAACGAAGTCGCAGACAGAAACTAGTGCAGGTAAAATAATACAGACAACATAATGACGATAATTTTTTACGAAACTTTTGCCTAGGAGTCGTGATGAGTCGTACTAATTACATAAGTAATGTCAGATTGACAACGTACTTTCTACTGATGAAAAAATGGCGATCATTAATATTCAAAGATTATTTCATCAGGCGGGCTTTGTATTCAAATCGACTGGATATGTTTGTTAGCGTGTTTCTAGGTTTCAGACGGTGACAAAAATAATAAATACAAGGCGCAAAACCTGTTAGGGGCTGATTCTGGTGGGCAGATATATTACATTACTTACAATGATTGATTTTATTATTTACTAGATGTCCCGGCGAACTTCGTACCGCCTCTTCATAAATTTTTTGTTCGTGAACTTTTCCGTGTTTTTATAATTATTCTGCTATTCAGGGCAGATACAAATTCAACAATTCAAAGATCATAAAAATCGGTCTAGCCGTTCTTGAATTATAAATGGCGTAACGAACCCGACTTTGTTTTATATTATACTAGCTGTCCCAGCGAACTTCGTACCGCCTTTTTTTGTAAATTTTTCAAATGTTTTATTAGTTATTCAGCTATTCGGGGCGGAGACAAATTCAACAAATCAAAGATTATAAAAATCGGTCCAGCCGTTCTTGACTTATAAATGGCGTAACTAACCCGACTTTGTTTTGTATATATAGATATATAGATTGATCGCTGTGCCGTTCTATATGAGAGGCCTATGTTCAGCAGTGGATGATGATGATAAAATGAACAAAGTATAATGATAACTATTACGTAACTAAATAAAAACCCAAAAAAGCTTGCAAGTCAATGTTCGTTTTTTTTTGTACACTTTTTTTTGACGTAATTTAGACAACTAGCACAAACTTTTTTCGAACCGATTTTCAACTTTAAGTCCGACATGTAGGTAGAGATTAATATCAATTGAGAAAATTTGACGTTTTGTAGTAGGTTGACGTGCTGTTGTCTGTACAATGGGCTAGTTTCCTAAAAAAAATTAATTAGTCCGTCAGATGGATTAACAGAAAATATTAGATACATATTTTTTCTTTTCTCAATCAAAGAAAAAATGATGAAGATATAGCCCGTTAAAGTTCCGCGTAACGTCACGCCTGCGACACTTTTTATCAAGGCGTGACGTCACGTGCTCACATTGATGCGCTTTATCTTCATCATTTTTTGTTTGATTGACAAAAGACAAAATATAGGTCCAATATTTTTTGATAATCTAATTGACACACTAAATAGAATAATCTCTTTTTGGCCTAGGAAACTAGCCTATTGAATGGTACCGACCAAACGTCTTCTCTCTCAACCAAATGAGGTTAGATTTATTTCCAAAGGATGCAAGCACTATGTCAACATTACACGGCATATTGCCTAGTGCGTAATAGAACTCGCTAAACAGTCTAATGCCGATAACTATTTGCGTAAAACACTGTGAAAGTACGCGAGTTTTGTTTTGTCATTGATATAATTATGAAATAAACGATAATTTACTAGGAACCTAGCTTATAAATGCTTCTGCAAATAAAAAGGCCTTTAGTTTTTCTGAAAATAGGCTCAATAACAACACTTAATGAAACACATCAACATATAATACATACATACACTATTTTTATAACCGCTATATGCTATGGATGCATTGACTTATATAATGTATGGATGATAGACAGCACTCAGTACGTTGTCATTTTTATTTTTAATTAGCTGACCCAGCGAACTTCGTTCAGTCAATTCGTTTGACAGGTACGAACAGTTTGTATAGGAAAATGAAATAGTTGTTTTACTACTTTCCTTGCATTTTTTAAATATTTTCTGACCTTTTAAACGTTCCCTGAACTTCCACAAATATTTCAATATCAAAATAAGCCAAATCGGTAGAGCCATTCTCGAGTTTTAGCGAGACAAACGAACAGCAATTCATTTATATATATATATAGCTTTTTTATATATGGACTCAAACCCGTTCTATATAAATGCGAGCGGTGATTTTGCCAATGTCGAGTGATTCTTGATATAGTGTTCACAATAAATAACGGGTGTTTAGTGTTTATTGCTTTTCTTGGATTCGGTGAAGGCTACTCTTCCCGTAGAAGCAGGTTGCAAGACGCTATCGGGTCTAAAGCAAGTTGTCTTGAGACAAGTACCTAACTTGACACTCGATGCGGCGTTGAATACAATGCCATTTTAATAGTTTCAGGTCTTTATCACTTCACCAAACATTAGAACACAAACTATACCAAACTTGCCCTCTAAAGCTCTTTAAATCTATATATATAAAAATGAAATGCTGTTCGTTTGTCTCGCTAAAACTCTGGAATGGCTTGACCGATTTGGCTAATTTGGATCTTGAAATATTTGTGAAAGTTCAGGGAAGGTTTAAACGGTGAGAAATATAATAATAAGTGAAGGAAAATACTAAAAACAACAATTTTATTTTTTAACACAAACCGTTTGTACCTGTCAAACGGGATGCGTTTATTTCAACTTTTATTGGCGGTACGAAGTTCGCCGGGTTAGCTAGTGATAAATAAAAATCATTAAATTCATTGACGACGCTTTTCGTTCGACTACCCCCCACCGAATCGTACGTTATCAATTTCGATCAGTTTCCGACAGTGGTCTGACACGCTCTTGGTCGGTCTTTATGTATCAAATAACAAATCCGAAACTGCGCCGCACTCGTATGCGTCGTAACGTAAAGACGACAGTCTACAACCAGTGTTACCTGTGATGTGTGTGTGTGTGTGTGTGTGTGTGTGTGTGTGTGTGTGTGTGTGTGTGTGTGTGATGAAACGTGGCCTCTCAATAGGCCTCATAAGAAAGCTCAAAGTCGCACAGCGTGCTATGGAAAGGGCTATGCTCGGTGTTTCCTTGCAAGATCTCATCAGAAATGAGAAAATCCGTAAAAGGACAAAAGTCGCTGACATAGCCCTACGGATTAGCAAGCTGAAGTGGCTGTGGGCGGGGCACATAGCACGTAGAACTGACGGCCGATGGGGCAGAAATATTGAAATCTTAAAAAAAACGAACAAATAAGATGTTAATTCTCTTCTAATTTAACCGCTTGACCGATTTAATAATTTGATTATAGGTCGATTGATAGGTCAACTTGATACGTACAAACAGAACGAAAGGTTTTTTCATCGAACTATTGCGTCCATGCAAAAAGCATTATTTTCCCCAATTTTCGTTACCTAAAGACGCAGCGATTGTCGTAACAGCCACGTTTCATTGCGCGCTTTGAAATTTTGAGTGATATTCGTACCAAAACACGTCGAGTCGCTAATTATGGGGCTCTACTGGGCATAAATGATAGTGTTAATCTAGATCAGTCTAAATAAAACCGGCCAAGTGCGAGTATTATCTGTACAACATTAGACACTATATTGTAATAGAGGAGGCAACAGAAATACACAAAGAACAAAAATTGCGTTTGTTGTATGGGAACCCCCCCTTAAATATTTATTTTATTTTGTTTTTAGTATTTGTTGTTATAGCGGTAACAGAAATACATGATTTGTGAAAGTTTTAACTGTCTAGCTATCACGGTTCTTGAGATATAGCCTAGTGACAGACAGACGGACGGCAGCAAAGTCTTTTAGTGATAGGGTCCCGTTTTTACCCTCTGGGTATGGAACCCTAAAAAAGATTGGTATATCGTCACTATCGATAAAATAATTTTTAGGACACGTTTCAAAGCGAGCAAAATTTTAACGATGCAAGGGAAACTACGACCCTGCTGTTGATCAAAACAAAACTGTTATCACACCTCTATGATTAAATTGTAAATTAAATCATAATTACTTAACAAAACAAAGATCATTAATGTTTATAGCCGTGAAAACTGAATAATTTAGTACATAATGACGTAATGTTATAATTATTTAGATTTATGGAGAAATTGCCATAATACTTAGATACTGCATGGTGCAATCACATAGCAAAAGAACGATTTTGAAACATTTTTGCATTTAACTTGGTCTTAATAGGATTCAGGTGTAACTTGATCTTTTCTAGTGACATTTTGAGAAACTTAGATTAATTTGAATATTTAAAATTGTATATTATTTAACACAGAATCGGTGTTACATTATCTACTCGTTGAAGGTGCATATAACATAACATTTATGTGACCATTTCCATTTAAATCTGTACTTTCCAACGAAACCCAATATTATAAATTTTATAAAATATATTTTTTATAAATTATACTCAATAATACTTATTTATTCAGAATATAAGCCCTCTTCCGGGCATTTATACACGTCCCAAAATATAGCTTTACCCTACCATCGCTTCGGGACTATATATTGGCTGGTGATGAGAAGAAACGGCGCAACATACTCAGTCACCTTTGTCAGCCTTTTAACAGGAAATACAGTGACAAAACATGTAGTAAGTGCGATGCACTCTTGTTGCTTAAATAATCGTCTCAAATTATGCAAAGCTTGTACTAACTTGATAAAAGACGGATAACATACTTCAAACGACTAAAATACATGACTTAAAAAACAAATGCTCGTGCTCATCACACAAACATTTGCCCCTTGCGGGATTCGAATCAGCATCCGCCTGATTTTGTAGTCCGGAGCGCAAACCACTACACCGCATGGTCGTCAGCCGCCTAATACAATTTATGTAACTCACTTACAGTAAAGAGTCTTCGTTTCGTAAAGTGGCTTTGGACAAACGTAAGAAAAAACTCCGTTACAGCTCCGTTAAAAACTCGCGAAGGCAGATGCAATAGCAAAGAATTTATATTAGACTAGCTGTTGCCTGCGACTTCGTTCGCGTCGTCATGGATTTTCTGCGCAACTTTCTGAACTTTTTCTTTTAAAAGAACATTCTCCTTACAGTAATTACCTAACACAACAAAAAAAGAATTAGCGAAATTGTTCCAATTCGATTGAATTCAATTGTTGTTGAAATTTCGATGCGATGACCAATGAAAATAGGATTAATTTTTATTTAATATAGGTAGATAGATGGCAATATGCCTACTACAAAAATGTTTCGTTTGTTTTGACATATAAACCTATTCAATTAAAATAACTATTGACTTGTGTCAATCCTTTGATAGAATATGAACATCTAAAACTAGCCGGGTAAAAACACGACCGTTTCAAATTGTTACCAACTGTAATTTGTCACTAAGGAATTAATAAACTTGTGCTACGAGGTACTACGAAATATTTTTGCCAAGTACACCCTGTGCCTGACCTGCACCAATTCAGTAACGAACCAGAAATCGAACCCGGGACTTTTTCCGTTCAAGAAAAATCACAACACCACTACGCCAATCGGGTCAAACAAAAAAAGTACTTGGGGAATGGTTATCAAAATATTCCATAATTAAGAAATGCAAGTTCATTACGTAATTTAATTATAATGGATTACGTACAACGTACAGTAAATATATTATTACGGTGCACTATAGTACAGTCAGGGGTCATGGAGGTCACTATTCATTCATGTCAGACTTACTAAACTTTCGAGGAGAATGGCGTTTTAATAACCGTCTAAGATCTTACTGCTTACTACATACATTTAATTTTAATTACTACTGAACGGAGTAACGTATCGAAAAGATAGGATTGTGGTTCTTACAAAGTTCTAGTGCTTCTCACTACTTCTATTCAATAATAATAATAATAAACCTCGCAGGGCAGTTCTGGAAGTAGAACCCAAGGGGGTCTACGGGGGGGTTTCACCTCTGGCTTGCCTTAACCGGGCGGCCAGAGTGGAGTCGCAAGAGCATGATGCTCGAAGGGTGGATGTGGTTCGTAAGTAACGAGTGGGCACGTGATGCCGGACCCTCAGGGGGAGCAAGTGATCGTCGTTAATAGTCCAGAGCCACCTCTCCACTCTTAGCCACCAACAACAGTGTTGCCCCTCAGTCCGGCCTTGTATGACCCATGACGCCAGGGGGGGCCCCATTCAGTTGCCGGCGAGTCACCACCTGCCAATTTTTTCAGTCTGAGACTATAAACCAGGCAGGTGACCGGTAGTCTCCATCAATAGCCTAGAATCCAATCCCTCCATCTTCGTTTAATAGACTTAATTAATTTGTTATTAGCTGCAATAGTTCCTGTACACATGCTGGGTATAATCTCTGATTACATCCCATGAGGTAGTCAGATTGGATCCAGCAGTAACACTTTCAGATCTGATTATTTGCGCTTAAAACGGCCTCTACGTGTTGGATCAGTATCCCCACGCAAGCCTTATTAAGGACCGAGACACTTCTGGCCCGTGAACTCCTAAAGCGTAGGTACAAATAATAATAATGATATTTTTTGGGATTTCAAAGATTGCTGTATAATATATCTTGTTGTATTTTGAGCAATAGAATCGACCCCTGATAGGTTTTGCGTTATTTCAGTTAAACCTTGTATACAACAACTGTTAAGGGGTGGGACCATATCGAAATATAACCTCCTCAACATAGACTTTGTCCTCGTTTCTTCTTTATATCTTCTTATGGGACAAAAATCGAAGTACGACCTCCTCAGTCTTAGACTTTCCTTCCCCCATTCTTCTATCTCCTTTCCGTCAAACCTTTTTTTTAATGTTACCTAATTTTGTTACATAAAATTGTTTTTTTATTACAATTTTTTTTCATCAAATCAGACAACGCAGATCCATTTTATTAGTAAAATCTGATAAGCTATATTAGTAACAACAAAAGCACAAAACAATAAAACAGAGAGAACTACAGATGTCAGCAAGATTAATATATTAATATTTTGATTAATAACAAATAAAAAAAGTGAATTTGAATTTGAATCAGTGTTCCTTTTGACCAAAACTTGACTGGCAAGATAGCAAGTAATAGGAGAGTCACATCTCCCCCCTATGGTCGATCTAATGGGTACTCCTCCCGGATACTAAACTAATTTAAATAATTAGAAGCTAATTAGCAATCTAATGGCTAAGCATTACCAAACCATGCAAATTGAACAGATAACGTTTAAGATAAAAAAACGCGGTGAAAACTTTTATGAGATTACGAGAGGAGTACCCATGGGAATATACAGGGTGGTCCGTAACTTAAGGATAACCTTGTAACTACATTTTCTATACATCATAGTGTTAGCGGGGAGTCGATTGCTGGGAACATCCCTATGAGCAGTTCCCGGCACTAGCTGTCAGCTGTCATCGGAGCGTACTTCTCTTCATGCGTCGTAACTGTGCTTTCGAGCGTTTTCCGTATCAATATATTTCAATAAGTTAATACACCGTTTTATTTAGAGGATCCTCTCTAATAATAGCATATGAACAACTTTTGTTATACAACTTTTGCAAATTATGTTTTTTTTGGTCTTTCTATACAAATTCTATCGGCTGTTTGGTTATTTTGTATGGGAGGTCGATACATTTTTATTTCTTCATTTCATTTTACATTTCCAAAATATCGAATAGTAGTTTATTCGAATATATTCAGTAAAATACTCAGTTTGCCGAAGCTTCGGCATTTGTTTTAGTAATCGCTTTTAACACCATGTATTATGTATTTAAAATTCTAATTCAAAAATTAAATAATTGGCTACACAATTTTGGAACAACCCATATGTAATTTGTAAAAAAAAATCGTGGAGTCAATTTAGAAATGGCATCACCAATCAAATATTCAGAAAATACATAATTTGCCAAACTAATTATTCACTTTCACCAAATAAACTAACAGCTTTATTCACGGTATGGAAACTCGATTTTTGGTGTAATCGAATTATGTATTACACGCAAAGATTCAGTCTTAGTTGGAAGCGAAACAGACGTAAGAACGTGTTTTGGTCTTCTATTGATCTTTACCACTGGTAATTTTCTCTTTTACAAAATACAATTTATTTAGAGAACATTAAAATTTAAGTAACAATGGGAAACAAGACTAATAATAAATAAGCTAACTTAATCTGAAACTAAATACTAGCTAATCATCTATTTCCACATCAAAAGGCGCGAGACAACCTTATAGTGATCGAGGTCCTCGAAGAATGTAATCTTACCAATACATATTGAAAATGAGATTTTTTGTATGTTTGTTACTATTGAGTAACAAACATAAACAGTATTGTATCATCATCATCATCATTTCAGCCATCCATAAGACGTCCACTGTTGAACATAGGCCTCCCTCAATGACCTATCATCGGGGGGCTTGGCAATACTCGCCACGCTTGGCAGGCGGGTTGGCGAGCGCAGTTTTTTTTAAAGATTTCACACGAAGACGCTGCTGCCCGTCTCGTGCTACAGGAATTAGTCGCCTCTTACGACACGCCTCCTGTTGGCGGTGGGGAAGTGTATTCTTTACGGCCATCTCCACTGGGCACATCGGCACTCGGCACACAGTATTGTATAGTACATTGCTATTAAGTAACAAACATGCAAAAAAATCTCATTTTCAATAAGTATTGGTTAGATTATAATTTTCGAGAACCTCCATCACTTTAAGATTAAAAACCTTAAAAGCATTGGCTTTAACGGATAAACGCAATTAGCTAAAATTTGGCACATATACAATATGATTTGGGTTCGAACCCCGCAAGGGGCAAATGTTTGTATGATGAGCACGAGCATTTGTACCGAAGTCATGGATGTTTATACAAACTGATGTTAGTATCGGGAAGTGGTTTTTTTTGGGATTTCAATGTTGGTCCCATAGAAAAAGTTGTTGTATTTGAGCACCAGAATCAGCCCCTAGGGGGTTGTTGATGTTTTACAAATAACCCTATATAGCTGGTTGCTTTGTACCAGCTTTGCTTTGGGACTAGATGGGTTTTTTAATTGTCTGGGTTTTGTGGTAGCATCGTTGTTTTGATTCTGATTTCTATAACACGTGCTTTAGCTATTTACCTTGCGATCAAAGCAATGTGTGATATTGTCCAATATTGTTTTGAGCACGAAGCATTTATACCTAAGTCATGTATGTTTATCCGTTATCTAGTCTTATAGGTAAATGAAAATCTTCTTCTTCTTCTTCCTTGCCTCCTCCCATTATTTGGGGTCGGCCCTCCTCGTTTTTAACCGACTTCAAAAAAGGAGGAGGTTCTCAATTCGTCGGAATCTTTTTTTAAATTTCTTTTTTTATGTATGCCAGTCGATGAGAGATTCGATGTTTTCGTTTGCACAGACTCCAAAAGTAACTGATTAGGACTTAAGTGTTAAGATTATTTTTAGCGTTTTAGTTTTTTGAAGACGGTTTTTATTTTTTTTATAAAATTTACTTATTAGGCGCTAGGATGCTCTATCCTGGGTTGTCTGCTGGTAAATGAAAATGAAAATTATTTATTTGCCCAAAACATAGTGATACATAGATGTTAGTACTATTGAAAACCTGATGTTTAACTATATAGTCATGCAAACATGTACACTATATTTTTTTTAGTTTTAATTTTAATCATTGATTACTATCTGATACAGAAATTTTTAATAAGATGGTACAAATGTCACAATTACAATAGTCCTGGGTTACATACATTGTCATGTAAATTAAAAACGAATTACATGTCAAAAAATTAATTAATTAATGTCACCAAATTAAATGTACATAATTTTATCATTAATTATATTTGTCATCCAAGTATTCCTGAATACAAGTAGTACAAACTTTGTCTAGTTTGGGGCTAGATAATTGGTGTGATTGTTGGTATTCATTTATTTATGTCAAGCGGTGGAGGTTGTTAAATAATAATCAACTATAATTGTCATTTAACACCTCAATCAAATGTAATTGACTACACACTTTATCTGTTAAATACCGATTTAATGTTTAGCAAGAGTTGCACGTCGTTATAGCTACTGGACATATTATCGTTATTTCCCACACATCAAATTCTACCGCCTAATACGCCTTGAGCTTAAAAGATCAGAGGTTCGATTCCTAGTTCGGGTAAGTAGAAAAAACATGTTTTTCCAAATTGGCAGGGATCGGGAGATCGTGTTCTTTGGAAGCTTACGTCCAGCAGTGGACAGGCAATAGTCTGAGATAATATAAATTGTTTTCGCAATCACACCAATTATCTAGCCCCAAACTAAGCAAAGCTTGTACTTTGTACTATGAAGCCGTGAGGCGAGCATACCGGACTTGGTATGGCTATCTCTGAGGTCCCAGGTTAGATTCCCGGTCGGTCAATGTAGGAAAAATAACTTTTCTATGTTTTCTCGGGTCTGGGTGTTGTGGTACCGTCGTTGTTTCTGATTTCTGTAACACAAGTGCTTAGGCTACTTACCATAGGATCAGATCAATGTAAGTGAATATTTATTTATTATTTAATTCAGAAAGTACGTTTTCTGAATTAACCCTACCCGGGAGTCGAACCTAGACCCTTTGCATTAAGGCAAATCTCCGCGCCACTACTCCTATCGGTGCTATTAGGTAGTAATAAGGCCAACAAAAGCACAGTAAGCAAATATCTCGTAAGCTTACGCCGACCACTTTCAAACTTCCTAGTAAACGTTGTAAGCTTACGCAAGAGATGAAAACGCGACAATGAGCCATCAAATACACACTTATTATTTATGCATTACACACGCTTTACGCACTGTTGACGACCGCCTTGGCGCAGTGGCGAAGTGCTGCCCAGGGGCCCAGGTTTAATTCCCGATCTGGTCAATACAGGATGACTTTTTTAAGAGGGTGGCTGTTAATTTGTCCCGAAGCAGTGGTGGGGTAAAAAATAATTGAGACGTGTAAACAAGCTTTATTTAGGCCTATTTGCAGAAATAAATTAGTTTGATTGGTTATTATTGGTTTTATTAATATCAGTTGTTTCGTATTAAAGTCCTTTTGAAGCACTTTTTTTTTCTAAATCTTCTAATTGGTCCCATATGTGTAAGGATTTATCCTATTATATATTTCGTGGTGTAAGCACAGAATAAATAATAGGACAAGTAAGTTATGTGTGGAATACAATATTATAACGAACTATTCGTAAAAAAATTGGATCCATAGCCCAGTCTGTTTTCAATGGCTTTATTTTAATTTATTTTTTTGATTTAAAAATGTACAAAATAGGTCACAGGAGATTCTGTTATATTTTTACAAGATATTAATTTAATAATAACTTGATTTATTCTCTTTGGAGCATGATTTTAGAGTTGCACAATTACAAATAATTAAAACATTACAACTTAATATGTAGATAAGTACTAAGTGTAATAACTTCTGCACTTTTTATCAGGTACAGTCGGCCAAGAAAGTGGTCTACCACCCCAAGGTTGAAAATAATTCGAGCGTCATAGAACAACAGGGTTGATTTTCCCATAAAAAATTATTCTAACAGCTACTAATGCTCTCTTTCTATGACGTCAAAAACAAATAAATAATACGTCAAAATAGTGCATTCTTTCATTGTTAAAAAGGTTAAGTTTATGAGTTCAACCTTATCGCTATTTCACTTCCACATTATATGCTAAAACTGGTAGACCACTTTCTTGGCCGACCGTACCACCTACTCTGAGTTTTGCGGTGCTTAGAGCTTTAGGTGGCTTTGACTTTTTACATACATAAATTAAAATGGAAAGGGCTATATGCGTATTTCCTTGCGAGATCGAATCAGAAATGAGGATATCCGTAAACGAACAAAAATCGCTGACGTAGAATTGATGGCTAATGGAGCAGAAAGGGTCTAGAATGGAGGCTACGTACCGGCAAGCCCAGCGTAGGATGTCCCACATGGTGGACAAACGACCTGGCAAAGGAAGACGCTGGATGCAGGCCGTTTCCAACCGGCCAATCTGGAAGTCAATGAGATCCGTAAACGAACAAAAATCGCTGACATAGCCTAAGGATTAGCAAGCTGAAGTGGCAGTGAACGGGGCACATAGCACGTAGAACTGATGACTGATGGGGCAAAAAGGTTCTAGAATGGAGGCCACGTACCGGGCGCAGTGTAGGACGACCCACATGGTGGACAGACGACCTGGCAAAGGAAGACGCTGGATGCAGGCCGTTTCCAACCGGCCAATCTGGAAGTCAATGGGGAGGCCTATGTTCAGCAGTGGACGTCCTATGGCTGAAATGATGATGACGATCATGAAATTTGAACACTTAGGTAAATGTGTGCCAGTGAACACACAAATTGTCATGCCCTTTTGAAGTAAGGAACTAACATCCTTAAACAATGAATTCAACGACCGTCTGGTGTAGTGACTCGCGCTCCGGACTACAAAGCCAGCGGTTGCGGGTTCGAATTTCTCGAGAAAATTTCGAAAAATCTTTTCGAAGAATCGAATGGCCCTTTGCGCTTTAGCCGTATCATATTTTATATACAAGACATTAAGTATACAGAGGTCGAATAACTAAAATTACCAGAATATCAGAAAAGTAAACAGTATTTTACTATTTGACGTTTTACTTAATTAATATAATTATTAATTTATTGTAATAACGTATACTAAGTATTATAAAACTGATAGAACTAGGTATTGACAATAATTAATGATTAAACGAACTTACCTGTATGTGAAGTTCTATCATAATTATGCGAAGTGCATCGTCCGAATAGATTCTGCAAATAATTATTAATTATTATAACAAATATGTAGTTACACGCAAGTGACTCCACTCAATTCACTGAATATTTTAGAGATTAAAATTAAAATAAAATATTTTTTCCTTTTTGTCGTATGGTATCATTTCCTTACTAGTCACCCCGTCGTCGAGGCAACGTCATATGTTTAGAGGCACACACACACACTGCTAAAGACTATTGTTGGCATTTCGTTGGCATACCTTGGGATCCTAAGGGAGGGAGGGTTATAAGTCTATTCGGACGATGCACTTCGCATAATTATGATAGAACTTCACATACAGGTAAGTTCGTTTAATCATTAATTATGCTTGTGCATCGTCCGAATAGATTCTGCAAATAATTATTAATTATTATAACAAATATGTAGATTTTTAGAGCTGCCTAAGAAATGCCAATAAGCACCAGATAATTCTTACTCATAAATTGTATTATTACAAACAAGATTGTAAAAGTTAATACAATTGATGCTAGCGAGTAATAAACATAACAATTACTACATTCAGTCAATCTTATCTTGAGAAATACTCGATACTATTGAAGATAGGTGGCAGGATTCATTTAACTCAACTCTTAATTTAAAAACAACATAACGATTTTAACATGATTGTAATATTAAATTTTAAATATTTTTTAATTCAACAGTGGCTATTGACGTTTCATTATTAACGTCAGTAACCATAGGATTATAATATCTACCAAAGGCAGAAGAACTGCCGCTCCAGCCAGCAGCTTTACAAGTTATAAGTATTTATAAGTTTTAGAGGAGGCGGTATGGCTCGCACTGTGAGCAGTGAAGATTGAGGTATCAATACCACTGTCCTTCAAAGTGTTTTTAATCCAGCGGCTCAAGGATTGACATGTTACATGATTATGTGGCTTTTTGTAACCAATAAAAAAGATTGTATCCTTACGGGTAGCATTCGCTATCTCATAATGAGAAAGTACAGTTTTAGAAGGGCATTATCTCTGGCTTTTCAAGGAATGGTAAGACAAGTACCGGCAGTTTGACACCGACTTTAGAATTTTTTATGAGGTCTGATATTTTTATTGTTATTTATAATGACAGAACTTCAATGTTCATGATCTTCGCGAGTGTTTAAACACTATGAGCAGTTGCTAGGGCAACTAACGTGACACAATTTTCGTAAGTGGCAGACTTCCATTTGGAAATTGGATGGATAATAAATTTAAGATTAAGAAAGTATCCCACGTAATATTATACATCGACTGCAGAGATCGTAGTCCAAATACGCCTTTTAAAAATCTTGTAATCCTTTTATCTTTTGACATATATATGTGGGCCTAATATTTGGGCTAATGCGATTAATAATCAATACCATAAGTTTAGAGTGCCGTATTGTATTCCATTGTTATATGATTTGGTAAAGAACTGATAGACAGTGAAAACGGACGCCTCATACATATTATTATAAAATAAAATTATTATAAAATACATATTATAAAATTTTGTTTGGAATACAAAAACAATTTCTAGAGCGCAACATCATATTGTTTAAATGAATTATTTGCGAGGGATGCCACCATGATGTCTATTGCGGATGGTGTAATTCTATGGCGCAGTAGCGCACGATACTCCGGCCACTGGGGTAAAATTCCCGTGAATGTTCGGATTGCTGAAATTAGATGCAACAACACTTTCATTAGGTCTGAGAACTGTGATCTTTGAGACAAGAAGTCTTAGTAATATTGGATGTCACGATTGTGTCGGCCATTTAGGCACAACAATGACACCTTGGCTCTTGTCAGACATAATTTTCCTTATATATATATTTTTAATATGATGCCGGAATACATTCGTCTAGGATTTGGCATTGATAGGAGTGGCCAATATGTATATTTGCAGTTGGTCGTATCTTTCGTGATAGTCTGACAAGTTGTTTCCTGAAATTTCCACTCTGTATCAGGGTGTACGCGGTGAGTCTCGGCATCTGCTATTGTATTATCCGACGATTTTGTATATGAGGCAAAAATAAATAGGTACCGGCTCTCGCAGCAGTGCCAGATGCTTTTGTAATGTTTGTAAGGTGTGGAAACTGAGTCCCACCCATTATGGTTAATATATGCAACAGCTGTGGAATTGGCTATTACGCATTTAAGTATCTGGCAGTAGTGGCAGATCTTTAGTGGATATTTTGAGTTGATATGCTTTTTTAAATGCATGTTTAAAAAAGGAGCAAAATTTTTTGTGATGAGCACGAGCACCCGCACCCAAGTCATGGATGTTCATAAAAGCATTTAAATATTTTTATAAGTCATTTAGTCGCCATACCTAGTACAAGGTTTGCTTAGTTTATGGCCAGAATTGATGTAATTGTGAAAACAATTTATTATTGTTATATATTTATTAAACTTATTTTGCGACCATTTCCCGTTGGCCGTTTTATTTTTACAACCAGTGCCGCTTCCAGTGGTGGAGGCATTGGTGAAAATGTCTACCTAATTGTCGTTAGTTTTTTGATTCGAATAGAAGTTTCAATAGCTTGGGACCACCATTTGAAATCAGCTTGTAGTGAGTCTGGCAAATAGATACATTATTCTGAATTTACAACGCTCAAACTCTTTTGTATGTAACATACCGTGCTCGATAGCCGGACAAGCCGAGGCCAAAGTCTCACGAATGGTAAAAAGATTCTGATATAATATGTTATGTTTCATTGTTTTATCCAGTTATATATATATATATATATATTTTACGTGTTTATATTGTTCGCTCGCGCGTTGAAATTTGTAATTTTAATATTGTTTAATTTATGTTCTCATGTAAGTGAAATGTATTTTTTTTTTTTTTTTTTTTTTTTGTTTCTTATGAGAATAAATCATCTTTAAACCTATATATACTTAATATGATTTCAATTCATAACTTAACTTGTAAGTTTTTTGTATCTACGATTAGGCCAAGAAACTTGCGTA
This sequence comes from Anania hortulata, assembly GCA_963576865.1. Classification (NCBI taxonomy): domain Eukaryota; kingdom Metazoa; phylum Arthropoda; class Insecta; order Lepidoptera; family Crambidae; genus Anania; species Anania hortulata. Next base: position 3,342,118 of record OY756410.1, read on the forward strand.
ACTTTGACGGTGATAAGTTACTTTTCCCTTGGTTTATGATGAAGCCTATGCTTTCAAGAAGTTTTGTGGTGATGTTAATATTATCTAAATATTTTTTATAAAACTGGTCAATCAAATGTTAGTCATCGAAATAAATTGAGGATAAATATCCAAATGTTCTAAGTAATTTAGCTATGGGCTTCAAAATTTCTGTAAAATATATGGTGCCGTATTTAAACCGAACGGCAAGACTCGTAAGTTACGCTTTCCCGCATAAACCTCAAATACTTTCTAGAAGCCTCGGGAATCTTAAGTAAAAGGTAAACGTTCATTAAATTTAAGGTAAGTATTTGCCATAAAAACATCCTTAGAACAAGCTTAGTTGCTGTGCAAAAATCTTCTAAATTGAAAAGATTTTATTTGTAAAATTGAGTTTTTTTTAGATTCAATATAAGACGCATGTTTATCGTTCGATTTGGGGTGCATGTAAATATTGGATAAAAACTGCCCTTCGCAGGGAGTACATTCAGAGACAGCCCCTGTTTTAAGTAGCTGTTAAAATGTTTGATGAAAATGGAATCTCTCTGAGTCTGAATGCTTGACAACTTTTGCTGACGGGACTAAAAAGCTGAGCTTATAACCGTCCATCCAGTATAATATGTAATAAGTGGCCATTGATAATAAAATTTGGATAGCTGCGATGTCTTTGACGAGTTGACGTGCGTCTGATTGCGAGTATATTGCTGCTGTATAGCCCGGCGCCATTGTCGGTGGGCAAATGTTCTCCAGGTTGCGATGACGGTTTCGCATCGTTGCAAAATACAAGGTTTCGGTTTTGGTACAGTTTTTGTCTATGCAGATATTAGCGTCTCGGCTAAATTCTCATCAGAGAGGGTTTGTCGGTCTAAGTGCAAAAAAGGGTGATCTCTAAGCTCCTGTTTAATAGAGATGGCAGCAAAATTCCGTATTGTGACGGACTCTCGAGTGTTGAACATCGCACAAAATGTGAGAAATGTCCATGAATTGCTTCAGGGTTTATCAAAGGTGCACCAATTCGTCGTACAAGTGTCAAAAGACTGATGTTGGGTGAAGAGATTCACAACTCAGGCTATGCGCAAATTAAACCATTTAAGGCATTTGTTATTCGGGTCAGTCCCTAAAACTGCCTTGATGTCGCACTATTTGAGCCGCGAGACAGTCCCAAAAACTGCTCTGAATGGCTATTTTGTGTAGGCGCGGGTCAGTCCCATAAACTGCCCTGATGCCGTACTATTTCGGCCGCGACACAGTCCCAAAAACTGCTCTGAATGGCCATTTTGTGTAAGCGCGGGTCAGTCCCATAAACTGCCCTGATGTCGTACTATTTTAGCCGCGACACAGTCCCAAAAACTGCTCTGAATGGCTATTTTGTGAAGGCGCGGGTCAGTCCCATAAACTGCCCTGATGCCGTACTATTTAGGGCGCGACACAGTCCCAAAAACTGCTCTGAATGGCCATTTTGTGTAAGCGTGGGTCAGTCCCATAAACTGCCCTGATGTCGTACTATTTGACCCGCGACACAGTCTCAAAAACTGCTCTGAATGGCCGTTTTGTCTAATGTGATGTAATGAATATTATGAATAAAATCTTATCTTATCTTATCTTACCTATTTGAGCGGCGAGACCGTCCCTAAAATTGCTTTGAATGGCCGTTTTGTGTAAGCGCGAGTCAGTCCCATGAACTGCCCTGATGTCGTACTATTTGAGCCGCAACGCAGTCCCAAAAACTGCTCTGAATGGCCATTTTTTGTAAGCGCGGGTCAGTCCCATAAACTGCCCTGAAGTCGTACTATTTGAGCCGCGACACAGACCCAAAAACTGCTCTGAATGGCCGTTTTGTGTAAGTGCGGGTAGTCAGCATTAGTTATAATAAAGTAAGTAATGCTTGATTTCATTGAACCGACTCGTTTTCCATAAAAAAAGCGAGGACGCTATTGCAAACTCTGAAGGTCAAGTGTTTAAGTACATACCTGATCGGTTGGTAACAGACTTTTGAGATGATGAATAATGGGAGTTACCATTACTGCTTTTCCGGTTTCCATATTGAGCACGTTTCAGCTTGCTTTTCGAGTTTTCAATTTTTTAGTTGATAGGTTCAAATTCGCCTGAGCGACAATATTTAAGCATGGTTTAATGAAAAAAGTCGAAGAAAAACAATATTTGATGCTAAAATACGAATTAAAAACGTGTTGAGCGGATAAGCACTAAAACGTGAATGACGTTGCCTCGACGACGGGGTGACTAGTAAGGAAATGATACCATACGACAAAAAGGAAAAATTATTTTATTTTAATTCAAATCTCTAAAATATTCAGTGAATTGAGTGGAGTCACTTGCGTGTAACTACATATTTGTTATAATAATTAATAATTATTTGCAGAATCTATTCGGACGATGCACAAGCATAATTAAGTAGTAAATTTTATTTGAATTGATAAAATATAATGTTATTAACCTATTTCCTATATAATGTTGCATGCCTATAAGGTAAGATGTAGCTGGTCCAAAACTAGTTTCAAGATCTCTGTAATTAAATAAAAATAAATAAATTAAAATATTTTTATTGCAGAATGTAGGTACATTCTGCAATAAAAATATTTGAATTTGAATAATTTTTTAAAGTTTTAGGGCTCAAATTACCAGCGGTTATAAAATCTTTTTTTTTTGGAACAGGTTAAAGTAGGTACTAAAAGCGAATAAGGTACATAAATATTATTGTTTTTAATAATAATATGGTTGGGAACACTGAATCGGAGAGCGTGTCATCCACATAACGATACGCGTGTCATCTCTGCTCTGTGATTGGAAACACTGAACAAGTAATACTACGTTATGGGAACTGCACGAGACGTAAATAGTAATAGGACTTGAAAAAGGTTTTTTTTATAATTGATTGCACTGGAATAACTCCTTAACTGCTTTCAAAGTAAAATAAGTAGGTGCCTTTTAAATAGGTACTCGTAGTCTTTAGTAGCTTCAGGTATTTAATAATAGGTATTTCGGATTTCTCTTAAAAATTTTTTTTCTAAAAGATAAAACTGTTAACAGATTGAGCGAACATAATAAATATTCATGTTTTTAGATAATATGAAAATTTTAAACGATTGCGTTATCTATATTGACAATAAAAATCGTCAATAAAATATCATATCGTCATTAACCATCTCCTAATCGCTAATTAAAGAGCGACTAAAGATTAATTTCTACATCACGATCTAACAATGTAACATTTCGTATAAAACCTTCGATGTATCAAACAATCAATTAAGTTCTGTGAAATCTGTTTTAGAGACGTTTCAATAGGCAACCTTCGGTCCCACTGTGATTTTACGCAACTAAACCCGAGAAAGAGTATTTTATTCTTGCTAATTACCGAAACTTCATTAATTTGTACCCCCACGTTAAACCGCCAGTGTAAGATGACCTCTGTGTTAGAAACTGCGTTTAGAAACGAAAGGTCAAAGTGTGGTGGAGGGTTACAGTTGCCATAGGTTATAAGCGTGGTATATTGTTTGCACGCGTGCATTCTCTTTGCGCGGTTGGTGCAGGCCGCATAGCGTGTTAAAAAAAGTGACATCTTTTTTTTGTCTGTTTTTTGAGTGTTCCATTTTCGGATTTTCGCAGTGACCAGTGTTGTGGTTTGCGTCGGTGGTTTCCGGTTTTTTGAATTCAGAGCCGGTTTAAAGTCTGAAAGAGGTAAGTGATTTTATTTAATACACATTTAACACAAAGATAATATAATGTAAAATTTTAAAAATATATCAAAATGATAGATATTGTTGCAATTGGTAATAAGTACTAATAATGCAGTTAATATAATTTTTAATTATGTACCGACTTGCATTTATTTAATCAAAAATATTGTACAACATACTGGAATTTTTAGGTAATAAAATTAAACATATTCATAGTTACACTTATTAATGGGCGATAATTATATGTACAATGAATTTGTAACAATTTTATAAGTAGGTAACACTGCCCTGGAACTTGCTTAGGACACCATTAATAAAACCTTATAAGCAATAACTAAATACAGCAAATAAGATATAATCTTAAGTTTCCTGATTTGAGCTATGAGGAAATTGTAATAAAAAAATATAATTATTACTCAGATTAGTTGAATGACAACTCAATAAAAAGCACAAAGTTGACAATTCAATTCGACAGTGACGTGGGAAATCGTGATAAGCTTAGCCTATAGAACATTTTTACGAACTGATTTTATCACTTGCTTACAATGTAAGTGTACAACACTAATGCCAAACATGGCCAACTATTTTAAAATACCTATTTGGCTCTACGATTCTACCACTTTATTAATTTACTCTTTACCCATGCCAAAATCCCGCGATCTGGCTGTATAGTTCTGTACCTTTGCATCGTGATTACTCTTCTACATTACCGAAAACGTAGTGTTTAAATCCTCTTTGACTTTACTCTCGTATCTGTTTAGGGCTTTACCTAATTTTTTGGCGCGAAACTAAATTTGAAAGTTGCGACCATTTTGTTTTTTTTGAGGTTAAGGCATACTTATGCATAATCGAAATTTAAACTTATCCCTGTCTCTATCAATTTGAAACAAACTAACAGATAACGAATAACATTTAAATCTTTTGTGGGCTAAAATAGTATCAATAGTTAGGAGCCTGATAGAAAAACTTGATAATAAGCATTGTAAGCTCCCATATATTGACTTAAAGCGTTTACCTATTTAAAGCGTAAAAAATACGATAAAGTATATCTTCGTAATATTTTGCCTCAACCTTCTATTATCTAATGCATGGTAACATTATAAATAGTTCTCGGTATTCTATTAAATATTCGGTGTTAATATTTTTAAATTTACTACATATTTAGCTTTTGGTCGCGACTTCGTCTGCGTTGACCTTACCCGGATTAACACATTAACACATATGTTAATCCAGGCCATGGTCTATTAGTATGCCAAATTTCATCGAAATCCATTCAGTAGTTTTTGCGTCAAAGAGTAACAAAATTCCATACATTCATACTAACAAACTTTCGCATTTATAATATTAGTAGCGATTCATAGTATTCAAAAGAAAGGATGTTAAATATTTATTAATGAGTTTTAGTTCATTGTAATACTGTTAGATAAACGTTTTGCGACAGAAATTTACATATATTATAGGATTATGACCTCCTTATACCATTTGATTTTAAATCAAGTCTTTGTCTTATGAAGTGTGTTCATTGACTCTTCCTATTGTGAATCAAAATTTTATGGAATTGTTGTATTAGAACCAATGATATTATCAACCGACTTCAAAAAAGGAGGAGGTTCTCAATTCGACTGTATGTTTTTTTGTATGTATGTTACGCAATTACTCCGCCAATTATGAATCAATTTTAATGATTCTTTTTTTTTTTGGTAGATCATACTTCAGAGGTGGTCCCATATAAATTATATCGAAATTGATTTAGAACTTTTTGAGAAAATCAACAAATATATACCCAGATAATATTTTGGTTGTGGTTCTTGTTACCTATCTTCGACAAATATGAGCCGATTTTGATGATTTTTGTTTTATTAAATAGCTTATACTTCAAAGGTGCTATGATAAAAGTTTGCAAAATAAAAATCACCCCTAAGGGTAGGAAAATAGGGGATGAAATCGGTGTTCAGCAGTTAGATTAGGATTTATCACTAAAAATAGATGAAATAAGTAAATTTTATTTAAAAAAATCAAACTGACTTTAAAACACTAACATGCTAAAAATAATCCTAACACTTAAGTACCTAATCAGTTACTTTTGGAGTTGGTGCCAGCCGATGAGAGATTCAATGTTTTTGTTCTTAAGTATGTAATTATATGGTCTAGATTGAGCATACTGCTTGAATCGTATTTAAAAAAGGCCAACATTGGTCAAAAATTAGGTACTCTACGATAGTATTTTACTTTTTTATTTGTCTTGTCTTCCTTTATAGTTTCTTTACACTTTATAAGGACAAATCACCATTTCCGACACCTAATTTTGCCTAGCGGCATGTACGTCTTCAGTGATAGAACACATGCTGGGAAGAAATTTAACGACCAGGGTCTGGAACAATTTTTGTAGCAGCGCTCACTGCCTCGACTGTCCGTCTAGATATTATACTTGCTCGAAGATTAGAACAGATAATCGATATAATCTTACCATTATTATTACTTAGATAATCTTCGCCTTACCTTCTGATGGTTCTGTGTTCGAATTTCACAAATATTCTACTGGTACTGGAATGATAGGAACATGGGAACATTACTTACAGTCAGGAATTGATCCGGCCTATAAAGGGCAAAAAATTTGTCAATTGCTCAATGCCTTGCCCTTGTTCAATTAATAAATATATCACAACTTTTTATCCGTTGAAAATGCAAACATTCATAGAGCCAAAGAGTTCGGGAATTACTCCCGCTTTGCGCCTGTTCAATTTAACCCATACTTACAGGGACATCCTGTACCTGTATATTATAAATATACAGGGTTACATTGCAAAGGGGTGCCAAATCTTAAGAAGTGTCTCAGAGTCAGTACCTCAAAAAAACTGTGCAAACAAAAAAAAAATGACACACAATTATTCCTATCCGCTGTCAGGTAAAAATCATACGCGTAGATAATTTACTCATTTATGGAAAAAATGCGCAATTTTTCCATAACCCCATTTTTCCCCGTACCTACGCCTCTGATGAATGACCGCGCGGTTTCGTAGTCTCTCTATAGACTTTATTTTCGGATATTTTAAAGTTTTTTTTTTTCTTAACATACGGTTAATAAAAATAAACGATTAAGATGCTTCTTTATATTGTTTGCTAGATCTTATTTTTAAAATTTGGCACCTCTTTGCAATGTAACCCTGTATATCAAAACCATATTCTAAGAAGTATTCGAATTTTAAATTGACTTTCAAATATATTCATTGTTATTGACCATCCTCAATTGGCTGTTTTTATGTCAAACAAAATGACTATCAACTATTATTTTAATCAAGATAATGTCTAATACTTAACTTGATCATTATTTCAAATCATCGCGATCATTATGTACTGTGTACTTATCTGGTAATTCTGAAATATATCTTATTACTTGTCAATAAAGACCATATTTGGGTAACAAATTTATGATGAAGGTTGACAAAGAATACATGTCCTTAGGCCCGAAGTTTCTTAAGATCCTACGGTTAGAAAATTATGATAAATGTGCTAAAATTGAGGACCTTGCCAGCTTACAGAGTTCTATTACAAAATAAGTACATATTAAAGATAGGCGTTAGACATAGTCGTTTTAGTGATATCAAGACATTAAAGGTTAATTACAGACATTAAATCGCATGTCAAGATGATTTTAATGAAAAAAAGTTATTACACTGTAAATGACTATTTAAATGATAAAAATGTATGGAATTAAATACTGCCGTGCTCGCACGGGTTAATTTTATCTTGTAATGTAAACACACTATTTAAAAAGAGGCTGACAATAGTGACCGAGTTTCTTGCGCTGCTTCTTCTCGGCACAATATTGTCCCGAAGCAGTGGTAGGGTAAAAAAATATATTGGGACGTATAAAAGAGCTTAATTTAGGCCTATTTACAGAAATAAATTGGTTTTATTGGTTTTATTTTACAATAAATTTAAATAAAATAAGATTAGATAAGATAATGTTTATTATGCATAGAATTTGTTTACAAAGATAGGTTGACAAAGTCGATTGCAATACGTTTAGGTTGTAGACCCGATTAATGGCGGTCTCGAACTAGGTTATACCTGTGTCGCAAGAACCATGTTTAAGGACTGTATTATTAAAACGTTTTGCGTGTGCGAGGTGGTCAAGTGAGAAAAGCTTTAATCTGTGGATTTTGTAAAAAAAAATGCGTCACACACCAATTGCCATAGACTTATAAAGGAGCTAGTATCCTTGTGTTACGAGACAGGCAACAAAAAGTAGCTAGAATCAAAATTTTGCAAAATAATCTCATTGCAAAACAAACTCGTATCATACTCGTAATAGTCTAACAAAATCTCTACGCAAAATTCAAACAAAGAAGTTAGGTTTTTGCAACATTTAGAAGAGTCAGTACTTTACCCACTGTATTAAAACTTAATTTCCTCTGCCCTAAGGTTGTCTGGAAGAGATCGCTTTTGGCGATAAGGCCACCTTAATGTTTTGTGCAATAAAGTGTCTATCTATCTATCTATCTACTTTAAAAAAAAATGATTTTGATTAGCTACTTTTGATGCTGACTGTATCAGATAACGAATTTTGTCAGGGCGTCTTTCGACTTGAGTCAATTTAGGAAAGTGTTTTTTTAAATTGACCTAACCGGGAATAGAAGGTCCCATAGACTTTAGGTCTACGGAACCATCTATTGTGTTTTACGACACGCACTTGGCTGGTGCTTGTTTAGTATGTGTAGATTATAGGTAAGATATCTACACTCGTAAAGATCAAATCAAACCCATAAGACGTTGTTAAAGTGTTTCACAATTTTGTGTTGCATCAGGGATGAGAATTCTCATGGTCATGTGCTACCTTAATTGACAAATAAAGATAACTTCGGAAAGGTTAATAATACACTTCAAATACTGTAGCGATCCATAAAGTTAAGGCTCCGTTATCATTCGTCATCATGACATAACGTCAAACTGACTAGTCGAGCTAGGAGACAATTCACACAGTATTACCAAATAGCGACATTTTAACACACATTTTGCTTGTAACTTACTAAATAACTCACTGTTAAATCCATATTAGAAGGCAAGTTTGACGTCCGTGCATATTGTCCTAACAATTTAAACTATGTACGATCATTACATCATCATTCATCATCATTTTAGCCATAGGACGTCCACTGCTGAACAAAGGCCTCCCCTATTGACTTATCATCAGAAGGGATTGCCTATACTCGCCACGCTTGGCAGGCGGGTTGGCGAGCGCAGTTTTTTATAAGATTTCGCACGAAGACGCTGCTGCCCGTCTCATACTACAGGAATTAGTCGCCTCTTACGACACGCCTTCTGTTGGCGGTGGTGAATTGTATTCTTTACGGCCGTCCCTACACGGCACACGATCATTACAATAATTATGTAATTAAAAATAGCATTTCAGCTGATGATGGAGCCAAGAGGTGAATAGTGAGTTTCTACTAATAGTAAAAAAAACCTGTATGTTTCAGCTCATTCGATTCGTTTTGAAAAATCCAATACACATAATACTACTACAATACTACTAGCTATTGCACGCAAGTTCGTTCGTGTTGTCTTTAGTTTAGAAAAAAAAATCTAGATACGAGTAGGACACCCACCCTATCACCTAACGGTTTGAAATAAAGTGCCCGGCGGTAAATGCACATCGACCTTTGGAAAGAGACAATCGGCTTATTTCGGCTTCGTATAGCGTTATCTGTTTCGCACACTACCATGACGTTTGTTGATACTACATAGAGTTGTTTAAACCCCAACTTATATTATTTATTTTGTTTATATTGTTATTAATTTCGTTGGTATACTGTTAGTTTTACAGCTCTATATAGTTCACGCAGGAATAAAAAAAAAACTGCAATGAAGTACTTAGTTCTGAATTCAAATTCTGATAAACGATAATTCTAATATTGATGGACATGGAAATTTGCATTCGTTTGTATTCGGAAATGCGATGATTGCCGATGTGAAATATTTACCGCCGGGTACTGTACTTTTCGACCTATTCTCATACCTACCAAATATACATAAAAAAAATCATAAAAACCTATCGAGCCGTTTCGGAGAAGTGCGGCCACAAACACCGAGACGCAAGATTTTTATACATACAGGTTTACATTTCACGGTAGTGCCAATTTCTTAGGGACCAGTTAAAATCAGTAACTAAATCGATCTACGTAAAAAACAACTCATTTTTTACATTTTTAATTCTTTCATTCTGCATTTGAAAAATAGAACACGTAGAAAATTTACGTTAAATTTCACCGTATGTGCACTGCATGAGGTTCTTGTTGGAGCGGCGTCGGCGTACGAGTGATATCTCTGATGAATGATGGAGCATCACGCGTTTTCTTCTTTTTTCGGAAAATTTTGAGTATATTTCACTCCAGACTCAATAATACTCATTTATTTTGTACATAGGCCCTCTTCCGGGCACTTATACACGTCCCAAAATATAGTTTAGTCCTACCACCGCTTCGGGACTACATATTGGCTGGTGATGAGAAGAAATGGCGCAACAAACTCAGTCATCTTTGTCAGCCTTTTTTACAGGAAATACAGTCACAAGACATGTAGTAAGTGCGAGCTAAGCAGGTTAAGTCCATGCACTCTTGTCGTTCAAATAATCTTCTATTTTATAATATCCTTTTTTCATAAGGATTTCTTTTATGTGAATTTAGAATTCATGTACAGGTAATTCAACAAGAGTCTGTGGTACTTTATTGAAAAATTTAACACATTTCCCTAAGAATGAATCACCAACTTTGTGTAGTCTGAAGCTCGGAACGGCAAGTTTATTTTTATTTCGGGTATTATATTGCTGAAAATCACTTTTTAGGCTTAACAAACTAAGATTTTTTCGAACGTACATAATATTTTTAAAAATATATTGAGAGGCTACTGTTAATATATTAACATTTTTAAAGAGAAATACGACAACTGAAATTAATTACGATAAATTAGTATTTTTATATTGTGCTAAACTTTATTTTTTAAATTTGGCACTACCTTGAAATGTAACCCTGTATAACTAATATTTTAATACTTAGTAATGATAGGTAAAATTACCATAAAAGTAGGTAATTTTTATTTCATTTTAAGTCTTAACTTAAATCAATTTAAATGGTAATAAACCACGTTAGTACGACCACTAGTTAACATTACCTACACCATATTTAAGTGCAAATCAAATTGCTCTTCCGCGCGTCTACCCTACGTTTAAGCTAATCACTTCAAAGCGCATCGCGATCCAGCCTGACCCCAGCCTGAGACCTAGACTTTCGCCGACCCAGGCCCTGACAGGTTCCGTTTTCACTGCCTGTTTTGCTAGTTATTGGTAATGCAGTTCCATAAAGGTTAAGAAAGGGATAGTGCGATGTGTAAACGTTTTATGGAAGAGATGACGCATCTATGTATTATGTGGATATGCAGTACTGAATAAATGAATACTTAAATTTATTGTTAGATGTTGTTTTGTAGTTGATTTGTAAGTATTTATTTATTTGATTAGTCAATCTCTAGAACCTAGGTCTGACTAAATAATTATAGACTTTTTATATTACCTACTTTTGTTTAGAAAGGTGTATCCATATTATTTTTTCGTGTTAAAAAAAGAGAAGATTATTCGATCATTATAAGATACTCCTTATTCATCAAACATTGATTTGAAGTACAACAAATTAGCAAAATAAAAAAATATATACACTTCCAAATCCAAATGGAAATACTTAGTATTAAAATATTCAATTTATGTTATGATAATTTAAACGTGAACGAATTAATTTTCGTTTTTTGTAGGTATGGAATAATGACATTGACAAGTTAACATATGGTTGACAGATATTTGAAATACTAACTTTTCATTTACGTTCCGTTCTAAGCGATTCATTACCGGTTTTTAAATTAATGGGTTTTTGCATTCTAGTTTATATATATAGTATTTTCTGCGTGTAACGAAAATAGTTACAAGATTTCAATTTAATAGCAAACTTATTTAATAAATGCGTAAAATGGTGAGTAATAAAAATAATTTTATAGACGAATTGTTTTCGTGTTCAATTTCAAGGTTCGTTTCTAAAGTTTCACATCGTCTCCAGATCACACTTTGTTATTGACAAAGGAGGAAAAGTTATGCAACTTTAAATTTCAGAGCCAATCTTACTGTTATCTTCGTGCTATATTATGTATACAAATATTACATTTAATTCCTCCAAACATGAACACATCGTACCCACTCGTCATGCCATGCCTTCCTCATCGTGCGCACGAGTGTATTACCTCAATTGCAATAATATCGAGTTATGACAAGTGCTTTTCGACATGATTGTACCTTACTAGATTTTAGACACGATTTTATGATTGTACTTGATATTATGATGACTCTGTAAGGGGAGGAAAGCCGTGACTTCATAGTCTAGATTAAAAATAAATAAATCAATAATTGGTTAAACTTTATTATACAGATGAAATCGTATAATAGACGGATTTAATGCTATAGGGAATTTTCTCCTGTTCGACTATTAGGCTAAACAAAAAACATTTTTTTATAAAAAAATAACCGACTTCAAAAACACTAAAAACCTTAAAATGCAATGCACACAACCAACCACACAACCACATTAAAACATTCCACGGCTAGCACCGACTCCAATAATAACTGTTTGGTTTGATTGTTTAAAAGTTATTTTTAGATTTTTAGTGTTTTTGAAGTCGGTTATTTTTTTAAATAAAAATTTGTTTTATTTGTCTGTTTTTAGTGTTTTTTTTAATATTATAAATTGCGATCTGTGATGTAATTATAGCTAAATTGCTTCTTATGACGATTCAAATAAGTCCAAACACGGCTATGATACATTGTTTTATCACAGAGTTCCGGTGCTTACCTTTCGCCTTCTTCATCAGATCAGTTTGATGGTATCATTCTCACCAGAATCATTTATTTTAATTTGATATGTCGAATATGGCAAGGCTTAGCTGTCTTAATGAAAATGTCTTATCGCGTGGGTGGGGCGTGCGTACCTTACTCGTGGAAGACTATTGTGGCCAACTATGGTCTACTTCATCAGTTGCACCTCAGCAAATGATACTTTCTGAATGCAAATGCTTGACTTGTTGTTAAATATACTAAAATCGCTATATGTATACCTATAATATTTTAGGAGTTCCCGCAATTCTTCATGGATCCCACCATCAGAAATGAATTTTGAAAAAAATGGGACATATCTGGAGGTATACCCTTTCAATTGAGAAAATAATTTTTCAAATCGGTTCATTAATTTTCGGAGAACCTCCTCCTTTTTTTGAAGTCGGCTAAAAAAGTTTTGTGGGTGTGGAAAGATTCCGCGATTCCGATATTAAATTTTTGGACATCATTTTTGAATCTCTCTTATACTTATAGTCTGCCAATTTTTTAACCGACTTCATCTAGCATCCAACTGGCTGGTCTCGTGGCACAGAAAAACTAGTGGTTCACACTACGCACTGCAAAGCCATGAGGCAGTTCGAATCCCGCAGGAGGCAAATGTTTATGTGGTGAGCAAATCAATATAAAATTATTTAAGTATATTTATCCGTTATCAAGTCACTATAGTTCATACAAGATTTGCTTGGTTTGGGGCTAGATAATTAGTCTGATTGTAAGAAGCTGTTTTTATTGTCTATTTATCAGTGACTCACAAATTGCGGACGTCTTACATTCAATATAACCGCATCATATCACCACATCATTATAAACCTAATTAATCTTAATAAAACAGCCTAAATACCTGAAAAACACTTTTTAAAGTCGGGAAATTTCAATCAACGCACTCCCACGCGATGCAATATACTCATAAATTAATCACTTCATTGTAGTTGCCATCTTGTTTTTGACGGTTCGCGTTTGCGCCTTAACTTAATTTTAAGACAATTATATCTTGATCGGAACGCATTGTGTGGTGGAAAACGTTTTTAAGGCTCGTAAGCGGTTATGAAATTAGAACGAGCGGAACATATGGTATCATATTTCTAATATCACATAGAAAACAAAAGCATAACTACTTATCGAAACTCGTCAATCAATAAGCGGGCCTATGAGACCGTAACAAGTCTCTTAAGAGACTTTCGATTGTGTCTTGTTTCCTTGACTGAAATGAGTTTAACCGATCTCAAATCAAATAATCACCACCATAAGGGATACTTGCGTTATACTAGCGAGCACTGGATAAATCTAACTTTGACATTTGCGTGGACATAAGTTGACAACCGTTGACAAGACCGAACACACTGGCGCCATCTCAGATTAGCTTTGCTTGGGCTTCTCCATTATAAAAAAATATTTTTAGATCTTGTTTAATAAACCAAAAAAGAGGCTTCAGTTGTGATTCAATTATTTAAAAAAAAGTTTATCCTTAGATCTAGTTTAAAAACAAATTATGATTGCTATATAAGCCTATATGTTTTTCCGTAGACCATGGTTAAAATACTAATAAGTTGATGAATTTTTCCTAGTCATCTATTCAAGTCGACACCTCATGGCAAGGCAAAAACTGAATTTAGGACAAACTTATATAATCGTCATTGAAGATTTTTTTTTTGTTTCAATGAAAATACGCCAGTTCTTTTCTGCCAATATTTAAACTGTCACATTAAAAACTCAGCATAAAAATGGCTTAAGGCATTATAAGGGCAAACAAACGTATTTTGATTAAACATTTTGCTAGTCTTGGAAGATTATGACACTCTACACGTAACCGTAACATAACACAAATAAACCATTCTGGGAAATAACTACCTATATTTTCATTTATGTGAGTTTCAAACATTTGAGTCTTTCTACACACCAAACAATAAATCTAATTCCTACTAAGAATCATCATCAATCAATTCAAATTACCCCACTTGGAGGTAATTTACTCACATCGGTGGCACAATGCTGAGATGGGATCTAGTGCAAAAACTTTGAGCTCCCACGCTGCGCGCTGAATTGGCGTATGATACGGAATAAAGGGTCACGGGCTGGGGACTGACTGACAACGAGTATACTTTAAAATTTGTTGCTTACCATATAGATATAAAACCTTTGGCGTAGAAGCGTGGTGATTAGTTGTTTATACAGGAAAACTACGAAAAATCGTAGAACATGCATAGGAGTTATTCAAATAGCTCTCAACACAAGCCACCTAAAAAAAAACGTCACTTTTCTGGCCCGTATAATTTTCTGTTCATTATGACGCCTTTAGATTTTATTATTTATTAGAATTTTAGACAGTTTTAAACCATCCTACCCCTACTTGTATACCAGAGTGCAGGCAATGTATATATTTTTTACTGTTTCAATTAACATTAAAAATTCATTGTGTCTGCTAAACTAATTTAGAAGGTGCCATGATTTAGACAGCGGGCCATCCGTCCTCAGAAATATTCAATTGTCGAAACATAAGGAATTAATAAAAGAAAGCGTTTTAAGAGTGTATACAAATTAAATTACTAAATATTTTGCATTTTAAAGTATCAGGCTCGCTGTTAATGAAACCACAACTTTTGCGGGAAATGTATATTTGTAGTGTGACCGAGCGTAGTATTGTCTCATGCTAATGTAGGCGCGATATCTTAAACCATTACTCTCTTTTTCTATTGACGTAGGTAAGCAAAAACTCTTTATTCTCCAGTTACAACTGTCGCAATTCGTTTTCTTATACAGGGTCATAATAAAATCGTGAAATTCGAATAATTTAAACCATTAAAACAGAACTTTTAACTAAACTAGTATGAGGTCTCTAAACTTGTCCTAATTTTAAGGAGAACTGTAGGCAGGTCCGAGAAGAAGCAGGGCAAGAAACTCAGTCACTAATAGACCTGACATTAGTGATAGAGATTCTTGCGATTCTTCTTCTTTCAAATAAGTTTTACAAGAAAAGATGTATTAGTGCAGTTTTTCTCAATTTTTGTCGATCGATAAAAAAATCCTTAACAGTATACTATAGCCCTTTTTTATCAAAACTATGTTCAACCTTACAAAATCGCTTAACATAGTCATAGTCATGTATGTTTATTGCATTATGTTGGTACAAAGATCTTACAAATAATACATCTTTGATAGATGTAAATTTTTTTAACGAACATCTAATTTTGTCCAAAGTTAAAAAAATATTGCAACATTATGTCAACAGTTGCATGTAAGTATAACTTCGAGTTGACCTCAACCTAAGTTAGTGAGTACCAGTATTCACATATTTGCTCATTACTACTAGTCAACAAATCGGAGGTTTGAAATATTTGTTTTGAAACTATTAGGTAACTGTTTTACCATACAAAGAGTGAGATAATAGACCGGTGTTTTTAAATTCGTTAGAAAACTCACACTTTGTAAATAAGTATAGTGTTACCAACAATAAGCAGCTATTTGGTTTTTTTCCAGGTTATTTTTAAGGTAAGGTAAGGTAAGGTTATGTTTAAGGTGCTCTTATACAGAGTGTAACGAAAAGGTGACATAAAACTTTAAGGGGTTATTCTACGGCTAAATTACATCAACTTTTTCTATGAGACCAACATCGAATTCGCAAAAAAAAAAACACTTTCCCATACTAAAACGCGACCAGCTGGCATCAGTTTGTATGGAAACGTCAATTTTTTTTTGAGATTTCGATGTTGGTCCCATAGAAAAAGTTGATGTAAGTTAGCCGTAGAATAACCCCTTAATTTTTATTTCACCTTTTCGTTACAACCTGTATAGCAATTCAATATCGGATAGACATACAGGGGTGGAAAGTACTGGAACTTACCGTATCCTTTGCAAAGTTTGCCCTTGGCGGGATCAGAGGCCCAATTCCCGTAATTTGACAATAGATGCAATCCGGTGTTGATCCGCTCCCAGTAACATTAAGATCACAAACGGTATTCTCGTAAACCCAAAAAATGCAATTAATAGTTCGTGATGCCACTGAAAATGGAAGAAATCAAAACTGCTGCTTTGTTTTCAGTCGTAATGGGATAGTTTTGATAATTTTACGTCAAATTAAAAGTTTACGAGAATACCGTTTGAAATGTTACTGGGAGCGGATCGACACCGGATTGCGACTATTGTCAAATTACGGGAATTGGGCTTCTGAACACTCGACGGACTTATTCCGGAGCGCAAGAATCGTATTTTCATTAATCGTATATTTTAAAAATGGTAGAAAATAATTATAAATAGATAAATTATTATTAATAGACTGATGTTCGTTTTGGCCAACTTTATCCCAATTTTTTTTCAATTAAATTTAAGTAATAATAATATGAATTAAAAAGGTCGATGCTTGGAATTTCGTTAAGGGTCAAATCCGAAACGAGGTTATCCGGCAGCAGACTAAAGTAACATAGTCCTAAAATGTAGCAAGCAAGCTAAAGAGTCAGTGGGCCGGCCACATGTCGCAGAACCGATGAATGGTAGAGTAAACGGGTTTTCGAGTGGAGACCGCGCCATGGCAAACGTAGTGTAGGACGCCTCCCAGCTCGATGGACCAACGACCTGAGGAAGATGGCAGGCAGTGGCTGGATGAAAAAGCGGGAGATCGTGCTCTGTGGCGCTCTGTGGCTTACGTCCAGCAGTTCGGCTGACATGATGTGATGACGATGAATATTACATAATCTATAAAAAAATGAATTGCTGTTCGTTTGCAGCTAGTTTTATAATAAGAAAATTGCAACACCTGAAAAGGGTAATTAAGTAGGTTCTTAAATTTCATAATGTTTTTTAAGATCTTGTTATCAATAATTTGCAATAAACGCAATGATTCTATGGACGGCTTGATGGTGCAGTGGCGCAGTGGATTACCTAATGGAGCAACGGGTCCCAGGTTTGAATCCAATACTTTCTAACTAAGTCGCCAAGAAGTTAATGCGTTATTTATTAAAGGTAACTGACGTCTGTACAATTTCGCAATAAGTACCTAACTGTTATGTCACTGATGATGTGCAATCATGATGACATGAAAAATACTCTACTATAAATACGGGCAAATGAACAAGACGAGAGAGCTTTTGACGATGACTTTTGTTTTTACACAGAGAAATGATGCTTATGTATCATTAAGGTTCTGTACCCAAAGGGTTCCTATCATCTCAGTATAACGACTGAGCTATTAGTAAAGATATATCTATTTGTTCCTTAGGATACGCGGCTGTCCCTCTGTCAAAAGGGCTGTATCGAACCATAATAGGTAAACACTTGCTATTTTTACAGAAAGTGTAATGTTCTGTGGCCACTACAACATCTAAGTAAAAGTAAAAATAAACTCAGTTAAAAATTTAACGTGTTTTTATCGGCGTTTTGTGCCTGATCTTAAAAATCATTAAATTCCTAATTAGTTTTTAGAAATAAATTTTTCGATCCGATATAATTGAAGGTCAAATTTGGTCGAATTTCAAAGGTTGTTTTGTACCAGTTACAATCGTCGATTCTCGTACTATCGCATGGTCACGTGACGTAATCATAATCGTGCGAGTGAAGCTTCTGCTTGTTCCCATTTTATGACATATCGCACCTATCATCTATCATCTTTACTTTCATGATTAGAAGCGGAAGTTCACGACCTCAGTTACGTGTATGTCAAATACATTATGTAACAGCAAGGTGCTTGTAGCTCAGAGGCGACACCACTTTGGTAATGATTACCAAAGTTAAGCAACCTACGCCGTGGTTGTAAGTAGATGGGTGACCATTTTGGACATGTTTTACGTAAAATGTTGGTCCCAGCTAATATCGCTTGATACTTGTTGTTACCATTTGTTGTTGTTTGCCTGAGGCGGCTAGAATATCTGAAAGTAAGGTAGTTAGTGTGCCGTGTGGGGACGGCCGTAAAGAATACACTTCCTCAGCGCTAACAGGAGGCGTGTCGTAAGAGGCGACTAATTCCTGTAGCACGAGACGGGCAGCAGCGTGTGCGTGCGAAATGTTATAAAAAACTGCGCTCGCCAACCCGCCTGCCAAGCCTGGCGAGTATTTGCAATCCCCACCAATGAACGTCATTGGGGGAGGCCTGTGTTCAGCAGTGGACGACGAAATGATGATGATGATGAAAGTAGTTATACACTTGCCTTAAAGCCTCCATTGCACTGGGCCTGGTGGTGGATTATGGCCCTATATTAACCACTTCGTAGTTGAGCCAAGGCCTGTGCCCTGCATTGGGACGTACTTATCTATTATCTAAGTCCTATCCATCTATCATCCGAAATGGATCTATATAATAACTTGGAGGTTGGCAATCAGTATTGCAATGGCTGCCATAGGTTCAGATAATATAAGCTGGCAATAGGGACAGCCCGCCATTGTGTTTTGTATCACACATATAAACCTACCACTTAAATAATTTTGTCTATTGTTAAAAACCGCATTAAAATCCGTTGCGTAGTTTAGTAAATCTAAGCGTACAGACGGAGGAAGTGACTTTGTTTTATACTATGTTTAGACAGATATTTTATTATAGATTTCCTGTTCGTATCATGTATCTATTTTCAAGCGACTACAAATAACGATGATGTTTTTTAATTCTTCTTTTCTTTCTGTAAATATGACTAATATTTAAATTTATTACCATAGTCTGTAATTTGCTTAAGCGTATGACTTCATCGCATTATTACGTGAATCTTTCAATTTATCAATTAAAGTATGCATAAATAAAACATTTAATTTCCATGCAGACGTAATTACATAACATGCATAATTTCTTAATGATACAATTTGTGCCACATTTTAAAGACAAAAGGTGATAGGGTTATGAGGACGTAGAATTGCAGTAGAAAATAATAAAACGATAAATAGTTCTAATGTTAATGTTAGTGTAATTATAGTGGAATGGAGGCCACGTACCGGCAAGCGCAGCGTAGGACGTCCACCTACAAGGTGGACAGACGACCTGGTAAAGGTTGCAGGAAGCCGCTGGATGCGAGCCGCTTTCAACCGGCCAATCTGGAAGTCACTGGGGAAGGCCTATGTTCAGCAGTGGACGTCCTATGGCTGAAATGATGATGATGAAATAGTTCTAATGCTATAAGCATTTCTTTCTCTTAATTTCATATGTTAACTAACTGGCTTCGATTCATCTTCCTCAAACCTCGTCAGGTTGGCACTGCTGCTGCACCAGCGGAGTCCCTCAAAAGTCGCAATTCGCAAAAGGCCAGTTTCCTAGGTCAAAAAAAGATTACTTTATTTAGTCCGTCAGTTAGATTATCAAAAAATATTGGACCCATATTTTGTCTTTTGTCTATCAACCAAAAAATTACGAAGATAAAGCGCATCAAAGTGAGCATGTGACGTCACGCCTTGATAAAAAGTGTCGCCAGGCGTGACGTTACGCGGAACTTTAACGGGCTATATCATCAGTTTTTGTTTAATTGAGAAAAGATAATATTATTTTGGTAAGGTTTAATATTAAGTTTAGTTTTAGTTTTCTTGTTATTTACATGATAAATGCATATTCGGATTACAAATAAATTATTAAATTCAATAAAACTAATCATAATATTAAATTCAACAAAATGAATCCCAATATTGCAGCTTAAAACTCCGCAAGTCTGCACCTCAAACTTGGTATAATTGCTTTTACTGCTGGACATAGCTTCTTTTCTTGGGTCTTTAGTCGTTTCGCACCACGAGTTATTCGCCCCGCGGTGCGAATCGCACAAGACCTTTTTTAAAATGGGTCCTTTCGTACCACGGGGCGAATCGCCCAAGAACTTTTTGTAATGGGTCGATTCGGACCGCAGTGGGGAACAAAACAGTTCTGTACAAATAAATAATTGGAATCGTTAAGTTTTGTTATGAGTCTAAAGCGGACTAGAAAATGAGCATTGGGTCGTTTCGTCCCGCGGTGCGAATCGCCCAAGAGCTCTTTTTGAATAGGTCGTTTCGCACCGCATAAGCGGTGCGAAAGGCCCCATTTAAAAAGAGCTCTTGGGCGATTCGCACCGCGGGATGAATAACTCGTGGTACGAAACGACTAAATACCCAGTTTCTTTTCACATTTTCAGCCCGAAGCCTAAAATTGCGTTTTGCGTATTTGGAGTTATTTGCGTTGTTTATACAACTGTTTGTATCGGACCAACATTGAAATCTAAAAAAAAAATTTCACTTCTCCATACAAACTGATGTCAGCTGGTAGCGGCTTAGTAAGGGGGATATGTTTTTTTTTGCGATTTCAATGTTGGTCCCATAGAGAAAGTTCGTGTATTTGAGGACCAGAATCAGCCCCTAGAAGGTTGTTGATGTTTTACAAAAAAGAAAAGAAAAGTCGGGTTAGTCGAGAACGGCTGGACTGATTTTTATAATCTTTGATTTGTTGAATTTGTCTACTTTCCTAATAGCAGAATAACTATAAAAAACATTTTAAAAAAATCACAAAAAATATTTTTTTTACGGTGCGGTACGAAGTTCTAATTTATTTTAAAAAAATTAATGAATGTCAGTTAATTTATTCCTTTCGAATGAACGTTCCACGCTCCATAAAGCGCGCGATAAAAACACCCCGTAAGAAAAACTATGCGGTCAAATTATATAGGTAACTATGAAATCTTAACAGTTTATGATGCCATGTAATTTTGCGGTCAACAGGCCATAAGTAGGCAAAGCAGCGAAGCGAGTCATAGCTAGATAGCACAACCCATCGTTTGCATGACTATATACCATGGAATTTGTAACACTAACCCTATGGCCCAAATATTTGGGCATGGGCAAAGTTGGAGTAAAAAAAAAACGAGTTAAAAAAAACTGAATAGTTATAAATAATACTTATTAAAATATACATTACCGTTTTTTAGGACTTGTCGGTGCGAACATTAGTTTTAGCTTTTTAGTTTAATTAAAGTTGGATTTTGGACAAAAATACTTTTATAGTATATTTTTAGTGTTAATAATCCTCCCTAATAAGACATGTAATTTGAGCCCAAACTGATATAATCTTCATGCTGATTCACACAGATTTCATGCCCTTATACAGGGTTACATTGCAAAGGGGTGCCAAATTAAAAAATAAGATCTCGGGAACAATATAAAGAAGCGTCTTAATCGTTATTATTTTTAATAATCGTATGTTACGTAAAAAATACTTTAAAATATCGAAAAATGAAGTCAATAGAGAGACTACAAAAGCCGTGCGGTCATTCATCAGAGGCGTAGGTACGGCGAGCCAACAAGGACCTTACACAGTGCACATACAGTGCAATTTTTTCAGGAATGAGTTAAATTATCCACGTGTACGATTTTTAACAGCAGATATTAATAATTAAATGTGTTTTTTTTTTGTTTTTTGCTTAGTTCGATTAAGTTACTGATTCTGAGCTACTCCTAAAGATTTGGCACCCCTTTGCCATGTAACCCTGTATACTAGTACTTATAAGTACTTATATCAAGCGACCAAAAATAAAAATATACGTTACACTGCAGAGGGCACAGGCTCTGAGTCTGAATCCATTTGTGGAGGGGTGTTGTTGTAAGGTGGCGAAACCTTACTGTCAGATGTAATCAAGCCGCTTCTTCTGACCAGGCTTCACGACTATCAAGCGATATAAGCCGGAACCTACTTTTAATGTGCCTTTCGATACTTGTGATAAATGACACTAAATATAGTCGGTAAGGGTCACCCATCCAGTCACAACCGTGGCATGGGTTGCTTAATTTTGGTAATCACTATGAAAGCGCTGCCGCCACTGAGCTACAAGCCCTCGTAATTAATACTAAACTGTGATTTGGTTAATAGATGGTTTGATTCAAGTCCTAGGGTCCCGGGTTCTATTACCGATTGGGTAAAAGGAAATAAAGATGGAAATGGCGACCAAAAGGCTCTAAAATTAAAATTAAGCTACATAAGCATCCATCATAACAAATGGTTAGTATTCTTTGCCATAACGCACATTCATAACCAAGATCTCTTAAGAATGATGATGACAAGCTATTATGAAAGATTATCAAAACTAACCCACAATCATCTTTAAATAGCGTCATAAACAAACCATTAAAACGCAAATTCTTTTAATTGAAGTAGTTGAAAGAGAAAGGACATAACTAATTTCAATTTCCATAATCATTGCAATCATTAACCCTTAAGGTGGCCAATGTTACGAGGTGTAATGTAACATTCGCAGCGAGCATGTTACGTTACGCAGAGTGCTAAATTCCGTGTTAATCCGGCTCGTTGCTCGCTTGTTTCCCCGTAACAGTGCGTACTGACAGCATGAATGCTCGCTGCGTAACATGTTACATTACGCCTCGTAACGTTAGTCAGTACCCACCTTAAGTGTTCACTCACAGTACTCACACCACATGACTAACACACGCGTAAAATAAGAAAACTTCAGTAGGCTGATAAAACTTTATAAAATAAACTACATATAAAGAAATGAGCCACATACAAATGAAAAATCGAAAACATACCGCGAGTCAACATTGGACAGCGCCATCTATGAACGCGCGCTGATACTGCGCCTACTAGGCACTGGCACGGCGAATACAAAGAGTTGAATTATATTGTATTTAATCCAACAATTGAGCACTTAGCATTTATAGTCTCTGATCGTCGTCACATTTATATATGTAGAATGTATTTAGAACATAATAATCTATACAGGGTTATTTGTAAAACATCAACTACCTCCTAGGGGTTGAATATGCTCAAATACAACAACTTTTTCTATGGGACCAACATTGATATCTAAAAAAAAATTGAGCACCAGAATCAGCCCCTAAGAGGTTGTTGATGTTTTACAAATAACTCTGTGTATAAGATCGTATTTAGTTATATTGTTGATATATAAGGTGCTTCATAAATATCTGCAACGGCTGAAATAGGTAAAAGTATTGCTTATATAGATTACGATAGTAAAGAAATTTTATGTCCAGAACGTCATTAATTTTTTCATTAAAAAAATTATATTAAATAAAGATTAGGCTTTATTCTGTCTCAAACCGTCCACATCTGTCCAAAAATGCTAACGGTTTACATTATACCGCTCCCGCGCAGTGTCAACCGCGGATGACGAAGAAGAAATTATGCAAATTGAAGCAAGTAACCATTTATTTACTGTCTTTTCGCAAATAATTAATTACCGATCTGGGGCACGTAATTCCTTTACTATCGTAATCTATATATTCAATACTTTTACCCATTTCAGCCGTTGCAGATATTTATGAAGCACCTTATATACGTGAGCAGTTCAGGTTTGTTTTTAAGTTTATCCTTTTGACGAATAATTTAGATTTATGTTTTTTAGACTTTCGTATCTCCTTTGTTGCACTGCCCACAAAATATTTCTCTTTAGTGTATTTGTCGACTAGTAGAGAATGCCACATGGTAATAAGTTCACCTTTTAAATGATTTTGCAATCTGTAAAGTTTTAAATAGACAATTAAATAATTTATGTCAAAATTATTATTTGCGCGATTTAAAAGGTAGGTGGTGCCATCTGTTGACGCAAGTTACAACATCTATTCACTGATCGATTTGCAGAGTTTATCGATGTTGCGACAATCGATAATTGGATTGCCTTTTGAATCGAGTCGTGCTTTGTGATAAGAATCGAATAGGAAATATGTTGTGCGATATATAATTTGGTTTCATCATTGTATGTAATCGCATTTCTACGTAATCATGTCATACGTCAAAGTTTTATAGATGGATAGTCGCGAAAATATTGTAATTTGATTAATGATAATAGGTTTATTGCAATCAAACATTGATCATCAGCAAAATGGATCACGAGACGCCTCTGGCAAAAAAACTGTCTGGTACCTCATAACCAGTGATCGGAATAGATAGGTTGATTTGGGGTCAATGATCACAAACATTAATGTTAATTTGGACATGCCTCCGGGATTCCGGAATTTCTTAGTATTAGTTTTTGAAAAAAAAGGCATATCCATATTATGCTAGCACTACCAAAGACATCAAATCAATCTACCTACTTCGATCATTGCTCATAACAAAATGTTATAATATTGTTAATTCTTTATTACGAAACCATGACAATTGGCTGATTGGCTAGCACATATTTTATCATCGTCATCAGCCATTGAAAGTCCACTGGACATCCCCCCCTCATAGAATGCCAAAGAACTAGCCAAGCTAGTTGCAATGGGCAGGCTAGCAAAGCTGACAACTGTTGGGTTCCTAACGGTTCTCGAATGGAGACCACGAACTGAAAGACGCGGCGTGGGCAGGCCTCCCACCTGGTGGAATGATGACCTAGTCAAAGTTGCTGGATGCCGCTTGATTCCAGAAAAATTACAGTAAATTGGGAATACATTTAAGCGTCAAACTTAGTGTTATTATAGAACAAACAAGACAGGACTTGTGTAAGACGGGGTCATCTTAAAGATTAACGAAATGGAAAAAAACCGGCCGGAACCCTTGGTGCACAAATTCATCTTTCAATTGGCCGTTTTAATACGCAATGGTAAAAATTTGCCATCTTTGTTTATTTTTGAGACCTTTTACATCTGTTATAAATTTAAATCATTTGCGTTTTGCAATTTTAACAGCATACATACAATCCTAAACCTCAGGAAAAACATTAAGAATTCGCAGAATGAAATTCGTCGCAGTTACGTTGTAATGATTCTAATGATTTAACTGTCGTCAGTGCTATGATGAATGAGGCGTTTAGAGCGAACACAGATAAGGTAATACAATAGACTCCTAGAAGGCAGTAGCCACCTCGTGTCGTGTTGCTAAGATTGAAAACATTAAAGTCACACAGGAATGCTACCATTACTTCGAAAAGAAAGTTGTCCGGCGCATATTATAATTAGGTAGGTACTCAATAATTAATATAGATAGATTCAATATTGCACACCACAAAAAACAAACAATAGAAGGAAAAAAATACATTTAGAAAAGCACTATTTAGATAGTCGGACGGACTTCTAGTAATAAGAAGTAGTATCTTCCAGACAACCATTAGTTAAGGGATAGATGAATTGAAGTAAGAATCAATTATACTAAAAATTATTTATTTATTATCAATAAATTGAATTGAATGAGACTGAAAGCATAATCCAACTACCTTTCCGGATTTAAGATTGTATTTAAAGACACTTATTACATTTTTAAGAGTCGAAACCTCAATTAAAGAAGCCGTTGTAACGAGCCTGGACTGATTTGTTGAGCCAATGTCCTAGATTTTGATTACATTACTGTCTTATTCTCTCCACCATTAGACGATAGCAGCACCGAGATGTCATTCATCGTAGAATTAACCAGCTGGAACTAGTTTTTTTACTATGAAATCATTGCAATTCACATTCGATTAGTGCAGCTAAAACAAAATTAAAAGTTCATTGAGTATTGGTGTGTAAGTTATTTTACATACGTAATTATATTTTCGACGTGTCTTATTGGCGACGTGACTAATGTGTGTGCACGTGCCTTTATATATGTGGCATCTATTAGCCTAAGTAGTCTGTAGTAGTGTTGAAGTAAAGTAGGACAAGGGAAATTGATGATGTCCCTTAGTTGTCGTTATTGTAATTTTTGACCGATGTAAGAGCGATTTGTAAAGTTGTGGTTGGAAACAAATGTTTTGGGGACACTTTAGTGACATACAGTTGGTGGTTTTACTCTAAATTTATGGTTGGATAGATATTTAACTCTGGTGACCATTTTAGATAGATAGATAGATACTCTTTATTGCACACCATACAAGTAAAGTAAACATGATTTTTACAGAAAGATGTACAATTTAGGCGGTCTTATCGCTAATAGCGATCTCTTCCTGACAACCTTTAGGTAGAGGACAACCATTAAAGAAAGGGGAAGGTGTTGTAGAGTTCTTAAAATTCTTACCTGATAGAAATGGTATTGCATAAGTTTATGGCATAGACGTATATTATATGGCGTTCATTTTAGGTCACAATTAAATAGTTTTAATAGGTTCTAGAATGGAGGCCACGTACCGGCAAGCGCAGCGTGGGACGTCCACCCACAAGGTGGACAGACAAACTGGTAAAGGTTGCAGGAAGCCTCTAGAGCCCGTCATATGTTCAGCAGTGGACGTCCTATAGCTAAAATAATGAGAGCTATGATTATCAGATAAGAGATATTACCAGACTTTCCACATCAAGGATCATGGTCGAGCGTAACTTGACATAGAAGCTGTTTAAAAAAAATTACAACATCATATACATGATCCTATGGTAAGTAGCCAAAGAACTTGTCTGAAAATCTGAAATCTGAAACAACGATGGTACCATAGCACCAAGACCCAAAAGTCAAAAGTCAAAAATCATTTATTCAATTTAGGACAAAATTGCCACATATGAACGTCAATAATAAAATTATAGGCCCATATGGGGCAGAACATGTCTCCTTATTTTTTGGGCCCTACTAGCGCTTCGAGACAAGACACAGACAATCTGGCAAGTGCTGAGATGAAACGCCGGAACAAACTCAGTCACCACTAGCTGCCACACAAAAAATATAAATCAAAATAAACAGGTAGGTACATCAGTTTAGTGCAGGCTGGACTGACCACACATTCTTGTCATCAAGATAGTCTTGAATTTTATAATACCCCTTAGACATTAGTGTAGTTTTGACATGTGACTTAAATTTATTAATAGGAAGTTCGATAACATTGTAAGGTATATTATTGAAAATTTTTATACAATTACCCAAGAATGAATTACTTGTTTTGGCCAATCTAAAGTTTGGCCAAGACAATATATAAAAGGAATCGAACCGTAAGCTGTTATACTTAGGTTGTACAGAAATTGTTAACCTACTTGAGATTTGGAAATGTTCCCCAGTATTTTTTTTTGTATTGAAGCAGTAGAATTGGCCCCTTCAAGGGAGTAAACAAGTTTTTCTTTTATTATTATTGTTTGTAACGCTTATTATTATTTTTATAGAGGTTATTAGTAATATATATGTCAATTATGATTACATATTTTTTTAACAAAAAAATTTTTTTACTGCCTTAGTAACTTAGAATCTCAGTTGGACCCGGATAACGAACGGCATTGGGTTCGAATCACACTAGAGGCAGCTTAAAAAATCCTTTTAAGTATTCTTCTTCTTTATCTACCTATACGGTAAATCCCGGTTTCGTCCAAAGCCGTTGCTTTGGAGCCCAGAGTCCGCTTTCCTTGATTTACTCCTCCAATTCGCGCGGTCTTGAGCGTCTCTAGTTGTGAGATCATTGGCACGCATGTCAGCCCTTACGACGTCAAGCCAGCATTTCTTGAGTCTACCCCTTTTGCCTTTTAAGTAAAAATATTTATCTTCAGGAACATATACTTACTTCTGGACTATCCTTCGTAGCCGAGAGGCGCCTGACTTAGCGTCGCCATCTATGAGGTCCCGGGTTCGATTCTCGGTCGGGTCAATGTAGAAAACGAATTTTTCTATGTTGGGTCAGGTCTGGGTTTCTGTTTTTATCCGTTATCCGTCGTTGTTTCTGATGTCTTTAACACAAGTGCTTCAGCTACTTACTTTAGGATCAAAGCAATATAATATGTGATGTTGTCCAATATCTATCTATACAGGATACCCAGTCCAGTTCCGTCTTTACCATGAGGGCACATGACGGCCGATGGGGTAGAAAGATTCTGGAATGGAGGCCATGTACCGGCAAGCGCAGCGTAGGACGTATCATCCACCTACAAGGTGGACAGACGACCTGGTAAAGGTTGAGGGCCGCTTCCAACCGGCCAATCTGGAAGTCACTGGGGGAGGCCTATGTTCAGCAGTAGACGTCCTATGGCTGAAATGATAATGATAAGGGCACACGGGGCCTGTGCCCAGGGCCCCCTGCCTCACGGCAGCCAACCAAAAGCACTAAAATATGTTGGTAAACTAAGAAACACTGTTAATTTAAAAGAAAAAAATTTAAAACTATACTTTTAACGGAGATACGAAATTATTTTTTGGAAATCATGAATTCATACTAACAGTATTTCATTTTTACTTTGCAATAGGGCCCCAAAATTCTTACGTGCCCCAGGGCCCCGGGATTTATTAAGACGGCCCTGAGGATACCTACTCATAAATTCACAGAAGCGCAACATAGTTGGGTGTCTAAAGGTTACAGTAAATTATGGGAAAGTACAAAACCTTTCATCATGTGAATGTATAGACTTATCCAGGACTTTCTAGTCAGTCTGAGGAGTCACGCCTGCGCGTGAGTCCTAAATCTTGTCATGTCATCTGAAATCCCATTCTTAGAAACTGTAGGAGAATGTCAAACTAATATTTGCATTGTACACGAGTATTTACTTAGCGGTAGAAACAATGTAAACGTTGTAATAAATATTTTAGATTAGCTGTTGCCCGCGACTTCGCTCGCGTGGTCTGCAGTTTATTCATTTAGGATTTTCTGCACAAGCGGACCCTGGGCTCAATAGCAATTGCTTAGAAAATATATTTTTCTACATTGACCAACCAGGAATCGAACCCGGGACCTCAGAGATAGCGAAACCAAGTCCGGAATGCTCGCATCTCGGCTACGGAGGTCGTCAAATTATTTTCACAATCACACCAATTAGCTAGCCCCAAACTGAGCAAAGCTTGTAGGTACTATGACAAATAGATAACGGATAAACATACCCAATACTTTTTATAAACATCCATGACTTAGGTACAAATGGTCGTGCTCATCACACAAACATTTGCCCCTTCCGGGATTCGAACCCGCAACCGCTGGGTTAGTAGGCCGGAGCGCGAACTACTACGCCATATGGTCGTATGTAAAAATATTCGCTCAATGCAATCCCTTCACAACTACATTACCGAAATTTAAACTTACTACAATTTGCCGCGAACCACTACGCCATACGGTTGTATGTAAAATTATTCGCTCAATGCAATCCCTTCCACAACTACCGAAATTTAGCCTTACTACACTTTGCAACAAAAAACCGGGTTCATAGTTCGCCATACTGATCATGTACAGTTGACATAATGTTGCATAAGTGATAGTTACACCTACAAAGCTGGCACACATTTGTGTTATATAATAGCATCTGCCGTTAGAACGGAGTAGACGAGCGATTATTAACTTCAGAACGCCGATAGATTTATTTATTAATTATTTTTTTTAGTTTCTGTCCCACTGCTGGGCAAAGAATTCCCATAAACCTCTCCACTTATCCCTGTCGGTGGTTAGGGCTTGCCAATCTTGAAGAAAATTGTCTAAGTCATCGCGCCATCGCTTTCGAGGTCTACCTCTCGAACGATGTCCGTCAGTTATTTAGATAATAAAGATTAAAAATTTTGTAGTTTTGTTTTGGGAAGTCTTCAGTTTTGATTTCATGCAAACATTTTTTATGATGTTGCCAGATCTTCAAAAAGAATTATAACAAATCATTTGCAGGAAGAAGTATGACGTAATCAAAATAGATGGAAATTAAAACAATTATTAATCAGACTACACTTCAGTACCACATAAACTTTACTGTTTTTTATGACACACTTAACTACTGATTGCTACATTTAGGCGTTTATTGTTAAAGCGCTTTATTATATTATAATTGCGGAGTCTTTAAACCGTGTAGACGATCATACAACAATAAATAAATACACAGTATTTACTATTCTATACAAGAAACTTTTACTAAAGCAGTATCGAAATCGTAAAAAAATTATAGATGCTCCATACAAATCAACTATTTACATTGACGTTTTTTTTGCAGCTTAAATTTTTTTTCGATTTGACCTGTGTTTTATTTATTGTCATGTGATCGTCTCCACCCTGTATATCAGCGGCATCAACGGTTTAGATAAATATCATACCTACATCTTGCGAGGACGGCAATAAGAGTCCTACCTATGTTTTTTTTTTCACCGCATCGCGTCTTACTGCATTTTAACGCGGTGTTTTTAAAAAAGCTCGTCTGTCGCGCCTCAAACTCTGACATTTCCTTGCGTCAGAGGTCACAAACCACAAAACAATAGCGGTCCCATTCACAACAGCGGTATTTAGACCGTTAACTGAAAATACAACAAATGCAAAACATAATTGTGCATTTTGTGTGCATTTTATGTAATAGGAAATAAATATTACGAGTTTTACTTGTAAAGACATACGACTTCGCAACCGCATATGGAAACTGAAAATGGGCATAAAATGTGAAATCTATGGAGTAGGAAACAATAATGTTGAACTTTTTCTTGGTAGTTAACTTAGTTGCGTAGTTGACTTGCGTCAAACCTTTGTCAAAACAGAAAAAACTTAAATTAGCCATGTAAAAAACATGGCTGATTTCAATGGACTAGTTTCCTAAAATATCTAATTAGTCCGACCAGTTGGATTAACAGAAAATATTAGACTTTTATAATCTTACTGACGCACTAAATAGAATCACCTTTATTTGACCCAGGAAACTAGCCTATTGGTCATATAAATTGTCAAAGACTTGCGTCAGCAAGTAGGTAGTAATTTTAATTTATTAAGTTTATACGTCCGATCGAACGAATCATCTTCGTAGTAGGCCTTTAGGTAATTTACGCGTTGTGCTCGTTGTGATCAATCATCATCATCATGATTTCAGCCATAGGAGGACGTCAACTGCTGAACACAGGCCTCCCTCAATGATTTTCATGGCCCCGATTGCCAATACTCGCCACGTTGGCAGGCGGGTTGGCGAGCGCAGTTTTTTATAAGGTTTCGCACGCTGACGCTGCTGCCCGTGTCGTGCTACAACAATTAGTCGCCTCTTACGACACGCCTCCTGTTGGCGGTGGAAAATTGTATTCTTTACGGCCGTCCCCACACGACACCAAGTAGAGGTCAATATCAATTGAAAAAAATTGACGTTTTGTAGTAGGTTGATGTGCTGTTGTCTGTGCATACTTTCGTCACGAGAACAAGTACCTAGCCAAACCTTTAGCACGCGATCTTGTATTCTGTATACTTAACTACGTTTTACAATTGTAACTTAACGGGTCACAGTTCAGTGTTGGGTAATAATAACCCTGTGCTATAGAGTAAGCGATAAAAACAAATAGGCGCCAAACAATACCTATTTTAATGGTCTCGAAGCAGGGAAATATTATTGGGTGTTACTAGGTAACAGACAGTGAATTTTGATACATCATTATCAGGCATCTCCCACTACACGCAGACGCAGGCCAACTTAGAAAAGCTTCGGAAAGCACGTTAAGAGTTGAAAGGTTTTCGGGCGGGCTTACATCTGATAGTAAGGTTATCTCGAAACACAGGGATGTTAATTCTTTACTTTAGAACCAAGATAATAGGTTTGTTGCCTGGCGCTTGTTATTTTGTATTAAATGTCTTTTAAATGTAAAAAAACGTACTAAACCGCCGGTATCACTTCGCATAAGTCGATCGATCGAGTCGTAATACAAATTAACGTTTACTATTCGATCGATGTATGAGAAGCGATTGTTCTGTGGCACTCACACAGGCCCTCATTTGACATCAGTTTGTATTAGTATAAAAATGATTTTTCTAAAGATTTTGTTATTGATCTAGTAAGTAAGTTGATTTAGTGATAATAGTTGTTGTATTTGGGCAGAAGATTGTGACATTTACCGCCCTAAAATAACGTAAATTTGCCATGTATATACCAACGAACAAAAGTCGCTGTCATAGCCCGACGGATCAGCAAGTTAAAGTGACAGTGGGTGGGGCATAGCACGTAGACCTGACGGTCGATGCAGAAGGTTCTAGAATAGAGGCCACGTACTGGCAAGCGCAGCGTAGGACGTCCACCTACAAGGTGGACAGACGACCCGGTAAAGGTTGCCGGAAGTCGCTGGATGAAGGCCGCTTCCAACCGGCTAATCTGGACGTCATTGAGGGGTCGTTCATTGCTGAACATAGGCCATGTTCAGCAATGAATGCCAACAGCAACAGCCACACTCTTCGCTTGTTGAGTATCGCCTAAATAAAGTACCTACCTACATAATGAGACTCCGTAGTCGAGAGGCGAGCGAACCGGACTTGATGTCGCTCTGAGGACCCGGGTTCGGTTCCCAGTTGGTCAATGTAGAAAAATAACTTTTCTATATTTTCTCGGGTCTGAGTGTTGTGGTGCTGTCGTTATTTCTGATTTCTGTAACACAAGTGCTAAAGCTACTTATCATAGGACTGCTCATTCCTATGTAATGCATGTTGCTCTGAAGCATGATGTGATGTTTTACAATATTTAAATAAATTTAAATATTTAAAAGTAAATAAAAAATTTTTACCTGAACTCTTTTTACATAGTGTGTCTACGTGTTATGTTATTATGTTTGAAAGTGACGCGGCTCAAATCCACGCTTAATCAATAGAATCTATGGGAAATTATTGAGATATGGTTTCTATTGAAAACCATATCTCCCCAACACCCGGAAAGCTCAGACCACAACCGAAAACCGCCACAAAGTACATCTTAGTTGCGTAAGCGTCGATTGTGCATTGTGCCAGGTTCGATTCCCATGCATTTGATTTATCGCGTCTTTCTGCAAATGCTCACAATGGGCTTATCTGCTTGCATGCTAATTGGACCTTGACATGGTCTTTTTGAGTTGAAATTGGTAAGGTTACCTTAGAGCGGTGGTTGTCAAACTTTTTCAATTAGAAGAATGACATATTTGGTTTAAATTCAATTAAGTAACTTTAAATTTGATAAATTTGTTGATGAAATAAATTTGATTGTAGATTTGCCTATTTGATATTCGTTTTACCTTGATACCTTCAAGCGTTCCTATGAAAAAGTTTACTGACAGATAGAAGGACAACGAAGTGATCCTGTAAGGGTTCTTTGTCACATTTTATGTTACAAAAAACAAAAAAAAACACATTGATTTGGAAACCCTAAGAGATGCTATACTGTAAGAAGATGTATGTAATTCTCTACTATCTAGTCACATTATCTAAAAAGTCTAAAACATTTAAATTATTTCTGACACCATTGGGAAAGAGAATCTCTTTGAGAACCACTTACCTAGATGATTATAGATAACTTTAGAGCGTTGTTTTTCGGATTTGATTTTTGTAAGGTTGCCGTTTAGATAAGATCGATTAGTTTGACGTCTTTGTTACGGTAATTGAACTAATTGGTATTGCTGTAAAATTAGGGATTAACATCAGAGATAAAAATGATTAGTGATAATTTTTGATTACTGATGTACTACATGAATAATCGTTTCGTGTAGTGTAACTTTTAATCGTTGCTTTTTGTGTTATTAAAGGTTTTGTACTTTATTTTTTATATCAAAAACAGCTTTACTTTCGATTTCCCCATTGATTATTGTGGTTTAAATAGTTATGGTTGGCCCCACGTTTAGATCTATTATTTTTCAATACCTACTTACTTTATTCTAACACCCTGTATAATTTTTTTTTTAACACAGGTTTACTTTACTGTCTGATATTTTTCAATGATATTTATTACTTGTCTCTTTTGCTCAATAGATGGCGTCTAATAGTTTTCTGTTTTGTCTACTAGATGGCGCATTGGTGCGCTATGGCGGCGCTGCTCGCGCTCATGGTATGCTCGTGCGCAACGGAATCTCAGTCACGGTTCCGTAAGTATTCTTTATTTTTTACTAGTTTTATTACCTTCATGTTATGTTAAAATTATGAACCCTGCATAGACGTGTATAATGTTACAGTTAAAACTCCTAACCATTCAGACTGTCATCGGTCAAATGACTAATTACGTACACTGTTATAATTTAAAGGTGAAGTTTGATTCGGCCGCTTTGCTCGTTTTGCTCGCACGGCTCGTAATTTGTGGTCAATGCTCTATCCTAGTTTTATAATGTAAAAAAAAACAAACAACCAATCCTACTAATTTACTAGTTTTGACTAAAATCAGTCAATACTAATTTTGTCTAGTGAAAAGTTTTGACTGTGATATAGGATACATGATACTCATACCTCCTTACTTTGTGTCGTGTGTCTACGATATTTGTACGGGTTCAGCGGGTATTTTATGAAAATATCATACTAATATGAGTTACTGGTCCATAGATTTACGAAATAAAATCATAAGACCCTCTTTACTTCATAGTACAGTACTGAGTATAATAAGCCGATGCCTCACTCCACGCCCCGCTTCATTAAATTGGAGGGCTAATTATTCAATTGTTTTAATTTTCAGTATCAATTGTATAATAATTATATTGCAGTTACTACATAAACATAAGCTTCTACAAAATTCTATTTACAAAAATAGTGTATAAATATAGGTACTCACTGACATTAACATTGTTTATTTTAATTTGACAAATCATTGAATCATCATTTCTGTATATACTAAGTATTTGTTTATTGCATGTAAAAAATACGTTAATTAATTTATAAAATATTTCGTAACTATTTATTAACTGTTATTTGTATGTTAATCAAACAGAACATGGAGATGTAGATTACAAATTAAAAAACAGTTACTTACCTAATTTTAAAGTCTTAGGCTCAGACTACATGCACCCGGAATTTTTCGGAACTCCATACAAAACGACTCCGGACAAGTTCGGATTCAATCCGTCTTGTAAGCGGTTCTGAAAAATTCCATGCATTAAATTCCGTGCATGAAGTCCGAGCCTAAATGCATCATCTGACCTGAATTAAGCTCTATGTTATATCTAAGACGTTGGTTCTTTTTACAGAACCCCGCAACCCTAGGTATCGAATCGGTACGTACACAGTACAGAGTTTATGCCCATGCCATCTAAAACACGTAAAAGTAGGTCAGTTAACAATACAGTTAGTTGGCTACAACACCAGCTCACCCCACGCTTACTCTAGCCCAGTCTGCAGACTCCTTTTTAGCAATATATCATTTAATAAGTTAATTTAAAAAAATAATTTTAACACGTAAGGTACCCAATCTTTTGGAGTCGGTGCAGACGAAAACATGGAATCTCTCATCGGCTGGCACACATTTAAGATTATTTTTAGCTTTTTAGTTTTTTGAAGTCGGTTTAATTGTTAATAAAATTTACTTATTTCATCTATTTTTAGTGATAAATCCTAATGAAAACAGATCTTATGAGTGCAAACAAAATTTAACTGCTGAACACCGATTACAAACAGAGTACCTATTAGTAAAAATCATAATTAATTTAAAATTTTTATTGCTGTAAAAAAACTAAAAAATACATATACTTTAAACGATCCAAAAACCAATTTCAAATTTCAAGTGGAAGTTAATCACATAGAGTTAAATATTTTATATTATAGAAAATTTTCTTAATCTGTTGACTGGGCTATAAAATCAACACGTCACTACTGACAAGAAGAGCACGTGATCAGCACCAATAGTATAAATACCCACACCAATACGACAGTACAAATTGTTCTGTTACACGAAATCACGCTTACTACACTATCTCAATGTAATTTTATGGAACAATATCAAAATAAATCAAGAATCCCAAGAAATAAATTACTTCCACAGGTAAAAAGGGGGTTAGTAGAATAATTTTAAAATTATAGTATATTTTTGAAATAAAATACGTGTTTATATGTACAGACTCGTCTAAATAAATAAAATAATCCCATTCTCAAAGGATTTGTTAGTAGTCATTGAATTTCCACCGTCCAAAGAGGTTACAGAAGAAAAGCGTATAAACATTTTTATCTTCACTCTTTAAAACCACGCAATTAGCTGCTCATGTAGCAACAACTATTATAGCTATGTAAGCAACGTCGAAATCCCATTTTTAAGATGCTCCATACTAACTAACGCTCTAACTAAAAAATAAAATTAATTTAGCTTAAAAAAATTGCTCCTATAGTAAAAATTGTTCTATTATTTTGTACACCCTGTATTTGTATAACGTAGACAGAGACAGAATGATGTCGTGCCTATACCATGTTAACCCGGGTGAGCAAGTAGGTAGACCTTAAAACAAATAATTTAAAGACTGTTACTAAACGGCGTAATAAAAATAAAATTAACGTAACCCGACATGCAAATAAATAACGGTATTTTATCTAAATATCTTTATTATGCATATCTTCAAGTACTTATATTCGCGAGCCCGTGGATAATAGTATCTTAATATGTTGTTGATTGGCCCAAGATACAGAAATAAAGCGGCGGAGATATAATAAATATTATACTTCCTATTCTAATTAACTTCTTAAGTTTCTTTTAGTCAAATACAACCACTTTCTCCTTGGAAACATAATCGAAATATAAAAATTGGTCATAAAAAATTACCAAACAGCCGATTAAATTTATAAAGTTTTTTTTTTTCCGTTTTTGAAAAATCGAAAAAGAAAGTTCATTTTTAATAGTCATAGAACAAAAGTTATTTACAATGATGTATTTAATATGTGGTAACAAGGTTTTCCTTGAGTTATGTATGGGACACCTGTATACTCATGGTAACAAATAGCTTTGCCCAAGAAACTTATAACCTATATTATCCTATTTTTTTTTAGTGTAAAGACTATTTCTTAGCATAAAATAAGTTATTCGTTTCTTGGGCAATGTTTTTTTGTTATCATGAGTATTTAAATAATTACGTAAATAAATAAATAAATAAGTAAATTACACTAAAAAAAACACGAAGTATTAAAAAAACAACTCGCTCATCACTTTTTATTTATACCACTCAACTAAAGTGACATGCAAATCGCAAACTTAATTACGGATTCATACATTCTTGAAGAGAATTAAACTAACTGACTTTCAAACGACTTTCGTTTTTATTAGTTACTTAACCATGAATAAACCAGTTATTAACAAAATAATAAATAAAGTAAAGATCCGTAAAATCAAT
This sequence comes from Anania hortulata, assembly GCA_963576865.1. Taxonomy (NCBI): domain Eukaryota; kingdom Metazoa; phylum Arthropoda; class Insecta; order Lepidoptera; family Crambidae; genus Anania; species Anania hortulata. The sequence continues at coordinate 3,379,529 of OY756410.1, forward strand.
TGAATTCATAGCAAATCCTATAAAGTTTTAAAATATGTAGTTAGGTGATAGTGAAAGTGAGAAAATCCGGTATCAAAACCAAAACCTGCCTAGCTCGCACTTACTAAATTGTCTTAAATTATTATATATACATCAATTTAAAAAAAACACAGGAGCTCCTGTGAATTTTTTTTTTATTAACACACTAGTTACAATTATCATGACAGGATATACCCAATGCGATAATGTAATGATAATGACAAAGGTGACCAAGTTTGTTGCGCCATTTCTTCTCATTCCGTTAAGTAGTCCCGCAGCGGTATATAACTATGGGTGAAAAAGGGCACTGCGATATTAAAAATTATTCAGAAAAAAGTCAGATATAATCAAACAAAAAATACTATAAAGACCAGCTTTTAAACCCTTAATTTTAAATGCACCGCACACTTTGCACTTCGCTTGTAATGAAAAAAAGGAAGAAAAAAGGAATTTAGTAAAATATTTCACAGCCACAGTTGGAAGATAAAGGACTACGAAGCCGCGGTTGCGTGTGCGCATGTTTGTGTGATGAATGGATGAGTCCTATTCTAGATGAGTCTTGAGTCATGAATGTTTGTATGTGTCTATTCATTATAATCGAGTCTCTATTACTCCCCATAGTATAAACAAGTATGGTTTAGTTTCAGGATAGCTACAAGCACATACCCTATAGAACAGTAACACGAACTATCTATCTCCGATATTGATCAGTGATTGTTTATTAAAACTAAGTTCGTGTGTTTAAAGTCTGGTGAACTCTCGCTCGCCCTAAAACATACGGACTACGGATATACGGACATATCTACTCTATAGAGTATGTGCTTCACGGGGGTAGATATTCGGTCGGGGTGACTGTTGTGTAAGAATATATTTATCATAACATTAACAACATTAACGTTAGGTATTACCTATAGTGTTGTGGAATGGTAGTAAATAAGTTACGATGTCACAAACACACTAATCAATTATTATCAAGATAAAAACTGTAGGTTTTTTACACATCTAATACACAAATCACATCAATGTCATCATATTATACTTTATAAGCAACATTATTAACACTAATGGCAGTTTCTTCTGTTATAGATTGGACCACATCTTGCTTTCTGTTAATTCTGTTAAGTGTAGTAACTAATTGTAATATTAGGTGTGTGATTGTGTTCCATTAATACATTTTCTTACAGGTTTCATTGTAGAGTTGTATTTGAATAGTTTATGGTTTATTTATTTTGGTAGTTTGGTTCATTTAGTGTCTGGAAAGGTCAAATGTAAATCATCGTTGTTTACTTTTTGAGGTGGCGGTACAATAGTTGTTGTTTGTATGATAGATATCACCCAATCCAACAGTAATCTTGTTGTCATTACTAATTAACGTTGTGGAAATATCTTTAGTGTTACTATAACATGACATCATCTCATTATCAATATGCTCATATCCTCATATACTTATAATTAAAATTTAATAGACACTCAGGTTAAAGATAAGATGCTTTTTGTCAATATCTGAAATTCTATGAATTGGTGTGGGAAGGGATTTGTACTTCTCAAAAGTCTACTGGACATCACTAAATCACAGCGCTGAAAAGAAACTTAAAAAGCGTCTTTATCTGGTCTAATGGGCTGGTAACATTAACAAGGGTATACAAAGTAGCTCCGAGATCTAGTCTGATACTAAACTTCTAACGGAGTTGGAAGGTGTTGGCATATCTTCAACTGCCAATGACCCCATGGTCCTGATTTCCAGCCGAAGCATCTTCAGCTCAGCAGCAGGCGGATGCTGATGAGATGGTGGCAAACCTGCTCCGTTGGATACAAGGGGTCTACCAGCAAAGGAATAGGAAAGGTCTGCAATTAAGGTTTTGGGTCGTTTATCGTAGAAGGGAGAAAGTAGAATGTAGTAGAATATTATGTAGAATTTAGAATAATAGGAGCAATTAGCTGGATAGAAGTAGTGACTGTTAGGAATAAGAAGTTTCTTTTTATAAAAGAGCTAATAAGAATCTGGGTTAGGCCTTATTATTTAATGTCAAAGCATGAATTTTAAAGTGACTAAATTTCTTTTTTCGTTTAATAATTACTATAAGCATTGTAAATACGAAACTCTTTACTAGGTTTAGTAAAATAATATCAAAGTTTTGTCTATAAACTAAATCCGTTCTTCAAATGTTTCAGCTCGGCAGTATTTTGGAGGGAAACCTGAAAAACCAAGACCGTTCGAGCCTGCTTCTTACCTGCCACCGACTGGGTATCCACCTGCCGGGTCGAGGCCCACGCCCTCATATAGTGAGGGTCCTTCACCCTCGTCACCATCGTACCAGCCCAGCCAGCCATCCCCAACTCCTAGCCAGCCGTACCTTCCGCCTAGTCAGCCAGAACAACCACTGTACTCACCGAGTCAACCACCCTATTCTCCAAGTCAACCTGGTTACCAACCAAGTCAGCCCACCCAACCATCGCCACCATCCCAACCATCCCAACCTGACTATCAACCTAGTCAACCAACACAGCCACCGTACCAGCCGAGTCAGCCTGGATACCAACCCAGTCAACCTGGATACCAACCGAGCCAACCCTCTGAACCAAGCTATCAACCCAGCCAACCAACCTCTCCATCATACCAACCCAGTCAACCGTCATCACCAAGTGACAACACTCCTTTGTATGTCCCACAGCAACCAGAACAGCCAGACCAACCAATCCAACCAGAAAGACCAGAAAGCTCCCCATCGCCTTTGCCTGAGGATGACGACAACCGGCACCCTCCTCACATCCACGCCATCACTGTGGACTGTGGCAAAGAAATGATGACCATCAACATCGAATTCAACAAGCCTTACAATGGCCTTATCTACTCCCAAGATAATTATAACCAACCTGATTGCATTTACGTCCGTGAAAACTCAAACCAGGTGAAATTCTCATTTACTGTCAGTCTTAATAAATGTGGAACCAGATTCTTTAGCGACTTTAAAAATGAAGGTCAAGCGTATCTTGAGAATGTGCTCGTTCTGCAAAACGAACCTGGCATTCAAGAAGTATGGGACCACATTCGCCGAGTCAGATGTTTGTGGGAAGGAAACTTGACAAAACAGCTTGTCTCTTCTCTAAGCGTTGGAATGTTGAATCAGATCACAAGTAATTTTAGCGGAGACACAGCTATGGCGCGTCTAGACATCCAAGTTGGTGAGGGACCTTTTGCTCCCGAAGCAAATGGTTTGGTGAAGATTGGAGAAACCATGACATTGGTTGTGACTGTTACTGGAGATGCTGGCTTCGATATCTTTGTGCGGGAATGCGTTGCACGTGATTCTGAAAGCAACCACGTCGTGCCATTGACTGACAGCAATGGTTGCGTTTTGAAACCCAAACTCTTCGGTGCCTTCCAGAAGACGAGGGACACCGGTAACACTGGAGCTTCTATTATAGCATTTGCGTACTTCAACGCTTTTAAATTCCCTGATGAGATGGACTTGGTCATCCAATGCGATGTTGAGTTATGCAAGACTGACTGCGACGCTTGTCCTAACCCTGGAAGCCTAACACCTAAAAGAAGGAGACGTGATGTAATTCACGTAGGAAATAGGACTGTTGAGCCATCAACGACTATCAGCAAAGGGTTAAAGGTGGTCTTCGCTGAAGAACTGCCTCCAGAACCAGCTGGTTTCTGCATGTCACCTGCGGCAGCATTGTGGGGAGGCGTTCTAGTCTTCCTAGGGTCTTTATTGAGCAGTGTCAGTGTATCTTTCTGCTGGATGAGATCAAGAGGATCAGTTAAGTTTTCGTAAGCGTGTTGAGACGCTTATAGAATGTAAGTGAAAATTATGAATACTTATGGACAATGTTATAAGTAAACGCAAACTTGTAAGACCTTGTTCTATAATCTAATCCCAGTTGATATTGTATTTGGACTAAATAAATACTCGTAAGGATGTAAGTATCAATAGATAGGTCAAAGAGAATTGCTTTTTTCCCAAAAAGTAGAATAGTTCTTCTGTCTTTTATTATGAGCGTATAATTTTTATGGTTTGTATTATTCAGTAAACATAAATTTACTGCCTCATAGAAGCTATATTTTATTGATTGTTTATGCTTATGTTTGTAATTTATTCAAGGCTTTAATAAACAAAAAGTTAATTGATTTTTCTACTTCAAAAGATAGTCACTTTAGATTCAGTTCTACGTTTAAAAGACATAATTATTGTGTGTGGCATTCTGTAACTATGGAAAAAAGGTTATAAATGTGATTGTTGTAGATGTAATCAATGAATAAACTATTTTTATAATAACACTGCCAAGAATAATAATTTATATTTTAAGTATTTCTACCATTAGGTTATTAATAACTTAGTTGTAAAATATTTATAATTGTTTAATAAAAAAGCAGAAAAGTGTACTTAAATTACGAAGGATGTGAGATTTATAAGTTCAGCTATTTTCAAAATGGTGTTTCTGTAAATATTAGTTAAGTTCACTTTATTGTTAAATAATAAATGGTTGTGAACCGGCAAAAATATGTTTTGTTAGATTTTATTTGGGCCGAGTTTTCAATAATCAGATAACATTTATTAGAAGAATAAGTTTGTCATTTGACAGTTTTCGTATCGAAATTGTATCAAAATGTCAATTTTATTCGTCGTATAAAATTATCTGGCTATTGAAAAATCGGCCCATAAAAGCCAAAAAACTTTATTTGACGAATAAGTTTGACATGTTGAGAGATTAAAACATGTCAAAACGTCAAATTTATTCGTCAGACAAAAGTTTTGTTAATAATGGGACTACCTAAGTAGGGGTCGTACAAATATTTGCGTTAATGGCCAAAACAAAACACCTCTATGGGTAAAGAGACTAAGATAAATATTAATTAAGATTACCTCTACTTTATGATGTCTTTTGCAATATTTAGTCAAATAATGGAAGATCAGACGCCTGGAACGCCGAGAGTCATGGGTTCGATTACAACCTAATGCGAATTTTTTGCAGAATATCATCTTAGATTATTATCTTGACGACCGTCTGGTGTAGTAGTGGTTCGCGCTCCGGACTATAAAGCCAGCGGTTGCGGGTATTGGCCTATGTTCAGCAGTTGTCGTTCTACGGCTGAAATGATGATGACTCATGCGCATGCGCAGGCGTAACCTGGGAAAACATGTGAAAGAAATGATAATTCGTATAATTTTGCAAAAATAAACAACATTTGCTATTATCATTAAAGAATATCCATTCAAATCCTTTAACCGAGAGTCACAACTCATAAGTATGTAGGTACGTACGTCATTTGTTATACCAGAGATATGCTTCCGTATCTTATAATTATAGGCAATAAAATTTTAATTGTTTTACTGTCGAAAGAATAAAAAATCTCGCAGAAAAGTGTTATTCAACTTTCTAAAAATACCTCCCGATATTAAAGTTTTATTTATCTTGTAACTCACTAACTATAGGTATCTAGTGGTACTAGGTTTCACGCCAGACTGATACTGTAGATAGCTGACTGCTGTAGACCTTTCTGATTAAAATAATATACCTTTAGCAAAAATCGCAAGTTCAGGATTAAGAAATTGTGCGTCTTTTACTATAGACTTTTACTTTTAGTAGGAGATTATCTTCTGAACGATGCGACGTATACGAAGTATATTATTTTTAGCCCAAAGGATTAGCAAGCTGAAGTGGCATTGGACAGGGCACATACTACGTAGAACTGACGGCCAATGGGGCAGAAAGGTTTTGGAATGGAAAACACGTACCGGCAAGCGCAGCGTAGGACGTCGACCCTCAAGGTGGATAGACGATCTGGTAAAGGTTGCAGGGAGCCGCTGGATGTAGGCTGCTTCCCACCAGCCAATCCGGAAGTCACTGTAGGAGGCCTATGTTCAGCAGTGGAGTGGAGTGGTCATGTGGCTAAGGAAAGGAATAATGATGATGAGGATGATGTTATTTTTATCTGAAAGGTATGTAGCTAAGTTATTTCCAGTGTCTTTCTGGGGTGCCATTTTTGTCGTCGTCGTCGTTCCAGCCATAGAACGTCCACTGCTGAACAAAATCCTCCCCCAATGACCTATCATCGAGGGGGATTGCTAATACTCGCCACGCTTGACAAGCGGGTTGGCCAGCGCAGTTTTTTATAGGATTTCACACACAGACGCTGCTGCCCGTCTCGTGCTACAGGAATTAGTCGCCTCTTCGACACGTCTCCTGTTAGCGGTGGGGAACACCACACACTGTATGTGTAATTGAATATTGGAAGTCAATTTAACCCTACTTCTGATTTTAAATGTGTTATCAGGATCATAACACAATAGTTAGACACTATTAAGCTAATCTGAAGATGGGTCTAGGAGGATAGTGGCTACAAGTAATACCTTCGAGCTTGGGTTCATTTGATTCGTTTTGATGAGTCCTCTAAATAAAAGCGTGTTTTACAGTTCTCCTAAACTTAATATTAAAATTATTAGCTTCACTAACTATCTAATCAAATCTTGGAAGTCGATTTTAATTTATTTCTAACTGTTGTATCCACCACGAATAGAGAGACATGGAGAAGTCTTGCAAAAGCAGCTACCAACTTAACAGACGATCCATAACCACTAACACTCCGCCAGGAGTGTACGACTAAGAACAAGAAGTATATAAAATACAGGGTGGCCTTACTGCATGAAATTTTAAATTATATTTAATTTAATTTATTTTATTCGAAAAACAAACAGTGATACATTTCTTACATAATTCTTCAACAAGTAATAGACATGTAACAAAAATTAAAAAAAACAAAAGGACGTCTAATAAAGTCCTATCAAAAATAAACAAATATACACTTCAAATTGGAAACCTAATCCGGTTTTAAATCGGTTGAAAAGTGGGTTCAGCGTGCGGTGGTGTAGTGAGTGCACCCACAAACATTTTTGTTTTAGGATTTCTTCTAACTGTCATAATTTGTCAAGGAATAGTAAAGCAGCTCTTTATTATGTCAATCATTGTACTACGCATTTAAACGTTTGCTTACCATATCACCACAGTGCAGCTTGATACAGTAAGCTCACTGTCATCAAATGACGACCGTCCGGTGTAGTGGTTCGTGCTCCGGACTACAAAGCCAGCGATTGCGATTGCGAAACCCGCAAGGGGCGAATGTTTGTGTGATGAGCACGAGCATTCGTATCTAAGTCATGGATGCTGTTAAAAGTATTTAAGTATGTTTATCTGTTATCTAGTCGCTATAGTAAAAGCTTTGCTTAGTTCGGGGCTAGCTAATTGGTGTGATTGTAGGAACAATTTATTATTATTTATTACTAGCTGACCCAGCGAACTTCGTTCCGCCAATTCGTTTATATGGGAAAATAAAATATTTGTTTTACTACTTTCCTTGCAACTTTTTAATATTTTCTAACATTTTAAACCTTCCCTGAACTTCCACAAATATTTCAAGATCAAAATTTGCCAAATCGGTCCAGCCATTCTCGAGTTTTAGCGAGACAAACGAACAGCAATTCATTTTTATATATATAGATAAGATCTGCCGCACCGCTAGGATTATGGGCGATTACAGACTGCATCGAATCTGCAAACCAACTACTTTACTTTGAGGTCCCCAAATTCTTGTGTGCCCCAGGACCACGGGATATGTTAAGGCGGCCCTGATTATCATACATTATATTACCATATATTATACTATATTAATATTACTGTTATATAGCTGTACCTTCAGTGATACAAAGATACATCCATACCAATACAAATAATAATTATAAGATTATTTCGTTGCAAACACGTTTCAATAATATTGTTATGAAGGAGCGGGGCTACCTGTCACAAGTGTTATTCTTAATACTTACAGGTAGTCACAACCACAATCACTGTTTAGTATTAAGCTGTAAACGAAATAAAAATATTTATGTTATCTTTGAAACTAACTACACAGTCCGCTTGTAATTGCAAGTGCAATTTTGCAGTTGGCTGGCAGTCCAAATGCAGTCTGTCTGCTTGGGCCTTATAAGGCGCGACATAGGTAACACACCTTCAATAGAACAAAGGCACAAATTCAGTTTTTGATATTTACAGAAGAGCCTTTTTAACCGACTTCAAAAAAGGAGGAGGTTCTCAATTCGTCGGTCTTTTTTTAAAAATTTTATGTATGTTCAGCGATCATTCGTTACTGCGTTGAGAGATTTCGATAACAATTTTTTTGTTTGATAGGTAATACTTTCAGAATGGTCCCATAGAAATTTGGTCTAATTCTGATGATGGGATCTATAAGAAAATCATCCAACATTGCTTGAACTCCGTACCACGCCAACTGATTTTAGTATTTATCTTACATAATATCTTTGCCAAATGTGGATCGATTTTGATGATTCTTTTTTTAATGAATAGCTTATACTTCAAAGATACTATAAGTCTATAATCAAACATTTTTGGGAAAAAATTCACCTCTAAGGGTGGAAAACTAGGAAATGAAATCGGTGTTCAGCAGTTAAATTATTTGCACTCGTAAGATTTGTTTTGATTAGGATTTTTCACTAAAATAGATGAAATAAGTTAATTGTATATAAAAAAAAACCGACTTCAAAAAACTAAAACGCTTAAAAGCGTACGCGTCTTTAGGCACATGGGCAAAACTATTGTCTATTTTGCGCCATGGGCACGCTTCCTTCGGATATGCTCTTCAGAATTAGAGTTAAACATTACAAAGTCGAGAAAATGATATCATTCACGCAGCGATCGTTGAGATGTATTTCATGTATTAGAATTTTAATTTGCAATACAAATCGCTACATATATATATACAAACGGTAACTGGGATTTCTGCGGTGAATTAAAATTATTGCGCAAAAAGGTTGTAAGCATTTTTTTTAAATTTTAATAAATATTATGATAAAATATTATGCACTATTAAAAGTAATTACTTTCATGTTGAATTTTGCTTAACCTATAAGGGTACAATGTTATATCTATACATTTATCGTTTTTAGTTATAAAACCTTTTTACATCATTCCGTGAACATCAACTGTAACTTCTTCGTACGGTGTGCAATAAAAAGTAGTTTTTAATCCCTCCCCTTTTAAAATAAGAAGGTATGTGTGTGTGTGTGTGTAACGTTCGTTTCTGCACGACAGTCTTTTACTAAAACTTTTGCCGAAAAATATTTTGCTATCCAAAATTACCAAAAAAAAATATATTATCAACCCTTCGTCCATCACACGTTCGATGCGGTTACGCCGGGGTAACGCAAGTATGGGGAAGGCCTAAAGCTACCTAGGCTTACTACATATGCCTTTGTTGTGCTAACATCACTGACTTATCAGTCTATAAACGATTATTATAATAAAGTCCCTATGGAGTCGCAGATATTTCCTCATTAGTAATTGTTCTAATCAAACGTGAGGAAAGTGATGAAGTGGTAAAATGGAAGTGCAAAAGTTGAATAAATCTGCGTTTGGAGTGCAAACATTGGCGACGATATGCAGTTAGTTGAGTTATTTTTAATTATCTACAGATGAGAATAAAGAAAAAATCAAGTGCTTTGACGTTAATCAAAGGGGAGATAAAAATTTACGTTATTAGTAAAAATGTTTATACTGTTTCAATAAACCATTTAATTATTATGTGTATAAACAAGAATACTTAATTTTCAAATAACTTAGGTATATTACCACAGGTAAAATGTCTAAATGGCGAAAATACATTTTAATACTCCATATATGTACTCGAATTGTCGAGTTTTTTTTTCTGGTTTCAATGTTGTTCCTATTTTTAAAGTTGCCTAAATAAGACATATTTTACGTCATGACGATATTTTTTTTAAATAGCTCCAATAATCGCATCAATTATCTAGGCCCAAACTAGCTGGCAGTCGATTCTGTAAGAAACACGCAGGTAAACTCGGTCTAAAAGTCACCTAAGCGATACAAACGAACTTAGCCTCTGTTTGTATTATGAAGTGGGTTCACATTGCTTATCGTTGATAAGTGAGTTCAGTGTCGAAGTGAGCGCGGTTATTTCTAAAGAATCGAACGGCTGAGCCAGTATATGACATTTATGAGTTTTATGACTATGGTAGTAAGGCTCTTGCTCATTACAGCACCACAACCCCTTGCGGGATTCGAACCTTAGACCGCTGAGAGTGCGAGAACCACTGGACCAAGATGGTCGCGATGAAATGAAATTTACTTTTGAGTAGAGAGATTAGTAGAGATATTATATTTTTTACTTTATAATGTAAGCGAAGCATTAATAAATACATAGGCATTAAAAATGGCAAGAGTGGCGACCACAAACTGAAATACGCAGCAGGCCTTCCCCCTGGACTGACAAACTAGTCAAGTTTGCGGGAAGCCGCTGGATGCAAATGTCCTAGAGCTGCTAGCTGTGACGTTGTGTGGACCATGTCCAGCAGTGGACTCCAAAAGCTCACGGTGAAGACAAAAGATGGTTAAATATACCTCCATGAGGTACATTTACCATATTTGTTGTTACAATTTTTGTAACACAAGTGCTTTGGCTACTTACCAAAGGATCAGCCCCTTGGCTTAACCACCAAAACACGATATTATGATATAGCGATTTATCGACACTAACTGTCAATTTTTATTAAAATATGATTGTTAAAGCCGCCATGTTGAATCTCCATGTCTGCGACGTCACAGTCATGTTAGGTATGATCACTGTTTCGAAAATAATTTAATATGGCGGCTAGACTATCATTTTTTTAAAAAAAGACAGTTATTGTCGATAAATCGCTATATCATATCGTGTTTTGGTGATCGTGCTATTATATATTTATTTATTTATTTTAATGCAAGTACAATAACAGAAGACCAAATATAATGAATATGGGTGAAATAGTACTTATTTCTTTCAGTATCGTTCCTCGCCAGTCAGACGGGGTTCGTGTGTTCATGGCCATCATACACTGTGGCCAATTTCACATCTAACACCACCATCCTCTCTCGTCCTATGACGTCAATGGATATTTCGCTGTTAGGCGCTCTACCGAATATAGGAGGACTGATCGCCACACCATTCTGTGGGTACATATTTAATACCCTTGGGAGGAAGTATGCTACTGTGTTATTTGGATTACCTTATGTGGTGAGTGAATAAGAATCATGTAGGTTTTTGGTGAATTTGGTGAATTGGTGATATGAATAATTAACTCTTGCTCGCGACTTTGTTGCTCGCGACTTTGTCTCTGTAGTCTTCAGAAATAAGATAGGTAGATTAGTAGATACACTTTATTGCATTACCATACAAAGTAAATTATTTATTACAGGTATTATCTCACACGGAAACATAAAAACAGTGTCAAACAGTAATATATCTGACATTATTAACTTCTAATAAATTAGAAAATAATAACTAAATTTGCTCAAACAATGTCAAAGCACATACATTATAATTTATTTCATTCGATCAATTTGAATAGTCAAACGCCTGTTGAAACTTAGTTAGCAAATTCTTTAACGATAAAAAGTTAACTGTTCAGGATCTCTCAGTTTTAGGTAGGTAAGTTAAAGGTAAAACTAAACAAAAAAAAACAGCCAAGTGTGAAGCGGACTCGCGCACTGATGTTTCCGTACAAACTTGTCTCGAAGAGTTTGTTCATTAACATTTTTCCTTAACTTGTGCTTTATGGCATTGCTTGTTGCAAAATTTCATGATTAGGTCAACGGGTAGCCTATAGGTTTTGATTTCCTTGCCAGTATCGATATCTTTTAATTGCGTTTAAGTTAGTTTTTTTTACAGCTTCAAGGGATTCCAGACTTTAGCATTTGATGTTAATTTTGACTTCAAATCTCCCTGGTAAAAAGGGTTTTGACAGACAAACGGACAAAACAGTGATCCAATAAGAGTTCTTTTTTATCTTTTGAGTTTTGAGGTACAGGACCGTACATGAATGTACATAATATAGGGTTACATTGCAAAGGGGTGCCAAATCTTTAGCAGTGGCTCAGAATCAGTAACTTAATCGAACTATGCAAAAAACAAATCATTTTTTTTCACATTTAATTATTCTTATTTCTTGTTAAAAATATTACGAGTGGATACTTTAACTCATTCATGAAAAAATTGCACCATATGTGCACTGGGTAAGATCCTTGTTAGCTCGCCGTACCTACGCCTCTGATGAATGACCGCGCGGCTTTCGTAGTCGCTCTATTGACCTTAATTTCGGATATTTAAAAGTACCTAATTTTCTTCGTAAAATACGATTACTGAATAATAACGATTAAGACGCTTCTTTATTTTGCTCCCTAGATCTTATTTTTTAAATTTGGCACCCCTTTGCAATGTAGCATTGTATATAATGTAATAGAATATAATGCGTTTTATTTTTACAGTTCGCGTGGCTAATAATAGGCTTCTCCAGGAATGTAACCCTGATCCTACTGGCCATGACACTGGCTGGAGTCGGCATCGGGGGACAGAACGTCTCCATGATCTTCATATCGGAGATCTCACATGACTCTATTAGGGGGGGACTCACTTCGTGCTCGGCTACTGGATATTTCTTAGGTAAAATAAGATTACCTATTTTAAATCCGAATATTATTTTTCCGAAAACGATATGCTATTTTTTCATTACTCATATTTTTATTATACCGAAATCACAATTGACATGTTGCTGATATTCCGATTTTCGTTTGAATTTTTTTTTAAATTCTATATGTTTTGAAATCTTACTCAACATTTGCCAAAGCCATAAATGTTAGATGATTTAGTTTCCAGAAAAATGCTTCCAATATTATAATAATTAATCCTTCGTCCTTATCTTTAGAATTTATCAATGGTTTATAAGCGCTCGGCCCGCTGCGTGTGGTCACTGTTCTAACCTAACCTAACCAATGTAGTTTTATTAATATGCGTAATATTTATAAGATAGAAATAAAAATTATTGTAAATAAAATAACGATGAAACAAAAAAAAGGTTTTTCTAATGGGGTATCTGTTTTTCTGAAAAAGAAACATCGGTAAAATAAATATATTACTTACAATGTTATGTAATTATGTAAAAAAACTACCTGGTATGCAAAACTTCGTTAAACCGTTTTCGAACTATTGAAATTCGAACAGAAGACATTCGAAAGTAAGATAGGTTACCGTAAAATAAATAGATTGACTTTGCAATTGCACTAAACCAATCTAATTTATTAGAATATGTATTACTGATGAGATACATTGTGTTTTCATGCGGTGGCCAAGTCAATCTATTAATTTAAAACATAAAAGATTTTTAATATTAATATGGTCACTAGATGTTGTTAGGTTATCTAATTACGTAATAACTTAAGACAGAAGGGCCCTTAAGTAGGGACTGAATAAATTACCCGACTTGATGTTACATGGGTCCCACAACTTAACTGAGTTGCAATACTTGTCTTTTTTTACAAGTTATGTTTTTGATAGCTTTATATTATTTAATTTATATTATATTATCATTGATACTGTGTGTAGATTATGCTATGATTTTATAATTATGTTTATTTTTTTTAACGTCATGTGCACTGTCCACAAAACAACATTGGTTTAGCCTAATGGACGACTGACAGGGAATGCCACATGGCATTAAGCTTTTGACTGCCACGAAACTAGACACAATAGAAAATTTATTGTTTGGGGGTCACGAATGACCACCATGGCGCTCAATGTCCACCTTTTGTACGATTTTAATTTGTGAAATAAAGTTTGAATAAATAAATATATATATCTTCTATTTATATAAAAATGAATTGCTGTTCGTTTGTCTCGCTAAAACTCAAGAATGGCTGGACCGATTTGGCTATTTTTGATCTTGAAATATTTGTGGAAGTTCAGGGAAGGTTTAAAAGGTCAGAAAATATTAAAAACTAACCTGTCAAACGAATTGGCGGAACGAAGTTCGCTGGGTGCAAGCAAAGTAGTAAAACAGCTATTTTATTTTCCCATATAAACGAATTGGTGGAACGAAGTTCGCTGGGTCAGCTAGTGCTTTATAAAAAACTATTTCATTTTACGCAGGTATACTGATCTCGTACATCCTTGGCGGGTACTTGAGCTACTTCCAGGTGGTGTTTATACACTTAACCCTCTCAGTGGTCTGCATCGGACTTCTGTTGCTGCTGAAAGACTCGCCAGTGTATCTGGTCATGGCAGGGAAAGAAGAGGTGAATTACCAGCGAATGTATTCTATAACTCATCTATCGCAACCCCTATTTTTGAAGCATTAGAAATTAATTTCGAATTCGAACACGAAAACAATTTGTGTATGAAATTCTTTTCAACCATTTTACGCATTTTTGTATCACTCGAAATAAGTATTGCTATTAAATTGAAATCTTGTAACTATAATCATTTCTACGCAGAAAATATTATGAAACGGAATGCAAAAACTCATTGATTTTAAAAACCAGTAGTGATTGCATAAAACGGAACGGAAATGAATTTCATACACGAATTGTTTTCGTGTTCGAATTCGAAATTCATTTCTAATGCTTCAAAATTACGTCTCCTGGACTGTACGATTCGTTAATTTAATAAAAAAAAACATAATTAATAAGTACCTGACGTTTATGTAAGAGTCAAAAGTTTTTTTTTTCGTATAAGAACGGCTTTTTTAAGAGCTCATTCTGACACTATTGATAATAAAAATTGTGATTGAATACAGGAAGCAGCCAAAGCGATAGCATTCTACAACCAAGTCGACGTCAAATCCAAGGTCGTTGAGGTGGAGTTGCGGAAGATCAAACTCCAGATGGACCCGAGATTAGAGAGGGTGCTCGACAGTGAAAATGGTGAGTTTGAGAAGTAATTAGTGTTGAAGACCTGTCGATAGTAAAACTATCGATAGTAACAATCGAAACAGCTACACTATGGGAAGGCGTATCGATCTAGTATTGGTATAGATAGCTTGGAAGGTTAAATATTATTGTCGGTAGTGTATTGATCAATAGCACTGTGATGGTAGTTATCGATACTATCTTTGAAGGGGAAGTACCCTATATGTTTTGATTCCCGTGAAGGTAACAAAAGGTAACAAATAAACAGCCGTTTGATTGCGTTGACATAAAAGTTTTGTTTTTCACAGCTTTATGGGATTACAGATTTGAGTATTTGATAATAATTTCTACTTGATACCTTCACGAGTTCCTGTTTTTTTACCAGGAGCCATCTTTGATCTTAACAGACGGACAACAAAGTAATCCCTTATAGGTTAATTTTTACCTGTTAAGGTACGGACCCGTAAAATCATAACAATGTTAACTACTTACTAATTGTTATATGTTACCTAATAATCGAACAATGTTCCTATAATGTTAAGCTAAAGTTAATTTTAAGTTAAGTTAAATTAATTAATAATCAAATGTTCTAAGCAACAATCAACAAAAAATTGCTAGACTTTAGTTATAAAAACTTTACAATAATAAGTTTATTACAACAAACTTCTCAGTAAATACGACATTCAGACAACAATAAAAGACAAACGTTTTAAATTATCTGTGTTAACAAAAATAAAATGAAAGAAATCTTTATTGTTAATACAAAGATGATATTTGCTTTAGTTTATTTAACATTACAGTTTAATTGCTCTACTGTTTTGTGTACAGATAAATATAAAGTCATTTCTATCAACAATTACCCAGGTAAAACTAAGCTAGGTATATTTATTGAAGTATATAGTTCTTGTGACCCGCTAACCCAACATCGGGTCACCAGAACAATTGGTCTATTTGTGACTAGTTTTGCTGCGATGGCACAGTTTAACTATGAACAATAATTAATTCTTCATCACTATCTTATCATTGTAAACTGTAGTCCTTTTTAAGCATACATGTTATATTTAAAGATCATTTTAATGCGACACATAAAATGTCTCTTAATAATCATTTATTATGTTACTACAAGATAACAAAGACCCAATTAATCATTATCTAAATAAAAGAAACACTTCCCAGTGTACTTCTAAATGAGCAGCAAATTTGTTTTCTTTCAACTAAATCTCAGAATCAGGAGTTTTTTTTTATTACGATATCTGTTCTAATGAATATACAAATTTATTTTTTTCATTTGCTAAAGTATTTATTACTAATACTATGAAGGAGAGACACCATAAAAGCGAATACTCTTCTTAGTAGCTAGGTAGTAGGTAGGTACTGTCTCTCACATCACACAAAATAAATGAAGTATAGAAGTAGAGTCTATGATGACAAGTATGATGATGAACCATTGATTAGATTTAGCACTACACATATGAAACAGTAGGTTCGAGTTTTACTTATTGCTTATATTTTATACCCGTTATATGTATATGTCGCAGCCGACTGGTTAAAAAAGCCGTATAATTGCACGGCTAGCCCTTTCATTGAACAACGCCATTCAACCACACGCCTGGTTTTATAGGTGAATCATTATGACATTTAAAACGTTTAACATTTCGGCTGACTGAAAAGCCGCTTTAACATTGAATTAGTTTATTTCTCCGCCCCCGCGGCGCTGTTTCGTGTTGTTTGCAAGACGGTGGCAACAGCAGGTGTTTTTTGATCGTAGTGGGTTGTTTTGTGGTGGAAAAGATAACCAAAATAACTTCCTAATGTTATTTAGAAGTACAAATAAAGGAATTACCTACAAGCGTTTCAAGTGTTAAATTTATTGACATTTAACCAGATAGCTGAGTGTCGTCTAGCTGTACTGTTGAACGTTGTGTTCAGCCATTTGGCTATTTGACATTTAAGCGTGTGGTTGAATGATGTTGTTTAATGAAACGGCTAGTCGTGTAGCCGTGCAATTAAACGGCTATTTTAACCAGTTGGCTGCGACATATACATTGTGTAAGTTTAGTCAATCTTAATATGTTCATAAACACAATTAAATTTTACGATGGGATTAACATCAAATTCGTAAATAAAAAAAAAGATGCTCCATAAAAACTAACACTCTACCTCTACGATAATGTAGGAAGCGTCTCAATGTTTTTCACAATTTCTATGTTAATTCCATAATAAAAATTGTCTGTATTATTGAACACTTTTGCCTCCTTTAATATCAAGATTGATAAACTTAGAAATCAAATCAAATCAAACGTTTATTCGCAAGAATGCAGTACATTTGTGATGTTTAAAAACTAAATACAGTCTAGTGCACTCAACCTAATAAAAATAAATACAGTTCACTCAACCAAAGAATGGCAAAAATTATTAACATTGTTAAATAAATAAATAAATTGGCTAAATTGATCATATTGATTGGCATGTCATTAAATTCATTAATTACAATTTAATTATTTCTTAACACTATAAAATCAATGTTGCCACAGCCATTTTGTCAATTTAGTTTTTTGTCAATAAGATTTTATGTCTCTAATTATTTTTATCTCGTCTGGAAGTTTATTACATTATACACAATATTTATATACATTTTTCTTATACAAGGTTACATTGCAAAGGGGTGCCAAATCTTTAGGAGTATTTTTTTTCATATTCAATTATTCTTATTCGCTGTTAAAAAATTTACGCGTGGATAATTTAACTTATTCATAAAAAAATGCACCGTATGTGCCCTGTGTAAGGTCTTTGTTGGGTCGCCGTACCTATGCCGCTAATGGATGACCGCGCGGCTTTCGTAGTCTCTCAATTGACTTTATTTTCGGATATTTTAAAGTATTTTTTTTCGTAATATACGATTATTAAAAATAATAACGATTAGGACGCTTCTTTATATTGTTTCCTAGATCTTATTTTTTGGCACCCCATTGCAATGTAACCCTGTAAATGTGTTGAATATAAATTATATAATGTTTTTCCTTAAGTTGCAGATGTAGAAGCCACGGATGAGCTGATTCAGAGCAAACTCACAGAAATTGTGCCACTTAAAGAACCTTCTTGGAAAATTTTACGTGAGTATAAGTATATTTTTAACAAGATAAGAATCTGTATAATTAAAATATAGCTCTTATATAGAACTTGTTCTAAATCTAGTAGATATTGTGTAAAAAAAAACCGGGCAAGTGCAAGTTGAACTCGCGCGGACAGGGTTCTGTACTTTTATATTTTCCTGTTATCTATAAAGGGGTAAAATTCTCGGTTGTTTTCTTAATTTTATATATTTAAAGTAGCTTTGCAGATAATATTATATGGGTAAAAGGGTATGGTAAATTTCCTTTATTAAATCACTTTTAAATTATTTACCCTTTAATATTATAAATGAGAAAGATTGTGTGTTTAGATGTATGGATGTTTGTTACTCTTTAACGCAAACACTACTTAACTGATTTTGATGTAATTTAGAACACTGATAGACCATACCCTGGATTAACACATAACAAAAACTACTATATTTACAGTTTGAAAAACCTTTTATATTATTTCATAATGAGGCCACCAAAAGTGTCAACATTAAAAATTTGTTTTTTTTCACTACACGTCTGGCTTTTACATGGTGTACCAATTAATCAGATTATAAGATTCCTATCAAACTGGCTCTGACAGATGGACTGACAGACACACGTATGATCAGGAATTCGGTTCTTCATTCGGGCACTCGAAACCCTAAAAACTCCTGTGCTTTCTCAAGCACAACAACTTTTCCTATCAAACCACATTTTAATTTTGCTTTTCCATACAAATCTTGCATCAAACGACTTCCCGTAACCATAACTGAGTCGTCATTGCTCCGAGTGAATTGGCACAGGCTAAGAGGCAGCGTAGACAGCTACGCTGCCTCTTCCAGTTCGTGTTTACACGTCCAGTTTGTGTGAAACTCAAACCTCCAAGAGCCCCTCACTGTGGCGGTTTATGGGAGAGGCCTAGAGGTCCAACAGTAGACTTACAAAGGACAATTGATACAAATCTAATTAGTTGTAGGTACCGTCGTTAAGTTTTAAAAAAAGTGCGATTTCAATGGGTTCAGCACTTTTGGCGACAGCTAAAAGATCTGACGCCAAAATGTCGACAACGGATTGCCGAATGCACAAACTGTCGACAGTATGTTACATTAATTTAGTGTCCTCTAACACCAGACACTTGCTGGGACACCCACCCATTATGGGACACGCTGTATATCTACATTTGAATGTAAATGTATCTCACGGATATTGGAAATTAAATAAATAAATGCTCATTCCTTACTTCGAGATCATGACATCACAATTGAAAGAACATCATTGCGTTACGAGGTCTAGTACCTCGTACAATGAATTAGGCCAGGAGCGTCTCCCAGTATACCTAGACGCCCGACAATTTAGAAAAGTTTGTTTTTAGAATTGTCAAACTTTGCAATAAAATAAACATTAATAATAACTATCGATCGGTCTATCGAGTGCTGAGCAGCCCTAGTAACTACAATTTTTTTACTACACAAGTTTATATCACGAGATTTTACTATTAGTTGCGTAACTGAAATGTTCCGAATATATTAAAAACTATTGTGTGTGTGAGCTCGGAGTTAAATATTTGTAGTATGCAGTTGCATTTGTTGTAACGAAAAATAAACAGCTGTTAATTGGGAAATGGAAGCAGGTGTGGAATCTAGTACGTATTATAATAATGTTCCAAAATCACACTAATTATCTAGCCCCAACTAAGCAAATCTTGTGCAAAAACAATAGTAGTTTAGTAGTCGAATAATTAATAGGCCTACTTCGTTAGTTCGGACGTATAAACCTAATAAATTAAAAAATAAGAACATCTGAATCTAGCCAGGTAAAACAAGACCGTTTTTAATCTATAGATTTAGAACAAAGTCGGGTTAATTACACCATTTATAAGTCAAGAACGGCTGGACTGATTTTAGCCGACTTCAAAAAACAGGAGGAGATTCACAATTCGGTTGTATGTTTTTTTTTCAAATGTTTTACCTCAGAACTCTGACATTAATGAACCGATTTTGAAAAATTTTTTTTTCATTTGAAAAGGTATACCTTCAGATTGGTCACATTTTTTTCAAAATTAAATTCTGAATGTGGAATCCATGAGGAATTGAGGAAACTCCTAAAATATTATAGGTATACATATAGCGATTTTAGTATATTTAACAACTAGTCAAGCATTTGCATTCAGTAAGTATCATTTGCTGAGGTGGAACTGCTGAAGGAGACCATAGTTGGCCACAATAGTCTTTCACGAGTAAGGTACGCGATAAGATATTTTCATTAAGCCTTGCTCTAGTCGACATATCATATTTTAATAAATGATTCTGGTGAGAATAATACCATCAAACTGATCTGATGAAGATGGCAGAAGGTAAGCACCGGAACTCTGTGATAAAACAATGTATCATAGCCGTGTTTGGACTTATTTGAATCGTCATGAGGAGCAATTTAGCTATAATTACATCACAGGTCGCCATTTAGAATGTAAAAAAACACTAAAAAACAGACGAATAAAACAAATTTTTATTTAAAAATAACCGTCTTCAAAAATACTAAAAAGCTAAAAATAACTTTTTTGTGTTTTTGAAGTCGGTATATTTTTAAATAAAAATTTTTGTTTTATGATCTGGTATTTGTTGAATTTGTCTTGGCCCCGAATAGCAGAATAACTATAAAAACACGGAAAAATTCACAAAAAAAAGATGAAGTGGCGGTGCGAAGTCTGCCAGGACAGCTAGTTGTTTATAAATTGTCAAAGTTTTGACACAAGTAGATGGTATTGCAACTTGTTAGGTTTATAGTTGCATAGGTAGTCTATAGTAGGTAGTGGGCCTTCAGAGTCTCAACAACTCTTATATCAAAAGGTAGTAAGTTTGCAATCTTCTACCTCAATGTAAAGTTTTATATACCACTTGCGCGGCGGTGAAGGAAAACATTGCCGTGAGAAAACCTGCATTTTTAGGTAACATGATGTGTAGCTATGGTCCAAAAGTGGTCTGACTTTTTGTCAAATATTTTCTCTCTCTTTATCTCTTTCTGTGTCTAAGGCCTACAGAGGTCTGATAGCAATCATCATTCATCGGCTTTCCCCAATGACCTATAATCGGGGGGATTGTCAATACTCGCCACGCTTGGCAGGCGGGTTGGCGAGCTCAGATTTTTTAAAGATTTCGCACGCAGACGGTGTTGCCCCTGTCGTGCTATAGTGGTATAAAGGTACGTCCTACTGCAGGGCACAGGCCTCACCTCAACTATGAGGTGTTTTGGGCCATACTCCATCATGTGGGCCTAGTGCGGTGCGGTGGAGGGATTTTGTAAGGCCAGTGACTTAACCTCAGATGTTATTAAGCTGCTCTAAGGCCTCTGACTAGGCTTCACGGCTATTATCGAGCGATATTAGCCGGGACCAACTTTTAACGTGCCTTCCGAAGAGTGGAGATGTTTGTGATAAACGTCACTTAATATGGTTGGAATGGTCACCCATTCAATCACAACCGCAGCGTAGGTGGCTTAACTTTGGCGCTGCCGCAACTGAGCTACAATCATCCCAATTTGGAAATTAAAAAGCGCTAGGAAGAAGAAACTGAGCAAAGCTTGTACTATAGCGATTAGTAAAAGGATGATTCTAAGAAGTGTGTTTTTCTCTAGGCAAGTCCAAATCCTCTAAGGTGGCCCTCGCCACAGTCCTCATCGTCATAGCTACGACTATCATGATGGGATCCGTGGTGCTGCAAGTGTACGCCGAGCCTCTCTTCAAGGAGGCTGTACCCTCAATGTCTTCCAGCCTGTGCGCCATAATCCTGGCGGTGGATCTGCTGCTTGCCAGTATCGTGTGTGTGCTCATCATCGACAAGTTTGGAAGAAAGGTAATTTTCACTTCCTTATCTTAATCATAATCAATTCACTCTCTCAGCTATTATTTCATATTCGCCTTTGGCCAAAACAATCCTCGTCTGAATAGATATTTCGTTTTGATATCACAAACGTGACGAAAACTGTCTGGACTTGATTAGCCCAGGACCATATTATTTCATGACGCGCTAAGGAGCAGGCATACCCAAGATCAAAGTAGCTGAAATGATAATGATATTGGCGAATACTGGCATTGTTCAGAACCACACAGTAACTATTCTCAAAAAACATCATTTTCAAAGTTTTTTTAAGGCGGTTCCCCGATCAAATTACCTTCAGCGTTAATTTTCTCTCTACTCCATACGGCACGCCAAGAAACAGAAGTTCGTAGATCATAAATAATTATCAAAAATACTAAATAATGGACTTATTCATTTTTTTTTCTTGGCAAATTTTAATTATTTAAATTTTTCTATCTATTATTGGTTAAAGCCAAAAATTAAGATAAGGATTAGTTAAGGGGGAGATGCATGAATACATTCATCGACGTAGTTATAAAGCCTGTTTTCGCAATAAATAAAATAGAGTAAATATAAATTTTTAACGATGATTTTAAAGATAAATTTTTAAAGATTATTGTTATGTCTTTCAATTATTTGCATGTACATTAAAAAGGATATAAAGATGCTATAAAGTAGAAAAAAAAAACAGTTTTGGTAGAGGTTCGGTTTTAAGTTGAAGAACTTTGTAAAAATAGCCAGGTCAAAACCTCATTAAATTTTCTAAGGTCCTGCTTATTTCTCATGATATTATTATATGTCATTTATTTGTTTTTCAGAATCTCCTAATAGTGACATCTGCACTGTCAGGTGTGTGCACGTTTCTCCTAGGCGTGCAATTGCAGTTGCACTTTGCGCCGCACTGGTTTACTGCATTTCTCATATATTTGTATACATTTGTGTATACTCTAGGGTGCGCAGTTATACCCTTTGTACTGGCTGCTGAAGTCTTCTTGCCGGAGGTAAGGGTAGAAAACATAAGGCTCTGTTAACTCGAACTGATCTTAGCGGCTAAGACCAGTTCGAGTTGACAGAGCCTGCTAAGACTTAGCAGGATCTTTAAACTAGGGAAATTTGAATTTGCTAATCTTCTGTTTATGTGTAATGTTACATAAGAGTTTGAACTAAATTTGGTTTCTGAAATTAAAACTGACATAATGTAGTGTATTAAAAGAGTGAACTCATACATTCTGATTGATTTTGGGAGTTTAAGTTATTAGAAGTTCAGCCTCTAATAAATTTAAATACGCGCGAAATTTTAGACATCATTATTTGGGAAATAATTCTTGATAGAACATACAAATGTTGAGTCAACAACTTTCGATCAAAATACATCTTATTAAAGATTAGTGTCGCCACAGGTTAGAAGAAGTTTAATGCGTCGATTATAATTATCCATACTTAAATGACTTATTATCACTTTTGTTGTTCAGCGCATCTGTAGAACTAATTGGCAAAATGCCTTCTTCCAGGTCCGCAGTCTGTGCAACAGCCTCTCAATGGGTTTTGTGTGGATCTTTAACTTCACCACACTCTTTATCTTCAACCCCTTAGTAGAACTCCTGGGCCTCGGGATTGTGTTCTACTTGTTCTCAGCCATTTGTTTCTTGGGCGCGTTGTACGCGTACTTTAGACTGCCAGAAACCAAGGGGTTATCAGCCGACGCGATTCAGCTGTTGTTTTTAAAGAATAAATGAATTGAATAAAAGAAATAAATAATAAGAGCATGTATTTTGTGTTTGATTGGAAATGCCGGTGGTCTGATGACTTAGTCAAGCAGTTGGATGCAAACGGCAGAGCCATTTGCTGCAGTGTTATATGAAGTCTATGTCTAGCAGTGGTCTCTAAGGCTGATAATGATGATGATAGATAGATAGATAGATACTCTTTATTGTACACCATACAAAGAAGTTACAATTTGTGTTTACAGAAAGATGCACAATTTAGGCGGTCTTATCGCTAAAAGCGATCTTTTCCAGATTATAATTAGAAACCAAATTACAGAAAAAAACGTAACACCCAAATGTGTCGTCAACAATAATCGTTATTAAAGAATGATTATTATTCTATAAAGTCCCACTGAATGTAAAAAAATTATAACCGATTTTCAACAGAAAGGAAATCAGATAAAGTTCAAAATAAATAAATAAATATTGGACAACGTCACAAACATTGCTTTGATCCTAAGGTAGGTAGCCAAAGCACTTGTATTACAGAAACCAGAAACAACGACGGTACCGCAACATCCAGACAAGACAATACAGAAAAGTTATTTTACAACATTGAACGAATGGAAATCGGACCTGGGACCTCAGAGATAACGACACCAAGTCCGGTATGCTCGCCTCTCGGCTACGAAGGTCTTAAAATTAATATTATATTGTCATTTTATTAAAGATTAATAAGTTAATGATTGTACAATATACCTTAGATAATTGACTTAAAATATACTTAAATTTGAAGCAACGACATTGGAGCCACATAGGGCTCCCTACGCTAGACAGCTTCGTAGTGTTTAATGTTAATCTTAATTGATTTAATTTAATGAATTTCACGTTTAGGTTTACTAAAAAACCTATTACTATTAAGAGCAACCCAATTTTCTAGTGGTGTGCCTGTGTCTTTGTACCTTTGTATCTTTGTACTTTGTTGTGTAAACGTTTAATGTTAATCTTAATTCATTTAATTTAATGAATTTTACGTTTAGGTTTACTAAAAAACCTATTACTATTAAGAGCAACCCAATTTTCTAGTGGTGTGCCTGTGTCTTTGTACCTTTGTATCTTTGTACTTTGTTGTGTAAACGTTTAATGTTAATCTTAATTAATTTAATTTAATGAATTTTACGTTTAGGTTTACTAAAAAACCTATTACTATTAAGAGCAACCCAATTTTCTAGTGGTGTGCCTGTGTCTTTGTACCTTTGTATCTTTGTACTTTGTTGTGTAAACGTTTAATGTTAATCTTAATTTAATGAATTTTACGTTTAGGTTTACTAAAAAACCTATTACTATTAAGAGCAACCCAATTTTCTAGTGGTGTGCCTGTGTCTTTGTACCTTTGTATCTTTGTACTTTGTTGTGTAAACGTTTGCACACAAAACTGTTTTGTTGCTTAGGTTTACAGAAATTTTATTTTTCATAAAAACTTATAAATAGTTCACATTCAATGAGATACAAAAATTAAATTTCATGTTTATTATTTTAATTTGCAACACATTGCTTGCAATGTTTCGTGGACGTATTTTATGTATTCTATGTGTCATTATTCAAAGAAAATACATAAAAATAACCTTCCCCACATAGAATCAGGCGTTACTTTGCGGAAATCCTTATCTAAATAATTATGAAAATGTAATTATTCCATGTCGCAAATTAGGGCTAGAAATGTTAGATTTCGCGCTGAAAGTTGGAAATGGCTCGTTGTAAACTACAACGTTTTCTTATCTCGTCCAAATCCTTTTTGCTGAACATTGTCTGGTTTGTGTTTGTTCATATTTTATTGAGTTTGAATTAAATACGAGTAAGTAATCGTTTGTTTGCATGAATGTTATCATTGCTGCCACGCTGGAAGTGACAACGTGGAAGTTTTAGGGTTCTGTAATCGAAGGTTCTTGGAAATAAATGTTATCTAATCTTATGGGTGCTAATGACGACCCCATTAGTGTAGTGGGTAGTTAGCCTTAACATCCCGTTCGATTTCCTGTTCTGTTTTTATTAGAAAACAATAATTTCTAAATTGGTTCGAGTCTGTGTGTGCTGGCAGACGACACCAGAAGAATATTTTAGATCCTATGCGGTGAACGGAAGAAGCATGGAAGTAGGTACGTAATCCACAACAAACATCTTTTGATTCTGATTCTGGTAGTCTCAAATTAAGAAACCCTGCAGTGTTGCCAACTCTAGACTAGTTCAATGCACCAAAAATTTGGCGCCATGTAGCCTAAATTCGCCGATTTATTTTTTCCTATGAAGTAGCCTAAAATCACATAAATTAAAGTCACGAAGCCTAAATTCTATGTTTTTTAAGTGTTATTAGTTTTGCAGTTTCTTTCTTTTCAACCGACTTCAAAAAAGGAGGAGGTTCTCAATTCGTCGGAATCTTTTTAAATTTTTTTTTATGTATGTTCAGCGATCATTCGTTACTACGTTGACCGATTTCGATAATTATTTTTTTGTTTGAAAGGTAATACTTTCAGAATGGTCCTTTATAAATTTGGTTAAATTATGATGATAGGATCTATAAGAAAATCATCCAACATTTCATGAACTCCGTACCACGCCAACTGATTTTAGTATCTATCATACCTAATATCTTTGTCAAATGTGGACCGATTTTGATGATTCTTTTTTTAATGAATAGCTTATATTTTAAAAATACTATAGTGCAACATTTTCGGAAAAAAATTCACCCGTAAGGGTAGAAAAATAGGAAATGAAATCGGTAATTAGCAGTAAAATTATGTTTGCACTCGTAAGATTTGTTTTGATTAGGATTTATCACTAAAATAGATGAAATAAGTTAATTTTATAAAAAAATAAAAACCGACTTCAAAAGACTAAAACGCTAAAAAATAATCTTAACACTTACGTACCTAATCAGTTACTTTTGGAGTCGGTGCCAGTCGATGAGGTTCTATGTTTTTCGTTTGCAGTCGTTTTTTTTTTTTTTATAATTTTATAATTTTGTTCGTTTTGTGTTGGTAAAAGAGTTGTTATAATTTTATAAAAAAATAAAAACCGACTGCAAACGAAAACATAGAACCTCATCGACTGGCACCGACTCCAAAAGTAACTGATTAGGTACGTAAGTGTTAAGATTATTTTTTAGCGTTTTAGTCTTCTTTGAAGTCGGTTTTTATTTTTTTATAAAATTGTAACAACTCTTTTACCAACACAAAACGAACAAAATCAATTATATTACTTTTAAATGTTAAAAAATGTCAGCATACCTGCCTGTAGTTACTATTAAATACTATTCACAGAACAAAATACTATGACTCTGTTTTTTTTTAATTTGCACTGCAGGGCACATGGGTCACCTCAACTATGAGGTAGTTTATACTTCACCACGTGGGCCCAGTGCGGTGCGGTGGAGAGGTGTTGTAAGGCCAATGATTTAACCTTACAGTCAGATGTTATTAAGCCGCCCTAAGGCCTCTGACTAGGCTTCACGATTAGTATCAAGCGATATTAGCCGGGACTAACGTGCCTTCCGAAGCACGGACATGCTTCTGATTAATGTCACTAAATATGGTTGGAATGGTCACCCATCCAATCACAACCGCGGCGTAGGTATATTAACTTTAGAAATCAGTACCAAGCGCTGCCACCAATGAGCTTTTTTTTTTCGTCTGGCAACAATACCGCTAACACATAGATTGCATTTGTCTCGTATTTAAAAATTTAATTTAATTAAAATACTAGTAATTAAGCGGCTCCTATTCGTCGTAAACATAACTAAACCGTATAATAAGTGCTAGTGTAAATAAAAAGTGTAGCAACTCACGGAAATTAGTGTTTATGTGAAACGGCCGGTGATAACAGGTCAATGACATTGCAAAATTGAACTTGTGAATTATTGTGTATCATTGTCTTCTCTTTATATGTGTTCTAATTACGGTGTGTATGCGTATGGTTTTACGTATAACACCTATTTAACAACTAAATAATAATTAACATCATCTTACGAACAATATTTATTTATTTTTTTCGCGTTGAGGTTATATTGTTTACGTTATCAAATATCCTAACCTCCTGTTGATCAAACGATTCTTTGGTTTAAGTTGTTTTGTTTGCTAAATTGAATCAGTGCAAATATGCTTACTCGCAAAGCCTATGCTCGCCAGGAGGAATCTAAACTCCTACTGGCTTTGAGGGAACTGCAGGCGGCCAAGGAACGGATTGAGCAACTGAATAGGGAAAGTGAAGACAATGAGAGGATACTGTTGGATGTGCTGGATAGTAATAGTAAATTAAAGAAAGAGATGGCTGAGCTGCACACCAACTACGGCTTATTAATTGACGAACGTGACAAGTTACAATCCGTCATAAGTGGGTTCGGTGAGTGCTGTGAGGAATACGAGCAAAACCTCAGTCGTATATCTGCCCTTCAACACGATCTTGATGAGGCCCGAGACCATATCAAATACCTGGAGACGGAGAAGCAAGCCTACATTGACAGACAAACCACCGTTTTATACGACAAGCTGGTTGGTAGTGCGCCCAGCCTGACACAAACTGCACCTGGAAGTCCACCTATTGTAACCATAGATTTAACTTGTGATCATTCCCCTTCTTTAACCTCTGCAGGGATTTCGAGGTGCAGTAAGAACAAATTTAAGAAATATGTTAGATTAAATAGGTTTATTAAAAAATCAAACAAATTAATTAATAAACAGAATTTATTATTTACAAAGGTTAAATATATAAAAGAGAGAAGGCAACTTGGTGATGAGCTTGATGCATGTTCTACATTGTTAGAAACAAGTGTGACAAAATATGAAAGTGACATATTGAAATTAGAAAATGAATTAGAGAATCTCAAACATTCATTAAAAATTATGACCGAGACATATAAATGTACCAAAAAAGAGTGTGGTGAACACATCCAGATGTTAACTAATATTATAACCTCCTGTGATTGTAATACTTGTAATTATCCCAATTCAGGTTCCAACCCATTGAAACTTGTTCAGTCAGGGTGTGAGTCATCATCACTCACTCAAATGACTACCAGCCCTCTCAATCTATCTGATGTACAATCCAACTGTTTCCTGCCTAATGAAACTCCCCATAAATTAGACTTTCAGACAATAGAGGAAAACTCTTGCTTACAAAACCTAGCGAGCATAGAAGATTTAAATCATTTAAACATAGTGCACCAAAATATAGAAGGCTTATCTGGAAAAGACTTAGAAATTGAACTATTTGTACAAGAAATGAATATTCAGGTTTTATGTGTAACTGAGCACTGGCTCAAAAAGTATGAACTTATTTTGCACATAGATAATTGTAGCCTTATTAGTTCGTTCTCAAGGGAGAACGCCATCCGTGGCGGGTCACTAATATTAATTAATAATAACTTAAAATGTAAAGAGCGAAAAGATATTGTATCTCTCTCTGTCGAGCGAACTATTGAGATATCATGTGCAGAGCTGGACGATTACATTATTGTTTGTGTTTATAGACCCCCAAGTGGTAATTTTACATTGTTTGAGTCCATAATGGAAGAATTACTCAGGAAAATATTTACTAATAAAAAGAAGGTAGTTGTATGTGGAGATTTCAATGTCGATATCATAGATGAAGAAAAAACCTATCGGGTTAGGTTTCTAAGTCTTTTTAAATCTTTCAATTTAAAGCCTGTATTTGCTGAACCGACTAGAATTACTGCTACAACAGCTACTTGCTTGGATAATGTTTTCTGTAACTGTGTTGTGATTAAAAAATCTATCGTAAATTTTGTAAAATCTGATCACTGTGGTCAGTCAGTCACGTTTGAACACCGTTTTGTGCCGTCTAAAAGTGTTATTCAATATAGACCAGTCACTGATACTCGCAAAGAAAAATTTAAAACTAACTTAAGTGATAAAATACCACTATTACCTTTTGTTGATGACAATGTTAATAACTTATATGAAGAATTGTTTGAACTAATCAAAAACGAATTTGACAAAAACTTTCCTAAAAAGAAATTAGTCATAAACAATTTCAAACCGAAATTCAGTGACTGGGCTACTGCTGGTATATATATCAGTAGGAGGAAAATGTTTGAACTATATAATCAAAAAGTGTATAGGAATAATGACCTAATATTTGTAGAATATGTTAAAAAATACTCAAAGTTATTTAAAAAGGTCTGTATGGTAGCTAAATCTAATTATATACGTGAAAAAATTAATAAATCGAGTAATAAAATTAAAGAGACTTGGAATATTATAAACAAAGAAACTTGTAAAACACAACATCGCGATCACACATTTACACTAAAAATTGATAATAAGCAAATTAAATCCGATGATGAGGTAGCAGGCGCTTTCGAAAATTACTTCTGTAATATACCTGTCGAAACCACAGAACAACTTAATTCATCTGCTCTGCATGCAAAATCACTGCTTGTGTCCAGTGTTGACGGGTGCAACTCCTTATTTGATTTCACTCATATTAATCCTGTAATGGTAGTCAAAACTTTTATGGAATTGAAACAGAAAAAAACTGAGGATATGTGGGGCATATCAACTGACACAATAAAACCCATTATACCTCTCGTAGCATCTCACTTAGCACATTTATTCAATGAATGTATTGATCAAGGTCAATTCCCTACTTTAATGAAATATAGTAAGATTATACCTTTGTTCAAATCAGGAGAAAAAAGTGACCCAAGCAATTTCAGGCCAATTTCCATTCTACCTGCTTTTAGTAAAATTTTTGAAAAAGTTATATTTAGTCAATTACTCTCCCATTTTAAACTTAACAATTTACTGCACGAGAAACAGTTTGGTTTTTCTAAAGGTAGAAATACAACAGATGCTGGGGTGGCACTTGTCAAACACATTTTGGATGCGTATGAAGATAAGCATGATGCGATAGGTGTGTTCTGTGATTTATCGAAGGCGTTTGATTGTGTCGATCACCAAACACTTATTATGAAGCTAAAACATTACGGTGTATCTAATAACGCATCAAAATTGTTAAATTCTTACCTCTCAGGCAGATTACAAACAGTAAACGTTAATGGTACTAACTCTTCTGGCGCCCCGCTTCAAATGGGAGTGCCCCAGGGCTCAATATTGGGACCGTTGCTATTTTTGATCTATATTAACGATCTCCCTTTCTATTCTAAAGACTCCTGTGAGATAGTTCTGTTTGCTGATGATACTTCTTTAATCTTCAAATTAAAAAGAGGCGAAGAGGTATTTGACGATGTAAGCGGAGCTCTCTCTAAGGTATTAAATTGGTTCACAAGTAACAACTTACTTCTTAATACAAAAAAAACCAAATGTATTAAATTTACTATGCCTAACGTGAAACAAGCTAACACAGTAATTTTACTAAATGGTGAAAAACTTGATCTATCAAACTCCACTGTTTTTCTGGGCATTACATTGGATTCGAAGTTGCAATGGGGACCACATGTTGACACTCTGGCTGGGAGACTTGCTTCAGCTGCCTTTGCGGTTAGAAAAATTAGACATCTAACTGACGTTGTAACGGCAAGGCTGGTGTATTTCAGTTACTTTCATAGTATTATGTCTTATGGTCTTCTCTTGTGGGGTTCTGCTGCGGACATCGATACCATCTTTATTTTACAGAAAAGAGCTATTCGTGCTATATACAAACTTAGTCCGCGTGAATCCCTGAGAGATTTCTTTAAAGAAATTAACATACTCACTGTGGCCTCTCAATACATATTTGATAATATCATGTACGTACGCAAAAATTTAGATCTTTTTATAAAGAAAAGTGATATTCATTCATATAACACCAGAAACAAAAACAAACTTGTAGTCCCAAACTTTAGATTGGCCAAAACAAGTAATTCATTCTTGGGAAATTGTATTAAATTTTTCAATAATATACCTCACAATGTTACCAAACTTCCTATTAATAAATTTAAGTCACATGTCAAAGCTACACTGATGTCTAAGGGGTATTATAAAATTCAAGACTATCTTGATGACAAGAATGTATGGTCAGTCCAGCCTGCACTAAACTGATGTACCTACCTGTTTATTTTGATTTATATTTTTTATGTGGCAGCTAGTGGTGACTGAGTTTGTACCGGCGTTTCTTCTCAGCACTTGCCAGAGTCTGTGTCTTGTCTCGAAGCGCTAGTAGGGCCCAAAAAATAAGGAGACATGTTCTGGCCCCCTAGGGGCCTATAATGTTGTTATTGACGTTCATAAGTGGCAATTTTGTCCTGAATTGAATAAATGATTTTTGACTTTGACTTTGACTTTGACTTTGCTAAAAGTACTTCAAGTACTGACTGTATGTGCTAAAATACGATACAACAAAAGGTTTTGTACTGTTTTCGTTCAAGGTCAACCAAATCATCATCATCATCATCATCATCATTTAAGCCATAGGACGTCCACTGCTGAACATAGGCCTCCCCCAGTGACTTCCAGATTGGCCGGTTGGAAGCAGTCCGCATCCAGCGGCTTGTCAACCAAATCCTAAACGGTATTTGGTAATATTTTTCTATGAGTTCAAATATAAATAAATAAATACTGGACAACATCACATACATTGCTCTGATTCTATGGTAAACCAAAGCACTTGTGTTACAGAAATCAGAAACAACGACGGTACCACAACACTCAGACCCGAGACAATATAGACAAGTTATCTTCCTACATTGTGCGAGTCTTATCAGCTCAAGGAAACGCACGAGCTAAATTTCTAGGACTTTCCACACTTTTTTCGTTTACCGACATTAAATAATACTTAACTAGCTCCTATTAAATAAAAAACTTAGTTATCTGCATAATGTTTGCCCGGGTTTTATTGTACTTAAGCCATCACGTTTTATGGTACAGACAGCACGTCAACCCACCACAAAACGCCAATTTGTCTCAATTGATATTGATCTCTACATCTTGGACTTAAAGTTGAAAATCAGTTCAATGACCTTTAACTTTTTGGGCAGGTAGACCTGCTGTCGTCTGTACATGGTCGATATATGAGGACAAACCGCCAGTTAGTGTTATAGTTAAATTTAAATAAAATAGACTACAGTTGATTTGTATTTTATATTTTATTATATTATATAGGGTAACAACGACTTTGACATCGTACGATTGTGATTTGTAGGCAGGGGCGTGCATTGGTTTCAGATGGGGGTAGGCTGTGAGTGAAAATTGAGTAAGGTTGCGTGAAACAATAGGCGATCTCGCGGCAGCCTAACATTGGTTAAATTGCACAGAAACAATCTAAGTTGCGCGCTTTAGTAAGGAATAAGTACAGGTAGACGACAAAATGGTTACAGAATATTTATTGTTTATTGTTTAATACGTGATTAATAATTATGGTTAGCTGTCGTTTTTTTATGAAGGTAGGCTCTGCATAATAGCCTATATGGAATGCACGTCCCTGTTTTTAGGACTCCGTAGCCAAATGGAAAAAAAACGGAAACCTTATGGATTCGTCATGTCTGTCTGTCTGTCTGTCTGTCCATCTGTATGTCACAGCCACTTTTTTCCGAAACTATAAGAACTAAACAGTTGAAACTTGGTAAGTAGATGTATTCTGTGGACCGCATTAAGATTTTCACACAAAAATAGAAAAAAAACAATAAAATTTGGGGGTTCCCCATTCTTAGAACTGAAACTCAAAACATTTTTTTCATCAAACTCATACGTTTTCGGTAGGTAGATAGGTCTTCAAAAATGATATTCAGGTTTCTTATATCATTTTTTTCCAAACTGAATAGTTTGCGCAAGAGACACTTCCAAAGTGGTAAAATAAGTGTTCCCCCCGCTGTAACTTCTAAAATAAGGGAATGATAAAACTGAAAAAAACGATGTACATTACCATGCAAATTTCCACCGAAAATTAGTTTGAACGAGATCTAGTAAGAAGTTTTTTTTAATACGTCATAAATCATTAACCGCAATTTACCTTTCGTAATGTTATGGATTTCTTTTTGCAACAAAAATACTATAACTACTCGATTGTCGTGATGGGTGAACTTTTACTTATGTACCTACAGGTTTGTACGGAACCCTCGGTGCGCGAATCTGACTCGCACTTAGCTGGTCTTTTTTAACCGACTTCAAAAAAGGAGGAGGTTCTCAATTCGTCGGTATAATTTTTTAAAATTTTTTTTTTTATGTATGTTCAGCGATCATTCATTACTGCGTTGACCGATTTCGATAATTATTTTTTTGTTTGAAAGGTAATACTTTCAGAATGGTCCCATAAAAATTTGGTTGAATTCTGATGATGGGATCTATAAGAAAATCATCAAACATTGCTTGAACTC
This sequence comes from Anania hortulata, assembly GCA_963576865.1. Taxonomy (NCBI): domain Eukaryota; kingdom Metazoa; phylum Arthropoda; class Insecta; order Lepidoptera; family Crambidae; genus Anania; species Anania hortulata. The sequence goes on from OY756410.1 coordinate 3,413,289, forward strand.
CGTACCACGACAACTGATTTTAGTATCTATCTTCTAATATCTTTGCCAAATGTGAACCGATTTTGATGTATCTTATTTTAATGAATAGCTTACACTTCAAAGATACTATAATCAATCATTTTTGGAAAAAAAATCACCCCTAAGGGTGGAAAAATAGGAAATGAAATCGGTGTTGAGCAGTTAAATTATGTTTGCACTCGTAAGATTTGTTTTAAATAGGACTTTTCACTAAAATAGATGAAATAAGTTAATTTTATAAAAAAAATAAAAACCGACTTCAAAAAACTAAAACGCCAAAAATATTCTTAACACTTACGTACCTAATCAGTTACTTTTGGAGTCGGTGCCAGTCGATCAGAGATTCTATGTTTTCGTTTGCACCGACTCCAAAAGTAACTGATTAGGTACGTAAGTGTTAAGATTATTTTTAGCGTTTTAGTTTTTCTATAATTTTGAAGGTCGTACAAATGAAACAAATTATTATTAAATTATTTTTGATTCTTAAAACTTCACTTAAATCTCTTACACACATAAATAAAATTAAGAGCATCGCTATTAATAGTAATTGCCGTACTGTTCTTCTCCAAATCGTTCACAGTGAGGGCTGCACGACTCGGGACCTTGCTTCCCTTATATAAACATTCGGAATCAAAACTTTCTTTCAAAAATAAACTTCGAATACACTTTAGTACCGACAACAGTACGTCAACCTACTACAAAACGTCAAATTTTCTCAATTGATATTGATCTCTAAATGTTGGACATAAAGTTGAAAATCAATTCAGTGACCTTTTGTTGCTGTCTGTTCATAGTTGCATATTTTATTTTATTAATAGTATGTATGTTGAATTACTTATTAGGTATTTATTTATATCGTGTACTGTATTATATTTATTTAAATATATGTGTATTTTATACGAGCATACCAGACTTGGTTTCGCTATCTCTAAAATTCCGGGTTCGATTCCCGGTCGGTCTATGTAGAAAAATAACTTTTCTATATTGTCTCGGGTCTGGGTGTTGTGGTACCGTCGTTGTTTCTGATTTCTGTAACACAAGTGCTTAAGCTACTTATCATAGGATCAGAGCAATGTATGTGATGTTGTCCAATATTTTAAAAAAATATTATTTTTTTGAAAAACAATCAAAAAATTTGTTAATTTGATTTGTAATATCATTGTTTGTTTTTTAAGATTTAGTACCAATTACAATTTATTTTGGACCTTTACTGCACCCATTACCTGCTTTCTGCATGACCCAAAGGTTGGCTGGCAGAGAATGCTCTTGGCATTAAGTCCACCTGTTGTACACTTTTAAGTTTGTGCAATAAAGTTTTAAATAAATAAATAATGCCAAACATGTATGCCAAAGGGAATAGGGAATATGCATGAAAAAAATACTGTTTTTACTATATTTATAAGAAAATATATAAAATTTTATTTTCACTATTAGCACGTGAAAACAAAATTGATTTTAGCTAAACAATAACCGTAATATAGTAATTAGAAATTAAGGTATACCTATCTCTTTCTAAAACAACTTTTTGCTTTTACTATGAAAAATGTATGGCGCGCGTGAAATTTGACGTCACGGATCGGATCTCCTTGTCCAACACGCGACTTTAATGGGCTGTAAGTCAGAGGGTCAATTCCCGTAATTTGACAATAGTCGCAATCCGGTGTCGATCCGCTCCCAGTAACATTACGATCCCAAACGGTATTCTCGTAAACCCAAAAAATGCAATTATTGTTCGTAATGCGACTGAAAATGGAAGAAACCAAAATAAGATATTTTTTTGCTCTGTTTTTAGTCTTATTGGGATAGTTTTAATAATTTTATTTCAAATTGAAAGTTTACGAGAATACCGTTTGTGATAGTAATGTTACTGGGACCGGATCGACAACGGATTGCGACAATTGTCAAATTACGGGAATTGGGCCTGTATTTGTCAATGTTTTTCGAAAATTATTAAAGTTTTATTAATTATAATTAAGTACCTACTATTTATTTTAGGACCAAATAAAAAAAACATGCATATTCCCCATTTTACATGCAAAAAATATACCTACCTATGTTTGTACGAGTTTAAATTTGTTTTACAATAAAAACGGTGATATTAGGTACTCTTACAGCTGTCAAACTTAGTGTTGGCCATGTCATACAAGAAACAATGATATACAGTGCGTGGCCTAAAACTGGGGATAATATTGATAACGGAGACTCTATAGGTCACTAGTAATTGAATCATTATGGTTCCAACTAATTAAAACCAAAACATTACTGTGGGATGTGTGGAATGGAACGCAAGTTGTGTGAAAGAGAAGTAAGACGGAGTGAGCGAAAGGAGAGACGAATGCGAACTTTGTGATGACGGACGTTTTTAGATTGTTTTACGAAGGTTCTAAAAAAATTTGTAGGATTAAAGGAAATGCTGGTTTTCAACGATACTTGGTTTATTCAGGCTTTGCAGAAGCACACACCAAGAACATCTGACTTTCTTCTGAATCTTCGTAAAACAATCGAAAAACGTCCGTCATCACATTCAAAATCCGCATTCGTCTCTCCTTTCGCTCACTCCGTCTTACTTCTCTTTCACACAACTTGCGTTCCATTCCACACATCCCACATTACTTTTTGATTTTTTCTAACAAACTTAATCATAAATTCAATGTGATGCAAACAATGCAATAGTTCCGCTCAATTCGACCGATTGAGTGCATTCTGCATCGTACTTAAATATTCGGCGGATCGTCTCTTTGACAATTTATTGACAACGTTAGCGATTATATCGTTTTGCAATAATAGGTACACTGATTATGAATCGTAACTTCAAATTCTTATTGTATGGAATGCATGGATTTTGGCTAACTGATATCTTTTTTTCAAAAACTACTAATACTCTAGTCTTGCTTAACGATATTATTCCAGGTTCTAGGCCACACACTGTATAATATACACTTATTAAACTGAATTGGCGTGCGGTAATTTTTATTTTTCCTAGAAAAAAATGACAATTGAGACGACGTCGGTTAGGACAGCCAATAAGAAATAAAATGAGGGTACTCTGTACGGAATTCATGGCATTCATCCTACTCGCATTTAACTAGTTTAAAAAATTTATATTAGTTAATATTATTATCTGTTTTTTTTATCTTGCTATCTTGTAATTAGTTGTAAAAGGACTAAATAAAATTATGGAATTTAGTTTTTATTGCCAACTCTCCTTGGAATATTTGGCTATACTACTACATCACTGAAGAGTTTTAGACTAATTAAACAAGGTGAGTAACCTTATTTATTTTATCTAAAACTAATAACGCCATAGGGGCTAATTCTGGTCTTCAAATGAACCTCAAATAAACCTCTATGTCCTCAAGAGAAAACTCTTCCCCATACTTGACCAAGCTAATGTTAAATGAAAAACTGTCTTTAGTTGCACATTTTTGGAATTGAATTGTTAGTAGCATAGTGTTTACTTAAGTTGGTCATGCTGTGTGTTCATGTTTTTAGGTTACAATCTAGATCTAAGTTCTTAAATTGTTTGCCTAATACCCTTAGGATTGTTACCTGTTGTGTATACCAATAAAATAAAAATAAAATAAAAAATAAATTTCATTTAAATGTTTTCTGCAGACCTGCAAGCTGATTGAATATACAAGATGGCCAGAAAAATGACGTCCAAAAATTGTTTTTAGGTGCCTCGTGTTGAGAGGTATCTGAATCACCCCTATGTATGTTCTACGATTTTTCGTAGTTTTAAAATTACGATTTTTTAATGAATTTTTGCAATAGGTTTAAAAATTTCAAAAAAAAGTAGTAGGTTCTTTGTTTTTTTTTCTTGCAGCTAAATCTTTATGAACTGTGCATTTATGCGTAAAATAAACAGCCTCATAGCTTTAATGGAAGTTACTACAAAATTGACCTAAAGTTGAGAATTTATGTTAAGTGAGTTATCATTTAAATTTTCATCTTAAAATTAAAAATCTAAACTTAGTTTCTAAGTAGCTTCAGAGAATGCGCTAGACTAAGCTTTCATAATAATATGTACTTATGTATAAAAAAGTAGTACTTCATAAGCTTCATAGTTCCTACTTTTTTTTACTTTTGTTAGTTTTGGCTCATCTCGAAAGACCCATATGCTCGATTGCTGCTTTGTTTTTGGATTGTAGCTACAAATCCATGTTTCGTCACCTGTTACTATGTCCCACACTAAATTTGAAGCCCCTTCCTTGTATCTGGCAACCATAGCAAGCGCACCAAGTGATGCGGTCCGTTTTTTGAGCATCAGTCAAATTGTGTGGGATCCATAGAGATCACAGCTTTCTCACACTCAAATGTTTGTGTAGGATTGACTGAATTTGACTCATGCCTATGTCCAAAGATGTTCGGAACTCATGGTAGGTCACATGCCTGTCTGTTTCGATCATACGGCGCACAGCATCAATGTTTTTGTTGTCTACAGCGGTGCACGGGCGACCTTCACGAATTTCATCATGGTGATTGACACGACCGCGTTTGAATTCTGCAAACCAGCTATTAATAGTGTGAAAATAAGTCACTAAATACTATTTAACATGAATATTAGTTTATGCACGTTACATTTAATATTCAATTTAAGAAAAATCTACCTACATAAATGTTATAGTGCCGTTTGGGGACGGCCGTAAAGAATACACTTCCCCACCGCCAACGGGAGGCGTGTCGTAAGAAGCGACTAATTCCTGTAGCACAAGACGGGCAGCAGCGTCTGCATGTAAAATGTTATAAAAACTGCTCTCGCCAACCCGCCTGCCGAGCGTGGCGAGTATTTCAAATCCCCCCCGATAAAAGTCATTAAAGGAGGCCTGTGTTCAGCAGTGGACGTCCATGGCTGAAATGTAGGTAGAAATACTACTGATGCTGGAGTTGCACTCTTAAAACACGTGTTTGTTGCTTGGGAGAGTAGGCAGGATGCTTTGGGAGTTTTTTATGATCTTTCTAAAGCTTTTGATTGTGTGGACCACCAAACTTTACTGAAAAAACTTAGGCACTAGAGTGTTTCAAATGATGCCTTAGATTTAGTAAAGTCTTATCTCACAGGCAGAACACAAAAAGTATGTGTAAATGGAACTGAGTCTTCTGGGTCGCCTCTTACTATGGGTGTGCCGCAGGGATCAATATTAGGACCCCTACTGTTTCTAATTTACATTAACGACCTTCCGTCTTTTACAAAGGACCTCTGCGAGACAGTGTTATTTGCGGATGATACTTCATTGATTTTAAAATCAAGAGAGGTAAAGATTTATTTGACGATGTAAATACTGCTCTCTCGCAAGTATTGCACTGGTTCACTACCAATAATCTTATGCGTAATGCAAATAAAACAAAATGTATTAAATTCACAATGCCGAACGTAAAACTAGTCCCAACACATATAACTGTAAAAGATGAACTGCTAGATACATCTAGTTCCACTACTTTTTTAGGAATCACTTTAGATTCCCGTTTGCAATGGGGTGCTCATATTGAGACTATCGGGAAGACTTAGTTCAGCTGCTTATGCCGTGAGAAAGATAAGACAATTGACTGATGTTGGAACGGCAAGATTGGTGTACTTTAGCTATTTTCACAGTAAAATGTCATATGGAATATTATTATGGGGCTCAGCAGCAGATATTGAATCTATTTTTGTACTACAAAAGAGAGCTGTACGGGCAATTTACGACCTCAGACCCCGAGACTCGTTGAAGGAACTGTTCAAGGAAATTAATATACTAACAGTGGCTTCTCAATTCATTTATGAAAATATCATGTATATTCGCAAAAACCTGCATCTATTTCCTAAAAAGAGTGACATGCATAATATTAATACCCGGAATAAAGATAAACTTGCCGTTCCAAATTACAGACTGCATAAAGTGGGTAATTCGTTTATGGGAAAATGTATTCGCTTTTTTAACAAATTACCACAGTCCATTGCTGAACTGCCTATGTATGAACTTATATCGCATGTCAAGATGATTTTAATGAACAAAGGTTATTACACTGTAAATGACTATTTAAATGATAAAAATGTATGGAATTAAATACTGCCGTGCTCGCACGGGTTCATTTTATCTTGTAATGTAAACACACTATTTAAAAAGAGGCTGACAATAGTGACCGAGTTTCTTGCGCTGCTTCTTCTCGGCACTAGCCCACAATATTGTCCCGAAGCAGTGGTGGGGTAAAAAAATATATATATTGGGATGTGTAAAAGAGCTTAATTTAGGCCTATTTACAGAAATAAATTGGTTTATTGGTTTTAATGATGAATGATGAAATGTTATACTGTTAATAATTTATAACCAAGAAATGTTAATTAAAATAAGGACACAATCTAAACTAGCTTCTATGGTAAAACAGCTAATAGCATTACCTACAAAATATCAAGAGATGGCGCAAGGGTCGCGTATTGTTTTACCCTAGAAGGCATTAAGTTCCGTCAGGGAGTGATTGAAGTCAGTCTTGTACTAACCGTCGAGGTGAAAAGAGCTCTAGTAGCAGTTATATGGTGTTTTTGTGAAGTGATACTGAAATATACGTTGTTTAAACCCGAAGATTGTTTCATTTGTTCCACAAACGTCAATAATAGTCGTCTTGCATGGTGTTTCTTCGCCTAAAGCAGATTGAGGTCGAACGAGGGTTTGCAAAGTTGTCAAATTACACTTTAAAAAATCATGCAACGAAAAATGTTACCGAGTTAAACCTATTTTATTGAAATCTCGCAATTTTCAAAATGTTGCCACAATGTGAAAACAATTGACAGTCAAATGAAACAAATTGTATTCTACGGCTAAAGAGTTCCATTTTCAAATGTAGTAATAAATTTTTAAATATTGTTCATTTATGTGGCCAATTCCGGAAACTTTTAGTGTGACCTTTAATATTAAGTTGAAATATCGCATTACGACGTAACATATTGGTACAATTTTTACTTAGAAGTGACGTTACGAACCCTCTCTCTCGAACATAGACGCCAAAAAATTACAAAGATCATCTTTGTAATTTTTTGGAAGATTGGCAAAAGAAAAAAATTGTGTCCATTATTTTTTAATAATCTAACTGACGGACTAAATACAATTTTATTTTCTTTACCTAGTCGTCATCCCTATTGGTTGTTGCAATTTGTAAGATAAAAGTTGTTTTTAAACTTCGATCTTAATCCCATAGAAACGGTGGTTGTATTTGAGCACGAGAATGAGTGGTTATAGTGTTTTAAAAATAACCATGTATATCATCCCAAAGCAGTAGTAGAGTAAAAAAATATTGGGACGAGTAAAAAGGCGCAATTTAGACCTATTTGCAAAATTGATTATTAGTTTTTTGGTTTGATTTTGTATTTATAATGCAGGTAAGATACTTTACTAACAAAAACCAACTGCCTAATTGGAAATAGAAGCCACATCCTTTTGATACACGCCGGGTTTAAGCACTCAAAAGAATTCAAAAACAAACGAACGAAGATTTTTAGCTGCCGGTTGCCTCAGGATTGCTACACACATTAGCGGGCCGGCATTAATCGGCAAAGTCGGGCTGTAAAATCGTATATATGTAGATGAATGTTTAGGAATCACAAACCGCTCGGCTGCCGCACATAATCTAATCAAAATAACAACCCGTTCGGCACAAGCGGAATGAAGCCGAACGTAATGTAGTAGTTGCTGCCAGTCGGCTTTTTTGTTTTACAAATACTGCTATGTGTTGACTTGTATGAACTATCTGATCGGCACCAGCCGATTGAAGTCGCACAAGTGCAGCTTTAGGTCGGCTTTGTTGTTCGACAAATACTGCCGAACCAATAATACCGACCCGCTTATGTGTGTAGCAACCCTCAGGTGAGGCAGTAGAATTTTTAGCTACTTAAAAGCAAAAAAAAACCTGCTTAAGATGCTCAAGCACAGTACAAGTTGTTTAATGGCGAAAGGGCTGAAAAAATTTGTCATTTCCTGCGTTGCGTTTACTTGTGCAACTAAGTAGGTACTTCAACTTCTCTCTGCAGGGCATGTCTTCCTACAAATAAAACTGCTACGTAGTCCTAATGCGAGGCGGTTGCATCACAACGCAATGAAATCCTTGACACCCAAGGTCGCTCCGCGAAGCCTGTAAAAAACCCAGGAAACTTCTGCCCTTCTGGGCAAACCTAGGCTGGTTACATCCGTAACCATCACATCCCCGACGCACAAAGGACCGAATTTGAGTCTAAGTGCAGAAAAGGGAGTCCACTCTCATACTTATACTCATTTCTATTAACAGAATGATAAAATCTAATCGCATACATGAATAAATAAATAAAATATTGCCACACAAATTGTTCTCTCTTCACTTAATAATCTCTGGTATTAACAGATTATGATTATTATAACTGTAACGTAACCGTTTAGTCACCGAGAGAACTTCGCAGTGTGTTGAGACTGCGCGATTTATAGTTTTAGTGCGATTTTAAATTTGGAGAAGAATTAATTATTGACATGGAGAAGGTTAAGAGATCAGCGTTTTTGGTGCAAGGGTTCTCCGCAGTTATCAGTTGGTATTTTTATTTATTTTGATAATGTTCAGTTTTTGGGATGCTGACAAAACATGAGTTATGACGAATTACGCGTTCGGATCCCGTAAGGGGCAAATGTTTGTGTGATTTATAGCATAAGCTGTTTGTGTTGTCTGAAGGCAAGTGACTATTCTTATTGTCAGATGTAATCAAGCCGCTTTAAGAACTTCAATTCAATTCAATACAATATATTTATTGCATTCTATAATGTTACACAGGTGTTATAAATAGGTACATAAAACAGATCATTATAGACCCTGTAGGGAACAACAATAAGAAAGGTATTGTAAGCAGAGATAATGACCTTTGACAAGGCTTGACTACTAATCAAAGGCCTGATTATATAATAGCAAACAACACAAGCTGTCTGTGCTATCAACTAAAGAAGAAGGCAACTGACAAATCTTACTGTCAGATCTATTCAGCCTACCAAAGCATCTGATTATCCTCGACTACTAGTATCTGTTCCTTATTTTAGCCGTAGGACGTCCACTGCTGAACATAGGCCTCCCCTAAGAGAAAGGGATTGCCAATACTCGCCATACTTGGCAGGCGGGTTGGCGTGCGCAGTTCTTTATAATATATTGCGCGCAGACGCTGCTGCCCGTCTTGTGCTGCTAGGAATTAGTCGCCTCTTACGACACGCCTCCTGTTGGCGGTGGGGAAGTGTTTACGGCTGTCCCCACAGTACAGTATCCCCTTGTAATATGACATTAATCATAAGCATGTACATGCTGCTAATAATTAATGCCATATTATTATGGTATAAAATTCGAAATTCTTAGTCCAAATAGATGCTATCTAAAGAATCTGGTAAAGTATTTTAGAAATTCCAAACAAATTAAAACGCAACTAAATTATTTAATTGGATCATATTATAGTAGGTAGGAAATTCAACCCATCCCTTTTTGGTAAGTATTGATGTCACAAATTATAGCTAGGGACTAAATTTTAACTCTCTATCCTAAGCCGTTTAGGCTGGATGAAGATTTTACATTCATACTTTCATCCCCCATTTGACACTCTAAAGGGATGCAAATTGACAAATGCTGAAACAGATATTCATTTATTTTTGTTAGTGAGTATTTGTGCCAAATTTCAAGTCCATAGATTACAAAAAAATATTTTCCCACTCAATTTCACCCCCTTAGGGATGTATTTCTCAAAAAACTCCAAAAACAGTATTTTTTATTTACAAAGAGTAGCTTAAATACGAATTTAAATCTTTCTAACTTCAGAAATGACGAACTTTCATACAAACTGTAATCGCCATTTCTACCCCCTTAGAGGTTAAATTTTTAAAAATCCGTTCTTAGTCCTTGTCTTTGTTATTAAAGAAACCTCTGTGCAAAGGTTCATAATTCTAGATTCAAGGGTTTGGGCTGGGCGTTGATGAGTCAGTCTATAGAGATTATTTATTTATTGACTGAACTGTATGGGTTTTCTCAATTAATTTGAGAAAAAAAGCTTAACGAAAATTATTCACTAACAAAGAATTTATTTTAATTAAGTCACATCAGGCCTACTAAACTAGTTTTTATGAACACTTTAGTATCTTTTAAGAATGTTTTGTTTATTTTTTATGGTAAAAATTATTGGCAACTGTTATATTATTTTTAAAAAAAACCTACAAATTAAAAATAAAATTAACCACTGTTTTTTTAAAAATAATAAAGAAATTGACAGATTAAGATTAAGTATTAAAAAACAGCTTCAATTGCGGAACATGGGGTACATAAATACGAGTTAAAGTGAGGAATCTCATTTTTTTTAAACGTCACGTATGACTGACTGTCAAATTCATCTTTTGTATTTTCTTACCTACTTAAAAGTTTTTCCTAATCAGGAGAAGGTTAGATGTATTTACAATTGCGTCAGTCGTTTAACCATTAACAACATTACCGATGGATTAAGGCCTTATTTATAGAAACCATTATTGCAACTATAATACATCTGTGACTATCTTATCTCGTGAATAGGCAAACAGAATGAGAGCACGTGACATCAGACGGTTAAATGGTTACATTGTGTCGTATTTATTGTCATTGATGACATAAATATCCTTTGTACACCGTCTTGTCGGGTGGTTCGCGTTACTAACTTAAAACAAAACGGTCGCAGGTCCAAATCCTGCATGGGTTGCAAGTGGTTGTGTGTTTAAAAAAGCATTTGTACTTGAGCCATGTTATAGGTGTCATAATTATTATTTAACCTCACAGCCCAACAAAACGAGAAACAGATGGAAATGTATTTTTTGTGCAGTTCCTCAGATGCTTGTCCATTTTTAAACAGGATTACACTTTGGGCTGAGACCACGACCTCTGGAAGTTTATCCCTCCCTCTGACTACTCAATTACTCGGGATGTGGTAGTAAATAAAATAAATAAATGCATATTTCAGACTGTTAGAATATGTCAGACTATTGTGATATGTTTTGAAATGAGATTATCTAAATAAGCTACACTAAGCTACCTTTGATGTTTACTGGTCAGTTAAATCACATCCAAAAAGGAAAGTTCGCATTTTATTTTTTTAGGAAATAATAAAATAAATAATAAAATAATATATACATAAACAAATAAATATTGGACAACATCACATACATTGCTCTGATCCTATGATAAGTAGCATAAGCACTTGTGTTACAGAAATCAGAAACAACGACGGTACCACAACACCCAAATCCGAGACAATATAGAAAAGTTATTTTCCCACATCGACCGACCGGGAATCGAACCCGGAACCTCTGAGATAGCGACACCAAGTCCGGTATGCTCGCCTCTCGGCTACGGAGGTTGTCCGGTTTGTTGTTGTCGGTACAGCAGAGCTTAAGGCGATGGCCTTTTAGGTAATGCTGTTTTGTTACGTTCAAAATAATGTTATAAGCTTAGATACCTACTTTACATTACATTACTATTGTCTTTTTCAGTTGCCTCCCTAACCTGCCTTTCTGGCTTCATCTACGCATGGCCCTCGTACACAGTGGCCAACTTCGCGTCCAACGAGACTGTACTCTCCAGGCCAATGTCCACATTGGAACTGTCCCTGTTGGGCAGTTTGACCAACATTGGCGCGTTGGTGGTGACTCCGTTTTGTGGCTACGCCTTGGACACTTTTGGCCGCAAATACGCTGCAATGCTATTCGGCTTGCCGTTTGTGGTAAGGAAATCAATGAAGGATGAATTTACATTGGTTTTGGTGACAAGTCACTTTCTCATGCCCAAATAAATTTGTTTCAGCAAATAGGCCTGAATTATGGTATTTTACGCGACCCAATTTTTTTTTTCCCTACCACATTATGGGACAATATTGGATACAAATACAACGTCTTATACCCAATACTTGTGACTTAACCTTACTGTCAGATGTTATTAAGTCGCCCTAAGGCCTCTGACTAGGCTTCACGACTAGTATCAAGCGATATTAGCCAGGACCAACTTTTAACGTGGCCTCCGAAGCACGAATATGCTTACAAATAAGGTTCTAGTTTATTATTTAACTTCCTTCTAGGAAGAGATATAGAATAAATTTTTCACTAAATTACGTCTAACAAACTGATGTCATTTGGTCAGTGGTATGTAGTTTTTACGATTTCGAAGTTGGTCTCATAGAAAAACTTGCTGCATTTGTGCAGTAGAATCAGCCCTGGGAGGAAGTTATCTAATAAATTAGGAACTTATGCATTAGATGTTACGGTTTTTATGAGAAAGTGTACTTTATTATAATTTGACATTATAAGTATATTTATATATTATGAAAACAAAAAGCATAACACAAAGTTCCTCCCTTCTCTTAATCGCCGTGCCCTAGACAGTCTTTTGATCTCTTCCAGACAACCTTTAGGTAGACGACAACCATAGAGAAAGTGCCGTGTGTGGACTGCCGTATAGAATACACTTCCCCACCGCCAACAAGTGGCGTGTCGTAAGATGCGACTAATTCTTGTAGCACGAGGCGGGCAGCAGTGTCTGCGTGCGAAATATTACAAAAAACTGCGCTCGCCAACCCGCCTGCCAAGCGTGGCGAGTATTGGCAATCCCCCCGATGATAGGTCATTGGCGGAGGCCTTTGTTGATATTTTCAGCATTGGACGTCTTATGGCTGAAATGATGATGATGATGATGATAGAGGAAAGGGAATGTGGTGCAGATTATTTAGTTCTGATATCAGCTAGTTGGCGGTTTAGTATATGGAAGTGTTTTTTTGTGAATCAGTAAAAATTTTAGGAGAATGTGACTTTTGCGGATTAAAAACCAACGAAATTAACAGTGTAGAATTGAATTGAATTATTTTTGTTTGCTATTACTCTATTATTGCTATTATGACATCCTCCGTAGCTGAGAAGCGAGCATATCGGACACCGTGTCGCTATTTCTGAGTTTCCGGGTTCGATTCCCGGTCGGTCAATGTAGGAAAATAACTCTTCTATGTTGTCTCAGGTCTGGGTGACGGTACCACCGTCGTTGTTTCTGATTTCTGTAACACAAGTCCTTAAGCTACTTAACGTAAGATCGTAGCAATGTATGTTATGTTTTTGGGGGTGAGAGAGGAACAGGGTGTTAAGGTCCTCAATCCACCATTGAAAAGGGAGGATCCTCCGACCGGACGGGTGTTGTGTCTGGTGGGCTACTACCCGACGGTTGTTTGTCGGGTTCTTGTATATATGGTTCAATCGCTCCGATAACTTTAATATCGCGATGTAGGTTACGTCAGTTTTATATGTGGCGAGATAGATGTCGCTACATCACTTCCCTCCGAGACTGGAGGTCGATAGCAGGTTGAGTCGTCCATTGTGATGCTTGCCGGGCCAGTGGAATGTTCCAGTGAGTCGGAACTAGATGCCGCATAGTTCACGGTGAGTCGGAACTGCCTGCGGTGATGCCCCAGTGAGTCGGGGTGATGCTGCAAATGCTCCAGTGAGTCGGAGTGGTACAGTGTTGCGTAGTGGCTGGCTGCTGCGTCGACCAGGAGAGAAGTGCGTCTCTGCTTGTTGACCGGCCGAAGTGCAGTGTGCTGTGCCAAGGTCGCTGAGAAGGCTGTGGGTGATGACCAGGAATGCGCGTCCGCTGCATGCTGGTGGTCAGGATACCCGTAGTAGCCGTGGATGCTGGCTGGCTGTAGGACTCGCTGCTCGAAAGCTTGAGGAAGTGATGATGACGTCACGATAACGTAGCTTTGCGAAGGCTGCGCCGACGCTCATGCTCGGGGTCACCAGTTTGGGGGGTGATGAGAGGTATAGGGTGTAAAGTTCCTCATCCCCCATTGAAAAGGGAGGATCCTCCGACCAGACGGGTGTTGTGTCTGGTGGGCTACTGCCCGACGGTTGTTTGTCGGGTTCTTGTATATATGGTTCAATCGCTCCGATAACTTTAATATCGCGATGTAGGTTACGTCAGTTTTATATGTGGCGAGATAGATGTCGCTACATGTTATTTTATTTTATTTTATTTTTTATTTATTAGGATTATCAATGTTATAATGTTTTTTAAATCTAGAGGAAACATGCTTATGGAAAATTAGAAATATTGCACGACAGATTTATAGATAAACACAAATTGCACCGTATTTCGCACATGTATAGATTGTGTAGACAATAAATTATAATAAGAGAAAAAAAAAAGAAATACAAACACTATGGTACACAAATTTTATGAAAGCTGTGAGTAGAAAGGAGTAGAAAGGAGAGGGCTACCTAGCAATGCTACATAGATCTCAAGGATCTTATGTTGTCCAATATTTATTTATTTTTATTTAGTCTAGGTTTGTCTTTCAGTTCTCCTGGGCACTGATATCTTTCACAAGCTGCATCCCGTTGGTGCTTATAGCAGTTGGGTTTGCTGGCGTCGGGGGCGCTGGGCAGGCTGTGTCGTCCGTGTTTATCTCTGAAATAAGCCAAGTCAGTAAAATCAACACATTAACAACATATTAAACAAGTACACTGATAGTATTAATATGTGTAACCAAAATCCAATGTCACCATAATGTATCTTTTTTATTTCCTAAATATTTTATCATCTATTTAATATAAAACAAAGTCAGGTTAGTTACACCATTTATAAGTCGAAAAAGGCTGGACCGATTTTTATGATCTTTGATTTTTTGAATTTGTCTCCGCCCCGAATAGCAAAATAACTATCAAAACATCGAACAATTCACGAAAAAAAAATGTAAAGAGACGGTACGAAGTTCGCCGGAACAGCTAGTCTAAAATATAAAACAAAGTTGGGTTAGTTACACCATTTATAAGTCGAGAACGGCTGGACCGATCTTTATGATCTTTGATTTGTTGGATTTGTCTCTACCCCGAATAGCAGAATAAATAATAAAATATCACAAAATAAAAAATAAAATCGGAGGTGGTACGAAGTTCGCCGGGACAGCTAGTTATTAAATTAAAAACGACCGTCTAGGTGTAGTTGTTCGCGCTCCACACTATACAAAGCGGTCACGGGTTTAGATCCTGTAAGGCGCGTCGCTCACACGATCAACAGTCGAGGCGGAGACGAGGCGCGGACGCATAAGCGGCACGCCGCAACGAAGTTTTCTTTAGAAACAAATGGCGTACGCTCTTATACTATAGTAGCAACGCCGCGCCGCCACTACCGCGACGTCGCTTCGACTTACCAGTGAGCGACGCGCCTAAGGCTCGTAAGAGCATGTATTTGTGCGATGGGCACAAGTATTAGAACCTTAGACTGATATAATAATTATAATGTATTTAGTCTATTCGTACGACCTGGTACAGGTTGCAGGAAGCCGCTGGGTGCCAATCTGGAAGTCATTGGGGAAGATATTTTAAATTAAAATTCAAAATATGTTTATTGTGAATCACATGTATAAAGGTCATAATTTAAAAAATACAGATCAGCTGTGTTCCGCCACACGGCATACAATGTCAATTAAATATGCTACTAAAATAATTTACACAATAAAATAGAATAATGTTCATAAATCGGATTGCACGTGGTTTAGAAACTTTGATCAGTCAAAAAATCATTTGTCTTATAATAACATTTCTCTGTAAGGAAATCGTAAAGTTTTCGTTTAAAATAGTTAGTTAAGTTATAGTTAGTTCTGACTGCTTATGGCTAAAATATTGAATTCTATTCATTTCTTTTCATCATCATTTCATTCATGTTTTCTTTCATAATAATAATAAAAATATTAAATTTAAACTGTAACTTAAGATTCAACTAATTTTAAAATTTCGACAGTTAATGTGTCGATAGTAGGAGTACCAGGACAAAACTTAACTGAATCCAAAAAAAAAGATAATGATACAATTTAAAATACAATTTTAACCTTAAATGGATGATAAAAAAAAATAAGCTGATTTTATTATCACTTTTCAGGACTCCATAAGAGGTGCCCTAACCTCAACTTTGGTCTCCGGATTCTTCCTTGGCCTGCTCTTCTCTTACGCTATCGGAGGAAGCCTCACGTACCATCAGGTGGTCTACGTCCACCTCACTTTATCGATACTATACATTGTGCTGTTGGCCGTCTTGAAGGAATCTCCTGTTTTCTTGATGCAGAAGGGTAAAGAGGCGGTAATAAAAAACATTTTATTTCTGAAAATAGAGCTGAATCAAACACTCAGCAAAACAAGTCAAGCTTGGCATTTTAGAGTATGGTAAATCCAAGTTACTATGTTTAGTAAATGAAATATTTAATGTGCCTAGCGAAGCAATTTGATATTAGCTGATCTGAATAAATGACATAATATTTAAATAGAAAATAGAAATTATTCGACACACAGAGAAATATTACATAAGACAATTAAATACAAAACAAATCTGATGTGTCGAAAAGGTGCTCGCTCAGCATTGGTCGTGACAGCCACGGACTTTAATCAAGACGCTGATTTTCGGCGAGAACCTCAGACGCTAGGACGAGCAATGAGTGACGCAGCGGCACACTGACCCCCAGAAAATCCCAACGGCCCATGAGGACCACAGAATCGGTCGGTATTTATGTATCACCAGTAATATCAGCAGCAATCTTCTATTATTTCAGGAGGCAGCAAAGTCGATAGCTTTCTACAGGCAAGTTGAAGTGACCTCAAAGGAGGTGGAAATTGAAATAATGAAGATCAAACTACAACTAGTTCCGAGGATCGAGGCGATTTTGCAGTCTGATAATGGTTTAATTTTACTTTACTCTTTCTTAAATTAAAAGACAATAGCCAGTATCTATAGAATGGTGCGGCATACAATAATAGTTCCTTTCGCAAGCCAGGACCGAGAATAGATATTCGTCATTTTGGCAAATATTAGAAAACTACATGCATGCATGATTGTTCTTTGGTGCATTCACACTGCAGTTACGTTTTGCAGCGATACGTTTCTAAATGTTTTTGTGTAAATCTATGGATGATTTAAGTATCAAAGTGTAGTACTTACTGCGTGTACATTTCGTTACTAATGATGCCAGCTTAAATTTTAAATTAAAGTCGATAACATTTTATATCGTAGTATTAAGTATGTTTAGTGTATGTATGTATTATTATTGTTATGTATTTACTTTATTTATTTATTACTGTATGTATACGTCTATGCCATACATTTTTGCAATCCTATTTGTATCAGGTAAGAATTTTAAGAACTCTGCAACACTTTTCCCTTTCTCTAATGGTTGTTCTCTACCTGAAGGATGAATCTTTCTGCAAAACTTTACTTGTATGGTGTGCAATAAAGAGTATCTATTTATCTATGTACATTACAAAGTATCCGAAGATCCGAGCACGTAACAACGTCGAAATTATCTACTGCTAAGGTTAAAAATAAATCAAAAATACAGGTAGATAGTGTTAGACGATAATACTCTTTATAAGGTCAAATAAGTGACATTCAAAATCTTAAAGACAGAGAGAGTCACTCAAACAAAAGAGTATTATTATAAAACAAAACATCAAAACATATTTCAGTTCGTAACCTTAATGTTATTGACTTTAGAACAATCTTATTTATTCCAACTTCTCTTTCAACATTCAGATCTTAATGTAACAATGTATTTATGTAATTTAACGACACATCGTATTAAGTAATCTTTGAATTTATTTCAGATCCTAACGCAACTAAGGAATTAATCACAAAACCTGATAATGCAGATGTGAGAGTGGAATCGGCATGGAAATTTCTGAGTAAGTTGATTTATGATGTGGATGTCGCAACACTCTCTTATTAAACATTAACTTACGTCACCGAGATAAATGGTAACACTAGTAGACAGACTGACTTTTACAAATTACAACTTGAGAATAATGAAACGAGCTGATAATGACAAACAAACAAATTATCAAGGTGCAAGACTGGCACAAGTATTTCTGCAAGGAAACTCGAAGACTATGCATCTAGCAAAAAAGCGACCAAGTGCGAATCGGACTCGCCCATCAAGGGTTCCGTAGCAGCAAGTAACATAATATAAAAGTTGTAAAGAGTTTTAGTTTTATCTTTCTCTTATTTTAGAAGCTACAGGGGACACTTTGGAAGTGTCTCTCGCGCAAACTATTCAGTTTAGAAAAAAATCTATTAGAAACCTCAATATCATTATTAGATAGATAGATAGATAGATACTCTTTATTGCACACCATACAAGTAAAATACACATGATTTTTACAGAAAGATGTACAATTTAGGCGGTCTTATCGCTAATAGCGATCTCTTCCAGACAACCTTTAGGTAGAGGACAACCATTAAACCATTATTATGGGTTTATTAAAAAAAAAAATTTTAGTTCTAAGTATGGGGACTGTTTTTTTAAATTTTTTGTGTGAAAATCTTAATGCGGTTTATAGAAAACATATACTTACTAAGTTTCAATAGTATAGTTCTTATAGTTTCGGGAAAAAGAAGCTGTGACATACGGACGGATAGACATGACGAATCCATAAGAGTTCCGTTTTTTGCCATTTGGCTACAGAACCCTAAAAACGTCGTGTTTCTTTACGAGATTGAATCAAAAATGTGAAGATCCATAACCGTACAATAGGCAATGACATATCCAGTTGAATTAACAAGCTAAAGTGACAGTGGATGGAGCACATAAGCCATATCACGTAGAACTGATGGCCAATGAGGCATAAAGGTTCTAGAGTGGAAGCCACGTACTTTCACCCACAAGGTGGACAGACGACCTTGTAAAGGTTGCAGGAAGCTGCTTTCAACTGGTTAATCTGAAAGTCATTGGAGGAGACTTATGTTCAGCAGTGAACTGGATGACCTAAAGCTAAATGATAACGGTGATAAACGAAATACTCTTGGGAACATCTTGCAAATTAATGTTATTCTACTCTATTCTATTCTTGTTCCCATAATCCTAAAACATAAAAATATTGTTTTAAGTCAAACTCTATCGAGAAAAACAAAAGAAAGCGTTTTAGCAATACTATGTTAAGAGCTCATAGTTAGACCCCTAGACTAAATAATTAAGAAGTGAATTTTGTAAATTTTTTGAAGACAAGTATTTCGCCACACGAACCGTACTTTCGATTGATTCTGTAAGAAACACGCAGGTAAACCCGCTCTAAAAGTCACATATGCGGAACAAACAAACATTACTTTTTGTCGATATGTGAGTTCAGTGTCGAAGAGAGCGCGGTTATATATACATAATTGCATGGCAGGTCTTTGCGTGAGCAGCTGTCTGAACACGCGGGGCATGATAGTGTTGGCTCATAGCTTGAGAGGAAGCACCGTAAATACACCGTTGGTGCTGTCAATGTCACTATTAGGTTTTTCTTACAAAGGCCGACTTGTGTTCGCAGTTTGTTCAATGCTGCAAACACAGGCATTAAAAATATATCCTAATTTAATCAGGTTCGGAATGCCACATATATAAGGTGTTAAAAAATCAGTGTCAAATATTTTAAGGGTAATGAGTTTACGTTGTGACTAACAATTTTTGTATGAATTTTTTTTTAATTTAAGCCTTAGTTTTCGAGAAAAACACGATCGAAAGTTTGACAATAAACTCAAATATCAACATCCTATAACACCTGATCACTACTACGGACAAACTACTCCGTACAGCAAGTAACGCTCGCTTGTGTGCGTGCTACTATGATTTATTGCCAAAATCTGCCGAAGGACGAACGACTTTTATTCAATTATAAACTCTAAATCGATGTAAATCGATTTAAATTTCAAAATTTTAGTGTAAAGGCGGCATTTGTCCAAATGCGAGTCAAAGATACCGCTTTAAAAACAGTCGATATTCAATTTTAGATTCTAATTCGTTATCATAAGGTTGATTTTATTTTTTAAGTTTCTGAGGGCGGCGGAACACACACGATTTAGGAAATGCCGAAAGACCGAGAAAGTACTGTTAACAAAAACAGTTTCTTATTTTACATTTCTTATGAATTAAAAAAGGATTGATGGCAAAGTGCTTTTAGGGTAAGGTTAAGGTCTTGGATCCGATCCCCGGCAAACTAGTTATGTTTCGGAGTACTCTTACTGACCTTGATCTAAGGTTAAGGACGAGTACGCTTATCTAAAATAAATAACAATTAATTTGAACCTGCTTTTTAGATGATTTTTTATGCTTTGTGTTGTGCGTTGGTTTATTTACTAAGGACTAAAAGTAAAGTCAATGAGCCAGACGTTGCGTAGGTACGCAATAATTTATAGGTATCAATAAGGTTAAACTGGGGTATACCCTGTACAACGAAACTGTTATTCGTCTCCCAAACACTCAAACGGGGCATAATTTAACACATTTTTCTGAATCCCGTCTGGAAGTTGACTGCGACTACTTCACCACATGTAGATACATAGTAAATTTACATGATAAATGCATTTTAGTGATTAGACAGATACATTTTTGATTGCTGTTTATTCAACGTAAAGGATAAAATGTTGAATACTTGTACTTACAGTATCCGGCGGTAGGGAATGCACGCACATGGAGCTAAAGAGGGAGGGAGGGAGGGTACAACTGGCTAGTACCTTCAAAACTTAAGATTGCTAAGCTACTAGTTAATACCAATTATAACAAGTTAAATAATTAGTAGGTACAATACGCGGCGCTAGAATGAACATCAAGCTAACGAGTAAGATAATCGGTTAGTTTCGGCTTTCATAGAACGTCGTTTCTGTCGCACGGATTATCTCTTTTTAGCTCGATGTGCATACTGCATACTACCGCCGCGTACTGTACCTATTATTTGATTTGGTATCACTGGTAAGAACTAGTAGCAATCTTAATTTGTAGTTTAGCATGGTAATACAAGATTCGAATTGATAAGTAAAAAATAATTACACCAAAAAAACAATAACACCAAATAATTGAGTGATTTTTTTTTGCTAACGCTATACTTACACGTGCCATAGGTATGCGCTTTTTATTTATTATTACTCCTGCAAATTGCAAAACAGTCACAACAATCAATCAATCGGCGCTAGACCTTCTCTTGTGTTTGACGTTAATTGCGAAGTCTCACCATGCCATACAGGTATTCGGACTCTGATTACCTCAACATGGTTATGTGCTACCATGAGGCAAACTACAGTTTAGTGGAAGCAGTAAGGCTGTTCCACGAACGGCACGGTGTGCGCGTGTGTCCACGCACAATCTTAGGGGCTGAACAACGGTTTCGTGAAAGTGGTAGGTTCATGCCTTCTGGTGACGCTGGCAGACCTCGCACTTCAGTACAGCTTGAAGAGGACGTGCTGAATTTCTTCGAGCTCCACCCGACCGCCAGTACGAGGGATGCTGCTGCCGTTTTCAACACTAACCATGTGTACGTGTGGAAAGTGCTGAAGAGGGAGCGAAGACACCCCTACCACTTCACGAGAGTGCAGGAGCTGATGCCGCAGGACTACGCGCCACGCGTGGAGTTCTGTCAGTGGATCCGGCGTAACAGCCTAGCCAACATATTGTGGACGGATGAGTGCACCTTCACCAGAGTGGGCATGTTCAATATCCACAATGCTCACTACTGGTCTGAGGAGAACCCACATCTGGCGCGTCCAGATCATTTTCAGACGCGGTTCAGCGTGAATGTTTGGGCTGGGCTACTAGGACATCAGCTGATAGGACCAGTATTTTTTAATCGGCTGAATGGCGCCGTTTACTTGGAATTCCTTGAAAGAGAGTTGGAGGAGTTGTTAGAAGATGTGCCGCTAAATCTTATGCAGCAGATGCACTACCAACACGACGGCGCGCCCGCGCATTACGACCGCCATGTCCGCGAGTACCTGACGGCACGTTTTCAGGATCGGTGGATCGGACGCGGTGGGCCTATTGCTTGGCCAGCACGCTCGCCAGACCTGACGCCGCTGGACTTCCACGTCTGGGGCCGTGCTAAGGATCTCGTGTATGGTCAAGATGGCCACACCATCACCAGTGCCGAGCAATTAAAAGCACGAATCATTAGTGCTTTTGAAACAATGCGCGGCGACAGTGAAAGTTTAGTGCGTGTGCATAGGCATATTTTAAAAAGGGCTGCGCTTTGCAATCAGGAGAATGGGGGGCACTTCCAACAACTATTGTAAATAATTTTGTAAATAAGTGACTGTGATTTTGTACATAATAATGAACTACCTTTAAACACGCCAAGTAAGAGTAAGTAAACCTTGTTATCTGCATTGACTGATAGAAATAGCCTAGTAGTACCTATCTCCATAGAATTATGTTGCATTAAATCAGGTGATGAGTAATAAATTATTTTACGCTTACTTGCTAGTCCAAAGCCTGGAAAAGTGTGATGGGAGGTGGAAATTCTTTATTTGTTTTGTGTTCTTAAAATAAAAGTGATATTTTTAGTAATAAGTGTATTTATTAATTGTCAACATGTGTAATTTAATTAAAAATGTTTTATTCAATTTAACTGTATTTTTATTTTACCGTAAGAACTGATAGAAGTAATTAACATTAAAATTACAACATAAAGTGACAAACTGTCAGTTGCTGAAGAATGTATTATCTTTAAAGACAGCATTAACACTTATTTTTCTATTTTGTGTACGAACGTTATGTTACAGACCTGCATTATAGCTATAAGTCGTCTTTAAAGATAATAAGGCCCAGTTTCAATACTTGCTGATAAGTTCTGGATAACCTATCTGGCACTTGTTTTGACAGATAACCCATACAATTAGCTTTCTTAAGCCTTTCTGCAACTCGCGGCAATTATCTAAAAGGAGTAGGTACGTCGCACATGCACACACACACACACACACACACACACACACACACACACACACACACAATGACATGAAACGAGTGAGACAGAAATGATAACAGTGTTTCTATCTCAAAGAAAATTCATTCATACACACACACCCAATGTCTAGCATGAGCTTGTGTGTCGTATGATTTTATGTGCGCATGAATGAGATCCTAGGGATTATGAATGGGTTTTGACTAGTATTAGCATCGTGCGAGAGTGTTTGTTTGCGTTTGTGGGAGTTTGCGATCATGTACAGGATGATATAAATTATTTATATCAATAAACATTTTCTTTTTTCGATTTATTCAAATCCGTTCTATAGTTTTAAATTTCTCTTAAATATGATCCATGTGGTAGTCTCAGTTACCCCTTAAAATATTTGACATTGATTTTTTAACACCTTATATAGATTTGAAAGATGATACTCCAATAGACCATCTCTAGAAGCTAACAAACAAAAAAATATTTAAGATGACAGTCATTAATAATACCAGTTGGTAGAATGGTGAATTACATTTAATTTCACAATTTCCGCGTGAAATCAGAATATTTATCTATATTTACCTACAATCCTTATAGCAAAGCAGCCACCATGTTGATAGGCTGCACAGAGCTCTACTACACTTTAGGACTAATAAAATAATAAGACTTAAATTATCTTTTCCTCCAGTGAAATCAGAATCCTCGAAGCGGGCTCTTGCTACAGCACTTATAGTCATGACCATCTCAATTCTGATGGGCTGCGTGGTGCTGCAGGTCTACGCGGAGCCGCTATTTAAGGAAGCAGTACCCTCGATGAACTCCAACCAGGGCTCCATATTCCTAGCCTTGGACTTATTGGTAGCAAGCTTTATTTGCGCGCTGATGCTGGATCGGCTTGGGAGAAAGGTGAAAACTGAATTGAAATGGGACACTTATATCAGGATTAGAGTTGTAAAGTGTCCGTCACGCTATAAATGTCTGACCAATATGACCGAGCAAATTGGACATTTTCTCAATGTGACCGGACATTTTGGACATTTATTGTCAGTAACGTCACATTCAATTCTATTGACAAACTATGAAAAAAAAATCTTTTGGTCACAAATATGTGCATTATTATAAGAGAGACAGGCTTTAGTAGTGGTGATCTTTAAAAAAATGAAATTTCGAAAAAAACTTTCTGCACAAACAAGCTAAAAAGTGTCGTATCGTTACGGGCGTGTTTTGTCTTTTAGTTCGATCCAGATCCAATTACATGTTTTATTGCATGATTTTATTGGCATAACTATTATACTTAACATTTAGACTTACTTTAGTGAAATTCTTCTTTGTTTAATTTATACAAAAAATAAAATGTGACCATGTGTCCAATGAGACCGAGCATTTATCATAAATGATGGACGCTTATAGCATATGACCGTCAATTTACAACTCTAATCAGGATGTATTAAGTGTCTGAAATTTTTTGACAGTTGAATGCGCCATGACCAAAGATTGTAATAAAATATTCCGCGATCATAGACTATTTTTCTTATGCCTGCCTATTACTATTATATTATGACCTTAGATCATTTGCTTTTTAAGGTTTTTAAGCGTTTGAAGTTTTTGGGATATTGTAGTACTATAATGATAAAAGTAAAAAAAAAACTTTACAGATTTGTTCTTTTACTGGTACTTATTCATAGCAATAGATAGTATAGCTAAGTATTTTAATATAACACTATAGCAAAAAGTTAAACTAGCGATAAGATATCGCGAAAATATAAAAAAAAACATGCAAACACGGAATTTTTTTTAAGCTTTGTAATCAAAATGTTGTTAGATTCTTTGAAACAGCCTATGTGGTATTGGTTATGATTGTTTGGTAGATTAAAAGTAAGATGAAAGCAATGTTGAGCAAACTCACAAGCCTTGTATTTTACAGTTCCTGATGACGACCACTTCAATAGCATCAGGAATCTTCACACTACTCCTCGGTACACAGCTGCATTACCGCTGGGCGCCGCACTGGGTGACTGCGGTACTCATCTTTAGCTACTGCTTCGTCTACAACTTGGGGGTTGCTGTGGTGCCATTCGTGCTGACTGCTGAGCTGTTCTTGCCAGAAGTAATAATAACGAATACTGTTAACAAAGTCGGAAGACTTTAGATAATAATGGAGAAAATATATGTGATATTTGGTAAAATATTACATATATTTTCTTCATTATCATCATCATTTTAGCATTGCTCAACATAGGCCTCCCCCAGTGACTTCCAGATTGATGGTTTGTTATTGACTTGACTCTTATTAACAGATCATTAATAGTAGCTTAGTAGTATAGTAGCCTCTTGAGGCTTCCTGCAACTTTTACCAGGTTTGTCCACCTAGTAGATTTTTCTTGCTCTATAGAAACTGGCCACTGGTATGACGGTATTGTAGAAAGACATTTATGGGTACTGCGTAATCTAACTATTGAAAAAAAAAATATGGGAGAGAAAATGCTATTGATCTAACCGGATTTAGATCTTGCTTTATAATGATAAATTACTAACATAGTATGATTTCAAAAGGACGGTGGTAGCTCAGTAATTTCACCTGAAGCTGCCATGGGGTTGTGAGTTCCAATTTCAACCCTCAGCACGTATCTTTCTAGATTTTTCGGATTTATTTATTTATTTAAACTTTATTGCACAAAAATAAAATCGCACAAAAGGTGGACTTAATGCCATGTGGCATTCTCTACTAGTCAGATTCAATGCATGTATTAACACCACTGGCTTAGCAAAGAGGGAAAACTTCGTGAGCAATCTTGCACATTTAGAGAACGCAGGATGTGTCGCTATGATCCAAATAGTCAACCTACTTAAGAATTCGGTGTAAACCGCTCTATTAACAAGACTATTGCTTGTTCAAGAATCATGATTAAACGTACCTTGACTGAGCTAGGACTGAGCAGAATGCTAAGAGAAAAGAGATTATTTGTGAGAGCTAAAGTAACCTTTGTTTTCAGGTCCGTGGTCTCTGCAACAGCTTGTCCATGGCTTGCATGTGGATCATAAACTTCGTCACGCTAATTGTCTTCAACCCTCTCGTAGACAGCCTCGGTCTGGGCGCTATCTTCTGTGGTTTTTCTGTTGTCTGCTTCTGTGGAGCTGCATACAGCCAGTTCTGTCTTCCGGAGACCAAGGGAATGTCAGCTGATGCTATTCAGTCACTTTTTTTGAAGAAACGGAGTAGACATAATGTAGCTTAATCCGATGTAATTTGAGTATACATTTAAAACGTAATAACAAGACCATAATAGTCGTTGAATTGCTATGATAACAAAGCATGAAATTTTAGCATCTTTGAATCTTCTGATCTAAAATAATGTGGATTAGGATAGATTAAGTCAAAGTTAATTTAATGCAGGTTTAGGTTTAATTTTGGGTCTGGGTGTTGTAGTACCGTCGTTGTTTCTGATTTCTGTAACACAAGTGCTTCAGCTACTTATCATAGGATCAGAGCAATGTATGTGTTGTTGTCCAATATTTATTTAATCTCGATTTCTATGTCATTCTTCATTTTTTCTTGTCATTTCGCTTGGAGAGCGCATGTCTGTGGTATTACCCCCCCGACAATGGCACATCTATTGTCATGCCCTGCGTGTCCCTGCGCCTGCACGCGCGAGGATCTCTACAAGGCCACCAATAGTGCTATATCGGTGGCTGAGTAATAGGTTTAAGCTAAACATTGATTTAAAAAAGATTAGAAACCAAATGATCTAGGTTTCTATAATTTTTAAAATATATGTTCGTATAAAATAATATACAAGACTATAAAGTATAATAAATGAATTATACCTATTAAGCTATTTTCTACAGGCTGTAACGAAAAGGTGAAATAAAACTTTAAGGGGTTATTCTACGGCTAAATTACATCAACTTTATCTATGGGACCAACATCGAAATCGCAAAAAAAAAACAACTTTCCCATACTAAAACGCGACCAGCTGGCATCAGTTTGTATGGAAACGTCAATTTTTTTTTGAGATTTCGATGCTGGTCCCATATAAAAAGTTGATGTAATTTAGCCGTAGAATAACCCCTTAAAGTTTTATTTCACCTTTTCGTTACACCCTGTATATTTTCCGATTTTTGATAAGGATTTTTTAAATGTAATTTATTTAATTTATAATTGCTGAAAAAATATTGACGCGGCTTAAACAAGTATGATAAATACTCGAGTTGTAATCATGACTGTGCTAAAAATAAAAAGTATTACGAGTCTCACATTCTATTTGTTATTTACCTATCATCCCAAGACGTTAGACACAAAGAGTATAATTGGACCTTACGGAGATGTCGTATGAATTAATTATCGCTAATATCCAGTAATGTTTTTTTAACAGCTTGTATATTCGCATTTATTCGAATCTTTTGTATTTATATTATCTTTCGTAGCCTTTAGTGAAATTGCTAGATAGCATGTTGCCGAGTTGCCGAGATGTTATGTAAAATATAGATCTTTTGTGAAAAAAAAAAAAAAATTAACTGACTAAAAACCTAAAAAGGTAAAAATAATATTAACACATAAGTACCTAGCTAAGCTTTTTAGATTTTTGAAGCCGTTTTTTTTAAATAATATTTACTTATTTTATCAGGTTTTTGTGATACATCCTAAACAAAACGAATCTTAAAAGTGAAAACAATAGTTAACGCTGAACACCGATTTTATCCCTTATTTTTCGACCGTAGAGGTGAATTTGTTTTATTTTTTTTTAAATATACTATCTTTAAAGTACTTGTAAGCTATTCAATAAAGAAATAATCATCAAAATCGGTTCACATTTGCCAAAGATATTGATTGGGTAACGTAATACAAAAATCAGCTGGCGCGGTATGGAGTTCATGTATTGTTTGATGTTTTTTTATAGATCCAATTATAATCATAATAATCATAATCATAAATCTTTATTGTGGAGCACAGACAGGTGTACATTGGTCTTACAAGAGTTTGTCTTAGAACTAACCGTGTCCTGCCTTCTTGGCGTACAATTAAAAAAAAAAAAACAGGATGAAAAACAAATTTAAAATAAAAATGATCGTCTATCGTCGGATTTACAGAATTACTATCGATAAACATTGTACTTACATTCAATATTTAATACATGCAAGTCAATATAGATACTTAATATTTAGTTTTATCCGTCGTAAATTTACCTGTGTATCACAAATAAATGATTTGATTTGATTTGATTTGATTTGATAGCATTTGTCAATTAAATATTTTCTAAGTTTAGATTTAAATATTGCTATGTCATTTGTGTCTCGTATGGATTCTGGTATCCTGTTAAAAATACGAGGAGCGTAACAAAATATACTTTTGCTGTATAAATTTGATTTAGCTCGAATTGAGCATAGTTTATCTTTGTGGCGAGCTCGGGTTCTAAATTCAAATTTATCCAAATTCAGTTTAATAAATACAGCGCATTCCAAGATGTATAAACAAGGAAAGGTTAGAAGTTTTTTATTTTTAAAATATGGCTTACATGACTCATCCGATTTCAAGCGATACATAGATCTGATGCAGCGTTTTTGTGCTCTAAATACAGTTTCTCTCTCAGTAGAATTTCCCCAAAAAATTAGACCATATCTGAGGGTAGATGCAACATAGCTATGGTATGCTGTCAACACAGCACATTCATTTACTATTAGTTGTAGTCTGTAAAGAGCAAATGAAAACTGACTTAGCTTTTTGCAAACATGTTCAGTGTAATTTCCATTTCAGTATTTTAATTATCAGAACTTGACCAAATTTATATGGGACCATCCCGAAAGTATTCCCTTTCAAACAAACAAATATCGAAATCGGTCAACGTAGTGAAGAATGATCGCTAAACATACATAAAAAAGGAGATTCCGACGAATTGAGAACCTTCTCCTTGTTATTGATAAACAATAGCCTACATTAACTACAGAGTTTAAGTTATCTTCATCATCAACCTTAACTAGGTCATCAGCCCCCCTAGCATGAGCACCAAAACACGATATGATATAGCAATTTATCGACACCAACTGTAAAAATATGATAGATATAGCGCCATATTAGAATTCCGTGCCGGTGACGTCATATGATCGTTGTTTTAATAAAAATTCAAAATGGCGGCTTTATCTATCATATTTATGCAGTTGGTGTCGATATATCGATGAAAACAAAAATGAAAATGTTTATTTGTTTAAATAGGTAAGGTAACAACATTAGTAGCTGACCCACTCCTTTTAAGTGTGAGAACACTATCACTATCGATATATCATATCATATCGTATTTTGGTGGTTATACTAGGGGGGCAGAAAGTGAGAGGCATGTCCACCATGCGTCTGCGAGTTCTCGACGTTATCAGCTCTTCGAGCGATGTGGCGTGCCCATTACTAACTTTGCAATTGGAAGTGCTAATTATGTCGGTGACTTTGGCCTATACGGACATCCTAATTTCGTTTATATTCATTTGAGGTATGTTTTTAAAACTGATGTTGACGCAAATCGAGTCATAATTTCAATCTTTTTTAATAACCAGACCACATGACCAGGCAATGATTGCCATAATTATCATCATCATTTCAGCCAAAGGACGTCCACTGCTGAACATAGGCTTTACAGATTGGTCTGTTGGATGCGGATCATCCAACGGCTTCTGGCAACCTTTACCAGGTCGTCTGTCCACCTTCTATGATGGTCATCATCAAAGGTAAAAGAGTGGAGCACGTCAGCATGTCCTCCTCGTCAAGTTACGCCCTAAATGACGAAAAACTCGCAGAAAAGAATCAGGAAGGCTGGCAATAGGTACAGAATAAGATAGGGGATAGATTGATTAACTGCGATAAAAGGTATAGGGTGAATATTAATAATGTAAAATACTTAAGGGTTTTTTGATTCTCATGATAACAAATAACTTAGAAACTAATAAACAGTGATCGGAGTAGGTAGATTGATTAGATATACTTTGGTACTGCTAGCATAATATGGATAAGCCTTTTTTTCGAAAACTGATACTAAGAAATTCCAGAATTCCGGAGGCACATCCCTATTAATACCCGTAACAGACGCTCCGATTTGGTTGGAGCCGACTAAATCGGGCCAACCTTCCAACCACTCCCAACATTGATACAGACGTTCCAACGGTCGGCTATCCAACCGTCAGTTGCCTCTTGCTACGGCAGAGTACGGACATCATGCCGCCTGTTTTTTACACGACTGCTCAAAGGGGAGTGTAATATTTTTAGGGCTCATGTATGCGTATGTAAGTATGTGTGTGAGTTTATTTATTTTACCTTACAGACTAAACGCCTTAATCGATTTTGATGTATGAGATATCGTTAGAATCCTCGATAACATGGGCTATATGCTTAAAACCTGAGAAGCATTTGGTCGGAACAAAGCTTCCACACGTTCCAATTTAGTTGAAACCAACCAAATCGGAGCGTCTGTAACGGGTATAACATCAATGTTTGAGATCATTGACCCCAAATCAATCTACCTACTCCGATCACTGCTAATAACTTATTTCAACCTAATTATGTTGGTGTACCTTTGCCGTGCGCGTTCGTGTTTAGAAATAGTTTTCGTAGTACATTAACAAAATTAAGTTGACATAGGTTACTAGTCCCTTGGGCAAAGTAGTTAGGTAATTGAAACAACGCAAAACCTTTCAGGGGTTGATTCTACGGCTAAAATACGGCAATTTATTCTATGGGGCAAACATCGATATCCCAAAAAATATATTTCCCCATACGTTTGTATGGAAAAGTTTTAAAGTTTTTGGGAACTCGATGTTCGTCCAATAAAAAGTGATTGTATTTGAGCACCTTAATCAGCCTCTTAGGCTCGGACTACATCATCATCATCATCATCATTTCAGCCGTCCGACGTCCACTGCTGAACACAGGCCTCCCCCAATGATTTTCATCATGAGGCCTGTGTTCGGACTACATGCATCCGGAATTTTTCACGCCATACACACCCAACCCCATACAAGACGGATTGAATCCGGGCTTGTCCGGATCCGTTTTGTATGGACTTCTGAAAAATTCCGGGTGCATGTAGTCTGAGCCTCAGAGGTTTTCCGTTTTTTAATTACACCTTGTATATTCTACAGGAACAAGCCGATATAGATTGATTAATGCAATAATATGCGATAGTGTATTCAAACGACGAAATATAATTCACAATTTATTATATTATTAGCGTAAAATAACATAATATCGAGAGATAATGCAACCGTTTGCTGAATATTTGCAAACAGAATACGGGCTCCATTTTATCTTGTATAAATAACTTGTCAACTCGCAAATTCATTTTAACAGAAGGCTGATAGCGTAGTTATTTTTAGTGTTGTCTTTTTATATAATTGTATAATGTAAATTTTCAGTGTGCAGTTAATCATGTTGTCTTCAAATGCTCTAATGGCTGTTACATAATATGTGTGTACAGTCGGCCATGAAAGAGGTCTAGCACATCGAAGACAAAGTTATGTTTGTTGAAAAATCAAGGGCAACCATAAGTAGAATTAAAATTAAATTACATAAAAGAAAAGACGCGCAATGACGCATGATAGTTGGCATGTTACTAAAATATGATCAAGTAGATATTACTCCATTTGAACTATATGTTTAAGGCAATCCTACAGTAGATTTTATTTTTCAACTGACTTCAAAAAAAGGAGGAGGTTCTCAATTTGACTGTATGTTGTTTTTTTTGTATGTATGTTACGTGATTACTCCGCCAATTATGAATCAATTTTGATGATATTTTTAAAAAAAATTTTTTTTTGATGGTTCGTGATTCTTGTATCTATGTTACCCAATATCTTCGACAAGTGTAAACCGATTTTGATGATTCTTTTTTTTATTAATAGCTAATACTTCAAAGATACTATAATACAATATTTCGGGAAAAAATTACCCCGTAAGCGTGGAAAAAAAATGATTAAAACGGTTTTCAGCAGTTAGATTAGGATTTATCACTAAAAATAGATGAAATTAATACATTTTATTTAAAAACACTAAAAAGTTAAAAATAATATTAACACGTAAGTACCTAATCAGTTACTTCTGGATTCGGTGCAAGCTGATCAGAGTTTGAATGTTTTCGTTCAACCAAAAAAAAAAATTTTTTTATTTGACATTTCAGAGAAAAAATGACTCCTAATGGTACTTGACGTACTTTGCGATATTCAAATTTCAAGCAAAAATGACTCAAATTTAGGTACCCAGACCAGTTTTTTGGTCCACTGTACATGTGACATGCGTAGGTATGTGGGACTTTATTCTTAAACATATTTTAGTCCTAATTAAGTACCCATCGAGTAATATCCTCGATTAATTTTGGATTATCCGTCTGTGTTGATTAAAAAAATATTATTTTGGAATAAAATAGGAGTTTCAACGTTATTTACTTCAATAAGAACTTAAAAACCGATCAATATTTATCTTATAACGTATCTCTGAATCAATATTATGTTCTAGAGTTCTAGTAGACTTATTGTGGGAAAATTATTTCTGTCTATATCATATTGTGTTTATTCCTAGGTATTTTATATCAGCGTAACAATCCTACCGTATTAGATACATTACTTTTTATTACACACCAAACAAAGAAGTTACAGTTGATATGTACAGAGATATGCACAATTTAGACGGTTATTAAATGTCTTATTACGATGCAGATTGTAAAAAGACGAAGGCAATGTCATTAAAATTATTCTATTTGAGGCGACAGGACTACCACAAGGCACTGTACTAAGCCCAGTAATGTTAAAACTGTTATTTTGCAACTACACTGATAAGAAAATATTTTATTTATGAAAACCCCCACGTAAAATGGTTACCGTAAGGAACAGTATAATTATTGGTATCAGACTCAACATTAACACGTAAAGCGGTGTTTAAATAATCATAAATCAAACTGCTAGGATTACTACTATAGCAACAAATTTTGCTACCAAGATAAAGCCAAGTGGTATCTCATGTATTTGTATAAGGCTCTGTACACTTTTATTCAAACATCTTTATGTAAATGTAGTACCAAATTCATTGCGATTCAGTGCTGAATTAGATTTTGCGAATGGAACATTTAGTGGTATTTTTTGTGTGAATTAAAAAGTGATCAATAATCATGGTGGGCGGGAAAATGTACCAAGTTATGACGGCCATTGCAAGTAAGATGTTAATGATGTGGGTTTTGCGTTCTTTCAGATTAAAAAAATGCTGCAGTTTTTAACAATGCATAAATGTTGAAACTATCACATAATATGTTTTATGTGAAACATAAAGAATGGAACAAATTTAATTTTACTGATATTGTGTCAATGTTTGAAAAAATCAAAGTTTAAAAAATCGAAACATATCAATAAATTTACAATAATGTTACTATTTAGTAAAATTTACAAGACAAACTGTTGTCTTATTAAATTACTGGATTGCCAATGAGTTAGATAAACACTAGCTGGGCCCGCAACTTTGTTTGCGTGGACTTACAGGATATTTTGTATGTCTCATATTAAATAACGTTGTGGTCTACGTTGAAGCACTCTTATCAAAAAAGGAGCTTTTTACTTCAGGTTGTATTTTCAACTGACTTCAAAAAAGGAGGAGATTCTCAATTCGACTGTGTTTTTTTTATATGTACCTATGTTATGCGATTACTCCGCCAATTATAAATTAATTTTGATGGTTCTTTTTTTGTTAGGTAGATCATACTACAGAGGTGGTCCCACTCAAGCTGATCAGAGTCTAAATGTTTTCGTTGCACCGACTCCATAAGTAACTTATTAGATACTTACTTGTTAATATTATTTTTAGCTTTTTAGTGTTTTGAAGTCGGTTTTATTTTTTTAATAAAATTTATTTATTTAATCAATTTTTAGTGATAAATCCTAATCTAACTGCTGAAAACTGATTACATCCTCTTTTTTTCCACCCTTAGGGGTAAAAGTTTTAAAGAAAATTTTCATTATACTATCTTTAAAGTAGTAAGCTATTCAATAAAAATGGAATCATCAAAATCGGTTTACATTTGTCGAAGATATTGGGTAACATTTATATAAGAATCAGGAACCAAAACATTATCTGGGTATATTTTTGTAATGTTGAAGCGAAGTGCTTTGTGCGAGTCTTTGGAATTTCAACTGTAGAACTGTCTTTTCGCCGTGGCTCTTGTCGTTTGGTTGTAGAACAAAGATCTATTAGATTGTGTAGTACCATTGCATAGTGCTCAAAATGTATCCGGTAAATAAAACCGACGAATTGAGATCCTTTCTCATTTTTAAAGCCAGCTTAAACAGAGTTTAGAGAGTTTAGTTGCATATAGTTAAAGTCCTTAGCTGGTTTTTAGCGAATTAATCTAAAGTACTCAAAAGGTTTTATGTTTTTCTTATAGATGCACATGAATAAAAATAATAAACAAATAAAGTTATTGAGTAAGATTGTAACAAAATGTCAATGTTATCTATCAGGAAAGAGTATTCTAAGCCAAAAAGTGATCATACCCGCCTTCTCCTCACCTGCCCCGCTGGCTACTAGTAAGTTTAAAATAGAAAGAATAGGATTATCGAAGGAGTGCGTAGAACTTTAGTGCATAAATGCTACCTAAATTTTGCACTCCGAACGACATTTTATATCGATATTTTCCATAATATCCATTGCATATTATGGAAAATATCGTTTAACAATATCTGACTGCTTTCGAGTGGTCTGACTTCGACGATAGATCCTATCCATTTTAAGTGTACCTACTCGCCAGCCTAAGATGAACAATACGTTTAAAGGATCCTGTGCATTACGGGTTACAAGTTATTTGGACTTAATATCAAGGGTCGTGATGTCTTTAATTTCTAAACTACAAAACCGATGACCTTACTTTTCGGTTTTCTTAAACCATCGCGTACCACAAAAAAAATCCCTATTGTATTCCATTGTTTTTCCGGTCTACCGTGGGTAAGTGGAACGCGAAAAGCAACTCACACAAGGCCCTAGGACGGCAATCACTCTTAACAAGAAGACCTGCCACATCAAGGATCACGGTCTAGCGTGCCAATTAAGATCAGGATAAAGAGCTAGGAAGAAGACTGACATAGTTTTTAACACACTTACATTCTCAGACTTACATCCACTCACTTACATACTTACATTAGTAAAGCTAATAAGCTTTACTTATAATTATGTAATCAAATCTTGGAAGTAGTTTTTAACCTACTTCAAACTGACATATTGACTTAAAACTTTGTAAGTATTCGACATTTAGATGACGATACAATAAATTGACATCATCATGCTGATCTAATGATGAAGTCAAGTCGTGGATAGTGGAACTTTTCAACCACTACTAGTAAAACCTTCGTGTTTGGGCTAATTCAATTCGTATTGACGAGTTCAGTACATATTTATTTGTGTTTTATAGTTTTTTAAACTATGATATCAATTATTTTATGTACCCTTACAGGTGCATTCGGTTCTTTCGCAATGGGATTGCTCAACGTCTGGCCATCGTATACGACATCGCTTCTAACGTCAAACAGCACAAACATTCTGTCAACACCCATGACGTCGACGGAAGAGTCGCTAGTTGGGAGTCTACCGTCACTTGGTGCGATGGTTGGAACTGCAGTCGTGGGACCACTTATTGAGACTTTTGGGAGGAAGTTAGGAGGAGTAGCTGTGTCTCTACCTTTTGCTGTAAGTTTCTAAGCATTTGTTGCCAATTCACTGCACACCACTAAGTCCGAATCTTGTAAATTATTTTTTATCGGCTGCTAGCAGCTATCCCAAATTTCATTCTCATTTGACAAATAAGGTAGATCGGTAGCAGCGTTTTGATGCTTAATGTGTAACCAAGTTGAGCAACTTACGCTGTGATTGTTAGTTGATGGTAACCATTCATATTATTAAATGACCTTATTTTATCAAAAGCGTCTCGTTGATTTGGAAGACACGTTGCAAACTGGCCCCGGCTAACATCAAATAATGAAAGTTGCACTTAATGCCTAGCCAAAAGCCTTAGGGTATCTTCTGTATTCTGATAATTAAGTCACTTGACTGAAAAATCCTCTCAGACAATTCACAATGAACCTATGTCGTTGAGTATATCTAAACCACCTCACAGTTGGGGTAACGCCTATACCCTGAGAATGATGATGACAATACTTTTTGCTAAATAAGTGATTATTTAGAAAAGCAAACAAATGAAACCAAATTTTTAATGACTTTAATTGTTTTACACGATACAAGTAACTACTTATATTACGCTAGTGTTGATAATTTTAGTTATTTTAAATTATTACTTGTCCTATACTTTTCAGATATCATGGTCTCTAATAGCAGTTTCAAAGTCATCAATCTTGATACTAGCGGCACGGTTCTTGGGGGGAATATCTGGTGGAGCCAACTTGGTTCTGGCTCCCATGTTCATATCAGAAGTAGCCGAGGATTCTATACGAGGAGCTCTGTCATCATGTGAGTATTTTGTATTAGTAATTTTTACTAGTAACAGCTTTCCCATCATTGCCTCCAGTTCCTCTGCTACGACTCATAGATATTGAGCCTTGAGATATTGAGCGAGCTTGGACATTAAGCCTTATCGTAAGCAAAATCCTTAGGCGCAGTGCATTCGACGGGGCGGGGCGGGGCGGTCTTCTTGACCACAAAGCAATAAACACCGCGGCTGTCCGCGCCGCGTTCCCAACGCATATGACGGACAGTTCAGAACGACCATTCTAGTAAAGCGCGCGGCGCGGACTAAGGTTAAAGCTAGCACCGTCGTCTGCGTTAGTGTATAGAAACTGATCTGGGCAAACCACGGCGGGCAGCCACGGACATTCCGCGCCCTTTCGCACTCGAACCCCGAAGTCCGAAGCGCAAACCAATAGAGCAGACCAATAGAGTCAGTTAATATAAATTTTTACTCTTTTGTTTCTAGCAACGATTCTCTTTTACGGCCTTGGCGCTTTGTCTTCGTACCTCTTGGGCTGGTTCTTCGGGTACAACACTATTGTGTGGATAAACATGGCCGTCGGTGTGCTGTGCTGCGGTCTGCTTATGAGCGTCCCGGAAAGTCCTGTGTATTTGATGAAGAAGAATAGAGAAGAGGTAAGAAGTGCAAACGAACAAAATTCGCTGATATAGCTAATCGTGCGTCAATTTTGAATGTTTCCAAAGAGTGCTTATTTTTTCAGGATGCTCGGATTTCTATGTCTCTTTACCGTGGAGTATCCCCGACGTCAATGGTTGTGCAGGAAGAAATATCCAAAATCAAGCAGCAAATCTCTCCGGCTGTCGAACTGAGCGCTATTATTGGTAAATTGAGTTCCAAAATCATTAGGAAAAGTTCTTGCGTATACGTATAAGTTGAGATGTACTTGTTGTAAGAGCAAACGTCCAATTGGTAATTAGTAGACAATACAACAATATAGGTACATATATTTAGTGCGAATACAGATCTAGCTGGAACGCAATTCGTGTAAGCCTCGCATAAGGCGCTCGTACCGATTAGTATTGGTCAGATTTGTACGCACCCTGAAATAGTACGTACAAACGAGTTCCAAAATTACACATCACGCAATCGGCATCTTTCCTCTCTAAAAATATGTTACACTTGTTTCAAGGACTTGATTCTTTCTAATGGACCCAAAAAACCATTGAGCTAGCTTTTTAAATATTTAACGGCGACAATAATAACTTTAATTAAAATATTTCAGAGAAAGCAGAAGAAGCTGAGAAAGAAAAACTAACATCTGAAGAGACAAAGGAAGAAGATCAACCAAAAACATCTGCCCTTAAAACTTTGTGTAAGTCAAGCTCTATTTGTATTTATTTGAAGAAGATAATATCTCATTCCAAGTTTTACTGCCAAGTGTCTTTTTCTTTTGAATTTTAAAAATATAAGGAAGAGTTTATTCTAGAAGCCTATCTAATTTTCTTATAATTTCATAAAAACATAAAGATCTTGCGATTTTATGAAATTATGAGTTTGGAAACACCGCAGCAAGCTGGAAATCTCATTCCTTGGTTGTTCTTGTTATTTTTGCTCTTAATATTTCTGAATTCACAATAGTATTCCCTTCGGGATTTAGGGTCATTACCTTTATTGTAGGAATATTGTTAAATAATACTGTTATTATTATTTTGCAGTTAAATCGTCTGCTTCTCGGCGTGGGTTTTTGGTGGTGATAACAGTTATATCAATGCAGGTAATACTCTTATAAATTATCATAGGTAGATATTTTCACTAGTTCAATGCCATTGATAAATTAATTGGTAACAAGGCGGCCGTAAAGGGACCGAGAATTTTCGATCGGCGTATTTTCTTCCAAAT
This sequence comes from Anania hortulata, assembly GCA_963576865.1. Lineage (NCBI taxonomy): Eukaryota > Metazoa > Arthropoda > Insecta > Lepidoptera > Crambidae > Anania > Anania hortulata. The sequence continues at coordinate 3,451,339 of OY756410.1, forward strand.
AATGTTGTCTTTATTTACTTATTAGTGGATTTGATGTTAAAATCGTACATTCCTCTAGGTCCTCAGAACTTGACCAAGAATTATCTAAGCTCCATCATTATCCTTCTAGGTGTCGATGGGCATAGTGCCAGTGCAGGTGTATGCCAAACATGTTTTCAAGCAAGCTGACCCCAGCCAAGCTGACTTATACTCTGTGTTCTTTGCTGTGGTGATGGTTGGAGGCAGTTTCGTGACTGGAGCAATTTCTGATAAAGCTGGGAGACGGGTATGTTTCTTTTATTTTATTTTATTTTTAATAATTTTCCGTTTTCTGTCATTTTTTAATTTTTTGACATAATTTGTATTTCTTTATATGACATTTGTATGCTGACAAGGCTGATCACAGCAAGGACATTATATTATGTACAACATCAATATTCACCTGTGTATCACAAATAAATGATTTGATTTGATTTGATTTAAAAATACTAGGATAATCAATAAAACTCTTTTTTACTAATTGAAATTCCTGTCGCCTGTGTAGGCAGGGTCTATAGCACGACCACCATTATTATGAATTTAGTGAAGGTTAAACGATATAAAAGCCACGTGTTGACAATATCCACCGGGTACAAGGTGGACAGATGACTTGAGGCCCAATTCCCATAATTTGACAATAGTCGCAATCCGGTGTCGATCCGCTCCCAGTAACATTACGATCACAAACGTTATTTTCGTAAACATTTAATTTGATACGATACGACTAAAATAGAGCAAAAAAACTAATTTTGGTTTTTTCCATTTTCAGTCGAATTATGAACTACAATAAAATGCATTTTTGGGTTTACGAGAATACCGTTCCGTTTTTGATCGTAATGTTACTGGGAGTGAATCGACACCGGATTGAGACTATTATCAAATTACGGTAATTGGGCCTCTGGTGAAGGTTGCAGGAAGCCACTGGATGCAGGCCGCTTCCAATCGGCCAATCTGAAAGTCATTGAGAGAGGCCTATGTTCAGCAGTGTACGTCCTATGGCTAAAATGATGATGATAATGAAAACGAAATAAATGGATAAAGGGATTTGCGAGAAAGCAAATGTTTCTTTTTACAAAAAGATAATATGTTTTTTGTAGCTTTTAAGGTCTCACCTTTATGTATAGCTCGTAAGTTCATATCTTAGCAAGTATTTCTAAATATACATGCACTTGCTTGGCAGTGATTCCAATACATCGTGAGGAAACCTGTACATTCAGATAACTCTGGATGCCAATAATCCAAAATGGTCTTCCTGTTTTGTTACGGAGGTCTTATGGCAATACCTCTACATCTTTTTCATCATCACTATCATGGTCAAACGGGTCAAAATTGGAAAAAGCGCAAAGATAATTTATGTCAATTGCGAATCGCTAAAAAGACGTTAATGATGAAGACACCCAAATCAAGCCTTGTCAGAAATGCAAGTGCCTATAAAAACTTAGTGGTTAAATGTATCCTTCTCTTCTCTTTTTTCTAGGTACTAATAATAACCTCATCAGCAATGGTAGCAGTGTGCATGGCCAGCCTTGGGGTGCTCTTGCAGACAAAAGTGGCTCCACCGTGGGTGACAGTGGCTATGATCTTGCTGTACTGCTTTTGTTTTATGTGCGGTGCTGGGTCTATACCCTACGTGCTACTAGCAGAGGTGTTTAGTCCTGAGGTGAGTTAAATTGATGGACGAGAACATATTCTTTTTAATGGATTTGGATTGCAAGCAGTTGCAAATAATAGTTTGTCATTGGAAGACGTATACTAAGTTCCAACAAGTCGACTTTCTACGGAACCCTTTGCTACGCGTGATTAGAAAACTTGGCCAGAAAAATTGCATCTGCAATCTCGATTCAGTTTATAATTCTGAAAATCTATTCTTCGTTGATATTAATCACGAATCCCAAATGACGGATTGTGAAAAAAAAACAAAAAAACCGCGAAAGCTCGCATTAAAACAATATTTTCTTTTGTAATACATACATTTATTTGGAAATATGTTAATAAAATGACCGAGTTTCTTGAACTGCTTTTTATCGGCACTAGCCCACAATTTTTTCCGAAGCATTATTAGCGTAAAAACGATTTGGGCGTATAAAAGTGAAGGGCTTGTATGCAAAAAAGAATAGTACTTAGATTTTGATAATTTTCATTTTTGTTCTAGGTCCAAGCCTGCGCCTCCATGATCATCGTAGAGTGGGTCTGGTTCCTCAATTTCCTCATCCTAGTGGTGTTTTCATGGCTGAACAACCTAATCGGAATCCACGCCACTTTCTACATTTTCGCAGCAGATAGCGTTGTCAACGCCGTACTATGTTACCTGATGGTGCCAGAGACTAAAGGCTTATCTAACAAACAAATACAAGATCTGTTAAGGAGAAGAAAGTAAAAGAGATCAGATGTAATTTGTTTAGTTGTTATGTAATTTTATGGTTATTTTTATGTTGTAAATAAAGTTAAGTAGTTTTTTATGTAAATTAAATATGTTTTTTTAAAGTTATCAACTTTTGTTATTCTCAACGCTGTATCAGTTATTGTATTACTGTATACAGGGTGTCTATGGGAAGTCATTCAGTGTGTGATATCAGTGATGACATTTGGAACTGAAACGTGGCCTCTCACTATGGGCCTCATAAAAAAGCTCCAGGTCGTACAGCGTGCTATGGAAAAGGCTATGCTCGGTGTTTCTTTGCGAGATCAAATCAGAAATGAGAAGATCCGTAAATGAACAAAAGTCGCTGACATAGCCCAACGGATTAGCAAGCTGAAGTGGCAGTGGGCGATGCACATAGCACGTAGAACTGACGGCCGTTGGGGCAGAAAGGTTCTAGAATGGAGGCCGCGTACAAGCGCAGCGTAGGACGTCCACCAATAAGGTGGACAGACGACCTGGTAAAGGTCGCAGGAAGACGATAGATATAAGCCGCTTCAAGCCGGACAACCTGGAAGTCAATGGCCTATGTTCAGCAGAGGACGTCCTATGGCTGAAATAATGAACCTTGTAACCTCATATACTTGAAATCATTGTATACAACTTTTGTTCTATGAATTTTGCAAATATGCATGAAAATTTATCGACTTCCTGTGTTACCAAACAGCCGATTGAATTTGTATAAAAAGAAAAAAAACATTATTTTAATACTCATAGAACAAAAGTGGTTTACTATAATGTATAGAATATTGGTAACAAGGCACAGAACAGAGATGACACGCTACGCTCCGCGTGTTACTAGGCATTAAAGAGTAGGTATCTTTCTATGGAGATGAATATGATATAATATAATAATAATATAACGCTTTATTTGTCTCAAAAAAAATACAAAATTATACATGCATACAATTTTCACGTCTTAATATTATAAATAAGTAGCACATTATTTTACATTAATGAGACAAATAGGTCTACGACTCGGCTAATGATGTTAGGAATAATCCTTACATCGCTGGTATTCTGCCGTAGCCTTCAACTAATAACAACAAAAACATAAAACTTCCTTAATAATTAAAGTAAAACATTAATTCATTTTTAGAAAAACTTGTGACGCACCTAACACCCTAAACATGCATGTAAATAAAGAAAATATTATACCATATAAGATATGTTGTTATGAGGTTATAAAGACCTTTACTTTGTATGTACGTACATAGAGAAGAACGGTCAAGTTGTTTCTAAAGACGTTATCAACCAATCAGCGTACTTACCACAGATTAAAAGTTAAACTATAGAAAGTTATAAGATTTTAAGTTAAACAGAAAAATGAAATCAAAATCCTAGCAGTAGTTTTTGAGTTTATAGGTAACTTACATAGACATAAATATCTTGAACGTATTTTTTGAATTCAACTAACCTTGGAGAAAGACTAGGGTCTGTTATTTATAGGCAATCTTAAAAATAGCAATGACTACAGTTATAAGCATACATTAAACTGTAGCCATTGCTATGTTACAATAACTTGTTGTTTGCAAAGTAAAACAAATGTTTTCCATACGAATTTTGTTTAAAAATAGTAGTCTAAATATTAATTCCTATATGATTATAACTTCAGCTTTAGCGGACCCTGGGCTCCAAGGCAATGGTTTTGGACGCAACCGGGATTGACCGTATAGATGAAGAAGGAGATGATTCTAACTTCAAGAATGACGGACTTTCATACGACCCTTTACCTCCTATTTGACCCTCTATTTGACCCTTTTGGGGGTTTTTTTCAGTACCATCGTTTTTTAGTCAGCCTTTATGTCACAAAGTATAGCTAATTGCTAAATTTAAGCTTTCTTTCTTAAGGAATTTCGAATTGGAATAAGGAATTACTTTCATCCCCTATGTTACAAGTTTTTAGAATTCAAATTTTTTCCAGAAAACTATTTTAATTTTTACGTACGTAGAAATTACACTGGTTTAAGGATTCTGCTTGCGCACAAAATAAAAATACGAAGGTCACACTATAAGTTTTGCGTAACTTAAAAAAACACCATGTTATAACCATGTTTATTGCTTTTCAAAATACTCTCCTTTACATTTTAAACATTTTTTCATGCGATCGAATCATTTTTTAAAACAGGAGGGCCACAGATCTGAAGGCATGTTTTCTACGTGCTGATTGAACGCTATTACTGCCTCTTCGAAGTTGGTAAAAGTAATACCTCTCATCAAATCTTTGATTTTGGGGAAAATACAGAAATCACAGGGTGCTAGGTCGGGGCTATGTGCAGGATGGGTGACGAGTTGTACTGTTTTGGAAGTTAAAAATGACTTTGTTTGAAGAAGCGTTGTCATGATGTAGGAGAACGCGGCTTTTGGGTCGTCTTTCGCGAACTTTCTCTAACATCCTAGGTAAACAAATGGTAGAATACCACTCGGCATTAACACTCTCTGGATCTTTAAGTGGAATTGTACAGATAGAACCCGTAGCTGAGAAAAAAAACGCGATCATTTTTTTACCAACGTTTCTCCCCTGCCTCACTTTTGTAGGTCTGTTCTCATTTTCAAACACCCATTCACAAGATCGCTGTTTTTTTTCGGGTTCAAAACAATAAATCCACGTTTCGTCTTCTGTGACAATGTCATAAACAGCATTAGAATGTCCGTGGTCGTACTTCAGTAGCATCTGTGAGCACCATTCCACGCGAGCCCGCTTCTGCTCCGCTGCCAGTTCATGAGGGATCCAACGATAGCAAAGTTTCTGAACTTTCAATTCTTCGTGTAAAATTTTCTGAATTTGGCTCATACTAATCCCCAATAGTCCTCGAATTGTCTCATAGGTAATCCGCGGGTTTTCTTCAATTAGCCGCTTAAAAGTAGCCACTTTATTTTCGTTGACGGCAGTTGAAGGCCGCCCTTCACGAAATTCGTCATGTAAAGAAACTCGACCTCTCTCAAATTCAGCAAACCATCGCCTCACGGTGCTCAAACAAGGTGCTTCTCTCCCAAAAGCATTTTGAAGACGAGCGGCACAGTCTTACGGAGAGAGAGAACTTTTAAAATCATAAAAAATCATCGCTCTAAAATCTTTTCGGCTTAATTCCATTTTCGTTGCTTACGTAGAACTTTGATGTGTGATAAAAAACAATTGACAAATCATTTCCTGCCAATTGTTTTTTTTTTATTACTCAGAAGGTTGCAACGTTTAAAAAATATAACATTCGAAATTCAAATAGTTCCGATTAGCTAGAAGTGCAAAACTTTTAGTGTGCCCCATGTACAAGATGGCTGGCATAAATAAATTGCCTATAATTTTATCATACCAAGAGCGAAATCTCTTCGACAATACAGAACAATAATTTAGAAACAATTTATTTAAGAAAATATGAACAAAAAATAGAGTGATATTTAAACATCGTAAAACCATTCTATTTTAGTAATATGAGCGCAAAGATTATGAACAAAACCTATTACGAAAGTATTGAAGAGTACATAGACAAACGAGGTGGGTGGACATAAACACAAGGAAATATTGGTTGTGATGTGTAAAAAAGTCCGTATTTGGGGATCCGTAGTAAGCTAGAAATCCTTGGGGCCCTTGTTAACACGACAATTGAAGACAATTTATTGTTAACAAGACAATGGTTTACAATACACTTGTTAACGAGATAATAGATAATAAGACAATTGTTAGCGAGAACCTTGTTAACGAGACACTTGTTAACGAAACAATTGTTAGTAAGACATTCGTTAATAAAATCATTCTTTGGACCTGGTGCCGGATCGGCGTAGCACGGTTTATTTAATTAAAATTTATTGCACAAATAAAAAATCTTACAAAAGGTAGACTTAATGCCATGTGGCATTCTCTGCCAATCGACCATTTGGCCAAACAGAGATGTTTTGTAGGTAGCACGACATTACGTTTTTTAAAAACAAAATAGTTACCAAATTACTAAATGGTTTTATCAAAATTTGTCACACAATAACTTTTTAACGGTCTTTTTAGTTTTTTGAGTAGGTACCTATTTAATAATAATTATTTCAACTTGATACTTCCACGCGTCCCTGGTTAAAAGGGCCTTAATTGACAGACAGACAGAAGGACAACGAAGTAATCCCTTTTAACTCTTACCTTTTGACGTACGGAACCATAAAAATGAGAATTTTAACATACAGAAACCAAGCACTAGACAAACAGTGATAAATCTAACTTATAGTCACAAATTAATTGAATATTAATAATTTAATATTTTGACTCTAAATAGTAAAGAACCTCAAGACGTGTAGAAGTTGTTAATTTTACAAATTGTCTTTACAACAGAAAGTAATTACTACGCAGATAAAATGTTACAATTTACTTAGTCTGTAGGTATGTGTAGTGGTGTTAAATGTAGGTGCATAAAGATAATTCTTGCTTAGAATATCTAGAATTGTGTGGTATTTTGTGAAAAGAAAAAATATGTTTAAACGCAGAGTGTATCAAGTTTTAACGACTGTCGCATGTAAGTCAATATTTTTAATTATATTCTTCCTTCTTTTTGTTATATTTCTAAAAGATATACGCTTTCATTGGTCATTGATCTGGAAATACTGCGGTTATTTTCTGGCAATCGCTTCAAATGTAATCTAGGGCAATTGAGCGCATCAACTGCACCCACACTAAGAAAGACGCGAAGGACGGATTTACGATGTATGCCCTTCAGGGTCCATAATATGTTTATTGACCTATTATATTAAATCATACTGTAACTATATACCCTATGTATATGATGGAATAAATAAATGAATATGTTTTTTTTATATTGGATAACACATACCTACATTGCTCTGATCCTATGGTTAGTAGCCAGTTGATTGTGTTATAAAAATCATAAGCAATGACGGTACCACAACACTCAGAATCGTGACAATATGGAAAAGTTATTTTCCTACATTGACCAACCGGGAATCGAACTTGTGACCTTGGGACTTGGTGTCGCCAAAGCTGGATGCAGGCCACTTCTAATTGGCCAATCTGAAAGTCACTGGGGGAGGCCTTTGTGCAGCAGTGGATGCCCTATAGCTGAAATTATGATGATGAGTACAAAGGACTTTTATGGGATGATGATGGCGATGAGATGTAATTAAGTTTTACTTCATTCTTCTTGCCAAGGTTCTGTTGGGAGCATGTGTCTCGGAATGCTGTACGTGTGGCCATCATACACCCTACCTATGCTGGCGGCTCCAAACAGCACAATTCTGTCAGGTCGTTTATCCGGAACCGAAGAAGCCTTGCTGGGCAGTCTTCCCTCATTAGGGGCAAGCGGTAGGGTCGGCATTAATTGGGCTTCTGATTGAGGCCTTTGGCAGGAAGCCGGGCTGTTTACTTATGACGTTGCTATTTGTGGTAAGTTGTTAACCAATACATTTCAAGCTGCTTTCATAAATACCTAGTTATGTAGGATATCTTGGTTTTCTTGGTAACGGCAAGGCTGAATTGCAACGGTAGATTTACAAACAATGAATATTGTGAAAACAAACAGAAAGACGTATAAGATTAGGTAAAGGCCATTTAATAAAGAAGGAAACAGGCTTATAAGAACAGATGCTCTTTTGCGAGAAAAATTTTCGCCAGACCTATTGCATAGTTTTGATCTGACCCCAGCGTTCTATCCGCCTTTTGAGTATGAGATTTGGTATGGTAGTAGTGTATTTTAGTTACTTTCACAGTATTATATCTTATGGTCTTCTCTTGTGGGGTTCTGCTGCGGACATCGATACCATCTTTATTTACTTCATCACACTACATCTAGATACTTAGTCCACGCGAATCCCTGAGAGATTTCTTTAAAGAAATCAACATACTCGCTGTAGCCTTTCAATACATATTTGATAAAATCATGTACGTTCGCAAAAATTGAGATCTTTTTATTAAAAAAAGTGATATTCATTCATATAACATCATCATCATCATCATCATATCATTATAACACAAGAAACAAAAACAAACTTGTAGTCCCAAACTTCAGATTGGCCAAAACAAGTAATTCATTATAATGGTAATTGTATTAAATTTAAAAATAATATACCTTACAATGTTATCGAACTTCCTATTAATAAATTTAAATAACATGTCAAAACTACCCTAATGTCAAAGGGGTATTGCAGAATTCGAGACTATCTTGATGACAAGAATGTATGGTTAGTCCAGCCTGCACTAAACTGATGTACTTACCTGTTTATTTTGATCTTTTTTTTTTTGTGGCAGCTAGTGGTGACTGAGTTTGTTCCGGCGTTTCTTCTCAGCACTTGCCAGATTGTCTGTGTCTTGTCTCGAAGCGCTAGTAGGGCCCAAAAAATAAGGAGACATGTTCTGCCCCATATGGGCCAATAATGTTATTATTGACGTTCATAAGAGGCAGTTTTCTGCCCTAAATTGAATAAATGATTTTTTACTTTGACTTTGACTTTTGGTAAAAACCGTGCCAGTGAACGAGTTCAGAATTTTAAATAGTTTGTGCGTGAGCTTTTTAAAATGTAAAGTTTAAAATTGGTTTTTATAGTTTTTAAACATAAATTTAAAATATTGGGGAATCATTAAAAAATTACCAACAATTTAAAGCCAATTTCGAAAATCGGTAAAATAGCCTATTACCGTTTGAATATGTCATTTGAATATTTGAATATAAGCAGTAATAATATGTATTAATAACTATAATGATATTCATTTATGTGTGTATGTAGATCTTTTTTTGGTTCAGCATTGATATGTCTATATATTTATGTAGATATTGTGTAAATTGTGAGAGTTACTATGCAAATGTTATATGCCGTAGTGTTTAATAGTAATAATTAAAAATACTTTTAAAATGTTTACTTTTTATCACGTCCTGTACTTTTAGTAAATTTTAAAGAAAACCTGTTATAAGCTTTACTAGTTTTAAGTACTACATAAGTATTATTTGTACAGGTAACAGCTCGTCAACCTACCACAAAACGTCACATTTTCTCAATTGATATTGATCTCTATAACTTGGACTTAAAGTTGAGGAGATTCGTAAACGAACAAAAGTTGCTGACATAGCCCAACGGATAAGCAAGCTGAAGTGGCAGTGGGCGGGGCACATAGCACGTAGAACTGACGGCCGATGGGGCAGAAAGGTTCTGGAATGGAGGCCACGTACCGGCAAGCGCAGCGTAGGACGTCCACCTACAAGGTGGACAGACGACCTGGTAAAGGTTGCAGGAAGCCGCTGGATGCGAGCCGCTTTCAACCGGCCAATCTGGAAGTCACTGGAGGAGGCAGCAGTGGACGTCCTATGGCTGAAATGATGATGATGATGATGATGAAAGTTGAAAATCGATTGAATGCCCTTTATCTTTTTGGGTAGGTTGACCTGCCGTTGACTGTACATATGTTACGCAATTGTGTTGTAAGTTTTTTTATTTAAGCATGATTTTTGAAAATAAGGCTGTCGAGTTTCCTAATAAATAAATAATAAAAATTTAAAAAAAAGGTTTTATAATAAAAAAAAAAGATGATGATAATTAATCACTCCCGTTTTCCAGGACGCTCGAAATTCAATTGCTATTTACCGAGGGGCACCTCCAAATTCAACGGTCGTACAAGAAGAGTTGCATAAAATCAAGCAACGAATCTCCTCTCCCCTTTCTTCTAAGAACGGTACAATTTTGAACTCATATTTCTTTTATTAAGACCGGATTCGACCAAGCTGGTGTAAGTTTTAACTTGAGAGTATACCACTGCTTAATCTAGAGTAGGCTGTAATTCTACCAACCACAAATCTATGAAAAATATTAAAACGGGCGATTTTGACAGTGAACAAATTAAACTGAGAATAAGTAAATGTCAAAGTTGTCACTAGTCAAATCCACTCCTGTCACCTCGAAACTGATATGTTGTCAACCTCTAGCATTGACACTCTATTATCCTACAAAATTAAAATGTTGTGGCATTTCAAGTCAACCTAGAAGAAATAGATTACATGGATTTTGGTAGGTTTATCAATTCGTTGATCGTTCACTCTTGAACTACAGAATACCAATACCGAGTATAGTGTATTGCTCGAAAAACGTAATCGAAGTTATCCAAGGGTAAATTCAAGGTGTAAAATTATACCCGTAATAGTTATTCTGGTATAGCTTTGTGTTTGGTCGAATCGGCCCTAAGTAGTTCATGGCATTAATAAGTTTATACTAATATGATATACTAACTTAGCTTAGGTCTTGGTCGATAATTTCGAGGCCAGCCCTAGAAATATAGCATTGAGCTGATTAGAAAACTGTTGAGCAAGTATAGGTATATTGCAGTGAACCGACGGCCACTGGCAAACGCTGCATGAAGCGGCCATAAATATACAGATTGCACACACTAAAACGAAAAAAAAAACGGGTCAAAACATTTCATCATTCCAGCCATAGGACGTCCACTGCTGAACACAGGCCTCCCCAAATGACTTTTATAGGGGGGGATTGCCAATACTCACCACGCTTGACAGGCGGGTTGGCGAGCACAGTTTTTTATAACATTTCGCACGCAGACGCTGCTGCCCGTCTCGTGCTACAGGAATTAGTCGCCTCTTACGACACGCCTCCTGTTGACAGTGGGGAAGAATACGTGCCGTGTGATGACGGCCGTAATAATACAAAACATTTATAGCTGTAAAATTTAGAAACGACCTATTCCAGACACCCTTTAGGTAGAGGACAGTGACCATCTGCCTAATACACGGTCGATCTCATAGAGGTTGCAGGAACTTATTGAATACAGACTACTTTGTATAGTTCTCCATGGAGATCAAAGTAATGTTGTATCTGTAATTCGACGATTTTTATATTACAGAAAATGGAGATGAGCCTGAGATGACAAAGTTGACGTCAGACGAGATATTGAAGCCTCGGCCGAAATTTGCTGCTCTCAAAACTTTGTGTAAGGATTATTAGTTTTTAATAGGCATACGATTTCAAAATTTAATCAAAACTAGCGAACCGCTCCGGGTTCGCACAGGTACAACAACGTAAATAAATTTAAATATGCATAATACATAATTCATTTATTCACTTTCTTACAGTAACAGTAGCCCACACAATAAAGGTATAAAAGATGTTGGTTTTGTTACAGTATGACCTACTAAGGCATTCGTGATTTTTAGAAATAATAAAATCTTAAATTAATACATTTTAAACATTATAAAGGTATATATTTATATATTTTATACAATACACCTTCTTGAAGCAACATTCTAAGTGATAGAGGCATTTGCACGCCGAAGGAGTTCGAGTGTCATAACTAATGCTATTTGCGTGGCGCGTGTGTAACGCGAGGTCAGCTTATCCTGAAGCGGTATATGTACAGTCAATAGTATATTTATCTTAAGTTAATTTAATAATAAAAAATAAAAAAATATTTATTTGCCTCGACAGTAATTTACTTTATTTTACAGGCAAATCACCGGCGTCCCGGCGAGGATTTATCATTTTATCTATAGCTTTTACCATGGAGGTAATTGTCTTTCTTGGAAAGGAAGCCCAATTATCATCAGGTAGGCCTATTGCCGTCACGGTACCCTAACCTATCTTACTTTCGAAACTCTTCTGTTCGAAAGTCAATTGTTCGGAAACGGTTCAACGAAGTTTAAAATAGCGGGTAGTTTTTTTTACATAATATTGTAAGTAATAAATATATATGCGATGTTTTATTTTTCAGAAACAGTTACCCGATTATCAAAGCCATTTTTTTCATTTCACCGTCGTTTTACTTACAATAATTTTCATTTCTATCTAAATACTAAATACTGCGTATACAGGGAGCCCAGAAAAGTGACGTCCTAAAATTTTTTTAGGTGCCTCGTATTAAGAAGTATCTGAATCACCCATAGGTATGTTGTTCTACGATACGTTTTTAGTTACGTTTTTTTTAATGAATTTTTGCAAAATTGCGACCTAATCTGTTTTAAAATTTAAAAAAAAAAAGTAGGTCTCTTCGATTTTTTTTCTTGCAGCTAAATCTCTATGAACTGTGCATTTATTTATGCATAAAATAAACAGCCTCGTAACTTTAATGGAAGTAACTACAAAATTAACCTAAAGTTGATAATTTATGTTAAGTGAGTCGCATGATGAAAGTAAATAAATAATTGCTACTTTTTGGGCGCAGAGAGTTTAATTGCCATTGACTCGAGAAGAAGAAGTAATTAAAAAAGGTATTGATTTGATCTAACTCTCTAAAATGAGAACTATTCAACTATGGTAAATAGTAATAACTAATATAGCAACAATATAATTAAGGTCACTTATGTAACTAAAAAATTATGTAGTCCAATGCGAATACTTTATAAATAAAAATAAATGGCGCGTTCAGTTCTAGTATAAAAAGAGATTGACAATGGTGACCGAATTTCTTGAGCTGCTTTTTCTCAATACTAGCCCACAATTGTCCCGAAGCATAGGTAAGGTAAACAATTTGGACGTGTAAAAGTGGCTCAAACAGCCTATTTGCGGAATCAATTGCATTTCGTTTCAGATGCTGATGGGACTAGCTCCCGTGCAAGTGTATGCAAAGCAGGTGTTCATACAAGCCGACCCAACGAAGAGCGACATGTACTCAGTGATACTGGCTGTTTTTTGGTGCAGTGGGGCTTTGTTGTGCGGTGCGGTCGCTGACAAACTTGGAAGGCGGGTGAGTTAGTTTACCTTATATGCTAGCCATCTACTACTCCTTAGCATCATTATAACATAGTCCTTTCTCAATGCACTCCATTGGAATCAATTCTTTTCGATCGTCTATTCTTTTGCTCTTGGAAAGTCGTGTTCTTCTCTCAAGAACACATCAACCCCATCGGTTATCGGTTTTACGGAAAATGTGACCAAGCCCATTGCCACTTCAATTTGCTTATGTTTTGAGCTATATCAATTTCCTTATTTCTCTGTCGGATTCACTGCAGGAGCAAAAGGCAGTTCATTAGGAGATGAACTGCCTTTTCCATCCAGGTTACTATTGAGTAATTGATAGGTATTGGCCACTACCTATCAATAAATACGCAATAAATTGTGATATTTTAGCGCAATTTAAGCGAATAAGGAAGCATGGTATCTACGAGTATGAGCCGGACACGTAACGCAAAAAACTGAGTGCCACCAGGGCAGAGAACAGATAATGTACTGCTAGTGAAAAAACAAACTTAAATAACACAGTGGCGAAGGGGCTGTTATTTGATGACGCGAGTCACCATCGCGATATAATGCTTATACTCGTAAAACGCCACCTTTTGTGGTGCGAGAAAACTGATAGAAAGAACTTACTGAACAACATGTTTTGTTCACAGGTGATGCTGATAACATCAGCGTGTACAGCTGGGACTTGTTTGTTAGTTCTTGGGATTCTCCTGCAGACCAAGGTAGCCCCACCGTGGGTGACAGTGATCCTCATCATGCTGTTCTGCTTCTCTTTCTTGTGCGGTTTCGGGACCGTGCCATATGTGCTGTTATGTGAAATGTTCTGTCCTGAGGTAAAATCATAGTAAAGTTAGCCTATATTAGTCTAGCCTTTACTATTAGGCCTCACCATAGCTGTGGTTTGGACTATACTTTAAAATTTTCCTACACGGACCGAATGTGGATTCGTAAAAGGGTGTCCATAAAGGTAGGTAAGTGACTAAACCTTACTATCAGATGTAACTAAGCCACTGTAAGGCTACTGATTACCGTTCGGTTCAAGAATAAGCGATATCATCGATATCATCTGGCACCAAACTTTAACGTGCCTTTCGAAGCAAGAAGATGCTTTATAAATATAGCTAAAATCTGAGAATTAACTGTCAATAAAATACAACCTGGTGTCGTGTGGGGACGGCCGTAAAAAATACACTTCCCCATCGCCAACAGGAGGCGTGTCGTAAGAGGCGACTAATTCCTGTAGCACAAGACGGGCAGAAGCGTCTATCTGCGAAATCTTATATAAAACTGCACTCGCCAACCCGCCTGCCAAGCGTGGCGAGTATTGGCAATCCCCTCCAATGATAGGTCATTAGTGGAGGCCTATGTTCAGCAGTGGACGTTGTATGGCTTAAATGATGATCATGATAAAAATACAACCAATAGGTGGTCTTGGTGAAAACTTAAACTATACCTACCTACCTAAGGTAAATCTCAACCCAATACCGCAGCAAGGAATATTTTTTATAAATTTACACTGTGTCAAAATAATTATTTTGGATGTTCGTCAAATCTAACAGTAGATCTTCAGACTTCACAAAGGTAATTCACTTAATAGAGCTATTACAGACGGGCTGCATTTGGGCTGCCAGCCAACTGTAAATTTAATTGATGAGTACCTTCATATGTGTGGCAATAAATTAATGAATGAACCAGTTCCTGATGCCACTGTATTGCAATGCTATATTTTGACACGTGTGAAGGTGGCTGAGAGCGCATACCGAAGTGAGTATTATTGAGTACAGAAAGGTACTGGAATGGAGACTACGTACCAGCAAGCGCAGCTTAGGACGTCTACCTACAAGGTGGACAGACGACCTGGTAAAAATTGCAGGAAGCCCTGAATGCAGGCCGCTTCCATCGGCTATTCTGGAAATCACTAGAGTAGGCCTATGTTCAGCAGTGGACGTCCTATGGTTGAAATGATGATGAAGACGATAAGTACAACAATTATTGGTTGCAGGTTCAAACGTTGGCGTCGATGATAATCGTCGAATGGATGTGGATCACCGCCTTCGTCATATTGTCATTGTTCAATTTGCTGAGTAAGCTCATCGGCATCCATGCCATCTTTTACATCTTCACTTTAAACAGTTACTTGTACGCTGTCTTCAGTTACTTCTTGGTACCAGAGACAAAAGGGCTGTCCCACAAGGAAATTCAACTGGCACTTTTGAAAGGTCGAAGAAAATAGAAGATTTAATTTAAGATTTTAACACCGAATTAAAAATTTGCTAAATTAAATTGAACCACTGTTTAGACTTTGAGCAAAACAGAGGAAACGAGTAAGATTTCTGATAAGTTCATTAGGTGATGTTAGGGTCCTATCGATGTAATAAAACTAGCGGACTGTAGAAATATAGGTGCTGTAATTCTCGCCTCTTAATTACAATGAATATAAAAAATACGCGATGGTAAACCGGCGACGGTGGGTGTCCGAAGGCGAGTGTCCGAGCGCGGTCGCGATGATCTCGCGATGACGTCAGTGTCCGCCGCCCGCACTCGTCTCCCGCGCTTTGTGGTGTTGCGTTCTCAACAGTGAAGTATTATTCGGTTGGTAAAAACCAGGAAAAAATGAAAGCTATACAGAGTTATTTGTAAGGTTCTTCTTTCGATCCCGGTTCCATGACAATACAAACATCTTACCTACCTATACAGGGTCATTTGTAAAACATCAACCACCTCCTAGGGGCTAATTCTGGTGCTCAAATACAACAACTTTTTCTATAGAGGTAACAAACATATAAACTTTCACCATTCGATTCCCGCTAGGGCCAAATGTTTATGTGAATAAGCACGAACATTTGTACCTAAGTTATGGATATTTTTAAAAGTATTTAAGTATGTTTCTTGTCTTGTCTTTGTCTAGCCGCCATAGTACAAGCTTTGCTTTGTTTGAGGCAAGACCTAATTGGTGTGATTGTGAAAAATAATTTATATATTTTATTTATTTATGCTGACTGCCGATGGGGCAGAATGGTTTTGGAATGAAGGTTACGTACGTACCGGCAAGCGCAGCGTAAGACGTCAACCCACAAGGTGGACAGACGACGATGCAGCCCGATGGGAGGCCTATGTTCAGTAGTGGACGTCCTGTGGCTAAAATGATGATAATGATGATTTTAACTATTTATTTATTCATATTTTTGGGGACTAGTTGCCCCTTTCTATCTTTCTTAGAGGTTTGCCAAATAGCTCTACTAACCAGATCAGCGGCTTCATTGACGAAGATTTCCTAAATTAAGCAAAACGAAAATATGATTGTAAGTAGACCAAAACAAGCAGCAACTTAGGATAAGTTCTAAGATTACGACGAAGAATATTTGTAAGTCACTCAAAATATTCTAAGAGATTGATCTCTGCTCATTCATCATTTCAGCCATAGGACGCCAGATTGGCCGGTTGGAACCAGCCCGCATCCAGCTGCTTCCTGCAACCTTCACCAGGTTGTCTATCTATCTTGTAGATGGTCGTCCTGCGCTGCGCTTGCTGGTGAGCGGCGTCCATTCCAGAACCTTTCTGCCCCATCGGCCGTCAGTTCTACGTGCTATGTGCCCCGCTCACTGCCACTACAGCTTGCTTATCCGTTGGGCTATGTCAGCGACTTTTGTTCGTTAACGAATCTCCTTATTCCTGATTCAATCTCGTAAGAAACATCGAGCATAGCCCTTTCCATAGCGCGCTGTGCAACTATGAGATTTCATATGAGGCCCATAGTGAGAGGCCACGTTTCAGTTCCATATGTCATCACTGATAACACACACTGGTTGTAGACTTTCATCTTGAGGCTTCTTTCTGCTCATTGGTAAAATTCAATTCATAACATTCAATATGTAATATTTAGTCGTAGTTAAATTATTTTATATGTTGCCCGCGACTTCGTTCGCAAAATTTTAGCTAGTCAAAACTAGAACACACGAACGAAGTCGTAGGCAGCAGTTAGTGTAACATTATTTTTCACATTCAAAACATTTTGTAAACTGAAAGGCGACATCTTACAGTAAGAAGCGTCTTCTATATTGACAGGTCTCTCACATCCCACGGGAACCGTAAAATTTTCCAGGATAAAAAGTATCCTATTCTTTATTCCAGGCTAATAATTATATTGTCCGAATTTCATCTAGATCCATTTAGCTGTTCTGACGTGATTGGGTAACAAACATCCATCTATCCAAACTTTCACATCTACATTATTATTGAGATTAGATACCTATGTAAAAAAGGCATTTCTATTAAATATGGTAATATTTGGAACGTCATGAATATAATAACTTAACTTCTAGATACAATGAATTAACTGTATCGGCTACAGCCGTTTATGTCGCTATCTCTGAGGTTCCGGGTTCGATTCCCGGTCGGGTCAATGTAGGAAAATAACTTTTCTATATTGTCTCGGGTCTGGGTGTTGTGGTGCCGTCGTTGTTTCTGATTTCTGTAACACAAGTGCTTAAACTACTTATCATAGGATCAGAGCAATGTATGTGATGTTGTCCAATATTTATTTATTTATTTATTATTATTAACAATAATTTAACATGAGTTTTTTTTAGATGCTGTGGGAAATACTACTTTAAAAATTTACTACAGAGGTTAAAATAGAATAACATCAACTCCTGAGGAATTTTGATCATTGTATAGTCCATAAGTGTCTATGAAGCATGACTGCGCTCTTTTTTTAGAGTTCCGTACCCTAAAAAGTGCTTGTAGCTCAGTGGCTACAGCGCTTTGGTAGTGATTACCAAAGTTAAGCCACCTACACCGCGGTTGTGTTTGGATGGGTGACCATTCCAATAATTTAGTGACATTTATCACAAGCATCTCCGTGCTTCGGAAGGCACTTTTATAGTTGGTCTCGGCTTATATCGCTTGAAGTTAAGTCAGAGGCTTTAGGGTGGCTTAACAACATCTGACAGTAAGGTTTAGTCACTGGCCTTACAATAGGAGGGCCTGGAGGCTGTGTGACGTATTAGGCATACTTTACTATTCGTTACTTTACCCTAAAAGGTAAAACGAACTTTTATAGGATAACCTCATTGTCCCTCTGTCTGTCTGTCTGTCTGTCTGACAAGACCCTTTTCATCAGGAATGGGCTAGTTTCCTGGGTCAAAAAATGATTATTCTATTTAGTCTGTTACTTAGATTATCAAAAACCATTGGACCCATATTTTGTCTTTTGTCAATCAAACAAAAAATGGCGAAGATAAAGCGCATCAAAGTGAGCGCGTGACGTCACGTCTTGCTAATAAGTGTCGCAAGGCGTGACGTTACGTGGAACTTTAACGGGCTATATCTTCATAATTTTTTGTTTGATTCAGAAAAGAAAAAATGCGTGTCCAATATTTTCTGTTAATTAAACTGACGGAATAAATAGATTTTTTTAGGAAACTTGACCATTCGTGGAGATATCAAGTTGAAATTAATATCAAATATTGAGGTACGCAATTTCTGTAACTAAATCAACGCATAAGATACGGCTGCATTTTTGATACTTACAAAGAAATTAAAACTTATAGATTACCTGTTGACCTAGAATCGTAAACTTACCTTTTGTTATTACAATATTTTATTTTAATTTATTTTATTTTATTTATTAGGACAACCAACAAGACAAACACTAATACAAGTAAGATACATATTTTGAGTTATACTGACTTAGAGCTAAGCGTCGTCTTAGTTATAGGCTGCCACAGCCTATAACTATAATAATAATCATCATCATCATCATTTCAGCCGTAGGACGTCCACTGCTGAACATAGGCCTCCCCCATTGACTTCCAGATTGGCCGGTTGGAAGCGGCCTGCATCCAGCGTCTTCCTGCGACCCTTACCAGGTCGTCTGGCCGATGGGGCAGAAAGGTTCTAGAATGGAGGCCGCGTACCGGCAAGCGCAGCGTAGGACGTCCACTCACTATAATAATAATTATAATATTATACACCAAACTAGCTGTTGCCCGCGACTTCGTTCTCGTAGTCTTTAGTTTATTCATAAAAGATCTGCGCAACTTAATCATTTTTTTCTTTTAAAAGAACCTTCTCCTGACAATAATGAACACAACAAAAAAAGAATTAGCAATATTGTTCCACTAGTTCATGCGTGATGCGATGACCAAAGGAAATAGAGATAAATTTTTATATATACAATGTGTTTACGATAAAAAAACACTAATTTAACATTTTAAATTTTAAAATGGCCGCCATTCCTAAAATATTGAGATTTGACCCCACATATGGGGGTGTTTTCTCGATGAAATTACTCGTAGAATCCACCCTTAAAGTTTGTCGGGTCCAAAAAACTACACATTCTATAGACTAAGTAAAGCTTGTACTATGGCGTCTAGATCACGGATAAACATACGTAAATACTTTTAAAACATCCATGACTCAGGCACAAATGCTCGTGCTATCACACAAACATTTGCCCCTTGCGGGACTCGAACCTGCAACCGCTGGATTTATAGTCCGGAGCGCGAACCACTACACCACACCAGCCATCACACCACCATAAATTACAATTCACTTTTTTTTTAACTTGGGAAACCGCGGCAAAAATCTTACTAGCTCTATTCACGTTGATAGGGACAAACAGTTTACATATCTACAAGTTTGTACGGAATCATCAGTGCGCGAGTCCTACTCGCACTTAGTCGGTTTTTTCCATTCTTCAATATGTAAATTAATCTTCAAAATTAACTTTAGAAATATTTGCTATGTTGTAGTCCACTTTTTTGTCCGACTGTACCTACTTTGAATAAAATAGCAGACTATTGAGAAATTTAGCTACGCAGTTCTTATTTTCCAGATGTTAACTGTTCTAAAAGAATTATAGTTAAAATAATTAAGTGTGACTAAAATTGAAACAAGTTTTTCTTTACCATTTGTTTCATTCTGATTCTGTAAACGTAACCGCGCTCATTTCGACACTGAACTTACTTATCGACGACAAGTAATGTGAACCTACTTCATAACAGAAACAGAGGCTAAGTTCGTTTGTACCGCTTAGGTGACTTTTAGAGCGAGTTTACCTGCGTGTTTCTTACAGAATCGACTGGTTTTACCACCGCCGAAGATTACAGGGAAATACCAAAAGTCAAAGTCAAAGTCAAAGTCAAAAAATATTTATTCAGTTTAGGACTAAAAATTGCCACTTATGAACCTACATATAAAAGGGTGATAGTGCTCTCTTAATAAGCGAATCCGATTAGATTTCCGACTTTTAAAATACACGTAACAGTGACTGAAGGGAGCGAGATTTCTTAAAAAATCTAAACTATGGAACAATTTCGCAAAAATTGGCTAATATTTTTCAAAATGTTTTTTTAAACACTAACTGTTGCTCTAGCTCGCATTGTATATGAAGCTTTTCTTCTGATACCCATAATCTATATGATAATATTAGTACCTACAAAAGTCCATATATTGCAAAGCTAAAGAGTTTGTTTGTTTGTTTGGTTGAATGCGCTACTCTCAGGAACTACTGATTCGAATTGAAAATCTTTTTGTGACCAATGACCAATCATAGGCTATGTAAGTAATATCTCGCTACAACCAGAAGAAGCGGCTGAGCATCAATAAAAAATGTTGCAAAAACGAAAAATAAAACGAAAAAGTTACGCAAAATAGGCTAGTTTCCGTCAGTTAGATTATTTAAAAAATATTAGACTCATATTTTGTCTCTTGTCAATCAAACAAAAAATGACGCAGATAAAGCTCATCAAAGTTTGGAAATGACGTCACGCCTTGCTAAAAAGTGTCGCAAGTTACGCGGACCTTTAGCGGGCTATATCTTCATAATTTATTTTTGATTGAGAAAAGAAAAATACGTGTCCAATTGTTTCTGTTACTCTCAGGAACTACTGATTCGAATTGAAAATCTTTTTGTGACCAATGACCAATCATAGGCTATGTAAGTAATATCTCGCTACAACCAGAAGAAGCGGCTGAGCATCAATAAAAAATGTTGCAAAAACGAAAAATAAAACGAAAAAGTTACGCAAAATAGGCTATTGTCCGTCAGTTAGATTATTTAAAAAATATTAGACTCATATTTTGTCTCTTGTCAATCAAACAAAAAATGACGCAGATAAAGCTCATCAAAGTTTGGAAATGACGTCACGCCTTGCTAAAAAGTGTCGCAAGTTACGCGGAACTTTAGCGGGCTATATCTTCATAATTTATTTTTGATTGAGAAAAGAAAAATACGTGTCCAATTGTTTCTGTTAATCCAACTGACGGACTAATTAGATTTTTTTAGGAAACTAGCCCATTACGTATGACGGAATTGTTCCCCTATAAAAGTATTAAAAAAAAATCGTAATAGCATATGTCTGTCTGTTAAGGTTCTACTCACTTTTTTATGGTAATCAAATTATTCTAAAATAATTGATTAGTTGGTTGTTATGTTAATAAAAACTTTAAGTGAAGACGGCCAGAAGCTAAATAACTGTAATTTTTCTGTGACTTTCTGTTTCTTAAATAATAATAAGCTGCTAATCTTAGTATAGTCTAGTCCCAAATATTGCAAATGACTATATTATGACGTCACCCATTTTTCATCATGTGGACAGACCAGTTCACGTGCCTTTGTCTATGGAAAAAAACAATCAAGCGTGCGTTAGACTATCATAATGAAGGTTTCGTACCCCGTCATTTTATTTTATTCAGTTCGGGTAGCTTTTTAAAAGTAGCCAGCGAAATTTAACTTTTCTTACGTTTATAATAATATAATAATAACTTAATATAAGGTTTTATTTGTCTCAAAAAAAAAAAAATTATACATGCATACATTTTTTATGTCTTAATAATTATAAGTAGCACATTATTTTACATTAATGAGACAAATAGGTCTACGACTCAGCTAATGATGTTAGGAATAATCCTTACATCGCTGGTATTCTGCCATATTCTTATTACAAATTACAAATAGGTTTTAGTAAAGTAATATTTTTATTTGGCACCAAATAGTAATTCAATTTACTGGTTATCGTGTTTCTAGATGCCAAAAAGGTCTCCAACTCAGCAGTTTTCAGTGTGTATGCCTACCTACTGATCAAAATGTGATTCTCGGTTGCAAAAATCAAATAATTTAGTTACCTCATTGAGTTACAATCATAATAATCAGCGTACGTCAGTCCACTGCGCACGGTACTGTACTGTACGCCACTAACCTTAACTGTCTAGCTATTCTTTTCCATTTACTATTTCTAAGCAGGGACTGTATACAGGTAAGTATGAATATAGGTACAATTTTTTCTGTATGACGTCATACCTTTACAGTCACAGAAATTTTTAGACTACTATATAAGGTGGTTCATAAAAATCTGCAACGGCTGAAATAGGTAAAAGTATTGCTTATATAGATTACGATAGTAAAGAAATTTTATGTCCAGAACATCATTAATTTATTCATTAAAAAAACTATATTAAATAAAGATTAGGCTTTATTCTGTCTCAAACCGTCCACATCTGTCAAAAAATGCTAACGTTTCAAATTATACCGCTCCCGCGCAGTGTCAAGGGCGGATGACGAAGTGTGTTATGCAAATTGAAGTAAGTAACCATTTATTTACTGTCTTTTCGCAAATAATTAATTACCGATCCGGGGCACGTAATTCCTTCACTATCGTAATCTACATAAGCAATACTTTTAAATAATTTAATAAAGTACTGATACAAAATTTGGTTTATAATTATGCTCGCCGCGCCCTCCCGCTCATTCCTCCACCCGCTAGCGCCCCCTCCCGCACCCCGCACTCCAGTTCAAAGCATTGCAGTACAAAAATAAAATAAGTGTTCAATAATTGTGGAAAGGGATTATATCTGTACAGAAATTCGTGAAGTGAAATTTTATCAGTATTGATATTTTTACTGGTAAGTACTGTACATATATTTTATACCGATATACAGTCCCTATTTCTAAGTCCACTTTCCGTATCATCGCTCCACCTTGTTGGAGGGCGCCCTACACTGCGCTTGCCAAGTCATGGTCTCCGCACTTAAGAACTATCGGTAATCGGCTTTATGGCAAATGTGATCAGCCCAATGCCCAGCTTTACTATAAGCTTAACTAATTACGTTAGTTGTCTGACGGATGACCTCATTTCCTAATTTTGTCCTTCAAAGAAACTAAGCATAGATAAAAAAATGCGTAAGTATGCAACACTGATAATAGGGTCCTATTGGCATTGCATCATTATTAGTTTTATTACGGAACCCTAAAATATCGATACGGAGTTAAGTATTGTAATAATTTAGATTAGGTACTAAAAACTGGTTTGACGTTTACTTCAAGTCTTCATTTAATGTCATTATTTTAAGACTGAACCTCGAGAACTGAAGTGCCTTATGTGTTGTCAATTAAACTTTTTTTTTACCAAAACCTAATATCTTGCTATATTTTGAAGGTAGCATAGTGTTGTGTATTGTGATATTTGTGTACCCAAAAATAAATATGTTCAAACGAAGAGTGTATCAAGTTTTGACGGCTGTTGGATGTAAGGAATTGTTTTTATTAATATTTTTATTGCGTTACCTAACATTCTTCTTCTTCTGTTGTCGAAGGCAACTAAATATTTTTATGTGACCAATACTCCGCCACGAGGGCAATATTTTCAGTGGCGTGAAGCGTGAAGTAAGTCTTTACGTGAGCAGGTGTGCGGACACGCGGGACAAGACAGAAGATGGGCTATTGTATGGGGGGAAGATCCGCACTCGGATCAGATTATATCAGTGTAGCCCCACCTACACAAGTTGTCCTTGCATCGACCGACCTGAGTCCGCAGCCTGCTAAGGGTTTTCATGTTGGCCACCACGGCAAAATCCTGCCATGAGGACATTGATATAAAAAGTAAAGATACGGCTGACAGAACAATTCACATTACACTTTCGCCATACATGACACACTAACGCCATCTATTAGACTCTAATGTCATTTGTTAAACCGCATCACAGATGTAACCTTGTCAGAGCGGCTTATAATTAGAGGAAGAGGAACTCGGTAAAAAACTTTTCTTATTTTATTTAATATAATATTTAAAGAGTTATCACAGTAAATATGTAGACCTTTTTCTTGCTCAAATAAAAATACAACGCCATGTTTCATTTTGCCAAGGATCAGTAGAAAATCTACAGTTAAAAACGTAGTTATTTCTATACTACGTTAAAACACACGTTAGTTTGATTTAGATAAATTGAAACTTCAAATATTTTATCATCATAAAACATAATATTTGTATGACATCACCTACTATGATAGTGCTCACAGTGTAGAACTAATGCACGCCGCTACAAAGTTATATCGGACATTCGTACGGTAAAAATGGCGTCGCTTCGTATAATTGACAACTATAAAAAAATATAAATAATATAAAATATAATTATTTTTGGTGAACTTTCTGTAGTAATTGACACAATTCTTAAAAGAACATCCAGGCATAATATTTTTTCTTAGGACACCGACTCCCGATGACAGCCAACCACTGACTACGTCACTTCGGCCCTAGGTAGGGTCAGAGTAGGGCCCGGTTATAGGCAACAGCCTGATGTGCGGTCCGCCCTGTCCTTACGAAGTAATATATAAGTCAATGCATGAGGACTAAAAGTGAAATGAAGTGAAAGAAAGAAAGTGAAATTTAAAATTAGAAGGAATAAAAATATCATTCACGATAATCATTATCATCAGTGCCGTGTGGGGCCGGCTGTAAAGAATACACTTGCCTACCGCCAACATGATGCGTGTCGTAAGAAGCGACTAATTCCTGTAGCACGCGACGGGCAGCAGCGTCTGCGGGTCAAATATTATAAAAAACTGTGCTCGCCAACTCGTCTGCCAAGCGTGGCGAGTATTGGCAAGCCAGGGGGCTTATCGGGGAGGCCTATGTTTAGAAGTGGACGTCCTACGGCTGAAATGATGATGATGATGATGAATTATCATCATTATCAGCCTTTAGAAGTCCACTGTTGGACATACGCCTCCCCATAAAAGACCATAGCGAGCGGTGCCTGCAGCGACTTCCCGCAACCTTGACTAGGTCATTAAATGTGACGTTGATGGTATTGGGTTCAATCAATACTATTGCTGTAATTTATCAATCGATAGTATCGATACTATATACTATCGATAAACCTATCGATAGTTTTGTTCTTTCGATACTATATGGCTATTGTATGGCAA
This sequence comes from Anania hortulata, assembly GCA_963576865.1. NCBI lineage: Eukaryota > Metazoa > Arthropoda > Insecta > Lepidoptera > Crambidae > Anania > Anania hortulata. Next base: position 3,476,649 of record OY756410.1, read on the forward strand.
CACTAGTTCCTCCAACCTACGACGCTAATAGTTTTTGCGATTTCGATATTGGTCCTATAGAAAAGTTGATATCTATTTGAACTGAAGAATCACTCCCTAGTCAACGAAGTCCAGAACATGGAGCACATACACCATAGAGTAAACATTTAACTTTTTTTGTATGTCAAACATATTAGCCTCATGGTCACCATCATCATTTCAGCCATTTGACGTCCACAACTGAACATAGGCACAGTTTAACAATATAATATATACACGGTTATTTGTGAAATATTAACGATCTCCTACGGGCTGATTCTGGTGCTCAAATACAACAACTTTTTTTATGGGACCAACATTAAAATCGCAAATGAATAATTCACTTCCCCATACTAAGCCGCCACCAGCTGATATCAGTTTGTATGGAGCCGTGAAAATTTTTTTTTGATTTTAATGTTGGTCCCATAGAAAAAGTTGTTGTTTTTTTTTTTTTTTTAAATAAATAAAATAAATAAATATTAGACAACATTACATACATTGCTCCGATCCTATGATAAGTAGCTTGAGCACTTGTGTAACAGAAATCAGAAACAACGACGGTACCACAACACCCAGACCCGAGACAATATAGAAAAGTTATTTTTCTACATTGACCGACCGGGAATCGAACCCGGAACCTCAGAGATAGCGTCACCAAGTCCGGTATGCTCGCCTCTCGGCTACGGAGGTCGTCAAAAGTGTGTTTATAAGCATCATCATCAGCCCTTAGGAGGTTCTTGATGTTTTACAAATAACCTCGTATATAATTATTTACACATACATACATAGGCCTTTGACTTCCAGATTGGCCAGTCAGAAGCGGCCTGCATCCAGCGTCTTCCTGGGACCTTTACCAGGTCGTCTTAAACATATAACATATTAGCTTCACTTATAAATAACTTGTAATCCAATCTTGAAAGTAGTTTTTATCCTACTTCCAACTGACATATCGATTAAAAACATTGTAAGTATTTGACATTCGAATGACAATACAATAATTTGAAAGCATCATGCTGATCTGATGATGGAGTCAGGAGGTAGATAGTGGAACTCTTCAACAACTATATCGTCTAGATTAAGCATCTGCTTGAATTGTACTAAAAAAACAGGCCAACATTTGGTCGAAAATTAGATAATCAGCGATGATATTTTACTTTTTTATTTGTCTTTATATTTTCTTCATAAAGTAGGACAAATCACCATTTCCGACACCTCAATTTTGCCTAGCGGAATGTACGTCTCCAGTGATGGAACACATGCTGGATAGAGATTTAACGACCGGACTGGAGCATTTTTTGTTACAGTGTTCGCTGCCTCGACTGTTCGTCTAGATATTATATAAGGTGCTTCATAAATATCTACAACGGCTGAAATGGGTTAAATTATTGCTTATATAGATTACGATAATAAAGAAATTTTATGTCCAGAACATCATTAAATTTTTCATTAAAATAATTATATTAAATAAAGATTAGGCTTTATTCTGTCTCAAACCGTCCACATCTGTCCAAGAATGCTAATGTTTCACATTATACCGCCCGGCGGCCCGCACTCGTCGCTACCTTGTTTGTCGCACGCGCCCTCCCTGCCGGGGGCCGGCCATTTGGCCAGTGCGCTGCGGCGAACCGCGATAAGTGCAAATAATTAATTACCGATCCGGGGCACGTAATTCCTTCACTATCGTAATCTATATAAGCAATACTTTTACCCATTTCAGCCGTTGCAGATATTTATGAAGCACCTTATATAGGTACTTGAACGAAGGTTTGGATAAGAGTTGACAGGACTTGTCATTTTTTACGAAATGTAAGTAAAAACTCACTAAGTAGTTTCGGAGAAAGATATTTCGTATTGCCCCGAATATTAGTGTATGTGCTCGATAAACATCACTGTTTACGTATGTATAAAACGACACTGATATTGTTAAATGACATTTTTAAAATAAAATCTTGTTTGGTAAATGTCATTCGATGCTATTTCTTGTTGTTTTTTGTTAAATGTTCTCAGATAATGTATGCATGTATAAGTAATAACGAGGACGTTCAAAGACATGATTTGGAAAGTCACACTAAAGATTGGTCAACTTTGACTTTCAAAAGAGAAAAACCTCTGTGCTTCTCTCTGGATCCCTCTAGATTAGGTAAAAAAAATAGGTAAAAAAAACCGACCAAGCTGGCCACGCGCCATGTAGGGTTCGTAGTTGCCTGCCACAATATATTATATTGGTATATACCTAACCGCTATCATAATTCATCATCATTATTTCAGCCATAGGACGTCCACTGCTGAACATAGGCCTCCCCCATTTACTTCCAGATTGGCCAGTTGGAAGCGGCCTGCATCCAGCGTCTTCCTGCGACCCTTACCAGGTCGTCTGACTACCTTGTGAGGGGACGTCCTACGCTGCGCTTGCCGGTACGTGGCCTCAATTCAAGAACTGTTCTGCCCCATCGGCCGTCAGTTCTACGTGCAATATGCCCCGCCCACTGTCACTTCAGCTAATCCGTTGGGCTATGTCAGCGAGTTTTGTACGTTTATGGATCTTTTCATTTCTGATTCGATCTCACAAGGAAAGACCGAGCATAGCATGAAAATGAAAATGAAAAAATGAAAATGTTTTATTACATAAATAAACTTCGTTTACAACACATTTTGGTAACCTTCCTTTTAAGTATAAAATACCTGTAGTAGGAGGTTACCGCTCTTCCAAAAGTATTAACATTACACTCTTAGTTAGTGTGTTTATGTGATGTATTGAGTGAATTAGTGTGTTGTGTTGTGAGTGGTGTATTGAGTGAATTAGTGTTTTGTGTTGTGAGTGGTGTATTGAGTGAATTAGTGTATTGTGTTGTGAGTGGAGTGTTATGTGTATTATGTGTGTAGCAATTTATTTAATTCATGCCATACCCCATTTCAATCCAAATATCATCAATTCATCATATTTATTAGTATCTAGGTAGGTGTTAATTCATTTAATAATTCATGTTATATTATTTTCTTAAGTAGATTTTCTGTTTCTGTATAACTGAGGGATTTTAGCCAGATTGTGATTTTTTTCTTACAGTCATAGTATGTTAAATTGTATATGTTGGCAATACCAGGTTTGGTGCTCCCGCCAAATCACTTGTCACCTGACGTTTTTATGACAGCCGAAGGATCTGTGGTTTTGCCGTGTAAAAAATATAATTTTTTGTGTAGCTCAATCAAGACAATTAAACTATTATTAGTCACTAAAAGCAAGACTTTTATTAGAAAAACATGGTGGCAGCCTAGATAAAAAAACCATGGAGGAACCGACACTGATAAAAATAGTGCAACAACAAGCGGAAATCTTAAAATGCATGCAAAACGAAATATCAAGAATATCACAAACTCAGCAGCCAGCACCATCCCATACTATTAACGTGCCCTGGCCGGCACCGGTAAATACTAATTTCGACCCCGAAGACGCATTCAAAACATTTTGCTCTTCATGGCGAGACTATTGCCGCGCAACGCAAATGGACGGATGGACGGTCGAACAAGAGCCAAGAAAAGTGAGCATTCTCTTTAGTGCGATTGGCGAAGAGGCTCTAAAGAAATATGGAAACTTTGGTCTCTCTGATGCTGACAAAGACAATAAAAACTGCAATGACATCATTAAAATTATAAGCTCCAAAATGGTCCCAAAAAAGAACATAATCTACAACAGATACATTTTCTTATCAAGAAGCCAAACACAGTGTGAATCGTTCGATATATTTTATGCTGATCTGTCAAGGTTAATTGAAGATTGTGCATACAACACTTTCAAAGATGAAATGCTCCGTGACAAAATTGTATTAGGGATAAAAGACCTGTCACTTAAGAAAGAATTGCTTAAGAGGGATAATCTTAACTTGAAAGAAGCTATAAATCTTTGTCGTGCTGCAGAAGCAACAGATAGGCAAATGAAAGAATTATCTACCACATCTATAAATGCTGGCATAAATAAAATAGAAGAGAAATCAAAGATAAAGAAGGGAAAGTGCAAGTTTTGCGGAAGCTACCACATTTTCAAGAAAGAGGAGTGTCCCGCATGGGGCAAGCGCTGCACAATTTGCAAAGGTTACAATCACAAGGCTGAGGTCTGCAAAAAACAAAAAATCAATCAGATCCAGGAGACACAAGGGAACTCATCATCGACATCAGAATCAGAAGATGATTCCCCAAGTATTATCAATAAAATAATCAATAGCAAGAATGATAAATTAGCTCACTGTGATTTAAAGTTTCAAGTAGGTCAAAAGTTTGTATCCACTACTTGTATATTAGATACCGCAGCAGATGAATCTCTGATAGGTTTTAGAGACCTTAAGCGGATGGTTGGTGACTTATATTTATCTAAACATCTAAAACCCTCTAAATCAACACTTGTCAGTTTTAGTGGACACAACATTCTGACTCATGGGGAAATAGATTTGTATGTAAAAACTTGCAGTGGTAAAAAGTTCAGAGTTACCTTCCAGGTGGTACATGTCACACACATGCCTCTTATTTCTTGTAAAGCATGTGTTAAAATGGGCCTAGTAAAGTTCTGCAAGGAGGTTAATTTGCAAAATATAAATAAAAATAAAACCCAAGCAATTTTAGACAAATATGACAGTGTATTTCATGGACAAGGTAGTTTTTCAGGCGAAATAAATCTTGAAGTGGATGAGTCTGTCCCACCAGTCATCCAAAAAGCTAGAAGAATTCCTCATGCTCTGCGACAGCCTCTGAAACAAGAATTAAAAATATTAGAGAAAGATGGGATTATTGAGAAAGAGGATAACCATACAGACTGGGTAAGTAATATATTAATAGTACAAAAAAAGGATAAATTTCGTGTTTGTTTAGACCCAATTCCTTTAAACAAAGCAATTAAGAGGCCCAATTTTCAATTTACCACTGTAGATGAGATACTGCCAGAGTTAGGTAAAGCAAAAGTCTTCTCAACATTTGACGTAAAGAAAGGATTTTGGCATTTGAAACTGACAGAAAGAAGTAGCAAACTTACCACATTTTGGACACCATTTGGAAAGTATAAATGGAAAGTCTTACCTTTTGGTATATCTTCTTCTCCAGATCATTTCCAAATCAAGATGAATGAAGTAGTTCATGGCCTCCCGGGAGTAGAAATTCTAGTTGATGATATTCTCTTGTATGGGGTAGGAAATACAATTGAAGAAGCAATTATAGACCATGACCTAAAATTAGAAAAATTAATGAAGAGGCTTGTCAAATTTAATTGCAAACTAAATAAAAGTAAGATGAATTTATTACAGACATCAGTAAAATATTATGGTCACATTTTTACAACTGAAGGTCTTCAACCCGATCCAAGTAAAGTTGAGGCTATCAATAATATGCCTGAGCCTGTTGATAAGAAACAATTGCAAACATTTTTAGGCATGGTTACTTACCTAGCACGCTTTATTCCAAACCTTAGTCACGAGTCATCACGTCTTAGAGCCTTGACACACAATAATACAGAATGGTGTTGGGATAAAAAAGCCAGTACAGAATTCAACAAAATTAAATCACTAATTTCAGACATGAAAACATTAAAGTATTTTGATAAAAATAAACCTATAACAATTGAATGTGATTCCAGCCAATCAGCATTGGGGGTGGCAGTGTTCCAAGGCAATGAACCAGTGGCATATGCTTCAAGAACTCTGACACCAACAGAGAGGAAATATGCACAGATCGAAAAAGAGCTCTTGGCTGTGGTATTCGCTTGCACTAGATTTGACCAACTCATTGTTGGCAATATCAAAACAATCATTAGAACAGATCATCGTCCTCTTCTTAATATTTTTAGAAAACCTTTACTGAATGCACCAAAGCGTCTTCAGTCAATGTTACTTATACTGCAGAGATATCGGCTAGAATTAGAATATGTGCCTGGTAATGAAAATTTTGTAGCAGATGCACTGTCGAGATTCTACATTGAATGTGATGAAGTAGACAACTCTAGAGAAAAGAAAATATTTAGTATTATAGAAGGAACCAATCCCACTAGAAATATTCGTGTTTCAGATAGATGTCTTGAAGAAATATCAACAGCTGCATCATTAGATGATAACTACATTCAAATTAAAAAATACATTTTACATGGATGGCCAAAGTATATAAGAGATGTTCCAGAGGCTATAAAACCTTACTTCAGTTTCCAAGATGAACTCACATTGTATGACGAAATTATATTGAAAAATAAAGCCATTCTTATACCACAAAAACTAAGAAAAGTAATCCTTATGAAACTACACAAAGCACACAGCGGAACTGAAAACACACTAAAATTGGCAAGAGATGCTATATTCTGGCCCTCTATGTCATCAGAAATAAAAGAATTAATCAAAGGATGCATAGTGTGTGCCAAATATCAGACATCACAACAAAGATTACCTATGCAATCCCATAAAGTACCAGAATATCCTTTTCAGCAAGTATCTATGGATGTTTTCTTTTTTTCTCAGAATGGAAAACAAGAAAAATACCTTGTAACAGTAGATCACTATTCAGATTTTTTTTGAGCTAAACAAATTAAAAGATTTATCAGCAAAATCCGTAATTGATGCATGCAAGAAGAACTTTGCTCGACATGGAATTCCAGAAAATGTTTGCACAGATGGTGGCACTAACTTTGTCAACCTGGACTTCTCATTTTTTTCGAAAAAATGGAATTTCACTCATGTGACATCATCACCAAACCACCCGCAAGGTAATGGCAAGGCAGAGGCTACTGTAAAAATAGCAAAAAAACTACTAACAAAGTCATTTGAAAACAAAGAAGATTTTTGGCTTGCTCTCTTGTACTTAAGAAATACTCCAAACAAAATAAATAGCAGCTCTGCTCAGAGACTGTTTTCTCGTAGAACCAGAAGTGACTTACCCACAATCCCGCATTTACTAAGGCCACATATAATTGACAATATGACAGAAGACATCACAAAAAGAAAACAGAAAATAAAACAATCATATGATAAAAAAGCTAAGAAAGCAGTTCCTCTAGAGGTTGGTCAGCCAGTTGTAGTGCAACTCCAGCCATCTATTAACAAAACTTGGTCATCAGGTGTTATACAGGATGTTCTATCAGACAGATCTTATGTGGTGAAGGCCAAGGATGCTTCATACCGAAGAAATTTGTCACAAATAAAACCATTTACTCCAACCACAGAAGACATAAAAAACGATTTGGCAGAAAATGACTCGACAAGGGAAATTGATTCTTGTGGTACTCAAAATAGTCAATATCCTCTTCAAAGCAAACAGAGTGAGATAGTGCAGTCACCTCTAAATGATCACCTTTCTACACTAACTACATCACCGTCACAGCCTTTAGAACCTGAAAGTCAAACTAGGACCTTGAGTAGTGCAGATTTACTCACAATAAGTGATCAACCAACTGCTAGGGTTAATAGACCTAAGAGGGACGTAAAAACACCTAGTTATCTAAGAGATTATGATTGTTCCTAGTTTTATGCAACTGTGTATTAGTATATAAGTAGGTAGACCTAAGTAACGGCTAATAAGTTATGTTAGTAATTTATCCATATGATTACTCATTTTCATGTCTACAGATACCTTGGCGGAGAGAGCAAGACTGGTACCCAAGTTCTTTTAATTTTGTACTCAATGTAATCCATTTTAATTTCAAACGAAAGAACGTGTTGGCAATACCAGGTTTGGTGCTCCCGCCAAATCACTTGTCACCTGACGTTTTTATGACAGCCGAAGGATCTGTGGTTTTGCCGTGTAAAAAATATATTTTTTTGTGTAGCTCAATCAAGACAATTAAACTATTATTAGTCACTAAAAGCAAGACTTTTATTAGAAAAACAGTATATGTTAACTTTTTTATTTATTATTTTATACAGGTATGTCGACCGTGTTAAATATTGTTTAGCAGCATAAGCCGTTTTCACAGGATTAGTGGTGAAGACTCTGTCTATCCTTCTCTTAGTCAGTATTTCAGGATCATATGATATGGTTTTATGTAGCTTAAGTATGCAATTAAGGATGTACAACTGTCTTATTGTCAAGAGGTCACTATAGGTATACAGTCTGTCGGTGGGAAACCTGTAGGGTAAAAAATGCATTACTTTGAGTAAAGATCTTTGGATTCTTTCTACTTCCAAGAACTTTGTTTTACTTGCACCACCCCATACAGGAATACAATAAGATAGTACGGATTGGGCCAAAGCAATGTAGACACCCGTGAGCAGATTCTTGTCAGCAACATGTCTAAGTTTTTTAAATACCCAGATAAGTTTCCTGACCCTACTCATCAACAAATCAACATGTGGATGCCATGACAGGTGCCGATCAAGAACAACCCCCAAGTACTTGGCAGTAGTAACTTTCTCAATGGGTTGGCAAGAACATGTTGTGTTTTTAGGATCTCCGCAGTTATGTATTTTAATTTGAAAATCACTAGCAGGTTGTGTTCTTTTATCGATTGTAAAGCATATGAAGTTCGTTTTGATAACATTAAGGGTAAGAAGATTCGCACTCAGCCACTGAGCAACCATCACTAGACCCTCTTCAGCGTGCATTTGCACTTCAGCCCACGTGTTACCAGAAAATACAATGGCTGTGTCATCCGCATAAAAGAAAATTTTTGCATTAGGGATTTTAAGGTTGCACAGCTCATTGATGTACAACAAGAAAAGCGTTGGGCCAAGCACACTTCCCTGGGGTACGCCATACGAAATATTAGCTAACTCACTTGTGTAGTTACCTAGTTTGACTTGTTGCTTCCTATTAAGCAGATAGCTAGTGAATAACGCTAGAGGGGCATCTCTAACGCCATATTTTTCGAGCCTATGTACAAGAATGGGGACAGAGACAGTGTCGAAAGCTTTCTTGAGGTCTAGGAATACCGTAACGCATTTCCGTCCACAATCCACATTTTTAACTATTAGTGATGTTAGAGAAGTTACTGCATCCTCAGTTGATATACCTCGTCTAAAACCAAATTGTGATTCAGAAATAATGGCAAATTTATTTAAGTAGCCGATTAATCTAATACATATAATTTTTTCTAAAACTTTTGAAATTGAGGTCAGAACTGATATAGGACGATAATTGCTGACACAGTCCCTGTCACCACTCTTGTACATTGGTGTAATTAGAGCTCGTTTTAGCGTATCGGGAAATATTCCTTGTTGAAAACAGAGATTAGTTAAGTGACAAATAGTTGGTACAAGCAGAGAATGCGCCATCTTTAAAAACCGAGTTGGTATTTTATCCCATCCAGGTGCACTATCTGTCTTCAGGCTCATAATGATGGATTGTACTTCTTCGTTGTCAGTTTCTAGTAGGACACATGAGGTTAGTTGGTGTTGTGATGATAAAATGCTATTAGGGCGAGTACCGTTGTTGGTAACTACGGAATGAAATTGAGACTGTATGGCTACCTGGTTTTTTATTATTTTGTCGGCTAAGTCGGTACCAATGTTAGCAAAATATCTGTTAACTGAATTGATGGATTCGTTTATTGAGTCTTCAATATTTAACAAGTCGTCGTTAGTATTTTTACTTGGTTTAATATTAGCTATATTGTTTATACATTTCCATAGTGACTTGGCATTATTTTTAGATTTGGCAAGTTGTTCCCTCTCATAATTTCGTTTTAACTTTTTAATTAAATTGTTAATATAGTTTCGATATCTCCTGTACGTTATTCTAAGTATTTCATTTTCTGGGTCTAAACGTAGTCTTCTTTGCATTTTGTTCCTGTTATTAATGCACCGCACAATACCATGTGTTATCCATGGTTTGCAGATACGCTTATTACTATTTAGATTGGAAGTTTTTGTGTTGATTTCTAGAGATTTTTGTATATTTTTAATTAGTTTATCAGCTACGTAGTTTGGGTCGTTACAGTCTAGTAGATCAGATATGTTTTTAAGTTTAAGAGTATTGACGGCTTTTTCAAAATCCACTACAGTTTTGGTTTTTTTGTATAAGTTTTTTGATTTTATTAAATTAGAAAGCATAGCAGCATACTTTTCCATAGCACGCTGTGCGACCTTGAGCTTTCTTATGAGGCCCATAGTGTGAGGCCACGTTTCAGTTCCATATGTCATCACTGGTTATCACACACACTGGTTGTAGACTTTCGTCTTTAGACACTGAGGTATATTGGACGAGAAGACGTTGTGTAATTTCCCAAACGCTGTGCCCATTCGAGTTGGATTCGACGATTGACCTCCTTCTCAAAATTAGATTTACCCAACTGGATCACTTGTCCTAAATAGACATATTTGTCAACAATTTCAAGAGTAGAGCTCCCAACGGATGCTGGGATCCTAACCGCTATAATTAAACTGAAATTATAAATAAATGAACATGTGTTTTTTTTGGTATTTTCGTCATCTGTTTTACAAAATTAACAACTTTATCTAAGCAATTTTGTTCTAAAAGTACATTTTATATAATCGGTAACTTGTAAAGTCAAGCTGTGGTATTTCTCCTATTAAACAATCTCTAACTCTAACTCCTATTAAGCATGTTTTTATATTTTTTTTACATTTCTTAAGCAAACATTTAGTACTTTAAAGCTTAATATTACGCCAACATAATTATCCCTGAATCAAAAAAAAATTTGATACACCACAATATTTTTATATGATCTATACAGTGTGTGGCCTAGAACCGGGAAAAATATTGAAAACCGAGACTCTCTAGAGCCTGAGTATTTTTTTCTGAAAAGATTCCAGTTAACCAAAGCCCATGAATTACACATAATAAGAATTTAAAGTTACGATTCATAATCAGTGAATTATTGTAAACCGCTAATTAATATTATCGCTGTTATTGTCAATGTCGTGTCAAAGAGATGTTCCGAGTAGCTAGCTAGTTAGTTCCGAATAAGCACGATGCAGAATAAACTCTCGATCGAGTTGAGCGGAACTATTGCATTGTTTGCTTGCATTGAATTTACGATTCAGTTTTTAGAAAAATCAAAACGTAAAGTTTAGTTGGGACCTTATTCATTCAATTACTAGTCACTTAGAGTCTCTTTTTTCAATATTATCGCCGGTTCTAGGCCACACACGGTATATGGACGCCTTGCACCATGGGATAGACTAGAAAAAACCGACCAAGGTCGAGTAAAACTCACACATCAAGGGTTCCGTACCTACTTATAGCTATGTAAATAATGCGTCTTAAATGGAAATCGTGTCTGGAATTTACCGATTCTCCGAGTTTGTTAAAAAATAACTTTTTTTTAAATGTAACTGTAAATTCACGGTTTTTGGATTTTGCCTTTACTTCTGCTATAAGACATTACTTCTTGCCAAATTTCATGTCACTAGTCTAAGTCACTAGTCACTAGGGGGCTGGTAGAGAGTTCCATCGCAATTTTGACTGTGAAACAGTGTCTTTTCGCCAAGGTTCTTCTCGTTTGGTGGTGGAACGAAGATTTTTTTCACCTTTTCGTTACATGAGCCGTCATTGTATCGACCTTCTAGCTTATACCGCAAAGGGCAATTATTTTGGTAATAAGTAGGTACTATCATTTATACATGATTCTGTATCTGTTTGCATTTTAAGTGTGCTTAACCGTTACTTAATTACCATTATCAACTTACTGCAAGTCGATGATAATTAATCTAACTGTAAAAAGATAAGAATTTTATTTTATTGACACACAAAACCCACAGCCTATAAATAACAGTAAAAAAGGCGCTTCAATGAAAACAAAAGTAAAGTAATGTAAGCCTGTAAACGTCTCACTGCACTACAATCAAACGACCAAAGAAGAATGTAAAACCTAACAAATTAATGTAAAACAGTTTACATAATTTTTTAACGAATCCCTGAGAGATTTCTTTAAAGAAATCAACAAACTCACTGTAGCCTCTCAGTACATATTTGATAATATCATGTACGTTCGCAAAAATTACGATCTTTTTATTACCAAAGTGATATTCATTCATAAAACACAAGAAACATAAACAAACTTGTAGTCCCAAACTGCAGATTGGCCAAAACAAGTAATTCATTATTGGGAAATTGTATTATTTTTTAAAATATTACAACATTGTAATATTTAAAAAAATAATCGAACTATCTTTAAATAAATTTAAATCACATGTCAAAACTACCCTAATGTCTAAGGGGTATTTTAAAATTCAAGACTATCTTGATGACAAAAATGTATGATTAGTCCAGCCTGCACTAAACTGATTTACCTACCTGTTTATTTTTTTTTTTTTTTTTTTGTGGCAACTAGTGGTGACTGAGTTTGTTCCGGCGTTTCTTCAGCACTTGCCAGATTGTCTGTGTTTTGTCTCGAAGCGCTAGTAGGGCCCAAAAAATAAGGAGACATGTTCTGCCCCATATGGGCCAATAATGTTATTATTGACGTTCATAAGTGGCAATTTTCTGTCCTAAATTGAATAAATAATTTTTGACTTGACTTTGACTTTGAAACACGTTAGTTATAGAACAGCAGCACTGCTACAGTAGAAATAGCTTATTCATTATCAGCGCACGTTCGTCCACTGCTGGACATAAACTTCTACTAATGTAGGCCACTGAGCCCGATCATCTACCTATTATTCTTTTTCATTCTAAACTGATGTACCTACCTGTTTATTTTGGTTTATATTTTTTGTGTGGCAGCTAGTGGTGACTGAGTTTGTTCCGGCGTTTCTTCTCAGCACTTGCCAGATTGTCTGTGTCTTGTCTCGAAGCGCTAGTAGGGCCCAAAAAATAAGGAGACATGTTCTGGCCCCCTAGGGGCCTATAATGTTGTTATTGACGTTCATAAGTGGCAATTTTGTCCTGAATTGAATAAATGATTTTTGACTTTGACTTTGACTTCTAAAAGTTCGTTCTATATTGACCCAAACAGGGAATCGAATTTAGAGCCCATTGTGTTTAAAGGGTCAAAAAATCATGAAATTTGTGTGACGAAATTTATGGATGGCATGGAGTTTTTTTTTTAAAGTTGATCATTTACTTACATGGGTATTCTACCCATCTTGTAAACTTCTTTGAAACGGTTAAAATTTCAAGATTTTATTTATTATTTTTTTATTTTTTACAAAATCCACAGCTCTTAAGTACAGAATACATTTTCTTGGTGACAAAGCAGACAGCCAGTATTGGATTTTCATTTTGTTACATTTTATACAATACGTGTTAAAGATCCCCTCTTTGAACGTGAACTTACACCATACAATCAACAATGTGCATATTATGTGTGTGTGTATGTGTGTGTGTGTGTGTGTGTGTGTGTACTTAAGATGTACTTAAGCATGCTTATTGTTCATAGCTAGATAAGTGAGATGAATACAAAATTGTAATCTTAATAATAATATTTACTTTGTTCAATAGCAAATAAATTATTCTGATTCTTGTATTACGAGGCATGAATTTTGCCAGATGCCTCATCCAGCATATCCAGCCCTAAACTAATAATAAAAAAACGGAACTTGCGGTTTTACGGCTTTGCGTGCAAGCCAAATTACCGCGCCACTACACAAATCGCGTTGCAAAAATGAAATGATAAGAAAGACATTTCATGTTTGACGACGCGTTGAAAAGAGAAAGAAAAACTCGTTGTTTCGTTTCCAGGTTCTCTTGGAAGTACGTGTCTAGGAATGCTGTTTGTCTGGCCTTCGTATACCCTGCCAATGCTGGCCGCTGCGAACAGCACTATTCTGTCGGCCCGTTTGTCTGAGACTGAAGAGGCCATGTTGGGCAGTCTCCCTTCTCTTGGAGCGGCAGTGGGGTCAGCACTCGTTGGGATATTGATGGAAGCATATGGCAGGAAGACCGGGAGTTTACTTATGACATTGCTATTTATGGTAATTGTTCATCATTATTATTTCTGCCATAGGACGTCCACTGTTGAACATTAGGCTCTTTCAGTCTTTCCAGAATGGCGTTGAAGCGGTCTGCATCCAGCGACTTCCTGCAACCTTTACGAAGACGTCCGTATACCTTGTGGGTGATGGACGTCCTACTCTCCGCTTGCTGCCTCCACTCTGGAACCTTTCTGCCCAATCGGCCTTTATTTTTACGTGCTTTGTGACCCGCCCACTGCCATTTCAGCTTGCTAATCCTTTGGGCTATGTCAGCGACTTTTGTTCGTTAATTGATTTCTCATTTTTGATTAGTTCTCGCAAAGAAACACTGGGCATAGTTCTTTCCATATCACGCTGTGCGACCTTGAGCTTTCTTAAGAAGCCAATAGTGAGAGGCCACATTTCAGTTTCATCACTGGTAACACACACTGGTTTTAGACTTTTGTTTTTAGGCACTAAGTTGTTTTGGATGAGAATACGTTGTGTAGTTTCCCGAACGCTGCCCAGCCGAGTTGGATTCGACGATTGACCTTCTCAAAATTGGACTTACCCAACTAGACCACTTGTTCCAGGTAGACATATTTGTCAACAATTTCAATGTAATTGATATTACATTGTAATTGATTAATAGTTCGCGCTATGGACTACAAAACCAGCGGTCTCGAGTTCGAATCCTACAAGGAACAAGTGTTTGTGTGATTAGCTCAAACATTTTAAACCTGTCTTGTGGATGTCATTGAATGTAATTTTAGTATGACTATCCGTTTTGTCACCATAATACAAACTTTATAGCATAATTCAAACTAAGTTTGGGACTACATGGTGTGTTTGTTGGAATAATTTACTTAATGTAACAGATTCTTTGATTCTCAATAGTAGTCACAGATGAGAGCCAAGAAATAATGAGAATAATAAATATATTTGCCTTAAACCAAAAATAATGTTAAAAGACAGTCATGACTACCTACACTCTTGCTCCTGCACGAAGTTATCCTTCAACTGACGGTTCCAAGATTTTATTATGAGCTATTAAATCCTAAATAACCTCACGGATATCGTGAACACGAGTGTCAGCCATAATAAAATAAAACAATAATATACGCCAGACAATAGATGCTATGGTCTCAGAGTTAGGAAATAACATCCTTGTGTTACGAGAAGGAACAGAAAACCATAATTATAATATGTACTCGTACCTACAAAATTCTACCTAGGGTTCCAAGGTGGGCAAGACCGACTTGCACTTGTTCGGTTCTTTGATTTGACTGGAACCTAGAATCAAACCAAAATCAAGTCATTGGGCCGCGACGCCAATCGATCGGTAAAATCAAATCTAAGGCACCTTTCATTACTCAGGGCTGACACAGGTGAAGCCTTTGCAGTAAGACATATGTAGCTTGAAAACTATGATTTTTACTTTCAGATATCATGGTGCACGATTGGTACGACAAGGTCAGTTATAGTGGTACTCGTAGCGCGATTCTTTGGAGGGGTTGCGGGGGGTGCGACTATGGTCCTTAACCCAATCTTCGTAGCGGAAGTATCGGAGGACAGCATACGGGGATTTTTAGCAACAGGTAATCTTCCTCGTTCCATGTTTAGTCAGTGTGACCAACCAGGTTAACTTCTGAAATTCCTCTGGTCGTCGAGCATCATCAGCCTTTGGTAGTTCACTACCGGACATAGACCCTATTGAACGCCACAGCGAACGGCTTCCGTTGTTTGCATCCAGCGGCTTTATGGCGGTCTTTATGATTAGAGAGACAAGAAGTAGGTCATTATTCTTAAGTTTACTTGCACAACCTAGTCTTGGACCTAGAGACCTAAATTAAAACAAGAACTACCAAAAAGCCACAGGCCATACAAATGGTTACATCTGATTATTATTTTTTATGTATAAGTGATTTTTGCTTTAGATTTCGATTTTAGTCCCTTAAATAGGTTGTTGCACTTGAGCAGGAGAATGTGTTTGGGGCTTAAAAATCAATTGCCGCGTAGAATGGTTTTTAACACCATATTAAAAACTGATCCTAGTCTTAAGAGAGATGAGCAAGAAGGCTTAAAATCCTAAACCTGTGACGTTTCTATAAGAAATAAACAATAAGGTATACATATAGTTTTTATAAAGCAGCTTCTTTTATTTTCCTGTTTCTTTTCAGGTGTGGTCACCTTCTTTGGTTTCGGTTCATTGTGTTCTTACTTCATCGGTTGGTACTGCAGCTACCATACCATCGCTTGGATCAACCTCGCCGTCGCCGTCGTCCGCGGCATGGTGTTAATGTGCGTGCCTGAAAGCCCAGTTTTCTTGATTAGAAAGAATAAAATTGAGGTAAGCTTTAGCTGAAGTAGTGTTGCCAGATTAGAGAAGTGATATTCTAGAAAAACAAAAGAATTAACTTAAGCACTTATTTATTTATTGCTTTGCTTAGCACACAAATCGTTTAAAACAATAATCGATTTTTGTAATAAAAATAATAGAATTATTAAAACGCATGTAATACCGATTAAACCGATCTCAGTAGTCTGCGCTAAGACGGTAGCTCTGGCCGTATTTATGAGACTTAATAGATTCGTTTTTTTTTTTAATTTTATATTTATGTCTTATTTGATTAATGATCTATTTTCTAATGTCTGCCTCGAATACCAGTTTTCTGTAGTTGTCATTTTAATTTTATTTCTCATTTCTTTAGTGCAGATGTTCGAGTATAATATTAGTTTAAAAAGGATGCATCGCTTTATAAAGCGATTACTAAAATCGATTTGTTGATTGATTGTTTTTTCATATCACTATCATCAAGATCTAGCTAGACAGACCACGCAGTTTACATTTATTTAAAGAGCAATACATCAGTGTTTATTTAGGTAGGTATGTAGAGAGATATAACAATTGTTTACAAAACATTTTAATTAGGGTTATCTATTTGGTTTGAAATGTTTTTTATCGCTACCTTTAAAACACCGCTGAACACTCTGCCCAAAGATTAATTGGTAAAGAATGAATGAAGTTAAATGTTGCTTCAACTCGCTTTCCTAGCGTGGTGAGTAAGGGCCATCGACCACATAGGGTATGTGTAGAGCAGCAATTCAAACCACCTTTCTCCGATACTAGTAAGTGATTTTTCACCTACATTTAGTATGAAATGACAGCTCCTGTCAACTGTCGCCCATACAAAAACAGCACTGATACAGATTTAAAAATAGCGGAAAATTTTGTTGAACAAATCATATGACATTTCTACTCTATAGGGTATGTGCTTCATGGTATGGGCACACTACCCCCCAATGTTTTTGCTCTTTGGGAGAGGCTTACGTCCAGCAGTGGACTGCAATAGACTTAAACAATAAGCTAGTTTCCTAAAAAATCAAATTAGTCCGTCAGTTAGATTAACAGAAAATATTGGACACGTATTTTTTTCTTTTCTCAATCAAACAAAACATGATGAAGATATAGCACCTTAAAGTTCCGCGTACCGTCACGCCTTGCGACACTTTTTAGCAAGGCGTGACGTCTCATCAACGAAGTTAGGATATACACAGACCGCTCCAAAACTGCACTTGGTACTGGAGCCGGTGTCTTCTCGAATGACTTAAACATAAAAATATCAACCACCCTAGACAAGCTGAACACAATCTTCCAAGCAGAATGTATTGGCATCACCAAAGCGGCACAGGCAGTAGCAGCCAGAGACGTCCGAGAGCATAATATAAAAATTATCTCAGACAGTGCATCCGTGCTTCAAGCTTTAAAAATCAATATTTTAACCTCTGTCCTTATATTGGAATGTCACAACGCACTCCAATCTATTGCGAACACGAACAGAGTAACCCTGCAATGGATTAAAGGACACAGCAACTCTCTGGGCAATGACCCAGCAGACGAACTGGCCAAAAGAGGATCGAAGGCAATTGTGTACGGACCGGAACCACTACTTCCCATACCTCAGGCCCAAATAAAATCATGGTTGCGCGCAAGAATCAAAGAAACACATCTAAATGAATGGATAAACAGTGAAGGATGCAGGAAAACGAAAAATGCGGTTCCGGTAGCATCAAATAAGTTTGCCCGCAACCTCATCAGACTAGCAAGGGACAAAATTCGCAAGGTTATAGGTATTATAACCGGCCACTGTCCTCTTAATAAACACCTGTTTAACATAGGTGTGACAGACAGCCCCACATGCAGAGGATGCATGGAGGCCGAAGAAACGCCACAGCACGTGCTATTGGAATGCAGAAGCATGGCAGATCAACGGGCACGGATCCTCCAAATACCAGGATCGCTCCCGGAAGCCTGCAGCAATCTGAAAAGGCTGCTGACCTTCTGGGATGACCTAGGATGGTTGGAGTAAGAAAGACTAAGCAGCACGCACAATGGCCCAATCATGAGGCTAAGTGCGGAGAAAGCCCAGCTAAACTAACTAACTAAGGCGTGACGTCACGTGCTCACTTTGATGCCCTTTATCTTCGTCATTTTTTGTCTGATTGACAAAAGACAAAATATGGGTCTAATATTTTTTGATAATCTAACTGACGGACTAAATAGAATAATCTTTTTTTGACCCAGGAAACTAGCCTATTATATATAGCTTGAAGTTTGAATTTTTGACAGCTACAACTATATAATAATAATCTATATATATAAAACAAAGTCGGCTTAGTTACACCATTTTTAAGTCAAGATCGGCGGGATAGATTTTTATAAATTTTGATTTTTTAGATTTGTCTTCGCCCCGAATAGCAGAATAACTACAAAAAACACGGAAAATTTACCAAAAATAAATGTATGGTGGGGGGCGGTACGAAGTTCGCCGGGACAGCTAGTCTATATACAGGGTGTAACGAAAAGGTAAAATAAAACTTTAAGGGGTTATTCTGCGGATCTTTTGCGAATTCGATGTTGGTCCCATAGAAAAAGTTGATGTAATTTAGCCGTAGAATAACCCCTTAAAGTTTTATTTCACCTTTCCGTTACACTCTGTATATATATAAAACAAAGTCGTATTAGTTACACCATTTATAAGTCGAGAACGGCTGGACCGATTTTTTTATCTTTAATTTGTTGATTTGTCTCCGCCCCGAATAGCAGAATAACTTTAAAAAGCACGGAAAAATTCACAAAAAAAAAACGAATAAAGAGGTGGTACGAAGTTCGCCGGGACAGCTAGTAAGTAATATAATCATTTATACCTTACAGGATGCTAAGAAGTCAATTGCTCTTTACCGAGGCGCGTCTCCAAACTCAACGATCGTACAAGATGAGTTATCTAAAATCAGGCAACAATTCTCCTCGCCTCTTCCAATGACATCGATAAACGGTAAACATTTAAAAACTTATTATTCAAAGAAATGACTATGTCATAATTACAGCCGAAATGATCATAATTTATGACGAAGCAGACGACGCAACGCAATTCAACTGTAAAAACCGAGCGTATCAAAGTTGATCTCCATTTTGTTGGCCAACTGTATAAATTTGTGGTATTTTACTGCTGATTTTTGCTTTTCAATCACCTCTTGCAAGCAAATGTTAAAATGTCTAGTCACCCTAATAACTAAACGGCTCAGCATTGCAGCGACTGGCAATCAATGGTCGTGGGACTTGCAGCAGTCAATTTGAAGTCATAATCATAAACAGCCCAAGTCAGTCAACTGCTAGACGTAGGCCTCTCCTAATGCACGCCACTGAGCCTGATCCTCGGCTATTCTTTTCCATCCACTGCCAGCAGCCTTGCGTATATCGTCGCTCTACCTTGTCGGAGGGCGCCTCACGCTATGCTTCAACGCTATTGATGACTGGTCACAATTGACGATTATACTATTGATTATACGATTATACTATAAAGTTGACAGATAACAGTAACTACAGAACCGCAGCAACTAATACATTTGACAGAACAACAAGACTAAATCGAATGCTGCAGACTGCAGTGATGAGCTAAAGATAATTTTATAAGTAGTAGCTAGTCGCAGTCTCCATGCACTATGCTTCGTCTCTGGCAGTCGCTGCGAGTCACTCTGCATCACTGTTCGGTTGCGCCATATCACCATTTAACTATTTTATTTTATTATTTGCGTCAGGAAGCTTTACACATGCCACATGGGGGCTATGGTTTGACGACCTCCGTAGCTGAGAGGCGAGCATACCGGACTTGGTATCGCTATCTTTGAGGTCCCGGGTTTGGGTCTGCGTGTTGTGGTACCGTCGTTATATTTGATTTGTGTAACACATCTGCTTTGGCTACTTACCATAGGATCAGAACAATGTATGTGATGTTGTCCAATATTTATTTATTTATTTATGTCGGACTCCGGAACTCATAGTAAGGTATATCCACAAAAAATATATGACGGTGTCTCTCCGGAGCCATGTGAGTCAGGACTACAGGTTTCACCTTAGGCTTAATACCATAGGCATACACCGCAGTCTCAGCTCGGCTGTGCCTCATCACTATACAGGGTGGTAGGTAAATGGTATATTTAGCCGAAACTAGCCTATGTTAACTTGCGGCTACTAACAGCGGCTTCCTGCAACCTTTACCAGGTCGTCTGTCCACCTTGTAGGTGGACGTCCTACGCTGCGCTTGCCGGTACGTGGCCTCCATTCCAGAACCTTTCTGCCCCATCGGCCGTCAGTTCTACGTGCTATGTGCCCCGCCCACTGCCACTTCAGCTTGCTTATCCGTTGGGCTATGTCAGCAACTTTTGTTCGTTTACGAATCTCCTCATTCCTGATTCGATCTCGCAAAGAAACGCCGAGCATAGCCCTTTCCATAGCACGCTGTGCAACCTTGAGCTTTCTTATGAGGCCCATAGTGAGAGGCCACGTTTCAGTTCCATATGTCATCACTGGTAATACACACTGGTTGTAGACTTTCGTCTTTAGGCACTGAGGTATTTTGGACGAGAAGACGTTACGTAGTTTTCCGAACGCTGCCCAGCCGAGTTGGATTCGACGATTGACCTGCTTCTCAAAATTTGACCTACCCAGCTGGATCACTTGTCCCAGGTAGACATATTTGTTAACAATTTCGAGAGTAGAGCTCCCAACTGATACTGGGTAGGGCGCAACATGGGCATTGGACATGATCTTTGTTTTGTCCATGTTCATCCGAAGGCCTACTTGTTGGGAAACTCGACTAAGGCCATCGAGCATTGTGCCAAGGTCTTCAAGTGATTCTGCCATGACCACGATATCGTCGGCAAACCGAAGACCTCATCCTCAGATTTTTTTTCATACAAAACTTAATTCTTAGAATCCGATTTGTATAAAATTTTTATTTTATTTCTGACTTCACCATAGTATTTAAATATGTTAACAAAGGCTAGTTTTGGCTAGATATACCATTTACCTAACATACTGTATAACCTGCCCAAGGCTTAATAGCTTGAGGCTTGATTATTTTGATCTTCACCCTGTTATTACAGAGAATGGAGACAAACAAGAGATGACAAAGTTGACATCTGAAGAGATAAATGAGCAACCTCGACAGAAATTTGTTGCTCTCAAATTATTGTGTAAGTATTTCTTTAAAAAATTATCGTTTTATCGTTTAAAAAAACTGATTCACAACAACAGTAGGTACAGTGTTGTTAAAACAATCGTTTTGTAACCGACTTCACAAAAAGGAAGAGGTTCTCAATTCGGATGTATGTTTTTTTAATGTTTGTTACCTCAGAACTCCGCCATTAATGAATCGATTTGAAAAATTATTTACTCAATTGAAAGGGCATACCTCCAGATTGGTCCCATTTTTTTCAAAATGCCAGCCGTGGAGTGTTTGAATGTGGTTGTTTGCACCGACTCCAAGAATAACTGTTTGGTTTGATTGTTTAAAAGTTATTTTTAGCTTTTTAGTGTTTTTGAAGTCGGTTATATTTTTAATGAAAATTTGTTTTTGATAGGCTTACTAGTAGTTCCCAAACTAGCTTGTTAAGTTAGTCCGGTCTTTTGGGGACTTGAGCTTGGACTTTGGAGTGAGTGAATACAATTTCGTAAATACCTTCATTGTCATGTGTTGTTTTAATATAAAAATAATCTTTAATTGCCTTGGGCATCGCATCACCCGTAAACGGATGGATCAATTTGAATAAATCTTTTTTTTGTTGTTTTAATTACTGTCAGGAGAAGGTTCTTATCGAAGAAAACAATAAGAAAGTTGCGCAGAAAATCGTGTATGATTAACTTAAAGAACACGCGAACAAAGTCGCGGGCAACAACACAATACAAGAAATTTTAAAATTTACAAAATTGTTATATAAATGTATTGTGTCATTTTATTAAATTAATTTATATATTTTTTCCAGGCAAATCACCTGCTTCCCGACGAGCTTTTATAATTTTATTCGTCGCCTTTGCGATGGAGGTAAACAAAATATTTAGATCACCGGCAAGATTGCATTTGTATTTTTTAAATGTTATTTGTATTTTTCCCTTTACTTGTGCCATAAGACATTGCTTCTTGCTAAATTTAATACATGATTCTAGGTAAGCGGAAAGACAGACAGATGGACAACAAAGTGATCCTATACGGGTTCCTTCCTGCCTTTTGAGTTATGGAACCCTAAAATAACAATTTAAAGAATAAACATAAAACCTGGATTAGTTTAAATCTTAGAAATTATCCTTAAAATATGTATTTAGTTTTTCAAAAGGATCCTTTTTCACCAAAAAAGTTTAAGAACCGCTGGTCTAGATAATCAATAAAAGTCATTTTTGATTAAATCATCTTGACATAATCATGCACACTTTAGGAGCCTGTAAAATATAGGGTTACTTATAAAACTGATGCCAAATTAAAAGGGTCGTACGTTTTTATTAATACAATCAACTTTTACCATGGAACAACGTTTACAACATAAAATCATAAAATAAATTGCTGCTCCATACATTATCATCGAGGTGAAGCGTTAGTTTGTACACAAAAAAACGTGATTTCGATGTTGACCCTATACGAAAACTTATAGGTTCATAGATACAAATGAACACATTTGCCTCCTTTAATTTGTCATCTGTTTTAATAGTAGCCCTGTATTAGAAGTACATTTCAGACCATGATGGGACTAGGTCCCGTGCAAGTGTACGCGAAACAGGTGTTCATACAAGCTGACCCTACTAAGAGTGACCTCTACTCGGTGATACTGGCAGTGTTCTGGTGCTGTGGAGCTGTGGTATGCAGTGCTGTTGCTGATAAGCTTGGCAGGCGGGTATGTACAGTATAACCTTATGTAAGTAAGTAATAAATAATAATAATAATAAAATAATAAAAATCATTTATTCAGAAAAGTTTCACAACTTAAATTTACTAGTAGTCTCCAAACTAGGTAAAAACCTGTCTCTTGGAGACTTGAGTTTGAGCTAGAGTTTGTAACAACGTTGTGCATTAGACTAGTTACAGGGTTACATAATACAGTGCAAAGAATAAACAAAACGAGAACAAAATGCTTAATTATATAGGTATTTATATTTATACGCCACATACGTCATGCATTTCTGTCTGTCTGTGTGTGTGTGTGTGTGTGTGTGTGTGTGTGTGTGTGTGTGTGTGTGTGTGTGTGTGTGTGTGTGTGTGTGTGTGTGTGTGTGTGTGTGTGTGTGTGTGTGTGTGTGTGTGTGTGTGTGTGTGTGTACAGTCTATACAGGGTTAATTTAAAATCATTAGCATCCATTTAACTTAGTCAGCATCATCATCATCGTTTCAGCCATTGGACGTCCACTGCCGAACATAGATCTCCCAGTGACTTTCAGATTGGCCAGTTGGAAGCGGCCAGCATCAAACGGCTTCCAGCAACCTTTACTAGATTGTCTGTCCACGTTGTGGGTGGGTGTCCTACGCTGCGCTTGCCGGTACCTACGTGTCCTTCAGTCAGTTCCAGGTGCTATATGCCCCGCCCATTGAAACTGCAGCTTGCTAATCCATTGAGTTATGTCAGCGACTTTTGTTCGTTTACGGATCTCCTTATTTCTGTTTCGATCTCAGTAACAAACTAAAATGCAGATTACTCTTTCAAGTCTTTAGTCTGTCTTAGTGTGTGCTTTGTTTTTGCATAAAAAAGGAACAAACACATATTTTATGAAAACGTTGAGGCCATAGACTTAGAATACACTACGCAAATCTATGGGTGAGGCTATGACGTCTATGACGCCTCTCGGTACCGTCCATCATAAATAATGCACAGCGCCATCTCTTGCTGGTTAAAAGAACTGTTAGTTATCTGGGGTCGGTGCAGTATCTATTTCTCTTCCATGCAATCCGGTCTCTCGTCTTCGAGTCATTCACACACCCATCGATACTCACCATGACTAGCATACTGACAAAAGAAATTCTGTTCTCAGGTGATGCTGATTTCGTCAGCGTGTACCGTGGGGATTTGTCTGTTGATGATTGGGATTCTCCTGCAGACCAAGATAGCGCCACCTTGGGTGACCGTAATATTCATCATGCTGTTCTGCTTCTGTTTCCAATGCGGCTCCGGGACCGTGCCGTATGTTCTGCTATGTGAGATGTTCTGCCCTGAGGTGAGTTTTCACTTTCTTAAGTCTTTCTAATGCGGAACCACACTGCAAAATTTGTCCCGATAGATGTAGCATTGTGTTTGGTGTTGCCCGTGTGATTATTTGATTAATGGTTCTGTCACTGTTGCCACTGATCAAATAATCACTACGATACAGGGTATGATACGTTGTCAAGCGACTGTCAAACTAGTATGACACTAGCGAGAACTGAAAAAAAAAACGAACTTTGACATTTGCGATTTGATTTTCCATCGTTGACAACGGTTGACAAGACCAAGCATACTGGCGCTATGTGAGATTTGCTTTGCCTGTGCTTTCCCCTTGGCGACGACCTGATTAGCGTATTGGCGCGGCAATTTGCCTTGAACACAATGGGTCTCAGGTTCGAATCCCGGTTCAGGCCCCCGATTCAGAACCCGAATTGTCAACCGGTAAATCACATGACACTAATTTATTGGTCTGCAATTTTTGCTTAGATGTTTTGAGGCAAAGAGAATTGTGTTTGTGTGTTTTTTGCAATGATATAAATTTAAATTTAAAATTATTTTTAAAAATAATATCGTGGGTAATTAGGTAGTATAGGTAAAACGGAAATTCCGAAGTGTCACAAAACCCTCCTTATCTTGAAAAATATAGTAAGATTTGGGGTTATTCACCAACTCGACACAGGAGACCAGACACACGTGTGTCTAGTGGTGAAACTTCAAATTATTATCACTTATTACTTATTATTTCAACATCTGGACAGGCTTAGATTTTTACGCGTGTCTACATAGTAAAACTTAAATATAATCACTTTTATGTTTTCGCCAACTCGATACAACGTTCACATTTTAACCAAATTCATGACAAAGTACAGTCACGCAGAATAATGTTCTGTGTCACAATCATCCTCGGCCACTGAACGTCCATCATCGTCAGATAGAAAAGGTATTTTTCTACATTGACCAACTGTTCATATTAAACCCGGGACCTCAGAGATAGCAACACCAAGTCCAGCATGCTCGCCTCTCGGCTACAGAGGTCGTCATAATAACTACCCTATCGACACAAGCCGAATAAAGCCGAACGTGTGTAGTAGTTTCTGCGGGTCGTATTTTTCGTTCCACAAATACTGCCGAATCGAATGATGTGTCGACCCAAATGAACTACCCGATCGGTACAAGCCGACTGAAGTCGAACGAGTGAAGTATTTGCTTCGGATCGGCATCGCTGTTCGACAAATTTGTGTGATGAGCACGAGCTTTTGTACCTAAGTCTTAGATGTTTATAAAAGTATTTAAGTATGTTTATCCGTTATCTTGTCACCATAGTACAAAGCGTACACTCAGTTTCTTCGGGCACATTATGCGATCTTCTAGGCATTGCCTGGAGAAATAAATTATCTTGAGCCAAATAGAAGGTAGACGTGCTCGAGGTAGAACACCTAAGAGATGGTTAGACGCGGTGAAAAAAACATTGGGCGAAAATATGCATCGTGCAGTTCACACAGCGTATGATCGCAGTCTGTGGAGGAAAATTGTATGTGGTCACGATCCTCATCAGTGAGGGACCGAGGAAGAAGAAGAAGAAGAAGTCGCCATAGTACAAGCTTTGTTTAGTTTGGGGCTAGATTGGTTTGATTACTAAAAAAAATGCCGCTTATGTGTGTAGCAACCATTACGCACCTCGTCTACAGCAGAGTCTGTCGCCCCGGCCCCCGCACGAGCATCGCACTAGAACTTAACGTCATTGAAAAGAACTGTATTTACTTATTTGCTTATTATGATTCCAGGTGCAAACATTGGGTTCGATGCTCATCGTCGAGTGGTTGTGGATCACTGCCTTCGTTATATTAGCTTTGTTCAATTGGCTAAGTAGGCTCATAGGTATCCACGTCATCTTCTACATCTTCACTATAAACAGTTTCTTGTATGCTTCATTCAGCTACTTTATGGTACCAGAGACGAAAGGGCTATCGAATAAGCAAATACAATTAGCATTATTAAACGGGCGGAGAAAGTAGAAGAAACAACAGCATTATCAATTCACTTCCATCTTTGGAAGCCCACTGCTGGACATATAATAGGATAGGGCTCTTCTAGATCTTCACTGCTAGCGGCAAGCAGTTTGCATCCAGCGGCTTTTTGCAACTTTGATTAGGTCGTCAGTCCACTGGGTGAGAAGCGCTACGTTACGACTTCCAGTTTGTGGTCGCCACTCGAGTACTTTTCTTCCGCAACGGTTGTCAGTTCTGGAAGTGATGTGGCCCGCCCACTGCCACTTTAGCTTTGCAATTCGAAGCGCTGTGCCTGCTGTGTAGAAGAATTTAAGGTTCTATTTTATCATTTTTTTTTACTACAAGTGCTTTTATTTGGTTATAAAACGTTATAAATAGACCTATGTTCATTGGAATTAGAGAAAGCCTTTTCTCATACTAAATTGCCGATCAGCTATTAACAGGATCACCGTGCAAAAAATATGTCAGATAAATTATGTTGTTATTTACCTATGTGGTAGTAAACCTGTTACTTTTTAAGATATTTTTCGTTTGTCAAAGTAGTAGTATTTGAGAAATAGAACCACCCAGATAAGTGACTAATAATTTTGAAGATAATAAAGAAGATATAGTTAAAACATATAAAACACGCTGTTAGAATAATTATATATGGTACTCGTTAAAACAAGCTCTAATTTGAAGGTTATATTATTACTATTAGAGGGGGGGATGCTCTAAATAAAACGGTATATTAACTTATTATAATATATTGATACGGAAAACGCTCGAAAGCACAATTACGACGCATGAAGAAGAACGCTCCGATGATAACTGACAGCTAGTGCCGGGAACCGCTCATCGAGATGTTCCCAGCAATCGATTCCCCGCTAACAGTACTACCAATTGAACTAGAACTTTTCTATATCCATCCACCTGGCTCTATCATCAAATCAGCTTTGATAGAGTCAAAATACTACATTGTCATCCAACTGTCACATACCTTCTTACAAAGACACTTTGGATTGGTTCTTTCTGATTTCTATAACACAAGTGCTTTAAATAGTTAATTTAGGATCAGAGGAATGTGTGATGTTGTCCAATATTATTTAATACTGCCTAGATTTAATTACATAATGTGAGATGAGACGGGAAAGGGTGTTAAAATAGAACCTAAAATAAAAATATTTTAATCAAATTTTAAATAATTTCAAACTGTGTGAAAAGACAACAAGAATAGAATAGAACTGAAATGTGATTCATATTTTAATTATTATGTTCTAGGTCGTATTCGTTTGTACTTACTTGTATAAATAGTGGTAAAGTTTAATTAAATATATGCATCGTGTGTTTTTTTTATTTAGTTAGTTTATTTTTTTTCCACTTCAAGGCAAAGGCCTCTCCTAAATCCCTCTCGGCCAACAATCTCTATTACAGCCAAACTCTACCAATCCTGGGAGTACTTGTCGGTATCGTCTCGCCACCTTTTTCTTGTCCTATTCATTTATCGCCACCTGCCCACAGATAGCCATTCAGTGACGATCCGTGAACACTTTCCAGGATCATCATCATCATCATTTCAGTCACAGGACGTCCACTGCTGAAAATAGGCCTCCCCCAGTGAGATCCCGATTGGCCGGTTGGAAGCGGCTTCCTGCAACCTCTACCAGGTCATCTGTCCACCTTGTGTGTGGAGTTCTCGACACTCAGGAAGTAGTCTTTATTCCCTCGCTTTGCCTAGTAATTAACTTTTAACAATCTGGAGTCCTTAGTTACGTTCAGTATTCAAAATCGCGCCAGTGACATAACTTAGTGCTTTAACCTCTTGGTGTACAATCTACTATTTATTATTATACATTATATTATCATTATTGTAATGTATAGCTTACATGAAAATTCTAATGTCAGTATCTTAATTACATCTGCTCGTATCGCTTCGGAATGCGTCCACGGTATTATCTATCACCATAGCAACAGTCCGACTTGCGGATCAATGCTAAAAGATGCGCAAGCGCAATGCATTATTTTTATTCACAGCGGCCGTGTGAATCGCTTTCTTATAATTTGCATGGCGTGAGGCTGTGTAGACTTGATTAGTCTGGAGAAAGGCATTGAAAGCAACTTGAATAACCAATTGTCTGCGGCTAGTTTAGATAACATCATGGGGGTGTTAGGGAATACGTTAGTTAAAGATGAGTAATATTGAATACTGAATAGTAAAAAATTTATTAGGGTCACCTAGGTCTCTAAAAAATATATAGTCCATTATTGCATGCCGTGGCAACCTATCATTAAGACGGCGCTTAGTATATAGCCAATATTTGCATGTCTAATATTGTCTTCATTACCAATTTGCTTGTAATTTTGTTTGTCTTGTCGGTTGTACTAATAAAATAAATAAACTACTAATATTATAAATAGGAAAGTTGCGAAGAAAATTCTTTATGAATAAACTATAGACCACGCGAACGAAGTCGCGGACAACAGCTAGTAAATAAATAAATAAAAGAACATCAAGGCCATTAAACTTCACATACAACCAATAAAATCAAACTGAAATAACGACGTCAGGTACAGACAACAGCACGTCAACCTACCACAAAACGTCAAATTTTCTCAATTGATATTGATCTCTAAATGTTGGGACATAAAGTTGAAAATCAATTCAATGACCTTTAACTATTTGGGTAGGTTAACCTGCCGTTGTCTGTACTTGTAGGTTCTTAAATAGTTCGTCCATGACAAGAATCGTGTCTCGAAGATTTTAAGGCTTACAGAGATGGTTAAAACAATTGTGATGTGACTAATTATGGTTTTCGGACTTGTACCTTTATTTGTACTTTACAAAATTGCTTCTAGCCAAACTTTATGATTTTATTACAACGGGAAGATAACCTATTATATAGATTTTTGATATCTTTACGGGAGTCAGAATATGCGGCATAACCGGCCATATCTTTAGACTTAGAAGTTGTTTTTTTTCACAGCTTCAACGGATTGCAGACTTTCAAGCGATTGCAGATGAATAAGTAGGTACTTGTTATTAATTTCAATTTTACACCTCCAAGCGTTTTTGTTGAAAAGGGTCTTGACAGAAATTATCTTATTCGGGTTCCTTTTTTTCCTTTTGAGATACGGAACCCTAAAAATGTACTAAACCAATTACAAAATACAATTTAAATTGCTAGGGTACGGTAGTTCGTTGATAGTATCTGATGATTAGGTATGTCATCATGTTCCATCTTCAAGCACAATCCATACTCATCTGTGACCGTGACATGTAACACCGCTTTTTTTACATGTACCTAGGTAACAAGATGGAATATGGTAAAAAAGTTTTAAAAAAACGGTTTGAGAAATGAAGTCTCACATACCTTAGGATCAGTGATCGGAGTAGGTAGATTGATTTGGGGTCAATGATCTCAAACATTGATGTTAACATGGACATGCCTCCGGGATTCTGGAATTTCTAGGTATCAGTTTTTGAATAAAAGGCATATCCATATTATGCTAGCACTACCAAAGTACATCAAATCAATCTACCTACTCCGATCACTGACTTAGGACGCAGATTTGTACAGTCAAAGGCGCAGGTCCACCTACCCAAAAAGTTAAAGGTTGTTGAACCGATTTTCAACTATAAGTCTGACATGTAGAGATCAATATCAATTGAGAAAGTTTGTCGTTTTGTGGTAAGTTGACGAGCCGTTTTCTGTACATATTTAATGCCCTTTTGTTTTCTATTGTGAAGAGATGGCAGACTGATTGGTACTGGACTGGTATTTCTCTTTGGCTTGAGAATTCAGTATTTCTGAAGTTTCGTTAGAGAAAGTCACACACACACAAAGAGAATACCAACTAGGAGTTCTTAGTTTAAATGACCATTTTTTATCAGAAATAAAAACTAGCTATGTACTTATTTAAATGAAATATTGCACAGAAGGCTCTAGTACGACAATTACAATGGAAGCAACATAAAACAAAATCTGTTAAATCAGCAGCTTAATACTACTTTAAAATTACTTATTTTCACCCTGTATTGTTATTGTATAGTAACCCGTGTATTAAACCCCTGACAAGTTTTAGCTAGCTAAAGTTAACTGCTGTTAGGTTTTGCTCAGAAATATTTATTACTAAAATGTATACGAAGTGTCATCATCATCATTTCGGCCATAGGAGGTCCACTGCTGAACAAAGGCCTCCCCTAATGACTGATCATCGGGGGGGATTGCCAATACTCACCACGCTTGGCAGGCGGGTTGGCGAGCGCAGTTTTTTTTATAAGATTTCGCACGAAGACGCTGCTGCCCGTCCCGTGCTACAGGAATCAGTCGTCTCTTACGACACGCCTCCTGTTGGCAGTATTACGAAGTGTAATATCTAGTTTTTAACAGGAGACAGCTTATAGTTTTATTAATTTTTATTAAGGGGTTTACTTTACACAAAGTGTATTTTGAAGATTTTTTTCTTTGAAGTCAAAATAACTTATAGGTCTTTGTATAAATGTAAGAAACGAGTCAGACGAACAAATCTTTGTAGGCATTGTACCTTAAGATACAAGGACGTTAAATCGAGGCGAGCATACCGGACTTGGTGTCGCTATCTCTGAGGTCCCGGGTTCGATTCCCGGTCGGGTCAATGTAGGAAAATAACTTTTCTATATTGTCTCGGGTCTGGGTGTTGTGGTACCGTCGTTGTTTCTGATTTCTGTAACACAAGTGCTTCAGCTACTTATCGTAGGATCAGAGCAATGTATGTGATGTTGTCCAATATTTATTTATTTAATGTAGAGTCAATATTGTTTGTCACTTATCTACAACTTATTAAATCCTCAATTCCTCGCCGTTCAACATTATAATTCAACGAAACCACAAGTCAAGGTTGTTCGAATAATTCCAAATAACATTTACTTAAATTTAACTTATCTTAATCCCGCGATAAACTTAACTTTAGCAAAAGCTAACGGAGTCGTAGGCTTGACATAACGTAGATAGTCGACCTGGGAAGTGAACTTGGGACTCGCGTCACATTTCTCGGGTTTAAGCTGTTCCACTCCTACGCAGTCATGCTTCTGAGAGAGAGGTGGTAATAAATATTTGCTATAAGGTGGATCCATACTGAAGCGGTTGCCTCATTCGCAAATAAAACTAAATGATTTGAAATAGGAACTGTTATGGTTTTGTTGTCAATAAAGACATGAAGAGGCTGCGATCTCGTTGAAGAAGATAACAAGGCTAGAGCGAAGTGGAGGAGAGGAAACAGCGAACCCTGTCACATAAAAGACGGAATACCTATACACTAGGAAAATAAAAATGATCACTATGAAAAGAAAACATATAACGAAAAGGTGAAATAAAACTTTAAAGGGTTATTCTACGGCTAAATTACATCAACTTTTTCTATGGGACTAACATCGAATTCGCAAAACAAAAACACATTCCCATACTAAAACGCGACCAGCTGGCATCAGTTTGTATGGAAACGTCAATTTTTTTTGTGATTTCGATGTTGGTCCCATAGAAAAAGTTGATGTAATTTAGCCGTAGAATAACCCCTTAAAGTTTTATTTCACCTTTTCGTTACACCCTGTATAAATTACTTGCGAAATTAGTGTTTTAATGCTTGCACATTTATACAACACTCAAGGCACTGATTTGGTATCTCAAAGCATGGTCAAAAATTATATGCTTAGGGGTTACAGGGTTCTGATAGCAATTACCCCAAATGTAACTATGTATACTTGCTTTAACTAGAATCAAGGTCAATTGTTCCTCGTCTAGGAATGCGACAAAGCGAAAGGAGGAAAATCATTATTGATCCTTTGAAAATTGAGGATATATAAAGACTGACTTATATAAATATAATTTATTTTAAAAAATATCTCCTTGTGTAAAATAGTAGAAGGTATGATTATGTAAAGCTAGCTACGTGGACAAGCTTCCGAAGATTTAAAAAGATTTTGAAAGAAAGAAAGAAAGAATTTGTGTGCACTCGTATAATTGTTAGATCTTCTCATACCACGTTTTTACGCAAATAAAGATTTACTTTACACCAAGGGTCGCTAATTAAGATGATTAATATTTCCTATTTTTTGTATTGATCTAAAACATGGATTGAGATGTGGTGCTGGAGACGTGGGTAAAAATGGACTTTCTGAGAATAAAATGGACTTTCTGAGAATAAAATGGCCTGCTCACTGCACTTCATGGCACCTTTCCATTATAAAAGAGCTTCGCATCAACCAATTACTTTCGTCAACTGTGGATGTGCGAATCCTAAAGATATTTAAACATTGCATCCGCAACGAAAGCTTATTGGAACGGTTAATAAATACAAGGAAGAGTAGAAGGTCATCATTCCCGCAGCCGGTCACCAACAAGATGGACTGATATTTTTAAATTGTCTACGAAATGTTCCCTTGTAGATTATATCCGCAGTGGAATTAATACAGAGATGAAGAAGTCTTGCAAAACCCGTTACCAACCGAACAGACAGTCCATGACCACGACAAACGATCAAATCAAATTAAATAATTTATTTCTGAAAATGTACGACTAAGAAAAGAATAGCTAGCTAGCTAGAAAGGTAATGAGGTTAAGGATTTTCTTCAGGAAAAACCGTAATGAACTTTCTATTTATGTTTAGGAAAGTAATTTCTTTATTCATTATAGAAGAAAGTGTGTAAATAAACTTTATAATTTTTAAGCTTAAATCATGAAATTTCGAAGTAAATTTTATCAAACGGTAAAAAGATCTGTTAACAAGTTATTAATTAATTATATTTTAATTAGAAGGGTTTTTTATCAATTTTTTTTTGGCACAAAATTTAGCTTTATCCGTTGATGCGTTTCTCAGTCACAAAAATTTACAATAAACCCCATCCGTGTTGGTGTGTGAGAGCCTTATTGCCGTGTCGTCCGCACTGACCCGCTTTACTCTGGACTGGCGGACAATGGGGCCCATAACTTCATAATAATTCCCATTCTCTAGTATCCCCGTTTCTAGGAATAGACCAAGGCATGTGGTCCCTAATTCTTACGCATTAACATTCTTGTATTTCTATTCACATTTGCTGTAGAAATGGTACCCGGGTGGACGTGGTTTTAATGAAGATTGCAGTTTGGAAAACGCAGCATATGGTAACCTGGCAAAGCTGCTGACTGCGTATAGAAAAGAATAACCGAGGATCGGTCTTAGTGGCTTGTATTGGGTGAGGCCTTTATCCAGACGGTAGGTAGAATAACGTAGGTTGATAATGGCGATGATATAAAAAAACAGGTGACAGAAGTTTCATACGGTTGCTTAATTAGCTGACTTTGTTTGCTAGATTCTGACATCATTTTTAGCTTTTAAAGATTTAAATAAACTCTTCCGACAATTACACCAATAATTTGCTAGTCCCAGATGCCCCCAAATTAAGAAAATCTTGTACTATGACAACTAGATAATAGATAGATCTACTTAGATACATTCTATCTCATTCATGAATTAGGTACAAATTATCTCGTGCTCATCACACATAACACTTGCTAGGTGTGCAAATCACTAGTGATTGGACAAGAAGATCGTCTTATGAAAGCTTTATAAACATGTATATGGTTGCTAGACTATTGTTAGAAAAATTCAGACAGCCTAGTTTAAATTTCTATTCGATAGCTTTTTATGAGATCGTTAACGCACACGTTTCACGTTTCATTCCTCAAATCCAAGTATTCCTCAATTAATTCCTCAAGTAATATTTGTATATTAGTCGCAAAAATTGTGTTATTCTGAGATTATTAACCTCTTACTCTTACACTATCGCGAGAAAGACTCCTGTCTCTAGGTTTACAGTGTCCGTCTGAGTGCTTCGCCCCACACAAGTAAACAAATATCTACAGCAGTTGCCGGTTCCGTGCCTGTACGTTTGGTTACTATACAGCGTGCTCACAGTTTTGTAAGGCTTGGTATTCACGATATAAATAGTTGAATTTAATGTTTTGGCTACTAACCTTCTTTTATTATCTTCAATCGTAAGCAAGGCTTGGAAAACGGGTATTTTTAAGTACCTGTATCAGTGGCTTGGACAACATAAAATTGTTTGATACCGGTATTAGTATAATACTTAGATTGTATACCGGTGCTATGGAAAGGGCTATGCTCGGCGTTTCTTTGCGAGATCGAATCAGGAATGAGGAGATTCGTAAACGAACAAAAGTTGCTGACATAGCCCAACGGAAAAGCAAGCTGAAGTAGCAGTGGGCAGGGCACATAGCACGTAGAACTGACGGCCGATGGGGCAGAAAGGTTCTGGAATGGAGGCCACGTACCGGCAAGCGCAGCGTAGGACATCCACCTACAAGGTGGACAGACGACCTGGTAAAGGTTGCAGGAAGCCGCTGGATGCGGGCCGCTTTCAACCGGCTAATCTGGATGTCACTGGGGGAGGCCTATGTTCAGCAGTGGACGTCCTATGGCTGAAATGATGATGATGATGTATACCGGTATCGTAAAGAATTTATATATTACTAGCTATCCTGGCGAACTTCGTACCGCCACTTCATAGTTTTATTTCGTGAATTTTTCCGTGTTTTTTATAGTTATTCTGCTATTCTGGGCGGAGAAAAATTCAACAAATCAAAGATCATAGAAATCGTTCCAGCCAGCCGTTCTCGACTTATAAATGGTCTAACTAACCCGACTTTACCCGGTTTATATATATACCTTATTATATATAAATGCCATGCCGTGTAGGGATGGCCTTAAAGAATACACTTCCCCACTGCCAACAGGAGACGTGTCGTAAGAGGCGACTAATTCCTTTAGCACGATATAGGCAGCAGCGTCTGCGTGCGAAAACTGCGCTCGCCAACTCGCCTGCCAAGCGTGGCAAGTATTGGCAATCTCCCCTGATGATAAGTTATCGGGGGAGGCCTTTGTTCAGCAGTGGACGCGTCCTATTGCTGAAATGATAATGATGATTTTAAAATGCCGGTATTTTACAAATATAATACAGGTATTGATACTGGCTAAGCTATCCAAAGTCAAATATGAGATAATAATTAGAACAAAATAGGTCATTGTACTAAAATATCAGATCATATGAAATTCTTATCAACAGTTTATTAGATGTACGACTAATATTTCTAACACACTTCACTTGACCCCAAACTACGGACTACAAAATCTTGAATCCGTCACTTATTACTGAGTCATCGAGGCTAGAGTCTTGCCAAATCATTGCAATTCAAGAGGTTTCTTTACTATATTTCCATGCAAAGTAATTACTTACTTTGCAAGCTATTACATAATAATTGTTATACATGAGCTCGAAGAACTCATTGGCACAAGAATCTGTTGACTTCTCAATTATTAGGCTAGCAACATACAATCACTATTATATTGCCATTGTACTAAATCAAATAATTTAGTTAGGAGTAAGTCGAAAGAGCAGTTTAGTAAACGCACGCTTAAGACGGCCAAGGGGCAAAAAGGTACTGAAATGGAGACTACGTACCGGCAAGCGCAGCGTAAGACGTCCACCCATACGGTGGACAGACGACCTGGTAAAGGTTGTAGGCAGATGTGGATGCAGGCCGCTTTCATCCAGCCAATGGAGTCATTGGGGGAGGCCTATGTTAAGCAGTCAAATGATGATGATGATGAGGCATAAGTGTATTTTTTTAAAATTATACATAAATGTATACAAGTTTAGTTTTAGTTTTATAGATATTTATAGTGTATTTAGACATGCTTGTAGACTAGCGTTATTCTTAGTGCTATTTGATGTAGGTGCTACTTTGAAGTTTCTTCTAAAATCTTATGTGCTGTTTCTTCAGGTTTTGAACAATGTGGGTACTTTAGAATATCAGGTTCTAAATAGTGAAACAATTGTTTACCCCTTGATACTTATCAATATATATATATCTTTTTCTCTTTATTATCACATAAAAGATCTTATAAACTATTATATTATGTAACTATATATATAATAAATATAATAGTTATATATTATATATATAACTATTATATTAGTTATTTAACTTAGCATAAAAAACCACTTAAGTTTGTAATTATACTAAGTACCTATTAAGTTTACATCGATCAACATTTAAACAATTTAATAAATGAACGAAAAGTTATAATAGCTGTAGGTAGGTACTATATAAATAGGAATGATAGGAACCTACAACAAATATACAGATAAGAATTGGACAAATACATTCTTTTCGGTTATTAATTCACATTTTAATCATAAACATTTTGAAGGGAACTGAGGAAATGCAGTTTCAGCTTATATTTAATATTTTTTATTGTTAATTCATCCCGTAATTCCGTAGGTAGTTTGTTTATGAGTTTGTTTATATTTGCTTTTAACAAATAAACTAAATAATGGATTTCTTTTAGCGACACACTAGTGTTTTATTTCGTATTTAAAATAATATGACTAAAAACAACTAAAACTAATCTCTCTAGTGTGCACCGCTCCTAACTTACCACAGAATGCCACTAATTTAGTCCGGAGCGCAATGTATCGCACATTTGGCTAACTCTAATTGGATTCACTTGAACTGTTTGTCGGCGTAAACATAGCACAGCCTTATCTTCCACTGGATCAATTTATTTTATTTATTTGATAGATAGATAGATATATACTCTTTATTGCACACCATACAAGTAAAATACACATGATTTTTACAGAAAGATGTACAATTTAGGCGGTCTTATCGCTAATAGCGATCTCTTCCAGACAACTGATACTGGGTTAGATAGAAATCTTCGACAAAGATTTGGCACGGCGAATTGACCATAGCTGTATATTTTGTGACATCCTTAATTTTTGACTTTATTTATTGACTATTGTGTTTAATTTTGAATGTTTTTTTGTAATTTTGAAATTCTGATTCTATTATGTTTGTTAAATAATTCAATATAATATTATTAATTCGCATGACGACAAATGTTTGCATATATAACTACTTACGTGATATCTTCTCGTCCGACATCCCCCAGAGCCTAAAAACTAAAGCCTTTGAGCAGTGGTGGTTTTTGACTATTGGCCTTTCAAGCAAGCTCAAAGTCACCCAAATTGCTATATGAGCTATGAGAAAGAGCTATGCTTGGCGTTTTTTTTTAGATATGATCCAAAATGAGGAGATTAAAAATCAGCAGGCCTTCTACGTGGACTGACGACCAAGTCAAGGTTGCGGGCAACAGCTGGATGCAAACGGCACAGAGTCGCTTGTTGTGGCTTTCAATAGAGGATGCCTATGTTATGCATCCGGAATTTTCAGAACTCCATAAAAAACGGCTCCGGACAAGCCTAGATTCAATCTGATTTGTATGGGGTTCTGAAAAATTCCGGATGCATGTAGTCCGAGCCTTATTCTGTTGTTCGGGGTGGAGACAAATTCAATAAACCAAAGATCATAAAAATCGGTCCACCCGTTGTTGACTTATAAGTGGTGTACCTAACCCGACTTTGTCATATAGAAGATAGATATAGGCCCTCACCCGGGCACTTATGATGATGATGATGATGCTTCCTTGGCCCCTCATCAGGGACATAGGGCTCGCAGAAGGGCTTTCCAATTTCGTCGATCCTGCGCAGCAACCTCCAGCTCCTCCCAGCTTAGACCAGTTGAAGTAGCCTCTTGTCCAACTGATCGCCGCCAAGACAAGCAGGGGCCTCGTTTTCTTTTGCCCGATGGTTGCCGCTTTAGGCCCGGGCACTTATATACGTACCAAAATATAGCTTAGCCCTAACACCGCTTCGGGCCTACATATTGCCTGGTGGTGAGAAGACCCGTTTCTTCTCATCACCAGCCTATATGTAGTCCTGTAGTCCCGCAGCAAACTCAGTCACCTTTATCAGCCTTTTTTACAGGAAATACAGTTACAAGACATGTAGTAAGTGCGAGCTAAGCAGGTTAAGTCCATGCACAAAAATAAATCAAAATCAAAATAATTCATTTTTGCAAATAGGCCATTAAAATCACTTCTACACGTCCCAATATTTTGCCCTTCCACTGCTTCGGGACAATTTGTGGGCTTTAGTCCCGAAAAGAAGCAGCGCAAGAAACTCGGTCACTGTTGTCAGCCTCTTTTGTAATTAATATTTTTACAACTTTTGGTGCAAGCTAAGCAGTTTTAAATCCACACATTTTTATCATTTATATAATCACTAACGATGTAATAACCCTTTCTCATTAAAATCATCTTAACATGTAATTTAAGTTCAGCTAGGGAAGGTGGTAATTTATTAAAAATACGAATCTATTTACCATAAATGAACTTCCTTATCATAAACAGCCTACATTAGTTCACTGCTAGACATAGACCTTTCCCAAGGGATGTAACGGAGCAAAACACCACCCATGCTCCAAGTCAACCACACCTGTTTGCGGTGCACCCTGCTCACTAACGAACGAGGCTCTGACGACCGACAAGTGGCGGTATACCACTGTCCCTGGCATAGCATTATGCTATGGGTATTTTATCCAGGCCAGTTACGGGCAGCAGCGTCACTGGTTCTATAAAGCTATGCACTGCGATCGCCAACCCGCATGCCCAGCGTGGCTATTATGGGCATATTCCTCCCATGGCAAGCTACATGAACTTCCTACCTCGTGCAATCTGAAATTTAGCACTCTTGTCGTTTATCAATAATGATATATAATGTGTGTGTGTGTGTGTAAAGTGTTATTTATCACTATTAACAAGACTACCAGCCACTTCCAGTATGCAATAACCCAGCGTTGTTGAATAGTTCGCTAGTACAATAATTAGTTTTACGGTGGTTTGCGATCAATGTTGTGTTCGGGTCCATCCCGCTGTGGGAAGTGGGTGAAATGCTCGATTGATATTGGTAATATTGTACCATCACTACATAGTATAAAACAAAGTCGCTTTCTCTGTCCCTATATCCCTATGTATGCTTAAATATTTAAAACTACGCAACGGATTTTGATGCGGTTTTTTTAAATAGATAGAGTGATTGAAGAGGAAGGTTTATATGTATAATAACATCCATTAAATAGTGGAGAAATACTGTTATTTTTGAGGTTTCTAATGTGATGTTGTAAATAATTAAATTTTTCTTTCTGTAGTGTATTTAGTATCAGCATTGCACCCGTGCGAAGCCGGGGCGGGTCGCTAGATTATTTATAAAATGGAGACATGATAATGGCTGACTAATTATTGTCTAAACTTATAAGATGACGAGCTGTCGCATAAGACCTAGTAATAATAAAATTTCTGTTGTCTTGTTTTGCTGGACTAAGGGGTTATTGCCCGAAGTGCAAGTCTAGTGCAAGAAAGGTGCAAGGCGAATGAAATTTAAGCGCAAGTCATGTGCAAGAAAAGTGCAAATTAAATGCACGGCAAGAGCTTAGTCCTAAAGCCACATGGACCAGAAGTAATGTCCAATTTACATTTAGATTAGTGACACACAAAGTGCTAACGACAAGTGCCATTTGTATACCTAGAATACATTATTACACAAAAATACTACCTATTTAGGTGTGAATCCGACCCACGTCTCTTCGCTATCCAGGAGCACTGCTCATCCCAATATTATAAAGGACATTATATGATATTCATATCTACGTAATGTCTGCACCAGTTTTTAAGACCGTATGAAGAGGATAGTATAGAGACCATGTACCAATAAGCGTAGCGTGGGACGTCCACCCATGCACAAGGTGGACAGACGAACTGGTAAAGGTTTCAGGAAGCCGCTTGATGTAGGCCGTTTCCAACCGGCCAACGTGCATGTCATTGGGGAAGGTTTATGTTCAGCAGTTGACGTCTTATGCCTGAATGATGGTGATGATGATGATGATGATATACTTAAGAACCTTTTTCCATATTAGGTACAGAAAACTAAGATAGATGTAAAAATATTTAAAAACATGGGTTTACTTAGATTTCCGACACGAGGGAAAGTGTTTGTAGGCGCCGTGAGCACAGAGAGAACTGTTGGCACGTTGCCAAACTTTGATAGACGTGTTGTAAGTCTTAAAGACCTCTATGAATCAGAATTGATAAGATGTAACATATAACAAATACTCCAAATATAAGAACAATATCTTACATTGGAAACTATGGGTGCATTCCAAATTAAGCCCAAGTTGATTAAAGCGTACTTAAACACGTACAGAACAGTGATAATCTAAACGTTTGAGCACGCTAAAATCAATTTTTGTTCAATATGAAACAATTTAATTCATATTTAGGACACTACAGTCCACTGTTAGACATAGATCTCTCCCAATGCACGCCACTAAGTCCGATTCTCGGCTACACGATTTTTTTATGTTATACTAGCTGTTGCCCGCGACTTCGCCTGCGTGGTCTTTAGGGGTATGAAAAATAGATGTTGGCCGATTCTCAGACCTACTCAATATGCTCACAAAATTTCATGAGAATCGGTCAAGTCGTTTCGGAGGAGTACGGGAACGAACATTGTGACACGAGAATTTTATATATAAGATTAAGGGTATGCCCCTGCTCGAGTACAGACAACGGCAGGTCAATCTACCCAAAAAGTTAAAGATCATTGAATTGATTTTCAACTTTAAGTCCAACACGTAGAGATCAATATTAATTGAGAAAATTTTACTTTTTGTGGTAGGTTGACGTGCTGTTGTCTGTACCTACCAGAACTTAGGAAGATGGCTGGCAGTGGCTTGATGAAAAAAAGCGGGTGATTGTGTTCTTTGGCGATCCTTAGAGGAGTCTTACGTCCCGCAACTGCAATAGGCTGAGATGATGATGATGATGAAGTTATGGCAGTTAGCTCCAAGTGTGCTACAATACACCAGACCAAGTGGTCTACAAACTCGGCTCATAATTGAGATAGCGAAACTTCATCATCAGCCCCTCAGCGCTCACCCAGTTGTGTACAGTGAATTTCATAAATTCTTTCACCTTTCATGGAGATATATATATTTATTTAGCTTCCTTTTTCCCAACAAATCAGACCAAGTCTAGTTTGGGAAACAAGGTACATATTTCCTTAGTTATGTAATATCATAGTAGCTAATAGGTACTTTATAACACCAACAACAGCGCTCCTCCTTGAGACGAACCCGTTCTCCAAAAAACAGACTAACGTCTAGTTCGCAGACGGGCTTCTGACGGGTAGGAACCTCGAAACAATGTACCTTTTCTTAAATTGTTTAACTGTACTGTATTGGCTCAATAAAAAAATATACTTTACTTTTTTCTTTTCAAACACTGTGGGACATAGGCCTCTCTTATAGAAGGCCACAGTGAGCGACTTCCCGCAACTTTAATTATCTTTTCACCGGTCCATCGGGTGGGAGGCACTGCACATACAGGCCTACACATGGTGCATGTTCGTTAGTGGTCGCAACTTTCTTTCAAAGATCATCAGTTCTGCAAGCGGTGTTGCCTGCTCATTGATAGTCGTAAAGTTTTAATAGTGACAGTACGGTGATGCCTATTGGACTACAGAAGTAGTGGGACACATGGCAGTAGACGGGACTGTTATAAAACTTTTTTTGGCTACAAAGAACAAAAAGTGCGTGTAACTTGCACGTGCGGTTGAAGGTAAAATTCCCTTGATTTTGTGGCACCGTCAAAATTAATTCTTGGCTACTGTTTTGGTGTAAACTAATAAATCTGATAAATCAATTACAGGCATCCCACAAGGACTGACAACTGAGTCAAGGATGCAGGGAGCTGCTGGATGCAAACGGCGCTCAGCCACTCGCTGTGTCGTGCTAGAGGGGAGGCCTATGTCCAGTTGTGGACGTCCATAGGTGAT
This sequence comes from Anania hortulata, assembly GCA_963576865.1. Lineage (NCBI taxonomy): Eukaryota > Metazoa > Arthropoda > Insecta > Lepidoptera > Crambidae > Anania > Anania hortulata. Next base: position 3,518,759 of record OY756410.1, read on the forward strand.
GATCTGTGATCGGAGTAGGTAGATTGATTTGGGGTCAATGATCTCAAACATTGATGTTAATATGGACATGCCTCCAGGATTGCATTGCATTTCATGGTATCAGTTTCACTATCAAAGTACATCAAATCAATCTACCTACTCCGATCACTGGTGATGATAAATAAATCATACGTTATTATAATCCCCTATATTGGGTTGGGTAGCACTATCGGCAAAACAGCATCAGAAGTAGCTGATTAAAAAGAAGTGACTCTTCTTATTGTTACTGTCGTGGCCAGATGGTAAAAATGAAGAAATGCCAGATGAAACAATCAATGTTTCATGATGTGACCGATAATTTTGTAAAAAGGTGGTATTTTATTATATAGAACAGAATCCGCTGCCTACCTGGCCACATCAATGAATACTCAGCGTTTGACGATAAAAACAGCTAGACGCACGAATACTTTATGAAATGGTCAAACATTAGTGATCATATCATAAAATCGTTACATTACCCACCGAGAGGCGCTTATGTTGCTTTGTTTTTGTGTTGAATAATGGCGGCGGACTAATATTTTATTTTAAAAGTGAATAATAATGTGTCAATTGAAGGTAAAAGTGCAGTGAAATATCATTACGACACCAAGCTAGGCGATATTCATGAAAGTCACTCAAAAAACGAGCGCAACGTCAAAAAATCAAGGAGTTCGAAACATAATTTGAGAGGTTAGTTAGGTTATTATTTAGCTATTCGAGTCTTTTTTTTATTAGTTTTGTTTTAAAATAATCATCATCATCATCATTTCAGCCATAGGACGTCCACTGCTGAACATAGGCCTCCCCCAGTGACTTCCAGATTGGCCGGTTGGAAGCGGCCCGCATCCAGCGGCTTCCTGCAACCTTTACCAGGTCGTCTGTCCACCTTGTAGGTTTAAAAATAATAACAATTTAATATGATTAATTTATCTATCGACCAAGATTACAAATATTAAACAAATTCACGTAACTTGTAAACGTATTTTTATTTTTATGATATGGCCAAACGTGGATTGACATTTCATCAAATGTTGACGTTTAAACGATATGAGCAGTTTTAGTTGGCCATATCATCAAATACCACCATTTTATGAAATGATTGTCAATTGGTCAATTTTACGATCTGGCTACGACATCACTATAACCTAATTTCATTATTTGACTTGCGAAGTGTTTCTGTCAGACAATTGTAATAATATGTTTGAGATGAGATTCTTTCAGTGAATTTATTATTCAGATACTTAGCTACTTTTGATGATGACTGTATCTACCTACTAATAATAAGCGAATACAAAATTATTTATTTCGAATAAACTAGTTAAGGCGACGGATAAGGCAAGTGACCTTGAACATTAAGCGTCGACTAATGCGACTTCTATTACGTGCCTAAGATAATACAAATGCTTCTCGCAGACTAAACATCCATCCGTTGCGCTCCTATGCAAATAGATTTATCATTGCGAACAAAATATCAGCTCATGAAAAAGTAAGAGATAAGAAATTAAAAAAAAAAATTTAATTTAAAATCCGTTAAAAAACCTTATAATTCTTAATTGGTTGACTATTTGAAAAAAATAAAAACTTCACCCTAAGGGCACGAATGTTATATATAACTTAACTAACTTTGAAGCTAAACAAAAACGTCGTTTAAAATATAAATATGTATAAGCTCGCGATATTGGCGGTACTTTTAAATATTTTTTAGTGTTTATAAGAAATAATAACTAGTATTTAGATACAACAGGAAAAACTTCAACAGTTACATGATATATTAAATTCCACATCCTATAACTAATATTTTCGCCAGAAAACTTGTACAAAAACACCTCTTTTACGTGCATTCTCCTTACCCGGCGCCTTAAGTAAACGCACGTTACAGTTACAATAAAGCTCGCCTTCATAAATTACCAAGAAAAAGTCTACATGAAACTTTTACGCGCGGTCAAACAGATGTAATTTTTATAGGTCTCACACTAAAGTAGGTTTGTTGTTAAAAATGTAGGTGCAGAAATTACTTTCTACTTGTTTGGACAATGACTGGGGAACTGAGACGATAATTTGACACTTAAGGTTGGCCTGCAGCTTTTGACAGACAAACGTTACCTAATTTACCCAATTGACGAAGTGGCTTCATAATTTGAATTGATTAGGGATTCCAAGTTTGGGACAATTTTGAAAAATAGTTTTTTCTACTTGATAATTGACTGGAATCTAGTTGTAGAATAGAATAGAATAGAATAGAATTGTTTTTATTTCCCTAGTTCTTGTGTTACATGATGTCCCGAGGCCAGCGGTGTGTTTGGCCTGTGTGTCAGCTACTTACAGTCTACTTATGTTTGTCTGAAAGATCTGTAAGTGAATCTAGTTGTACTGGGCTTGGGAGACGCCTTGGCAAATTTTATAGCACAAGGGTGTTAATTCCCTATTAACAAATTAATCAGTCGAGAGGCGAGCAAACTTAGACTTGGTGTCGCTATTTCTAAGGTCCCGGGTTCGATTTCCGGTCGGTCAATGTAGAAAAATAACTTTTGTATATTGTCTCGGGTCTAGGTGTCGTGGTACCGTCGTTGTTTCTGATTTATATAACATAAGTGCTTTGGCTTCTTACCAAAGGATCAAAGAAATATATGTGATAGTGTCCGATATAGGTACTCGTATATTTATTATATTATATTACGGATTTCACAATCTGGACTTTGTAATTTATTTTATTTTAGCTTTTTTGAAACCTTCATTGACCAAATCATATCATACAAATAAAATAACGCCACAATCCAAAATATTGTAAGGTAAACACTGAAAAACTCAAAAAGTATAACTTAACTGCCAAATGCGACGGTTTCCCCTAACTAAAGCGAACTTTAATGTTGGCGTGAATGAAGATGTCGTAAAACAGTGAAGTAGGCATCACTGTTCAAATATTCTCACTAGATGGCGGTAGTGTAATGACTTGTGAAGAAAGGCAACAGATTCAGATTCGCGCTTATAACTTATAACACTTTCTTTGTGTACCTATGGCACAATAAATGTAAAAAAATGAAAATTACTATGAAATATGTACATATTTTATAGTAATTTTCAACCGACTTCAAAAAAGGAGGTTCTCAATTCGACTGTATGTTTTTTTTTTTGTATGTTTGTTACGCGATTACTCCGCCAATTATGAATCGATTTTAATGATTCTTTTTTTGTTTGGTAGATCATACTTCAGAGGTGGTCCCATATAAATTTTATCGAAATTGATTTAGAACTTTTTGAGAAAATCAACAAATATTTACCCAGATAATATTTTGGTTGTGGGTCTTGTTACCTATCTTCGACAAATATGAGCCGATTTTGATGATTTTTATTTTATTGAATAGCTTATACTTCAAAGATGCTATGATAAAAGTTTTCAAAATAAAAATCACCCCTAAGGGTAGGAAAATAGGGGATGAAATCGGTGTTCAGCAGTTAGATTAGGATTTATCACTAAAAATAGATGAAATAAGTAAATTTTATTTTTAAAAAAAACCGACTTCAAAACACTGAAATGCTAAAAATAATCCTAACACTTAAGTACCTAATCAGATACTTTTGGAGTCGGTGCCAGCCGATGAGAGATTCAATGTTTTTGTTTTTTGGTTTTATTTTTTTAAATAAAATTTACTTATAGTCTGTAGAGTCTACACCTTGTTAACCGAGCCGTTGTTCGTAGCCGAGACGTACGTACGTACGTACGTACATAACGGACTTTGTGTCGCTATCTCTGATGTTCCGGGTTCAATTCCCGGCCGGTCAATGTAGAAAAATAACTTTTGTATATTGTCTCGGGTCTGGGTGTTGTGGTACCGTCGTTGTTTCTGATTTCTGTAACACAAGTGCTTAAGCTACTTATCACAGAACCAGAGCAATGTATGTGATGTTGTCCAATATTTTTTTATTAAGTCAATTGATATTGATCTCTGGATGTTAGATTTAATGTTGGAAATCGGCTGAATGACTTAACTTTTTGGGTAGGTTAACGTGCCGTGTAATCAGTTTTTTTACGGCAAATGTTTCTATAATGCTGTTCTTTTACTGACTTCCTTCGTAATGTTTACCATAGCGCAGTAATTAGTAATGGGCTAATTTCCTAAAAAAATCTAATTACTCCGTCAGTTGGATTAACAGAAAATATTTGAGATGCATTTTTTCTTTTCTGAATCATGAATCACAAAAAATGATGAAGATATAGCCCATTAAAGTTCCGCGTAACGTCACGCCTTGCGACACTTTTTAGCAAGACGTGACGTCACGTGATCACTTTGATGCACTTTATCTTCGTCATTTTTTGTTTGGTTGACAAAAGACAAAATATGCGTTTAATATTTTTTGATAATCTAACTGACGGACTAAATAGAATAATCATTTTTTGACCCAGGAAACTAGCTCATTATCACGCTATGCTATTACCTTAACAGTAATATTATTTTCATTTTAGAATCCAAGATAAGTTGAAGTTTTTGTTTTTGATAACACAAGAAGAGTGTAAATTTTAACGCGTGATCAATTTATCGAAACGAAATGTAGAAAAGTGCAAGTACACAAGCACCAAAAGTACTAGGAGAGCATAAGCCGCTGAGATCGCGTCAATTCGAAAACGCTTAGAAAACGGCCAAGTGCAGGCTCTTCATTAACCCAGAAAATGGTCGCGGCTCGATCCAGTGAAAGACGATGAAAACTAGTGTATGAGATATATTAGCTGGCGCCCGCGTCTGGCACCCAGTCCGGCCGCGGTGTCTGACGCGTCAGTACGTGTTGCGCGAAACGAAAAAGTTTGCGATCTCTTTTGTGCTAGTGTTGGTGGCCAGTGACTTGGGAATTTTTGCGAGTAAGTTCTCTTTTTTATTTTCGAAAGTGGGATAACTTTGAATTTAGAATGAATGGTGGATGATTTTTGGCGCGCTTTTGTTTTATTTAAAAAAAATGGCGTTCTGTGGTTTTTTGATGTGAAAAAAAAATGTACCAGTGAAATTAAAAAAAAAAATTTTTACATCAAAATCTCTCGCCACAATTCCTTACCATTTTAAGAAATAAAACCTTTTAAAAAAGTTACAAAAGATAATCTTAAACCAGTTTTTAAAATAATACCTACTTGAACTTATTTAAGTCAAGTAATGTATTTAAAAAATATATTTTCTAAGTATTTAAAAAAAAACAAAAAAGGTCAATGTCAATTAGGTACAAAGAAAGAGCCTGCCATTATGTTAACATCGATTAGAACAAGTTCCGCAGATACTATCTAGCCTCGATTTGCGTAATTATATTCATAGAAATCGCACACGTGGGATGGTGTTGAATGTACCTGTATTAATATTTAGAGCTAATTATCGTACATTTAAAACTATAGGCATATTTTTTAATAGGCTGTAAAGTTTTTAGTACCTTCATATATATTTTTACTGATTTTGTTATTTTTATTTAACATTAACAAACGTCAGAATTTTTTAAAAGTGAGTTTTTTTTAAACTGGAAAATTTGTTTTCTGTGTCCTTTATTTATGTAATATTTATAATTTGTGCGTTTAAATAAATAAATTAAAGCATCAAGCCAGATGGTTAACTAATTTTTTTTATTTATACTACTATTCAAAAAATGTACTTCGAATGAATGCAGTTTATTTATTTTTAAAAACAAAAGAAAAGTTATTTTGAAGTTTCAATTAACTGTCATCAACATTTTCTGTAAATGTTCTCATTTTAATTTTTTTTTTAAAAGTGTCATATTTTATATTTTAACTTTTAATTTTTAAAACATACCCGTTTTATCACTTTAAAAGTAAAAAAAAAACAGAGGACAACAAAAAATAATTAAATATTAGCATTGAATAAATACAGCACGTATTTCATGTATTTAATTTTATAAAAAAAAACTAAATTGGAAAGAATCCATATGAAAACGATAATACAGTTAAATAGTGACTTTGAAGTTACAAAATCTGTGGCTAACCATAACCTTTCTCTGCGTACGCAGGCATCTCGGTAAATATTATTTTCTGGACTATTCTCGTTCTGAAAATTAATAGTCTCTTTAAGATATCTAATTGCTCTTCTATTGCATGCAAGTACTGTACAGTTAACGGACGATAAACCTACCAAAGAAATGTCTTTTCTCTCGACCATCTCCACTATGTAGAGTTTAATATCAATTAAAAACTATCCCAGTGCGAGTCAAATTCGCTTATTGAGGGTTACGTACAAACTTGTGAGATGTTCAATAGTTCGTCCACATCGGGAATTGAGTGTCGAAGATTTTTACCTCTTTTTCGGGGAAAAAAAGTGACACAAATTACTAACGGTTTCCATATATTTTTTTACTTGTGAATCTTGAAATAAAACATGGTTGCTTGCCAAATTTTATGACTAGGTTAACGAGAGGTATCCTATAGGTTTTGATTCTCTTGCGATTTATCATAAATGCGGCATAAATTGCCGTCTCTTTTGATTGCGGTGACTCAGAAGCTTGATTTTTTTACAGTTGCAAGGTGTTGCAATTTATATTAATTTCAACTTGATACTTCCACGCGGTCCTAATGAAAATGGTCTTGACAAACAGACACACAGACAGACGAATAGACAATTTATTGATCTTATAAACGTTCCTTATCTTTAGAGGTACTGAACCCTAAAAAGATTGAAGTTTTATCGTAGGTTTATGAGCTGTTGTGAGTAGCTTTGTCTATACTACTTACATACAGTGATTGGCATAAAATAATGTTTTTTTTTTTTAGTGAAAATAAAAAAAAAACGTTCAAGCGAACTTAAACTGGATCTTTAAAAAAAAACAATTTGGAATAAGTTTATTATTTTGGTTATTATGTTTTAGTTTTTTGTGATTGGTTGGTGGGCTAGGCTCAGAAAGGTTAAGGAATGTCAACAGGAATAAAAATGGAGTCAGTGGACTTGATGTACTTTTTCAATAATCTGAAATAATCTGAAAAATAGCCAGATAACTTTTATCCGACGAATAAAAGTGACGCTTTGACACATTTTCTATACGAAAACTGTCAACATGTCAAACTTATTCTTCAAATAAAAGTTATCTGCCTGTTGAAAAATAGGCCCTTAACGAAACAAGTCTAAACATTAGCATTTGCTAAATAGATATTGAATTAAAGAGAAATTCACTAACATGAATAGTTTTTCTCACGGCCATGACCTGTAGTAGTTTAAGGAATGTTGGCTATTTCTTTAAAATAGTGACAATAAAAGGTGCCACTGAAGTATTAATTTTAAAAGAAAGAAAAAAACGTTAAATAGATTTTAAAAAAACATCTAAACTTTAATATATACAGGGTTATTTGTAAAACATCAACAACCCCCTAGGGGCTGATTCTGGTGCTCAAGTACAACAACTTTTTATCAGACAAACATCGAAATCGCAAAAAAAACTTTTCTTACAAGCTGGTCGGCGGCTTAGTAAACAGAACTTAATAGAATTTTCACAAAAAATCTGTAGGTATGGTACTCTGTTATCAGCTCGCACTGGCTTGACCTCAAAAGAACCTGTATATACAAGGTGTTAATAAAATAACGCAAAACCTTTTAGGGGTATGGAAACGTATGTATGGAAACGTCGATAGTTTTTTTGAGATTTCGATGTTGGCCTCATAGAAAAAGTTACTTCATTTTAGCAGTAGAATCACCCCCTAAAAGGTTTTGCGTTATTTTATTAACACCTTGTATTTTTTAACTTTTAGAAAAATGTACAATTTATCGAAATATGTTGAGCTACCGTATTTTTCTTGCCTTTGTTCGACATCAACGAATGATTAAAAGAGACAGTTGTCCATCGTCGCCTTAACTCAAAAACCAATCTTGTTCGGCTTTGTGCTTGTTATCGATCTGAATGATCTAAATTGATTCTACAACTGTTACACTCCGACACAGTTGTCGGATTAAAATGATAAATTGGTATCGTTTTAATGAAAATATGTGTAACTAATGAGTACCTAATCCCACCCAGATTGACGACCTGGTCAAATTTAGTTGATATAACGGCCCAATGCCTCTTGCTTTGGAGTTTAATAGGAAAGCCTATTGCCTATGTATAGAATAGGCTAGTTTCCTAAAAAAAAACTATTTAGTCCGTCAGTTGGATTAACAGATAATATTGGACACGTATTTTTTCTTTTCTCAATCAAACAAAAAATGATGAAGATATAGCCCTTAAAAGTTCCGCGTAACGTCACGCCTTGCGCCACTTTTTAGCAAGGCGTGACGTCACTTGCTCCCATTCCAAAACTTTGATGCGCTTTATGTTTGTAATTTTTTGTTTGATTGACAAAAGACAAAATATGGGTCTAATATTTTTTGATAATCTAACTAAAGGATTGAATAGAATAATATTTTTTTGACCCAAGAAACTAGCCTATTGAAATTAACCAAATGCAAACTCAGCAACCATGGTTAAAAAAAACCTAAAACAATTACTACGAAAAAAAAATGATATTAAGTTTCGGACTTTGCCATAGTATTTGTATGCATATTTGATGTTAGCTACTTATTTCGGCTTACTTGTTTCAGCTTAATTATCTAACAGCCTGGATAACTACTTAAAGACTTAGTAGACTTTTCATGTCAAAAATTCAACTAACTCACAGTTAAGTCTTATGTACAATTTTGGAATTCGTTTTTAACCTACTTATTTATCTATTTGAAACTTAATTAATATTTTAAAAAACTATTTTTTTTTATTTATTCTACAAAATTCACAGCTCTTAATACAAAGAAGAATCACAGTCTTAGATTCTAGAACTTACAGCCAATAATGAATTTACATTTTATAATAAAAAAGAAAATATTTATAAAATTGCGTTAACATTACTTAAGCCTAGAATCTGAACATCTGCATGTTTTATATTATTATTTTATTTTATTATTTATTCTCCTTAAATTTTAACATTTTGTGTCAGTGCGTGTAGATTTATATAAAAATCTAGTGGCACTGTGGCACAGTGTGGTCGCACTCCTCCGAAACGGCTGGATAGATTTTTACGATTTATTTGGTAGGAATGAGAATAGGTCGTAAAGTATATTTTATTCCGTTAGGTAATTAGGATGTCCCTATCCAGATTTTTGTTAACTAAACTAAACACAACGCGAACGAAGTCGCGAGCAACAGTTAGTAATTTAATAATATCAAGCTGTTCTGATGCTGGACCCAGAACTGCAGATAAGGACGGTTGTTATTTAGTGCTATGGGAAATGAAATAAATTTTACGGATAAAATAACATTCTAATGGCTGGCACTAGTAAACCTTCATGTTTGGATTCATTTGATTTTTTAAGGTGTGTAACAAATAACTTTAAAAGTGTTTTATAAATTCTAACTTAAATTTATTTCGTTTACCATAGCACTAAACAATAGAAACAGTCGAACGGTGCCGCACCCGTCCTTATCACATCCCGTACCAGGAAGCGAGAGAACAAACCTCAATGAATAAATGAATACACAATAGCGGTGTAATCTTGTATCGGCCAGTCACCGTTACTGGATCTGTGGGTTTACACCTAGGGAAGATTTACAGAATGCAGTATATAATATATAGGGTGTACTAAAATGTAAGGTCAAGCGAGAGACACAGATAGAGTACCTCTAGGGGTAACGACCTGATTTACCACCATGAATATTTTGCGTATTGTCTAGTTGTTGTTTTTTTCAAACGTTCACAACAGAAATTGAATGGAATGGCCGTGGAAAATTGATTGCCTTGAAACATTATGTACTTGTAATACGCTAGAACATCAATGTAAAATTATATAGGCTGGGCCTGATGTAAGGTTAAGACTGTTAGGACAAACGTAAATTATTGTGATACAGACTTGTTTTGTTTTTCGAAACGGGTGAAAAGTATGTCTTTCAGCCTCAAGCCACAGCTTTCAATGGTTGATTGATTTAATAGCTACAATTACGCCTCAAAAAAGTATTACCCTAAAGTTAGTTTGAATTAAAAAACCGATGGTAATTTAGATGTCTAAAAAAGGGCTCTATCTCTGCCATTCTGGAATTCTGCATGACACATTTTTTGTAAGACTATGATATGATACATATATTATATGAAACGTGGCCTCTCACTATGTGCCTCTTGAGAAAGCTCAAGGTTGCACAGCGCGCTATGGAAATGGCTATGATCGGTGTTCAGAGATCGAGGAGATCCGTAAACGAACAAAAGTCGCTGACATAGCCCAACAGATTAGCAAGCTATTGGAAGTGGGTGAGACATAGCACGTAGAACTGACGGCCGATGGGGCAGAAAGGTTCTAGAATGGAGAACACGTTCCCGACAGACGACCTGGTAAAGGTTGCAGGAATGCAGGCCGCTTCCAACCGGACGATCTGGATGTCACTGTCACTGACACTGGGGTGGCCTATGTTCAGCAGTGGAAGTCCTTTGGCTGAAATGATGATAATGACAATTAACAGACTAATTGTCTCAGTCTAGAAGTGGAGATTTACATTTTTGTGTTACAATTACGAGGCACAAGACAACAAATTCTGCCAGGGGTGTCTTTTGAATTGACCTGGATCGGCGAATACAGGGTGGTCCCTGAAAGTATGGATATGTATGAGAACATTTATTATTAAGATATCGCTGTTAGAGAAAGCGTTGCATTTTTTCTTTTCTTACGGCAACAAAGAACACAGGCAAAAAAACATGATGAAAAAAAAAATTGACGTGCCAAACACGTGAACAGATGAATAACAAACGACAGATAAATAGAATATCTTGCATATGTGCACTTATTTTTTTATACAAGGAATACGTAAAATAACAAATCATCTCAAAAAACAGACCCATTTACACGATTGAGTTTGCTAGACATTGAGTTAGCAACAAAAAAAGAGAGTGCCATGACCTTTTATCTCTCAATAGTTACACCTAACAAGATGAAATTAATTCGATCGTGTCAAGTCAGGTCAATCAGAAGTCAGTATCGAGTCACAATAGGAGTGATGGACACCGTTAACAAACGCCCAGATTCGATTAAGCTTCAACCAGGTCAAGACAATCTGACCTAAATCTAATCCTTTTAGTTGTGATAGATTTTTAGACAGGCAGGTAAAGAATTTTAATAAAAGGTTTTTAAGGCCACCCGCGGTTTTGCATGTAATTTAATGTTGCGGAACCTAAATATATAATAAAAGACTAAAAAATTACCCCTAATCAGGGTTTATTCGGTTCAATTTTAACGCTTCGGCGTACCTAGACGCTTAATTCTTACATATGGGTTAACCCAATCGAATAGGAACTGTTTTCAGCGTAAGGTTGACTTTTGTTTAAATTTTTCAAACTTACAGGTGTCCCGTAACTTACCTAGGTAGTATAACCTTGTAAGGCTATGACTTTTAAAAACGTTTTTGATACAAATTCAATTGGCTGTTTCATAATATTGTATGGGAAGTCGATTAATTTGTATGCAAATTTGAAAAAGTCATAGAACAAAAGTAGGTCGCCATGACTTATAAAATATGTGGTACATTATTGATTTGATTTATGATTTGATTGAGTTATGGGATAATCTGTATAATCGACTACATTTTCTATCTCGTTCTTTTTGATTATCTTGTGGTATTATAAAGGTTAATCCGATATGTATATATAGGGTTAACCTAAATATGGCTTAAGCGGAACGTCGGGTTAGTCATTTAAGCGATTAACCCTTAAAATCCGGGTTTTTTTTTAAATTTATTTATTTATTACAGGAAAACCAGGGTTTACACATTATAAAAAATATAACAAAATAGCAACTATTAAACCACTTATAGGTCTTCACAAGTAGTGAAGTACAAGTAGTAGGATCTAGACTTTAATTTTAAAAGTCTAATTTTCTGACCGGGAATCATACCCAGGATCCAAATGTACTCGTAGCAAACCACCACTGGATTTCGACGTTAGTCAAATTAGAGAAAGTAGTTTTAATGTTGTCCTACTATTACTTCCTGTAAAGAATAAGTCAAAATACTAATCACCCTGTATAATGCATAAATGTCCATAAAAGCAGCTAGTAAAGTCAAGTGAAATTAGTTAACCTATGAGTGTTCTAAATGATTGCAGATAAGACCTATCCCTCATTGTCAGTCTGTCGGTCTAGAAATCTAGCTTTTGCCTCAAGTTGCTTTTAATCTTGTCTACTTATCTTGTCTGTATGAAGCTTAGAAGCTTTCAAAAGCTTTGGATTTATAGCCTAGACCCTTGAGAAAGTATGCACCTTCTCTTTGTTGGTACTGTAACAGTCGAATAAGCACATTTGATTTGTTTTAAAAAGCTTTTTAAAATGTTTTATAGTTGTTGAAACTAAAATGTTAGTAAGCGACTTCAAAAACAGTATAAAGATAAAAATAACGTTTACGCAAACTTACTATCAGTTATTTTTGGAGTCGATACAAGCCGTGTGTTTAAATGTTTTCTCGTTCGCACTGATTCCAACAATCACTTACGTTTGTGAAAATGATATTTTTATCTTTTTTTGTCAGTTTTTTTTTATAAACTATGCATACTATATAATTTAGTGATAAATCATTAAGACGACTGATAAGAGTGCAAACACATAATTCGATGTACACCAATTTTATTACGACTTTAGGACGACCTCAGTAGCCGAGATGCGAGCATACCGGTCTTGGTGTCGCTATCTCTGAGGTTCCGGGTTCGATTCCCGGTCAGTAAATGTAGAAATAACTTTTCTATATTGTCTCGGGTCTGGGTGTTGTGGTACCGTCGTTGTTTCTGATTTCTGTAACACAAGTGCTTTAGCTACTTATCATAGGATCAGAGCAATGTATGTGATGCTGGCTATATTTATTTAATTATTATGTATTTTATATGAATAATTAGCTGTCACGGCGAACTTCGAACCGCCTCTCCGTATTATTAGTTTTTGTCGATTTTTCCGTTATTTTAATGGTTATATTCTGCTATTCGGGGCGGAGACAAATTCAGCAAATCAAAGATCACAAAAATCGGTCTATCCGTTCTTGACTTATAAATGGTGTAATTACCCGACTAACCCGACTTTGTTTTATATCAAAGGTGTGCCAAATCTTTAGGAGTGGCTCAGAATCAGTAACTCAATCGAACTATGCAAAGAACAAAATATATATTATTATCACATTTAATTATTCCTATCCGCTGTTAAAATCGTAATCGTGGATAATTTTACTAATTCATGAAAAAATTGCACAGTATATGCACTGCGTAAGGTTCTCGTGGGCTCGCCGTACTACTAAGTACGTACTACGCCTCTGATGAATGACCGTTTTGCTTTCGTAGTCTCTCTATTGACTTTATTTTCGGATATTTGAAAGTTTTTTTTTCGTAATATATTTATGATTATTAAAAATAATAACGATTAAGACTCTTCTTTATATTGATCCTCAGATCTTATTTTTTTAATTTGTTGTTTAGTTCAAGTAGTGGTACCTACTATTCCGGTGGCTGTTGACGTTTTCTTCACATCCATCTCACCCTTTTGAATGCAAATACTTGTTGCTAAATATACTAAAATCGCTTATACGTATGCCTATAATATTTGAGGAGTACCTTTAATTCCTAAAGGTCCTATCATCAGTTTTTTTTTAAATAGGACCAATCTGAAAGTACACACTTTCATCATCATCATCATCATTTCAGCCATAGGACGTCCACTGCTGAACATAGGCCTCTCCCAGTGAATCAATAACACTTTTAAAATCAATCTTCATTTAGAAGTGTCAGATTGTTTCAATGTAAATAAAGAAACTCAAAAACGCAAAATTGAATCTGAAAACGTTCCACTCATTTTTTTGGCAGTCGTGCAATAAACCATCCGTTTCAAGTCCGTAATTTAATTTATTCAGATTCAAGATTACACTAGCTCTAGTGGCCAACTTAAAAAAAAGCTAAACGTGACTCCGCTACTAAGTAAATTCGACCCAACTTTAACCTACAAAGTCAGTAGAAAGTCCGATAAACTCAACACTAAAAAACTAGATAAGTGTGAGTCAGATACACACGAAGGGTTCCGTACCAATCGAGCAAAAAACACGAAAAATCACGTTCCTTGTATTGGGTTTCGTTCCTCATTAGGTAAAACGGGACCCGTATAAGATCACTGCGTTGTCAGTCTGTCTGTCTGACTGTCAAGACCCTTTCAATAAGAAAGGTGATGCGTGAAGGTATCAGTTTATGATTAGCAAGCTGAGGTGGCAGTGGGCTGGGCACATAGCACGTAGATCTGACGGCTGATGGGGCAGAAGGGTTCTGGAATGGAGGCCGCGAACCGGAAACCGCAGCGTAGGACGTTTACTCATAAGGTGGTCAGACGACCTGGTAAGGGTCGCAGGAAGACGCTGGATGTAGGCCGCTTTCAACCAGCCAATCTGGAAGTCAATGGGAGAGGCCTATGTTCAGCAGTGGACGTCCTATGGCTGAAATGATGATGATGAGGATGATCAAGTTGAAATTAATATAAATTACCTACTCTGATCTGCAACCCCTTCTTGCAATCAATTTTCTAAACCAAAGCAATAATACGGCTGTTTATGCCGCATTTTTAATACCTAATCTAATTAAAACTTATAGAGCAAAGTAATGTCATATGGCAGGAGTATAAAGGGAAACGGAAATTTGTTGTTTCAAAACCAAAAATATATTTTTTAAGAAACTCGGAAATCGCGTTAAAGTTTCCAGACTCGATTCCCATTAGAGACGAACTACAGTACCCGGCGGTAAATATTGCACATCGGTTATTATCGCATTTCCGAATACAAACGAATGCTGATTTAAATGTCCATCAATTATTAAATATATTGTTTATCAGAATTTGAATTCAGAACTAGGTACTTTATTGGTGTTTTGTTTTGATTCCTGCGTGAATTATATAGAGCTGTAAAACTAACATTATGTAGAATATTAACGAAATTAATTAAAATATCCACAAAATAAATAATTTACTTATAGTTTGGGGTTTTAACAACAGCTCTATGTTGTGTCAACAAACGTCATGGTAGTGTGCGACACAGATAACGCTATACGAAGCCGAAACTAGCCGATTGTCTCTTTCCAAAGGTCGATGTGCAATATTTACCGCCGGGCACTGTATTTCCATATCATCAAGTAAGGGGCTGTATAGGCGTTGCACCAGACAACGACAATATACGTAGTAATACTTTACAAGTGTCTACTTATTACAGTTCAAAATATACAGGCCTTTGACAAACGGACACCTGTCCGCTGTCTGTCCGTCTGTCCATTTAGACAGACATACATCGGAGTTAGATTAATAGGGTTCTTTTGGCACCCGTTGTGTACCGAACCCTAAAAACTAGACGCCTTATCCAGTTATTTTCAATTCAAAGTAATTCGACATATTGTATTAAATTAAACATTTACAAACGATTGTCGACGAACTAGGGCGTCCGTGGTCTGTTAAAGCCATTCAGATACACTTTTTGTTCGATAAAACCACAGTATAGCGACATACAGTAGGTTGATTATTAATTAAGAACTCTAAACAGTCATAATCATAATGAATTTAATGCATCATGTTGGTACAAAGATCATGAATTACCCAAGTACCAGCTAAGCTGTATTTTTAACGTTAAACTTAACAACAAAACATAAAATAAGGTTGAAATAATATTCTTTGAAGAGATGATCTTCATCAACCTAAGGCGCTGGGCAAAAAATATATTTGATTAGAACATTTCAGAATGTATACTTTTAGTTTAGAAAAATGCAAAAATAAAACGATTAACCCATAGATTTTATAACCCATTATATATTATGATTTTATAAAGTTACTGACAAACTAAACGTCTTCACTCTTTCAAATATTAACATTAGAAAAGGTAAAAAAAGAAGTCCTACTGTATTTACTTGTACTGTGATAATGCTACCAGTTGATGTAAAAACATGAATGAATGAGAAATTGAAACGTTTATTCAACCGTTTTGTATCTGTGTAATGAAGCGAGTCAGTATAAAATATGATTTGAAATAAATGTAAATCGGCTAGGTATGTAAATTAGCAGGTATTAATGTAAAGTGTTTTGCGATGGCGACTATTATGGTGTATAAATAGTAAAATAGTTATAAATATGGTAGCTTAGCTATCAGTTTATTAATTATGATTTGTGGAGGACTGTAAGGCCAGTGACTAAACCTTACTGTCAGATGTAATCAAGACGCCGCGCCTTAAGGTTTCAGACTAGTATCAAGCAATATTAGACAGGCGGGACCAACTTTTTTCGTGCCTTCCGAAACAAAACTTAAACCTTTGACTGCCACGAAACTAGAGACAATAGAAAATTTATTGTTTGGGGGTCAAGGGTGACCACCATGGCGCTCAATGTGTTAATCAGTTTATTATAAAATTGAAAAAATATGCAAATGTTTAGATGTAAGTAGGTATTCAACACGAATTGTAAGTCATAAGTCCAAAATCGAATAATTATATGCTAATTGTATCGCGAACAAGTTATGCAGTGAAACATGATTCGCATTCGTAATTATTATAACATTGTTTCACTAAACGATGCAAATTGAGTATTTGCATACACAAATTACATAAAAGGGGCCATCAGACACGCATAATAATGATTATGATAATTATTGATTTGTGATATATGGAGCTCACAGACAAGCGACAGTTTGTCGGCGACTGCTTGCGGCAATGGTCGGTGACCATGTGTAAATAGCATTACTTTTTTTTATAACTGACCGGTCAGCCTAGAGGACCCATGATAAGGATCATATGACCATCGAGCATAGGATATATCCTCGACGTCGGTGACTGTGAACTGTCAACGTCAGTCGTTGATTCACGAGTGACAATACTGGCAACAATCGCCGAGGACTTTAAAAAAAATGTCTGAATTCAACACTTTTAAAAAAAATTGTATATCCACGCATAACTTTTGATTGGGACCATAAATTTTAGTGATTCTTATTTATTTGTATACAGCATAATATAATGAATAATTTGAACTAGCAGTTTCGTTATAAATTGATTACTTAAGGTCGTAAAAATCGTTAAAAAAACCTTTTAAAAAACCAAACCGACTTAAAAGAGCTAGTTAAGATCACTGTTAATAATGAATGGGAAAACCATGGTTCATCATCACACTAATTCCCTTTCGACTTCGTAATGACTATTTAACCTCTTTTTAGTTGTAATTGTTTTCATTTAATTATTTTTTTTAAATTTTTATATCGAATTAAGAATCTTCTTTTTTAATTTTTGTATTTCATGTCTTTATTTTCACAACGGCTATTAGAAACGTCAATTAACAATAAAGTGTTGATTATGATGTTTGTTTGTTCAATAATTGACTTTATTCGTATCGCCTTTACTATCACACGTATTTCTTAAGGAACCATTAAAGTTAAGTGACTTCTCTGAGTGTGGCGGTAAGACACATTGGACAATGACCGCGTATTGCCCTACTTATATAACAGTAGAATCAGACCCGTTAAGCGTTCGTGCCAACGACTGTTATCTGCCATAAAGTGCGGAATATGACATAGCACGCGACACAAACTTACGATTAACCGTTTAGATATATAAGTACCTATCCTATTAGGTATAGTTTGCACAGGCAAGATGTAGAGATTACCTATTTATCTACTTGGTAATAACATAAAGTACTTATCTCAAAAACAAATGATACTCATATTTAACGTACAGTTAACGTCAGGCAAAAAGTTAATGGTCATTGAACCGATTTTTAACATTAAGTCCGACACGTAGAGATCAATATCAATTGAGAAAAAAGTTTTGTGGTAGGTTGACAACTGTTGTCTGCAGAACATACAATTTAATTTATTGATATTTATCTGAATTATCTTAAAAGTGAGGTACTGACTAGCGTTACAGGGCGGGGCATGATGTAACAATCGCAATCTTTTTTTACCCGCCATTTCTATCCCACTGCTAGCCAAAGGCCTTTCCGAAACCTATCCGTGTTGATGGTTAAGTTATTTAATTTAATTTATTTATTACTAGCTGTCCTGGCAAACTTTGTACCGCCTCTTCATAATTTTTTTTCTTGAATTTTTCCGTCTTTTTTATAGTTATTCTGCTATTCGGGCGGAGACAAATTCAACAAATCAAAGATCATAAAAATCGGTCTAGCCGTCCTCGACTTATAAATGGTGTAACTAACCCGACTTTGTTTTATATGTATAGATTATTGTGTAAGTATATTAGTATTGTGTCGTCTGACTGAAGCCATATTTGGTTTTGCAAATGACAGTCTTATCTTAACTGGCTGTCATTTAAAATGTCTTCCTAAAGAAATTCATGACTTCTAATAGCCTGGGCAGTCATATTTAACGTCATTTTAAATTTATAGCATTTAGAATTGTTGCGGATAATAGGTATTTTGCAGTAAACGAGATGCTATGGCTGCAGGCCCATCATAGGTTTTTGTGCAGTTCAGACTCCTATTATGTTGCATCCATAAGTCAAGTTGTATTGTGCTTGGCAGTGGTTCTCAAAGAGTGTATTTTTTGCCCCTCCTACATTATTTTAGCCATAGGACTCTTTAAGTTCACTGCTGAACATAGGCTTCCCTCAATTACTTCCAGAATGGCCGGTTTAAAACGGCCTGCATCTAGCGGCTTCCTGCAACCTTTACCAGGTAGTCTGTCCACCTTACAGGTGGACATCCTATGCTACTACGCTTAAACTTAAACTAGAAGCTTAAGTAAAAGATAGAGCTGATGACAAAGCTTTCTATTCCCGACATCGACTTTAATACCATAGTAAAAGCAGGTTCGTTGTGATAAGCCCACCTCAGTCCACAGCTGACATGCCTCTCTGCTGGATAGTAACTGGAACAGCGACCACTATTGATTAAGTTTTCTTTATTGTTTTTTTATGCCAATTGCGTTTTTTCTTTTTACTTAAATTTTTTTCTTTGTCCTTGTATGTTTAATATTTAATGTTGTGTGGTGTTTGTATACTGTACTCTATATTAACAAAAACATAGACTAGATTATTACTCTTACTAAAGATAAGCCAACCAAATACTGTATGTTAGGTACTATTGTCGAGACATAGCAAATTTGACAACATTTTAAATTGTTAAATCTATAGATCAACCTTGGTGTAAAGTAATTCTAAAGATAAAAAAGTTTATTATTATAAACGGTAAAACTGTACAGACAACGGGAGGTCAATCTACCTAAAAGTTAAAGGTCATTAAATTGATTTTTAACTTTAAGTCGAACGAGTAGAGATCAATATCAATTGAGAAAATTTGACGTTTTGTGGTAGGTTGACGTGCATATAAGTCGTCGTCTGTACATATAAGTTAAATTAGAAAATGACGTTTTCTTAATTGACCCTAATTGGGAATCGAATACGAGCCATTTGCGATGAAAGCGAATTGCCGCGCCACACCGGGTCGTCAACACACTTTGAGAGCCACCTCCTAGAACCATAAAACCGCTGTTACTACGCCGACTGTGGAAAAAATGTATGAATATTTAGTCTCACGAAGCTTGCAGTTTCCTGTTTCGAGATAAGTTTATGTTTGTTCCCCGTTAACCCGTGCATTCACGTTTTGAATAGAAAACGGAACAGATGCATAAGATGCATTTGGTTTGATCACAATTGAAAAAAACACAGTAAGGCATTCTCAGATAAGGCGCACAATACCCGCCAATTGCATTTGCAAGCCAACGATTTTAGGGCATTGCTTTGCAATACAGATTTTATACTATCGACGACTTTTGTAGCTAAAAGGAGAGCACGCTAGACTAAGCGTCGCCATCTTTGAGGTCCCGGGTTCAATTCCCGGTCGGATCAATGTAGGAGACGTAATTTTCTATGTTGTATCGAGTCCTGGTGGTATATTGGTACCGTCGTTGTTTTTAATTTCTATAACATAATAAATGCTTTATCTACTTGCCTTAGGATCAGAGCAATTTATGTGATGTCCAATATTTATTATTATGGTAAGCCCTCTAGGCATCATGTTTGTTGTATTGACGATGTAATACATAGCCTCTTTGTAAGCTGTTTGTACGCTATTCGAGAAAATTGTAACGACGATCCGTGTGCGAGAAATAATCGACTAACAAGAAACTCTGTATCCTTCCGTATCAGTCGAGTGCACCTGTTTTAGACAAACGTTTGCAAAGTGTGATCTTTCGACAGATTTAACTTGCGACAAATATTAAGGCGATTAGTGCCCCTACATTAGCGACTCGACGCGGGTTGGTTACGAATATCGTACGAAAATTTATTAAATAAAATTCATAACAGCGCGCGATGAAACGTGACTGTTACGACAGTTGCTGTGTCCTTATATAGCGAGAATTTGAAAAAATAATTTGTTACATTGACGCAATTATTCGAATAAAAACCCTATGCTCTGTTAAGCTATCAAGTTTGCCTATCAATCGACATAAGAATTAAATCGCTCAAGCGGTTAAAAAAAGATAACAGAGAATTAAGTTTAAATAAATAAATAGATGACGATGACTACTTACCGATAACAAGACGTTTTCTTGTGGACGACAAAAACCCAGCATGGATAAAAGCCAAAGATCGGTTTCAGGGCGTGTAATGGGGTTGGGCGTGCATTTCCAGCTTCGGATTGACGTGGGCTAATAATAATGATAACCACGACTATCAGGTGGCATATCTGCAAGTTTACATTAAGCTCAGTGCCCAACTTAGTTGTGTCGAAAGGACAGGCGTCATTTCTTGCATTATACAGAGTCTACTGAATGTACTTTGACTGTGTTTCAGTGTGGGTCTGTGGTTTCGTACAATGTTATTGCCTTTTCCGTGCGTTTTCTATGTTTACTTTCGCGAATTTTCCAAATACAGTTTCGTTCGTTTATTTCAATCGTTTTATGTATTTTTTTTTACATATAACGATCGAATTTTTCTTTTTTAGATTATCAAATTTAAGCGTTTTATGCGTAGGTATTTTGTAGGTAAATGGTTAATGTTAATAGATATGTTTACAAAAACAATAAATAAAAGATGAATAACGATCTCGACTCTATAGATTTTTTATCTGTGCCTGTACTGTTTTTGTATGGGCGAGAGTTGACAGGACTTGTCATCTTAAACTAAATGTAAGTAAAAAATCACTAACTAGTTTCAGAGAAAGATGGTTTGTATTGCTGCTCTATAGGGTATGTGCTCGATGTAACGAACACACCAATCATCTTAATCAATGTAGATAACTTACTTTAATTAAGTAATTATCGACATAGGTTATGCTTAGTTCTAATTACACAAACACCTGCCCCTTGCGGGATTCAAACCCGCGACCGCTAGCTTCGGATCAATCGAAGCCACGTCTCATCGCATGACGGGGAGTGTTTTTTTTCAACCAAACTACCGAGGACGTTAGCTTATTTGTCGTAATTTGTCAAGTGTTTCTCGCTGTCGAAGCCAGCGTTTTATCTGATCAACGTTGCAGTATAACTGATCAGCTGTTAAGTATGAGGTGTTTTTTTGCAACATTTACTCTTTTGTTATTTAATTTGTTACCCTAAATAATTTGTTAGCGACCAGTGTTAAGTCAGCGTGTGTTGTCTTAGTTGGTTCGTGCTCCAGACTCCAGACTAAAAAGCTGAGCGGTTGCAAGTTCGAATCCGGAAAAGGCAAATGTTTGTGTACTCACGAGTTTTTTTAACTGAGTCATGGATGTTTATAAACGTATTAAGTATGTTTATCCGTTATCTACAAGATTTGCTTAGTTTGGGGCTAGTTAATAGGTGTAACTGTAGAGAAAAAATTTCAGGGTGTCCCTTAACTCGATGATAACCTGGTAATCACATTTTCTATTCATCATAGTAAACAATTTTTGTTTCACTACTTTTAAAAATACGTTTTTTGTCTTTCTATAATCTTAATTTTGTATAGGAAGTCAATAATTTTTTATGCAAATTTGCCAAAGTCATAAACAAAAGTTGGTTACAAGGTTATTCTTGAGTTAAAGGACACTCTGTATAATATTGAAGGTAGGTACTGTTTTTTTCAACCCATAAAATTGATACTTTCAATAAAGTGCCAGAACTTAAAATGCAATTAACAATAAAACATTAATGCCTTAAAAAAACATAAAACGGAAAATAAATTAAAGAATCATGTTCTAAAGTCTCTCTTATACAACGATGACTGTTATCTCTGAGAGAAATAAAAGATATAAGATAAAAAAGTTAATTGGTAGACCACACAGCGATGAGACAGGACAATACACATTTCTAAGACTTTGGCTTTAGAATTTAATCCCCAAGAAAGATATACTAATTGTTAAAGATAGGTTGTATTATCTAGCTCCTTATTAGACAATAAACGCCTGAATGCCCTTAGAACCGATTCAAACAAATACAAAGTTATTATTATTGTTAAAGTATACTAGAATAACTATTACGGATATAGTTTACTCCTCAAATATACCCTTGTACCCTTAATTTACTCTGTTTAATCTTTTACCCGGCCAAAATAACCCGTTTAAATATTTATTCGTATTTAACCTTATACTTAAATGGTAAAATGCAACTTCAGGTTAC
Organism: Anania hortulata; assembly: GCA_963576865.1. Taxonomy (NCBI): domain Eukaryota; kingdom Metazoa; phylum Arthropoda; class Insecta; order Lepidoptera; family Crambidae; genus Anania; species Anania hortulata. Next base: position 3,541,322 of record OY756410.1, read on the forward strand.
TCTAGATTATGCAGCGGTTTACTCTCGATTAAAAACTTACTACAGTTTGGTCGAATCAGATTTTATTAGTAAGATAAGTAGAGCTGTTTTATTGGAGAAATAAGTACGACTATGAATATTACAAATAGAGTTAATATAGGCATATAAATAGATTACTCACACACTGTTAATATGTAATAGAAATAAAAAGTGAGAATCTACACAGTCTTGATTGAACCAATGACATTCGGTAGAACCTATAACCGATGGAGTAGACGTGTTCATGAGTAGAGACCACAACTTAGCCAACGCAGTAGAAGGAGGAGCGGTGATATACCTATTATGCAAAGCCTTGTCCAATTTTATTTGCAGTCGCCTTTTCTCTTCATTTTCCACTATTAACATTAACTCACTCATGTCCTTTACTAAGTGTATTGACTGTCCTTTGCACAATGGGCTAGATTCCTAAAAAAAAAAAAAATAGTTCGTCAGTTGGATTAACAGAAAATATTGGACACGTATTTTTTATATTTTTTTTCCTTTTCTCAATCAAACAAAAAATGATGAAGATATAGCCCGTTAAAGTTCCACGTAACGTCACGCCTTGCGACACTTTTTAGCAAGGCGTGACATCACGTGCTCACTTTGATGCGCTTTATCTTCGTAATTTTTTGTTTGCTTGAGAAAAGACAAAATATGGGTCCAATATTTTTTGATAATCTAACTGACGGACTAAATAGAATAATCTTTTTTTGATCCAGGAAACTAGCCTATTATTTTGGCCATTATTAGTTTATTGCTTTGATCCACCGGCCGCATTCTCTTCCTGAGATATCTTGTATACCTAACTGTTTAATCTTTTGTCATCAAGCTAATTATTAGGCCGTAGAAAAAGGGTTAAAATCTCTGACCATTTTGTTAGCTAATTCTGTCATCACGGTCAATGCTCTTCGGCCAAACAATGCCGGTTCAAACTCCGATTAACGGATTAATTAATTGACTTTTAGCGCTTTTTGCACCATTTAGAGGTAAAAAAACTGCGTTAATGTTTTTGCTAGAATGCGAATTAGTTTACGTCTTGTTCGTAAGTAGCATTTAATTGGACAAAAAGTGTTGATTTATATTCTTTAGCCGTCGTAAGAATACCTCACACTAACTGAGTTTAGTTTTAGGTTAGTAAATTGGCCCTTTGAATTTGACGTTATAAAACCTTAAAAATTTACAATTGTAAATTGTGAAAAGCTGTTTTCATACCTACGTTAATCTTGCTTAGATAAAATATGAAAGTTTGTAACATTTATTAAATCTCTCTTTTTTAAATGTATACTAAAAAAAATATGTGGCCATCGTGACAATAAATGTCCAATGTGACCAAGCATTTATCATAAATGACAGACGCTTATAGCATATGACCGTCAATTTACAACTCTATCCACAATCAATCGCTAGTTTATAAAATTCACTTAAAATATGTATTTATACTATTTTTATTATGGGAAATGTAGTGTATTATTTTTAATCTATCTAGGAAAACAAACAATTTACAGTTAATTATACATTGGGTTATAAGCGTAATATTAAACCTAATAAAATCTCCACTGATCACACATAACTAAGCAGGTAAACCAACGAAATGATTATGGTAATCTTTATTAAGTTTTAGCCTAAATCAGTGAGCATACGTTATTAATTATTCAATAAGTATTCGACTGTCTCTCACGTCCCCGTGTCTCATACGTCCATAACCAGATATCATTAGCCAACGCAAACACTCCCTCAAAGGCATTATTGTTAACTTTACTATGTTAACTGCATTTGCTGTTTAACTTCAAATGTGTAAACCGTCAACTTTCTAATCTGTTTTTGTGTATCCCATTGTAATTCCGCGAACAACACCATAAAACTGGAATCGTATGGCCAGTTGTAGCCAGAATACAAATATTTACAATGCATTGCCAACGAGTGTGATGCTTTCAACGTTTGCGGTCACGTCATTAAGCAAATTAAATATATCTCAGTGTTTTAGCATTAGCTTATTAAAATTCAGAGGTAGTTTAATGTTAAATATATTTTTATAGGTATTTCTATTGTGTTTTTTGCGGGGCTAAGTATTTGTATTAGGTTAATGATTTATTTGTTGAATGATTTGTATTTCAAATTTAGCTGTTTAATATACCAAAGTGTAATTGCTATAGCATAAAGTGTTTTATTTATGAAATAATATTGCTAGAATCAATATGAGTCTTTTTGATATCTACAAAATGATGTTATGAGCTATGCATTTTATTTAATTTGTAATTTCTTTCAATGCTTACTAGTAAATAAATAGATAAACTCCAATTTAATTCAAACAAAATAATGGAATTATTATCTCGATTAACATCTTTTTTGGCAAAATTGTATTAAACATTTATAATAACATTGAAAACTAACAATCTAATGCGATTTTTTGCACTTATCTGTTAATTACATAGCACATCACAATTAAATACAAAAGTGTCGCTTGCACAGCGTACTGCACACAGCGGGTCAGCGACCCCGTAGTAATTGAATTCATGCAGAAACTTATCCAACCGCTGAATCAGTACCGTAAAGTGTACTTCCCACTGGCGTTCAAGTGAACCGTTTATTGTCGATTTTATATGAAAGAAACAAAAGTGGGCCCAGTATGCTGCCTTGCGGCACGCCCGGTGAACCAATGAATACGAGATGAGGCTCTTAAATGTTACCGAACGAATTGTTTTCCCTATTGATCTAGAAATGCGTCTGAGTTTCGCTGAACGCTTTATGCTAAAGCAGTTGAGTGCATGTTATAGTGTGTCGAAAGCATGCGGGTAGTCTATTAAAATCAATTATATATGAATTAAAGCTAAACGGGTCAGTGAACTTTTTATGCCGTTAAAAGGTAACAATAATAGCTGTTAAAAAAATGAATCTGCCCTTCATCAAGTGAGCTTTTATTTGGTAGTTATAAATGAGAAAAAAAAAGTATGAATTTTCTTATTTTTTTAATAGTTAATTTATGGTAGAAAAAGATAAACAACAATTGTCTGCGGAGAGTATTTCATAATTAAAAATAGTCAGAAGAACTACAACAATTCCGTTGCGTGCAAAGTGATGTATTCCAGAATCGCTTCCTACTCAGATTGTATATCTTTCTGTGATCTTTCTCGAAGACTTATTATACTAAATTACCATTGAATTGTGACATTAAATTATTACATTATTGTCGTCTGGAAAGCGATTGGAGCCAATATTAAACCTTTTGTGCTGCTATCAAGAGCTGCAATTTGCCTTTAGAAATCGACACTTGTGTTTTTTTTTGGATACTAAATACCTACATGGTTCTAGAAATCGCATTCGAAATTATAGGAACTAAGTTTATTGTATATGTAAGTAGAAGAAAAGAACTAAAATCTTTATTGAAACGTTAAATAAAAACGAACTAATTTAAAAAGTTTTAAAATTAGCCTATATTTAAAATTGCCTTTTATAACATACATTTTTAAGCTAAAAGGTTTTAGAAATGTTAATTCATAGTAAATGTTAACATGAACAGTCCAGACTAATTATATAGGTTTGTAAAAGTTTATATGACTCCAACACACGCACGTTTTTGTGCAATAAAATGCGGAACGGCCATTTGCAGGCGAAGAAGCATATAATTTAGAATGAGCTCGAGTAAGAACACTGCAATTTGCGTATTTTCCTCGCAAAATTAGAAAAAAGTGAAAACAGACATGCAATAAATACAAACCACTGCAGTTTTAAGGTAGCAAGTTGGTTTCTTTCTGTTAAATGAAAATAATGACATGTTTCAGATTTAATTACTAGAAGTAATTGAAATCTGAACAATTAGAATTGTACTGTTTTAGTACACTCGTGAATACTTAACATTATTCACAAAAAAAAAACATATTTAGTTTTAAGTTAAGGACGTTTGACTATTATGCTGAAGAAGCGCCTCTATTATTTTCGAAATATTTAAACGAAACGTTTAGTGTGATAAGCAGTGATCGGAATAGGTAGATTTATTTGATATACTTTGGTAGCGCTAGCATAACATGGATAAGCCTTTTTTCAAAAACTGATACAAAGAAATTCTGGAATCTCGGAGGCATGTCCATATTAACATCAATGTTTAAGATCATTGACCCTAAATCAATCTACCTATTCCGATCACTGGTGATTAGTGTCTGCAAAAAGTTTTCCTAACGTGTGCTAGTAATTTATTACAAAAATACAAAATATGTCAAAAGACTATTTTTTCTGACATGTAATAACTATAAATGATTACAACTACTCAATACTACCGAAGCAATAATAAACTAAACAAGCTAGAAAACAACTTCACATATCATTTAAATCAATCCATTACTAACAGCAATAAAAAAGTTGTAACAAATGATCCTAACAGCAACTGTAGTTGCATTACATGGCAATCAAATCCGTGTTAGAGCATGTTTTGTGCTATAAATTATTCGAAGATAATCCCCGAGCATTCATTTCTAATCTTGACATTTCTCATCTGGACCTCATTATGTCACCTGGTAACTGTTACAAGCAATATCAATTCTTATTCCAACCAGATACAGCATAAAATAAATTGCGGTTAAATCAACGAACTATGTCTATATTGGGCTTACTTCCATTCCGGACATTGTCAAGTGCAACTCGTTTTTCTATATCGAAGGCGCCTCTATAAAATATTTATAGCTTGCATTTTTGTTTTCTTTTACAATTATCTTTATAAAAACTGACAATGTCAACATCGGCTACTGCTCTGTCGTTATTCTTACAAGATTATAAGTGAATTTCCCTTAACGCGTTCTCAGAAGCTCGTAATGTTTGAGCACTAAGGTATTTTACGGCCCTGCCTTTGTGGCCTTCAATATGGGAATAATTACATTTATGATTCATAATTTCGCGTGCACTTAAAACTTTTATTAGCATCAGGAAAGTCAGGGCAAATTGGCTGTCTACCTCAAAGACCTGTAATAATCTTTGCATGCGAATTATTAGTGCTTATAAAATGTTTTCTAAATTATTTTACGTAACTCAAGCTTATGGTAGACATTAACTACACTGTTAAGAATTTTTGAGCCTCATAATTTATATTTACTCATGCAATTTACCGTTACATTTGATCCTCCTCGGTTGTGTTGATTTTTTGTCAATAATTTTGTCAAATTTACTATTTTCATTTACCTAAACTGCAGTAGGACATCTCATTTCGTATATGAATCTATATATCACACAAGTGCTATACAGGGTATGAGAAGGGACATAAATACTTAACGGTGTTTTTTCTCTTAGGGCATAAAATAATACTCTACATTCACTAACTACACCACGTAAACTACGAACAACTTTATAATAAAACGTGCTATTAGTGGAAATTTCTATTTCCATTATTTAGTATTCACGATCTATCCTACCACGGGGTTTATCTTCAATATTGCCAATAAGTCTCGCGGGAATACTGACAACAATGCCACGCTTTATATCAGACCAGATGCCGGCCAATATATTCTGGACCTCCTATATCATCTTCCTCACTTTAATTTTCAGACGAAAAAGGAGTGGTTTTTCGAGTACCGACAGATCAGGTAAAGCTGGTCGGTTTCTATAAATGGATGGCACATGCCACAGTATATTGAAATACACCGTGGTTAGAGATGCAGAAGCAACGATAGCGAGTATATCGATAGTTAGCATCTGATCCAATAATGTGTCCATAATTTAAAAAAAAGTGCAATAATCATCATTTGATATTATGTAACGTTAATTATGAAATCGTGCCATTCCTAGAAATCGCATGAAATTTTTTGCAAAATTGAAAAAACCTTTGTCGTAATTTATTATAATTATAATTAATCTTGTTATATAATACTCTTGTCATGGTCCCAAAGTAAAGATTCAATATCTTTGTCTTACGAGGTACAAGTATTAGTTTGATACTTGCTGAGTCATAAGTTAGTAAAAATTGTGCATTAAATATTTTAATACGTAATCATTTCAATATATTACTTAACACCAATCGTTGGTGCCAATCATATCTAAATCCATTTAGGTGTTGTGCACATTTAAGTTACATAAACAAGCTACCACGTTTTCAATTTTAGTTGTTCAGTTATGTCATTATGTAAAACATCGATAGTTTTAGATTGTTTTCCAAGGTCCTATAGCAATTTTTTTGGTCAATTGCAGGACATCGATACTAATCAAGGGCATCCCTACCCATGGCATTCTTGAGGAGTTGAATGGTATGCCGGCTCTATCTGTACCATTATTGGAAAGTCTTTTTTATTCTATTATGTCGTTATTTATCAAGCTTTGATTTTGTATGATTGATGTATGACGGTTCTCATTGAAAGAGTTATGATTTCTGTTTTGATAAATGAAGGTGTTTGTTTGAATGTCAGTGAAAGTTTGGCTTTTGGTGCGTTGGTTGGTTTATTTTCTGTATTCAATTAATCCAATTGAATAAAAAGCATAAGTAGGTATTGCTATGTAGTTTGTCCGGCTTCGCGCATGATGTAGCATTATGTAGGTATGTCCAGTTGTTATTTTTACACTAATTACCTCCTGATTACTGATTCTGGTGTTTAAATACAACAACTTGTCCTATTTGTTCAACATCGAAATCTCATAACGAATCACACACTCAAAATGGCCGGTCAGCTTATATTTATTTTTATTTAAATATTTTTTAAGTTGGACAACAAAATTAGATGCCTTGCCTTCACAACAATAATTAGGTACAAAACTTTGAATTTTTGCTTTTTTATGCCAAATGCAATCAATATCATGCTCTGTCGTTTGTGCGTTTCGAAATACGTAAGTTCGTCTACTTCTACCAAAACATGTGGATTATATAAAAGATCCTTAAATGACAAATTAATTCAATATTTTTATTGCGTTCTGTAATGTTACATGTTGTCAAAATATACTGATGATTTTAAAAGGCCGTGCACCTAATAATAATGCAAAATTGAAATACAGTTCTATGCTTGTGTGCGTCTATGGTGCGGATTAAAGCGTCAACAATGTTGATCCTTAACAAGATAATATTGATAATTTATTAGGTAGTAAACGTCCTACCTAGGTTTCAAAAACGATCGATTTTAAATTTTATAATAGTTAGAATGGAAATTTCTAAATTTTTATGATACTTCATTTTTTTTTTCTGCTATATTTTGTAAGAAAGTAAAAAAGTATTCAACCCATGTGAAAATAGACCATATTTTTAATTAAATGTTAAAATCGAATTGTCAGGATAACTTGTAGTCTCTTGTAAACCGATGTTCAAACGTAATTTGAAAGTTTTTTTTTTTATGTAAGTGAATTTTTTTGCGTGACGTGTATCATCATCTCCTTTCACTGTAGTTTTCTCCTGTCTATTTTTCTTCTACTTTATTTATTTAACCATTTTTCCTAAATCTTGGTCACTAGATTCTTTTTCATGTTAATAGGGTATTTCGTCGCCGTAGAACGAAAAGTCACCAAGTAGGTCAAAACGTGTTTCGAGTTATGAAGGTTTAAAGTTTTATAAAACAAAAAAAAAACATTACTTGGTTTTGGTTCGAAATCATTCTAATTTTATAGTTTTGTATCTTAGAAAATAGGCAAGGGCATAATGTGATGTTATTATTTTTAATAAATTACGTATAATTACTGGAATAATGACAAAATACTAACTTAGGTATTTTTCGCCCTCAAATCCTGTACCAAGATTTTTGGTTATAGAGTTTTAGTGACTTTTCACCTGTATCTAGGACCATTGTTAAAAAGAATAACTCTAGTTAGGTAGAATATTACTTAGTTAAGTAGTTCAATAAATCTTTTAATGAATTTCAACACTATTATTTACACTGTTTTTTATTTATTATTAGATAAAAATCAAAGCAATGAAATGCGGAAAACAAATACGTTACTTATTATTAGTTTATTAAAAAATACACAAAGAAACACAATTTATGACAAATTATATTCTATAACTAAATTAATCCGACTCTTCACTTTCATCGTTGACATCAGGTTCCAATGCCCTATCCTGAACGTCATTGCTGGTCGGTAGAGACTCATACCATGAGTGTAGTTCTTTGGGTATGATACCCTTGTGACAGAGACCAATAAGGTCTCTTTTTTTAGCCTCTGAAATCGGAAGTGGAGCAGAATAAGCCATTGGAATAGCATACGCTTTTAATTGAGCTATCAAATCGCTTATTCTTGTTTCCGAATCACCCTCTCCTATTCCATGCTCTTCCTGAATTCTTCTTCTTTTTCTTGTTCTAGGAACCACTTTTTCTTCTTTTTTAAATACGTCAAACTCAGAGTACGGGCCATCGTGAGTGTAACGAAACTTAACTATGCCTGGAAATTGCTTTTCAAACCTAAGACATTTGATTTTCAGCCACATAATTTTCTTTCCGCGTATATCCTTACTTGTATTACTGACAAATTTTTCATTTAGAGCCTTCACATCAAGCATTTCATTATGAGTAAGTTCTTTTACTATATAAGGAGATGCTGTTTCCCGATGTCTCTTTGAGCGTGCGCGATACATGATTGACTTCCAGTCAATCATTGAGTAAACTGGCGTATGTCTTTGCTCTTTTTCTATAGCGCTGTGCATGGAGTCAACCTCCATGTGCGTGTGACCACTTTCCAGGTATTTCTGCTCAAAAACGTCCAAATGTAAATCGGGTCTTTGGATCAGATGAACCAAAAAGGCAGTTATAAATTGGTTTCGATTTTGCCCTGCACAAGTGTCACTATAAATACAGATTTCTTTAATAGTAGGTGGCACCTGATTGATCCACCAGTTTAAAGCACTGGCAATTTCAACACTTCCTCTTTTGCCATTTACTTCGTTCCATGTTATACAATAGGCTTCATTAGGAGGCTTTGCTGTATGAATCGTGTAGTTCTGGACATTGAGTTTCCTTGTGTAGTATAGAATGCCGACACCACAAACAGGTATGTGCAACGTAGATTGCATGTCAGCAGTAAGCACAAGATAGGTTTCGTCTGTAATAGACCGTTCCTTATCACGTTCTTTGGCAGTTTGTGCCGCGATTTTTCTCTCAATATGGGCATCATATTCTTCTTTAAGATTATCTGGCCGATCTGCATTATCGAACCGTGTGCATGTCATGCAGAGATCCTTTTTTGGAGTGAAAAATGACAAGTTAAATTCAGATCCAAATATTCTTTTATAAACATAAAAAGAACACGGGGTATCATCAGTTAATGCCAGGTTTTCTTTGTACATCTCGTACATTTTGGCAATGCTGAGTTTGCTCTCCAAGTATTGCCTTTGGGAAGTTTTTCTGCAATAATGAGATTCAAGTCGAGGAAAGGAATTTATGTGATCAATAATTTTTTGCTCAGAATCACGATCGGTTTTATTACTAGGAATATGGGAACCACGCCCGTCTTTACCCTCAAAAAAGCCAAACTCGTTCTTTTGTTTGACAGCTTCATTGACCGGTCCATTTGAAATGCATAATGTTTTGAGGAAAAACTGCTTGCACACTCTTATTTTAGAACCATTTTTGTTAAAATAGTATTCATATGACGCACTTCGATGTTTATCTTTTGAAATAAGGACTTTCAATGTTTTTACAGGTTTGGCAACTATCAATTGCAATAAAAACTGTTTTTGTGCCACATAATCCGTAATCTTCCAGTATTGTTGACATAGAGATACTCTATCATCTTCAGTAAAATTATTCAAACAAAGAAAACGGCATTTTGTTTCACATTTCACAGGCTTAGGCATCTTAGCGGGCATTGTTTTCCCATTTTTATTTTTATAAGGCACACAATTATGTCTATTCGCTTTTACTTGATTCTTTTTCCATTTACTTGGGCAGCATTTTTTCCATCGTTTAGTATTTTTGTTATTTGTGGTAGCAGTGGTAGCTGATGCTAAGTTTTGATCTTCAACAAATTCTTGTGTATTCGTTTCTGATTTATCCGTTTCGACAGAGTTTGAAACGGCACTAATAGTAGCCGATGCGGAGTTTAAATGTTCAACGGATTCCGGTATTTCAATAACTGCTTTTTCGTTTTCTGCTGCGTTGTTAGTTGATATTGTAATTTCTTGCTGTTTATTGGATACTTCGTTTTCATTGGCAAAGGTATTAATGGATGTATTTTGATTTATAGTAGAATGTCTAGGTAGATCTCCAACTGTAAAGTTACTGTTTCCATCCTTACTTTGTAAATAAGAATTTATCAAACTTTCGCTATCACTGCTGTCACTTGAAAGTTTTCTAATTACTTTTCGTTTATTCTTCAAATAGCGTTTTTCATCACTATCTGGATACCAAGAAACGCTTGAATCAGAGAAATCACGAACAGGAGAACTACTCAGATGTTCGACACCGCTTATAAAAGAGTAAGGACTCTTAGGTAAAGCATCATCTTGAATAAAGGTTTCCTCAAAGGCGGGTTCATCGGTATTCACAGCAATAGAGCTTGAAACAAGCTGTTCAGTTGGTGAATTTAGAAATGGATAAGGACTCTTGGCAGAAACATCTTGTTCTGAAATCAAGTCTTCAAGATTAATGAGGTCATCATCTGCGTTGTTTACAACCGAGGGAGCGGAATGCGGCTGCTGGATGGTGGGCACTTTATTTGGACTGAATACAGCGGAAGGTGGAGCAGACTCATAGCAATCTCTGTTTTGAAACAGCTCATCCACGTCGAAGCTCTTTGATATTTCATCATTAGTAAGTCCTCCCTGAAAGTAATAAATACAAATAGAACAAGGCAAAAAAAGCAATAAAATACGGTGCATTAGTAATTAGTTGCATTTAACTAAGAAAAAATTATAAAACTAGTAGTTGCCAACAGTCCCAATTTAAAAGCAATTTTTAAAAAATGGTTATGCTGTTATGTTAGTAGTAATTATGCATGTGCCAAGGGTCATAAGGTCAGTATTTTTAGGTTTTGTCTAGCATTTCAAGTCAATTAGTAGGTGATGAAGAGGTGCAAGCCAGTGACATTATAAACGTAAGTAAAGTATACGTTAGCAAAAAAATAAACTGTTTTCGGTAGTAATTTACAATACTTTTTACACTTCCTAACGTTACTGACTGTACCTTGATACGTAATGTTATTTGGAAATATTTTGTTTTTAATGTGCCTAATGTAAAAAGAGGGTTATTTAATGAATACCACTTCACACTTCAATATATCAAAGAACAGCAAGCACACACACACACATACACTTCAAGCTAGCAAGTATTGAGTGCCACAACAACCAAAATAAATAGTAGAACACATCATTAGCCATCAAAAAGGCAACCCACTGAGTGATAAAATAATATAAAAAGTAGTAAGTAGCAGTAGGTATAAATAATTGCATAAGTACAGTCAACGGCATGTCAAACTACTCAAAAGAGATAGAGATCATTATCAATTAAGAAAATTTTACGTTTTGTGGTAGGATGACGTGCTGTTGTCTATACTTAAATATCAAAGAAAAGTGTCAAGTCATTAAAAAGTGCCACACCACAACTGTATAAACAAGGTAGCTACCAAAAATAATTACACTTCTCAAATCCTGTCTGTCGCATAATGGTCATCTGAATAAGTAGAAACCTAGAAAATGCAACAAAACTGCGTTTATCGGGTATTTCACCAGAGATTAATAATCAGAAAAGTCTAATAAACACTTAAATCACTCACCTGTACAGCAACATCTTCTTTATTTAATAAATCTAAGATTAACTTTGCACGACTCATTGTTTATTCGAGTTAATAAAATCACGTACAAAAATACTACGCGGACGCGTGCGCATCGGGCGGCGTTCCGCCGAGAATAAAAGTCACCAACGCGTGCTCCCCAACGGCCAACGAACCCAGATAGAAGAGCAAAACTAACCAAGTCGCGCGCAAATATCACTTAAGTATCGTAGCTCTACACATTTTAGATTGAAATATTCACCAAAAAAATTTAGCGAATATTCGAAACAAATTTCGGTGGCAGTAGCATTAGGATAAAACTTATTAAAAAAGTTTGATGATTTCTTGCGTTTAGATTATGTTCATATAAATGTTACTAAAATGTCGGTCGAGTAGTCATTAAGTTGACTTGATTAGTTTTCGCCTTCTATTTTTTATTGAAGAAGTCATTCTTAAACTAATTAAGTTAAGTAAGTTAATATTGCCTTTGATTCAATCCCAGTTATGATTTATTTATAAAGAAGAAAGGTAATCAAACCGACTTAAGTACAGAATTGCAATCACACCGAATAATGAAAAAGTATTTAAGTAAATTAATTAATTTTCGACTAATGTGTTGAGAACCAAATGAAGAATAAGTGATTTTTTGTTAAATCGAAAATGACAACTATGATACGTATGGACATGGGCGTAAGGATGATATTCGTAGAAAAAATTGGACATTTTGATGACATATCTAAGTCAATTTTGGCCAAATGTCGACTTGGTGATTTTTCGCTCTACGGCGACGATTTATCTATTTACATGTATTTATTTTAAGTATGTATTCATATTATGTCTGTATTATATAAGTATTTTACTATGCACATGTACTAGGTAGTATGTATTTTATTTTATTTGTTCTTATTTTATTTTATTTGTTTGTTTAATTAGTTTGTTAAATTTTTTGGACTTTTATGTTTTGGAACTCTTTACCGCCTCCCTTCTCTCAATATTAATTCAACTTTCCTCTACCTGAAGGTTGTCTGGAAGAGATCGCTTCCACCGATAAGACCGCCTAAATTGTGCTATTCACTAACTACTTTCCTGTGATTTGTTTGTTTTGTGTGGTGTACAATAAAGAGTATCTATCTATCTATCTATCTATCATCATTTTAGCCATAGGACATCCACTGCTTAAAAGAGGTCTCCCCCCTTGATGTGTAATCTATATATCTCTATAATCTATATATAAAACAAAGTCGGGTTAGTTACACCATTTATAAGTCAAGAACGAACGGGCCTTTTTTTTTAATTTATAATTTTTTAGATTTGTCTCCGTCCCGAATAGCAGAATAACTACTGTAACATCGAAAAATTCACGAAAAAAAAACGAGGCGGTACGAAGTTCGCCGGGACAACTAGTTGTTAATATAATAGAAAAAAAAAACAATCAAGTTTGTTAAAATTTGTTGCACTAAACTTTATCAATGTAAACAGTTACTTTGTATACTTATCAACTGTTCACCAGTTTTATTATTTTAACATATATTTTTTTCTTGTTTCAGGTAAGTTAATGCACTATTATGTACTTTGAACCAGTGGGTAAAAATCATTAAAATAACAAGGTAAATGATTTCCTATATTTTTTACTTGTTCATCTCATACTCATCTCATACAAAAATACTAATTAATTACTTTTGTGGCGAACTTAATAATACACTTATCACAAGCATATAAGTCTCCGTGCTTCGGAAAACACGTTAAAAGTTGGTCCCGTCTAATATCGCTTGATACTAGTCGTAAAGCCTAGTCTGAGGCCTTAGGGCGGCTTCATGACATTTAGAAGTATTAAGTCACTGGCTATAAAGACCCCTCCACAACACCGCACTGGGCCCGCGTGGTGTAGTATGGCCCAAACCACCTCAGAGTTGAGGTTAGGCCTGTGCCCTGCCGTGGGACACGTATTCTAACATGCACCGTCGGCACTCTACACCGACGGCACACAATAGCAGGACTTTGACGTGCTGTCAAATGGGAAGGCGGCCGAATACTCGTACTTTGACGTTGCAGTGGATAGAAAACCTTCACATGTTAACAGACTGTAATTTTTATAAAAAAAATATAAACCTAACCTTTTAATAAATCAGATATCAACCGTCCGTGTTGGTCCTCATTTCCCTCCGCTGCGGCCAAGACTACCTTAGCCGTCACTATGATCAGACTGGTGAGTCTGCCATTCCTCCGACGACCTCCGTAGCCGAGAGGCGAATATACCGGACTTGGTGTAGCTATCTCTGAGGTCCTGGGTTCGATTCCCGGTCGGTCAATGTAGAAAAATAACTTTTCTATATTGTCTCGGGTCTGGGTGTTGTGGTACCGTCGTTGTTTCTGATTTCTGTATCACAAGTGCTTAAGCTACTTATCACAGGATCAGAGCAATGTATGTGATGTTGTCCATATTATTATTATTATTATTCTGGCAGCGGGTCCACACCGCCTACCTGCCGTCCTAACGCTGCTACCCTGGGCGACCTGGGAGCAGCTCTTACTTCTCCACATCTTATCATATTTACGTATTTATTGTTAGGTGGGGCTAGGGCTATAGGGACTTAGTGTCTTGGGGTAAAGGGACTCTAGGCTCAGTAGGGAGTTAGTTTCCCGTCTGACTGTGTATTCTGGACGTCGGGAGCGGTGCCTTACAAACACTTGCTTCCCGCCTGTCTATTTATATGCACACTTTACTTTACTATGTCGCCGTTATCAGATAATCTATATACAGGGTGTAACGAAAAGGTGAAATAAAACTTTAACCTGTCAAGCATGTGTGAATGAGACACAATAGAAATTACATTGTTATGCGACCGCCGGCGGTCTATTAATCCTCAACGGGTTAAGGGGTTATTCTACGGCTAAATTACATCCAAATTTTCTATGGGACCAACATCGAATTCGCAAAAAAAAAAAACACTTTTCCATACTTAAACGCGACCAGATGGCATCAGTTTGTATGGAAACGTCAATTTTTTTTTGCGATTTCGATGTTAGTCCCATAGAAAATTTGGATGTAATTTAGCCGTAGAATAACCCCTTAAAGTTTTATTTCACCTTTTCGTTACACCCTGTATATAAAAATGAATTGCTGTTCGTTTGTCTCGCTAAAACTCGAGAATGGCTGGACCGATTTGGCTATTTTTGATATTGAAATATTTGTGGAAGTTCAGGGAAGGTTTAAAAGGTCAGAAAATGTAAAAAAAAATGCAAGGAAAGTAGTAAAACAACTATTTTATTTTTCTATACAAACTGTTCGTACCTGTCAAACGAATTGGCCGAAAGAAGTTCGCTGGGTAGTGATAAATAAATAAATTATCCGGTTTAGATGTGATGTGCACGTTTGTGATTGGTTTTGCGCGAAAAATGGACATTTAATGATTATCTTATCCAAATCTTATCTTAATTATTATCTTATCTTACTTCTTACTAATATTATAAATAAAAATGTTTGGATGTATGAATGTTTGTTACTCAATCACGCCAGAACGGCTGAACGGATCTATATGAAATCTGGCACAGAGATAGAATATAGTCTGAAATGGTGTACAGAGTTACAGTGGTATAATTTTGTAATTATTTTTCACCTAACAAGGGATCGATATGTTTTTTTGCTGAGTTTATGAGTCAGAGAACGAAATCACAACTTTTTATCCCGGAAAAATGCACGGTTCCTATGGGATAGCATGAGAGTTGTGTCTAAGGGAAGGATATTAAAGCTACTATTTTTAAAATTCTCTCTTAGATTAAAATAGAGGAGCCCTAAATGATTTACAGAATTACCCTTGAACGATATAATTGTACATAGAAATCACTGTTCATCGTTCATCGATACAAATATTTTTTTTTTACCGACAGCTCGGTTCGCTGAAAGAATGATCAATATTTCTTTCGGCGAACCGAGCTGTCGGTAAAAAAAATATATTTGTATCGGTGAACGATGAACAGTGATTTCTATGTACAATTATATCATTCAAGGGTAATTCTGTAAATCATTCGGAGCCCAAAATAGAGGGTTACAAGCCGTAATCCACGCGGGCGAAGCCACAGGCACAGACAGCTACAAAAAATACCGTCTTTTAATTAAAAAAAAAAATTAAAGTCTAAAATTACCGTTAAATATAATCCTCGTCAGGCTGTTTACTTTAAAGTAGTTAGTTAGTTTAAATAATAATTAAATAAGTATTTTGTTTACCATACTTACATTAACATGTTCCACTTAAAGGTAACAATGGTGACTAGGAACACGAAGTGAATTAAAAACAAACGCTAAATGCTTTAAAAACTGAATTCAGACAATTTACTACCTTTGCGTTAAAAAGCAAATTAAAAAATAAACGCACATAGTATTTAAAAAGTTTAACCAGCAAAGCGGCGCATTATACAGTTGGCTCTATAGAGTTTACGGTCTGCTTCAACTATCATTGTCCTTGCTTCCTCTCTTTGTCTGGCCATTTTTTCATCTGCCCGCCTGTCGTCATTAACTTTTTTATTTTTTTTCACCGGCCAGATTGCTGTTTTGGTTGAATACTCTTTTGAGTGATTAAAAGAGTTAATGACGTTTCCGCGAGTTTCCAACAAGTTATTCTTAATTTGAAAATTATGATAAAAATAACTGTTATTTTATTTTTAAATAATTATCTATTTAAATAACAACGAATCTCTATTTCCTTTGGTCATCGCATCACGCGTGAACGGGTGGAACAATTTGGCTAATTCTTTTTTTGTTGTGTTAATTATTGTCAGGTGGTTTTTTTAAAGAAAAAAAATAAAAAGTTGCGCAAAAAATTCTTGATGAATAAACGAAAGACCACGCGAACAAAATCGCGGGCAACAGCTAGTTATGTAATAAGAAGAGGTAATGGTTCCTTAAGTGCGAGTATACTAAACTCTATTCTGATTAAGTTTTGCTTCCTAAAATCCCACTTTTATAACCTTATCAAAATAAAAGTGATCTTAAACCTAGTTTTATAAGTCATTCTGTTTCTATCAGTTAGTTTGCAGGTGATAGAGACAGAATTTTGATTTAAAACAGGTGTCCAATTTGAGTGATTTTTAAAATTCTCCGAACCTAGAAAGTACTAAACCAAACCTATAATTATCTTTTAAAACATAGACGAGTGTCCATCAATCAGTTTTGACTCCAAGTGACAAGAGAAAGTGGTAACGAATTAGTAATTGTTGTAACTGTATCTTTGTTTTTACTGTAATGTTATGAATCATTCTTCACAACTTAAGGGATTAGTACCACTACTGTCAATACCTCAGGCCCAAATAAAAACATGGTTACGCGAAAGAACCAAAAAAACACATCTACAGAATGGAGAAACAGTAAAGGATGCAGTTCCGATGGCATCAAATAAGCTTGCCCGCTACCTCATTAGACTAAAAAGAGACAAAATCCGCAAGGTTATAGGTGTTATAACCGGCCACTCCCTCTAAACAAGCACCCGGTTAACATAGGTGTGGTAGACAGCCCACAGTATGCATTGAGGCAGAAGAAACGTCACAGCACGTGCTTATGGAATGCAGGGCCGTGGCAGATAAACAGGCACGGATTCTCCAATCGCCAGGATCCCTGCCGGATGCCCAGAAGTCTGAAAAGGCTTCTGACCTTCTGGCATGACTTGGGCTGGTAAGAGTGAGAAGGACAAGTAGAACGCACAATGGCCCAATCAAGAGGCTAAGTGCGGAAACAGCCCAGATAAACTTACTAACTTGATATCATTATAAGAGCGGTATATCTATCCTTCATTTATCATGGCTGTCTAAATTGTCATCATATTTCTTTAAATTTTCCGCCATCTAAACGAAACTTGAATAATTACCGACAAATATGTCTATTAAAAGTAATAAATTAATAAAGCGGCAGGTTATTTTAAAAATTTAACGTTGATTTAATAAGCTTATTAACAATAAGCGAGATATTAAATAAGAAAGTACATCTAAGGGAAACAAGACAAGTTCCAATAATCCATTATAAATAATGCAATACCAATGGGGCTGATTCCGTGCAAACTAAAATGAAAATAGAAATATTTAGTTTTCTTTTTTCAAAATTGAATGAACTCGATTTGCCATTACAGCAGTTCAGTTTTTGGATTCAGGTCAAGGTCTGTATTATTAATGCCAATGACATAAAACAAACAAAACTAAAACGCAAACCCCATATACTTACCAACAGTTTTTAAATTTTATCATGATTAAAGACAACCAATTTGAAATGTATTGATTGACTCACGTCTCATATTTCAAAGTTTTTTAGTCTTTAGTTCGTTTAAAAAATGTACTTATAAGTACGTACTGTATATTTTTTAATATATTTCTGTAGGTATTATTTTTTCTTTTTTACTTCCAATATCCACTATGGATATAAAATACAAAGGAAAAATAACGCTAATTCTTAAATATCCACTTAATTCAAGCCTTCTAATTTTATGCGAAATTAATTAATAAATAAAAATATTGGTCAACATTACACAAATACACACATAGATAAGGTAAGAGTCGTTACAGAAATTAGTAACAATGACGGTACCACAACACCCAGACCCGAGAGAATATAGAAATGTATTTTTTTTATATACACCAGGATTCGAAACCGGGACCACAGAGAAAAATACACCGAGTCCGTTATGCTTGCCTTTCAGCTACAGAGGTCCTGCCCGGTGAAGCTGGAAAAAGCCTTCAGCTGCCATCATAGGTCCATTAAAAAAAAAAGCAAATTTTAGATTATTTTGAATGCTATGCTTGGAATCGGTCCCCAGTTAAAAAAAACTGCTTTATCGGTTCACAAGGAAAACCGTCATTGAGTTATTTGTAACTTGTCCATTATTTTTAGATTATAAGGTAGCAGTAAGTTATTTTTAACTCGACCGCGACTAAGTGCTTTGGGTAGTACAAACTTAAAGGCCTTCTTTTTAGTCATATACGCTGAAGACGTCTGTCGGTTCTTCAGTCTGTCCTGTAGGTAGTATGTTATTTTGGCATTTCTTATTATTTATAGGTCTTTAAAAAGTTTTAGTAATATGAACTTTGCTCGCTTATGGACCTTCATAAGAGAGCGAAGTTTATTTTTTAACTTTTTGTAGTTATTTAAAAAAACAGGTACATACAAGCATAGATGCATACAATCGTTAATCGTGTGTAAGTAGATTATAGTATAAAATTAAATATAGGTTAATACATAGGATAAAAAACTGCAAAGTCTGATCGGTCTCGTTACAAGATACAGAAACTGAAAAAAGAGCTATAAAGTGTTCTCAATCATTACATTTCATTCATTTGTGTTATCTGTGCCGTGTGGGGACGGCCTTAAAGAATACACTTCTCCACCGCCAACAGGAGGCGTGTCGTAAGAGGCGACTAATTCCTAGCACGAGACGGGCAGCAGCTCATAAAAAATCTTATAAAAAACCGCGCTCGTCAACCTGCCAGCCAAGCGTGGCGAGTATTGGCAATCCCCCCAATGATACTCATTGGGGGAGGCCTATGTTCAGCAGTGGACGTCCTATGGCTGAAATGATGAATGATGTGTTATCTATAAGTCTACTATCTATTTATTATATTAACAGTCACGGTTCTGTTCACAATCGAAAGTAAATGCTAACTGTCAGTTTTTTACGCAGTCACTGGCGTGTATGAAACCAGTCTGGTTCAAGCGCCAAGAGATGGCCAAAGGTCGTTGACACATTGACACAGAAAATCAGCTGATTGGGTGCTATCATCTAGCTAGGCAGGTGAACTGCGTAAACTGATTGACATACCATTTCTGTTCGTTTTCTTTATGTTTGAGGATCGTGAACGTCGTTCATTTGGTGTAATGAAATAAACACAACGATTTGGCTATGAAATAACAGACTACATTAAAATAATTTATTCGGGAGTAAAAGGCAGCGAGAATATGTCTTCCATGCGTGAAAAGCCAATGACACAGCTGTATGTAATATACAGGGTTATTTGTAAAACATCAACAAACTCCTAGGGGCTGATTCTGGTGCTCAAATAAAACAACTTTTTCTGTGGGACCATCTTCGTAATTTTTTGTTTGATTGACAAAAGACAAAATATGGGTCCAATTTTTTTTGATAATGTAACTGACGGACTAAATAGAATAATATTTTTTTGACCTAAAAAACTAGCCTATTGGCTTCATGTTGGCCTAGACTGTTCGTGTAGGTAATCAGAAGGCGATATAAAATTATGTGCTTTAATATAAGTCATGGGAAAAATACAAAAATATCACTACCATTAAGGCCATTGCAATATTGTACCGTATTTGTTTAAGTCCGTTAGAAATCTGAAACTATCATTATAAATTACCCATTACTTACAACGTATGAGCAAAAAACATAACGTTTGATCTTGACGATAGATCTTCTCAGGTGCGGTCGATTTGTCAAAATAATGCTTTAGTTGATTTAATAAATCATTAATGGTACTTGGTCATGATAGATTATTTTGAAGATGCAAGGATACTTAGTGTTTACAGTATTGGCTTTGAAGCACGTACACTTTGTAGTCTGAGGCCCGATTCCTGTAATTTGACAATAGTCGCAATCCGGTGTCGATCCGCTCCCAGTAACTTTACGATCACAAACGGTATTCTCGTAAACTTTTAATTTGACGTAAAATTATCAAAACTCAAACTAACTAACAAAAACAAAACTAAGAGAAGTTAGTGATTTTTACTTACATTTAGTATGAAATGACAAGTTCTGTCAACTCATATAAAAACAGTCCAGATACGGATTATAAGTGGCGGAATTGTTTGTCAAACGAATCATATGACATTTCTACTCTATAATATGTGCTCCATGAGAAAAGGCTATATTAATATATATTTTTTAAGTATTATTATTTTACACGACTTAATGTCCTTTTTGCTTTGCCTCTTTGAACCTGACATTGGCGAAGTTATCGGACCGTTTTCAGAGGGGCACGATCATCGAACACCATTTAAAAAAACCGGCCAAGTGCGAGTCGGACTCGCGCACCTGAAAAAACCTGTAGGTATATAAGTAAAAGTTCACCCATCACGAGTCATAGTTATGGTATTTTTATTGCAAAATGAAATCCATAACATTACAAAAGTAAGTTTAAAATTAATAAAAATATTTTTATTAAATGATGTTAATAAATTTTTACGGTTTTTACAATGTTCTTTTGCGGCATAAACGGCTGTATATTTTGATTGCGTTTGCTTAGAAGTTTAATTTTTTCACAGCTCCAAGGAACAGTTAACTTGAGTATTTGATATCAATTCCAGCTTGATACCTCAACGCGTTCCTGAGAAAAAGGGTCTTGACAGACAGACGGACGGACAGACGGACAACAAAGTGATCCAATAACGGTTCTGTTTTTTCCTTTCGAGGTGGAACCCTAAAAAAATGGATCGTATTGCTGATCCATAGGGAATGTGCTCGATAGTTTCAACTTAGCTTAGTTTAGACTCAATGAAGTCTCAACTAACGCTTTACAGCGATAAGACCGACTTCTTACAAAGCGAATCCGTACACAAAAGCTAGTAACAGTCACAGATGCATCAAGCCATGCCATCATAATCATAATTAAGTTTTTAACTCAAGTTACGTGCTTTACGGAATGACGACCGTTAACCGAAGTTCGGTTAGCGTACCGTTAAGTTAAATGGCTTCGCTGATTGTAGTTGCAGTAGCAAACATTGCGATTTCACAGTAAAATCTTTGGGCGCTTCGTAACTCACTTTTACGCAATTATATTAATTTTGGGCCTTTTCGCAATGCTAAACGGAGTCAAAAGTCAAAAATCATTTATTCAGTTTAGGACAGAAAACTGCCACTTATCAACTTCAATAATAACATTATTGGCCCATATGGGGCAGAACATGTATCCTTATTTTTTGGGCCCTACTAGCGCTTCGAGACAAGACACAGACAATCTGGCAAGTGCTGAGAAGAAACGCCGGAACAAACTCAGTCACCACTAGCTGCCACAAAAAAAAGGAAAAGAAAATAATGTATACTTGTGCGAGCAGGGCAGTATTTAATTCCAGACATTTTTGTCACTTAAATAGTCATTAACAGTACAATAACCCTTTTTCATTAAAATAATCTTGACATGCGATTTAAACTCAAACATGGGTAGTTCAACAATAGACTGTGGTAATTTGTTAAAAAAGCGAATACATTTCCCCATGAACGAATTAGGTACTCACTTTATGCAGTCTGAAATTTGAAACAGCAAGTTTATCTTTAATCCGGGTATTAAAATTATGTTTGTCACTTTTCTTAAGGAATAGATGCAGGTTTTTGCGAATGTACGTGTGGGTATGTAGAGTTTTACAAACTCAGTTTAACGATTAACGAACTTTATTCTTTGGTTAAATCTCATTTGAGGGGAAACTTACGTAAGTTTTTACCACAATAAGTACTAGTTTAATCCTGTGTTTCATAATATATTTTTTTAAATCCATGTTTATTGCTTTGAGGATTTTTTGAAATGTTCCTTCAGCAGACGATTTTTAATTAGAAGATATCGTATTTTTTCTTAATCAAATATCAGAAACGGCAAAATTTTTGTTATTTTATTTATTTTATTTTTAGTTTTTATAATAAGGCACATCTACAGAGAACAAACTAAAAAGCAGACATAAAACAAACAAGAACAATACAGTGTTAAGTTTGTGCTCCGATTACAGCCGAGCACAACATTAAACATATAAAAAACAATAATCAAATTATACAAATTATATTTTACCTTTTCAGTACAAACTCGAATAAAACAAAGTCGGTTTAGTTACACCATTTATAAGTCGAGAATGGCAAAACCGACTTTAATGATCTTTGATTTGTTGAATTTGTCTCCTTTCCGAATAGTAGAATAACTATAAAAAAAGAAAGTGATTTACGAAAAAAAAATTGAAGGGCCGGTACGAAGTTCGCTGGGACAGCTAGTAAATAAATAATAATAAATTGTTTCAATCATACCAATTATCTAGCCCCAAACTAAGCAAAGCTTGTACTATGGCGACTAGATAACGGATAAACACACTTAAATACTTTTATAAGCATCCATGACTTAGGTACCAATGCTCGTGCTCATCACACACATATAAATGAGTAGTTTGACCAAAAAGGTCCCTTACTAAAAATACTGTAGGATCAGCAAATGAGATACATGTTTAACACATTGAGCACCATGGTGGTCACCCGTGACCCCCAAACAATAAATTTTCTATTGTGTCTAGTGTCGTGGCAGGCAAAGGCTTAACATTTAGAAGATACATTGTTTATAATAAACGACTCGTAACTCACACTTGACAAAACGAAAAGTGTGAAAAAAGGTTAAAAATAAACCATTTAAACTTCCAGCGAATCTTCGATATCGAAATTAATATCTAGTATGTCAAATAAAGAGCCATCAATATGTTTTATGTCGGAATAAAGTATTATTATTAATAACTGAGTAACTTTATTAGAATTATTGTCCGCAATTTTTTTTTTTTTTTTTTTAAAGCATACATTTGGTTATTTTATTGAAAATAGATAACATTTTCTCTTTCCGATATACGATAATCTAGCATTCAAACTATTCTCTTTCATTACAAAAACGAGCAATCATCGCATTTTATCACTGATCCGATCTTCTTTGCCCCACATTCATTTAGCTAATGAAATAAAAATGCTTATTATCATCCAACAAGTCTAGTCACTAGTTAATTAATCATATTAACGTCTATATTGATACTTATCTTCAAATCTGACACATATTTTTTGCTATAAGCCTCGCAAAAAGTTTCATTCTTTGGTTGGCGCTTACAACAACTTACCGTTATGGCAGAACAAATCTCTTTTAATGTAATTAAGTCAGTGATTTTACTAGCGTGGAATTTAGTATTTAGACCTTCAGAAAGTGTGAAAAAGCACATTTAAATAAAACTGGATGTAAAGATATGATCAAAAATAGTTTAATTACCCCAAAGTGGCTTCCGTGCATCGCGGTCGATCGCAGCATGGGAGTAGGTATATGACTCCGCTTCCGAGGAATGCCAATGATGTGCGCGATAGATTTTCATACTCTAGAGTATTGTGGCATCAACCAAGATGTACGAAAATCTACCTGGGTAGTAAAAAGTGACGGTTTTTGGGTCGAATGTCGTTAATGACATTATGATAGCCCTCTTTCGTTTTCGTTTGGTTCAAATTGTTATAATTACCTAATTAACTATCCTATATGTAGTTAACGTAATAATGTTAGTAGGCAGTCACCGAGTGATCCTCGGTTTAAGTATTTTAACGATGATAGTATTTTAATGTTTGGGTTGGTACTTCAGTCAAGTATTATCTGATACGTGGTCTTATAAGTTCGAATTTCAGGATGTACCTTTAAATTTTTCGGAATCATTATGCCATCACTTAGGTAGACAAAAAAGTGTTGAAAGTAGCTGTCACATTCAGATTGCAATAGATTTGTAGCTTTATATTGTCAAGTTACAGAGGTGTTATTTTCAGACATATCCCATTGTCTACCCTAGAATCATTATAGTAGGAATACGCTAACCCTGACTTTAAGAAGACGATGCATAAAGAGTATGTTATATTGTCAAAACTATTGATAAAAACTCGTTTCTATAGCACACAGCACTTCACTATCGACTCTCCCAAACATATTAACCCTAACGAGGACAATGTCCAAAACCGTAATGCCAGCTGACAGCTGCTTAGACTTAGATGATTATTACACACATTATCTACGGTTTCTCCTGTCTGACAAAATATCTGCTTTCTACCAATACTTTTCCTTGAAAATCAAGGCGCTTACAATAATTCGAATTTCTCGAGATCAAGATATTTTTATGCCTTCTTGAAAGGGCCATTTTAATGTAAAAAACACATGAGCCGGCTGATATTTATTTATTTATTAAAAACAAGCTGTTGCCCGCTACTTCGTTCGCGTATATGCATGTATTATATATTTAAACCTTTCTTTTGTATCATTCTTATCATTGCAGCTTAGAATATTTAACGTACAGTATACAGAGGAAGCGACATGTCCAGATTTAGTAAGTACTAAGTTTATCAGAGACGTGCGGGATAAGTATATTTAGTGATGCGTAGCCAATTAGATATGCTGTCAAATTTGACCAAACGCGTGTTTGCTATCAATGCGTCGGCACCGTACGGCTTCTATGGTTACACCAGTTACATATCTAAGAATATAGACATAGTTATGTAACAAAAAAATAGTCAATCTATTTAAAATATTTGTCATCAAAATTAATTGATGTAAAAAACATAAAAATGTATTTAAAATTTCTGGGCTAATTTTTAGTACTGGCAGAAAATAATTATAGAAAAACATCCCCTAGTTTAATTCTAGTTTTAAAAGTATATTGATGAATTACGACTAACTGTTTTTTTATCTATCAGGTAGATTATCAAAAAGCATTGGACACGTATTTTTTTTATATTATCAAAATATTACAGAGATATTATTTTGATTTGAAATGTCGCATGACGTCACGTCTAGATACAATTTTTATTTAGAAGTGATGTCACGAGCCCGCGCTCCCAAAATTTGACGCGCTTCATCTTTTTAATTTTAGAAAAAAGAAAAAATAAGAGTCCATTACTTTTTGATAATCTAACTGACAGACTAAATAGAATTTCATTTTCTTTACCCAGTCATTATCCCTATTACGATTTTTTTTTACTAAATATTCTAACAAATAACACAAATTACAAACACCATCCATTATCACCGTGTGCGGTTTTGCGGTCAAACAGACAGACAAAAAACACGTGTAAAAAATTCGCAATGCCGAGCCAAAGTACCAGGCGCTCATGAGTCGCGCGAAAGTCTTGTACGGTATTGTCTGAACTTTCATCAGCCTTGGGTCGCGGGTCACGCTCAGTCAAGGTTGGCCGGCCGCGCGGTGACCTCCTTTAGTTTATGACAGCGTGGTACACCGGGATTCTTAACATTATGGATTCTGTTAGCTAGAGTCTACCAAATGTCGCAAGACATCTCTAGCGACATGTGTTACGGGGCATACCTTCACATCAAATTGAATAACATAAGTCTAATTATGTTCAGTTAAATTCAATTTACATTTTACATTTATAAATCAGACATGATCAAGACACTGTATACATTAGTTTCAGTACACGTAACTGTTTCTGTGCTCAGTTAATAGTAAATTAAGAAACAAATGAACTGTTCCAAAACAAAACTCGTGTTACTAGACCAAAATTTAAAGAACCATGGATATTTGGTCCCATACCTACGTAATAAAAGTTGAATACCATTTAAAATATGGATAGTGATGCAAAAGGTTCATTCTTATTTTTCTAACTTACTTCCTTTTAGGGAGTGATTCTACTGCGTGAGCACGACAAACCATTTATGTTATCTGTCACATGAAAATATCATAATCCTATAATCGAAAGACTTAGAGCGTAATCTATTTGTATAAACTGTAAACATCAATCTAGCCGTTTGTGTAAAGATGAGATACTACTGTAAATGTCTACTGAAAAAAAAAAGAATCAATTCTAATACAAAAATAAACTAACCTAAAACTAAAATCTACTTACTCAAATGCTTCTAGCGTTTTCTCGTTTAATGTTAGCCATTAAATGAGAAAACGCCAACTAAGCTAAGCCTTTGAGCGAGAAACAAGCTAGCATTTTTACTTTTTGAAATTATTTTAATACTATTTTTAAACCAACAACATTGTTCACTGTGACAGAAGGTTTTTTTTTACTGTGACTCAGATGTTATCCTCCTCCTGACAGTTATTTAGAATTAATTATACAACAATTAGATTCATTATCATAATTAAAAACTTAGTACATTTCTAATTTAGGAGTTTACCGTACTAAAATCTTACTGCGTAAAAAGAACTGTGTCTATAATTTTCTTATCTACATCCATTAAGTTATGTTTTAATTTTAGAATAGAATAGAATATTGTTTATTTGCTTTTGAACAGCGTATACAGAAGATCTACAATGATGAATATTACGGTCGCCTATCCAGCCGTTAACAATAGCATGCAAATACAAATTACAATCCTTTAATTGTTTTACATGGGGTACTTACTTAAAGAAATTAATTAAATACTTAGGAAATACAGAATAAGTTGATCAAATGTATGATATATTTAACATCGATGAGTTACTGATTGCTGACTCTCCTTGTAATTCACAAATTCTTTAAGAGAATAAAATGATTGCTTGACGAGCCACTTGTGCAACGTGATTTTAAATTTATTTAAGGACAAGTTTTTCATATTTTGAGAAATATTATTATAAATTAATATACACATGCAGAAACAGTTTTTTTGCATACGAGCACTTTTTGGAACAAAATCAAGGACTAGTCTATTGCAATTTCTAGTGTTCCGGGGATATAGATCTTTGGCTTGTTTAAAATTAATTGGGTTCTGTTTAACAAATTTGGCTATTTCAAATATATAAAGACAGGGCAGTGGTAAGATATTTAAAGATTTGAATAGTGGCTTACATGAATTATCCGGTGCTGTGCCACAGATTGCCCTAACACATTTTTTTTGAGCTATGAATGCCCTAATAATATTATAATTATGTGCTATGATTTTTTTGGTTCATAAATCAAGGATTACCTTATAACCACATATTCTGTAGATTATAGTGAACAAGTTTTGTTCTATAATTCATCATTTCAGACAAAGGAAGTCCACTGCTGAACACAGGCCTTCCCCAATGACCTATCATCGGGGGGATTGCAAATACTCGCCACGCTTGGAGGTGGGTTGGCGAGCGCAGATTTTTTTTAAACATTTCGTACCCAGACTCTGCTGGGTCTTGTGCCACAGGAACTAGTCGCCTCTTACGACACGCCTCCTATTGGCGGTGGGGATGTGTATTCTTTACGGCCGTCCCCACATGGTACATTTATTGTTCTATAACTTTTAAAAATATGCATAAATATTTTTGGCTTTATATAAATTCAATCGTCTGTTTGGTTTTGGATGGAAGTATTGCAAAAATCATAACACAAAGTAGTTTACCATAACACACTATGTGGTTACAAGGCTGTTCTTGACCGCGACCGTCTTGTATACAGGGTGTAACTGAAATTTGTTTTATTGCGATTGCGTTGTTGATCTTATAGAAAAAGTTGTTATATTTGAGCAGTAGAATCGGCCCCTTAAAGGAAAGTTAGCTAAATAAATTAGGACCTAAAAGTACATATAATTTCATCCCATGATCACACCAATCACCTAGCTCCAAACTAAACAAAAACGTAAACGAACAAAAGTCGCTGACATAGCCCAACGGATTAGCAAGCTGAAGTGGCAGTGGGCGGGGCACATAGCACGCAGAACTGACGGCCGATGGGGCAGAAAGGTTCTAGAATGGAGGCCGTGTACCGGCAAGCGCAGCGTAGGACGTCCACTCACAAGGTGGTCAGACCACCTGGTAAGGGTCGCAGGAAGACGCTGGATGCGGGCCGCTTCCAACCGGCCAATCTGGAAGTCAATGGGGGAGGCCTGTATTCAGCAGTGGACGTCCTATGGCTGAAATGATGATGATGAAACTAAACAAAGTTTGTACTACGGTGACTTTAATAGATAATCATACTTAAATACATTTATAAACATCCACGACTTAATTGTACAAGCTCGTGCTCATCACACAAACATTGCTCGTAATGGGAGTCAAATCCGTAACCGCTAAGTTTTCACCAAGACTATTCTAAAAACACTATCACCACTCGACCCCTTAACACACGCACACTTCACACACGACTTCACAAAGCTCTCAATGGCCACATTGTGTACAATAGCGAAGCTTTCTTACCTTCAATTCTGGTATGTAGGCCTCACCCCAGTAAAGGCACGGAAAGCTCTAAAACAATGAGAAAGCTTAGATAGAAACAGAACAAATACTTCCTAACACCAACAAGGTTGCTTGTTATCGGTAAGAATTTCTGGTACTGTTATTTTAAACAAAATTTGATAACTTGCTTGCTTTGGGAGACTGGTGTCTAAACTAGGTGATTCCTGTGTCTTGGGTTGCCATGGGATGCTTGGGATTTCGTTAAGAGATAAAATCCGAAACGAGGTTATCCGGCAGCAGACTGAAGTAATGGACATAGTCCTAAAATATAGCAAGTTAAAAGTGGCAGTGGGCCGGCCACATCTGTCGCAGTACCGATGAACGGTGGAGTAAACGGGTTCTCAAGGAGACCACGTCTTGACGGACTTGATGGATCGATGACATTAGGAAGATGGCCGGCAGTAGATTGATGAAGACGGTGGGAGATCGTGCAATTTGGGACTCTTTGGTCCGAGGCTTGCGTCCAGCAGTTGACTGCAATAGGCTGATATGACGATGATGATGGGTTGCCAGTTCTCGTCTCCCCGGTTTACTTAAGTGCTTAACAAGTACAATTTCGCAAGTAAACGGGAATAAAAAATATTTAGCAGCAATTAAGAATCTTCCCACATCTGTAGGTCATGTACCCCTAGATTTTCCAAAAATTAAGATAAGGATTACATACGGAGAAGATGCATAGAATACATTTTTATCGACGTAGTTTAAAAGCCTCTCTTTTTATATTTATAATAGAGTCAATACAAATTTTAAACAATGATTTTAAAGATAAATTCAAATATTATTGTTATGTCTTTCAATTATTTTTATGTACATTAAATAAGGAGTAGAGAGCTGCTAAAAAGTAGGAAGAAATGAATTTTGGTAGGGGTACGGACTTAAGCCCAAAAAAGAAGCAAGGGGTAGAAAGACCGAGTGAATCTACTGTATATATTTTTACTGTGACAAAAGTTTGTAGGACAGAGAAACGTTTACAATACACAGCTTATGCTAAATGAGGTTTAGCTAGATATTTTAGTTTAATAAGCTGACATTGAAATAGGTTAAGTATCAACACAGTGGTAGCGATAATATGATTGGCAATGCGGTGCGATAAGAGCCTATCAAGCACGGATATACCTAAAGCCTAAATGGTTCGATTTGTAGTACCAATATAAGGGGCTGCAAGCCGCAGTACGGGTAGTTAGTAAAAGTCTAGCGAAAAGGAAACAAGAAAAAGTGAAAGTAGTTAAGTGTAATAGTGAGTGTCTAGTAGTGAACAGTGTAGTGCAACACGGTGTAGACGGTTTACCTCCGTCAAGAGGACCGTATCAGTGTTGTGTCAAGAACCTCTTGACGTCCACGTCAGGGTTACGTCAGTCAAGAGGACCGTGTCAGACAAGGAGACCAACTCAGTGCTACGTCGAAACTCTGTCATTGTTCGGGCCTTCGTCTGTCTGCCTCGTGGCAAGAGGAAATAAAGCGTCTTTCTGGAAGTACTGTCGTTTTCTTTTAATCCCATACCCACTTCCGTAACAATAGCTAATCTAATTGGAGTCGGTGCGATTGATAGGAAAAGAAGTGTTTTAAAATGCTGAGATCAATAATCTGTAAAGGTAGTATATGTCTAATTCAATCTAACACCCTGTATTAGCTATATTTATTGAGTATACCACAAAAATATTTGAAACAGCAATACACAAAAATTTGGTTAGAAAATTTAAAATTATACTATAAAATTTAATAAATTATTTTAAAAATTAAAAACAAAAACTCAAATATAAGTAAACAATGGAACACAAGCATTATTTAAAACTGGCGTATTCAATTTGCAAGTGGGCTCGAACGAAAAGCAATCACCTGCTGAATTTATTTCAACAATTGGTAATTTATAAATAATGATTCAATTGTAGAAATGTGTTCCAGTAAAACGGAATAGATTACCAGTCGTTTGGTCTAGTGGTCCGTGGTCCCGTTTACGAAACTATCGGTTGCGGGTTTGAATCCCGCTGGGAGCAAATATTGTGTGATGGTCACAACCAAGACTACACTTTTTAGAATTGTAATTGTCGTGGACGCTATTTTAATATTTCTTAAAGTTAACGACGTCTTTGATAGTAGAGTCCCTTTTTTATACAAAAAAAAACTATTTATACCTAAGCTCTTTTATGCAACACATAAAGTTTTACTAATGACTTTAACGTCATTAACTGTCGACAAATGATTTACGTGTGACAGCACTAAGCACCACAATAGTATCTCATGGCACTGACTAGTGTTGCCACTTGATAACCCAATAGTATCGATATTGTAGATTGTTTTGGACTATCGATTGTAGACTGTATACTAATACTTTCAGTTTCAGTGTACAGGTAAGTTATAAAATGCTGAGAATATATCGATTTGCTGCTCCATACGGTATCATCGAGGTAGAGCGTTAGTTTGTATAGAAAAACAAAAAAAACGCGAATTCCCACAAAAAAGTTGTTTAGCATTGATGATTCAATTCAATTCATTTATTTACATTACAATATACGTTGTGTTTGAATTATAAGGTCACATTTATTACTTTATTTATTTATGGGTTCATCAACGAATGTTACACTAATACATGCAGGTACAACATTACACATGCCATGTTATGGTAAAATGTGTGATCTGAAATACTATATAAATTATAACATCTCTGTACCACATTTAAGCGAAATAAAATATTCTCATTCTGATTCTGACACTGTATTACAATAAACGCACAATCAATTACAGATGCAATGGTAATAGTCACTTATTTCAAAATTAATTTAAGTTTATGTTATGAGTCAAAATTAAGGAACACTAAAAGAGTAACAAGAGAGGGAAGCGTTTGAATTAATAAGCTTCTAAAAGTTCGTCAACAAAATAAAATCACCCTTTTTCCTTGGTCTATTCTTGTAATGACTAGTCGTTTAAGTGGAATTATCATACAATATTGCTTCTCATTGAATAATTTCGTGAAAATGAGATTTTGTGGAACCCTCGGAATTCCGATTATAAGAAGAAAAATAAATGACTTAACGCGCTGAATTTTCTATCATTACTGTACCGTTTTGCCATTTTATGTATTGTAAACTTGGGCGCACCCAAAACTTTCTTCATGTTCTTTTAATTTTTTTACATTACAAAATAAAAGCTACAGCCTCTATGGCAATGTTGACGACTATGTTGTTCATCGTGATCGATAACCAACCACAAGGTGTGCATTCTAGCCTCCTCCTCACTAGCATTCTACACAACTGCTATAACAGGAATGATGCTAGGTGGCTTTCTGCAGGTTTCTGCGGCACGTGCCGGCGGCACAGATGCCCAGCAAAAGCCGGCGGCGGCACGGCAAAAGCTGACGGCAGTGCCGCCGGCACTGTGTGTAGTGTAGGAGTCTTTAAAACAATCTGACAGACTGATAATAAGAAGAGTGTTTGAATGTCATGATTATTGGGGATTAATATTCTTTGCAGTCTTTCTTTCTTGTAATTTCTCTGTCTGCTCCTTCATGTAGAGTTTCATATTCATCTACAGGGTTACATTGCACATTGGTGCTAAATTTAAAAATAAGATCTAGGGAACAATATAAAGAAGCGTCTTAATCGTTATCATTTTTAATAATCGTATGTTATGAAAAAAAATATCCGAAAATCAAGTAAATAGAGAGACTACGAAAGCCGCGCTGAAATTACTGATTTATTTTTTATTTTATTTTATTTTATTTATTTGGTATATACGACAGTTGACAATCGATGGTTAGTATTACAACGAATGGTTAGTAATTTAGGACTAGATTGACAACCTAATTGTATACACACTACATGATAATGTTTGGGTGTTACAGAGTATAAAGCATCGCTAATAACTTGTAGTATACAAACTTGTTCATTAAAAGAAATTAAGATACCAAGTTGTTGACCGAGTCGAAATCATAAATACTAATTAAACTCGGACAACAATCCATTTTGAACACTACAGTCGTACAAATTAAAAAGATAAAGAGAGAAAGAAAAAAACAATATTTATTTATATTTGCATGACAATTAATTCGACGGAGAGCTATGTGACTAACTTGGCTTGGTTATTGTTGCATCTTGACGACCCGAGTACATTCATAACTTGTCGACGAAATTTAATGCGATTATGCTGGAAGACATCCAAATCAGCTGCACTGCGAGACGTCAAGTCGTTATACAGCCTGCACATGCGAACCATAGGGTTGTAAAATGAGGTGTTATTTTTATACACTTGAAGTTGAAAAGCACGAGGATGTCTGGGATTAGGCCTGGTGTTAAAGTTAATAAGTGATAGAAGGTGAGGGGAGTCAAGATGAGAATGTATGATCTTGTGTAGATAAAGTAGATCTGAGCCTACGATCGATTCTGAGCCACTCCTAAAGATTTGGCACCCCTTTGCAATGTAACTCTGTATATATTTTGCAAAATTCAAAAGTAGGATTAAAAATATACAGGCTTCGAAAAGTCAGTCAGTATGAACTCAATCCTCTATAAAAGCTACTGTCTAAAACCCGACCCTATAAATTCTATTACATATTTTTACTCAGTTAAACGTCATACAAGATCAAATAATACACGGCAGATCAAGGCTGTCTGTAATTTTCAATCATGACATGCAAATTTTTAACACCTCAACAGAAATGAGCATGATAGATTTGATCATGCCCACTTTCACCTATCATTTAAATATTAGTAAATGTGTATTACCAAAACTGACATTAATAGGATCTATTAAGCTTGTACCGTATAATAGTCCCGTTCAACAGTCGATAATTTTGTTATCGATAGTACTATTGGTTCATTAGTATCTAGTTCTGAAAATTAAAGTTTTTCATCAGTTCATACATAAATTAGTCTTCTTCTTATCTATGCGCTTGTTCTTAATACTAGGAGTAGGAGGGATGGGGAGGGGGCAGGGAAGTGGGGGGGAGGGAATTACGCTGGGCCAATACTGTAAACCTATTTGAGAATTAGCTTCTAGCTAAGAAAACGCCTAAATTGTACTATTCTAAATGTATTTTTTTCTTTTGTATTGTTAATTTGTGTGGTGTGCAATATAGAGTATTTATCTATCTATCTACATAATAATAAATTTACTGTTTGCTATGTACCACAAATACAAGGTTAATCCCTTTCTCTGACTGAGAGTGTAATTTTTTTTTTTCTCATTAGTTTTTTTATTTTACATGTGGCACATTCTATTTATTGTAACTTTTATTATGACTACTAAATAACATTTCTGTTTTCATTGACTAATCAAGACTAGAAGGCAAAACAGCAATTGAGACTCATGAAGAAAACTATAATTAACTTATTATCGTCAATGTGATAGATGGATATGCTCACTTTCGCGTCTTGTCATGTTCTAGGCACATAGAGAAAGTGGAACTATTAAGATAATATTCTAAGTTTAAGTACACCTATTGCATGTTATATTTATATGCACAATATTTAATAATAGTAATTTATAATTCTAGTAGCCAAGCAAGTTTGCTTAGCAATATATTTGAAACGGAAAATTTAATGTCTTGATTTTCTTATAACTTTTTACGAAAAAACGGTTAGAGACAGATTATTTTGTATTTTAAAATGTTGATTTACTTACCTTTTTTGTATCAGGTCCCAATTAATAAGGTAACTAATTTCTAGGGGGAGATTCTATTGCTCAAACTAACTAAATAAAAACTATAAATACTTATCCTACTAAATAGCAAATCAGCTGTTACGTTAGGATGTTTAAGAGAAATTGCCTTATTTTTGAGATGGTACATTATTAAAACTGCAACAGTGCCTTCTGTACACCACATTAGACGTTTTTTTCTTAGTAATTAATTGGTATCCAGTATTACGTGATTTATCGATTATTAATTTGCTATCGAAGGGTTCCAACTATTGGAACAGATCCATGCCGATCCAAATTAAAGAGTTCGTTTCCTGAATTGTATAGTAACTATACCCAACCCTTTTCGTTTAATTCGAATGATTGCATCACTAGGCCCACCGGATCACGGTCAAGCTTACCCCGAGTACTAGGGGTTATAATATTATAATCAGGGTTATATTATAAACGGGGTCTCGTTGGACCCGTGTCCAACCATTGAGGAAGTTATAGTTAAATATGTAGATATAAACGCGGTCGATACGATCAGCTTTTGTATGCCTTAGGCTTACCGTGAAAGGGCTTTGAAAGGGAAACCTAACTTGGTGAAAGTTTAAGCTTTCACAGCTAACCTAAAATTGATGCGGTATTTAATTAAAGATATCTTTGAAATATCTAAACCTGAACAGTCTGATAATCTGAGTCAGACAGCAATTCATTAAATAAAATAAAAGGTACGGCAGTTCTTGGTCAATGTACCTAAATTTATTAAATTTTTGCAGACATTGTAAGGTAAAGGAACGCAACTTGTTTAGTTGCGTTTCTGCGTACACTTGAATGAAGGCACAACATTGAATACTGTACCTACTAGACGTGTGCCGTGAGTGCCTAGTTCAAAAAATTCTAAACAATATTTGAAATACTGTTGTTTTTGTTTTAGCGTTATTTCTACAGCACACGGTGAGCTGGTGCGTATTAAACACCACATACGCCGACCATTGTTCAGTTCTAGCCTTTTTGTTTTGTGTTGTCATTTTTTGGGATTTTTTTAAATCATTTTGTGATTTTTATTTTTGTTCTGTATTAGGTGAGTGCCAAGTAAATCTCTCTCTATTGAAGGCAAAGATGCATGCGTTTTGAGTAACATC
Organism: Anania hortulata; assembly: GCA_963576865.1. Classification (NCBI taxonomy): domain Eukaryota; kingdom Metazoa; phylum Arthropoda; class Insecta; order Lepidoptera; family Crambidae; genus Anania; species Anania hortulata. The sequence goes on from OY756410.1 coordinate 3,576,653, forward strand.
TACGCAGATAAACATCATCTAAATTTACCAGAGTCGTTGCTATGCCTAGATCTTTCTCACGCACTACTTCTCACGATCGGATGCTGTCGAGTTCCATCGAAAGTAATCATATTGCACATCCATTCTATGTATCTAGCACATGAATAACAATACATTCTGCGAATTTTCGTAGAGATTTACGCCTTTTGTCATATTTTTTAGTGTTGTGTCAATTGTTGTGTCGATAATTTCGGTACAGAGATTATTATTTTGACGTTCGTTAAAATTTTTTTTTTTGGCATTTTATGTGAACAAAACCTATTTAATTTTTATTTATTTATTGCACAGATAAAAAATCAGTACAGATGGCGGACTTAAATCCAAAAGCAAACTCTGCCAGTCAACAATTTTGTAAATACACTGCTAATGATTTCTTTTCATTGTTTCAGAATCTCATCATGGACGACTGACCATAAGCAAAAAGTGCTTCCAATAATTTAAGTGAACAAACCAAGACTGATAGTGATTAAAATATAATAAGTGCCACCAAAATGGAGTTTAAGTCACAGTTTCTGGCAACTGCAGCTCTCCTCGTCATAATTGGTGAGTTGTTTTGTATTAACATAATATATTATATCAAATAATCGTTTTTTTAAATCAAAATAGGTATCAGTATTTAACAGAAATGATGGTGTGAAATTATGATGTTAGCATCGAAAAAAAAAACAGAAGTAGCTTAAAAACATGGGACAAATAAATTATTCGTGTAATTTTTAAAATTTTTAATTTTGTGGTCAAAAATACTGACTAAAAATATTTTTTCTGACTTAGCTACGTTTCTTACTAAACTTACCTACCTACAATCTATAGTACTACTACTATATGTATATGTACTACCTACCTTACCTACCTACAAATTATAGAGATCTTTAGTTGTAAGTTTGTCTTTTGTTTTTCTAATACGATTAGGTCAACAAAAATCTGTAAAGAGAGTAAATCTCCTCAAGAGTAATTGCAAATAGGCCTTTGAACAGTAGCATCAAATTTTTTCGGTTTTCTTGAGACAAAGTTCAAAGGCAAATAAAAATTCCATTCTATCCTATTTAGAACTAGCTGTTGCCCACGACTTCGTTCGCTTGGTCTTCATTTTATTGACTAATAATTTTCAGCGCAACTTTCTTAATTATTTTCTTTAAAAGAACCTTCTCCTGACAAAATAATACAACAAAAAAAGAATTAGCGAAATTGTTCCATCCGTTCACGCGTGATGCGATGACTAAGGGAAATAGAGATTCATTTTTGTATATATAAATAATTGTATTGTTTCTCACATACCATTTACCAATTAGTATAAGCAGAAAATTCTATAATGAAGTAGCTTCACAGCATAATCCACTTAAAATGCCTTTAAAAATAGGAAACGTAAAACAAAATCCAGCACTCACAAGTCACAACCATCTAAACGCAATTACTCTTGGAGAAAATAAAACTAAACTTAAATTACTTTAGGTACAGGTATAAAGCTGTTACTTTTACCACGAACTACCTATTTCATTGGCATGCAATTAATTTTACGTGAAAAGTGATGTGAATTTGTCGATAATTGTATTATCGATTTTGGCGTTAGTTAATAGAATAATTCTAAAACAAGTAGTGTAGTTTTCAAAATTAAAATTAAGAAAAAAGCTTTTTTCATTTCTGGCCAATACTATTAGTAGACCGATTTGGTAATAATTATATTATTTTGATCTATTGAACGTATAGCGTAAACTCAACAACTATACCTACCTAACCTTTGAAGACTTGAGCTCATGTTTGATTAGTTTATTATGAAAAAGTTATTCAGATTAAGACTTCAAGATTGTGTTTCTTTGATAAAGTTGTTTGTTATTATAATAATCATAACTGTGTTTATCCTTCATAAATATTCAGTTACCAATCAACCTATTTAACATAGTGGCATGTTAATCAGCCTTATAAGTTATGTAGTTTCAAGACAGTATTTAGGATGTAGAGTTTTCTTACTGTCAATACAGAGATAATATCTTATATTAATCGTAATTTTACTTATTTATAGTGTTTTCCTTAAAGTAGTTACGCAACGTGTAACTCCAAATACGCAAAACCTAATTCTTCTTTACAAATATGACAACTTTTTTTTTACGAGAACAACATAAAAAATTATATATTAAAAAGTAATCAAAGTTTTTATATTTAAGTAGTAAAAAATGGACGTGAGAAGGGTTAATCACCCTGGAGGAAATGTTGAGTATTTGGTGTCAGTGTTGAATAGCAGTTAAATAAACTAAGCAAGCGCAGCGTAGGACGTTTACCTACAAGGTGGACAGACGACCTGGTAAAAGCCGCTGGATGCAGGTCGTTTCAAACCGGCCAATCGGAAAGTCATTGGGGAAGGCTACTTTCAGCAGTGGACGTCCTATGGCTGAAATGATGATAATGATGAAAATGAAAATGTTTTGCTATCGATACCATTGTTCTGTTTTAAATATCGATAATTAACTCTAACATCACTAACGCGAAGAAGTCACTGCTTAATTATCGACAAATTGGACCTAATAAACAAGGATGACCTGACCCTGATTTGTGCCTTTACTAGATATTTTTATTACCAAAGAAACTTCGTTCAAACCAGAAGCCACTTTCGTTTTTCGACCAATTAGAAATGTAGTACTTATTTTCTTATTTTCGTGTCGATGTCGTCAATCACGATGAGTTAATATTATGTAGCTAGACAAAATCTTTCTGGTTTTTTATTATTTTTTTTGTTTTGTAAAAAACTATTATTATTATTTTGAAGTGGTGGTACATGTGATGAGAAGAGAAGAGGAGCACGTAACGAGAAGAGTGATGGATATGAGTATTGATGGGTGGAGAAGTAGAGGACGACCTAAGAAGAGATGGATGGATTGTGTGAAGAGAGATATGACTGAGAAGGGAGTGAATGATTCAATGACGAGTGACCGGATTGCATGGAAGAGAAAGACATACTGCGCCGACCCCGGATGACCTGGGAACAGGACTGGCAAATGATGAATGATGATTTTGAAGTGGTTAAAATGCTCATGCATTTTGTTAACAAAAAATAGCCTAATAAATTATTTTACCTTACGGAACGGAAACGTTGCATTTTTTACATCACTTTTAATTTATATAAAAATAGTTAAAAAGATCTCTAAATATAATTTTAAAAAATAATGATATTAAATGAGCTTGCCGATTTTGTACAATTTGTATTATTACCTATGTAAGACAACTTTTTTATTTTTATTTTACTTGACATGCAATTATCCTAAATAAGGATGTAGGCGTAGTTAGATAACTTTGTTTGAAGCATAAGCGCATTCTAATAGAAAAATATTAATTAAACCACTGAATCACTCACTGAAAACGGTTTAAATCATTTTTGCATCTATAGCAGCAACCAACTTTTAAAGTTCTTTCTAGAGGACGGAGATGCTTGTGTTGAATTAATAAATGGTTAGAATGAATTGTGAATGGGTAACCCATTCACTCAGCTGCCACCACTGAGTTACAAGCAATAGTGTTTTAAGTTCCATAATAATAAACGAATTATTATTACAACCTCCGAAGAGATAAAAACCAGCAATCCAGGCTTTTATACCTGTGATATGACTTGTCCGTTTTTTATCTTGTTTCCTCGAGTTTAAGCCTCTTAATTGAGTTCTACATGCCACATGTTCACTCACTGACCTTATTACTGCGGTAAATAACTAACTGTATGGTACGAGTTTTTTTGCGAGCTTTCCATTTAAGTTTTGCAAGAAAGTGAAGAGAAGTTTGTAAAAAGGTTTTTTTTTAAAAAAGCAGTTGTATTTTTTTGTATTGTACAAAATAAAATGTATTTTAAACAAAAGGATGACCTAGATTTGAAAAGAGTTGCTTAGTCAATCATCATCGTCGTCGTCTGCCTTTGGAAAATTTTATTCAACATCATCATCATCATTTCAGCCATAGGACGTCCACTGCTGAACATAGGCCTCCCCCATTGACTGCCAGATTGGCCGGTTGGAAGCGGCCTGCATCCAGCGTCTTCCTGCGACCCTTACCAGGTGGTCTGACCACCTTGTGAGTGGACGTCCTACGCTGCGCTTGCCGGTACGCGGCCTCTATTCTAGAACCTTTCTGCCCCATCGGCCGTCAGTTCTACGTGCTATGTGCCCCGCCCACTGCCACTTCAGCTTGCTAATCCGTTGGGCTATGTCAGCGACTTTTGTTCGTTTACGGATCTCCTCATTTCTGATTTGATCTCGCAAGGAAACACCAAGCATAGCCCTTTCCATAGCACGCTGTGCGACCTTGAGCTTTCTTATGAGGCCCATAGTGAGAGGCCACGTTTCAGTTCCATATGTCATCAATCACTAGTAACACACTGTCGTCGAACGAAATATTTTATTCAATTTGTGTTAAAACATACGTATTTAAATTTTTACACAAAAGGACTTGAGCTACTTTTGAAACTATACATTCTTAGTGTTGTTCAGTAATGATTGATTGATGTATCGTTACTTTTACACGTTAAATAACACATATAAAACTAGACCGGATACTTTCATCAAAACATTAAGATCATCTAATTACCGTCACCCCAGTGCATCGTATTACATGCTAAAAAAATAACCATCGATCACTTGCGCGTTAACGGTTACTGACATGCGCGCGGCGATCGTGATCTATAGATCATTGATCTAGAGGTGTCATTATAGGCGCGATTATGAACCGTGCGTGTGTAAATAAATGCCAATTGTGACGGATTGAGGGACGTTTTAAAATAATGTGTAATGCAATGAAATATTTTTCTAACATTTACACACACATACACAAGAATTCACACAAGCGTTCATTCACCTCATCACAGACAAGAATTGTACATTTACTTTATGTAACTTCATAAACATAACATATAAACATTTGATTATTAAAATAAAGTATGCACAGGCGTCAACTCAAATATGAATGATATTTATATGTAGCATTTATTGTCGGGTGGATTTATAAAAGATAGCACGTAGAAACAAACATACCTCCCTAGTGTCTTTGGAATTTATATACCTATATATATATATATATATATATATATATAAATGAATCTTTATTTCCTTTTGTCATCGAATCACGCGTGCACGAATGCAACAATTTCGCTAATTCTTTTTTTGTTATGTTAGTTATTGTTAATTATTTTTGTAAAGAAAAAATTAAGAAAGTAGCGCAGAAAATCCTTTATGACTAAACTAAAGACCACTCAAACGAAATTGTGGGCTACAGCTAGTGAATAATAAATAAATATGCGTCAGAAAACGCACTAATTTCCGTGAATCTCATTTTATTAATTGCCTGATGTAATAATAAATAACTAATAATAATAATAAATATTGGTCAACATTACATACATTGCTCTGATCCTGTGGTAAGTAGCCAAAGCACTTGTGTTACAGAAGTCAGAAACAACGACGGTACCACAACACCCAGACCCAAGACAATATAGAAAAGTTATTTTTCTACATTGACCCGACCGGGAATCGAACCCGGAATCACAGAGATAGCGACACCAAGTCCGGTATGCTCGCCTCTCGGCTACGGAGGTCGTCATGTCGCTCAATGTCGCTCTTTGATAACCCATACTTATTATATTGCAACTACTCAATTAAAAAGGTATTGAAAAAGCAATATATTCAAACATACATGTTTCAAAATATTATCTCATTTTAGTTTCGAAGTTATAGGTATATATCAGTATGACGCGATGACGTGTGCGTGAGTGTGTATGTTAGCTTGGAGCAAGTTTTCATTGTATGTCTATAACATAGCCAGACGTAGTAAACCCATGCTAAATGTAAATTTGAATAACTAGAACAACTGTATTACTCACAATAACCTTATAGGCGCATTTTATTGGTATACCGCATGCGGGGAGATACCGCATGCGGGGAGTTACTGCATGCGGCATAACGAATAATGAAAGTCACAAGACACCGCATGCGATATAACGAACACTGAAAGTCACAAGTCAATAACGCGGTCGTCAAAACATAATCGGGGACTCCCCGTTTGCGGTATATTAGTTAATAATGTTTATTAGTTGATATAAAACGTGCTAGGGTAGACTGCTTTTAATTTTTTTGGTCATAAAATCATTAAAATAAAAATCTTCTTCATTACATCACAAATGGTTAGGATTGTTAAACACAACAGTCTTTGACGATTCATTGTTTAGATACCCAGTTTCCTAAATTGATGATTGAATCTAGACTTATTGCTTGAGGATACAATCGACCAATGAAAACGATTTCCCATAGGGCCTTATGGCAATTTCCCGCAACAAGCATACGGGGAACCATTTTTATTAGTCGTAGACATCCACGACTAATAAAAATGGTTCCCTGCATGCGGGCGCAACGGCATGTCTTATAGCAATCTCCCGCAACAAGCATGCGGAATGCAGATGTCTACGACTAATAAAAACGGTTCCCCGCATGCAGGCAATGGCATGCGTTACAGAAATATCCCGCTTTCCGCATGTGGGCGCTAACGACCACTGAAAATGCGCCTTCTGTAAAAAATTGGTCATGATAAAATATAACGAAAGTTCAACAAGATTCGCAATTTAAAAATGTATATTCAAACCAGATCATGAATATTCTTCGTTTAAATGCAATCTGCATTTCGATAACGATTAATAAACTAAGATAAAAAGGCTGTAACCGAGTCGGACTCATGCACCGATGGTTCCGTCCGTATTTCTTCGATTCTTTCATTTGGTTTGAGAACCTTTTTATACAAAATATTTTTATTTTCTACTAGCTGCCTCGACAAGTGGTGTTTTATTAAAATTTTGACAATCTCAAATAACATTTGCGCTCATTGTAGCGTAAATCCCATATAATAGATGTCTAGTTTTTTTTTAAATTATTTATTTTCCAATTTTTCTCTGCGTAAGAAACGTTCTCGGACAAACGAATATTGAAATGAAATTATATTTTGTCGAATTGGTCTAGCCATCTTCGAGTTATACGCCTTGCAACACCTTTAACCATTCATTTTTATGTATATAAATATGTTGTTTAACTACAGAGTTTGCATTAAAACAAACTTCAAGTACCTAATAAGCTTATTATGACTCGTTTACCTACTTAGACCTTCAAAACATAAATGATCTAAGAATGTACTGTGACCACAATAGGCTAGTTTCCTGGGTCAAAAAAAGATTATTCTATTTAGTCCGTCAGTTAAATTATCGAAAAATATTAGACCCGTATTTTGTTTTTTCTCAAACAAACAAAAAATGACGAAGATAAAGCGCATCAAAGTGAGCACATGACGTCACATCTTGCTAAAAAGTGTCACAAGGCGTGACGTTACGTGGTACTTTAACGGGCTGTATCATCATAATTTTTTGTTTGATTGAGAAAAGAAAAAATATGTGTCCAATATTTTCTTTTAATAAAACTGACGGACTAATAAATGATTTTTTTGGGAAACTAGCCCATTATCTTTAAATAACTTAATAACAAATTAACGATTTATATTGTTTTTTTTTCCTTACTATCTTGCTCTGAGCCAAATTCCACAATCCTAGGTTAGCGGAAAGCATGTAGATTTTGATGAGTAACTTTAAAAGTAACACGTTTAAAGAATGAATTCTAGCCCTGTCTGAGAATAAGAGTCTTGGCAGGTTAAAGGACTAGATGGACAACAAAGTATTATTATATTGGATAAGGTTTCCGTTTTCGTATTTGAGATGCGAAACCCTAAAAGGTTAAACTTGTTCGGTACATATAAGGCAGTGCCAGTATTTTAGGGTTATAAATACTTGCATATATTTATGGGAGTAACTGTAAATTTTGTTGTTTTTTTACTTGCGGAATATTTAAAGTTATTTTAAGTTTTTAATATGGGTCACGGGTGATTTAAAGTGCAACTGCACAGTGGGTAATTTCTCAAAGGAGTGTGGAACATTTACTGACGCTTCTGGGATTTCCACTTACTTTTTAAGTCTCTTTTGGATGTATCTCAAAGCCGAAACATTGATAATACTAAGCCTAAAAAAGCGTGTATTAATATTTTAATTACTTGCTTTTCTACTAAACTACCATAAAACGAATTTGCTCATGACTTAAAGCCTAGAAAGTAATACCTAGTTTGACCTTCAGCGTGGGATTTAAAAAGCGGGTCAGCACATCAGTCAATAGCTATGTTAAAGCTTGAAAAGATTTTGCATTAGACAGTAATAGCTAAATAATTTTATACTTTAACACATAAGACATAAGAGTTTGCGAAAAATATGCATTATTTTTGTTAGAATTTCTTGCCCAATAAATCCACTCGTCTCATTGTGCATCGGAACTTGACACGCTTTTCTTAATTTAATTAGGTACGTATGTCAAGTTCAGATGAAAGTGTTCCGTCGTGTTACTAACTTGTGAGAAAAAAGTCGTTTTTATTATAATTTTATGACATGACAGAATCAGCTAGATTAGTGAGATCACATCACATACGTAGTTAAACATTTGAAACACGAATAATTTTGACATTAAGGTAAAAACAATGGGCTAGTTTCCTAAAAAAATCTAATTAGTCCGTCAGTTAGATTTACAGAAAATATTGGACAGGTATTTTTTCTTTTCTTAACAAAAAATTATGGAGATATAGCCCGTTAAAGTTCCGTGTAACGTCACGCCTTCGACACTTTTTAGCAAGGCGTGACGTCATGTGCTCACTTCGATGCGCTTTATCTTCGTCATTTTTTATTTGATTGACAAAAGACAAAATCAATATTTTTTGATAATCTAACTGACGGACTGAATAGAATAATCTTCTGATACTTGGCATAATGAATCAAAAAAGTAAAAATTCAAATGTTATTCTTGTAAAAAAAAAATCGAGGGTTCCGTATAAGTAAAAAGGAACCCTTATAAGATCGCTTCGTTGCCTGTCTGTCTGTTTTTAAAGCCGTTTTTACGAACGCTTAAAGCTATTAAGTTGAAATTATATTAAATACTCAAGTCAACAAATCCCTTGCAGCTGTGAAATATTTAAATTTCTAAATCAACGCAATCAAAAGATACGGCTGTTTATTGCCGTATTTTTTTATACTCGCAAGGGAATCTAAACCTATAGAGTACTTCCCGTTGACCTTAAATCATTAAATTTTGCAAGGAGCAACGTCATATTAGTACAAGTAAAGGAAAAAGTTCAAATCTCGTTAATTTGTACTTACATAATAAAAAAAAGATTTTTGTACAAACTCAGAACCGCTTAACATATTCCCGCTAAGGTCATATTATTTACATTATACGGAATCCTCAATGCGCTAGTACAACTCGCACTTTGCCGGTTTTTCTACATTAGGTATACAATTTATAAAACTTTAAGTATTTACAAGGCAAATGGCTAAGTTTAGTCAACATAGTCATGTTAACCGCAGCATAGTAATGGGCTGGGTTTCCCAGAAAAAAATAACAAGTGTTGTACACTTGGCGCTAGAAAGTGCCCATTGAGTGACGGACGACGCGTGGCCCGCATTCATATGTGTAATTACCACGGTCAAGGTCATGTGGCTCAGTGAGGATATTTTTTACTTAAACAGTCTGCTCACTTCGAAAGACTTTCATTCTATGTACGCTACGAACTTAAAAAGCAGTGCCAGTATTTTAGGGTTATAAATGTATTTGTTTTGTAACTATTAATTTTTTTTTTGTTTTCTTTCGGAATATTTACGGTGGTATAAAGTTTATTATAGTCATATAATGGAAGAAGAAGCGGTGCAACAGCACAGTGGGTAATATCTCGACAAAACGTTTACGTATTTTGAAGACACGTAATATTTAAGCTATTTGTTTTACGGGAATAATTTATATTTGTTTTATAGTCACCTTTGTAGATTTAGATATTTTATATATAGATTTATTTCACACATTTTTTTTAGGAAGAGCATCTACGTCCACAGACCGAATTGTGACCTCCTGTGTCAGTTTGTGCGAGGATAGTGCGGAATGTGGCTTCAAGCTGTCAGTTAAAATAAAACTTAACTTATAGATGACGTGCTGTCATGGCGCACGGCGTTTTGTTATAAAATATTACATATCTAAGAATAATACTTTTAAAATAACTTATCGTTGGTTATTTTGAAATTTATATTAAAATTACCAATTAATTTCGATTTCACAAAATAAAAATTATATTAATTAATTACTTCTAGGTATAGTATTTTTTTCCGTAAATAGCCTATTCTACACCAGTGTGTTAAACTGTCTATGAATACACCATGTGGGTCCACAGTAGGTGAAAAACTTAAATCTACCCCCATTCTAGGTTGCATAATAATTTAGCTTTTAAGCTATAAAATCTCGTGTATTCAGCCTTTGTAACGGCATGCAGATAACCCGCATGCCTCCACGCATGCTCGCGTTACACTGAACTTGATTTTTTGCAAACGGTACATCCGTTTACGTACAGTATGCAGTAAAAGTTTTGTTGTGAAACTTACAAACGTTTTAGTTAATACATTTTGTAGGAGTCTCCAGGGTTTGGTGTAATTGTGCTAATAAAACATAAAATTCTCAAAACGTTAGGAAAATCAATTTGCAAACAGAGGTACCACATAGGTACCTCTGTTTGCAAATTGATTGATTGATTGATATATACACTGGTACTAATGCAACACATAGTTGCATTAGTACCAGTGTGTATAATGTTATGTAAAACTAATAAAAAAATATTAAAAATCGTTTTTCACTCCAAAGGCCTATCGATAAAATCGATAGATAGGGACGATACAATATTTACTATCGATAAAGAAATACTATGGATACTATTTATATTAAGCATACACATTTAAATAAATATATTGATGAACTGATTGGCATGTGTCGCGGTGATTTGAATTGAACACAAGAGGTCACAAGTCCGATTGCCGGTTAGGGTCGATTCAGAAAACAAGCTTTTCCAAATTTGTCCACACCTGGGTTAGTTGACACACAAGTGTGTTAATTCCTTAATTACTTCGAGACCATGACAATTGGTGTTGTCTGGCGCTTAGGCTTCATCCAGATCTGTTCAGCCGTTTTTGCGTGATCGAATAACACACCTTCAAAAATTTAGATTTAATATAGGTGATTTTTAATAGTTTAAGAAAATTAGGGGTTTGTTCATACTTATGATGACCAGTGATCGGAGTAGGTAGATTGATTTGATGTACTTTGTTAGGGCTAGCATAATATGGATATGCCTTTTTTTCAAAAACTAATACTAATAAATTCCGGAAAACATTAATGTTTGAGATCATCTGACCCCAAATCAATCTACTTACTCTGATCACTGATGACGACAAACAACTTTGCCCAAGATACTACTTATCTATCTTAACTTAATTTAGTTAGTGTATGAAACCATTTCTAAACAAAAATGCAGGCGGGAAACGTACAGTCAACGGTAGGTCAACCTACTCAAAAATTTAAAGGTCATCGAACCGAGTTTCAACTTTAAATCCGACATGTAGAGATCATATTCGATTGAGAAGATTTGACGTTTTGTAGTAGGTTGACAAGCTGTTGAGTGTACACTAAAATAAAGGCAATAATTTTCTTGGGAAAAGTTGTTTGTTGTTACAAGTATAAAGAAACTCTGAAAAATTTTACACTAATAAAAATTCACCCTGTATATTACCAAATTGTGTCCTGAAGGTATTTCAAGGTAAGCTTGACTGTCCCATTCAGCGGCATTGGACTCAAATGCATGTGGGTGGGACATTCCTAAACTGAAATTGACTGCTCTCATCCTGGCAGATTTTAGGATAATCTGGTTTTTTTACTAACATAATACAAGTAGATTACTAACAAATATGTATGGATGATTATCTGAAATAAACATTTATATTATTATTAGTATAGTATTAGTAAGATCATGTGTAACGGGACCGGCACGAAGGTCGGTCCTTTTGGAAGGCGTTCGTGGGGATACAGATTCAACACGAAGAGGCCCTTTTGAGATACGATATGAGTTGGGATATGTACATATTATCTCTGCCTGTACTATTGAGAAGATACAGCGAAAGACAGCACCTGCTAGGTGCAAGGACTATTGCAGATAAGATGGATACTATATTGGTTATATGGAAAGGTACTTGATGGACTGGTTGCCGGGATATTGATGAGACAACAGGACGCCTGCCATATCAAATATCTCATCTCGATAATCAGTGCAGAAGGTGACTCGCCGCTCACTAAATGCGCCGCCCTATTAAAGCCACCAGAAGGTAGCGAGGGTAGCAACATCGGTTGTAAAGAGGTGCGTCTGCGGGGTGCAAAATCCCACTGACTGGTGCGTTTAACGGGCCCCCGGCGTTATGACGTTTTACACTTCCAACCTGGAGCACAGGTTCTGCTCCTGCAACTCCACTCTTGGCTGGCCAGTTAAGGTAAGCGCAAGAGGCGTGGGCCAAATAAATACGGGCCCTCCGGAGGATCGGGGTCCGAGGTCCGCCACTTACCTACAGCTTAACTTATTTAACTTATTATATTACACATGTAAGATTTATCAGAAGAAGCCGATGTTTTCTATAGCCGATATAAAAACAACAACCTGTATCGTAATGGCGCCGAAACGTTAGCAGAATTCGTAAACCTGTTTGATTCTTTGACTTTTTACATCTCTGAGAAGAAAGCTGCGATTTTTAATTAGTTCTTAAAATGGAAGATCGGTACAATTCCCAGATTTTATAACTCATAAAATGATAATTTATTATTTAAGTTTATAGGTAATAAATATAGCTACTTTATATTATTATTGTTTTTGTGATTTATTGGTAGACCAGTTAAGTACATTAATGTCTCAATAAGATGTATGCTTGGTAATTAAGTTGCAGTAAATATTTTTATGTCATATTAACTTCATAATAGACAAACTTAACTCTACATAACATTTTTGATTTTGTTTTTGAATTTACATGGTAGGAACTAATAACTTAAAACATTAGCGAATGAAATTTGGAAAATTGTGCTCAGAGGAAAGCATTAAGAGTGGTTATGGTTAGCAATAGACTTAAGTATGAAGGCGCATCGAGAGAATCGGATCGACAGAAATAGAAATGAATCGATTGTAATGATTTGTCTGTACTATTTTGATATTAATTTCTGAACGTATTAGAGTTGTCGCTCTGACGTAACACCGAACACTGGAGAGGCGGCCATTATGGAGGCATTCTGTTATCAATCGCTGAACAGCGTGCATGCATCCACGTGTTCGGTGGACGTCATAGTTCTTATCTCGAATTATCTGTTTAATCATTTGTAATTTGAAGTTGTTAAGGGTGCTAAAATTAGTTATTATAAAGCAGTTTTCTCATCCTGGTAGTATTTTATTAAAATATCATCTCATTGCCCGCCACACACGCCACTTAACATAACGGATTTACCAATTGGACAATGGAAAGCCATCCTGATAAGGGCGAAGTCCCTATAAGTATAATAAATAAAATATTTTTACAGTCACACTAATTAGCTTGCCCTAAACTAAGCAAAGCTTGTACAGACAACAGCACGTCAACCAACCACAAAACGTATTTTTTTCCAATTGATATTGATCTCTAATTGTTGGACATAAAGTTAAAAATCAATTCTCATTGAATTGTCCTTTAACTTTTTGAGTAGGTTGACCTACCGTTGACTGTACTATGGCGACTAGATAACGGATAGACATACTTAAGCGTTTATAAACAGCCATGACTTAGGTACAAATGGTCGTGCTTATCACACAAACATCTGCCGTTTCGAACCCGCAACCGCTGACTTTCTAGTCCAGGGCCCGAACCACTACACCAGACCGTCGTTTCATGTGGGCTGATTATGATGAACGTCTAAAATATTAGGTATGAAGATATTATTATCATTTATTAACGTTTTTTCATGTATAAGTAGCAGCAAAAAGACAACAAATGTATTATAGTAAGCTCAGATAAAATACCAAAATCAAAATAATGTTTGTTAATTAATTTATCTTTATTATTATAATAAAGTAATTTATGAGTACAAAAGCGTCTCTCTTTTTATTTGATGATATATAAACATAACTTTTATTCTTAAAATCAGTTTTTCTTTCTTCCTTCTTTTTTAAATAACTCAATTTCTATCTTTGTGTTTTTTTTTGGTATACCTATTGAAAAATTGGAAACCTTGGTCTTCCTAAAATAAATAAATTTAAAAAAAATGGTTTAACAACAAAAAAAAATGAAAAAACAAAATTCAAGATGTTTATTTTTTTTAATCGTTTCCTTTATTTGATCAAATTTAAATAATAACTAATCTTTAGAATTTTTAATAAACCTAAACTGTCACATTTCTAGCGGCGGTTGCGATTGGATGGGTGACCATTCCAATCATATTTAGTGACATAGCATCTCCGTGCTTCGGAAGGGACGTAAAAGTTTATACCGCTTGATACTAATCGTGAAGTCACTGGCCTTACAACACCCCTCCATCAATCCGCACTGGGCTACTAGTCGTGAAGTCACTGGCCTTACAACACCTCTCCATCAATCCGCACTGGGCTACTAGTCGTGAAGTCACTTGCCTTACAACACCTCTCCATCAATCCGCACTGGGCTACTAGTCGTGAAGTCACTGGCCTTACAACACCTCTCCATCAATCCGCACTGGGCTACTAGTCGTGAAGTCACTGGCCTTACAACACCTCTCCATCAATCCGCACTGGGCTACTAGTCGTGAAGTCACTGGCCTTACAACACCTCTCCATCAATCCGCACTGGGCCGGCGGCGTGCAGTATGGCCCAAACCTCTCATAATTGAGGTGAGGCCTGTGCCCTGCTGTGGGACGTATATAGGCATAATTTACTCTGTCGAGTGCCAAAGTCTACCAGTCCCGTGTGGAACAGTCCAAATCGTCGCGCTTCTTATCTTAGGCGCATCTTTCTGCCAGCTCACTCTGATAGTTAAATTAACCTGAAAGTTTCGTTCCAAGTGAGTCCTATTTTAGTATTGCAGTCTTTCCAATTATATATATATATAATTATATATATTTTTAAAAAAGCTGCAGAAGTATACCCTAGGAATACAAGAAATAACGCTCCTAGAATAAGACTATACCAAAAAAATTGCTACGCAATGGGCATAAAAATATATAATAAGTTGCCAGCCCATGTAAAAGTTTTACCATTATATAAATTTAAAAAAATCTTACATGTTTGGTTAATTCTTTGTAATTTTTATACTGTAAGCGAATATTTGAATTCAAAAATTTAGCAGCTTATTAATTAACTTTTTTACAATGTTTGCATGCTGGAATGCATACAGCGAAACATGGACCTACTTTGTCCTACTTTGTACCTACCATCTTATGTAACCTGTTTTTAGCAAATAATTGATCTTTATCTATAATTATCAGAATTATAATTTCTTAATAAATGACATTATAACTCATTAATTTAGCTAAACTAATTTGTCTCTGCCAATCACATAAATTGTAGAGCCTATCATAGTGCGAACATTTTCTCTCACAACTATAAATCTTATGTGTTGAAAGCCGTTTTCTAATGTCGTTCGCGATCAGGCTCAAGGATCGTTAATTTAATAATAAATAATAAATCTGCGAAACACGAAATAAAGTATCCATAGCCTAGATAAAACGGCCAAGGTTCTTAAAATTTCAATCCTAAGGACCCAGCTTATGTTTGATTTTTGTCAATTATAACTAGTAACGAACCAAATTCCTAATTCAAGTAAAAATCTAATTATAAAAAAAAAAACAGTTTTTAAAGCTAAAAACACGCTCAAGGTTCTTTAAAACGAATAAAATGAGCCCGAGGATTTTACTAGTACTTCCACAATTTACCATCTGACTCAATCATCAGATCAGCTTGTTGCCATCAAATTAATGTATTGTCATCCGAAGGTTACATAACTTCTTACAAGAAAGATTGTCGAAGAAACGTAGGCTCTTTTGTTCTTGATAAAGTTAAAGATCAGTGTTTTAACTGACGACCTCCGTAGCCGAGAGGCGAGCATACCGGACTCAGTGTCGCTATCTCTGAGGTTCCGGGTTCGATTCCCGGTCGGTCAATGTAGAAAAATAACTTTCTATATTGTCCAGGGTCTGGGTGTTGTGGTACCGACGTTGTTTCTGATTTCTGTAACACAAGTGCTTAAGCTACTTATCATAGGATCAGAGCAATGTATGTGATGTTGTCCAATATTTATTTATTATTATTTATTTATCTATAGCCATATACAAACTGCTTTAATCAGCCTCATAAAAAGTATATATATTTTTGTTTTTAAATTGAATTAATAGTTTTAAAAAGATGAAAGATTCTATTCCAACCACTGTTCGGCTTGTGGACAGGCTGATATTTTGTATGCTATGGCGAATTAATTAATCAGAGGATAATAAATTGATCTGTTGAGTCTTTTATTGGATGAGTAAAAATTTATATTACTAGACTTTTTTGAATAAAATAAATCGGAAATAGGAAAGCATAAAGTTAAGACGTAATGATTTTGACAATTTAGACTTATTAAAGGTATAACATTAAAGTTTTATTATATCATAGTCTCTTTAACTATTTATTTTATTGTAAATTCATTGATTATATTATTCGCGTTCCATCGGTTTCGGGTGGGATTCGAACCAAGCGGCAAATGTCTGTGTGATGAGCACTACCATTAGTGCCTAAGTGATGGATGTTTATAAAAAGTATTTAAGTATGTTTATCCGATGTTGTCGCCATAGATACAAGCATTGCCAAGTTTGGGACTAGATAAATGGTATGATTGTACTTCAACCATCCACATTTTCTTGAATTGACGTTGTATTTTTCTTTAAGTACGTATGCATTAACAATTCGACTGCCAATAATCCACTGCAGACCGGAAAATCCATAAAAAAATATTTATGGCACGCCAGAGATTAACTCCTAATAAAAAGTCATCTCTAACACTCCAGCTAGATTAACACTCAGTAGAATCAATGCTCCAGTAAAGTTGCTTCTATCAGCCAAACTAAACTAAAGTTTAAATCGTACCAATTTTATTATTTAGATGCCTTACTATAACACATTTGTATGATAATCCTTTATATTAATAATCATCACAATAAGACGTCTTAGTAAAAATTTATACATTAAAATCAAAACAAAAAACGCATAGAATGTAGAACCTCTTTCTTTTTCCAAGTTCGCTCAAAAGCTAACAAAAATGTGCAAAGGAATTTGCAGACATGCGCTGGTTACAAAACAACGCAAATCCTTGTGACATGCAACGCAGAGGTATTTGAGCGGATCTGGTTAATAAAAACATTTAACTGAATTTTAAACAAAAAGTACGATTCACGTAGGCAATTTTATACTTGATACAACGTGAAACCTTAATAAAAATCATAGGGGATGATGACAAACTGTGACTTATTTTCATATTTTTTTCTTAATTTCATTAATTTGTAATGTAAATCCATTGAGTATTTCTGACATCAATTAATTTATCCTGTTAATTATTTTACACGCTGACTCTGGCAAAACATTTTGTCACTTTTAAAAAATGTAACAACAACCATATGCATGCTACTTATGTGGTATGTTTAACACGTGTTTTAGTAAATTATCTTTAACTTTATCTCTTATCTCTATGATGATCGATTAAATACCTTTTTTTCTGTTGGACCAACATCGAAACACGAAACGATGTCCCATGCTGTTTCTGTTCTTGTTCACCTGATATCATTTCTATGGGGATTTTTGTTTTAGATGTTGAGTCTTTTATGATTGAGAGCAGCTAAATCATATCAGAGGTTATGCGTATTTTGAACTTTCTCGTGGCAATAAATTTAAAAACGTGACGAAATTATTTCATCCGTTCACGCGTGATGCGATAACCAAGGGAAATAAGAATTCATTTTTATATTTAGAATATAGATCAATGATAATATTATCAGAATAAGCGAAAATTCACACACAACTCCATAACTCAACTTACGTCCAACCACAACAAAATATATTGACCGTAACTGAACGTACGGGTAGTGGTGCTGAAGTATCGATTGTTTTGCTATCGAAATTGGCCTTGATTTTGATGTTAAAGTTTCAGAAACTATAAAACTTGCTTTCATATGTACGTACGTATGTACCATATACCGCTTAAAACAAATCAAATGATCCCAAATCAAAGGATAAACTAGTAGCCATTGAAAAGTCTCACTATCCATCTCCTGGCTCAGTCATCAGGTTAGTTCGATCGTATCAAAATGTCGGTTTATTATCAGTCATTATCAGTTTTGTTGGCCGTGGTTATGGATAACCCAGTTAAAGTTGTTATACAAGCAATAATTATATTCGTTTTTATAGTCAATTAGCTGTTGCCCGCGACTAAGTTCGCGTGGACTTTCATAAAAAAAAATCTGCGCTACTTTCTTAATTTTTTCTTTCATAAGAACCTTCTCGTGACAATAATTAACACAACAAAAAAAGAATTAGCGAGATTGTTCCATCCGTTCACGCATGATGCGATGACCAAGGGAAATAGAGATTCATTTTTATATATTAGATATAGATTAATCATTACCAATAAGGTAAACTATGGATAAAACATTAGTGCTAAGTGCAAGTGTAATTAATAAAGTTTTTTTTATATTCATAAATATTCTATCGATAAAGGTTTGCCTATCGGTAGCATCACTACATACGAGTTTTAAATCAATAGAAAGTACACACTAGTATGATATAGTGTCCCATGTATCCGAACTGGGTCAGGCAATGATTTACGAGCATTTGAACATTATAAATAGTTTTGTTATGTTTTCTACGACTAGTAAAACTAGTATTCCGTTATATATTTCATGGAGTACACGATTATGGTCGATTTATGTCAAAAGTAATGTAATGGCAGTCTAGGAGAAAGGAGAAAGATTGGAAAGATGGCTTATGGAGTAAGCCATCTTACTCCATAGCCCGGTATGAGTGATTTCATCTGGGAACTTACCATGAACATCTAGAGCGGTATTAGTTACAACATGTTTGGTTTTTTCAGTTTAAAAGTAGTTTCATTTATTGAGTCATTTAATCTTTAATGGGCAGATTGAATTGTACGTAAAATATAGAGTTAGAGGTTAAACAACACTTAACGTATTGTAAAGCGAGGCGTGGTAAAATTAAATTTTGTAATTTTGGCATAACTTAACAAATTGCTTAGTTGTTTTTTACATGCTTAGTTTGGTAGCTTAGTTGGAAAAGCCCTCGCCAAGCATGCGATAAGTCGTGGGTTCGATATTTACCTGAGGCGGTCGATTTTTTTCAAGTTTTAGATTAAGTATCTTACATTACTTAACAAATAAGTATAACAATTACAATCTTAGGATTTACCTAAGTTAGAAAATTATGTGTCATGTTTTTATTGTTTTATTAATCTGAAAGGTGATTTATTTAATAAAAAGTGACAAAAAAAGTAAAAGTAGAATTAACAATTATTGTAGATAAAAATGTAGAAATATAACTTAAAATATAGCTTCAAAAGTAAAAGTCTATCAATCTAAAATATTTCCAGCTCAACAATCGTGTATTTATAGATCATGTTGGAACTAATTGACCAATCATCATCTCTAACGATGTAAAACCCGACCAAGAAAGTAAGAATTCCTCTTTGTATGCCGCCGTTTTTTTTATCCTGTTTTTCTTAATAATATTTATTATTATTATCTATTTGCTTTTATACGTTTAGATATTTATGTTTATTTTCATCGTTGGTATTTTCATTGTAGCAACAAATTCTTACCAAAAATAATGACTTTAATTTGAAACGTATTAAAAACTTAATACATGTTGAACTGTTTGCAAATTTTATCTTTCTCTTATCATAAAAGTTGATAAATTTTAACAATGTTCAAACCGATGTTTTTTTTTGTATGCCGACACGCACTACTTGTTCATAATCATCCGAAATTGACGGAACTTCTACATACAATAATACAAAAGAGTAAGTAGAGCACCTCTACAAAAGCTTTACATTAAATGCAATTTTCAAATGTTATTTGATTATACTAGAAATGATTCTATTCCATGTGCCGTTTGGGGATGGCCGTAAAGAATACACTTTCCCACAGCCAACAGGAGGCGTGTCGTAAGAGGCGACTAATTCCTGTAGCACGAGACGGGCAGCAGCGTCTTCGTGCGAAATCTTATAAAAACTGCGCTCGCCAACCCGCCTGCCAAGCGTGGCGAATATTGGAAACCCCCCAGATGATAAATCATTGGGAGAGGCCTTTGTTCAGCAGTGGACGTCTTATGGCTGAAGTGATGATGATGATGAATCTATTCCTATCTAGCAAAACTGAGACTGAATAACTGTTAAAGGAACTATGTTGTTTGATTTCCACACAGGCTCAGATTAGCTCAGGTCCAAAAACAACTTACCTCACCATAAAACAACTCATAATAGTTGAATATTTCCCATTGGTCGACCATTCTCGCGGTTGATTGTCGACACAGCTAAAGAAACTTCATAAAGTCATAAAGATGTGATGTTGGGATTTAAAATATTTAAAAATCAAAGCAGGTATTTATGAGAAAATAGCAGTAGTGTATTTGTTAAAGATTTTTTTGTTTTTTTAATGACTCAATTTTCCTAATCTACTTACACGGAATAATTGAGTACCTACTGCTAATGAGCTAAGTGAGATTCGTAACACCCAACTTTCAACGTGGATCTCACCAAGGCTCACACTTTGGACCACTTTTCTATATTATTGTCTTCTTACTGCTAATGAAGCAGCGTAGCATTAAACTAATTAAAGAATCAAACTAGGTGACGAGTTTAACCGAGATTGAACTGCCACAGCTGCTAATTGGGCACAACAAGTAATTAACTTTTCAAAAGTAAAGTTTACACATAGCGATATTATTTTTATGATTAGTTACTGAGTAATTATATATTTTATGGTTTGATTAATAAAATAGGTGTTCAAAAGTGAGTTGATGAAGAAACCACGTAAACGAAAATTAAACAGAGGTTAACAATTTAGATAGAGTACATTATAATTTTGATAGCAATATACACACACGACTCAAATATTTTTACCTAACGACAGTAATGATGGTATTGTTTTTATCTCCCAATTTGTACTAAGAATAAGTTTCTGAAGCGACTAAAACTATATCCTTTAAGACGGTATGCCATAAAATTTCACTACAATTATACAAAATAGACGAGGATAGCGTCAAAAATTAATATTCATGGATACTAGCACCGATAGAATACCAATTAGCTCTTTATCGGGTTGTCCATCTTAATTTGTTAGCTGCTGTATATCATTTTAGATTTATTAACATGAGATTGTGTTAATTTGTTTGCAAAATTATTTGAAGCCAAACCAGGAAAGACAAATTTGCTTTTAATACATTCTGAAATGTTTTTTTAAGAAGAATTAGTTTATTAAAAAAACAAAACTTGTTATTTCCATTATAAATATCGAAAATATACATTTGTGATTTGCTTTGCATATCCGAACGCGAATTCATAGCCGGTAACTTTTATTCTTAACTGAAACAGATATTTACGATCATACTAAAGCTAATTTATGTGAATTTCATGACTCGGGGACAATTAGGAAACAAGATACAGTACTTAACAATTTTATAATTTATGTTACATTTGACAAAACGAGCCACATTGATTTACGATATTACTTGTGTTCGGAAAACAGACAATCCTGAAACAATGCCTGCCTAGCTTAAGATATTATAACCTATAATTTGAACTTAGGTCATAGACCTGAAGCAGTCAAGCGGAAAGAAACCGCTGAACCATATAAATGTAAAACGTCAGATAGATCAATGGTGTTCGAATAATTTTGTGGGAAATAATAGTGAATGAACTATTGAAGAGTTACAATTGTTACTTAATGCAATAATTATTACGTAACACAATTCCCAGACTGATATAATAAGACATAATTAAAATGCAAACAGGTGTAATAATGGAGCGATGATGACTGCAAACTTGTTGCGATGGAAATAAAAAAGGTGACTATCAGCTCAGTAGTATGCATCGGGAGATGTATTTGTTTGACCAGCAGTAATATTCATGAAATAAAATGGCCAAGTGTGAGTCAAACCTGTGATTTAACTACAAGGTTTTCGGACTTTTAATTGTGTTTGTGCTTAAAAAACAGCTTTTTGTCAAGTTTTATAATTAAAGGTGTCAAAACGTGATCTAGAATCTTAAAATTCCGCAATGTTTAA
This sequence comes from Anania hortulata, assembly GCA_963576865.1. Classification (NCBI taxonomy): domain Eukaryota; kingdom Metazoa; phylum Arthropoda; class Insecta; order Lepidoptera; family Crambidae; genus Anania; species Anania hortulata. The sequence continues at coordinate 3,598,905 of OY756410.1, forward strand.
AAAAATCAGAAAATCGGTAATGTCGAATTAAATTGCATTTTTTAATTCAAGGAATCAGAGCTCACAAATTTAAAGTTTCATGTTTTTTTTATTTATTTATAGCAACAAAACTTACATATATCATTACAGGTTACCCAAATGCGATAGTGAATGATGAAATGATATGATTAAATGTAACTAATAAAATATATTTCTTACCAAAAACAAATAAAGCTTTACAAGAAACAAACTAAGCAAAGGATCTCAATATTTATACTGCTAATGATTGATGAGGGTCTTCAAAATTTTAAACCGTGAACATCAAAAATGATATCGATATTTCAAATATTTGACGCTGATTGACACACAACACTTCTTGAGGAAATGTTATTTGTTATTTAATGGCATTCAACTCATGATTTGTTTACAAGCAATGTCACAATCCCGGGTATGATAGAAAACTGACTTTTCTGTATTGTCCGGGTCTGGGTGTTGTGGTACCGTCGTTGCTTCTGATTTCTGTAACACAAGTGCTTTGGCTACTTACCTTAAGAACAGAGTAATGTTTATAATGTACAATATAAAAAAAAACATTGAAATATCATATATTATATTATATTACATTAGTCTATATGCAATTATATACCCATTTCATTTATTTACTCAGTTAAAAACATAAGTAAATGTATAATGAGCGTAATGACTTCTTCATAAAAAACTGTTTTTGGAACCATCTCATCATCATTAGTCGTTACAAACTTTCGTTCGTACATTTCAACATCTCGAAAATGTATGAAATTACTATACTTATTCTTAATTATAAACAAATCTTATCCCGGTTCTCAGACTTAAAAACAAGGACAGCTTGTGCGAGAGAGATAACAGATGGATGTACCGTACGCCCCAGATCGTGGATTGTTTCTTGGTACCAATTTTGTTTCTGAGGGGCTTAATACCAATTGTGCCGACAAAGGATCTGATGTAGGTTGTTTTTGTTTTTATTTTACTGTAATCCGAAGGTTTAAAATAAACCGCATATTATTGCAATTTGTGTCATTACTTTCTGTTAAAATATGCGGAGCGGTAGTAGCTTAGTGATTGGTGTCATGCCTCATATCCGTCTTCAGTTCGGATCCCTATAACTCTAGATTTTTCGAAATCTTTAAACAAATGTACCTACCATTTGCACGATATTTAGGAAAATCACCGTGAGGAAACTTGCACATTAAGAATGTACAGACAAGGGCAGGTCAACCTATTCAAACAGTTAAAGGTCATTGAATTGATTTTCAACTTTAAGTCCGACGTGATTGACGTGCTGTTGTTTGTCTGTACAGAAAAATTAAAGAAAAAAAATGTATAAATATATAAATTTATAGAAAATTAATAAAAACATCACTTAAGTCGTTCTGATACTAAGGTAAGTTAGTGTTACGGAAAATCAGAAAAAACGGCGGTACCACACTAACCAGACCCGAGACAATATAATAAAGTTCGTATTTTATACCTTGGGCCCGACTGGGAATCGAACTCGAGACCTCAAAAGCGACACTTCTTGGCTGCGCTAAAATAAAAAGCCTTCTAAGTCAACGCTTAGATAAAAAACAGCTGTAATACCAAGGAGATGGAAAGGCGGTAAAGAATGATTTCATAGCGGGATGCGTACAGTCGGCCAAGAAAGTGGTCTATCACCCTAAGGTTGTAAATCATTCGCGCGTCATAGAACAACAGGGTTGATTTTCCCATGCAAAATTATTCTGACAGCTACTAATTCTCTCTTTATGATATTATGCCAAAAAATTTATCGCTATTTTACTGACACATTAAAATGTTGTCAAAACTGGTAGATCACTTTCTTGGCCGTACCGTACTATCGCTCTTAGCCGAATTTTTAAAAACTTTCATAGAATTTGTAGCACATTATGAATTCAGGATTGAAAAAAAAATACTACAAAGCACCAAAACAATGTTGTTAACGATAATTGCTTAGGGATCATTGACATTACACTTAAATAAACAGGTATTTAACTTATAGTATATGCACGTAAAAGAGTAATTACGTCAACGAGAGAGAAACTAAGCAATCATTGCTTTCGAGAGCGAGAAATAGCGATAGTTCTATGGTCAATCTCGATACTTCGCAAGTCATAGTGAAAATGAGATTTGTGAAATCATTGACGGTGACTGTAAAACCCTCTCGAGTTTATGATACTTGTCTATGAATAAACTAATTCAGCTTGTTATTATTTAAAACAACAGGCGTGTCGTAAGAGGCGACTAATTCCTGTAGCACGAGACGGGGAGCAGTGTCTGCGTGCGAAATGTTATAAAAAACTGCGCTTGCCAACCCTGCCAAGCGTGGCGAGTATTGGCAATCCCCCCCGATAAAAGTCATCGGGGGAGGCCTGTGTTCAGCAGTGGACGTCCGATGGCTGCAATGATGATGATGATGATTATTATTTAAAATGTTAGCGTCATAAGTAAAATAGTGTTAGTAACTTCAACTTGAGATGGACATGAAGTAAGTATTTAATCTGGTACATACTTTATCCAAAGTTGTTTTTTTTTGTTTTCGCTGTTGCGAATACCTCATAATAGTTCATAAGGTCGTATAATAGTGATTATAACCACATCGACTTATTTCACGAAAGGCCTGCGCGTTTTCGTAGCCTTTTAAAGGCCTAAGTGTAACCTAAATATGATTGCTTTTTTTTCACCTCATTTAGTTTCTTTTCAATTTTAAATTAGTAGTGAAAACTTTTAGGCTAGTGTAAAACTCATTTTTTCCATGTATGTGTATTACCTTGTAAGCTGTTTGTTTTCCAAATAAAGAAAAATAAAATAAAATAAATTAACCTCTTTAGCTCTAATTTTGTTATTTTTAACTTTACTAGCTGTTGCCCGCGACATCGTTCGCGTAGTTTTTGGTTTATTCATAAAGGATTTTATGCGCAACTTTCTTAATGTTTTCTTTCAGAACCTTCTCCTGACAATAATTAACATAACAAAAAATAAATTGGCGAAATGGTTCCAACCGTTCAAACGTGATGCGATGACCAAGGGAAATAGAGATTAATTTTTATATAATACACATTTATTAGGTCTACCAACGCTTATACACACTTATTATTCTTACGCTATAATAAGTAATTATACAATAGGTTACATATCAAAGTGTTATAACCAGTAAACACCATATGCAGTAATAATGAGATAACATTAAGATATGCTAAGATCATAACACCTCTCAAAATTTAATTCTGGTGGTTATTTTTTTTTTGTTATTGTGTAGCGGACACTGGAATCTTTAAAACTACTTCCTCGCATAAACGACCGCAGTCATTTAAAATGAGGAAGTTTTTTTTACGGCTAGTAAAATGGAAGACATGTTTGTAGATTTTTCTAAATTTGGCCCATGGGAAGTGTATTTGGCCCTCTAATCGCGTAAAATAACAACCCTAAAAACTGCCAAAGACAAAAACAGTACACCCAGGTTTTTGAAAACGAAAAAAAAGAACAAATAAAATCAAGTTCTAAAAATTCTACATCAAACAATTAGTAAAACGATCAAATAAAAAACGGTTTTAACTACTTGAATTAGTTTAATTTTATATTAACGTTTGTAGAAGCTATTACGTCATGAAGAATAATAAACACAATGGTGAGAAACTTTATTGTTATAGATAGATACGAATATATAGACATTCTGCTTTACTGAGAGACGTAACTTACTATTATACTATATTACTACTATTATATATTATACTTAGTAATGAATCTTCTAAAATATCAAGAGACTATTAACAAACGATGAAAAAAGAAAGTGTCAAAAAAGAAATACCTTCTGAAAACAAAACTTACCTTTTCACTAACCGAGACAAAGGCGCTAAAGTATAAAAAAACTTCACAGCTTTCCAAAAACCTAAATTATCACACACCTGTTTGAATTTACAAATCAGTCGGCCCTTCGAAGGTGTCATATTTGCGTGTATCCGCTAATTGGAAAAGTGTTATTTTTAAAAGCTATTGCAAATTAATATTTTCTAAAAAATATTATTCTGTAAATAAAGTTAATTCATTCCATCGACCACATACCTACACTATAGAGCAGCAATCTGTACCATCTTACTTTGAAACACGTTAGTGATTGTTCATTTTAATAAGAACTGACAAGTCCTGTCAACTCTCGCCCATAGTTTTGGTCGGATTTTTTGTGGAACAAAATAAATGACATTTATACTCTATAGGGTATTTGCTCTATGATTCATTCAGATAATGAGGAGATTAGATCTTCATTTCGATATTCTGAGTCTACGTGTGTGTCTGGTGGCAATATTTCTAAATGTAACATCTAGCTTTGCCGCAATTACGATCGTAGTCAAAAGTACTACCCTAAGTAACGTATAATGGACCAAATCAAAAAAAAAAAAATTCATGGGATACGACAATCATGTTTTAACTTTCTAAATTACCATTTCTTTCTGTCTATTTCTAGGGCTATGTTGGTCAGTTTATTTTTCTTCTGGTCTTAATGATTATGTGACCATAAAAAATATTACTATAGCCATCTTCATAGCTCTTCGAGTTACTTGCGCTTTAGTCGCCTACTTGGTGGGCGACCATATTGCTTCTGAACATCATGACGGGCAGTATACTCTGTTGAAAAGTGCGATGTCCTTCTATATCTCACAGTACTTTATGAAGTACAAACTAACAGTACAGTACAGTTCAGGCCTGATATTTAAATTTTACAACAAAAACAACTGACTTAAGTGCTTTTCGAAGTACTAATGGTCTACAACCTTGTAATTCAAACATATTTTGTGATTTTTAAGGTAAACCCTTAAAAAACAATCCAACAAAAAATAACAAAATGTTTTGAGTATTTTTTATTTTACAATTTTACAGAAAGAAAAGGTATTACAAATATACTAAAATATCTTAGTGTGTACTTTTTGTAGTACCTACTTAGGTTGTTAGAAATAAACCTGTTAAAAACATGGGACTAAGAAGGAGGGTTCAGTGGTGTTATTGCATTGTATTAGTGTTATGAGAGAAATGAAATAACGTTTGTTCTAGCATGGTACGGAGTGGCGGTACAAGTTTTTAACTCGGCATGCTCTGATTTTTGTATTTTATTGCGATTTGTTCTACAAAACTTGTACCGCAGCATAGTTGGCGTCTAGCCTGCCAGAATAAAAAAATATTTGCAACTAGACTTAGTCTTGTGTGTCTAGTCACCAGTTACATTCAAGAATAATTAAACTATTTAAAATTAATAGCTTAAAATATGCCTAGAACTTTGCTGATCTTCTATAACTGTTGTGAAAACCCGATAACTCACTAGATATTCAGTGTAATCAAACAGGTTCCTCACGAAGAACCCATTCTCGAAGCACGTTAAACTTGCAAATAATTTGACGTAAGGCGCATGTTAAAGACTTTATTCTAATGTAGAAATCAGACACTCCCTATGCTACGAAAGTGAACGTTGAAGGCCCTACAAAATGATTGAGCACTTTCGATCTAGCCATTCATGTTTAGAACAAGAAAAATGTACTGCCGATCACAAAAACTGCATCTGTTAATTTGAATTATGTTGTATTAAATAATGTTTTAAGTTTATTATATTTCTATTAAAGTATGAAATTGCAAATTAACATCAATAGATAATTATTATTATAAAGGGATAAACATCGAATTCACGAGTTATATTATTTCAATTAACTGTACTATTTTTTTAAAAGTTTGTAGTGACAAAACATATGCATCAAACAATACAACAATTAATATGATCTCGAAATCAGGAATTAACATTGTTAACATTTTTGTGAGACGAGCCATTTTTTTTCCTATCTTACTCAGATTCAAGTTACTTTAACATAAAAAGTTTTAAGTAAAGAAAACCCGAGGCAGGAAGTGAATCTGGGTTTTCACTTTGTGTTGGAGGTTGATTACGGCGCCAATATGCCAATCGGGTCATGAAATTAATATCATTTGGCAAACATTGAATATGTTATAATAATAATGACATAGTAAACGGTCACGCGTTAACCACAGTAGATAACATAAGCTCAAATTTACCATCCGTGTATTTATGGAATTCATTCAAGTCATTTCGATTTAAAAAAAAACAGTAATGTAGCAGTTTTGGTAATAAAAAAGTGTATTGGATAAAATATTTATACAGGTTGTACAAAAGAAAAGGACACTTCAATAAACCTCGTAAACAGCAGCTCATATACATTTATTTTTGTCAAAAATCATTTAAATAAATGGATGCCTATTAGATTTTTATCTACATAAAGCATTATATAAAATTTGTGCAGTAATTTTGTCCAGCAGTGTAAATGTTATTGACTAGATGGATCTACTAACAGACACAAATGGAATGAATGGAAATGTAAATTGGTTAGTTCAAATTGGATGTTATTTTGTCGCGTAAAAGTGAAAAGTGTGATGAGCACGAGCATTTTTGTACTCAATCTAGTCTCCATAGTACAAGCTTTGTTTCGTTTGCGGCTAGATAATTGGTGTGGTTGCGAAACAAGTAATTTTAGTTTATAAATAGTATGCTGGTCGTTCACGACAGCCAAGTGATCAGCCCTCGTCAGTCCACTGCTGGACATAGGCCCAATAAACGCCAATCAGCCCGATCCCCCTGCTCCTACTGACAGCAGCTTTGCGTATATCGTCGTCGCGTATATCGGAGTTAGGGCATCCTACGCTGTTTGCCAAGTCGCGGACGCCATTCAAGAACACGTCTTCCAGCCAAATAATAGACTTAATTTTGAGTAAAGTGAACGTCCAAGCATATTAAAGGCGTAATTGCGTTCCCCAACAATTTATCCGATTGCGATGAAACTTTGGTAAGTTGTTTGGGATTGGGATTGGGAAGCTATCAGAATTAATAATAATAAATAATTGTTTTCACAATCACACCAATTATCTAGCCCCAAACTAATCAAAGCTTGTACTATGGCGACTAGATAACGGATAAACATACTTATATACATTTGTATACATCCATGACTTAGGTACAAATGCTGGAGCTCATCACACAAATATTTTCCCCTTGCGGGATTCGAACCCGCAACCGCTGGCTTTGTAGTCCAGAGCGCGAACCACTACACCGGAGGGTCGTCGTATGAATTGAATGAAAGACCACGCGAACGAAGTCAAAGCCAATGGCTAGTATCTAATAAAATAAGGAATCCCATTGCTTCCTCGGATCGTAACTAAAACGACTATCCAGAATGCGAAAGTTTACTAAATAAGCGCGTTTAAGCATTTAAAGGTCATTGACTGTGCGCAAGCGCAGCCAATGCGCGTTGCAGAGGGCGCGCGTGTCGCTCGCCCACCAAGTGCATAGGGTTGTCTCTTAGAGAAATTAGCTAGACTATAATATTGCCTAAGGGACTTTGAGGGTTAGCACTATTTCTAAACATCGAAATTCTACCCATGACTATAATTTTTTTGTCAATTATAGCGTATATTTTCGAGGAACGGTGACACAAAATTAGTTTGCTTCCTATGCTAAAACGGATTAGTTGTAGGCAGTTTTTTTTTTTGTAAATTATGGTCTTCTAAAAGATTTATTTTCTCTTTGTTTTAATTGAAGAATCTGATCTTCTTCTTCATTTAAAACATTAATATTTTCGTTAACATACTCTCTTTCTCTTCCTGGCTATGTATCCAACATTGTGGTGGGGTCCGTATTTTTCTTCTTCACTTCGTTGTCCTCGACATCTTCTTTGGAAACCTCATCATCAGCATATGGTGTTTGAAATTCAGCCGCGCCAGACTTAATAATTTTTGTCTTTTTAGTTGTAAGTAATGGGTATTTTTTTCGCAAAAAAAAACAGACAACTACTCTTTAACCAACCACAAAAAGTCAAATATTCTTAATTGATACTGATCTCTACGTGCCGGACTTAAAGTTGAAAATTGGTTTAATGACCTTCAACTTTTTGGGTAGGTTGTCTTGCTGCCTCTACAATTATTGTAAACAAATAAAAAACAGTTATTTTATGTTTTTTATATTTTAAAAGTGCCAACCCTGGGCCTAGCATTGCACGCGACACGTTCATTACTCAGCGCGTCTGTTATCTACGATTAATACTATTTAGTCAGCCCTGGTCCGCACTGCACAACTAAACCTGTCCGAACTGGGCACTTAGCTTTACATCGTTGTGATAAGACAGCATGTGGTATGCCACACTGCCGCTTTTAGCATCAGCGATTGGTTTTGCGACTTTTGACAGCGACTAGACTCTGACACATCGGCAATTGACAAAAGTCGGTAAAATTTGGAAACAGAAATAGAGATAAAAATATGTTGTACCTTATTATTGCATACTATATGGTGATTCAGGTGGTCACAGTAATAACGCCCGCATATTTTACCGCGATTTGGCAAGTATTCATATTCATTTAAACACTTCATAATATAACAGCAGTATCAAAATACTTATATAGCTTATTGGCTTTAAAGATGGTAAACAGTTACATTATAACCTCCATGAGGTATTTGTGAATTTAAATACCTAAAATTTAATGCATTTTACACAGGCAATTAAATTTACAATGATAATCGAAAGATGAAGCAATAACAAGTAATTAATAATTTAATTCTATTAGTAAAATACGTAAAATGTCACAAATAAAAACAAATCGGAGATCGCCAAAGGCAGTTTTTAAAAACGGGACGCGGTTCTGGATCCTCATGGTCGAACGCAGAAAACAAATAAAAAAGAATAATAATCATAATAAAGACGAGCGAGACTTCGCCTTCAACGCAAAAGGTTTCTGATTCGACGCGAAAAATTAAAAATAATTTTAATGGGTTGGTGGGTGTGCTGGGCGACGCTCCTGGCAAAATTCGTTGTGAGGTACCTGGTAATACAAGGATTTATTCTTCGCTTGTGTTGCCTGATACCAGACAAATTCCAATTTTTACAGAGGGCGTCTCTCATCTCATCATCACACCAATGACAAAATAAAATATTTATTTATTTTTCTAAATATTCTCGACCATTTTTCTAAATTGAACCCGGCTATTGCTCGAAGCGGAACATTCTGGGCATCGTAAGTCTTGTCCTCAAATGTCAGTTGGCTGTAGTCTAATAGTGTAGGTAGGTACGTATGTCTAGGTATACCCATTATTATTTTCTGGGTCACTGGATGATAAAACCGGTCAAGAGCAATTCGAACTCGCGTATCGACGGTTCTGTACCGAGTCACCGAGTCATTAGAGCGAGCCCTAAACGTTTGGAGAGCCTTCTGTGCGATTTTAGGTCACTTTAAAAAAATATAAATAACATTTGACTGCTGACGACTGACATCTAAGATTTAGATAAAAACCTTATTTTACGATAATGATGCAATCATTTCAGCCGCAGCACGTCTACTGTTGAACATAGGCCTTCCCTAGTGATTTCCAGATTGGCCGGTTGGAAACGGCTGGCATCCAGCGGCTTCCTGCAACCTTTACCAGGTTTTACCAGGTTTGTCTACTTTGTAGATAGACGTCCTACGCTGCGCTTGCCGGTACGTGGCATCCTCCTCCATGGTTATAATTTCCCCCAAAAAATATATACAGGGTTGTTTGTAAAACATCAACAACTCCGCAGGGGTTGATTCTAGTGTTCAAATACTACAACTTCTTGTATGGGACCAACATCAAAATAGCAAAAAAAAAACACTGTTTCATATAAACTGATGTCAGCTTGTCGGCAGCTGTATGGGACAGTGTTTTTTTTGCGATTTCGATGTTGATCCCATACAAAAAGTAGTGGTATTTCAGCACCAGAATCAGCCCCTAAGGGGTTGTTAATGTATTAAAAATAACCCTGTATATTCTGGTAATAGGGTCCCGTAGATGCAGAACCCTAAAGACAGGTAGTACCAAAGGATACCAAGAAGACATTACAGGCATTACCATAGACTATAATTCTGCAGCTCTCGGAAAGACGCTAGCAGCATGCAAATAGGTGCGTGTTTTTACTACTCTATCCATGACCTTGTCAGACCTAGATTTGAGTCTAAAAACAAAAGGAGAAAGCGAAATGAAAGTTTTGGTAATATGGTAGAGACAATTAGATCATAATTTTGCATGTCCTAAGGTTTGTTTAGTTTCAAATGTGGTTTTATAAATAGAATATGTAAAATAACAGAGGACGTTGCATTAAGCTTGTTTAACTACGGCCAGTCCACTGCCACTTTCATCATCATCACCATTTCAGCCATAAGACGTCCACTGCTTAACATAGGCCTCCGCTAATGACTTCCAGAGTGAGTTGTAAGCGGCCTGCATCCAGCAGCTTCCAGCAACCCTTACCAGGTCGTTTGTCCACCTTGTGAGTAAACGTCCTACGCTTTAGCTTTAAATTTTTTAGGTTTAATCGATGGCAATACAAATCAGCTCTCATACATATAAAAGTCTTAGATCCTAAGACAAAGTCACGTGGTTCCTGTTAAACGATGACTTCAATCATTAACCAAACGTGTCCCCTAATGCGGTACATAAATACTTCTTGCCATACCTGCGCCGGCGCAATTTTTACGACGATACTATAACCATTCTCCCTTCGCGTTCCGCTTACCCGTACTTTGTCCCAACGATGGTTTAATACGCGTAATTAGAGCGTTGGTTACGAAAAACCAATTTATGTTTTATGACGACGCAATTATAAAGTAAGGCCGGAGTACAACAGATAAAGATAGGTTTATGATATAAGTTTATAGAGGTATGATATAATTGAAAGATTTACGACTTTGTAGGACATCAAAATTTAAATACTTACATTAGATACAATACACTTGCAATTAATGTTTCTATGACCCAATAGAACATTAACATCCTTTTGCTTTGAGGTGCTTGTAGCTCAAATGGCCCAAATACACCTCATAGTTGAGGTGAGGCCTGTGCCTTGCAGTAAGACGTAAGGTATAGATATTTGATACTTTACATCCTTGTGAAGTTTGACGACTCTATTGACGTAACCCAGACCGTTTGATTCCCGATTTAGGTCAATTAAGAAAATAAACTTTTATAAATTGGCGTCTGGATGTGTGGATGACCTCGGCCAAAATTCACTGGTACCTCGTTACACAAGATGTTAATTCCTTATCGCTTACTGAATTGACCCAAACTAGGCATCAAACCCAGGACCCTTTGCGATCTAGGTTAATCACCGCGCCACACAACGCAATACGGTAATTTCATCAGTCTAATAATTATTCTATTCTTCCTAACTGCGATGGTAAATGTCGCCGTTAAAATATTTCGTTCAAAGTATTTATTTTCATTAGCACGTAGAACTGACGGCCGATGGGGCAGAAAGGTTCTGGAATGGAGGCCACGTACCGGCAAGCGCAGCGTAGGACGTCCACCTACAAGGTGGACAGACGACCTGGTAAAGGTTGCAGGAAGCCGCTGGATGCGTGCCGCTTTCAACCGGCCAATCTGGAAGTCACTGGGGGAGGCCTATGTTCAGCAGTGGACGTCCTATGGCTGAAATGATGATGATGATGATGATTTATTTTCATAGAACAGATTTACAAAATACGAGTAGCTTAATATAAGTGTAGCGGTTAGACAAGTAACTATCATGTCTAGATAGTTATAACATCTGAGGCGGATCTTTAAAACATCCTAAAGGAAGTGCATTTCCTTCGCAAATTAAAACAAGGAAGCCGTCTATTTGTGTCTTCGTTATTTCTAAAAGAATTAATCCATAGAAACAAGCGGAAATTATTTAATTGCGCATTGTATAGGAAAGTGGTTATTTTAAACCATACACATCCTGTATTTGCTGGATTCCATAGTTAACGCGGAATCCTTCTAGTTTTGCCATGTCTGTCCATCTGGCTGTATAGCCACGGCTTAGCTCAGAGACTCACTACACTAGAAAGCTTTTTGGCATGGGTAATTCAAATTAATGACGACGACAAAGATATTCATTTTTTTCATCATCATCATCATCATTTCAGCCATAGGACATCCACTACTGAACATAGGCCTCCCCCAGTGACTTCCAGACTGGCCGGTTGGAAGCGGCCCGTATCCAGCGGCTTCCTGCAACCTTTACCAGGTCGTCTGTTCATTATTTTTTTTACTCTCCGATTAATTTCACCAAGGCCAAAGCTAATCTCCCCTATCTCCCCCCACTAAAGAACTAAGTAAAAGCAAAATATCGATGCGATGTATTGTAGATTCTCTGGAAAGAGAAAACGAAGTTATCGATGTAGAAGAATAAATGTAGTAAACTAAAGTGGCAGGAGGCCGGCCACATCTAGAACCGATGTAAGGCAGAGTAGATCCTCGAGTGGAGATCACGTCTCAGGTGGGGCTTCCTACGCCCCCCAGCTCGATGGACCGACGAGACGACTTTAAGAAGATGTCTGCTGGATTAAAAAAGCGCGAAACCCTGTTCTTCGGCGCTCTTTGAAGTTTATGTTCTGCAGTGGACTGCATTAGGATGAAATGATGAGGATGTGATTCGATGCTTGATCTAACGACAAGTAAATATTTTCTATATTATTGTGGAAACTTGAATGCTACTGCCTGAAAGCAATAAATAACAAATTAATTATTTACTTCTCTTTTACAATACTTGATCTTAGAAGCTTATAAGATTCCCTTTCGCGTTCCACTCGCCCGTGGTAGACTGGAAAACCAATGGAAAACGATAGACAAAATTTTTAGTGGCACGCGAAGGGCACATTAAATTAATTACCCAAGTTATGTGAGACTGGAGCCTAAAACTAAGCCTACAATAGGCTTGATATTTTCAGATCATGAACGGAATGAGTGTACTCAAGCCTAAAATAATAATTAAATACGACTTAATGTTTATACTCATAACTCTACGGATCATGTGAATGGTTTTAAAATAAAAATGCATCGTTCAGCCTCGTATAATTTGGTTTTACTGTTAAATTGGATGTTTGATGAGTAATAAATAATGGTTGTTAAAGGCAGTGGGAAAGGGCGGGTCATATCTGCCGGATGCATCCAGACAAATGGACCCAGATCATAACTCAGTGGATTACAAATGGACCCAGATCGTAACTGAGTGGATTCCTGAATGTGGGTATCGCCGTAGAGGACGTCCTAAGAAGCGATGGCGTGACGATTTGGAGAGCCATGCAGGGATTGGCAGACTCAGGCCCTCAACAGGGAAACATGGGGGGACTTAGGAGAGACCTTTGCCCAGCAGTGGGACATAATAGGTAAAAAAAGGGGGTACATCTTCAGCGATAGCCGTCTGTAGGTACCCATCAAGTAACGATTTGGGCCCACCAGTCCGGATGCATTCTACACACGTGTCCTGCCCACTCCCACTTTGTGGTCATTGGCGACCGATAGATAACGATTGAAGAGTCTGGGGGAGATCCCCAGCAGTGGGGATTGTGTAGGTTAAAAAAAAGGCTTCACATGATGATGTATTTATGTATCTCAATAATTATGTCTATTTTTATGTACCTACAATATATTTCAAAGTTAAATATATATACCTTAATTCATTTGTTGCATTATATACTTACTTAATGTTTTTTTTTCTTCTTGTTTGTTTACCGCACCTTTTTGCAAGCTTTCTGTATGACCTATAGGTTGACTGGCAGATAATGCTTTTAGCATTAAGTCCACCTTTTGTACACTTTTATTAAGTGTGTGCAATAAAGGTTTAAATAAATAAATAAATGAGCGTTGAATTAAAATTTAAAAACACTTCTGCAGTTTACAATTTCTCCGTGATTAGGAATCGTTTTAAATGAGAATGTGGTTAGTGATTCTCTGTCTCTTTTGTTTTTGAAAGATAAAAATGAGAGTTTAGTTAAGAGAGTGATATTTGAAAACAAACTTTTTTATTTTGTTGTTACAAAGTATTACGTTGTATCTATTTAACTTTAATATACCTTAGTATTATAGACTCAAAGTTGCCGCACTTAAACTGGTTAAGTTTTGTGGAACTATGCATAGCAACTGTAATAATGTTTTATAATAATATTAATTTTAAAAAACATTTAGCGACATTATCAATCTTTATATCTATATCTTCATCCGTGCCGTGCCGTGTGGGGACGGCCGTAAAGAATACACTTCCCCCCCGCCAACAGAGAGCGAGTCGTAAGAGGCGACTAATTCCTGTAGCACGAGACGGGCAGCAGCGTCTGCGTGCGAAATGTTATAAAAAACTGCGCTCGCCAACCCGCCTGCCAAGCGTAGCGAGTATTGGCAATCCCCCCCGATAAAAGTCATGGGGGGAGGCCTGTGTTCAGCAGTGGACGTCCGATGGCTGCAATGATGATAATGAATAGCATAGCATTATTGTAGTTAAAGTGATTGTATTTCCATGGAACATTGAAAAAACATCATCATGGCTTCGAATTGGGGAACTTGGGAACCGACCCGACCCGAACTTGGGAATCGACCCCGGGACCCTTTGCGTTAGGCTCACCGCGCTGGTACACCAACAGGGTCATCTATGAATAGAATGCAATTGCATTTACTGCATCTATGCCACCAGGCCTCTCAATTGGGATGTGACCCAAATAACAGACGAAGGGCATTGGGGTACCCGACCGGCGGAAGGTGGACCCTTAAATGGGTGTCTTGATCTTGATAAATGGTTATTAGGTGTTGAGAAGACGCAGAGAGATTCCTAACGCTTTGTTGAATAATTGTTACCTCTGTGAATCAATGTATGGTTTGGTTAATTATATTGATTCTATCATTAGTACTAAGTTCAAATTTTAGTACGTTTTTGTATTTTTGAGAGAAAAAAAAACTGGATGCAGGCCGCTTCCAACCGGCCAATCTGGAAGTCAATGGTTAAGGCCTATGTTCAGCAGTGGACGTCCTATGGCTGAAATGATGATTACGATGAATTAATTATAGTTCTTATTCGTTCTGCAATAAGAATCAATTTTGCTTACATAAGTTTACTTTATAATGACAGTACGATGACCTATAAGCTATTTATAGGTACTACACTTCGCTATTAGCATATCCCATTCAAGATAACCACGTGTTCAAACGATTGATTTGCATAATAACTAGGACTTTCTGAATAATATTTGTGCCAAGGTCTTTTGTATTGGAAATATATTTTTTGTAAGAGTAATTTAATTCTTTTTAAAAATAAAGTTAGTTGTTTGTGATTCATACAGCCCTGTATTAACGGCTGAACGGATTGCGATGCAATCACACTGAAAGACCATTATCTCAGACTACCTCTCAGGCTTATTTTTATTTAAAGAAATTAAAAGATTTTGATTTATATCTTAGTTCTGCCTATAGCCTAAGGTCCATGGGTAAGTCCAGCAGTGGGTAAAACTTGGCTGTTTAGATAGAGAGACCCACCTGGTGAACTGACAACTTAGTCAAGGCGGCGGAATGCAAACGGCCTAAAGCTGCTTGCTGACTGCTGTGCTGTGACGTTCTATGAAGGGCTATGTTATATGGGAGGCTTAATATATCCAGCAGTAAGTTCAAAGGATGATGATGAAGATATCATCATCATCATCATTCCAGCCATCGGACGTCCACTGCTGGACACAGGCCTGACCCGATGTAGGGAAATATGCATATGCATTTATTCGCTTTATGATGTAGCAAGAGTACAAAAAGTAGAGGAAGTAAAACAAAATAGTAAATGAGGTATTCATGAACTCAAACATTAAATTAAATGACTTCATATTCATTTACAATGAATTTACCAGGTATCTTCAAGCAATTTACAAAGGAATAGTTAGATTTTGCTTAAGCTACGTATATTTTAACCAACACTCACGGATAGTGAAAGATAGACACTATCTTTGGACATAGAAAACGTTGTATTGTACCAAAGCATCCAAGTGGAGCCACGAACACAGCGATTCAACAACTATATTAGACTTGCCTGTCTGTATGTGACAACCGATTTTCTCGCAGTCGAATAGTGCTAGAAAGATAAAATTTATAGTTACAATAAAACAAAGTTATAAATTTTAATATATTTTTATAATTTTATATTATCTACCTATAGTAAGAGCTGTTTTTAGTGACGTACTAATGATGAGCGCGAGCCTTTGTACCTAAATCGTGGATGTTAGTAAATGTATTTAAGATGAATTATCACTTACAAAACAAGACTAAATAATAGTCAACCAATTCATAATGTAGGTCACCATTATCAAGACACGTCTTATTTGTCAATAAATCAAATTCGGTGGCTATTCTTTAGTCACGGTTTAAATCTAAGTAATCTACCTATGTTATATTAGGGGAATTCGGAGGCTTTTCCGTGCCATAAATTCTCATCAATTACCACGAAAACTTTCGGTAAAACACATTAAATTGTTGCTGTGTTTAATGTGATTTGTACGCTCGTTTAATGGCCTCTCATTTTTAGAGGCTCGCCCGAGGCCCAGCACTCGTTAGTACCACGAAAGTCCATTAGAGGTCTCGCCGTTTCTGCGCTGAGATAAACCGCGGAGTGATACGATTGTGGTGTTTTGAAGAGAAATTGCGAGTAGGGTCGTGAGAAGTAAAATACTACTATTAAACAGTTGCCAAAATTGTGTTTATTAATTACAAACAACTTTTGTTAAGGAGTCAACATCAATAAGTATCATGAAAAGATTTTGCTGCTTGACATACATTTATCATCAAGGCAGAGCGTTGGTAGTTCACTCTTCTCTTTATCGCTCTTTTCTTATAGACAATTTTCAGGTAGTGTAGAGGACAGTTCAATTAATGTTTGTGTTACCCAACGTACATACTAATTAGTATATTTAGGTACCTACACAGGTCTATCCGTTATCTAGTCTTCATTATACCTACAAGATCTGCATAGTTTTGGGCGGGGCTAGTTGGTGTAATTATTGCAAGATTGTTTCATTTAATGACTATAAATTTTAAAAAAATATATAGCCAGTAATAAAATAAAGTTGATTTTTTTTATTGACTTTGAAGCCTACTGCAAAGTTTATAGCGGTGAGTCTCGTGTGGTAGAAATATTGCTATTTCAATACTGTAGGCGTTGAAAACCAAAATGACTACCTAAGTCGTTTGTTTCTGTACAATATTTTAGTAGGAGTCAGAAATACCTTTGAGCCTGATTATTTTTATTAACACTTTAGGGATATCATATCATGCCATTAGTGTTTGATGTAAGGTCTCATTTTATTAGTAAATTTATTTTTCTTCTTACTTTACTACTTTAGCTCTTGGTGTGCTAGTCACCCTAGGTAAAATTTACTATCTCCATTTATCGTACAAGGCTGTTAATTTGAGACCTATGACACTAAAATTGTATTATAAATTAACTCTGGTACCTACAAATGCTTGTGCTCATCACACAAACATTTGCCCATTACGGGATTCGTACCCGCAATAAATGGTTTGTAGTCTGGGTCGCGCACTAGACTAGACGGTCAAAATATTGATATGTTTTCAGATGTAGGTACTTACTCATTAACGTTTTTTCCTCTGTCCACAGCATCATCATGGTGCGATGGCGCCCGCGACGCTTCCTGTCCTAGGATCTGCGGTCCAGCTCTGCAAGGAGAGCCGGTCTGTGCCACCGACGGCTACATCTACCCGTCACTCTGTGAGATGAGGAAGAAGACTTGTGGAAAAGGTACACGGATTCTGATGTCTTTCTATGGTTTATTTCTCTAATCTATTATATCTCTAATAAAAAAGTTTGTGTCCGGAGGAGAGCTTACTGTATGATGCAAAAATTGAATATTATTAGATTAAAGTTGATGATGATTTTCTGATTGTAAAATCAAGAGGTTAGTTAGCTTAACAATAACCTACGCTGTCACAGTAAAAGTTACAAATCGTTTTACTTATTTTAATGACAGTGTGAAGACCACGGAAAAATCTATTCCGTTGTCTTTCTGCTAAGAGTAATTAGTAAACTTAGTAGGATGGCTTGTCAAT